>CM030362.1:23392341-24758838 GCA_017893485.1 Hemerocallis citrina | reverse complement strand
GCCATTTGGGAGACGAGTTTGAGGAGCAACTCTAGGAGAGAGTTGTGAGCTCCGAACTCGTTGAGAAGAGGTCCACCTTGGAGGTGAGCGGAGCGAAGAGTTTGGCTCTAGGAGAGAGCCATTTGGGAGACGAGTTTGAGGAGCAACTCTAAGAGAGAGTTGTGAGCTCCAAACTCGTTGAGAAGAGGTCCGCCTTGGAGGTGAGCGGAGCGAAGAGCTTGGCTCTAGGAGAGAGCCATTTGGAAAACGAGTTTGAGCAGCAACTCTAGGAGTGAGTCGTGAGCTCCGAACTCGTTGAGAAGAGGTCCGCCTTGGAGGTGAGCGGAGCGAAGAGCATGGCTCAAGGAGAGAGCTATTTGGGAGACAAGTTTGAGGAGCAACTCTAAGAGAAAGTTGCGAGCTCTGAACTTGTTGTTCAACGGTTGTGGGAGCAGTTCCGAATGGCGAACCACTTCTTACCTGCTTATGAGCGAGTAATTTGAAGGAGAATCGAGCCAAGTGTTGGACTCCAAACTCGTCGTTTAAGAGAGATTCAACGGTTGTGGGAGCAGTTCCAAATGGCGAACCACTTCTTACCCGCTTATGAGCGAGTAATTTGAAGCTGAATCGAGCCAAGTGTTGGACTCCGAACTCGTTGTTAGTGGGGTTTAACGAGGTGTAGGAGCAATTCCGAATGGTGAACTACCCGCTTATGAGCGAGTAATTTGAAGCGGAATCGAGCCAAGTGTTGGACTCCGAACTCGTTGTTAGAGCCTTGTAAGTTGTGAGAGCAGCCATGTAGGAGAAGCTGGATTCTGAACTCACCATTTAACGAGTCGTAGATGTGACTTGAAGAGATAGAGATGAAGCAAGAGCAATAATTTTTCAATGAAAAAATGTAAAGTTTTATTAAGATAAATTAAGTGGCCGCTTCAATAGGGCGAGCCATTATTACATGCTATTGGCTGGGTTACAAGCATCAGCGTTATTGAAAATCAAGATCCTACTTCTACGATAAGGTGAAGACCTCTTGGAAGGAGCTGGGATCTCCCTCCATTGGACCTCCTTGGATGAGGTAGAAGACGGCCCCAGGTTCTGAGTCTTGAAGTTCGGCGGGCCTTTATGTTCGTTTGTAGGCTCCTCAGGGGGGAAGCTCAGTCCCATCTTTTTGGACGAACTTGATCAGGTGTCCCCGCTGTATGAGTTCTTCGATCTCCTCCTTGAGAGCCCGACAATCATCCGTGTCGTGGCCGTGGTCCCTGTGAAAGTGGCACCACTTATCCTTGTTCCTCTTCTTGCCAGGAATATTCATTCTAGGGGGAGCGCGGAGTAGCCCTTCCTTGTTCACTTCCATAAGAACTTCTGATATATTAGCCATGAGGGGGGTGAACTTCTCAAAACGAGCGGTCGGGCGGCGCTGGCCATTGCCGTCCTTCTGGAATTTTTGGGACCTTCTTCGCTCATATTCTTCCGTTTGTTCCCGGAAGATGATTCTTCAAGAGTAGGGGGGTTGAGAGCCTTTTCCACTCGTATGTACTTCTCCACACTAAGTAAGAGTTCTGAGAAGTCCCGATGAGGCTTCTTGGCAAGGGACACCTTGAGGCGAGCGTTAGTGACGTTGCGCTCGAATGTGGCAGAGGCTACTGATTGGTTGAAGGAGGGAATGGACCGGGCTTCGGAGGTGAAGCGTCGAACGTAATTCCTTAGGTGTTTACCCTTTTCTTGATTGAGGGTCACCAGAGATACACTTGTTTTCTCGGCCCGGCGGCTACTCACGAAATGAGTAAGGAAGAGCCCTTCGAACTGATCGAATAAGAAGATGGAGGTCAAGGCGAGTCGAGAGTACCATTCTCTCGTAGGCCCCTTCAGCGTGGCAGGGAATGTCTTGCAGAGGAGGGCGTCTGAAGCATGGTGGATCATCATAAGAGTTTTGAAACTCTCTATGTGATCCGCGAGTCTGATTCCCCGGTATATGACTCGAAGTGAGGCGGCTTGAAGTTCTCTGGGATGGGGGCCTCCATGATGGTGTGGGTGAATGGAGGTCTGCTCGGGCGGAGGTTTATCGCCCGTTGCTCTTCTTCCCTGTCAATTCGGTCAAGGTGCCTCTCCATCTCGTAGAGACGGCGGTAGACTGAGTCTTCTCTTTGATCATATCTTGCCGAGCCCCGGGACTCATCTTCGTACGAGGGTGGACTGGGACTACGACGATGGTAGCTTGGAGATGGATGAAGACTGGAAGTGTGAAGGCGGTGGCTCCTAGCTGGCTCATGAGTAGGTGGCCTCTGGTCATCATTTGGGGTGATATTGAGGGCCCGTAAGACTGTCGCTTGAAAGTCTTGAAGATCTGCCCTTGTGACTGGTGCCTCTCCAACTTGGCGGTCCCTATGTGTGGTTCGGCTTATTGGAGAATGAGTTCTCTGCCGATGATGCTGAGGGGACTCTCTTTGCCTCTTCGGGGGAGGGGATCTTCTAGTCCTCGATTGGCGGGGGGTCCGGACTCTTGAGGCCCCTGGGTGCTCAGGTTGATGGACTCCCCTAAGGGCTCGCCATCCATTTAGGCGAGTTCGGAGGTCGACCCCTTTTTGGCGGTGGGCAATCACTTGACGAAGATCCCGCTCGGGAGGGCTTTGCGAAGCCATAGATTAAACTGAAGGATTAGGACCCGCGACATGGTCATGAGGAGGATGTTGCTTCGGATGACTCTGACGGGAGCCCCCCTTGGTAGCCCCCCGAGACCCTGGAAGGGCCTGTTGAGGAGGAGCATCTTGAGCTGGAGGAGGGAGAGGAGGAAAAGAAGTGGTTCTTCGGCTGGAGACCGCTGCCTTCCCCTTCTGTTTTGGATGCATGGCTTGAAACTAGTCTCGCTGATGAAGTTAGGTCGGGTTGCTTTTTCGTTCCCACAGACGGCGCCAATCTGTTGCTGCTGATTTTGGTGTGGGAGCAAACAGATAGAATTTGTGGATTCTTGAGAAAATGAACAAGGCAAACCTGTTGACCTGTTGACTTTCACCAATGTGTTGACTGGGTTCTTACCGCTGTCTTTGACCTGCAAAAAGTGCGAGACACCGAGATGGATCATGGCGACGCACCCTCCGACGCTGTTATCAGTAATCTGAATGATTAAGAAAGAGCTTTTATTGGAAAAGTATTGATTACCTGGTAACAGTGGGGGGAGAGGGGTTTTTATAATCGCCTTAGGGATCCGTTTCGAGATATGAACATATCTCTACTTCCCGGTGTGAATGGATAGAAGCGGTTAAGATCACTTCCTAGGGATAATTATGAATCTGAATTCTTCTTTATCCTTCTGAACTGGTTTGTAATGGGTTGGAACCCGTACCCAGTAAGACAGATCCATTCATGGGTTATTGGGCTTTGAAGAAAGACTCAGTTCCCATTTCAGACCCATTTGTAGGTGAAATTACCGTTTTGCTCCTGAGCTTTAAGATT
Source organism: Hemerocallis citrina (assembly GCA_017893485.1). Classification (NCBI taxonomy): domain Eukaryota; kingdom Viridiplantae; phylum Streptophyta; class Magnoliopsida; order Asparagales; family Asphodelaceae; genus Hemerocallis; species Hemerocallis citrina. The sequence continues at coordinate 24,755,409 of CM030362.1, read as the reverse complement.
AATGCCCGATTCGAACGGTCCCGATTTAATCCCATTTTTAGCCATATCAATAAAATAATAATACATTATAATAATTGTATATTATATAATAATATAAAATAATTTATTATAATAAACATATTTAATTATATACATATATATAATAACATGTAATAGTTATAATAATATATATGTAATAGTAATATATTATAATAATAATAAATTATATAATAATATATACAATAATATATAATAGTAATATATAATAATAATAATATATATTATAATAATAATAGAATATTATAATGGTATATATAAAATAGTATATATGAAATAATAATATATATTATAATAATAGTGTGTGTGTATATATATATATTTAAAAATAAAAATAAAAATATAATATATTATAATAATGATAATAATAATAATAATAAGTATATTTAGAGAAAGGATGTGAAAAAACAAAAAATAGTTGAAGTGAAGTTTTGTGAAAACTGTTTTCACAAAACAACCAAACCAAACGGATTTTGGGGTTTTGTAAAACAAAAAACAAGAAAAAAAAACAAACCAAACAGACCCCAAACGTTTCAATCAAATGATAATAATCAAGTCATTTGGATTAACCATCCACAATCTCTAATCAAGCTACATTCAATTTAGTCCTGGGGAGAGAGTACACCGTTATTCATCAAGCTACATTCAAAGTACCTTAGTTAATTAATGAAATTGGAAAAGACAAATCCCAATATTGTACTACTCCTAGTCTGTTGTTTTAGGTTTGGTATATTGAACCGTAATTATCTCTTGATTAGATATTTAAGACAACTAAACACTTTGGATTAGAAAAAATATATTAAAACACAAGTTGCCCTTGCCCTCTCTCATTATAATAAAGGGGTTAACCTCTCTTACACATCACGAAGAGTTGATCCTCTGATTAGTTTATTCCGTAGACACTGATACATTACCGCCGGTCTCCATCAACCCAATGACAGTTAAGTTTCTACTTAGGACATTCACAACGGTTTCTCTCAAATATGACAGAATGATAAAATGATAAAATAAGATGTAGCATATAACAAGTGCACGCGCAATGATTGTTAGCTATAATTTGAAAAAATATTAAAAAACACTTAAGCAGACGGAACATGTTGTCTTGTCTCATCTTAAATATATTTTTTAATGTAAAAAATAATTAAATTTGCTAAATTAGTAAATTAGTAATTAATATTATTATTAATTTAGTTAATTAGTTATTAATTAGTGAATTAGGGACAAAAGTCTTTCACATTTTATGGACGGGACAACATGTTCCGTCCAAGCAAATTTTTGCTTCGGACGGGGACAACTTGTTCCGTCCGAGACCCTTTTTTTTTCGACGGTGCAACATGTACCTTCCGATCGTTATAAAAAAAAAATTTGAAAATCCCTTGGACAAAGCAACTTGTTTTGTCCGTAGCTATTAAAAAAAATAGCGACGATACAATATGTTCGTCATTTATATTTTGAGAATGGACAAAAAGTTTCTCATATTTGAAAGGTTATTGTCACAACTTTCTCAAAAAAATGGCAAAATAAAAAACTACTGTAGTTGCACTTTTGTTAAAAAATTGCAAAATGACAAAAATAAGAAACCGCTGTAGATGTTCTAAGAGGTTACGAAGCAAATGCAATATACAAATATAAACATTCATCCCTTGGTCATAACAGTGTTAATTAATCTAAAATTTCAAAAGACAGAGAAAATATAATAGATGCTTATCTAAAAGCATCCATACAAAACTCTCATTTAGGTTGCCATATTATATTTGGGTTAAATTATATTTGGTAACCCAAATAGCAAAAATCATCCATTTTTTTGGGTTGTCAAATTATATTTGGGTTGTCAAATTTGGTAATGTCCATTTTTTTGTCAAATTTGACAAACCAAATGACAATGTCATGTCACATCATCATTCTTTTTCTCTTTTCCCTCCAAATTAATATATGCTAGTATAATGTACGTGTGATGCACGTCTAAAAAGTGAAGTCATTAAATTAAATGAATATATATTGAATAAGAAAAAAAATAGTTTATATTTAAATGTTTTGATTTGGGCTACACGTGCGGTGCACATTTATATTTGTTGGATATAGTTTGGACGTGTATTATACGTATTTATATAGTTACAACGTCAGGGTTTGTTTGTTACAAACCCCAACTCTCCCATTAAAATAGTAGAGATTACTCAATTGTAAATAGTATGTTCTTCCAACTACTTATACCTAAAATTTACCAAAATTGCCAAAATATTAATCATTTTTTACCAAAGTTGCCAAAATGTGTGGTTTAGATTTAGTTAGGTTAGAATTAGATCTAGTTAATCTAATTGTGTGGTGTAGATTTAATTGAGATTGAGTGCATACAAATCACAGGTTGTCTATAAATGACAACTCTCCCATTATAATATTAGAGATAATAGTGTGTATATATATATAGTATACATCAATATCTATTATTAATATACATATAATAATAATTATAATACACACACACACTATTACATAAATTTGACAACGCAAATGGCAACCATTGGTGCCGAACCGATGACAATTTTTTGTTAAAATTGTCTTTTATACTGTCAAAAATGAAAATGACAACCTAAATGACTAGTGCATTGGTGTGGATGCTCTAAGAAACCAGTTCGGCTTAAGACTTCATCAAAGAGCTGACTTTTGAATCACATGCATAGGGGTGGCATCCGGGCTGCCCATGATGGGCCCGGTCCCGAGCTTTGGGGGGGGCGGGCGGCGGGGGGACCCTTGGCCCCTGTGTTGGGGGCCGAATCGGGCCTTCGTGGTTTTTTGTGTAGGTTTTTCTAATAGAGTAAAAATACTAAAAGGAAAGATTGAATTAAGATAACAATTGTAAGAACATAAAGATTGAAGAGAAAGATTTATACATTAAATTTTTTTAATGAATTATAAAATTTTAAATATAATCAAATAGATAAGTAACATTTCCAAATATAATCAAATTACAAGTTGAGGGGAATATTTGTATTTAAAGTTCGAGAAGACCTCTATTTAGATTGAAGAGAGGCATTAGACTACTGTTGTGCACTTCTATTTAACCTAAATGTAGAATCTCATCGCAATAATTTTTCCAATTATTTACAACTAGTAATTTACACATGTGATGCACGTCTTAATAAATAATTATATATTTTTAAAGTAAAAATTTCGGCGTAGTCTAGTCTCAAACCAGTGACTATCAGTTATATACGCACAATACATGTAAATTGGTATGTTTACAAACGGCAACTCCAACTCTTCCATTATAATATTACTATAATCTGCACGTTCGCTGCACGTCCGAATATATTTTTTTTTTGAAAAATAAATACTAAGACGTAATCTTGCCTCTACCATGAGACCTCTATTAACCCATTACATACTCTTTATAAATTATCCATAGTGGCATCAACTTTTATTTAATATAAGTGACACTTTCGTAAATAATTATGTCGTAAATAAATTTGAACTTTCAGGGTATTATGGTAACTAACAACAGTTGAGTAAATGAATGGTTAATATAATTCCCACTTAAAAATGAATGATTGAAATTGGATGATTGATTGTCTACAAATTACAGTTTGTCTACAAAATATACAACCTCAACTCTCACATTATTATAGTATAGCAATTTGTACGTGTGATGCACGCCCTAAGATTTTTTTTTTTTTTAAGTAAAGACTACGACATAGTCTGGTATCGAACATGAGAACTCCTTTAACTCATCTCAAATCCTTACCATACTTACATTTATCCCTGGTGGCATCAATTTTTATTTATATGAGTGACACTTTTGTAAAATAATTATGTCGTAAATAAATTTGAATTTTGAGGGTATTATGGTAACTGACAACAGTTGACTAAATGGATAGTTAATATAACTTTTACTTAAAAAGTGTGGTTGAGATTAAATGGTTGATTGTCTACAAATGACACAACTCCAACTCTCCCATTATAATATTAGAGATACTTACTGTAGTGCACTTCTACTCAATTTTTATTTGTTGCTACTTGATCCGTTTTGTGCTAATTGAAGTAAATCTTGAGTTATCTCTTCCACTTTTATCCAATCTTCCGCGCATACTAGCATCTCCAAATTTTTCAAAAACAAGCGGTTCTTGTTCGGGCTCATTATCTTGCCGCCAATAGAAAAAGCATTTTCTGATGCAACGGTTGACACTCAGGGAGTTAGCAAATATTTCGCCATACGATAAAGAATAGGAAAAATATTTTCATTATTTTTCCAAAAATTATAACATATCAACTATATCATCGACGGGAGGTTGTACATTATACCAATTCAACTCATTTGGTGCATTGTTCTTAGTTTTTATTATTATTATTATTTAATAAGATTTAAAACACCTCTAGTTGAAAATGAAAGACCATTTCCCTTTGAAAATGCAAGAACTAGTGTATGTATGTTTAGAAAAAAGAATCTAAAAATAAGAAGAGAGAGTTAAAAAAACAACAAACTACAAATTATGAACTAGTGTATGTTATAGAAAAGAATTCTGCAAAACAAGTAGAGAGAGCTAAAAATAACACAAAGAACAAGTTGTGAACTATTGTTTGTTTATAAACAAAATCTAAAAAAGAAGAAGAGAGAGTTCAACAAAACAACAACAATTTAGTGATGAACTAATGTATGTTAACAAAAAAAACCTAAAAAGAAGAAAAGTAGTTCAACAAAATACAAACAATAAATTATGAACTAGTAATATATTAACTACTACAATCTAATAAAGAGAAAAAGATGAGAACAATGCTATTTCTAAAAATTAAACAAATATAAAAATACCGTACGAGTGTAGATTGAAGAATGATAAGAGAAAGAGATGAGAGCTTGTTCTTGAAAGATGGAGAGCACTTTGTTTATGTTGATTCCACAATTTGTTGAGAGAATTGAGAGAGAGTTGAGTGAATTTGTAAAGAGAAATGAATGAAATGATATTGTATATATAGATTTTGTATATTTTTTGATTTCCTAAGGTATCTGTTGATGGGTAGTTTGGTAATTATATAAATCAAACTTTTTTAAAAAAATAAAAAAAAAACCTTCTTAACGGTCGGCCCGGACCGCGCCGGGCCTTATTTGGTTTTCGACGAGAGAGGTGGGGCCCGGCCAAGACCGGGTCTTGGGGTTGGGGGGAGGGGAGTGCTTGGCCGAGTTTGGGACGGGCCGGGGTGGGCCGGACCCGGGCTTAACTGGACCTGATGCCACCCCTCCGCATGCATGTAATACATGATGAGGCTAACATTCTACTGTAACCTAACAATTAAAATATGGGCTCTTAAATCTGCTTATTGGTTTTCCTTAAAATCAATATGCTTCTATGACAAGTGACCAAAACCTCTATCAGATAATGCTCCATATGTTCCAAAATGGAAGTCGTTTAAGATTTATGTTTTTTTTATAAAAGAAATAACTACATTTAGTATATTGAAAAATAAATATTCATCTTAATTGAACCTAGTAATTCATTTGTCAATAATATGCTTTTAAAAATGCCCTATGATTTGATATATCCCTCTTAATTGAACCTATTAATAAACTTATTAATCTTTTCAGGATAAAATTTGTAGTATCATTAAAAAAAATGTAAATTGAGAGTGTAAATATATTATGTCGAAAAGCAAACATGACTTATATTTTGCACACAAAAAAGCTAAAATGATTTGCATTTTGGAACGGATGGAATAATAGGCAGGAGCATATCTGAGTTTCACAGGGCCATAAGCAAATTTCCAAATTGGGTCTTTTGCAAGTTGACAAAATAAAATTGACAATTATTTAAATGCAAACAAGCTTGGGGCCTTGGAGGAAAAACTATTTAAATGAAAACAAATTTATATATATGCTTCAAAAAAAAATTTAATTGATAATGTACGCATTTTACATGATATGCTTCGTGGCAAAAAGAAACTCGGACAAACTCTAATAAAAAAATAAAATATGTCATCTCAGCTATTTTCAAAAATCTTGCTACATTCAAATCTTTAACTTCACATACACAATCCATGTTCTCCAAAGCAAGCTCCTTGTTTGCATACAAAATTGGCCTACAAATAAAACACACAACAAAAAATCACTTAAACATGACACTTCTCACATTTTTAGAAGCAAAATTATTGGTTATGCTTTGATAGTAGAGCTTTCCGATTAGATCGTGTTCAATTGATAACATGACTAATCCATTCAACATTTCTTATGACATGGTTGACCGAAGATAAGTTTCGATCAACTTCAACTTTGAAAAACTTCTTTCCGCAGATGCAACTGTAACTGATATAGTTAACAAAAGCAATATTGCTATTTCTTTCTTTCATAAAACTTAATTAGCACTTCAATTGGCCTCTTTACTTCATCTGGCATGACTTCATTTAAAATTTTTAACTCTAAAAACATACCTTCAATCAACATCTGAGACATCGCCTTGTTTCAAAAGTTTTTAAGATTCATACAATCATTCTTCAAACTACCATTACTTGCACAATTTAACTACTTTAAATCAAACAGAAATCCAAATATCTTTTCATATGTTTCAAATTGTTCAAACCTACTCCTTAGAGAAGAAAGAGTTTGATTTACAATAAATATTAATTAATTAATTAATTCTAAAGGATTTTCTGATTGTATCACATCTTCACTAGGATTTTCATCAAATTGTTTTTTTTTCTTTTAACCAACCGTTTTTCATAAAATATTGGCTCAATGCCCATTTCATTTGCCTTTTTTTTAGCTTCAATCATTGCTTCATCAAAACTAAGGCTGGCAATTGACCCGAACCCGATCCGAGCCCGACTAAGTTCGACCCGTTTTTAGTAGCCCATGGGCCTGAATTTGTAAAAAAAAATCGGACTCGGGCTTAATTTTTGAGCCCGAATTAATTTTCGGGCCGGGTTCGGGTTTATACAAGTCCGGCCCGAACCCGACCCGAATTTCACATTTCTCCTTAAATCCACTCTCTTTTCTCCTTAGATCCCTCCATCTTCTCCTCTTTCTCTCTCCTCCATAATTCCACCGATCTCTCCATCTCCACATTTCTCTCTCATGCTCTTTCACTGTGACATATCCCATTTAATTCCCCCATTTAATATATCAAATCCACATTGGTTGAGGTGGTGTAGGTTGTAGGGTAGTGTTATAAAAGGCTAGTCTACGTAAGACTTGGGCTTTCATTATGAGGATCTAAACCTGTAAAACGCTAGTTGCAAAATAGAAGGCTAGTTTTCTGTATAGGGATGCTGTTGGATGTGGTAGTAGCTAGCTATAATTAAGCGTTTGACATTTGGGTTTGTAATTTGTTCATTAATTTGTTGATATATTGGTGTGTGTGGTTTGAAAAAAAAGAAGAACAAAAAACGGAAGAAAAAAAAAACAAGGTTTGATGATGGATTTGTATACGTACCTATAAATTTGTTGCAAGATATATAGTTGATATGGCTAAAAATAGGATTAAATCGGGACCGTTCACATCGGACACGAATCTTAAAGCTCAGGGGTAAAACGGTAATTTCACCTACTAACGGGTCTGAAGTGGGAACTGGGTCTTTCTTCACGACCCAATAACCCACGAACGGATCCACCTCAACTGGGTACGGGTCCCAACCCGAAACACACCCAGTCCCGAAAAGATAGAATTAGGGTTTCTGATTAATCCTAATCAACGGCTCTGATTCACATCTATCTTTTCACCGGGAATAAGGGATTACATTCCTAATCTGATTACGAGAATTTTATGCCTTATCAGATCACAGGAATCACATTCCTTATTTGATCCCAACGGCGACTATAAATACCCCACATCCATCTCCATTAAGAGGTAATCAATCTTTTTCTAGTTAAACGCTCTTTCATAATCATTTCTGGTTACTGACTTGAGCGTCGGAGGGTGCGTCGCCGGGATCAACCCCGGTGTCTCGCACTTCCTTGCAGGTGAACGGCGGGAGTCAACGGTCAAGCTCCGGCGGAACAGGTTAGGTCTGCTATTCAGGTTTTTAACGAACTCACAAATACTATCTGTTTGCCCCCACACCGAATTTAGCGGCAACAGATTGGCACCGTCTGTGGGAAGACCAAACGAATAGCAGCCCCTCTTCCCGTTGGTCCGATCTTCTTCAGCCATGCCTCCTAGAAAAGTAAGATCCAGGGGGTCCAACCGTGGACCCAACCCCGCCGATCAGCAAGAGGTAGTCCCCGTCCAACCCGCTCCGCAACACGGACAACCTCCGCTTCAAGTGGAGGACCCTCTTCAACAAGATCAGCCTCCTCTTCAGAATCAGCAACCCCCAAGGTTCCCACCGGTCCTCAGAATGCCGGTGCGGGGGGCTCTCGTATGAAGCAACCACTCAATCAGGACCGCGCCTCCATACACAACGCCTCTACGGATTCCATGGCCTCTCACAATCCCCAAAATCAGAAGAAGGAAGAGGACCTACGCCACCGTCTGGACGAGAAACGGGCCCGAAAGGGAGCCTCCCCCCAACAACGTCCGAGTGAGCGGTCCCCTCACCACTGAGCATCACAGAAGAAGACCACGGTCCCCCGCGGGTCGGCAGCAGCCTAGGAACGATGAGGCGCCAATCACCCGTGCCGAGATCCAACGAGTTGGAGCACAACTCTCTCCTAGAGTTCCTCCTCACACTCGTCCCGCAAACAGCTCTTTCCCAGAGCCGGGCTCTTCCGCTCCGCTCGCCTCCGAAGCGGACCTCTTCTCAGACAATTCGGAGCTCACAACTCTCTTCTAGAGTTGCTCCCCAAACTCTTCTCCCAAATGGCTCTCTTCCAGAGCCGAACTCTTTGCTCCGCCCACCTCCAAGGCGGACCTCTTCTCAACGAGTTCGGAACTCACAACTCTCACCAAGAGCTCCTCCTCACACTCGTCCCGAAAACAACTCTTTCCCAGAGCCGGGCTCTTCCGCTCCGCTCGCCTCCGAAGCGGACCTCTTCTCAGACAGTTCGGAGCTCACAACTCTCTCCTAGAGTTGCTCCTTAAACTCATCTCCCGAATGGCTCTCTTCCAGAGCCGAGCTCTTCCGCTCCGCTCGCCTCCGAAGCGGACCTCTTCTCAGACAGTTCGGAGCTCACAACTCTCTCCTAGAGTTGCTCCTTAAACTCATCTCCCGAATGGCTCTCTTCCAGAGCCGAGCTCTTCCGGTCCGCTCGCCTCCGAAGCGGACCTCTTCTCAGACAGTTCTGAGCTCACAACTCTCTCCTAGAGTTGCTCCCCAAACTCTTCTCCCAAATGGCTTTCTTCCAGAGCCGAACTCTTTGCTCCGCCCACCTCCAAGGCGGACCTCTTCTCAACGAGTTCGGAACTCACAACTCTCACCAAGAGCTCCTCCTCACACTCGTCCCGAAAACAACTCTTTCCCAGAGCCGGGCTCTTCCGCTCCGCTCGCCTCCGAAGCGGACCTCTTCTCAGACAGTTCGGAGCTCACAACTCTCTCCTAGAGTTGCTCCTTAAACTCATCTCCCGAATGGCTCTCTCCCAGAGCCGAGCTCTTCCGGTCCGCTCGCCTCCGAAGCAGACCTCTTCTCAGACAGTTCGGAGCTCACAACTCTCTCCTAGAGTTTCTCCCCAAACTCTTCCCCCAAATGGCTCTCTTCCAGAGCCGAACTCTTTGCTCCGCCCACCTCCAAGGCGGACCTCTTCTCAACGAGTTCGGAACTCACAACTCTCACCAAGAGCTCCTCCTCACACTCGTCCCGAAAACAACTCTTTCCCAGAGCCGGGCTCTTCCGCTCCGCTCGCCTCCGAAGCGGACCTCTTCTCAGACAGTTCGGAGCTCACAACTCTCTCCTAGAGTTGCTCCTTAAACTCATCTCCCAAATGGCTCTCTCCCAGAGCCGAGCTCTTCGCTTCGCTCGCCTCCGAAGCGGACCTCTTCTCAGACAGTTCTGAGCTCACAACTCTCTCCTAGAGTTGCCCCCCAAACACTCCTCCCAAATGGCTCTCTTCCAGAGCCGAACTCTTTGCTCTGCCCACCTCCAAGGCGAACCTCTTCTCAACGAGTTCGGAACTCACAACTCTCACCAAGAGCTCCTCCTCACACTCGTCCCGAAAACAACTCTTTCCCAGAGCCGGGCTCTTCCGCTCCGCTCGCCTCCGAAGCGGACCTCTTCTCAGACAGTTCTGAGCTCACAACTCTCTCCTAGAGTTGCTCCCCAAACTCATCTCCCAAATGGCTCTCTCCCAGAGCCGAGCTCTTCGCTCCGCTCGCCTCCGAAGCGGACCTCTTATCAACAAGTTCGGAGCCCACAACTCTCTCCTAGAGTTGCTCCTCAAACTCGCCTCCCAAACGGCTCTCTTCCAGAGCCGAGCTCTCCACTCCGCTCACCTCGGAGGGGTCCTCTTCTCAACGAGTTCGGAGCTCACAACTCTCTCCAAGAGCTCCTCCTCGCACCCGTCTCACAAACGGCTCTCTTCCAAAGCCGAGCTCTCCACTCTGCTCACCTCGGAGGGGACCTCTTCTCAACGAGTTCGGAGCTCGCAACTCTCTCCTAGAGTTGCTCCCCAAACTCTTCTCCCAAATGGCTCTCTTCCAGAGCCGAAATCTTTGCTCCGCCCACCTCCAAGGCAGACCTCTTCTCAACGAGTTCGGAGCTCACAACTCTCACCAAGAGCTCCTCCTCGCACTCGTCTCACAAACAGCTCTCTTCCAGAGCCGAGCTCTTCACTTCGGTCACCTCCGAAGCGGACCACTTATCAACAAGTCCGGAGCACACAACTCTCTCCTAGAGTTGCTCCTCGAACTCATCTCATGAATGGCTCTCTTCCAGAGCCGAACTCTTCCCTCCGCTCGCCGCCGAAGCGGACCTCTTCTCAGACAGTTCGGAGCCCACAACTCTCTCCTAGAGTTGCTCCTCAAACTCGCCTCCCGAACGGCTCTCTTCCAATCCGAGCTCTTCCCTCCGCTCGCCGCCGAAGCGGACCTCTTATCAACAGGTCCGGAGCCCACAACTCTCTCCTAGAGTTGCTCCTCAAACTCGCCTCCCAAATGGCTCTCTTCCAGAGCCGAGCTCTTCCCTCCGCTCGCCGCCGAAGCGGACCTCTTCTCAACAAGTCCGGAGCGCACAACTCTCTCCTAGAGTTGCTCCTCAAACTCGTCTCCCAAATGGCTCTCTTCCAGAGCCGAGCTCTTCCCTCCGCTCGCCGCCGAAGCGGACCTCTTCTCAACAAGTCCGGAGCACACAACTCTCTCCTAGAGTTGCTCCTCAAACTCCTCTCACAAATGGCTCTCTTCCAAGAGCCGAACTCTTCCCTCCGCTCACCGCCGAAGCGGACCTCTTCTCAACAAGCCCGGAGCACACAACTCTCTCCTAGAGTTGCTCCTCAAACTCATCTCACAAATGGCTCTCTTCCAAGAGCCGAACTCTTCCCTCCGCTCGCCGCCGAAGCGGACCTCTTCTCAACAAGTCCGGAGCACACAACTCTCTCCTAGAGTTGCTCCTCAAACTCATCTCACAAATGGCTCTCTTCCAGAGCCGAGCTCTTCCCTCCGCTCGCCGCCGAAGCGGACCTCTTATCAACGAGTTCGGAGCGCACAACTCTCTCCTAGAATTGCTCCTCAAACTCATCTCGCAAATGGCTCTCTTCCAGAGCCGAGCTCTTCCCTCCGCTCGCCGCCGAAGCGGACCTCTTCTCAACAAGTCCGGAGCGCGCAACTCTCTCCTAGAGTTGCTCCTCAAACTCATCTCCCAAATGGCTCTCTCCCAGAGCTGAGCTCTTCGCTCCGCTCGCCTCCGAAGCGGACCTCTTCTCAGACAGTTCGGAGCCCACAACTCTCTCCTAGAGTTGCTCCTCAAACTCGCCTCCCGAACGGCTCTCTTCCAATCCGAGCTCTTCCCTCCGCTCGCCGCCGAAGCAGACATCTTCTCAACGAGTTCGGAGCGCACAACTCTCTCCTAGGGTTGCTCCTCAAACTCATCTCGCAAATGGCTCTCTTCCAGAGCCGAGCTCTTCCTTCCGCTCGCCTCCAAGGCGGACCTCTTCTGAACGAGTTCGGAGCTCACAACTCTCTTCTAGAGTTGCTCCTCAAACTTGTTTCACAAATGGCTCTCTTCCAGAGCCGAGCTCTTTGCTCCGCTCACCTCCAAGGCGGACCACTTCTCAACGAGTTCGGAGTCCAGCTTCTTCTACATTGCTGCTCCCACAACTTGCTAAGCACCACACGATGGTTCGGAGTCCAGCACTCGGCTCGACTCTTCTTCCTCGGCTCGCCCACAGACGAGCCGAAAGTAGATCGCCGTTCGAAATTGCTCCTGCAGCCGTTGACTGGATCGGAGTCCAACACTTGGCTCGATTCTACTTCGCAAGTTCGCTCCTAAGCGGACTAGAAGTAGCTCGTCATTCGAAACTGCTCCTGCATCCCTTAAACTAACCACACGATGGTTCGGAGTCCAGCACTCGGCTCGACACTTCTTCCTCGGCTCGTCTACAGGCGAGCCGGAAGTAGATCGCCGTTCGAAATTGCTTCTGTAGCCGTTGAATGGATCGGAGTCCAACACTTGGCTCGATTCTACTTCACAAGTTCGCTCCTAAGCGGACTAGAAGTAACTCGCCATTCGAAACTGCTCCTGCATCCCTCAAACTAACCTCACGATGGTTCGGAGTCCAGCACTCGGCTCGACTCTTCTTCCTCGGCTCGTCCATAGACGAGCCGAAAGTAGATCGCTGTTCGAAATTGCTCCTGCAGCCGTTGAATGGTTCGGAGTCCAACACTTGGTTCGATTCTACTTCGCAAGTTCGCTCCTAAGCGAACTAGAAGTAGCTCGCCATTCGGAACTGCTCCCACAACCTTAAACTAATCTAACGATGGTCGGGGTCCTATGGCTCGACTTTACTTCACTGGATCGTCCTTAAACAGGCCGAAGGAAGATGGCCATTCCGAACTGCCCCCACGACCATCCAAGCCGAGCTACCCATCTACCGCCAAGCAAAGCAGATGAAGAGCGAGAAGAAAAAGAGGCTATCGGGTCAGGGTCGGATCCAATACCCTCAGTCCAACCCATACCCTTCTTAGCTCCTTCATTCTTCTCCTTCTTCAGTCTTCCCGCCAAAAGTACCCAACACTTCTCCTCTTCTTCACCGTGCGGAAGAACAAGGCAGAAGAGAGAACCCAATTGCCTCTCCTCCCCTTCCTCTTCTCCTCTTCTCCACCGTGCGGAAGAACAAGGCAGAGGAGAGAACCCAAATGCCTCTCCTCCTCTTCCTCTTTCTCCTCAGAAGTGCTGCCGATCCGATCCGAGGTGCCGATCCGAGCCGAGGTACCGGGGTACCGACCCTCGTATATGGAGAAAAATTCGGCCGATCCCATCTCACTGTTGGATCATCTCAAAATTCACACTCAAGCGTGATGAACGGATCAGATCGCACCACGCCACCGCAAAACGACAAGATAACGTTTTCTCGAAACTCGTGCTTCTTGCCTCGTGATTCGCGCCACGATCGTGATCAGCCGTCCAGATGGCTCTTCTACAAGTCGAGCTCTTCACTCCGCTCGCCTCCAAAGCGGTGCTCTTCTCAAACGAGTTCGGAGCTAAAACTCTCTCCTAGAGTTGCTCCTCAAACTCCTCTTCCAGACGGCTCTTCTACAAGTCGAGCTCTTCACTCCGCTCGCCTCCAAAGCGGTGCTCTTCTCAAACGAGTTCGGAGCTAAAACTCTCTCCTAGAGTTGCTCCTCAAACTCCTCTTCCAGACGGCTCTTCTACAAGTCGAGCTCTTCACTCCGCTCACCTCCAAAGCGGAGCTCTTCTCAAACGAGTTCGGAGCTAAAACTCTCTCCTAGAGTTGCTTCTCAAACTCCTCTTCCAGATGGCTCTTCTACAAGTCGAGCTCTTCACTCCGCTCGCCTCCAAAGCGGTGCTCTTCTCAAACGAGTTCGGAGCTAAAACTCTCTCCTAGAGTTCCTCCTCAAACTTGTCTCTCAAATAGCTCTTCTCGACGAGATCGGAGCACAACTCTCCCTTAGAGTTGCTCCTTGCACACACTTCACAGAATGGGTCTTCCTATTGCTCTTACGAGGATCTTCCCAGCACCGCTTCTCCACTATGTGAGAGAACAAGGCAGAGGAGAGAACCCAGATGCCTCTCCTCCCCTTCCTCTTCTCCTCTTCTCCGAGCTACTACGGGCAGAGGGTGAACTACTGACGCGTCGAGCCGAGGTACCGGGGTACCGACCATCGTATATGGCAAAAAATCATCCCGCGGCGAAGTCACCGACGGATCTCTTCAAAATTCACGACAGAATCTGATGAACGGTTCAGATTGCGCCACGTCACCACAAAACGACAAGATAACGTTTTCTCGAAACTCGTGCATCTTGTCTCGTGATTCGCGCCACGATCGTGATCAACCGTCCAGATTGAGCCGTGCAGCTCGGATCTGCCAATCTACCCAACTGCGGAGCGGCGAAAAATGTACCTCGAAATCTGGGCTTGGATTTGCCAAACAAAGCAAGCAGATGAAGAGGAAGAAAGAAAAAGAGGCTAACGGTCGGGGTCGGATCCGATACCCACGGTCCGACCCATACCCTTCTTAGCTCCTTCATTCTTCTCCTTCTTCCCCAACACTTCTCCTCTTCTCCACCGTGCGGAAGAACAAGGCAGAGGAGAGAACCCAAATGCCTCTCCTCCCCTTCCTCTTTCTTCTCAAGGCCAAGCTCTTCACTTCGCTTGCCTCCAAAGCGGAGATCTTCTCCACAAGTTCGGAGCACAACTTTCTCCTAGAGTTCCTCCTCAAACTTGTCTCTAAAATAGCTCTTCTCCACAAGTTCGGAGCACAACTTTCTCCTAGAGTTCCTCCTCAAACTTGTCTCTCAAATAGCTCTTCTCGACGAGATCGGAGCTAAAACTCTCTTAGAGTTGCTCCTTGCACTCACTTCAGAGAATGGGTCTTCCCAGCACCTCTTCCTAGCACCTCTTCTCCTAGGAGTGGAGCTCCTCTTCAAAAATCTCCAAAACCAAACAGAATAGAGACAACTTCAGAGCCCCTCACCTCTCCCATATGCTGACCCATCCTCCCGAGCCGAGGAGCAGAGCTTCATCGACCCATCCCCTTCATCAACTCACTGAGCTTCTCCTCACGCTCGAGCCATCCGAACTGCCGAGCTACCGAACAGCTCAGCCGAACGGCCGAGCCACTGAGCACGGAGGGGCGGAATCTTCAAGGAACACTTCCTCCAAAATGCCTCAGCGCCTCGGCCAACAGCACTGAGTCTCCGAGCCGAGGTACCGGGGTACCGACCCTCGTATATGGCAAAAAATCGTCCCGAGGCGATCTCACCGTTAGATCATCTCCAAATTCGCACTCAAGCGTGATGGATGGATCAGATCGCGCCACGTCACCACAAAACGACAAGATAACGTTTTCTCAAAACTCGTACCTCTTGTCTCGTGATTTGCGCCACGATCGTGATCAACCATTCAGATTGAGCCACGTAGCTCGGATCTCAAATCCAAGCTACCGACCTACCAAACAACAAAGTGGAGAAAAATGCTTCTCAAAATCCGTGCTCGGATCTGCCGAACACGAAGCAGAGGAGAAGAAGGGCCAAAAAGAAGAAAAAAGAAAAATTTAATAAAGGCTAACGGGTCGGGTTCGGATCCAATACCCACAACCGACCCAAACCATATTCATTCTTCTCCTTCTTCTTCTTCCGCGCGTTCACCAAGCACCCATGCAAAACAAACCCACTCACCGAACCTCCGACGAGCTCCACCACTCGCCAAGCTCGTTCGCCGGAGCTCAATGCCATGCCTCTTCTTCGGCGAAGCCTCGACGAGCTTCGACTTCGACTCACCGAGCTCGACCCATCTCCTTCCCGAGCTGCCTCCGTCGTCAAAGCTCCGAACTCCAACCTCCATGACTGCCCCGTCGAGCTCTTCTCCAACACCGAGCTCGCCCGACCTCGCCAATCTTCCATGCCGAGCTCACTGTCGAGGGTCCCCACGACAGCCGAAGCCCCCTTCGTCGAGCTCCATTATCTCCGAGCTCCGAATAACGACCACGGTGCCGAGCTCCGCAGTTGGGCTATTCTAACTTGATAACCACCTTCGAGCTCCCACGGTAGCCGAGCTCCTTCTCCAAGCTCGAACCCACTCCACCTGTCGAAGCTCCGAAGCACCGAGCTTCGATGCCGAGCTGCTGTGCCAAGCTCTCTCTCCATGAGCTAGCTCATCTCCGACCTCCACTTCACAGCCGAGCTCGCCTCCTCTCCGCTGAATTCCTCCTCGCTACCAACGTCGAGCTCCCCTCGTCGTTGAGGGGGCGCCGAAGGGAGGAGACAAAGTAGAGAGAAGGCGGGACGAAGAAGGCGAAAAGCAGAGAAGAAGCAAAACGAAGCAGACCAAAAAAAAAAAAAAAAAAAAAAAAAAAAAAAAAAGCCACGTGGCATCATCTCAACGATCCGAGGTGCCGATCCGATCCGAGGTGCGGATCCGAGCCGAGGTACCGGGGTACCGACCCTCGTATATGGAGAAAAATTCGACTGATCTCATCTCACCGTCGGATCGTCTCAAAATTCGCGCTAAAACATGATGAACGGCTCAGATCTCGCCACGTCTCCACAAAACGACAAGATAACGTTTTCTCGAAACTCGTGCCTCTTGTCTCGTGATTCGCGCCACGATCGTGATCAACCGTTCAGATTGAGCCACGTAGCTCGGATCTCAAATCCGAGCTACCGACCTACCGAACCGCAAAGTAGCAAAAAATCTCCTCAAAATCCGTGCTCGGATCAGCCGAACAAGAAGCAGATCCGAGGAGCTCAGATTTGCCGAACAACAAGGAAGAAGAGAGAGAGAGAGAGAGAGAGAGAGAGAGAGAGAGAGAGAGAGAAAAGAGGTACGTGGGCCGGGGTTCGACCCGTTAAGGATCCGAACCCCTAAGCCCACTTCACCTTCCCTTCTTCTCCACTCTCCCGCCAAAACAGAGCAAAAAACCAACTCCAAAAGCTCCGTCGCCCCGAGCTCCCTCTCCATTGCCGAGCTCCCTCACAGTCCACCGAGCCGAGCTCGCGCATCCACCTCCGTCGAGCTCCGCCGTCGACCTCCATGCTCGCCCATTCGCCGAGCTCTTCGCCCAAGCTCCGAACCCATTCGTCAAGCCCGTTCTCCCGAGCTCCGCACATGACGAGCTCCACAAGCTGCTCCCCGCCACCTTCATCGAAGCTTCTTACTGAGCAAATGTGCCGAAGAGCTCCATAGCTCCCCCGCCGAAGAGCTCCATCAAGCTCACATGAGCAACCGTTCAGCTCACTTCTTCTTCCCCACCGAGCTCGAGCTCCAACAGACGAGCTCCATCACCACATCGAACCGAAGCTCCAACATCGTAAACCTCCATAACAGTCGAGCTCCGAACCCATCACCGTTCGCCAAAGCTCGCCCATTCTCCTCGTCGTCGAGCCGAACCTAACTCCAAACGCAGCGCCGCTCCGAGCAGCTCACTCGTCGTCAACCTCCGAAGCACCAAGCTCCGCCATGTCTCGACTCCGAGCCGAGCTCCTCTCCACGGAGTCGCCGAGCTCCAAGCACGAACCACCTTCGCCGAGCTCAAGAACCCGTCACCATGGCCCTAACGAACTCCCTACTCCGCAAGCATCCCCTACATCGAGCTCCGCCATGCTCCTCGCCGAACCCATGCCGAGCTCCACATCGCCGAAGCTCCGCATCACCGAGCGCTTCGCTGAGCTCTCCTTCATCTCCCATCGAAGCTCCGGTGCCAAGCTTGAAGCTTCGTCGAGCTACAAATCCACTTCGTCGCGAGCTCAACCCATCACCGTGCTCGCCACCTTCGTCGCCGAGCTCGCAACAATCGCCGGAGCCTCCCACTGTCGAGCTCACGACGGCGAAGAAGAAGCGAAGAGAGAAGCGAAGAGAGAAGAAGAGAAGCAGCGGGGAAGAAGAGGAAACAAGAAAGAAAGGAAAAAAAAAAAAAACGCCACGTGGCATGCCACGTGGCAGCATCCTACGCGTTCGGCAGATCCGAATCACTTCGCCGAAGCGTCGAGCCGGGGTACCGGGGTACCAATGCTGTAAATTGAGAAAAAAAGGGACCGACCAATACGATCCGTTCGATCGTCTCAAAATTCGCGTCGCGACACGATCGACGCTCAGAAACGTGCCACGTGTCCCGATCGTGATCTGCCTCACGATGCGCGCAGATCTGATCATGATGGACGGCCAGAAACGCGCCACGTGTCCAGATCGTGATCTCCCTCACGATGCGCGCAGATCTGATCATGATGGACGGCCAGAAACGCACCACGTGTCCAATCACGATCTGCCTCACGATGCGTGCTCATCTGGTCATGATGGACGGCCAGAAATTTGCCACGTGTCCAGGTAATATTTAAATTATTTATTTATTTATTTAATTGTTTTTTTTTTATTTAAAAAAACCGAAAAAAATATTTAAAAATCGAAATAAATTAGTTAAAAAATTCTAAAAATAATTATTAATTCAGAAAAAATTATTTTTAAATTCTGAAAAATAATTATTAGATTAGAATAATTAATTAATATTTTAGATAATTAATTATTTAATTCGGAAAATGAATAAAAAATTCAAAAAAATGAGAAAAAATTCAGAAAAATCTGGAAAAATCACCAAAAATCCAGAAAATTCTGAGAATATTTTTGGGCATTTTACAAGCCCATAATAACACTGTTACACCCCGAGCAAGATTCCAAACTCTCTTAAGAACACCGATAAAATCCCGTACGCCATTAAAACAGTAAAACTACTCCTCAAAGGCTGATCAAACTCAGTCTTCGGGAGTGGGGGGCTCGTGATATGGCTAAAAATAGGATTAAATCGGGACCGTTCACATCGGACACGAATCTTAAAGCTCAGGGGTAAAACGGTAATTTCACCTACTAACGGGTCTGAAGTGGGAACTGGGTCTTTCTTCACGACCCAATAACCCACGAACAGATCCACCTCAACTGGGTACGGGTCCCAACCCGAAACACACCCAGTCCCGAAAAGATAGAATTAGGGTTTCTGATTAATCCTAATCAACGGCTCTGATTCACATCTATCTTTTCACCGGGAATAAGGGATTACATTCCTAATCTGATTACGAGAATTTTATGCCTTATCAGATCACAGGAATCACATTCCTTATCTGATCCCAACGACGACTATAAATACCCCACATCCATCTCCATTAAGAGGTAATCAATCTTTTTCTAGTTAAACGCTCTTTCATAATCATTTCTGGTTACTGACTTGAGCGTCGGAGGGTGCGTCGCCGGGATCAACCCCGGTGTCTCACACTTCCTTGCAGGTGAACGGCGGGAGTCAACGGTCAAGCTCCGGCGGAACAGGTTAGGTCTGCTATTCAGGTTTTTCACGAACTCACAAATACTATCTGTTTGCCCCCACACCGAATTTAGCGGCAACAATAGTGAAAAGGTTTATGCTGTAAGTCATGTACGTAGTTTTTTTATTGAACAAGGACATAAATGAACTAATTATCACAAAAGATGTCTTGAAATTTGCTTTGTTAATGATTGATTGGTTTCTAATTTGTGAATGCACCTCTTTTCTTCTATGCTGAAATGCCATTTTGGAGATAATTTTATCTCCTACAAAGTTGATCTCTGCAATCTGCATCCTGTTGTAAAAGGCACAAAATAGTTTTCTAGAATTGTCAAAATAAAAGCCCTTGTAGTTTTCTAGATTGCATCTCTGCAATCTGATAATGACTTTCTCTGCAATGGTTTAGATCCTCATCCTCTACTATTGAATTACCTATCCAAAAAAAGAACACTTTTTAATTTTTTGAAGGGTACGGGCCGGGCTCGGGTTTTTTTGTTTTATTCGGGTTCGGACTTGGGCTTGAATTTTGGAGCCCGACCATAAATCGGGCCGGGCTTGGATCTTTAAAAAAAATTCGGGCTCGGGCTCGGGCATGTGTGAGTCCGGCCCAAACCCGGCCCGTTGCCAGCCTTAATCAAAACCAATTTATCTATACTTTTTTTTAAAATGAAAT
Organism: Hemerocallis citrina; assembly: GCA_017893485.1. Taxonomy (NCBI): domain Eukaryota; kingdom Viridiplantae; phylum Streptophyta; class Magnoliopsida; order Asparagales; family Asphodelaceae; genus Hemerocallis; species Hemerocallis citrina. The sequence goes on along the minus strand of CM030362.1, from coordinate 24,735,370 downwards.
GAGTCCCTTTAATTCTTCTTGCATTACTGGATCAAACTCACGGATTATTTCAATAAAACTTAAGAAGTTCTCATTATTTCTTTGATAAAGTTTTTCAATGTGTCAATGAAATTTCATGTTGTTTTTAGCAAAAGTATTCACAAGGGCAATTATCCTCACTAATACTTGTATCCAATGTTCCCTCTCTTTGTTAATATCTTCTTGCACGCTTTTATCAATTTTTTGATTCTTTTTCAATCTAACTTCCAATTCCAACAATTTACTTAAACAAACAAGATGATCACTATTAGTTTCATGTTTCTTAAGTCTTTGACCAAGATTTTTCCAATCATTATATCCCTCGGAAACCAAGTGAGAGATGTGTGTTTGATGCGTAAACAATTTACAACAAAAACAAAAAACTTTGTCTAAGGAATTTGAATACACAAACCAAATTTTATCTTGTTTCTCTCTGTTTTGAAAAGAAATGTCTGTTGGAATCATTTAGAGGAAAGTTGATATATACTATTAACTCTAATTGGACATTTTATTACTAACAAGTTTCTAAAATCTTGATTAACAATCTCTAAATTTTCTGGATCATAATATAAAAGTTCATATTCTTTGTGTATATATTCAGTATGATCAATTTCATTTACCAATTTATTAACTTGATTAGCTTCTCCATTTACCAAATTTTCGAGTTCATCATCATTCCTATGCTCCTCATTCACTACATGTTCAAATTTCTCATCAATTGACTCATTTATATGTCCTCATCAACCAAATATTGAGGTTCAACACTTTGACTAGCCAAATTTATTTGTTTAGTGTTTTTTAAAATTGTCCATTGCACCCTTTTGAGATTTGGTCAATTCTTCAATTCTTTTTTTTTTCTTTCCTTTTTTCATGTCCGGAATTATACTTTCTAGCATGCTTCAAATATTAAATAAACAACACAAAATTTAAATAATAAAGTTAAATAAAATTAGTACCTAATTGTTGCAACTTCCAATGTTCACTTTTTCTTCTAATATTTAACAATTTTCTCAAATTTCAATCTCAAATCAAAAAATGAATACTTCTTCTTCTCCAAATAAATTCTAAAATTCTAAAATAAAAATACTAAATTCATAATTAAAAAATTAAGACAGTAAAAATTATACTTTACTAATTACTTAGACAGTTAGTCATCAACTAATATCAATTATATGTGTCGGACACACAAGGGTGTTGAAATGTAGTAAGTACTAATATGTATATTCTGTTTCCTAATCTATAGGAAATAGATTTCTAAAATCTCTCACCCCTCAATTTTCTCTCAATCTCCTTTCTTGTTCTCCAAGAATGTAATCCTTATATATAGATGCATACAGTAAAGAATAAATGACAACAAGAATAATAATTATTTTCTCCAAATTAGTTTTGAATATGGTATCAGAGCCTAACATATCCTAGGCTACGTGAAGAAGAGGAAGAAGAAAAGGCGTTCTTCATTCGTCTTTCCCCGAAACCCCGAAGTCAGCACCGATTCCCATCGACGTCTTCCCCGAAAATCGGAACCCAGAAGTCACCACCGATCCCCAACAGTGGATTCCCGAAGCTGTTGTTGCCGTTCGAAGCCTCTGCTGCTGCCCATTGCTGTTGAAGCCGCTGCCATCGAACGCCATCATTGTCATCGCCGTCAAAAGCCCTCATCGCCGTACAAAGTCGTTGTTGTCGCTACTCCCGAAGTAGATCCCGAAGTAGTCCCGACCATCGAAAGCTAGATCTGCAAACCCATCACCAGATCAGGAAGAATAAAGAGCTGTTGAAGCGCTCCCTGTTCGATCCCCGACCAATCTCCGGCGTTCCCTCTGTCTAATCAGCTTCCTGATCGACGCAGCGCCGCCTGTGCTTCAGCGCCAGTCGACGTCGATGCCACCGTTGCCTGCGATGTCGACCACCAGCGCCGACCGTGGCCCTTACCCCTACCATTGCTAGTCTCACTTGCTCTGTTGCTGCTGTTTCATTCAGTTGCTGTTGTTGTTTGGTGTTCGGGCTCTTGGCTTTGATTTAGATCGGATCCATAAGGAGTTATTCTATCGGAGGGTGTTGTTTGTCGTGTTGCTAGTTGTTGTTCTTGGCCAAATTGTATCGTTTGCTATTGGTTGCTGAAGATCAGATCCGTTATTTTTCTTGTGCCACTACAATGGGACAAACTGATGGAGCTAAGAAGAGTATTGGACTCGCATCTATATTAATTACAACTGCAGGTAATGATGGTAAGGTATTTAATATTTCTGCTTCTATTATGAATAATGCATGGATAATTGATTCGGGTGCTACCGACCATATGACTTTTGATTCTAGACATATTCAAAATTTTCAACCATCCACCAAATCAACTGTGTCCACTGCCAATGGTGATCCTGCCACTGTTACTGGCGAGGGTACCAAACATCTCACAAACAACCTAACCTTAGATACTGCCCTAGTTGTGCCATTCTTGAATTTTAACTATTATCTGTTGCTCAAATAACTACTGCCTTACATTGTATTGTAGTCTTTTGGCCTTCACATTGTGTGTTTAAGGATATTCGGACTCGCAAGACGATTGGTTATGGGGTTAGACACGGGAAGCTCTATTACCTGGATTTAGAATATAAAAGTTCAAGTAAGTTGACTCAAGCTCTAAGTGTGGAAGGATCCGAAGATGAGAAAAAGAAATCAGATATTTGGCTATAGCATCGACGTTTAGGACATGCTTCATTTGTTTATTTGAAAAAATTATTTTCGAGTTTTTTTTTGAAGTTGGATATATCTGTCATTCGGTGTGATGTGTGTGAACTCGCAAAAGGTCACCATATCTTTTTTCCTCTAAATCCAAGTAGAAGTTCCCTTCCATTTATGATTATTTATTCTGATGTTTGGAGTCCATCCAAAACCACTACATTTGAAGGAGCCAAATGGTTTGTGACATTTATTGATGACTGTACCCGTATGACCTGGATTTATTTGATGAAGTCAAAAAGTGAAGTTAGTGGCTTATTTCAAAAATTTCACAAGCATGTTATGATTCAGTATAAATCACAGATTCAAGTTCTTAGGAGTGATAATGGCGGTGAGTACATGAGTTCGAATCTGCAACAATATTTGGTGAAACACGGAATTGTTCACCAGACTACATGCTCATATACACCTCAAAAGAATGGGGTTGTAGAAAGGAAAAATAGACATTTGCTCGAGGTGGTTCGTGCTTATCTCATCCATAGAAATATGCCACTCATTTATTGGGGAGAAGCCTTTGCTTCTGCTGCATACTTAATCAACTGAGTTCCCTCTAATATCCTAAACATCCTCATACCATTTCAAGCATTAACTGAAGCTGTAAATATACCAAAAGTCGTCAACTTGCCACCTCGTGTGTTTGGGTGTGTTGCATTTGTTCATCTTCATCAACATGAACGCAATAAGTTAACTCCTTGAGCTGTCTGCTGTGTTTTCGTGGGATATGCACAGAATAAGAAAGGATATCGGTGCTATCACCCACCAGCTCAAAAGATATTTGTGACTATGGATGTCGTGTTCCATGATGTCACGCCCTGCTTCCCGAAATACGGGAACACAGGCACGCAACTAAGGCCCAGTGAATGATATAAGTACGCCAACTCATATCATTCATAAGCTGTACCAGTCTTAACTCAACAATATAAGAAAAATGAATCACAACCACGCAGAAAAACATAATCACATAGACGATAATGAAATTCAATAACCAAATCTGAAATACAAGAACTTACCAAATAGCTCGATAGGCTCCAGCTCCAATCGTAGAGAACTGCTCACCAATGTCTTCTGAAAATTCTTCTTGTACACCTGTTACTTGTTCATCTAAAAAGAAAGAATAATTTGTCCTAAGAGCAAGTCGTGGACATGCAAGTGGAGAAACAGTGAAACAATGGAAATAGTGGCATAGCAATGAATTCAAATAAACGATGCAGTCGATGGTGATGAACAGTGTAAAAGAGATAACAGTATAATATGCATTAAGTACGATTTACCAAAATAACGATAAACAATACCAATAATGACAATAATAATGAGAACACTGTTCATTAAGATAACAATATGCAATGATAATGCGATGAGAGCCTTAGGTCTATTATTCATTCTTTTATCCTAGCTAATGCACGTACAACTGCATCCCATACTACAGGTTCCATGCATACAATCAATTTCGTTTAGACCAAGGTGGTAGATTCTATAGTTCATGTACTCGGGAACATTATTCATTAATGACCGATGATCGAATCAATCGAGATACTGAGTCAGTAATCTACAATTAACCGATGACCGATATGACCAATAGACCGATAGACCGATAGACCGATAATTAGGAAAACACGGGCCCCTCTTTCGAGTACAGTCCCTATGTCATCAACTACCTTAATCAACCCTTAACCCCGGCTTGCTTTACTTTCTTCACTCAATTATCATACAATAATGCAATTAATAAGGGACGCTAGAGGAGGTGGCAAAACAATCCTAAGATTATGCAATATACTATATACAATTAAATGCACCAAATATAATCATTATAAACACAATTGTACATTATAAAATATAGAATCCCAATTCTGGACAGCAGTAGGTTGCTGTACCAAAATCAGTATTCCCGTTGCTACAGGGCAGCAAATGTGGATCCGTCAGGTGGTCTAGAAACTAGACTCCCGCCCGGTTCCAACGCATACTTAAAGTCTATATTCCAACAACGGTAGCTAGGCGAAATTCAGTGATCTTTATAGGTTTTAGTTTCTGGCTGGGTGTAGATGTGGACTAATTTTAATTATAAAGGCAGTAAATAAATATTATAAAAATCAGTAAAAATACTTTTTAACACCCTAAACATGTTATTTTCAAATCTGGAATTTATCTTGGCCATATGTGATTAATAGTTCACTTAACTCATTAGCCTAAGTTGTTATGTACGTGAATCTGGAATTTCAGCGCAGCTGTGGTAAAAGGTTCATAACTGGAGCAGTATAACTCCGAATTCGAAAGTTTTGGTGTCTATCGACATATAGACAGATAGGGCTACGATTTACTTTCAGGGAGTTTCTGATTTTAATGAAGTGTTCTAGGTCTAAACCGCACGTTAAGGTTCAGATTAGCGTAGTTTTCAGAATAGTCTATATGTTCATTTTAAGTAAAATGGTACAAATAAAATTTAATAATAGTAAATTGCAGTTTAATTAATCTTATTCGTAGCGAATCAATCTTAGGTGAATATGGTATTAATATAGGTGATGTCTAACATTTTAATAATTACAATTCAATAATTTAGCAAAAACAATCACATTAACGATCAACAAATTTCTACAATCTACTATAGCTATTTGTCATTTAATTTCATGATATGAAATGTGTCTATAATTTTCTATTTTTATAATCAATAACTATAACTATATGGTGTATGAACATCTCTATACTTTAGAGGCAAAAAGATGGCACGATGTCGAGACTACCACTTGGATTCGCTCGTGTAAATCCGTGGCATCTCGACGATTGATACAATAATATTTTACGATTTTTAAATAAGATCCACTTGCGGAATTTCAACAATAATTATCGAATATGATACAAAAAAAGATATTCGATAGAAGTGACTTGCCTTTTTGGACGAAGAATCCGAACACGAACCAATACGGGATGCAAATCCCGAGAGACGAGGCACTAGCACGGACACGCGCACGTACTTGACACGCACAAACACCCACACAAGATCGGATCCGGAGCGGATCTTGATGGAAGACCAAGATCGAGACAATCGAACGGCTGGATCTGCTTCAATCCGAGTTGAGGATCAAGATTGGATGGACGGCTGAGGTCTGATCTGATGTAGGAGATCAGATCTGATCAGGATTAGATCTTGATCGAATCCAACGGTCCAGATTAAATCTCCCACTCCTTTTATTCCCTCCTTCTTCTTCTCTCCTTCATGGTAATAGAGAGCGAAGGAGAGGTGCAGCGCCGGCGGGGCACGACGCAGGGGAGTCTCAGGCGACGGTCGTCGGCGAGTGGCGGACTGACGTGAGGGGATCGACTCGGCAGACGGCGGCACAGGGAGACAGGACGTCGGGGTGCAGCGTCGCGATGTTGCTGCTGCGGCACGACGAGGGGAAGGAGGAGCACGGCTGCTGCTGCGCTGGGTCGATGACGAAGGGAGCCTGGCGTGGGGCTACGACGGCCGCGCGGCACAGGCGTCGAGGCGGGAGGTCGGAAGCTTGACGATGGGTGGTCGCGACGAGGGTGTGCGGGCGACTGGCGTCGACTGCCATGCTGTGGCGCTGGGAAGTCGATGATGCACTCGCGCGGCATGGTGGAGCGGGGCAAGCCGCGCGATGTGGTTGCTGCGCTGTGATGGGGGTGAAGAGGAATTGGGTTCGACGGGAAAGGGAGGAGAAGGACGATGGGTTTGTTCGTTTGTTTGGTTTTGTTTTGTTTTGTTGTTTCTGGTTTGTTTTTAATCAGAGAAGGGGGGGGGGGGAGAGAGAGAGAGAGTATACGCTGTATTTAGAATTGGTTGAAAAGGTAAAGGGAGAGATTAGAGGCTAAGTATTAGGGATTTAGTTACGGGGATGTGGGATGAGTGGGGAGTGATTAGGGGAATTGATAGATTAGTCCGTTAGGGAGAGATTGGGGGGTTGTTTGGGTTATTGGGTTTGGGTTTAGATGAATTTGGGTCCAATAAGAGATGGGTCTTGGTTTTGGGCTTCAAATCAATTAATTAAATATTGTAACATATATCAAAAATTGATGGGCTTTAATCAATAATAATAATAATAATAGAAATGATAATAATATATATATTAGAATTTGAGACTAACAATTTATTAAAATTCAAACCGTAATAATATAACAAATAGATAATCTATCAATTAAAAATAGAAAATTACATTGTTGTTCAAAGTATATATAATCTTCTAGTAGAAAATACTTAGTACAAGACCCGAAATCAGTTGAGCACAAAATAAGTTTATAAATAATCAAAATACGGAAAAATATTTAGAAATACGTATTTACGGAAACAGTGGTTACACATGAAGATGAGATATATTTTTCCTCTGAGGTTGAACTTCAGGGAGAGTACCAAGTGAAGTTCAAACTCTTTTCTATGATGAAGTGGTTACTATTCAGACTGAACAATCGGATATAAGGGAAGAAAATCAGGATGTAAGTAGTGACGATCACTCGAATGATGAAGTGGTTACTATTCAGACTGAACAATCGGATATAAAGGAAAAAAATCAGGATGTAAGTAGTGACGATCACTCGAATGAAGACTTGGTTGAGAAGGAAAATTTCCACGAAGAACTGCAGTCAGTGCCGAACCTCCATGAAGATGAGTCATCTCCACCACCAGCACCATCTGAACCATCTCCACCACCAGTACCATCAGATCTGTCTCTACCCCCAGCGAAATCCTAAAACCAATCATCATCGCTATCCGAAGATCCAAGAAGAGAACTCCCAAACCGTACTACTAGAGGTAGAGAACTCCCAAACCGTACTACTAGAGATATCCCAAAACCCACTTATGAGCCTAATCCCACTAGTGAAGTCAAGTATCCCATGAGACATTATGTGTCCACTCACTGATTGTCTGAATCAAATAAGTCATTTGTGAATCAATTATCTGTTGTATCTATTCCTAACAGTGTGCAAGAAGCCTTAGCCGATCCAAGGTGGAAAGCAGCTATGGATGAGGAGATGAAGTCCTTGAAGAAGAATGGAACTTGGGAGATAGTCGAATTGCCAGCAGGGAAGAAGCCAGTAGGATGCAGATGGATTTATACAGTGAAATATAAATTGGATGGTTTGATAGAGCGGTACAAGACAAGGCTGGTTGCCAAAGGGTACACTCAAACTTATGGGATTGATTATGACAAAACATTTGCATCTGTGGCAAAGTTCAACACTGTTCAAGTTTTACTATCACTTGCTGCAAATCTTGACTGATCGTTGGAGCAATTTGATGTGAAGAATGCATTTCTGCATGGGAAATTGACAGAAGAGATTTATATGGATCTACCGCCATAATCAAATAGACCAGTCCAACACAGTAATAAAGTGTGTCGGTTGAGAAAGGCGCTATATGATCTCAAACAATCGCCAAGAGCTTGGTTTGGGAGGTTTACAAAATCAATGAGGATATTCAGATATTGTTAGAGTAATTCAGATCATACCTTATTCCTGAAAATAAAAGAAAGATTACTGCTCTCATTATAAATGTGGATGACATGATAGTAATTGGGAATGATCCTGAAGAGAGAATGGCATTAAAGAGCTACTTGTCACAAGAGTTCGAAATGAAGGATCTTGGCTCTTTGAGATATTTTCTTGGTATTGAAGTTTCTCGCTCAAGAAATGATATATTTCTGTCTCAAAGAAAGTATGCTCTCGATTTATTGAAGGAAACTGGAATGTCTGCTTGTCAGCCGATTGGTACACCGTTAGAAGAAGGATTGAAACTTTGCAACAAATCTGATCATGTGCCTTGTGATAAGAAAAGATAACAGAGATTGGTTGAGCGACTGATGTATCTTGCGCATACATGGCCAGATTTATTATATGCTTTAAGTGTAGTAAGTCAATTTATGCATGCACCTCAGGAACACCACATAGATACAGTGATGAGAATACTTAGATATATTAAGTCTGCTCCAGGAAAGGGGGTCCTATTTGCGAAACATGATCACTTAAAGGTTGAGGCATATACTGATGCTGATTGGGCAGGATTTATGATTGATAGGCGCTCTACTTCAGGATATTTCACATTTGTTGGAGAAAATCTAGTTACATGGGGAAATAAGAAGCAAAATGTTGTTGCACGCTCTAGTGCAGAGGCTGAGTATCGCGGAGTAGCTCTATGTATAGCGGAAGCTTTATGGCTGAAACTCTTGTTGCAGGACTTAGGCTGTGATCCAAATGAACCTATGAAGGTATATTGTGACAGTCAAGCAGCATGTGATATTTCCGCCAATCCAGTTCAACATGATAGGACGAAACATGTAGAGGTGGATAGATTCTTCATCAAGGGGAAATTGAATGAGAAAGTCATTGAGATATCTAAAGTGAAGTCAAAAGATCAGCTCGCAGATATCCTGACCAAGGCAGTTTCAAGTCGGCTCTTCTTAAAATTTGTTGACAAGTTGGGCATGATCAGTATATATGCACCAACTTGAGGGGGAGTGTTGAAATATAGTAATTACTAATATGTATATTCTGTTTCCTAATCTATAGGAAACAGATTCCCCAAATTTCTCACTCCTCAATCTTCTTTCAATCTCCTTTTTTCTCCTCCAAGAATGTAATCCTTATATATAGATGTATACAGTAAAGAATAAATGACAACAAGAATAATAATTATTTTTCGCAAATCAGTTTTCAACAAAGGGTTCCGTATTGAAGTGTTTGACCTTCTTAGACATCAACTAAGGTCAATCTGCAAAATCCTCTCTTTTTGGTTCATTTTTAACTGGAAAAGATTATCATAGTATCTTGATATTAATAGTGGACCTCAAGAAGCATTTTAAACCCACACATTAAACAAATCCAACCATTGAACCATCTACAAGAAAGAAAAAAAAAACAAATGCCAAATTACTGAGTACTAGCCCACAACAATTCACATATCAACCAACATAAAAATCAAAACCAAATCTCAATCTTTATACCTTCGTGTGCTTAATCTCGCTCGATTGCTGCTACGTCTTGATCTGATCCCCGTGCTTCTGTAGCTTCTTGATCTCCTTCTTCAAATTCCCTTCGAACTTCTCCTTCAAATTTGCATTCTCCGTATCATGTACCTAAAACCAAACGCCAAATTCACCATCATCAACCAATCAAACATGGATCTTAAAGCCATCGACAAAATGAGGGGGAAGAGATCGTACCTTGTTCCAGATCAAGAAGGCGTCGAACTCGTCGATGCCTTCGTTGACCTTCTAGAGAACCCGATCGATCTCGCCCTGTATCTTCCGACTAGTCTCCTCTTGAAATGGCATAATCAGAAGTTCAAAACCCTATATCTCATGGCATTTGTAGTTCAGTGCGGTTTTCTACAAAAATGGTATAATTCAGAATATTTTTTTCTAATTTAGCCTTAAAATGAGAGAGCCAGAATTAGGCTTGCAAACGAATCGAGCTATTCGGCTCGAGCTCGAGCTCAAAACCGAACTTATTTCGTAAACAAGCCGAGCTCGAGCTTGAATTTTCTTTTTTTATAGGCTAAGCTCGCGAGCTATTCGGCTCGAATATGGTCAAAGCTTGGTCAAAGCTCGGCTCGAACCGAGCTCGAGCTCAAAGTTGAGTTCGTTTAGTAAACGAGCTGAGCTTGAGCCTGAAGGTATTCGACTCGGGTCGGCTCGGTTGCAGACCTAGCCAGAATGTGGATCGTTCACTGTGAGATCAAAGAGTTTATTTATTTAATATTGTAAATATTTTAAAAATATAGGGCTCTATAAAATTAGGGGCCCAAAACAGTTGTTTGTGTTGCTTGGACCCAAATTTGCCCCTGGTAATAGGGTAAGTATCTAAGGAATATATAACGAGAAAATTAAGTTTGAATTAACCGGTGATTGAGGTCAATGCATTTTTTTGGTTGAGTTGTTTCGTACAAATAAGAAACACATTGATGACTGCTTGTTTTTAATTAATTCCTCAACCTTAATTGATAATTAACTATGATGATTCAACAGTGACAATGCAAACATGTTGCAGCTTTATCTACAACCAAAGAGGCAATTAGCTGCTAGAATTAAAAAGAGCAGGTTTCTAATTGTGAAGTCTAAACAGATTATCTATATAATAAAATACAAAGAAAGCTATCAAGTGGCTCACATTTAATCCCCTCAAAATTAAAGGCCCAGATCTAATCTTACAGAACACATTTTTCCTCCTAACATTTTAAATCCCAAAACCAAATTTCTCCCCCAAAACTAAAAAAATTCATTACTTTATTACTATCTCTCTCTTCTCTCTTCTCTCTTCACTTTTTCATATTTCTCTCTTTCTCTCTCTCCCTATCTCTCTCTCCCATTCTTTTTTTATTTTTTCTTGAAAATTTAGATTTTAAGATTTCATATTTGTAAATTTTTAGAATTTTTATGTTTTTTTACTGCACATGTTATACTGAAAATATGAAATATCTTTTCAACATTTAAATTTCATCATTACACTTAAAGCACTAAGAAGTTAGATTTTACACTCCATTTATAATTATTTTTTAACATATACTAACGGAAACATGAATTTTATTCACAACTAATTATTGTCATACTATTCAAACTTGAGCTACATAATTATTATTTTACTGTTTAAAAAGCTTTTCGTATTTTGTATCGTTTTGAAGACGTGCCGTAGGTACGTGCCCACGGGCAAATCTAGTTTCCTAACAAATATCATGTTAATTTATTCAGGTAGTAAACTAGACTTCTCCATCTATGTAAGTTTTCTTGATAAGAGAAATATGTACCAGAAGAAAAAGAAGGAAAGAAAAAAAACATGATTAGTCCCATGTTAGACCAGAATTAGACTATCGAGGTTAGATACATTGAATATGGACTTCAAGAAGAGTATGTCCAAATTGGGGTCATTTTCCTAAGTTCAAATAATTTTCCAAGGAAGAACTAAGTTTAAACATCTTATTATAGAGTAAGGCTTAATACATATTATTTAGTGGTGGTGAACTGATGATAGGTTATTAATTTTCCCCTTGTCACCCGTGACGCAACTTGCTCTTATAGTCAACCGAAGTGTACCAGCATCCACAGGCGTGTTATTTATGCATAAAAATGCATTTTATCGCAACGATGAGCTGTATTCATTTGCTATTTTATACATAAACTAGATTTGCCCGTTGATACGTGCCTACTGCACGTCTTCGGAATGGTGCACATAGTTTGATTATATAAAATAGTTTTGGACATCCAGCAAATTAATTGAAGTAGCAAACATATTATATGAGAAAACAATATATCTACCTTTAAGCTCAACCATCGCCTTCTTAATTATTAACTTGAACTTACCTGGAATATATATAGTTTATTAGAAACACTGCATAGAGTTTTTTTTAACTTCAGCATCACTTTTAGATATTTATAATAGTTATGCAAGGACATTATTCTATAAAACACTGCATAGAGTTTTATAGAGCTTACTCTAATCTCATAACCATTATGAGTATGTCTAAATACAAAATAAAATATTCATACATCTCTGAACTTAAATTCCATGCACACACAAAATTCAAGTCAGCAAAAAACTGAGTAATCCGCTGCACAAAAAAATTTAAAATAAAAAATAGAATTCGGTTAATGAGATGAAATTAGATCGCATCGCATATAGAGGCTCTCGATTCGGTGGAGGGGAGTCGCCGATACGGAGTTGCTTGATATTCGCGCTCGATTTGGTGAAGGGGAGTCACCGATACGGAATCAGCAGCGAATCAGATATCGGCGACAACCTCTTGATTGGAGTTTGACAATGGATTTGGATTTGGATTTGCTTTGAGATTTTTCAAATTTTCAATTTTTTTTATTTCTTTGATTTTTCCTTTTAAATTTTACAATTTTTAAATATTTAAAAAATAAATATTTTTATTTAATTTTTTAATAATTTTTTGAATTTTTTAAAAAGTTTTCAAAATTTAAATTTTTTTAGTTTTTTTACTTTTTAAAATTTTTATTTTCTTAATTTTTTTAATAGAAGAGAGAGAGAGAGATAATTAAATAAATAAAGGAGTTGTTTTGAATTAGGGATTTGAATTTGAGTTTTGGAGGAAAATTTTTGGGAAGAAAAATATGTTTTGTGAGGTTAAATCTGGGCCATTAATTTTTGGGGAGATTGAAGGAGAGCCACTTGATAGCTTTCTTTGTGTTTTATTATATAGATAATAACGGTAGATTGCTATATATGGCACAAGATATAGTTATACGCATAATATATGAGACGAAACTTGAAGTTGCGTACAACGAAAAAAATAATTTTTTAATTCGTCAGATGCAACTTGAAGTTGCGTCCGACTATTTTTTTTAAAAAAACATTTAACAAAAACAATTCATCCCGGGACTCCTTGGACGCAACTTGAAGTTGCGTCCAATGAAGGGGCCCACTAATTATTTATTTTTTTTGTAACTTAAAAAACATTTTTAATTAATAAAAAATCATAAAAAATCCTAAAAATTTGTCCGACGCAACTTGAAGTTCTGTCTGATTTTTTAAATATTAAATTGGTAAAAATATCAATCGACGACTGCAGCGAATTGGCCAAATGCTATATGCATTTTTTAAACAATGACGAATGTGGATGCTCTAAGCTACGTACCGTTACCTCATTTTTAATTTTGTATATTTATTAGGTTTGCCCGTGAGCATGTGTCTACGGTGGCACGTCTTCAGAACGATGCAGCCTGTAAATATAAGCATTATAATGTCAGAAATAAAAAAAAATAAAAATTAATTGATCTAATATACAAGCGTTGTAGATGTCATTTTAAAAAAACAAAAAACAAAAACAAAAAACTTACATGACCATCCATTGCAGGAAGCAGTGAGAAACCAGACATATATTGTTGTTTAGTTCTAATGAAGAACTTACTCTATATATCAAGGTGAAAAATATTTGACGATTAACTTTGGTATTCTCAGTGTATTCTAATATCATATGTTAATATACTTTCTGAGATGTACATTATAATAATGTTCATGTATAATACTGAATACATTTACTTTCCAGCATTTCTGATGCATGAATCTGAAACTTGCATTATGGAGTTTATGTAGCTCAAGTTTGAATAGTACGATAACAATTAGTTATAAATAAAAGTCCATGTTTGAATACTTATAAATGGGGGTGTAAAATCCAATTTCTTAGAAATTTGAGAGTGCAAAATAATGAAATTTAACTTTTGATGAGATATTTGTCACTTTCAATAAAGTTGTTGAAATTTACCCAAGTGAATATTCATTTAAATCTTCCATTACATTTGAAATCAATCATGAAACTCAGTAAAATTTTCTACATGAACAATAAAAAAATACATTAAAAATCTGAAAATCCTGAAATTTATAAACCTCAAATTCGAAAATCTAAATTTTTAGGTAGAAAGAAAAAAAATAGAGAGAGAGAGAGAGAAATCTTACAAAGTGAAGAGAGAAAGAGTGAGATAATAATAAAGTAAGGAGAATTTTTGTTTTGAGGGAAAAAATTTAATAGTTTTTAGAGAAAAACTTTTGGAAGAAAAATGTCTTTTCAGATGGTGAACTTGAGTCATTGATTTTGTTTCAATTGAAAGAGAGCCACCTGATAACTTTTTTTCAAATTACTTTGTGATTTATTATATAGACTAGATTTGCCCATGGGCACGTGCCTACGGCACATCTTCAGAAGAATACAACATATGAAAAGTCTTGTAAACAGTAAATCAACAATTATATATCTCAAGATTGAATAGTATGACAATAATTAGTTGTAAATAAAAGTCCATGTTTTCATTATTATATGTTGAAAAATAATTATAAATTGTGGTAGAAAAATAAGTGTGTGTGTGTGCAGGGCCGGCCCCAGTATGGAGGCGGGTAAGGCGGCCGCCTCGGGCCCCCACGGAATTTGTGATTTTTGGGGCCCCCAATTTTGAACTTCCCTTGTAAATATAGGCACGTATTTCGCGCGTAAAAAAAAATATATGTTATTAAGGGCCCCATTTCGGAAGTTCGCCTATGGCTCCCGGGAACTCAGGGCCGGCCCTGTGTGTGTGTGTGTGTGTGTGTGTGTGTGTGTATGGAAAATGCTCTATTGAAAACGTAAATGTTGTGAAAACACGTGAAAACAACATAGGCCGTTGTTGGGAACAACGACCTAGGTGGTCCTAGGTGGTTTTCCACGTTTTCATCGCTACAGTACGTTTTCAATGGAGCATTCCTCTATATATATGGACCTTTGATTATATATATATATATATATATATATAGAGAGAGAGAGAGAGAGAGAGAGAGAGAGAGAGAGAGAGTAATTAAATAAATAAAGGACTTGTTTTAGGGATTTGAATTTGAGTTTTGGGGAAAAACTTGGGGGGAGGGATGTGTTTTGTAATATTAGATCTGGGCCTTTGATTTTGGGGAGATTGAAGGAAAGTCACTTGATAGCTTTCTTGTGTTTTATTATATAGATGTTATAGATTGAACTGTTTGTATTAGCCCATATATTTTATTTAAAACAAGCAATTGACCAAATTGATGAGGGGGATTTAGTTTTATCCTTTTGTTATAGTCAAGTGGGGGTTTAGTTTTGATATACTCACTCCATTTCAAAATATAAGTCACTTTAAATTTACAAGGTAAATATTTTGTCATTTTTTAATGTCAATCAAGTATTTTTATAAGATTTTAATTTTTTTCTCATCTTTTTTATAAAAATAAGTAATACTAAAATTATAGAGGATGACAAATTGGACATTTCATAATTGATAGTATATTTATGGACGTCAAAAATTAAAAATATTAGGACTTTTTATTAATCGTTATTTCTTAATAGACATGTAGATATTTATGATACTTATATTTTAAAATGGAGGGAGTATAATTATTAATGCCACTAACCACTTGCACATTTATGTATGTAAACTTTCTCTTTTTAATCCTCAGTGTAGTGTTTCTATCATTGAGTGTACACATAATGTTTTTTTTTAAAGGAAAAGGTGGAATCTGGCCACCCTATTTCATTAATAAAAGTTTAACGAAACAAACCCAGAATACTGGGCCAAAATACAAACTACAGACAGAAAATAAACATATACGAAGCAACATGGCGCGTGCAAACAACAAATCCCTCCAACAACCTTAGAGGGTGGGCCGACAAACCAGCTCAGTCCAAAAAAAATTGTAAGTACGTCAGTTTAGCTTCGTACAGTGCCTCCACGACACATGCACACCCACCTGAAACAAGTCTGGCAGGATTTTATCACCCGCCGATCCCTGTCTTCACCTCGCTGGGGGAACCCCATCTTTGGGCATGTACACATAATGTTCACAAAAGTTGTGCTTGCTTGTAGACTTCCCCATTATATTATATCTATATTTTATTATATTTTATCTATATCTTATACTAATAGGAGAGAGAGTCTACCACCTATTTTCTTTTTCTATTTTGAAATTGGAAAAAAAAAAGGAAAAGTAGGAATTCTTATTTAACTAACTCGTGCACTACGTACGCTTTTATTAAAAATGAAAACAAAATAAAAAACTTCATTCTCTCAAACACAGTCTCTTCTTCTACCACTTTCTCAATATAAAAAAAATTTATGTCTCTTCCTAAACCCATCCCCATCCCCTATCTTAGAATAAGATTTTTAAGCAAACACAATTCATCAAATTATTTTTATATAATTTTCTTAATTTATTATCTTTATCCTAACATGCGCTATCATGAATGTTTATAATGTTGACTTATTTACTGAATGTTAATGATGTTGTAATATACATGTTTATGTAACATAAATTAATTGAATTTGCGACATTTTTCATTGCATGCATTTTTTAGCTTTAGTAATATTCAATTGGATAACATTATGGTTTGACAGTGATTCTTTAAACCGTCTACTTATATGAGGATGACAATGAAGATTTCAGTTATTACGGTAGGGATAATATTCACAAATTTCTCTCAATTCTCTCACACTTTTTTGAGTTCTATATAATTTTATGAGTCATTCAAAACTTTTATATGTTGGGAAATTTGCAAAGGGTAACACTAGTTTTTATATCTTATACTAATAGGAGAGAGAGCCTACCTCATTTCTCATTTCTCTATTTTGAAATAGAGAAAAGAGGATAAAAGTAGGGATTCCTATTTAATTAATACGTGCACTACGCATTATTTTATTTTTAAAAAAAAAACAACAACACCTCAACATAGTCTCTTCTCCTCTCACTTTTCAAACCTCACAAATTTCACGGCTCTTCCCAAACCCATCACCATCTCTACTCCCCATGCACATTTAGTAATATTCAATTGTATAACATTCTGGTTTTCCAGTTATTTTTTAAACAATCTGCTTGTGTGAGAATGATAATGAAGATTTCAGTAATTAAGGTATGAATGATATTCATAAGTTTCTCATAATTCTCTCACATTTTTGGAAAATTATATATAATTTTATGAGTCTTTCAAAACTATTTTAGGATGTGCAATTTGTACTAATAGAAGAGAGTCTACCCCTCTCTTCTTTTTCTATTTTGAAATAGAGAAATTAGAGTAAAACTAGAAATTTATATTTAACTAACACGTGCAGTGCGCATAATTTTATTATAAAAAAAAACCATAATCTCTCAAACAAAGTCTCTTCTCCTCTCACATCCCCAACCTCACAAAATCTCACGGCTCTTCTCAAACTCACCTCAATCTCTACTCCCAAGCAGCTTTAGTAATATTCAATTTATAACATTCGGGTTTAGCAATGATTCTCTAAACTATTTGCTTACGTTAGAATGATATTGAAGATTTCAAGTTTTACGGTATGGATGATATTCATAAGTTTCTCCATTTCTTTTTTTTTTTTTTTTTTTTGAAATTTCTATATAATTTTTAGCCCCTCAAAAATATTTTAAACTGTGTAATTTGTCCAGGATAACGCTAGTGAATATAAATACCTTAGACCACATACTACTAGAATGAGACATGCAGTCAGAAACGGAGGATATATAGTTGAGGAGATGGTGATTAATGCTACACGGCTACGAAACCTCCTACATCTTTAATTATGTACCATTATAGCCTTTGCCTAAAACACAGTCAGAAACTCCTTATATATTTATGTTGGACTTCGTCCATGCATCATGCAGAGAAAGTGAGAAACTAAAGGTCTGTTTGGTTCAGAGGGGGGGGGGAGGGATTTTAATGGAGGGGAGGAAAAGGGAGGGGAAATGATTTAATGAAAACTCTGTTTGGTTCAAAGGAGGGGAGGGGAGGGAAAATAATTATTTTCTTGTTTGGTTCACAAGGGAAGGGATTGGATTTTATAATAAAATTACTTTTATACCCTTTTGCATATAATAAGAGCACGAAGTATCAAATTTTGTCAGCTCAGAACAATCAGAGACAGAGCATGAAGTATCAAATTTTGTAAGCTCAGAACTAACACAAACAGAGCATGAAGTATCAAATTTTGTCTTCTGGGAACAAACAAAAACACATCATGAAGTATCAAAATTTGTTAGCTCAGAACAAACAGAATCACAGCATGAAGTATCAAATTTTGTAAGCTCAGAACAATCAGAGACAGAGCATGAAGTATCAAATTTTGTCAGCTCAGAACAATCAGAGATAGAGTATGAAGTATCAGATTTTGTAAGCTCAGAACGACGAACGGCGGAGTGCGGACGACGGACGGCGGACGGCGGAGTGCGGACAGTGGACGGCGGAGTCGAGGGCGACAATGATAGGGAGAAAGAGAGAGCGGGAGAGAAACAGTCGGAACTAGATAGAGAGAAAGAAAGGTTTTTTATTAGATTAGGATTTAGATTTAAAGGGCAATTTAGTCCAGTCACTTTAAAAAATTAGCCCTATTTTTTCTTCCCTCCAAATCCCCTCACTTTTGGAGGGGAGCCAAAATTGGCTCAGGAAGGGTGTTGCACCCCCATTTCCCTCCCCTCCCCTCCTAAAAAATGAACCCCAAAAAAAAAAAAAAATATTAAAAAACCCCTTTCCTCTCCTCCCCTCCATTCCCCTCCAACCAAACAGAGCCACGAGCGGTAATCAAAATGGAAAAAAAATCATCCAACAGCACATATGCACCATGTCTGCTAATAAAGCCCACTAGGGCCCAATCCACGTCACCCCATTAATCAAACTCTTCACCTACGGCCCACCAATACCCACATCAAACCGCCCCTCTCTCTCTCCTTCACCTTAATTCCAGCTTCCCCAACAAAACGAAACACCTCGAAATTCGAGAACGAGATCGAAATCGAAATCAAGAACCAAACAAAAAAATAAAAATGGGAAAGGATCTGACCGACGACCAAGTGGCCTCGATGCGCGAAGCGTTCTCCCTCTTCGACACCGACGGTGACGGCCGCATCGCTCCTTCGGAGCTCGGCATCCTCATGCGGTCCCTCGGCGGTAACCCTACACAAGCCCAGCTCAAAGAGATTGTCACCACCGAGAGCCTCACCGCTCCGTTCGACTTCCCGCGCTTCCTCGATCTGATGAAAAAGCACATGAAGCCTGAGCCGTTCGATCGCCAGCTTCGAGATGCGTTCAAGGTTCTTGATAAGGATTCGACTGGTGTCGTGTCGGTTTCGGATCTGCGTCACGTGCTGACTAGTATTGGGGAGAAGCTGGAGCCGGCGGAGTTTGATGAGTGGATTCGGGAGGTGGATGTGTCGCCGGATGGGACGATTAAGTACGAGGATTTCATTATGAGGATGGTTGCCAAGTGAGATCGATTGGGATTCGGTATGGTTTTTCGAACTCTGTGTTTTGGTTTCTTAATTTGGTTTTGGGGTTGGATCTGGTGTGGAATTGTTTGTGGTTGCTTGAATGGGTATTGATGATGAAATGTTAGGGTTTGTGTTGTAGTGTTAGATTGTTGTTGCTCTAGTCATTCTGATTTGATCTTTATTTTGATCATCCTACAATGATGTAAGATGGGATTTTGAGCAGGGTGGTTATATTAACTTATCTGAGGAATCCCCTTAGTACATTCTACCCTAATCTTAACTAACCATTTTCGCCAACTCTAATTGATCTTACTTATACCGTAAACCTCTCGTGTCCCTCTCTCTTTGAAAGCCTCTCATGAATCTAACTCCTAATGATGACACAAGCATACACTGGAGCACGCCACTTTAAACTAGTTTTCGACCCATAAACAGATTTGGGATATTCCCATATCTGGATGTGCCGAGAAAGTACTATTGTCATATGCATATCGACAGAAGTGCGTGACTTGTTAGGGTCTGTTTGGTTCAGGGGAGGGGAGGGGAGGGAAGGGGAGGGATTTTAATGGAGGGGAGGGGAGGGGAGGGAAAGGGAGGGGAGGGATTTTAACAAAGACTCTGTTTGGTTCAAAGGAGAGGAGGGGAGGGAAAATAATTATTCTCTTGTTTGGTTCACAAGGGGAGGGAAGGGATTTTTTAATAAAATTACTTTTATATCTTTTTACATTTTATAACAAAACTCAAGCACATAAAACTTTATACGTAGTATGCTTCTAATAGTTAGCCTCTCGCAATTATTTGCAGTACAATCAAAAGAAAAGGACATCAAGATATTGAGCTCTGGAACTCGTTAATCTATGAAACAAAACTAAAATTAAAAACTAGTACATCCATATAAAGACCCCCACAGCATATATAAACCTAGAAAAGTTATACAATATTAAACTACATAAGAAATGTGAAGGGCATAAGAATAATACTGAAAACGAGCACATAGAAAAGTTGTACATAAGAATAATACTGAAAACGAGCATTAGAGACTTGGAAATGTAAAGGGTAATTTTGTCAAATCACTATACAAAAATTTGACTCTATTTCTCTCCCCTCCAAATCCTCCTAATATTGGAGGGGAGCCAAAAGTGGCTCAGGAGGGATTCTGCACCCCTCCATTCCCCTCCCCTCCCCTTCCTTCCTAAAAAATTGAACCAAACAAGAAATATTTTAAAAAACCCTCCCCTCCCCTCCCCTCCCCTCCATTTCCCTCTAACCAAACACACCTAGTGTCGGGGGAACATAGTGTATGATTGCATAGAGATATTTGATTTACGTCATCATCTTACTAATGTCTTTCATTGGTTGATTTCCAAATATGCATGTTCAAAAGATAGTTCATTGCATTCAGATTAAATAAATGCTCAAGCAGATTGTAGTGTTGTTTTAAAATTTTAGGCCCTATTTGAAGACAAAATTACGATAATCAGAGTATTTTTTTTTTTACTTTGGAGGTCAACCGTAGAGGCATGCTAACTTTGGTTATTTTATCTTTTCCTCCAACTTAAAGTTATCTTCATAATTAAGAAAAATTAGATTAGGGTGGAGTTTAGATAATTTATACTTTCTTGCTTTTGGGGTATGGTAATTGTAGTTATCTTCCCTACAAAATGAGTTCCAAACTTGTCAAAGTTAGGATAATTAGAGTTTTTGACGAGAGTAAAACTGCGCCCAGTCAAGACCGCGCGATTCCCGCACGAATCTCGGATTCCATATGAATAAGATGGTTGTTTCGTGGTGCCTATAGTCCCACAATCTAAATATGGACAGATCATGGGCTCATTACACCAGCTCAACCCAGGAATGAGGACAACCAGTAGCCCAATCGGGAGTAATTGACTAACCAAATAATGATAGTAATTGATGTGGGTAAGAAATCTGGCTCAACCTGAACCGTTTGATCCCCTAAAGATCCGTGCACTCCTACAAATTAGGCTTGGTTGCCCGTATGGGCATTCTGCTACCTCAAGCCCACAGGAGCGGGTCTGGCCCGGCCCATTAGGGTTAAGGCTCCTCTCTCTATGCCTATAAATACCAGACCCCCTCCCCTTTTTGAAGGTAATGACTTTTTTCTCACCTGAACCCTAGCTTTTCGTTTCTTCAGTGACTGACTAGATCGTCGGAGGGCCTATTACCAGGATCACCCTCGGTATCTCTAAACATTTTTGAGGTACTCAGGGTGACCAGTTACCAGCAGCACCCTCTCTCCTGCTCACCAAATCATCATCTCATATCCAGATCAGTGGCTAAGTTCTGTCTCAGACCCGTCTCTTCCACTATAAATAAATAGAACTTACATCTGTTGCTTACACCACTATATCAGTAGCATTAGATTGGTGTCGTCTGTGGGAACAAACTGACTGACTCGATTCCAGTCTCGAATCTCACCCAGGAGCCGTTCCCCTTCATGGCACCCAAAGCCAAGAGAGCACCCACGGCGGGACATCAATCCGATCATCATCCTTCTCACAGTCACATGAACACACAGGGGTCCTGACGACAGCAAGCTGAGGGTCCGTCAGAACTTGGTTCGAGCGCTTCACGATCAGTCGTTGTTGACCTTCGGTACATCATCAACATTCGGCCGCCGGTGCAGGACCTCCGGCACCTGTTCAGCCGATCAAGAGGCGGAGCCGCTCCCTCCAATCAGGCTCCGACCCATAACATTACCCATCCAGGGTCGGGAGTAGAGGCGCAGCCACTCCCCGAGAGACAGGCCACCCCCGAACAGTCAAGGCAAACAGGTCATCATCACAATGATCGAGTTTTGGAATTTCCGGAATGAGGTCCTCCAGGCCCTCCGGGGTGGCCCCAGAATCGTGTGTCAACACGGCAACCCCCGCAGGGAAGAAGTCCAGGACAGTGAGTCTCATGGCTCAACTCAGCTAGCGAGACGGGATGAGGCCATCCTTAAGTGCCTACAAGAAATGGAGAATTGCCTCGCTCCGATCGGTCACAACCCAACCGGGGGTATCAACCTAGCTGACCCCATTCTCCGCTAAAATCCTCGATGTTGAGATTCTGAGGAATTTCAGGCTGCCTCAGTTCGAGACGTACAATGGTGAGAGTGATCCTACTGATCACATGGAAGAGTTGAAAACTCTCATGATGATTCATAGCGTCTCAGATCATGTCGTTTGTCGCACGTTCCTAGCCACACTGCGTGGCCCGGCACGGGAGTGGTTGTCCAAGCTCGCTCCCATATCGATTTTCTCATTTGACCTGCTCGAGGCGAGCTTCCTTGCTCACTTTGTAACCAGTCGAGAAGACGAGCGCGTACCTTCTGGACCTCAAGCAGAAGGAACAAGAGTCCCTTCAGGACTTTGTGTGAAGGTTCACCGCCAAGTCTAGGTCTGTCTCTTCTCTCGACGCTGGCATTGCGGTCGTAGCCTTCCGACACAATGTTTGTCACGGCCAGCTGAAGGCCTTCTTAGCGAAGAAGTTGTCCATCGATTTTTTTGATTTCCTCAACAGGATCGAAAAATACATTCGAGCCGAAGAGGCTCTGCACCCGGAAAGCCCGAAAGAAACCCCAGCCAAGGGGAAGAGAAAGGTCAATGACCGAGCCTCCAAAGAAGGCTCAGAAAGATGCATTCAGTCAGAAACAACTGCCTCCTGTCCTCTGCTTCAAGAGGTTCACGCTGCTGACTCAGAATGTGTCAGTCATCCTCATGGAAATTAAGGACAAGGGGATGGTCCGCCATCCTCCCCGAGCGAACAATAAGAAGAGGGATCGGAGATTCTACTGTTGGTTCCATCGGGACCACGTGCACGAAACTGATAATTGTCGCGCCCTTAAAGAGGAGATTGAGGCCCTCATCTAGTGGGGTATCTATGAGAGTTCACTCGAACTAACCTAAGGGACCAGAGGGCTGCACCCCCTCCTCGGACGGCCAGCAGGCGTCCAGAGGCGGAACTCGAGCCCAAAAAAGCCCAGGGGCAAGCCATTCTTCATTGTGTCCATGGTAGACCCATTGGAGAGAGTCCAGCACCTCCCGCAAGGCTTCGTACGGGAGGTTAACGCAATTCACAACTATCCGCCCCTTCGAGATCAAGAAGTGACTGTCTCATTCTCCAGCAAAGATCTGGAAGGCGTCCGACTCCCTTATTACGATGCCCTAGTAGTCAGCCTCAGCATGGTTAATCATGAAGTTTGCTGCGTCCTAGTTGACAACGGAAGCTCCATCTATATCCTGTTCATGGATGCATTCGAAAAGCTCAAGCTCTCTTGCGAGAGACTGAAATTGGCCGGATACACACTCCACAGGTTCTCGGGCGTCCATGTCCAAATTGAGGGAATCATCACTCTCGACATAACAGTCAGAACGACCCCGACCGTCCGAATAGAGGCAATGGACTTCATGGTGGTCAACGTCAAGGTCGCCTATAATGCCATCCTCAGTAGACCCGGCTTCTGCTCCCTACAGGCGATGCCCTCCGCCTAACACCTGAACTTGAAATTTTCTATTAACCACGGGGTCGGCATTGTCCGGCAATCAGGAATTCACCCGTACATGTTATATGACCGTTGTAGGGAGCGAGGTCTTCCCCCTTGACACGGTGGAACTCCCATATGACAGGAGCGAGTTGCACTCGGAGCCCGTCGACAAATTGGAGGAGGTCCCCTTCTTCGAGGAGGATGAATCTAAACAGTACCGAGTGAGCCAGGCTCTCGCTTTGGACCTGAAGTTTGCAATTATTGGTTGTATCCGTTGGAATGCCGATCTCTTCGCATGGATGCCCTCGGATATGCTAGGGATTTCGGAGGAACTCAATCATGCACAAACTAAGTGTCCACTTGGAGTTGAAGCCAGTCCAGCAGAAGCGGTATAAGTTTGCTCCCGATAGGCGACAGGTGGTGAAGAAAGAAGTGGAAAAGCTCCTCTCAGCTCGATTAATACAAGAAAGTCAACTACCCGCAGTGGTTGGCAAATGTTGTAATGGTGAAGAAACCGGGTGGCAAGTGGATGTATAGACTTCACAGACCACAACAAGGTCTGTCCTAAAGTGATGTGGCAGCCAATGATATGAGGAATTGTGGGTCTGTCGCAGTGATTGGAGGGTCTGTCGCTAGGATCATCTCCGGTTCCGGTAGGACGTCAGCCTACATATCCACCACAACATCCACAATACTAGCCTCTCATCCTTGCTAGATCGTCTTTCCACTATAATCCAAGAACTCATCATCTGTTGCTCCCACCACAAAAAAAAAATAGCATCATTTTTCTAAAGTTATGAGAGAGAACTAAGTTAGGAAAGATAACTCTAGTCATCCTAACTTAAATTGTTCCCAAACATAGCCTCAACTTTTATATGATCCCTAAGTAGGTTAGTTTTCTATTATTAAAATCATATTTATTCTTGTTATGTGTAAGGGATTTGTTTAAAATAAATTAAAGGGTTTGTCGAAAATAAAACCCCCTTTTAAGTGTGCAATTTCTAAGTAGTACCTTTAAACCGATGTTTTAGCACATTACACCCCCTCTTATCGAGTTCAAACTTTATGTGCTCAAATCATATATGAAGGGGCGTTATTTGCATCGAATCAAGGGTACTCTTTTAAATTATGTTAGGTTAGTTGTTTTCTATTGCAATGCAAATTCTTTTAGATGTTGATTAAAAATAGTTAAATGAGAAATGGATGAATGTTAATTATGTTTCGTGATGATTTTATTTGATCTTACCGATGAAGTTAATTTTATATAGACTAATGCACACGTGCAAATGCACGAAAAAAATAGAGTAATTAGAACCAAAATTATCTTAAATTAACTACATTATCTATAACACATCAAGTAAATGACACCATTCTATTCAAAATTTTAATTTTCTTTTCTTTATTATAGACCTAGCGATCTGCACGTGCGATGCATGCCATAACAATTTTTTTACAAGTGAAGACTGTTCAACAACAAAAAATAATGAGAAAGTACATGTACGAATGAGCTAAAGATAAAAAACTTAAGATGATTAAATATTCATTAAGCATTTAATTAAACAAAGCAAACCTCAACTAAAACTAATTAACCAAATTAGAACACTAAATCAAAAACCAGTCACAATGTAGATATTGTCAATACCACCAAGTATCGCAGCCGCAAGCTTTGACCTAAATGGATTCCATATCCTGTACTCCACCTTCGTCCCATCCTCATTGTACACCAAACCAAACCAAAAAAATCCCTAATCTACCACAACCCGCAAAAAAAACCCCCCCAAAATCAAAACTTTACAAAACCAAACTAATAATCACCGGAACAACAAACCTATTCTCCCCATAAGCAGACTTCCCGACCATCAAATTCCTCGTGCAAAGTGCATCCTTCCTCCCCTTTGCTACAAAAATCCCATTGTGCAATGTAGCTGAACAACCACCTTGATCCCTCTCTTCATTCCGCCGCCACCACGGCCACATCCTCTACCTCTCCCGCGCATCGGCTGCCACCACAAGCACCACCCCGAGTACCGCCCCGGCTGCCATCAAATCCTGTGCGGCCGCTGCTAGTAGCACCAACGTTTATTTTATTTGAATGGCAAATTCGTAATTGATTATGTCTTAAATAAATTTGAAGTCTGAGAGCATTTTGGTAACTGGCTAATTAATTAGAAATTGATGGTTAATATCGCGCTCACTTATAAAAGTGTTGTTGAGATTAGATCATTCAAGTTGGTTTGTCTACAAATTGAGTTGGTTTGTCTACAAATTACCGAAATTCAACTCTCCAATTATAGTAGCAGAGATAGTTTGGCATGGCGTTGGAGAACTCTCCAATTATGAAGATAAGAAGGGGAAGATAGTACTGACTTACTATTAGTGGTTATGTATTTATACTAAAATTTATAACTTTATTGTATAACTATATAAATTTATAGTGTTTCGTGTTCAAAATAATAGCTATACTGGAATTACAGTTAATATGGAGAAGTTAAAGATGGTCTTTGAGAGCAAGTCATATTTTGAATCTGAAAGGGATTTGGTTGGATCTTCAACTTGTAATTCCTATTATACATTTTACAAACAAACAAAAATATGAAAAGTCCCATTGATTTCTCTTGATTAAAATACCATGTTACCATTTGTTGTTCTTTTTAGACTAAATTTGGCATGCAAATCATGTTGGAAGAATTATTCAAAACTGGTGTAGTTATCTCCTTTTGGGTTTTCTGTTTCAAGTTAATAACTCCTAGTTTGTAGGAGAAAGTTTGTTATTTGACTGTTTCGTAGTTTGTTAAGATCACGATTAGGTTTGTTAGTCGTGATTGCACAAGTTTGTTTTTCATATTCCCTGTAAAGCCTATTTAAAGGCCTCCCTGTTTGCTTCAAAACTGAGTGCTTATTCACCATTCTTGTGAGTAATCTGCATACAGTCTTGATACTCTTCACAATCTGGTATCAGAGCCACTCCATTGGGGGCCTGATTGTGTGTGAGAAAAGGAGAGAGAGAAGGTGTGTGAGAAAAGGAAAGAGTGAAAGGGTGTGAAATAGCTGCGGAGTCGAGTAACTTTGTGCAACCAAGTGTTCCCAAGTTCGATGGGCACTATGACCACTAGAGCTTGGTCATGGAGATCCTTCTGCAGTCCAAGGAGTATTGGAGCGTCATGCAAGCAGGCTACAAGGAGCCAAAAGAGGAAGAAGAGCTGTCAGCTGCACAAAGGAAATCCCTAGACGAAGCAAGGTTGAAGGATCTGAAGGCCAAAAATTATCTCGTCCAATCCATTGAAAAGTCCATCCTGAAGACCATCAAACAAAAGGAAACAGCGAAGCAATTGTGGGATTCAATGAAGCTCAAGTATCAAGGGAATGCTAGGGTACAGCGAGCACAACCTCAAACACTTTGGAGAAATTTTGAGTTACTGGAGAGGGAGAGTCTGTGACGGACTATTTTGCTAGAGTGATAATGGTAGCCAATGATATGAGGAATTGTGGAGAGGATATGCCGGATGTGAAGATTGTTGAGAAGATTTTCCGAACTCTCATGGAGAACTTCAACTATGTTGTATGTTCAATTAAGGAGTCGAAGGATATCGACCAACTCTCGGCCGATGAATTGCAGAGCTCTCATTGTCCATGAGTCGAAATTCAAAAGAAGGGGTGGAGATGAACAAGTCTTGAAGGTTGAGTATGACAGGAGCAATGGAAGTGGGGTAGAGGATGGGGAATTCATAGAGGGAGAGGAGTTGCAAGAGGCAGAGGCCGAGGTAGGGTTCTCAACAAAGCCACCATTGAGTGTTTTAAATGCCACAAACTAGGACGTATGAATGTCCTAGTTGGGAGAAGGCAGCGAACTACGTGGAGATAGATGAAGAAGAGGAGCTTTTACTAATGGCTTATGTGGGACTCGATGGTGCTACAAGGGATGATATTTGGTTCCTTGATTCTGGATGCTCTAATCATATGTCAGGCAAAAGGGAATGGTTTGAGAACTTTGATGAAGAGTTCAGGCACACTGTGAAGTTGGGTAATAGTTCGAGGATGTCTGTGATGGGGAGAGGCAACATAAGACTCGAGGTTGAAGGCATAGCTCAAGTAATAACAGATGTCTTTTATATTCCTGAGCTCACCGACAATCTTTTAAGCATAGGCCAGTTGCAAGAGAAGGGCTTGGCCATTGTAATCAATGGAGGGGCCTGCAAAGTTTATCATCCTCAAAAGGGTCTCATTGTGCACACGCAAATAACCGCAAATCGAATGTTTGTATTGCTTGCTTCCATTAAGCTGCCTTCTTCGAAGTGTCTGCAAGTAGAAGGAGATGATGTTGCCAGCCTATGGCTCCAGAGATATGGCCATTTGAACAACAAAAGCCTTCGTACCTTACAATACAAGCAACTGGTAAGAGGACTGCCGCAATTCAAAACAGCAAACAAGGTGTGTACTGTGGGCAACTTGGGAAAGCAACACCATGAAGCAATGCTAAAACAATGTCAGTGGAGGGCATTTCTCTTCAATTGGTTCATGCTGATCTGTGTGGGCCTATCACTCCAATTTCAAACAGCGGAATAGTACTTTCTGTGAGACTCATGGCATCAAAAGGCAACTGACAACCTCCTACACTCCGCAACAAAACGAAGGAGCAGAGCGTCAGAATCGTACAATTATGAACATGGTCAGATGCTTGTTGATAGAGAAGGAGATGCCGAAAACCTTTTGGCCAGAGGCAGTTAGGTGGACAGCTTATGTCTTGAACAGAAGTCCAACGGCGGCAGTAAAGGATGTGGTTTCGGAAGAAAGCTGGGGTGGGATTAAACCAAGTGTTGAACACTTTAGAGTGTTTGGATGTATCGGACATGTGCATGTTCCGGACTAGAGGAGATTGAAGCTTGATGACAAGAGCCACAAATGCGTACTTCTTGGGGTAAGTGATCAGTCAAAGGCCTACAGACTCTATGACCCCATAGCAAAGAAGGTGATCACAAGCCGTGATGTGATTTTCGAAGAAGAGAAGTGGGACTGGGAAAGAAGTGCGGAAGAAGTCAGTCTTGACATCCTTGATTGGGGTGATAGAGACGATGATACAGAAGAAGAAGAAGTACATGACGCACCTGTTCAGATTGCACCAGAAGGAAAAAACAGAAGAATACCACCCTGGTTACAAGATTTTGTGAGCGGAGAAGGGCTATCAGTGGAAGAAGAAATGCAAAACATGGTGTTGTTTATGTCCCATGAAGACCCTACCTGCTATGAAGAAGCTGCTAGTGAACAAAAGTGGAGGAATGCAATGAGGCTAGAAATTGAATCCATCGAAAGGAATGAAACTTGGGAGCTCGTGGACCTGCCTTTGGGAGGAAAAAAATTTGGTGTGAAGTGGGTTTTTAAGACCAAGCTCAATGAAAATGGTGAGGTTGACAAATGCAAGGCACGGTTGATCGTTAAAGGATATGCGCAAAAGCAGGGTATCGATCCGGTTGCCAGATGGGATACAATAAGAATGATGTTAGCCACTGCAGCTCAGGAAGGATGGTCGGTGTTCCAACTCGATGTGAAAAGTGCATTTTTATTTGGAGAACTGAAGGAAGTGGTGTACGTTAAGCAGCTAGAGGGGTTTGTCAGAGTAGGGGAGGAGAGCAAAGCGTACAGACTCAAGAAGGCTTTATATGGACTAAAACAAGCTCCTAGAGCTTGGTTTAGTCGGATTGAGGGGTATTTTCTTAGAGAAGGGTTTGAGAAGAGCAGCCATGATCACACACTTTTCATCAAAACAGAAGGAGGAAAGCTGTTAGTGGTGAGTTTGTATGTTGATGATTTGATATTTACAGGCAATGATGTTGATATGTGTGAGAAGTTCAAAAACTCAATGAAGCAAGAGTTTGAAATGACTGACCTTGGTAAAATGAGATATTTTTTGGGTGTGGAGGTTCATCAAGCTCGAAGAGAATACAATTGTGCCAAAAGAAGTATGCAAAAGAAGTTTTAGAGAGGTTCAACATGTGGAATTGTAATCCAGTAAAGAATCTCATAGTCCCTGGAACGAAGCTGACTAAAGAAGGAGGTGGAGCAGATGTTGATGCTACTCTGTACAAGCAGCTCGTCGGAAGTTTAATGTATTTAACAGCAACTAGGCCGGACATGATGTATGTTGTGTGCCTCATTAGCAGATTCATGGCCAAGCCTGAGGAAGAACATATGCAAGTCGCGAAACGAGCACTGAGGTACTTGAAGGGGACTCTGGAAATGGGGTTGTTTTATAAAAGAGGTGCTAGCAATAAATTGAAGGCATTTACTGCCAGTGATTACGCCGGTGACTTGGACGATAGGAAAAGTACCTCTGGGTATGTGTTTTTGTTGGGTGAAGCGGCAGTCTGCTGGAGTTCAAGAAAGCAAGCCATTGTGACTTTGTCCACAACGGAAGCAGAGTACGTCGCAGCGGCAGCTTGCGCATGGCAGTGCATTTGGATGAAAGAGGTTCTGAACAAAATTGGCTTTTCTCAATGTGAGTGTGTTAAGATTTTTGTGATAACAGTTCATCCATTAAACTTTCAAAAAATCCCGTCATGCACAAGAGAATCAAGCACATAGACGTAAGATATCATTTCTTATGTGATCTCACAAATGAGGGAGGTGTGAAGTTAGTTTACTGTGGAACTGACGATCAAATTGCGGATATAATGACGAAGCCATTGAAGCTGGATACTTTTGAGAAACTTCGTCAACTTCTTGGAGTTCAGGTGATGAGTGAACTGGATGTTGCATAGCATTTCCAGTTTAGAGGAGGAATTTGTTGGAAGAATTATTCAAAACTGGTGATAGTTAGCTCCTTCTTTTGGGTCTTCTGTTTCAAGTTAATAACTCCTAGTTTGTGGGAGAAAATTTGTTATTTGACTGATTTGTAGTTTGTTAAGATCACTAGGTTTGTTAGTCATGATTGCACAACTTTGTTTTTCATATTCCCTGTAAAGCCTATTTAACGGCCTCCCCGTTTGCTTCAAAAATAAGTGCTTATTCACCATTCTTGTGAGTTATCTGCAGTCTTTGATAATCTAACAAATCAAACTGCAATGCAGATCCTCCATTTGATTTCCATTATCCATTATCACCAAGTTTTGTTTTTTTTGGACGGGATTAACCAAGATTTTATTACGAAGTTGTTGTATTCGAGAGGAGAGGAGAGGAGAGGGGGGGGGGGGGGGGGGTATAACATTGGTAAGTGATTTCCCTTTGTTGCAAATGGTTTATGTTCAATTCTAAACCAGTTACTTAAGGCGCATGTTAGACTCCATGAGGCAGTACCCAATAATAGGGTACAAATAACAGATCTATCGTCTAATGGTTAGTGCAACCCCAATACGATTCTGTTCATTTCTTTAATACTGTTTTTTTTGCAACCTCTATTCTATATTTGTGTTTTCTGTGGAAGTTTTCCCTTTGTGCAAGTTTTCACTTAACTAAAAATTGACTAATCCAACCGTCATTAGTTTACCAATTATTCTACTCTTCTCAGTGAGCATTTTCGCTCCTTAGGCTTTTAGCTTTCGTCGAACCATGACTGTCTTATGTATGCTTGCTATAGACCAGACTAGGAAGTTTTTGATGGGTTGAAGGAATTGAAATATGGAGAGTGTTTGCGGAAGTTGGGAGAAGCTAGAGATTATTAATCTGCGGGAAGTAACGTATTCTATGCAGTAAGCATAGGACAAATATGTGATCATTCGGGTAATGGTGACAGTGCAAACAGAATGTGAACATAACTATTTACACGGAAGTGTATTGTGAATGTGACCATGTCAGTATGGATGAACTTGCTGACAACCTCCTAAATTCAGTACTCACTGTACTCTTGAGTTTCAGAACAAATGTGTTTTAATCTTCTCAATTATGGTATCTTCAAAATTCCAGTTGAACACTATTAGGTAGCTTAGTTTTCTTGTTTGCTTGCATTTTTTTTAATTGAACTGTGCTTGTATTCAAATAAATATGTATCTGCATGGATTAGTTTGTTCTTGTCCTTTCAATTTCCTTTACAGCAAAAAATGATGTTCATTTCTGCATTTTGATTTAAAATCCATTAATTTTATTCTCACATATACAATTTTCACTGGCGTTTGTATGTTTGTGTTGACAGAGCAAGCGAAGGAGCGTCAAGAATGTGGCAATTCCTTTTCTTCTTACCAAATAGTCTTGGTGCCTGATCTACTTATTAGAATGTCTTTTAACTTTTTGAATGTCCAAAGAACCGATTCCTATTTGGTGTAAGGTTATTGGTATATATCAAAGTGGTTTATTTTTGTTTTTATTTTTTAGGTTCATTTGGGACTCTAGTGCCTTGGATTGAATGTCATGAACATCATGTGTGAAATTAAGGATTGTACGCAAATCTAAATTATAGTTTGCACCCCTTATGTTCTTGGTTTTATTTTTTTGCCTGTGACCAAAATTGTGTTGAATGAATGCCAGCTTCATGTATAAGATGAAGCAGTACCTTCTTCCTCCCTAACCTTCCTTTAATATTGTCGATGCAATATAGGCTGAAGCTTAAGATTTTACTATTTCCCTTTTGTGCATGCTAATTTGCTGGTAGTTCTTGTAAATGTTGAAAGAGAATTGCTACATTTTGTCGAATGTTTACTCTTTTTGTAAGCGTTTCTCCACTAGAAAAAGAAGCATGAATCGATGTGGTTTGTTGTCAGTTGATTGTAATTTGTAGCTACACATTTTCCCCAATGCTGTTCCATATTTGACTGTTAGCTGAGTTCGGTGGGTATACTTTCTCTACACATTATTTTCGTTCTTTCCCAGTAAACATTTTATCCCCTTTCAACATCTTTGATACAATGATATCTGAGTCTCGAAGGATCATGCACTATTGAACCCTAATAATGCACCCCCTTTCTTCTATTCTATTGTGTTGGACCTGTCTATTGAGGCATCTTATGGCACGAGAGTGGTGGCAGCCCGTGCCTTCGATTTTGGCAGGCCACAAAATTCCTCTTTTTTTCTCGTTCTTGTGTGTATTTTTTGTGCGTTTATGGACTTTAGTATACAGACCGGAAGATTCCCATGAATGAGAGGAATTGCAGAAATGTGAGGTTGGAAATGTTGTATTATTGCGTTTGATATAGTACACTACATTTTCGAGAATCCTTTATTATTGTAATTTTTATTTTAGTTTTTTTGGTTATTTTATTGTTTATTATGGAAATTTTTAGGAACCCTTAAATCCCAAGATTTTAGAGGAGAATATATATTTTTATTCTACTTTTTTGAATTATTTTATTGTTTGTTGGCTAAATATAAAAACACCCCCAATGAAGTACTGGTCATTTTTAAAAATTCCATTGATTTTTTTAATAAATAAACTTCAACTAACTATGTTTTTAACACAATTTTTTAAAAAAAAATCCCACTCACCCAAGCCTGGAAAATGTAATTCAGTAAGGTTTTTTATAATAATAAAAATTCAGTGGGGTTTTTTTTAAATGACTAATACTTTAGTGGGGTTTTTTCAAATTTAGTCTTATTTGTTATGAAAATTTTCATGAGAATCCTCAAAACGTTTTTTAGAGGAATGGAAATCATTTTCAACAAATAATTTTGATTCTCTTATGAATCCATCATTTCTTTCCAAAATTATGTTTACAACATACCAAAGAAGATAATTTAAAAGAGAATTTGAGATTCTTTTGTCCATTCTTAGGTACTAAACATCCCTTTAAACTACAAATTATAGACAGAAACTGAACACGTCTAGCTTAATCTTCGATCAAATCAAATTAGGTAACCAGTCAAAGATTGGATATGCAA
This sequence comes from Hemerocallis citrina, assembly GCA_017893485.1. Lineage (NCBI taxonomy): Eukaryota > Viridiplantae > Streptophyta > Magnoliopsida > Asparagales > Asphodelaceae > Hemerocallis > Hemerocallis citrina. The sequence goes on along the minus strand of CM030362.1, from coordinate 24,701,622 downwards.
ATGCCGCACTTCGAGTGATATCCCATGCTGCTCTTCTTTCCTACACGTTGTTCTGTCCCTCTTCCGAATTTTATTGTTCTTCATGAGCACTGGAAAGTGCTAGCTTCAATCATCAGATCGGCTAAAATGACATCAGTACTCAACATGGAATGATAATCTATTTTCACTATTGGCTATTGAAACATCATTATCCAACTACAATCGACGCCCCTACTGTACGCCCTCTTGAATCTTCATTATTTTTTTTCTATTCCTTTTATTATTGTTTTTTTAAATTTAATTGTCTGCATGTATTTTCCCTTTTTTGCTTCTTAATAGGGCATCCACAGTCATGATTGGGCTGAACCAATACAACAAAGATAGAACAGGCACGCAAAAATAGACCTAATTGGTCAAAGATGATTGCCAAAAAATAGCAAAATGCATATTTACATATAGCATATATAGTGTTTGCTGCAGTCGTCGAATGTTATATTATAGCAATTTAAAATTTTAAAAAAATGTAAGACGGACTTTGGAGATTTGTCGGAGGGTGAAACGTACATGAACTCGATTATTTAATATAAACAAATCGTCAGACAGATCTTGAAGATCCATCGGAAGAAGAAAAAAAATCAAAAATGCATTAGATGGAATTTTAAATAATTTTTGCAATTTTTTTTAACAATTAAAAACAATTTTTTGTGGGGCAAAAAATTTGTGGGCCCCTCCAGGGATGGATCTTCCAGATCCGTCCAAGAGAGTAACCTAATATTTGAACAATTTTTTAATTCAACCACCACAAGTGGCCTAGTGGTAAGAGCGATGGGACTTGGAGTGTGCTCCTCCAAGATCCTGGGTTCGAACCCTATGGTTCCCAAGATGGGGATTAAATACCTCTGGGTGGCCAGTGACCGCTATGCTAGATGGGCTGGCGCATAAACCCAACCAAAGGTTGGGGCTCCTAGTCACGGGACTCCCAAGATGGGGATTAAATACCTCTGGGTGGCCAGTGACCGCTATGCTAGATGGGCTGGCGCATAAACCCAACCAAAGGTTGGGGCTCCTAGTCACGGGACTGGGATTAGTCTGACCCAAAGAGGGGGATGGAACCCAGTATAATCAAAAAAAAAAAACAATTTTTTAATTCGGAAATTTTAAAAAAAACGTGGAACGAATTTTCAAGTTTCGTCCGACGAATTAAAAAAATATTTTTTTTCATTTCCGGTCTCATATATAGCATTTTATTGTTGTGAAATTGTCAAAATATACATAAATAGCAAATGACTGCAACACTTCATTTACTAAAATATGCATAAAATAGATAAATAGCAAACCATTGTGGGGGATGCTCTTAATGGGCCTATAATTTCTAGTTAGGTCTCCTCTGGCTCTGGCCCAATCTACGGTTTTGGTCTTCATCACTGTCTGTCAACCAGAACCAGTGATTGCCAACTCCACATTCTCCCTCTCTTCTTCTCTGTATCTCTTCGCTGTCTTTTAAAAGACACGTAATTATTACGAGGGTTATAATAAATAGAGGGAAATAAAAAATAAAAAAAAAACAAAAGAATTAAGAAGAAGAAGAAGAAGAGAGCGAGAGAGATGAAAGGCGTCTCGTCAGCGCCTGGAGATTACGTCTACTTCAAGTCGAAGGTTCCCCTTCACAAGATCTCTGTAAGTTTCCATCTTCGAATTTCATTGTTATTACTGTGGATCTTGGATCTTTGACTTGATTACCGGATCATGTTTTTTTTATTTTGGCAATTATATTATTATTTTTTAAAATTCTCCCGTCCCGTTCTTGAGTCTTGACCCCTAATTCTAATTCCGATTCTTATTTAAGATTGATTATTCACTGTGCACCTTCAACTCGTATTTATCATCACTATTTTATTTTTTATTTTTTTGAAAATTTAGACTGAGTGTAGGATTGTTTGATTTCACTTTGAAGATCATAATTACCAGTCACCACTTTCCTAGTTGAACATAACTTAGATTTGATTAGGTTGGAGGTGTTTTTTTAATTTCTCGTGAAATTAAATTAATTTTGAATTGTTTTCCCTGTGAAGATCGGAAACAAACAATGGAGATATTACGACTTTGGTCCTAAGGATGTGGCTCCTCTTATCTGCCTTCCTGGCATTGCTGGAACTGCTGATGTTTATTACAAACAGATCATGTCCCTGTCAACGAAGGTAAGGTATTTTACAGTTATTCTTCATATACATTTTAGTTGCTGCTATTACATATTTCCGTCGTTTCTAATGATTTTACGGAATAAATGTTGTTTGCAGGGATATAGATTGGTATCAGTTGATATACCGCATGTCTGGAACCACCATGAGTGGATTCATGCATTTGAGAAATTCTTGGATACAATCAATGTCCACTATGTAAGGAAAGTTCATTCATTCTTTTTCAATGCAGAAGATTTAATATAATTCTGTATGAGGTTTATAACAGAAAACAACGATATGATAATGAAATTTATTATCGATTGCCTCTACACACCACTTCATATCAGATACATATACATTCCATGCCAATCATGATTCCTCTGATTTTAATTAGTCATTTGTAACACCCATTATCTAATATTCCTCCTCGGTATGTCCTGCATACTGCAACACAATCCTTAAATAACAGAATCCACAAGTTAATAAGAGTGTTCTTTAGAATGCTTCATGCTTCTCATGGACATTATTCTTCTGAAATTTCTTTCTTTCCCTTTGTGAGTTCACAAGCTTAGACGTATGTGCCCAGTGGCGGAGTCAGGATTTCCATCCTGCGGGAGCGAAATCACAAGAACTAAACGAAGAAGAAGCGAGCAGCAGAAAAAGAAGGAGCGTGTCGGGTGGTGTGAGGAGCGATTGCATGGGCCTTTACTTGTGAGCCACGCTCAGGGGGAGCGCTACATGAACTTTCATTTTTTTTACAAAAAAAAAAAAAAAAAAAAAAAACAAACTACACCTATACAAAGGGCCTGCCCAAACTCAGGGAGAGCAGTCGCTCACCCTGGCTTGGGAGTGGCTCTGCCCCTGTATGTGCCACCATGCATTTAGAACATAGTCTCTCACTTTGAGAAGAACTAAGGTGGTTCAATTCTTAGGCTATGATCTATTAATCATCACCAAGTATATCCTTTGTGGAAATTTGGATTGTGATGGAGGAGTTGTAAAAACATAACTCCATTCCCCAAAAAAAAAAAAAACACGGCCCAATATTCAATGGTTCACAAATCACCATTCATTCTAATACCAATACTGTACTTGAGCACTTTTTCTACACAGCTGCATCAGGTTAAATTATGTAAACAACTTAAGACCCTTGTAATATACAGAGGATTTACATGTTAGCCCAAGTTGTTTATTTGTACAGTCATCGACACCATTGGCAGAACTAAAAGTGTGTGTATATATTAACTGTCATACCTAGTCGAGAGTATCTGAAGAAACCAAGAGAAATTGCTTGAGCTTCTATATTTTGTCTTATTGCATTATGCTAATCGTTCACTCTCAGTTTAATGTATTTAATTAAAAATCTATTCTATAGTTCAAGTACTCACAAAGAGATTGACCAGCCTCTTTTTGTCAGGTACATTTATATGGAACATCTCTTGGAGGATTTTTAGCACAGATATTTGCTCAGCACCGTCCACGAAGGGTTAAATCATTAGTTATCTCTAATTCTTACTTGGATACGCAGAAATTTGCAGCAGCCATGCCATGGTCTCCTATGTATGTGAGCCCATTCTTATACTCGTTTTACTTGATGTTGAGTAATTTATCCATAATTGGATGTTCAATAACCTGTTTCATAAATTTGATAATTGTATGCTACAAGTATAACTGTTACTGTTGAGTCCCCCAAAAAAAAAGTATAACTGTTGCTGGTCTGCTATTTTTCTCCTGGCAATAGATTTGCTTTTGAATGTTGTAGGAGTTTCTCTACAATGGTACTGGCATATTCTAGTTTGTTCATCAGTTAGAGTGCAGTGTCATTGTTATGTTTGGTGTCAACTTGTACATATATTGACTATTTGGTTTCGGTACATCTGATAAAGGTGGATAATCATCTTTGCAATCTAGAGGAGAAAGTAGTTTTACTTGAAAACACTTCTAAATCTACCAATTGCTGAAGGATAATGAAAATCATCGGAAAGAGAAAAGGTTCTGGTTATTTTGTAAAGAGTTTCACTACGTAATGGTAGTTTACTCTCAAATATTTTCATATAGCCTCATATAATCGCTTCACAATGTTATATTAACATTCTCATGCAACTATCATTGTATTTGTCAATGACATATTTTAGGATTTTTTTTACCAAGTAGTTTCTGGGATTTGGTGTTTGCAATAGGTGGTTATCTATAGGTGACACTCATTATGGGATTTGGGCCAACAATATATATCATATAATCTTGAAACATTAAAGACTAGTTCGAGATTTGTTCCACCAAGTGGAGCATAGTTAAATATTATTTTGAATTTTAATTATGACATGGAGTTCAAGTTTTAGATTATTTTATTTAGTTTATTTGCTTGTTTGAGTTTTTATTTTACTTCCATGTGATAAGGGGTAACTACTGTTTGTGTTGGTGGATGTCATTAATTTTCAATTCATTATATTTGCATCCTGTGCTAAGCGACGAATAGCTTGGACATCATACAAAAGTTTCCTAATGTTATCTTCTATGTTGCATGACTCCGTACTTTTTGAAGGCATGCCTACTAAAAGTCGTGAGAATTATTGTAATCAAACTAATTTCCATGTCCTAAACATACTTAACTAGTAGTTAACTGGAGAGAAGAGAACAAATGCAAACTTATCTCCCAATTTTTGCTCTTTGGCCTAGGTGTCGTAGAGTATTTCATCCAACCAGTGTTTTTTTGTTGTTGCAGATTTAATTGGACCCCTTCTTTTCTGCTGAAGCGATACATCTTAACAGGAATACGTGAAGGCCCCCACGAGCCATTTATTGCCGACTCTGTGGATTTTGTGGTTGGTCAGGTGTGTATATTGACAATGCTCTATTGTTAATTGTTATCCCTGCTAGCTGAACTAATACAGGTATCGCATCTTATTTATGAATATATTTATGTAAGATGTTGAACGAATAGTTTAAATTGGCATTCTAAAATTAAAAAAAAATACTGTGTGATCTGAAGTTTATGTCAAATTAAGTTTGGCTGGAACATGTATTACGTTAATCCAATGTGATCATTAGTTCTGGATTTTTTTCTTATTTTGATCCATTGGATCATATGTTGTTTGCACTAATGTTATATGTTACTTACGGGCATCTTTTTAATAAATATCTCAGCTATAAGCTGTTTTTTATTGGGGCTGGTTGTGTGTCGTGGTCTCCTCAAGTTGGTACCATATTACGAGACAACAATATCTGTCATGTTTTAAATTGTTGTCCACTTCAAATCATACTAGCCAAACCCAAGTTCATAATCATCTTCTAAGTCTTTGACTCATTTCTGACCAAGATTGGATCAGCTGTGTAGACAAGGCTCCGAGAAGATTTGACAAAATTCTACCACAGACTGTCGCTCAACCCTCTCTTTACTAGTGTTCCTACTCTAGGAAATTACAAGCAAGCGAGAAAGTATTCATAATCTAAAAAGATAATTTGGCGGCCACCAGACTGATGAATTTTAGAAAAAGGTTATTAAAAAAAAATCTTAAATTTGCCGGAGGTCACTATAATCAGCCCAAAGGTAATGTACATGTAAGCCAGGAGCCAACAAATCACATTCCTATTAGAGTTACAATTTTGAATGTCAAACACTATAGTAGTTGTTTGCATCTTGAAAGCATGCTCTTAAGATACCTTAGCATGGACTTGGAGCATAAAGACCTTTATACGGTGGACTGCAATTAACATCCTAACTTGATTTTAGTGTATAGTAGTTTATACAATTTATTAAATAAAAAGCTAATATTTAAACAAAAGTCATAAGAGGTACAAAATGTTCCTAAAAAAATCTTAATCTACTCATAACTACCATCAGTGGAATTTGTCAGCTATTTGGCCACCCTGTCATGTCATAGACAGCCAACTACTTTTTAATTGTAAGCACTTTGATGGTCTTCCATCAACAAGCTGAAACCTGGCATCAGTAAAAAGTCTTTAGAGAAGGAATAAGGCATTGTCTTTACAAATTTTTAGGTTACATTATATGCGTTCTTACTTTGTATTTTGTAACGCCTAATGCAGTAGGATCAATCTACAAATTATCTCAATTTCTAATTTCTTATTTCTTACCACCCTTCAGATGGTTCCAGTTTGAAACTGAGTATTCAGCCAAGTTCTCTGTGGTGTGTTTGACGGAACGAAACCAGGTCAAACCTCCTAAAAAATTAATCCCTGAATCCCAAGTTTCAGAAGTTATTGTTAAACTCGCTAAATCTCATGCTTTGAATTATGTTTGGCTCCTGTTAACTTAAAAGGTAGAGATGAATGAACTAGTCATAAATAATATATCATTTTTTTAGTGGGAAAGGTTTTCCTTTTCTGTGGCAAGTGAAAGTTGGAACAAAACAATTTGGCACCAGGAAACTTATACATTGATACATAGTCTTCATGTGATGTGATTTTAAAATCAAATGTTATAGAAGCTGATTTTGTTGATATTTTTTGTTGTAAAATAAGAGCCATTTTATTTGCAGGTTGAGACATTGTCAAGGGATGACTTGTCGTCAAGGTTGACATTGAATGTCTCTGCCGCATCAGTTGGTCCTCTTTTGCTCTCCGATTCCTACATCACAATTATGGATGTACGTTGTTTAGGCTTTATAGCATTTTTATATATTATTTTTGTCAAGGCTTATAAAGTTTGTTTCGAAAATGTTTTACTTTTTGCCTAGTTTATAGGATAGTTGACTCAGAGGATCTTGAATTTGAAAACAAATCAGAAGTGTCAAAAAATAAATCATTTCAAATATCCAGATCTCTCTTTTCTTAGTAGTACGTGTTAATACAAAGTTACACACATGTTTGGTTAGCTTGCAGAAAATTTTAATAATTGTTTAATTTAATGCCTCAAAAACTCCTTACAAATAATATAGAAGCAGAAGGTTACTGGGTATTTTAAATAGAATTTGAGCTATTCATTGCTGGAGTGACTAAAATTCATATTACCTCTAATTTAACATGCACCAACACAAACCCATTAATGAGGAACTTGGACTGATGGTTTATAAGTATATTATCATTTGGTTGAGGTCAACCTCCCATAAATTTCAATGTCCATTCAATAGGTGAATAATGGATTGTAATCTTCACTCTCTTTTAAGATAGGTTTATTAATAAGTCGACGAATTACTGAGCAATGTCAATGGGTTGAATTTAATTCTTCATAGCAAATGTGCTACAGTATCACCCTCTCATTGTAGACAAATTGCTGCATCCGATGAGAATTTGGAGAAGGTCAAGTGGTTTTGGATTATGCAACGTGTATTTATTAAGATCGGAAGCTATCTACACTCGTGATACTTCTAATTTCGGGACACTCCAGATGGTTCGGACACAGTCTGTCTGACAATCTGAATGGATTCGACAAGATGGGATGGAAAATAAGAAAATCCTTTTAATTGTAGCTTGTCAAATATCCTCGTTTCATTAGCCAGACAATTCAACCTCACTAATAAATTTGTATTTGTGATAGGTTACTATTTTAAACTTTCTGAATTTTGATTATATGATCAATTCCTTTTCAATAATTGGTTGCTGCATTTGAATAATTTCTATGCAGCCTTGAGTTGAACTTGTCATACTGAAATGATTATTCGAAAGTTAAATGTGAAATTATTAATTAGAAAATAATTGCTATTGCATACAGCCCATGTCTTTGATGACAAAAATGGGTCCTCATCCCTCGTAGGGTGTTAGAATATAAATATTAATTCCTTGCAATATTGACTATCTGTAATTTAAGATCTCATACTAGAAATCAGAAATATACCAAGGCTCATGTTTCTTACTCAGTTTCGTGTCACATCAAACCATTTTTAGTAATTTCGTTTTTTTACTTTGATTACATTTTTTTTGTAGACAAACGACTTTTGTGCCATCCCACAGCAACTTAAAGATCAAGTGAGTGAAAGATACCCTGGTGCTAGGAGAGCACTACTCAAGACTGGGGGTGATTTCCCATTCCTTTCTCGTTCAGACGAGGTTAACTTGTACCTTCAGGTATACTATATTTCATACACCCTATAATTATTGTAGCTATTCAAAAGTTCTCTTCTTACTCAACTAACCCCACAAAATACCAGCTTCACCTTAGACGAGTAGGAGTTGAATTGAAGACTGACCCAGTACCTGACATCTCAAGAGATGGAAGTCCTGGGAGCTCAAATCCTGATAACAGAGACCAAGAACATCCTTATGAAACGTCAGAAGGCCATAGAGGATCAGAGGCCCAGGAATCCCAGATATTGGGCTTGGAAACACACAGTGTAGACGAAGAACTCTTGCCTAGTTCAAGCATGGTTGACACAGTCTCTTGACTATCCCATGCATCGCGTACTCCTTTATACAGCGACAATTCTTTGTGTGTGTGGTTGTGGTGGGGGTACATGATTTCAAAATCATCTTCAATTATGGCAGCAGTTCGTTCTGGGAGGTATGTACAGTGCTTCAAAACCTTCTTCAGTGAAAGTCCCGAAAGATCTCATGTAAAATATTGAATTGTTGGCATGGCGATTGAGTTTTGTTTTTGGAGTGCATTGGAAGTGTTTGTCATCTTTGTTACATTGTTTCTCTTCCATTGAACAACATCGCATCATGTCTCTCTGTTTGTTTGTGAATTGTGTGTAAATCTACACAAGAGCCTAGCAAGGTCCAGAACTTAAAATAATGAACTTCATATTACCTGAATCTTTACAGGGATTTTGTCAGAAAATTGTCATCTTGCTTTCAGATGTTTAGCAGTGAAAGACGTATTACATTGCACTGGTAGGTGATAGGTCTTCTCCAGAAAGTTAAATCTCACTACCTTGGACTGGCACGCTCAGCATGTCTTTTTTTTTTTTCTTTTTTTTTTAAAAATCTCTTTTGCGGATATTTTTCATACAGGTCGACATTAAACTTCTTTTCAAAGTAGTAATATTAAGAATTTTATTTTGAGATTAGTCTTTGGTATGTGAATTTCTGTTTTGGATGGGTATATGAAAAATGAAATCCACCACAAACGGATATCCATAAATTCGCCAAGAATTTAAGCGTTTTGTATTGCTTTTTTTTTTTTTTTTTTGAAGAAAAGGTGGGATAATGCCACCCTGTTTCATTAATAAGCGATTAATAAACAACCCCGAAGTCTCGGGAAAATAAAAGTACAGTGCAGGAAATAAAAATAACCCCCAACATAATCCTGGGGGGTGGGTTACAACATCTAGCCTAAAGGCAACCAAACTACAAAGCAGAAACTAAGGCCTGATACAAAATATGTAATAGTGAGGCAAGAGTCCACTCATCAGTCAAGAGTTGGCCCGATCTCTATCTCCTCGTCATCAAACTCATCCACCTGGAATACCCTTGCAATCCTCCCTCTTGCCCCTGAAGCAGCGGCTGCAGCCCAAAAGGAAATTAGATTCATGATATGAGTAAGATTACTAGAAATAGAATTACATGAAGCACGGAAATAAAAATTATTTCTATCTAGCCATAACACCCATGAGGTTGCCGCAATGGCAATAAACCATGCATCTTTCATATCGTGACGGGCAGATGCAAATCTGGGACCAACCCACAGTTCCTCATAGTCTCTTGGATAATCACTTGTTCCTAGTGCTCTCAGCACCTCTATCAAGACGGCCTTGCTTCTAGTGCAGTGAAGAAACAGATGATTCAGATTTTCCACGTGTACGTTGCAGAACCCGCAATTGGTCGCAATGTGAGGTTGCCTCTTGGCTAGGTTCTCTCTAGTGAGTATAGCATTGTTGAGCACAAGCCAGAGGAAGACTCTAATTTTCAGAGGTGCTTTTGTCTTCCAAAGAACCGCTGCCCAGCTGGGCCTGCATCCTCGATAGTGAATCCGGTGGTACAGTGATCTAACCGAGAACACTCCCTTGTTCTCGAGTCCCCAACGCAAGTGATCTGGGCCTTGGGCACATATCACCCCAGACTGGATGATGTGCGTTTGTAAATCATGCAGTTGCTGTAGCAAACTTGGAGAAAGAGTTCCTTGGAATGACGGTCTCCAAGTCCCCCTTTTCCAAGTTTCCGCCACCGAGATATTTGGTCTATTCGTTTCAGCAAACAGCTCTGGGAAGCCTTCCTTAAGAGAGTGAGGACCGCACCATTTGTCCCACCAAAATCTGGTGGTTCGACCATTGCCGATCAAAGATGAAGTTGCTGAGTTGAAAGGTCCGCTGGCTTTAGCAACTCATTTCCAGAAACGGGATACTTTGGCTCCTACACGAAAGCCTAGACTTCTAGTCCCTTTCCCTCGAAGGTAAGGTTGGATAAAGTCCTGCCATCCTTCTCCGCAGGGATGGAACACTTTCCACCACCACTTTCCTAGGAGTGCCAGGTTCATATCTCTGAGGTCAATGATGCCTAGCCCTCCGTGCCTCTTTTTCATGCATGCAATATTCCATTTAATAAGGTGGTAGCCTCCCTTATTTGAGTCTGCGCCTTTCCAAAGGAATCTTTTCCTGATACGATCGATCCTTTGGATCACCCACTTTGGGAGTTCAAAAAATGACATGTAGTATATGGGCAGATTGGATAACACAGAGTTGATGAGTACCACTCTGCCCCCAAGAGAAAGTGATTTGCCTTTCCATCCGGACAGTCTGTCCTCCACCCTGTCTATAATAGGCAACCAGTTAGCCTTAGTGAGCCTCCCTGGGCGTAGCGGAAGCCCTAGGTATTTGATTGGGAATTTTTCTATCGCGCAGTTGAGAATGGTGGCATGCTCCCGAATTTCAGCTTCTGAGAGTGAAATAGGTACAAGCGCACTCTTGTGGAAATTAATTCTCAGGCCTGACCAGGCTTCAAAACAGTAAAGGACCCCTTTAAAGCATATTGTTTCCGCTCTAGTCCCATTACCAAAGATGAGGGTGTCGTCAGCATATTGAAGGATCGTGCACCCCTGATTAGCATTGCTGCTGGCCACAGGCGATATCCATCCTTTTCTTTGACAATTATCTAGCATTCCTCTGAGCACATCCGCTACAATAGTAAATAGAAGTGGGGACAGTGGATCCCCTTGACGGAGTCCCTTCTTGCACGGGAACGAGGGACCGGGCCTCCCATTCACTGAAATTGCCGTTTTGCTAGAGTGTAAACACTGTTTAATCCATCTAATCCATTTGTCCCCAAAACCTCTCCCCCTGAGAGCCTCTAGCAAACATTCCCAGTCCACAGAGTCGTATGCTTTCTCAAAATCCAGTTTGAGGAGGAAGTTCTTGGAATTGCTCTTGTGGCAGTGGTGGATAACTTGTTCAGCAGTAGCCACGCAGTCTAGGATACATCTGCCCTTAATGAATCCTGTCTGTGTTCTACTGATAAGGCTGTCCATGATGCCTCCCAAGCGGATGGCTAGGACCTTCGTGATGACCTTAGCCGAGCAGTTAATCAGGCTAATTGGTCTAAAATCCCCGACGCATTTAGAATCCTCCCGTTTGGGGATCAACACAACCTCTGCAAAGTTGAACATTCCTAGCCTCAAGTTATTGTGAAAAAATTCCGTCATAACATCCATAAATTCTCCTTTAATTTCTTCCCAGAACACTTGGAAGAACAACATCGGAAAGCCATCTGGCCCAGGCGATTTGTCAGCTCCCATCTGGTCAATGGCCGCTTTGACCTCTAACTCCGTGAAAGGTTCCTCCAAGGAGGAGAAGTTTTGATCTGGAGCAATCTGATTCTCCTGCCAAAAGTCTGCCCCCATTGGAATCCTAAAGTCGTTCTTCTTCCCGAAGAGACCCTTATAGAATGACTGGAAGGTAGTGGAAATCACCTTTTCCTCCTGCGATGTTCCAGTAGCTGTCTGAATTGATAGGATAAGATTGGATCTCCTCCTTGCACTTGCAGCCCGATGAAAGTAGGCCGTGTTCGCGTCTCCCTCTTTGAGCCACGAAATCCTGGACCTTTGTTGCCATTTGATCTCTTCTAGTCTATACAGCTCGGCAATGTTATGACGGAGTTCTAAGAGCCTGTTTCGCTCTTCCTGCGACAGGACTCTAGTTTCTTCCACCCTCTCAAGCTCATCAATGCCTTCCAGATAGGACTCTTTATCACGCCAGATGGTCGAAAATCTAGACCGATTCCATCTACATAGCCTCTTTCTCAGTCTTCGAATTTTTCCACACCACCGAGATGCCGCGTCCCTGCCGCCCATTGGCAGAGCCCAATTCTCCATAACCATATGGTGGAATCCCTGAATTTCCAGCCATGCCTTTTCAAATCTGAATTTCCTAGGATTGCGGGCTCCCCGATTCCCCACATCGAGGAGGATCGGGGTGTGATCCGAAGTTGGTCTAGGGATCGTTCTGGCCGAAGCGAGAGGAAATAAAGCTTCCCAATCCAGAGAGACTAGCACCCTGTCCAACTTGGCCATAACCGGATCCGCTTGCAAATTAGACCAAGTAAAAAGTCTGTCATTGATTGGGATATCAATCAGTTCAAGTTCCGTGATGACTCTATTGAATTCCTCTCGGTGCCTGTCGCTAGCACTTCTTCCCTTGTGCTCAAAAGCAAATCTGGTGATGTTGAAATCCCCACCAACAATCCAAGGTCCCGACCAGCGCTGACGGATGTCGGCCAGTTCTTGCCAGAAGGCCTCTCTGTCTGTGGCCACGTTCGGCCCGTAGACCACAGTCACCGTCTGCATCCAATCATCTGAGCGTCGCTTAAGTCGGGCAGTCAAGGAAAACGTACCACAATGCTCCTCCTCGCAGGAAAGAAGATCCGAGTTAAACCCTATAGCAATCCCCCCTGAGGCACCGACAGAGGGGCGTAGCAACCACTCTTTGATTCTGCTACCACCCACTCTCTTGAGTTTGATCCCGTGCTGGAGTTTGGTCTCCTGTAGCCCTACTACTTCTGCCTTGGAATTGTTAATAACATCCCGCACCATACCCCTCTTTCCCCTGTCCCCCAATCCCCTAGCATTCCAAAATAGTGTATTCATTGGGGGGAATTATCGAGGGATAACGTTTTGGAGGGTGTAGGGCCGACTACATCCTCGAGAATGATACTCGGTCCCGCGCCGACTCCAACGGCATTGTCGACAGATGTCCTAACTCTTTGAGTTTCCCAGCCCCGAATTTTATTGAGGAGTAAGGCGATACGTTCAGTGTCCCAAACTTCTAACCCACATGTAATAGCTAGGCATAAAACATCAGAATCTGACATGCAATTTAATATAGAGGATAAAAAACTTGTCGTACCTCCATTGTCGAACTTAGCTGCCTTGGCTGCAGCGGCGACCTCAAGATAGTCATCCAAGGACTCCACATGAGCCCTCTTTGGAGAGTGCTGAACCCTGAAACCAACCGCTCTGCGGGACCGTCCCGAGCTATCTCCGGGAGCTGAGTCTGGAATTGTGGACAGGACAACTTCCGGTGAGATCTCCCGCTGAGTGTTAGCAATGAACTCCGTGTCTTCTGATTCCTCCTCAGAGAAAGAGAACTCTTCGTCGAGATTAAGCCGTCCTTCTGGATCCTCATCACTGTCTGTGAGAGTGGTCTCATCATTAAGAGTGTGTACTTTCACCCCGGACCCCTCATTGGGCCCGTCGCTTAAAGACCCATTAATACTAGACTCGACAAATGCGGACCCCTCTTTGAGCCTGCCCCCAGTCTGGAGAAATGACAGGATGTTCGAATCCTTAGCAATACAGGTTCCAGAAACAAAAAACGGCACTGTGGTCCCCTCTTTGGGCCCACAAGCGTTAATCAGAAGCCCACTCATAGGCCCGCTCAACGTGCGCTGAGCTTCTGCATAAGCTAAATCATCTTTGCGAGGTATCAGACCACCTGACTCGACATGCGCGTTCCTCGAGTGTCTCGCTGAGTCAGTAGGCAGACTGCTAGCGACAGCTGTCAGCCCCAGATTGGAGGGTGTAACGGTGGGTGCTTTACTAATCGCGTCGCTAACACAAGGCTCGCTCCCCGAACGTTGCAACTCCTCGGCTGGCGTAATGCCAGAGCCAGGTGTCATTTCAAAAAGCGAGCCAGCTCTGTGATTGCCAGCTGTCCCAGAGTGATAGGCTGTCGGTTCGGTTGGTGTAGCATGCGTGGGAAACGAAGCATTAGGCGCTAAGACCAGAGTGAGGGCCTCTTCTTCTTCTCTACTCCTTTTTGCTTTCTCTAAAACTCCGTTGTTTTCATTACCATTTTCATTCAAACCAAAAAGCCCCTCATCGACACCCACTCCATCTGTGCCATTTTTGGACGCCAACGTGCTCCTACCTCTGTTGTTTGGCAGATCCTTGCACATCGCTGTCTCAGAGATGGTCTCTGTGCTCGGCCTCTCTTTGCCCACAGCGGTTGTCTCAGACTTTTCTGATGAAAACCATCTCCTTTCTACCCACTCCCTAGTCGAAAGTGGTCTTTCGCTCACCTGTTTCTCCAGAGAAGGTGCATCCTTTCTGCTTTTAGGGTCTTTGAGCCCAGCTACCCCCCTCTGAGCCAAAGGCAATCCCTTTTCCACTGCATGCAGAGAACCTTTCCCATTTTGGGGTTGGTTTTTGTCGCCTCCGACCTTGATGGTCTCAGACCCTACCAGATCAGGAAGGGGGGTTTGTTGAGCCATAACCCTCGCCTCATGACCGTCGGATCCCGTGTTTACGCCACCGTGCTGACCACCGGCACTCCGACTCTGGCATCGTGCAGCTGATCCCCCATCGCAAAATCATGATGGCCCTCCTTGCCTCTCGCTGCGTTGAGTACCTCTCTGTGGGCTCGTTCCACCTCATGCGCTCCGTCAATTGTGAGTTCCCATCCCGGTGCTACCACGTCTCTGTAAGAGCGGCCGTCTCTCGGAGAGGAAGGAGGAGGGTTGGGGGAGATGATGGGAGTTTGCACCGACTCAGCACTTTGGTCCAGAACGAAACGAATGAGATAGGCCTCCTCGAACGAGTAGACCTTCGCAAATCTGGGCATACGCGATATGTCGCAGCTTCTGATGAGTAGCCTCGCCGAGACTAACTCAGAGCGACGAATAGTTCTCTCGTCGATGGAATCCACCGTTCCAAACTCCGCAACAATCTCTTGAAGTGCCTCCTTTTTCCAAAAATGCAACGGAACATTGTGGATCCAAATCCAATACCTGTCCCCTTGTGGAATTTCCGCGCCGAAGTTAGGTGACCATGCAGTGAATTCAACTCTGAAGAAGCCAAAGTCGATTAAACCCAACTCTGTGACCTCCTTCATTTTCTTCGGTGATGGGAACGAAACTAGGAATTGACGGTGGCAAAGCTTCTTAGCAACCCAGTCCCTATCTGCCGGCATTGGCCACTTGAGAATCAAAGCTTGGAGGAGGTGAGCTTCAGAGGGGG
The DNA here is from genome assembly GCA_017893485.1 of Hemerocallis citrina. Lineage (NCBI taxonomy): Eukaryota > Viridiplantae > Streptophyta > Magnoliopsida > Asparagales > Asphodelaceae > Hemerocallis > Hemerocallis citrina. Next base: position 24,686,121 of record CM030362.1, on the reverse strand, counting down.
AACCCGACCTCACTCTCGCTACCGCACACCACTGTCGGAGCCAGGCTTCTTCAGATTTAACCGTTCCGAGGCTGTGCGTTAGCTTGATAACAGTTGGGTTCTCTGGTGAAGTGCCTCTACCCACCAACCTCTCCTCGTCATTAGTGGAGTTCGTAACATTCGTGCAAGAGTATGACTTATGACCCCATTTCAAACATCGCAAGCATCTGACCTCCTTTGTGCATTCCGAACGGTAATGCCCTAAATCTCCACAATTGAAACAAGGCACTGGCTTTTTCTTTCCTTTTCTCATGCGTTTTCTGGCCACTGGTTGAACAATTGGTTTTACAGTGTTGTTGGTTAGCTGGGGAGTAGGAGGTGAAGTGCTAGCTCTCCTCTTGCCCCCCCTGGCCACCACATGCCACTCTTCATCTTTCTCCATTACCATCGCTGCATCCTTGTTCCCAAGTTCCTCCTCGATTGGGTCCCCTCGATGGGCCCCAACGACGACTGACTTGCGGTCGACGGTCTTAGCCGTCTTTGGTAGTGGGGAGGGTTGTCGAGTAGGGTGTGTGGCGGTCGGGGGAGTAGTGTGAGAGGGGGTAGGTCGCACGGGCTTAAGCATTGTAACAATGGGCGGACTGAAATGATGTCGCTCGTTGGGTAGCTTTTGATTATGTTTTAGTTGCCACTGTTGAGCACACTGAACAGATTCCGACCTGTTCTGGGGTAGACGGTCTCTATTACCCCTGTCCCTCTGATTGGAGAGCATCCGCTGTGGGAGACGTCGGCTCGTGGGGGGGGGAACTCCTCCGCTGAATGAAGCGATGAGGGGGACCCTCTCTATGGGCCCTCTCCCTCCGCGGACTGACCTCGTGATGGCCGTGATGAGCGCTGTCTCTCCCCTCATGACGATGGTGTGCACTACGGTGTGCCCTCGAAGGGGAAACACGCCTGAGCCTAGGGTCATCCCCCTCAGGGGGGTGCTGCTGCAAATCAATGTTGGAAGCAGGAGATTTGTGCACCACTGTGCTGGGTAGTGAATGACATACAGAGAGTATGCCATTAGTAGGGGCATTGACCATCGTGGGGTGATCGGGCGGTGGTGGAGCGGAGATCTGGTTGGCGTAGCGGACCCTCTCGTCAGGCCCACATCCGCACATCTCCGCCTCAGAAAGGGAGTAAGCAGACTGAACCATTTGGTAGAAGAGATAGAGAGGAAGAGTGGAAAAGTGGAAAAGTGGAACAGAAGCTTGTCACAACAGAGAGGAGTAAGGTTTGCAGGTGTGGTTGAGGTTAAGGAGGAATGGAGTGGTGTTGGGTTGTTGGGGGCGTGGCATCAAGGTCGGGAAAGGGTGGGTAAAGCGGTCGGGAAGAAGGTTGGGGAGGAAGCGTTTTGTATTGCTGTGAATACAAATGTATTTTTACTAAAAAGTGCAGTTACAAAAATGTTGTCAGAATTTTTTTTATTTTTTATTTTTTTATTTTTTATTTATTTTTTATTTTTTTTGGATAACAGGGATACAGCCATAGGACTCCAGCCCAATAAATTAATAATTAAAAAACAGACTTACAACCACAACCAATTTTACGCGGAGTAAAACTGATACAACGCAAAAATAAACAACAAAACAACAGTATACAGTTAAGAGAGCAATAGACCGCATTGCCGCTCGAACCCAATAGAGAAAAAAGGCAGACAACCTGACTCGACGCCGCCCAAAAACAGCAATAGCGTAAAGCATCCGACAGCTAAACAACTGTTGCGGCAGACGACAGCAGCAAAAAACACCCTCAGATCCCGAAGGAAAAGACAAAAGTAGGTGAACATCCAAGCCAGAGCAGAAGATCGATGCTGCGATACGGGGATAGGTCTCACAGGCAATCGAAGTCAAGAAGAACAAAGAACCCTGACGAAACATAGGGAAACTACAACCATGGCTGTAGAGGGACAGAGTTGCTCAATAACTCATCCAAAGGCCCAGAGAGCCACCTGCACCATCGAAGAAAGCAACAACATACAACAAAGCAAATATAGAAGAGGAGGGCTGCAACCCAAACTCCAAAATAGACTGGGAATACACCGCCTAGAATATGGCTAAACAGAATATACCAGTGCTATCTCCGGCGTAATAAAACATAAAGCAAGCACATGAATAAAAGAAACACACCGACCAAGAACATAAAGTCAAAATAGAGTAGCTGACCAGAGGCTTACAAGACCAACTATCACAAAAAAGGATAAAGCTAGACAGGTAGAACATAAACAGAGAAATCATAACAGGCTGAAACAAAAAATTGTAGTCCTTTAACCAAAAGATCAAAAGAGCACACTGCTGAACAGCAGAACACACCAAATCCGATCCATAACCCTCGGATAGACAGCCCTAGCACAGGAAGAAAGCTGAGGCATAGCTATGCCCGTCTCAAGCCTGAAAAAAAGTCAAGAGGAATAGGCATATTAAAAGTTAGGGTAAATAGAAAAATATGATAGAGAAGGAGGAGAATTAAACTAAATGAGTATTAGAAGAACGTAATAACTGTGCCGGCTTATAAAGACGTTGTCAGATTATGTTTAACTTCAATTTTTTCCAAGTTAGTAAAATCACTTTTTAAAAATTCAATGCATCACTTTAGATGCTTTGAAAAAAAGAAGAAAAAAAATAGAGGTAAATATAGTAGTTTTTTTTATTAAAAAAATACTTTTGGCTAAACAAAATTTCAATTATGTTTATCAAACATTTATTTTGAGACTAATGTAGCTCTCACACAAAAAAACACTCTACAAAGATAATGTCAAATAGAACCTTAAGATGGGCTCTATTTTATGAAAATCAAAATTTGACAATAACAACAATAATAAGAGCATCCACAGTGGTTTATGTAAAAAATGACAAAATGACTAGCAATTTGAGTGATTTGCTGAATTGCTAAAACATCGCAAAATCGACGAATAATTGAACGCATCATGTTTCGTCCGACTAAAATCATATACAAACTCCTATACAATAAATTTCGTATAATCTTTCTCACCACTCATCTCCTTCATCCAACCACTTAAATTTAATTCCATACAAAATCCTATACAATCAACTCCATAGAATCCAAAAAAGTGTCCAAAAGTTTGCAAAAAGGACCTCATCCTCCTTGGATGAAACATATTGTTTTGTTTATGTCTTTTTCAGTTTCATGGTTTTTTTATATTTAAAAATACTCTAATTCGATTCTATTCGGAGCTGCGAACTTTCTAGAGCTTTTGAGAATAAGGATTTTAATGATTAGTATCTCTTGGAATATTCAGGTCTGGGTAGCACGATCAAGCAACAAGCTGTGTTCCAACTGATTTCTTCTTCCCATTGTGATTTGATTTCTATCCAAGAGTCTAAACTTGACTCTCCGTCCCCCTCCATCTTTCGTTCTATTGGGGGATCTTTAATCACCAAATGGATTTCTCTTGACGTCATCGGTTCTCGAGGTGGCATCCTTTTTGGCTTTAAAGCTAATCGTTTCTCCCTCATTTCGTTTCGTAAACTTACTTTCTTCCTCGTCGTTTGCCTTCACTGGGTTGATTTTAATTGTCAACTTACGGTGATCTCGATTTACGGACCGTCTTCTGCTGATCGTCGGGAAGAGTTTTGGAATGAATTCAGTTCCTTTCAAAACTCCATTCAAGATTTCTGTGTCTTCTATGGTGATTTTAACGTCACCAGATTCTCCTGTGAGAGATCAAGGATTGCTACATCTTCTTCAGCTTCTTCCCATTTTAATGATTGCATCAGTGCCCTCCATCCGACTGAAATTCCTACCAATGGTAGATCGTTCACCCGGTCTAACATGCGGTTGTCTCTGTCCATGGCGAAGTTCGATCGTTTTCTTGTGTCTTGGGATTGGATTAACTTTTTCCACAATTCCTTTGCGTCTGCTTTGCCCAATCTGTCGTCAGATCATGTGCCCATCTCTTTGTTCTCCAATTATAATTTCTCTAGACCCTTTTCGCTTTGAAAAAATCTGGTTGCAAGATCAGATTTTCGTTAACCTTATTACTGAATGTCTTTCCGCTATCTCAGGATCTTCTAGTCTTGGTCATATCCTGCTTAAGCTTCATGCCATCAAGTACGGTTGTAAGATTTGGCGTAAAGAGAGATTCGCTAATGCCAATTTTCTTTTAAATGTTTTTCTTTCTTCCATTGATTCTATCGATAAACTCGAGGAGCTTGGACCCATTTCGGATGCCCTCCGCTCTGAACGTGCGTCGTGTAGGAGAGAGTATGCTTCCCTCCTCCAGAACGACCACATCAAATGGGCTCAGAGGACTAAGTTCCGTTGGCTCAAGGAGGGTAAAGGTAACACTTTTTTTTTCCATAATTTCGCCTCTCATCGCCAACGCTATAACCGTAGCACGTCTATTGTCGACAATGGAGTTGAGTTGTCTTCTGATACTCAAATCCATGCGACTTTCCTTTGTTTCTTTAAAGAGCTTCTGGGTACTAATAACCACCGTTCCCTTCTCTTGGACTTGGCACAATTATATGGCCAGCAATCTCACGATCTTTCCGGTCTGGAAGTTCTTTTTTTCGCTGGAAGAGATTAAGTCCGCTGTGTTCTCCTTAAAGAGTGATTCAGTGCCTGGGCCGGATGGTTTTCCAGCGTTCTTCTTCCAATGATTCTGGGATCATCTTAAAGATGATCTCCTTAAAATGTTCTCGGACCTTCACCAAGTAGCTTTCTCTTTTGACAGGATCAATTATGCTAACATCGTTCTCATCCCCAAAATCTTGGGTGACAACTCTGTTTCTAACTTTCGTCTGATTAGCCTTCTCAACACGACTTTCAAATTATTATGAAAGTGCTTGCGTCCCGCCTCAGCGTGGTCATCTCTCCCTTGATTGACCCAGCTCAATCGGGTTTTATCAAAGATCGTTTTATTTTAGATAGTGTGGCTGCGGCTCATGAAATTATTTCTAGTTGCCATAGATCCAATTCTGAGGGTATTCTTTTAAAATTAGACTTTCAAAAGGCGTATGATAAAGTGAATTGGGATTTCCTTTTCGAAGTCCTTCTTCACCGTAGTTTTGGTCCGAAATGGATTGCGTGGATTAAATCCAGTCTCTTTGCCAGTACATCTTCCATTATTATTAACGGATCGGAAGGCCACAAATTTAAGTTTAATCGTGGCCTGCGTCAAGGCGATCCGATTTCCTCCCTCCCATTCTCTCTTGTGACTGATGTCTTCAGCAAGTTACTCCGTAACGCCTGGGAAGCGGGTGTTCTTGATGGCCTTGGAGGTTCTCAAAGCTTCCGTGGAGTTCTGAACCTCCAATATGCTGATAATACCATCATTTTTGCCAAACCCAATATATATTTCTTACGTAACCTCAAGCTTCTCCTTTACTTGTTCGAAAACGCTTCTGGATTATCGATCAACTTTCAAAAGTCTTCGGTTTTGTGGCTGGGAGGGGATCCCAACCGGTAAGTGGAAATTGCTCAATTCTTCAACTGTGCTCCTGCATCCTTTCCGATTCAATACCTAGGGATTCCCTTAAGATGGGGGAAACTCCATAAATCGGATTGGATACCCATGATTGAAAAAGTTGAGTCTAGACTTAACGTTTGGTCTGGTAAACATCTGTCTCGTGGGGACAGACTCACTCTGATTAACTCTGTTCTCTCTTCTATTCCTTTTTACATGATGTCTTTCTTTTACGTCCCGTCTTGGGTTCTCAAGAGGATCGATCAAATCCGTAGGAACTTCTTCTGGTCTGGAGTTGATCTTTATAGAGTTGGCACACATCTTTGCAACTGGAAGTTAATTTGTACCTCCAAAGAGGCTGGTGGTCTTGGGGTTATCAACCTTAGGAACCATAACCTTGCTCTCCTCAGTAAATGATTATGGAGAATTCTGAAATTCGATCATTTGCCCTGGGCTCGCTTTATTTCCCTTAAATGCTTCTCCCGTCGCAAGGTGTGGGAATTTCCTCCTTCCATCTCTTCCATTTCCTCCCCCTTTTGGAAGGGGATTTGGAAGGTGGTTGGTCCCTTTCAATGTGGAATTTCCCACGTTTTCGCTAATGGCTCTAAAACTAAGTTTTGGGTCGATATCTGGATCGGTAATATCAAGCTTGCAATTACTTTCCCCTCGTTATTTCAGCTGGCCTCTAACCCCTCGGTCACTGTGGCGAATTACGTTATCATCCTTAATAATAAAAAATTCTAGTCGATTCAATTTAGTTGTGTTCTTCCGCCGTCTCTTGAGCTTGAACTCCAAGAGCTTTTCATGATCCTTAATATTTATCCCTGGTTTCCCACGGATGACTTCAAATGGCGTTGGACCAGTTCCGGCCATTTCTCGGTCCAATCCTTCTATAAATTCCTTAACTTTGGTGGTACCCTTTCCCCGCTTGCTAAGCCTTTTATGGAGTAATTGCGCTCCCTCTAAAGTTAAGATCCTTATCTGGCTTGCTCTCAACAACAAACTCCTCACCATTGAGGTTTTTAATCATAGGAACTTGGCTTTAGGTCAATTATGTTCTTTATGCTCTTCCTCTCATGAAGATGCTGACCACCTTTTTCTCCACTGCTCCTTTACTCAACAGTAATGGATTATTAATACCCTTGCTTGGCAAGCCCCCGCTATCTCCAACGACTTCTTCTCCTACTGGAGAGCTCATGATCTTAAGTCCCAGTTCTGCGACTCCTGGTTTCTGTCTTTCATGGCGATCATTTGGGTGATATGGGCGGAATGGAACAGACGTATTTTTTTCTCTTTCTTCGTCCTCCATCAATTCCATCATCGATGACTTTTTATTCATCACTAGATTTTGGTCCTCCATTTTACCGTATGATAAAGTGCAAGCGTTGCACCTTGGCCGCTTGGATGAGGCGACTATCGTTTTTCGTTCTGCTAATTTTAATCCCTAGTAGTTCTCTTTATTTCTTGTTCATAACATTCTATAATTCTCTTTGCAGATTTGATATTTGTTGATGGTGCTTCCTTCCCTCCGACAGCCTTTTTGGGTGGCTTCGGTGTTGTGCTGCCTTTTTGTTTTTGCTTTGAGCTTCGCTGCCTCGACTGACTGGCTGGATTGTCTTATGCCTCCTTTTTTATGATGTACATTTTGTGATGGTTTTTGTTCTTTTGGTTGTCTGGAATGGCAGCCTGTGGTGTGGTGGTTGATGGATATCTTTGTTGTGTTCTTTGTATCCAGATGGTTTTCTTTGAGCCTGTCGGTGCTGTTGGCTTTAATCCATCCTGTTTCTGTCGTTCTGTGTGGTTTTGTTATGGATGGCTGGTGTGCTTATTGTGATATTGCCTGGGCCTGTTGTGCCATCTATTCTGGCTGTTTCTTCTCTTATTGCAGGTTGTTCGTTCTGCGGTCTTTATTCGTCGACTAAACATCGATGGTTTCTTTGGGTTCTTTTTTGTTGTGTCATCGTTCTATTGGTGATTGTCTACTTCTTTGGGTCTTCCCATGCGAACTTTCCTCGCACGGGAGGCCATTCTGGTGTGGCCCAGCAGCGGCAGAAAGTCTGTGTCTTGTGTAGTGGTCACCTTGATGGCTGTTTGGCGGCTACCATTGTCTGGCCGTTGTGTTGTTTAGATGAAGTGGTCGTTGCTTGCACGGTTTTTGGCTTGTCTCGGGGTCTCCTCCTCCTTCCTGCTGAGTTGTGTGGTCCTTAGGGGCGGTTTTTTGGTCCGGCTACATTCGGTAGGAGGGTGCAGCCGTCCTGTGGCTTTTGTAGCGCCCCGAATTTCTAATATGATATCTTAGAAAATTCGTGGCACAATCCCAGCATCAACTTCAATGTAACATTAAACACAACCAACACCACTAAAATTTTCAGCTTTTGTTACAATAATCTTTTACATAGCACAGCGGAATTTGAAAACATCTCAAATCATAATTTTCTTTTATTTACAACAGAGTCTTATTACAACACTGTTCTTACAAATTTACACAACTCCATTAAATCAATTTATCTCAAAACCATCTCAAATATCCAAACCTCCAAACTTTAAGCAACAACCTGCAACACATGAGGCTAGATATGATCTCTAACCCCCAAAACTAAAGGGGTCAGCCATAAATGGTGTGAGTGACATAAAACAAACAACATAAATATCATTAAGCATGGATTCATAAACAACAGGTACTAAACAAGAATATGTGAAGTAAGAAATGACAGAGAAACGTGAAAACATAAAGGGTAGCTTAACTAAGTGTTAGGTGTAGAAGAACAGGAAAACCACATGCATAAAACCAAGTCAAGAAAAACACAAATTCTATATGCGGACTCTCTAATGCGTACTTGTCGAAGTCTATGCATCCCACTCTACATAGGTTCGGTGCAAGCCCTTAACGTCTTCACTTCATAGGGTTCAATCCCCGCTATGCAACTAATCCTAACACGATGACTACTACGAGATAAAGATAAACTGTGAGTATTAGCCCATGACCCGATAATTCTGGAGATAGGTCCACACCTCAGGTATTTTACCTGGATAATTCCGGAGATCATCCCACACGGAAAGCAATAACCTCATCACACGAATACCACATGAGCGTCGCCTCGACTCCGATAATTCCGGAGATCAATCCCACACCGCAAGTAACTACTTGGATAATTCCGGAGATTAAATCCCACACCACAGGTAATTTACCTGGATAATTCCGGAGATAAATCCCACACCTCAAGTAAGATACTTGGATAATTCCGGAGATTAAATCCCACACCGAAAGCCATACTGAGGTACTTGACCCATGTTCCTGTTCATCATATCACCACTAGTGCCTGTCCTTATTATTTTTGGGTTACTTAATTACTCAACGAATCTCCTAGAGTTGGTGTACCCTACCGAACTTAACTCAAAACTGAATAACTGAAATGCCTCAACAGGCCTCAACAAAAGAACTCAACGCCGGTATACTAGGGTCACACACATTCTCTAGAGACCCAAACTCAATGTCTAAACCAACTTTCCACCATAAATAGCTCAACTGAATATCTTAAATTCATATGCTTAACAGAAGACAAAGTATAGACTAAAATATTTGAGGACTAATCATTTGAAAGAACATTCAAGTTTATGAAAACTCATCAGTACCAGTCGACTTATTACTGTAGTAAGTCGACTGTCCACAGGGAAAATATCCATGATTTTAAGAAAATAAGTTTAAGTAATAAAAGTTGACTCATAAAAGTCCCAAGTCGACTTACCAAAAATATAAGATGACTTATAAAAACATAAGTCGACTTACCAGACCATAAGTTGACTTATAAAAACATAAGTCGACTTACTAGATCATAAGTTGACTTATAAAAACATAAGTTGACTTACCAGAGAGAAATTCCAGAAATCTTTAAGAAAATATTCTAAGTGTTATAAGTCGACTTGCAAAGTCATAAGTCGACTTAAAAGAGATTATAAGTCGACTTAAAAAGTCATAAGTCGACTTACCAGAGAAAAATTTACGATAACTTTGAAAAATAAATTCTAAGTGTACTAGTCGACTGAAAAGGGTCTAAGTCGACTGTCCTGAACGGATTTTCAAGAAAACTAAAGATCTAGCAGCTGGGTCGTGCCAGTCGACTGTCGGCCTACAGTCTGCCTAATTTTGGTTGTACATGATAATCAAAATTAGAGTTTTCTAAAAGAAATCATTGTTTATGAAAATAATTCGTGTTCAGGTAAAAATGACAATCTCAAAGTATCCTCAGATTGGATACATTACTCAAATCAACCCATGTCTCAAAACTCAAGTTCTCATGTTCTAAATTCCTAATTCTTCCATTAGGGTTTCTCAATACTGAATTTATTTCACAACTCAAAACCAAAAATCTGATTTGTATTCACGAGATCCAGATGTTCATCCATCCAATCCCTTATTATCATAACCATACTCATATCTTAAACATGCTTTCTAGCAATACCAATTCATAAACCAAGATTTACTAAACATTCATGGATATCACATACATAATACGACAACAATCATTTCATTGCTCAAACAAACATGTCAAAACAAACAATTAAACAATCATTCACATAAATCAACAACAATCCGAATTCACATGAGTCACCTAAATCAAACGACAAAACAAATTTCATATCACTCACATAAAACATACACAAAGCAAAACAACATGTCACTCACCTTAGAAACGACGAGATCCAACAATAAAACCTCTCCTTTTGCGAGAACCAAAACTTCCTTTTGATCCTCCAAAAATATCACAAAACTCTATACCGTGCAGCAAATGACGGCTGCAAATTCCTTTTAAATACCCGGAATGAAGTTTAGGGTTTTACCCACTTTTGCAAAATAGTCCATTCAAAATACAACTTTATATATATAGCCCTATTATTGGAAATTCAATAAAATTCATTTAAATTAGGATTTAAAAGTAAAATATAATCCTAAGTCTCAACCGGTACTGTTCAAAACGTCCAGAAAATACATTTTACATTTTAACCCCTAAAAATGGCAAATTTGCAAAAAGGTCCTTCTTTTCTCAAAATTTGCAAATAGTTCCAATTAATTTCAGAAAAATATTGAAAAATACTAAATAAATCCCAAATATTAAATAATGATTTTTCATGAAGAAAACTTGACTTTCAAACTTCTCAAGAAAGTATTTGCACATGTTTTGCACGTGTAAAAAGATATTTTTTTCTGAAAATATTCATAAATTCTCCAAAAATCATTTTAGTCATTTATAAACCTTTAAAAATAATATTTTAAAAATATGGGGTTCTACAGCTTTTGTGCTGCTCTCCATTCTGGTGGGTTGACTCCAGGGTGTTCTCCTACTGCTGTGGTGGGCGCCTCCTTTGCTCCCGGGGTTTGTTTCGTTATGAGGAGCCTCTCGTAGCGGCGTTGTTTCTTTTGGCTTATTTATTTTGGTTTAGCGACCATCGTGGCAATTTTCTCAATTGCTACTGCTTTCCTTTTCGGCTGTATTTTTGTCTACCTGTTGTTTTACTTTTGGTAAAATTCGTTCTCCCGTTGTATCGATGCTTATTTATTTATTTATTGGGCTGAAATCTATGATTATATCCTCGTTATCAAAAAAAACTCTAATTTCATCGGACGATAGATTAAAATTATGTTAAAATATTTGGGACGAAACATCATATTTCGTCCATTATAATATGCATTTTTTGCCAAATCGTTTTTCAAATATAGCACTCTACTGTCACTATTTTGCCAAAATATGGCAAAATAGCAAATGGCTGCAGCGAAATGTTTGCTAAAAAAATAGCAAAAATGCCAATACAGCAAACAACTGTGGATGCTCTAACAAAGTATTTCTCTAAAACTGTTGGTGTCGGCTACCCAATTCGGTTATGATTTCGGAGCTATCTACTTCGTCAAATGAATAGTTTCAAACATTGACTAAAACCAATAAGCGAGTTATTTATTTATTATTTTTATTTTAAGTAAAAGGTGTAATAACGCCACCCTGTTTCGTTAATAAGAAGTTAATAAAACATCCCCGGAGGACCGGAGGAGAGTACAGATAACTACAATGCGGAAAGTAAAACATAAACCTCTAACACCGTCCTGGAGGGTGGGACAATCCAAAAGGTCTGCAGATAATGCAAATAGACAGGTACAAATACAAAGCTAGACGCAAACAAATAAAGTAGCCCTCCCAACAACCCCCTGTCCCAAGTGAGTATCCAGGAGCCGTGCCCCCCTCAGTCACCAATAAGCGAGTTATTGGTGGCCCAACAAACATGAATAAGATCAATCCAATAACATGATCCATAAACAAAGGCTTTTTCAGTATTCGGACTCCAATACCTCCATATATATATTCCATTAAAACCCTATTGTGGCTTCTCCCTGATCCTAGAACCACGACCAAGAGACATAGAAGAGTAGTAATTAACTAATCAAAAATCAAAAATCAAAATTCATTATGGCATCTACAGTCATGCATGCTAAAAAATGGAAAGGGAAAAAAAATGACATTTTGTTGATTTGTTGCAATTGGGAAATGCTAAAATATAGCAAAGTAAATGAAACATTTAGCGGACAAAATATGATGTTCGTCCGACTAAAATATTGTACAATCCATCTCTTATAATCTTTCCAACAACTCATCTCCTCCATCCAACTGTACAAACCTTAATCCATACAAAATTCCATACAATTCAACCTCATATAATCCCCAAAAATACAAAACATTTTGCAAAAAAGGACCTCCATGACCATGTTTGGTCCAAGTTGACTCTTTTTTGGCAAAAAACACATCCAAAGCATTGTTGATGTTTCGTCCGTGCTTTATTTTAATTTTCGGAGTTTTTAAAGAAAGAAAATTTTTGCTATTTTCATCGGACGAAACATAAATTTTCATCCAATGGAATAAATATATTATAAATTTTTTGAGATAAAATATCATATTGGGTGTGCATATTGCTAAATATTCTTTCAAATATAGTATTTTACTGTAAAAAAATGAGAAAATATTATAAAATAGTACACGACTGTATAGATCACTTATTCACTTTGCTATAAAATATAAAATATGATAATATAGTACATAATTGTGGATCTTCTTCCGAAAATTTATCTTTGACATTATCAGCAAATTAGTAGTAGTAATAATTGATGAAATTGAGGATACCTGTGCAAAAAAAGCTCCTCTCCCCTTAAAACCCTAGATCTGAGAAAGTTGGAGGGGGCGGCAGCTAGGGTTCGTCGCCCCGTTCCGCTCCGACGTATCTCCCCCCAAATCCAAACATTTCCTCTACCTCCATCTTTTGCGACCTAGACGGCTCCTCCCGTTATTGCAGTTACCGCTTCGACGCTTTTGAGATCTGGCGAGCTCCGATGGAGTGGAGCTCATGGTGGTGGAGCAAGAGCATTCTCTCCGCCATTGACCCCCCCCCCCCCCACCGCGCCGTCGCCACTTCCGTTGAAGCAGATTGGGCGAGCTCCTATGACGAGGAGCTCGAGGTGCTGGAGCAGGAGCTTCCGTCCCGGCCCCAATCGAACATCCGATGTGATTCTTCTACCACCGAATGACTATGGTGACTCCTCCAGCCGTCGCCGACATAGTTTGAGCAAAGCTCCTATGGCGCGGAGGTCGAGGTGGCACAGAGGCTACTCCCTTCGCAATCAGGCCACAAGCGAGCGGTGCCATAAACGATTCAGCGGCAGTGATGGCTTCATCGACGGTGCCACAGTCAATTCAGCGCTTATGCTCTACCACCCTGGCCAACTGTAAACCTGAGCAAGGAGCAATCTATGGAGGGATTGTGTGGTGTGATTTGATTGTGTGTGAATGTATTGACTGTGAGGGGGAGTAAGAGAGTGAGAGGGGGGAGTGATTGAGATGAACAACGGCTGCACTTGAGCGCCTTCACCAGATGGCCACAGTCTTCTAAGCAGCACTGCCATTACAACCTCAATACGCCCTCATCATTGAACCCAACGTCCAATGCTGTGTTGCACGGTTACGGGGCTAGGGCCCGAAGACGGGGTCCCCCCATAGGTGCGCACCTTTACAGCATAAGGTGGGGCTTGGGCTTGCAGACGGGGTCCCCCCATGAGGTGTCCTGTAGAAATTGTTGAGGTGGAGATGTATCTATTTTTGTTCGGTAGTGGGGTAGTCGCACTCTGAATTTGGCACCCATTAATCAATGGCCACAGGTTTCGTAACAGCGCCGCCACTACGCCTTCATCAATAAACCTGCAATCTATAACGTCCACCGCCCGTAAGGGCGAGAGGGAAAGGTGATGCTTCTGTTAGTTGTGGTAGTTTCGGGTTTTGCGTGAGTGAGAGAGAGAGAGTGAGAAAGTAAAGATGTTGCTTCTCTCTATTCTGTGCTGGTGTCTGTTAGTGTTTGTGAGAAATCACTAGAGAAAGTTAATGCGTGTGAGAGGCGAAGGTATCATCTTCACGACTCTCTCCTTGTCGGTGTTCGTGGTTAGGGTGATCGAGTGTTTTGTTTGGTGAGAAATTGCTGATGAGAGCTATAGCGTGACAGAGGTGAGTGCCCTCTCCACGGCTCTCTTTTTTGGTGCGACTCCGATTGGGCCATGTGTGAAGTTGCGTTGGTGAGGTAAAAGGAGGGGAGCAGCAAATTTTTAAATCCCACATGATTCGCTTCAAGTGAGTGGGCGCGTGCCGTGGAGGTGGGTGCTCGAAGCTTGCTTGACGGACATACAATTAGTTGGTCCTCGTAGTTTAGAGTGAGAGCTGATTATAAGTACTGGTCATGTCGCTTCATATTTTTTTTCTGTCTATAGGTTGTAACTTGCCCCAGTATGCTGGGGTTGTTTTGTTAATTTATTATTAACGAAACAGGGTGGCCTTATTCCACTTTTTTCTTTAAAAAAAAAAAATAATTTAATTGATGAAATTTGATCGAAACAAGAGTAAAAGGTCAATGAAATTCAATCAAAAGTTGGCTTCAAGTTTTCATCAGGAGTTGACAACTTGGCATTAAATGTCAACGAGTTTTTTTCTCACTCAGTGAGAAAGTACTAGTGTAGCACATCTAAATTTTTTTTTTTTTTGAGGGAAAAGGTGGAATAAGGCCACCCTGTTTCATTAATAAGAAATTAACAAAACAACCCTAGCATGCTGGAGCAAGTTACAACCTACAGACAAAAAAAAAACATGAAGCGACATGACCAGTACATATAATCAGCTCTCACTCTAACCTACGAGGACCAACTAATTGTATGTCCGTCAAGCAAGCTTCGAGCACCCACCTCCACGGCACGCGCCCACCCACCTAAAGCGAATCATGTGGGATTTGAAAATTTACCACTCCCCTCCTTCTACCTCATCAACGTCACTTGGCCCAATCGGAGTCGCACCCAAAAGGAGAGTCGTCGCAAAAAAACTCTCTTTAACCCTAATCACGGACACAGTCTAACACAAACAGACACCTGCATAGAGTAGTGAGAAGCAACGTCTTCACTCTCTCACTCTCTCTTCTTACGTAAAACCCCACCAAATCACAACCAATTTGAAGAATCACCTTCACCTCTCGCCCCTGCAGGCGGTGGACGTTGTAGATTTCAGGGTTAATGATGAGGGCGTAGTGGCGGTGTTGTTGCAAAGTCTGTGGTAGTGGATTAAGGAAGGTCGAGTTCAGTGTGTCTCCTCTACTGCCAACCCAGAAGACAAACATCTCCCCTCTGTGCACCTCATGGGGGGACCCCTTCTGCTGGCCCAAGCCCCACCCTGTGCAATAACGATCATGGGGGACCCCGTCTTCGGGCCCTGGCCCCATAACTATACATCTCAATCTTCACACCGAGTCAAATTTTCCCCCACCTCATTCTTCACATCCCGGAAGCTCCGCAACAGTTGAGACCACCACCCCGGAAGCCGCGACAAGTGAGCGCCCATCACGGAGGGACACCGTCTTTGGCCCAAGCTCCACAATCGGTCTCATGGTGGTAAAATACTATTATGTAATAAGCGGCCTCATGGGGGAACCCCGTCTTCGGGCCCTAGCCCCACAACCGACCTACACCACAAACATCATAACTAGACATACCCAACCCAGACAACATATGGTTCAATGCAACTACTTGCAAAATGATATATTTTTGTTGCACCTCCAAGTTTCAAAGGAGAACAGTCTTTTGAACCGTAGAAATTCTCCAAATTTAGAGAGAGAATACCCATAAACAAAATTCTCTCATATAGTCATAGAGTATACCCATAATCAAAAAGATCTCATATAGCCATAGAGTATACCCATAAACAATTTAGAGAGAGAATCCGGCGAGCTTGGTGTGTAAGGTGGGGCCAATCACGGCGATACCGCCGCCGATCAGATCCCCCACTTGAAACCACGATCTGACCAAGCTAGTTCCGCCGAGGACGAACAGATCCGGCGAACTTGGTGGAGCACTGGCGGAGACGATCTCAAGTACCCGTCACCGCGCTCAACAGGGGACGGCGTGGCCACGACCAGATCTGGGGGTTAAGGGTAGTAGAAGACGGCAACGCACGACAGATCTGGGGGGCGACGAACGGCGGATCTGGGGGGGCCACGTTGGGCACTTTGGCTTCGGATGGAGGTGGAGGTGGGAGGGGCGACGAGCGGTTGATCTGGGGTGGACGAAGGTATGGGGAACGAAAGACGAGGGGGGGGGGGCGGCGCTGAGGGCAAGCCGCCGCCGCCCCTAGGGGTTACATCTAGGGTTTAGTTTTGGTGTTTTTGGGTTCGGGAGTAGGAAGGAGGAAGAAGGTGAGTTTTTTTAGTTGTTGTATGCTGTGTTGTAGCACATCTAAATTTGCAACGAGCTTTTTCTCTTTCTAAATTTGCAACCGGACACTTAGAGCATCCACAGTTGACATCTAAAAATGTAGTATATGCGTATTTTTGCACTGTAGCGCTGCAGTTGTTTGGGATTTTGTCAATTTTTTTCCTTATTATTTTTCGCTACAGTAAAAAACTAAAGATAGCACGAGATATAGCAATATGCATATTATGTGTGACGAAACATCATGTTTCGTCTGGATTATTTAATAATTTTTTAAATGATCGGACACCAGTAATATTTTTTAAATTTTTTTCATCAGATGAAACATAATGTTTCATTCGATGAAATCCTGAATTTAAAAAAAAAAAATCTTAAGCTCATAACTTAATATGTTAATTAACTTAGTTAGTGATTTAATTAAACTTTTGTTAAATAATTAGTTAATTAATTAGGTTTAGTTAATTAAAAATATAATTAATATCATAATTAAAATATCCACCCACAAACATGATGTTTCTTCCCACTGTGGGTGGGTCTCGCGCGATTTTTTTTTAAACCCTTAAAAAAATTCCGAAATAATCCAAAAAAAAAAAAAAAAGGCGTCCGTCTACAAGTTAGCTAAAATTTGTCTTTTTCCCATTGCAGCAAAACATCAAATTGCTAAGGTATAATATGCATATATATGCATATTAAACCTCAAACGACTGTGGATGCTCTTAGAGGGTGTTTGGTTGCACGTAAAAAATTTCTGAAATTGTATAATTAGTGTAAATTAAAAAATGTGAATTTGAGTTCTTAAAAAGTGGTTTGATTGGATAGAATTTTATTGTATTGTATATTAGAGATGAGAGATAAATAAATTTAATATAGAGGGTTAAGTAAAATTGTTTTATTGGATCGACTAAAAAAGTAGGATATATAAATAATATAACAGCGATACAATAGCGGTACAGTAGCGGTGCAGTGCCCACTTTTGGCTGAGTTCCGTGCTTTTTCTTCATATTTAGGCGCATGGGCGTATATGAGTTTCGGGGGGCTAAGCAAGTTCTCAAATTGGGCCTTTGGTAAATTAACAAAATAAAATTGACAATTATTTAAATGCAAATAAAATTGGAGCTTTGAATGACAAACTACATGCTTCAAAAAAAAAACTTAATTGATGACGTTTTAGTTTTATCAAACACCCCTTATATTTCCCCCCCTTTTAAAGGCAACCCTAGTAATCATTTCATCAGCAGGTACAAAATTTAGAATAAAGGGAAAAGAAACAAACAAAGCAAACATGCATATGCACTTACAAAATTACATTATCACAAAGAGATGAATATGATATACTAGAGAACAGAGTCAGAATGAAGCGATGATGAATATATGCATATGAGAATACTAGTTAGAAGCTTAAAATGTAGAATAACCATATGCACTTGAAGATTTGATTATAAATTTATCATAAACAGGTAAATATGATATATCATAGATTATTGAAAAAATATCATAGAGTTGCATGCGTGGGCTAAATGAAAAATAATAATAAATTTATAAAACTGTAAAATGGCATGTATGGCTATGTGAAGAATAATTAGTTTTAAGAATGAAAAATGTTTGAAATATTAATTAGCATTCGAACCTGCAACCTTAACGTTATTAACATAGTGCTCTAACCAAATGAGCTAATATGCTAACTATTTTAAATTTTAGAGAACACAGTGTAATCATATCAGAAAACAATTACATTTTTTTAAAACATTGTAAATACTTAAAATATGGGGGTCTAAATCAGTTGTTTGTACTGCTTGAGTCCAGATCTGTCCTGTTTACATGCTACAGTAGAAAAATATTTATAGCCACTTTCAGGCCAAACAAATCGGGTGAACAGTGATTTTCAGTGAACTTAAGGTCCAAACGGTAAACGAACACCCCCAAGTGCAATACAACTTTATTTTTTCATCTTTATCTTGTGTAGCACATCAATAAGTTGTGAGACCCTTCTATCATATTGCACCCTCATTACTTTTCCATATGGCTATTTAATTGTCCATCTTAGCTAGTTGTGCAAATGGTTGCAATTTTGTTAGAAACCTTCCCTAACATCTCTACTATTATAATAGGAGAAGGCCTTAGTGGTATTTGTCATCAAATTTTTTTTTTGTTGTCATTTTGTCATTTTGAAGCCAACACGTGCAGCTGCACGTGTTGACAAAATGGCTCACTTTGGTAAATATTTTCGAAAGTGGACCAGTTTGGTAAATATTTTCGAAAGTGGATCGGTTTGGAAATTATTTTCCTTTTTTTTTTTGTCTTTTTTCCTTCTTCCTCCACGTGCATCGCACGTGCATATTTTCGAAATGGACCAGTTTGGTAAATATTTTCGGAATTGGACCAGTTTGGTAATTATTTTCCTTTTTTTGTCTTTTTCCTTCTTCCTCCACGTGCATCGCACGTGCATTATACTATTGACTATAGTTTATATCATGATATTAAAACAAAAGATTGTTTCTGTCAAATATATAGTTCTCCACAAGAATAATGACTTAATAATGATTGCATTTTTTTTTTTTTTGAAGTTTGTAAAGTAGGATAGGCCTTCACTTCAAAAGATTCATTAATAATAATAAATCAAAAAAAAAAAAATGTACTTAAGTACATGCGAGAATTGTGCTTGCAGAAAGTGGGGAAACACTCATTGCAGATAAAGGATATGCCATATTTTATTTTAGGTGACAAAATAGGCAAGTTAGATGATTATTGTCGTACACCCACATTACACCCAAAAAAAAAAAAAAAAAACCATTGCAATACGTGATTCTTCCAAATTCAGAGTTATAAGCAAGTTAGATGATTATTGTCGTACACCCATATTACACATCACAAAATCCTTTGTAATACGTAATTCTTCCAAATTCAGAGATATGTGCTCAGCAAAAATAGGCACAATCAATTAGAATTTGCTACCTAAAAAATATTACAATCAGCATGAAAGAGCAACTAATCAATTTGGACGGAAGAAATGCACTAGAAATAACACTAAAAGATATGTTGCATATTTTCACGTATAGTGAAATGCTCTAGAAATAACACTAAAAGATATGTTTGGTCAATCTTGTGAGGTTCAGTAGTCCATACACCACAAAAAATAGTTCCGGATCCAGACCCAAATCCACTCCTATCTATTCTTTCGGGTTTGGGTCAATCTTGTGAGGTTCAGCGGTCTGAGTTGGGCCCAACCCAAAGTGACAACTCAGGGCCCAAGTTCTTGACCAGTGCAAAAGCGGTCAAACCAAGGGCACTTTCGGTATTCCACCAACACCCTCTCTTTATAACCCATCAAAACCCTGTGAGGCTTCTTTTACATCCCAAAGCCGCCGTCATCTGAGAGAGAGAGAGAGAGAGAGAGAGGGCCAAAAACCCTAGCTCCGCCGCCATGGGTCGTATGCACAGTCGCGGGTAAGTGACCCCTCATTCCCCTCCATCTCTTTTCATTCATCATCTAATATTTATTTCGATTATTCAGAAAGGGTATCTCGTCGTCGGCGCTGCCCTACAAGAGGACTCCCCCGAGCTGGCTCAAGATCTCAGCACAAGATGTGAGTGTTCAACATTAAACGTTTATGATTTAGTTTTTTCTAAGATTAGATTTGTTGGATTTGATCCGTTTGTTGGATTTGTTTAGGTTGATGAGAGCATCTGCAAGTTTGCGAAGAAGGGTCTTACACCGTCTCAGATCGGTGTCATTCTTCGTGATTCCCATGGCATTGCGCAGGTCAAGAGCGTCACTGGAAGCAAGATTCTTAGGATCTTGAAAGCCCATGGTACTACTACTCTCTCTCTCTCTCATTGAAGTTACGTATTAATTAGAAGATGAAACTTTTACTGGGGTTCTTGAGTTATACTATAAAATTGGTGGTTCATGATTTTGGAATTAAGGGCTATCCATGGGTTAAACTTTAACTATAGTTAAGCAGGACCGCTTGGTGCACTTCACATCGTTCAGGGCGTGTAGCCAAAAACTTTATTGTAGGTGGTGTTTTGACAAATAGGCAAACATGTTGATGATGGTTGGCCAAATACAAAATTTTATTAGTTGGAGTTGTGAATGGTGTATGTGCAAAAAGCCAAAAATATAGTAGTATTACGTGTGTATCCTTACAAGAGTTAATACGTTTTTTTACGTTACCAACAAAATAGACAGAATGTGGATAGCTAATCTTGCATGAGTGGCAATTAACTGTTTGTAATACGTTTGGTTGGAATTGTTAGAGATTATGAGAGAATAATAACAATAGAAATTAGGTTTAATATCATAAACCTAGAGTTCTTGTAGGTATCAAGATTGGATTACCTAGACCACTATCACAAGCCAGTATTTATAGGATAAATACCAGTTTAGGTTTTGGGTTCTCAACCCGTGTTTCGATATCCATACAGTTAGTACGTGTAACACATGTGTTACCCATTGAATAATATTACACATAATATTATTCATATAGTGAGAATATACATATATATCCAACAGGAATGTTACCTGCAAAAACTCGAATTGCAATCCTATACGTGATATGATTATATCACTAGTTTTAGTAGGCAGCATATTAAATGAGAGACTTCTGCATGATGGGATGACTCTATTACCATCTATGTTTATTTCTGGGAACTTTTTTTTGTTGTTGCAGTGACATTGTCTGCTTGTTCTGAAGTATCACTATGTAATTTTTGTTTGGGCTGTACAATTCAAGCAAGCAACTGTACGAGTTGAATTGATAACAATTGAAATTAAAGAATCAAATTTCATCTGGAAAGTTTCAGTTTCTCCATTGAAGAGCTTCCTGGCCCCACTTGTACCCATCAATGATTGAACTTAGAAATTGTTTCTCTTACAGTAACTAGATAGTCCAATGTAATTGCTTTGGCTTACCCCAATTGTTTTTAGTTTTGATTCTAATATTGTGGCTTCTATCTGTAACAGGGCTTGCTCCCGAGATACCTGAGGATCTGTACCATTTGATCAAGAAAGCAGTTGCCATCAGGAAGCACTTGGAGAGGAACAGGAAGGATAAGGATTCCAAATTCAGGCTTATTCTTGTGGAGAGCAGAATCCACCGCTTAGCTCGCTACTACAAGAGGACCAAGAAGCTCCCTCCCGTGTGGAAATAGTAAGTTGCACATGTTCATTTTCTTGTTGCATAGTTAAAATGTTGTTGATTATAACCAGGGAAGTGGCCTGATCTGTCTAAACTTAATAGAGTTCTAGTGAATACTTGATTTGATTAATGATTGTTGGGTCATTCTTTTTAAAAAAAATTCTGGTGGTGCTGCATTTTGGGTCAATGATGATGTAACAAAAACTGCGTTATCTTCCTGCAATAGCCTTAAAATGGCTCTGAAGAAGTTATGATATTCTGAGATCCAAATGCAAACAGTTTCCATTTTCCTTATGCCTTAAACATATTAGACTGTTGGCATCCTATTTCTGAGTTCTTTAAATGAAACTGCACTTTAACTAATTACCAGGTGCTTCTTTTTAAAATTTGCCAGTACTTCAGGGATGGGTCATATTTTGAACAAATCTGACTACTGATTCTTTTTCTAGTTTAGTTAGCTTTATGTGGAAAACTAAATTGACTGATCCAAAAAATGATCTCGTACTGTGCAAAATCCTTTCTCCCAAGCTGCCCGCATAGTGTGGGGTTGAGTGCAGATCGTGTCTCTTATAAAGCTAATGGATTTCTGGACAACAGTTGGTTTAAGTTATGATTTAGACTGATCATGTTGCTTTTGGATTGATGATGTGATAAAATGGTGTTATCTTCCTGCAATAGCCTTGAATGGGTTTGAAGATGTTATGATATTATGAGATCCAAATGCACAGTTTCCATTTGCCGTTAGCCTAAACAAATTAGATTGGTAGCATCTAATAGGGGGCTATTTAAGGGAAGTGCTAAACTGCTAAATTGTGGTATATTCCTGCAATAGCCATAAAACGCGTCTTCCCCTCGCTCTGTAGATTGCACGTCCTTCCTCCGCATCTACCCATCCTCCACGTCTTTCCGTCGCGCCGTAGACTGCGACAATGGAGGATCGTTGAGCTTCACCAAGTCCCAGACGGGAACTTTCTCCGACCGTCATGCCGACTGTCGAACTCCTATGACGTGGAGCTCAAAGAGAAGACAATGGATTGTCAAGCTTCACCAGTCCTAGACGGTACCTTCTCCGACCGACACATCGACTTTCGCTGGGGAGATGACGAGCTTCGATGGTGTGGAGCTCGAGGAGAAGGCTGTAACTCAGTCGCAATTTCAACCCCAACTGACGTCGACTCTCCTCGACGATCGATGAGGCAACAGTTACGACTTGGTTTCTCATATACCTCATCCCCGACGGCAACAACCAAGCGTCACCGCCACCTCTTCCCCTTGTCAATGATCCGGACACCGGCAACGTCAGCGCCCATCGCGGCGCGAATTTTATTTGTTGTTTGGTTTGGGTCTGGTTGCTAAGCAGTTAAAATTTTCGATTACGCTTGGCTAATCTCCGATTAATCGCTAATCAGAGGCTAAGCAATTATTTTTTAGCGATTTAATTGGGTATAATCGGCCGATCAGTGGTTAATCAGTCGATTTTAAGTGGGTGATTAACTGATTAAATTTCTTCTAATTTTCATGTTCGTTTGCATTATTTGGGCTCAATCCGGCCCAAATTCAAAATCAAAACCTTTCCTGTTCTTCGCGCAAATTCAAACCTGACATGTTGCCGCTCTTCTTCGTCATGCAAATCCAAACTCAAACTGATTATCTTCTTCCTTGAGCAAACCCAAATATGACCCGCCGTTGCTCTTCCTGTGCCGTCGCATACTTGACCCAGCCCGCATCCGCTGCACCTCTTGTTGCTTGTGCCGTTCCATCTCTACGATTGTTTTTATTTGATGGAATCGACCAACAACCTGATCTAACCCATATCCAGAATCCAAACTCAGCCCAAACCAAGTACTCTATTCTGTTTCTCTATAACTATATGTTTCTATTTAATAATCTCGTAATAGTTTTATGTTAGGATTTAGGATTGTTACATAACGATTGTCTTTTTTTAATTTTTTATATATGTATATATATACACACATATATATAACGATTTTTCCAATTTAATCTCCGATTATTTTTTGATTAATCGATTAGTTCCAAAAACCAATTTTAACTGCCTAGTCTGGTTGAGAGTGAGTGTCAGGGTGATAGCTGAGATTCCTTCTTTTGGTGTGCGTCCGTGTATCTGAGAAATCACCTAAAAGAGCAACAGCCACAATTTCGACCCCGGCTGACGTCGACCTTCCTCGATGATCGATGTGGCAACAATTACTACTTTGGGTGCTCATATACTTCATCCCCAATGGCAACAACCAAGCGTCACAGCCACCTCTACCCCTTGTCAGTGATCCAGACATCGGCAATGTCAGCGTCCATCGTGGCGCGAAGATTTATTTTTTTGGTTTGGGTTTCTGGTTGAGAGTGAGAGTGTCAGGGTGATAGATGAGATTCCCTCTTTTGGTGTGCGCTTGTGTATGTGAAAAATCACCTGAAAGAGCAAGAGCGTGAGAGTGAGATTCCCTCCTCACGGCTCTATATTTGGTTGGGTCTTTGGTTTGGGTGAGGAGATGAAAGTGTTGTTTGCGAGTATGTGGGAGGAGAGGAGAATGATGATTTCGGCGGATGTCTAAATCCGGACTGATTCACTTCAGGTGGGTGTGCGCGTGCCGTGGAGGGTGTGAACGAAGCTAATTTGACGTATAAAGTCTTTATTGGTCATGGTGCTTCATGTTTTATTTTCTGCTAGTAGTTTGTATTTTAGACCTAGTACTCTGGGTATGTTTTGTTAATATATGTAATTAATGAAACAGGGTGGCCATATTCTACATTTTCCTTAAAAAAAGCCTTAAGACGGCTTTGAAGATTTAATTATTTTCTGAAATCCAAAAGCAAGCAATGTCTGTTGGGTTTAACTTTTATTTGTCTTATGTTTTGGTCATACCAAAAATTAGCTTGCCATTCTTTTCGAAACTGATGAGCCCAGTTGATTTGCCCAGTTTACGTCCATTTGGTTTATATTACAAAAAAATGTTTTCTATTTATTGCCTTTTAATGTTTGTGAAATATTTTATATTCTGATACCCTTTTCTTTTGGACATCAACACATCAGTATTCGGTTTAGTAGTGATGAGTCACAAATTGAGGGCCATAATCATCTGTGTTGATAATGAATTTTTTGAGTGAATTACCTTACAGCTACTCCATATGAGTGTCAAAACCAGACATCTCATGTGTAAGAGATTTTATACCAATTGAGCTTTAGTTTCTGCTGTCTGAAACTCTTTGTTATCATTCTTTATGGTAATCATTTTGTTGAGAAGTCTCATTTCATAGTTCTATAGATCTTTATATCCTTGGTGTATACATTATTGTATATATTCTTGATGTGCATCTGTTTCCTTGGTGTATATTTCAGAAGATAACTAACATTTGCAATTTGTTCCATTGCAGTGAATCTACGACTGCCAGCACTCTTGTGGCTTAGTTGGGATGGCTTTATTCTTTCTGGAAACAACTAATATTTTGAAGGGGTTACTTGAGTAGAGTACTAATTTTGTGTGTTCTTCGAATTGCAAGGATGATGTTTTCCATGTTCTGAATTGTCTTCTTTTCTTCAAACATTATTCTTAGATTTGGCAAAGTTGACAGTAATTAAATCTTGATCCTTGTTAGTTGTTAGTAGACATCAAGGATTCCTTTGAGTGTTCAGTTGCCAGTTTAATTGACGCATATGAATTGAGTGATCTTTTATTATCTTGTTATTGGTAATTATTTATTTTGCTAGAATACTATGCTTACAAATATACAATGCATCGGAATTGTGTTGTCAGGAAAGTTATGAAAGTATTGTGTTTGTGAGCGCATGTTTCTGTTGTCTTCTACAAGCTGAGATGAGTGTGCTATAGCTGATTGAGTTGCTGTTACTCGTTTGCAATAGGTCAAGCTTGTATGGTTAAAAATTCTGTTTAGGTGCACTCTTTTTGTATCATGTAGGCAGTTTTTCAGTAACCTTAATGATGCCAGGCTTTTCTAACACCATCTCATGGGAGAGTGCGGGGTTGTGGCCGTTAGGAGATTAATGTTGTAATGTTTATGTCACGGATTGGATGTAGAGAGAGAGTAGATCAAAGATTATTATGCAGTTTTGCATGGAGTTCTTGGGGTGACATAATATAAAATGGGGTGACATAATATAAAATGGTCTTGCACCTGTGCATTTGCTTGTCTCAATTGGAGGGTTCGAGACATTATCCATGTAAGTTTGTACTTTGAAAGATACCTTTGTATGTTCTTAGAGCATCTGTAGTCGTTTGCTATATATCGATAATATTGATATTTGGTTAAAAAAACAGCTGCAGTCGTTTGCTATATATCGATGTTATCGATAAATCGCTACAGTAGATTGCTATAAATGAGAATCGATATAGCATTTATCGATAAGTGAGGGACGGCGTTCGAAGCGCCGTCCCACGAAAAAAATTAATATTTTAATCGTCGGACGGCACTTGAAGTGCCGTCCGTTTGGAAAAATTATATTTAAAATTATATTTTTTACGATTTTTTAAACGCCACAAAAGGAATTAAAAAACCCAAAAAAACCCCATCGGACGGCACTCGATGTGCCATCTGTCAAAAGCCACATATCCCGGACGGCACATTATGTGCCGTCCGTTGAGTTTTAATAAAAAAAAAAAAATTCATAGTATGGATCAGCTTAGTCTTTTCTTGCAAAATCTATCTTTATTATATGCCAAGTATAGATATGCTTGATACTTCAATTAGCAAACTGGTTAAGATATAGTAAGGATCTTATTAGCCAAATATTATGTTTTTTATAATGTATGAAATATATCTGCTAATTATTATGTGCTTAAGTAGCTAATTAGGGGTGATTTTTGGTGATCTCATAAAAGACAGTCAATTAAGTACTCTACATTTGAACATTGAAGTAGCAAAATGCCAAAATTTGTGTCCGACGTCACTTCATGTGCCGTCCTAGACATACGGCTGCCAATTTTTATTTATTTATTTATTTATTTTTTTTATAAACGGACAGCACTTCATGTGCCGTTTGACGAATGGGACCTGTTTTTTGTGCTTTTTTCCCTCCGATGGCACTTCATGTGCCATCACTTAATATTATATTATTGATTGCTATAAAATAGCTTTCGACGAGTGCAGCGTAATCGAAAATCCTATTTCTATTTATCCATATATGGATAAATTTACCATAAACGACTACAGATGCTCTTACAATGACGGATATCCTTTGTATATGTCATGACAGATATCTGGTGTGAAGCTCATAAAGATTTGGCTGATTGAAAATTATTAGACCATCACGAATCACGATCTCCTATTTTTAGCTAAAACATCATATTTACGAAGAATAATCTGCACCAACAAGATTCGTTAAAATAGATACCTCAAATTTAATCGCCACTTTTAGCGAAGATGATAAACTGAATTGTCGTTCGCCCAAAAAAAAATTTTCCGCTCTTTTTGTCACTTGCAAAAGAAAATAACAACAAAAAAAAAAAGAAATAGATCGTATATTACTGAAAAAAAAAAAATGGGATCCTCGATCTCAGGATGTTTTTTTCAAATATTATTTTTTGGGGTTTTGCGATCGCGAGAAATCTTAATTAATTATTATTATTATTTTGGGTTTGGTTTTTTGTTTCTATGTTTGGGCTGTAAAAATATTTATTGCTAGCTAAATAACTAGCATGGTTGGAGCGAACTTTTTTTGCTAGCCAAATTATCCAATTGTTTTATATTTTGTCTATTCTAGTGAGTCAAAATGTCTAGCATGATTGGAGATGCTCTTAGGGAATTTTTTGATGTATAATCAACATTGTACTTCTTCTCTACCTTTTTTTTGCTTCACTTCATGCTAATCAACCATCGATGGAGAATGTAGGGGATGGCACCCAGGGCCGGTCCCCCAGTGGAGGTAGGGGAGACGGCCGTCTCAGGCCTCCGAATTTTCTCAAAAAAAATTCCTTATATTTATATATACGAAATTTTCGTGTAATATTTTTTTGTGGCCCCAAATTATTTTTTTGGGGTTTTGTTTTTAAAATTTTTACTTGGACTGACATATTTTAGTTGGGTTTGTGTGGATTTTTTTTTCTTCCAAATCTATATAATAAATTACAAAGAAAGCTATCAAGTGGCTCTCATTCAATCTCCCCTAAAATCAATGGCCTAGATTGATTTTCACAAAACATATTTTCCTACCCAAAATTTCAAACCCTAAAATTAAATTTTTCCCCCCAAAACTAAAAAACTCATTACTTTATTACTATCTCTCTCCTCTCTCTTCACTTTTTCATATTTCTCTTTTTCTCTCTTTCCTCCTCTCTCTCATTCTTTCTTTATTTACTTAGAAATTTAGATTTTAAGATTTCAGATTTGTAAAATTTTCAAAATTTTTATGTTTTTTTATTACACATGTTATATTGAAAATAACAAATATCTTTTCAACAGTTAAATTTCATCATTTTCCACACTTAAGGTTCTAAGAAGTTGGATTTTACATCCTCATTTATAATTATTTTTCGACATATACGAATAGAAACATGGACTTTTATTTACAACTAATTATTATCATACTATTCAAACTTGAACTACATAATTGTTGTTTTACTGTTTACAGAGCTTTTCGTGTGTTGTATCGTTCCGAAGACGTGTCGTAGGCACGTGCCCACGGGCAAATCTAGTTCATAAATAAGTTTTAAAGAATTGTAGCTAAAAAAAGTTTTCTAATTTTTTTATATCAAATAAAAAAAACATATTTTATATGGAGCCATTTTAGGAGCTCGCCTCTGTCTCCGTAAACTTAGAGCTAGCCCTGATGGTACCTTATCAATTATCTTTAGCATCATCTCATCGTGGACAATATTTTTTTCCACTTGTTTGTTTCTTTTTTTGATGAAATATCCAAAATTTATTTTATCTTTTTGGATAATCCGAAACATATATTATCTACTAAACTACTATAGTTTTTGTTCTGACAAAAATATTAAAAGAAAATTGGAAAATTTGATGGAGGCAAATAATAATTTTGAAAGGGTTTTTTTTCATGCACGGGGGCTGACAAATATTTAAATTTCATATACCTCACTCAAAAAATGGGATTTCCATATAAAAGCATACGTAGTCGTCGCGAGCCAAATTTTGGATATTTGGCAAATGGAAATGAAAAAATGACTTTGCACTGCAGTCATCAAAAGCTAAAATTTGGATTTTTTCACTATTTAAAATATCAAACGAAAGATTATTTTTCGTCCCACGCAAAAAATAAAATAAAAACTCGAACGGACAAAGAATGATTTTCCATTCGTCTTAATTTTTAAAAAAATAAAAAGCTTTAAATCATAATTAATTCCTTAATATATGTTAAATTAATCCTAATTATTTCTTAATTAATAATTAATTAACAATTAAATCTAAGCTTAATTCATATAAATCTATATAGGGGTGTTCCATAGAAATTTTTTCAAATGAAATGTATGGGACAGTGTTTCTTTTCCGTCCCAATACATTTCAGATTTTTGTTTTTTGTTTTTTTATGGATCGGACGGGATTTAATCCCCCGTCCGTCCATTTTTTATTTAAAAAAAAATCAAAGACGAAAAACATTCTATTATACGATAAGTCCGATGTGGGGAAAAAAAAGGCGACGAAAAATAATTTTTCGTCCGATCTAACAGACGGTAAATCATCTTTCGTTAGCTATTTTTTCCCAATTGCCATTTCGTCTGCCAAATATGACCGACTATTATAGCTTCGAAACCCAAATTTTGGGTATTTGGCCAACATCTACAACACCTTTTTTTTATCAAAATTTGTAAAATTTGGCAAAATGGCTGCGACTACTGCTCTAACCCACCAACAATTTTTATTCATCTCATTTACATTACTAACAATTTATAGAGTATTTATAAATGAGTAATTTGTAAATTTCCTAAAAATTGTGAGTGCTCTATATAAAATTATAAGTAATATATATTGGTTGAATTAAAATTATGAGTACGGTATATGAAATTCAAATATTTGTCAATGACCCCGTGAGAAAAACTTCAAAAACCTTTGAAAAGAAGAAAAGAAAAACCTTTAAAAAAGAAGAAAGAGAAAGAAAAAATACACACGTGAACATCACGTGCCCACTTATAACGTGTGTATCGCACGTAGCAGTGTGATCCTAATCATATAAAACCGATAGAAACCCTAAACCCCCCGCCGTCTTCACTTTTCTTTCTCCAGGCCCAAGCCTTCTATTAATTCTCTCATTCTAGGGTTTCTTCTTCTTCTTCATAACACATTCGTCCAAATTCGCACTTTGATTCTTTTCTCGAAGGTAATCAATCATGGCGACGGCGTACGCGAAACCAACAAAGCCAGGGTTTGAGGAGACGCCGGAGCAGCTCCACCGCATCAGAATCACCCTCTCTTCAAAAAGCGTCAAGAATCTCGAGAAAGGTATCAAACTCATTTCTTCCATCGAATTCTCGCTTGTTCTTAACAAATTTAAGTGTTTGTTTCTAATCAAGCACGCTTTTTAATGGATGATTGTGCCAGTTTGTGCGGATCTGGTAAAAGGAGGGAAGGACAAGTAGCTGACGGTGAAGGGGCCAGTTAGAATGCCCACTAAGGTTCTCAAAATTACTACCAGAAAGTCCCCCTGCGGCGAAGGTCAAAATCCCATCTTTAATTTTTTTTGTATTTAATGCGATAATGGAAGCTATCTAGTTTAGTAATGGATGTATTAGGAAATTAAGGAATTTCGATTTCTTTTCATGTTTTATGATGCCCTTTTATCGTATTATATATCAAAAGTTGGAAAGATGCAAAAAAAAATCACGAAGTGATTTGTTTGTATACTGAGAGCATCCAGCCATCCACAATGGTGTTTCTCATTTTTTTTACAAAATGGCAGCTATAGGAATAGAAAATAGAGAAATTGTCTGCGGTGGTTGTTTGCTAAATTTTGACAAAGACGAGATCCGGTTTGTTTTTTTATAGAATTAATTAATTAGTGATTAGATATTAAAATAGGTTAATTAAATAAATTAAATAATATAATATAACGTAATACCTAATTAATAACCCACTAAACCTACTGTACACCTAACTAACCCTTCCCCTTTTGCTGGACTTGGACATGCCCGTCCAAGCAAAAATTGCCCGAGACGCGACAACATGTCTCGTTTCAGCATTTGTTTGATTTTTTTTTTAAAATTCTCATACGGTACATGTTGTAATGTCCGATCAATTAAAAAAAATTTAAATTGTCAGACAAACCAACATGTCTCGTCTGATCCCATTAAAAAATTGAAAAAAATGGGACAAAACATGTTGTCTCGTCTCTTATAATTTGATAATCGCAATTTGGTTTCTCATAAATGAGAAACAACTTTAGCTATTTTTCCATTTTATGGCAAAATAGCAAACGACTGCAGCACCAACTTTCTCAAAAAATGAGAAATTGGCAAATATAGCAAACCATTGTGGATGCTCTGAGTAGATATTAATCTATGTTGTAAATTTTAATTGATTATCATTTCTGATATATGTTTGATATATAGATTATTTTTGACTGAGCAAATGATGATAGTTATTAAGATTTTTACTGAGATTATCTATGAAGTCTCAAAAATCGAGCTTTTTAAACCTGATGCTCACTTATCTATTTTATGAGCTTTTTTTAAATAGAACAATTTTCGAACAATATTTTGTTGAATTTTTTTTGATGACTATGGATAATAAGTTAAAAGACACTTAAGTAGATGAATTAATATGCTTAATTATAGAAGTAGACATGCTAATATTAACAAACAGATGTATTTAGTTAATTGGTTTGGACCATTGATAAAATAAATTGGACCATGATACATAATTGAATGGAAAATTTTATATGATTATGACGACAAATATTTAGTGGCTATATGGAGATAGCGAGATGATGATTTTGTTGTTAAAAGTCTTGGCATTGCCCGCAGGAGGCATTTCACTTATCCAATAATGATGCTTGTATGATTAATGACTACTGTATTGTATCTGAGAATGGTAATTTAGTTTCATGTGTGATAGTGTTTGTCAGTAGATGCAAGATTGTATTATTTGGCCTTGCAAGCCTCAAAATGTATGCAATATTTGATATTTTAGCTTAGAATGTCATTTATAATTAATTTGTTTAAAATGTCCCTAACTATAGCTTTAATCATGTTTCATACTTGGTATTGTATTTTCTTTTGCATCATTAATGGAATAATCGTTAGTATCTGAACTGAAAATCTGAATCTTTGGACAATTCTGTATGAGCATACATATGCAGCATATCCCCGGTAATTAAGTTTTTTGTTTGTTATCTTGATACTCTCTAACCAAAAAAATAATCTTCTAATTCCAAGGACTAAAAGACACAAAATTGTTGATGGACTTTTTGGTGCTTTGTTTATATGGAAAGACATTTTTTTAATGATTACTTCCAACTGAGCAGATGATGATAAAGTTTATATACTGAGATTATCGATGAAGTCTCAATAATCGAGCTTTTTAAACCTGATGTTCAAGTTGCAAAAAAGTTATCATTCTTTTTAATTTGACATTTTTATATGGTAAATTTTGATGAAAATTATGTATATCTCTACTACTATAATGGGAGAAGGCCTTTGTCCTTAACCCAACCCGTGCAACGCACGTGTAGGTAAATTTTTTTTGCCCTTTTCATTCCTCCCAATTTTTCCCCACGTGCACAGCACGTGTATAATACTAGTGTATGATGATTACAATAGTCATATTTATTAATACTTGCAGTTGATGATTCTTTTTTAGTGTATTGGAGGCATAGAAATAGATAAATGATAATGTAATCATGTGTATTTCTATTATCGTGCTTGGATGCAGTAGACATAATCAGATTTTACTTGGTCTAGTATCTCTGTTCCAATCAAATCTCCATCCTGGCTCGTCATTTCAAATACAATATTGATGATTATATTCGACTGAGCAGATGATGAGGTCTTATGATTTCTACTGAGATTATCTATGAAGTCTCAATAATCGAGCTTTTTAAACCTGATGCTCAAGTCGCTAAAATATTGTCCTTGTCCTTTTTAGTTTGATTGACATACCAAACGCTAAATTTTGAGGTCAATGTTTAGAATGGAATCATGTTTGTTTAATTACTGACGAATGATAACTTTTTTGGGTGTGAGAGGGATAACTTTTTTGGGTGTGAGAGGGATAGAAAAATAATATGTTTATTTTGCTTATTAGTGTACTTGGATGTAGTAAATATGGTCAGATTTTACTTAAACCATGTTGATTCTAGTTCCTTGAATACTTGGTCTAGTATCCTGTACCAATCAAAACTTCACCCTGCCTCCTGTTTGAATAATACAGTTGAGTGCATTATGTTTACAGCGGGCTTCTCTTTTGAAGAACATTTTGCAGTTTTGGTTGTTGCTAAAAGTTTTCCCAAGCATAATTAAAACATGTTTTTCCTACCTTCAGGAAAATGTTAGCCATTGAGTCTAAAGTTGTAATTGTTTTTATTTTTTCAGGAACGAACACTTGGGATCGGTTTGAGCTTCGAGTGCACAAGCGGGTGATTGATCTTACCAGCTCACCTGAAGTGGTGAAACAGATTACTTCAATCACCATCGAGCCTGGTGTCGAGGTGGAGGTCACAATTGCAGACCCATGATACCCCCAGCAATTTTCTTTTTGAGTTTCTATCATGTAAAGTTTTCGCTAATATCAGTCTGGTTATGTGATAGATATGAATCTGACATATTGCAATTTCAGTGGCAGTTTTAAAATTCTCGTTTTAAAATTATCTGCTGAATGTAGTACACTGGTTATGTGATAGATATGCATCTGACATATTGCAATTTCAGTGGCAGTTTTAATATTCTCGTTTTAAAATTATGTGCTGAATGTGGTACAGGGTTTCTCCCCTTGAAGTTAAATTTCTCAAGAGGCCATGGGTAATTGAGATTTCGCAGCTGTTTAAAACTATGTAGATTATAACTTTTGGTGTACTTCATCTTTTGGCATACTGCTTTCATACGTTTTTCTATGAATGTGAAGATGCAGAATTGAATTCCAAATGAGGATTTTGGAATCACGGTTGGAGCTTCAACTTTTGTATATTTTTTGCTTGTTTTTATTTGAATGGTGTAAGCCGAACTTGAACTTGAACTTACAACAGCATGCTCAACGGAGAAGAAGAGATTTATTGCTGATCTTAGTGGTCGTTTCTAGATTTGAGTAGTATCACTTGAAAAGGTTTTTCGATCAAAAACGTTAGTGATGTATATGATTACTAATCCTTAATGAAAAATTAGCATGTTCTGCCCAGTTTGCTTAAAAACTAACTACATTCATGAGATTTTTTCCTAAATAGGTCTCTTTTTCGAAACGAATTTTTAAAATAGGTCTATTTCAAAACTAATTTCGAAGATTGGTCTGTCTCTTTGATTTCGTGGTTGCAATTCACAACTGTGACCCAAATATATGTACCATATATATTTAACTAATAGACTCGGAGATTTGGGAAAAAAATTGTCAAATATAAAATGTGAAAAAGAGGAGGTACATAGGCCGCAGTACCGAAATGCGGTCTCTTCGACTTCGTGGCCATAGTTCACAATTGCGGCCCAACTATATATCATGTATATTTGGCTAATAGGCTCGTAGACTTGGAAAAAAACCGTCCAATTATAAAATGTGAAAAATAGGAGGTTGCAGAGATAAAAATAGGAGGCAGCAGTTGGGCACTGCGACCTCGATAATACGTAAGCCGCATTTTACAGCTGCGTCCTTTGTTATATGGTCGATAAGGTTCAGTTCTTAAAACCTTCTAATACTTATTCGATCTTATACCTAAGGTCGCAGTTGTGAACTACGACCTATGTAGTATCGAGGCCGCAGTACCTAACTGTGCCACCCTATTTTTCAAATTTTACACTTGGTAAAAAAATTTTCAAATCTCCAAACCTATTAATCAAATATGTATGATATATACTTGAGTTGCAGTTGTGAACTGCACTCACGAAATTGAAGATGCCGAAGTTCGGTACTGCGACCTATGATGATGTACCTATCTTCGGAATTAATTTCAAAACATACATATTTTAAAATTAGTTTTAAAAAGAGACCAATTGGGAGAAAAAAATACTAGATTCATGGCACTTTTTTTTGCGCACGCTTACAAAATAGTTGGCTTAACCTAGTTGACGAAAAATCTGATTCAAAAAGTTTTGGGAGAGGGAAACTCAAAAATAACAATGAGCCAAAAAAGGTGCTAAGAATTAATTAATCAATAATCAACTGTTGAAAAACATAGCCATGCAAGCTGTGAGCCCACAAGCCCAATAACCTGTAAGCCCACTGTTCAATATAATTTTTTCAACAACAAGGCCCAATAAAACATGTGGACCGCACGTAGAAACTGAAAACCCAAATCCTATAAATTAAATAAAATCCTTAAAAACCCTAGCTCTGCCGCCGTCTTCCTCCCTTCCTCTTCAAACCCTAATCTTTCGCACTCAGGTAAAACCACATCGTTCAACACAAAAAATGTTCACATTCTAGGGGTTTCTTCTTCCTCTTCTTGATCTAATACTCATCTGAATCGTTCTTATTTGATTCGTTTTTGCGAAGGTACCCAATCATGGCGACGACGTACGCAGCCATGAAGCCAGCAAAGGCGGGGTTCGAAGAGACCCCGGAGCAGCTCCACCGCATCAGGATCACCCTCTCCTCAAAGAACGTCAAGAATCTCGAGAAAGGTAACGAGAAAATCTAAATATTCCGTCAATTTGTCGCATTTAATTTTTATGATTTTTTAACAAATGGAGGTTTTTCGATAATTGATGATTTTTGGTAGTTTGTGCGGATCTGGTGAAAGGAGCGAAGGACAAGAAGCTGATCGTGAAGGGACCAGTTAGAATGCCCACTAAGGTTCTCAAGATTACTACTAGGAAGTCTCCTTGTGGTGAAGGTATAAATGAATAAAAAACTTATCTTTTTTGTTTCCTTTCAATTTTGTGTTTATATATACACTTGTAATTGATGTGGACGTGTTTATATTTTTTTTGTAAATTTGATTTGATTTACTTTAGTAATCCAAACGTCATTGGTTAGTAATCAATTCATGTTTTGGTCACTTCTAAATGTGAAGCCCCTCAGATTATGGGTCCTTTTGGTGTTTTAAATTGATGTGAGCACAATCTATATGCAGAAAAAATATTGTAATGGAGTTTATGCATTTTGTAGTAATTCTAATTTAATGAAGAAACTGTAGTTGATTTCTAACTACAAGTCTAAAAACTAGAACAAGCTTCTATTTACAGGCAGCAGCATAGATCCTTTGTTATTTTAAGAAATGCAGCAGTATGGGTTGTTTAATTTGTGGGTTTCCTATGATGACCTGTCTCTGCAATTTGGGTACTTTAAAAAAATTCTACCTAATTTAATAATTTTCTCTGAAAGTTAAAGCATTTACTATGTGATTGGAGAGAATGAATTCGAGTGTTATGGTAGCAAAATCTTATGGATCCTAAAACACAAATAAGGTGGTCTTTTAATTACAGTAAGTTCAACCTGTCACTTGGTCATAGTAATTGCATTGTAAATGGCATAACCAATTGTTTAATTGAAACACTAATAGTTGTAGGTTAATACTTAGAAATTTTCTGTTTGCTTTGTTGTTT
The DNA here is from genome assembly GCA_017893485.1 of Hemerocallis citrina. Lineage (NCBI taxonomy): Eukaryota > Viridiplantae > Streptophyta > Magnoliopsida > Asparagales > Asphodelaceae > Hemerocallis > Hemerocallis citrina. Next base: position 24,650,097 of record CM030362.1, on the reverse strand, counting down.
TTCTAAAAGATAAATGCATGAGACATGAAAATTTTAATTCAAACATATATTTGATCATGAAATAATTTGCAATTGGTATTTCCGGATTGTGGGAATATTGTTTAGTTGATGATTCTCTGTCAATTGTCAATAATCATCTCACCCCCATTTAAAAAATATTATTCTTCGATATTCTCTTTTATTTTGAAACCTCTTCAAAAGTTTCTAGCATTCACATTTGTTTTTTGGGGTAATTCTCACCCCCCCCCCCCCTATTTACTAGTCAACCCACATAACCCCTAGGATTTTTGGTCAAAGCAGAAGACCCACCAGGGGGGTCACCATGTCTATTTTTCTAATAGGGGAATAGTATTACGGCTTTTGCACGTGCTTGTTTGGACCAACTACCGTTCACTAGAACATTGGTATTTTCCTTGCACAAGTTTCAATAAAGTGCTTAATTTGACTCATGTTTTATGTAAACCCTTTCTATTGTAATATGTCTAATTTTATTGGTCATGTCTTGTTTTAATTTTTGCATGATCAAATTTTTAGATGAGAGGGATTTAATTGAAAAATGTTCTTTCTTCCTCTTCAATCCATCATCAAAATTTTTTATTATGTAAAAAACTAACAACATAATCAATGCAAAATCCAACACTAAATCTTTAGATCTCTCGCCTTTACTCCATACTTCATTGTCACCAACATCTCCACATGCATCCAAAACCTCATCCATCTCCACACCAAAAAACCCCATATACCCAACTTCTCGAATCTGCATCCAAACCCTCAACCTCACCTCAATTTGAACCCAAACTTACACTTCTGCTTAGCCAGAATTGATTAGTTCTTAGAGAAAAAGGAGGAAGATAATGAGACAATGAATGGACGTAATTCTAGAGGAGGTGAAGTCTCTATTGTAGGGTCTTATGGGCAGATACGAAGAGTTGGATGGCTAGAGTTTTGGGAGGGGTAGATCAACTTCTATGGTTTATAAACAAAGGAGACAAAGAAGGAATGGATGTTGGGGATGACCAGTTACCCAGTTGGGAAGTAAAATAAATTAAAAGACCAAGTATGATTTTACAAAGGGTATCTTTGTACTAAAACACCAAATATGATGCACATAACTTATATTCCCTAGCAGAAAATAAACACCGTACCCTCCTGGGGGGATTTCTGCTTTGACAAAAAATCCAGGGGGGTTATGTGCGTTGACATATATATATATATATATATATATATATATATATATATATTTGGGGGGGGGGGGGGGGCTTGAACATTAACCCTTGTTTTCTTAAATCTTAGCGTAGTGTCTGGATGACCTTTCAATTCAGTGGTTCTGTACTTGTGCTTGGGCCTAGGGAAATATTTTGCTCTACTGATATATGATTAGTGAGTCTTTACCGTTTCAAATCTGATGGTTAACCATAGATGCACTGCCATGTTTCTCAATAAATCAGAACCATCATGTTTTGTATTATTTCATCTTTTTAAACTTGTGATTTGCATTAAATATTTGGTACTTTTACAAAATCCTAGACGTATGATTTACATTGTTTGATGTCTTTTTTGTTTTTGTTAAACTGACATATGATGTCTCTAATCTTGGGGCTGATAATGGGATAATAGTTTTATTAAAGACTTCACAGTTTGATTTTGAAAGTTATCTTATGAACTTTTAATGTTTGTTCTACAAATTTGTTTGTAGTTTTTTTCTTAACAAAAAGGGTTTTAAACTTGTATGCCCCTAACAAATGCGTGAATATCATATATACCCGGACAAATATTTATTTTCATATTTGCTCCCAACAATATGTGACTCGTTACTAAGTTGCCACTCTAGTTTAAAAAACTCAAAAGATTGTTATGAACTGAAGATCAATAAGAATACTAAAGACCAACAACTCGAAATAAATTGAATGAATGACTTGATATTATTCAAAGCAGAAGCAACTGGCATATAAAGCCTTACAAACTGTAACAGAATGAGTAAAAACAGCCCGCGATAGCTCAATTAATACTACGTGGTATTTGGAACAAAGAAATTGTCAAACAAGTAACAACTACCCTAACAATGAGGATATTATTCTAACAGAAAGCATGATAAACAGAAAAACCTAAAAACAAGGCACTTTTCTTCATTCCCTCCGTAAACAAACTTTAAACTGACTGCTGTATAAGCAATTAGTTTACTCCAGGCATCACACACTCCTAACTGGTCCCGAAGTTTCAGAAAAGCCTGTGGCTTGAGTGGTTTTGTCATCAAGTTGCTACTTGATCATTGGTTCCACAGTGCACTAGCTCAACTACATCTCGAGTCAAATCTCTCAGAAAATGAAAACACACATCAACGTGCTTACTGCGACCAGGCATGATAGGGTTCTTTGAGAGCTTGATGGTTGAGCTGTTGTCACATATCATAGTAGTGCAACAATCTTTTGATTGACTTAACTTCTCTAAAATCCTCCTCATCCACACTGCTTGACATGCACAAGCTGCTGCTGCCACTAACTCGGCTTCTATTGTTGAAAGTGTGACAATAGGCTGTTTCTTTAAACTCCAAGATACAGCTCCTCCACTCAGCACAAACACATACCTGGACACGCTTTTTCTATCCTCAGTCTCCTGCATAATCACTGTGAGTGAAATTAACCAACTCCTTGTTTCCTCCCTTATAATAGATTCCATGATCGACAGTCCCCTTCAAGTATCTTAGAGCTGTTTTTGCAATTTGCAAGTGAAGCTCTGTTGGCCTTGCCATGAACCTACTTATTAAGCTCACAACAAACATTAAATCCGGCCTAGTAGTAGTGATATATATAAGACTACCGACTACTTGCTTGAAGTAGTTCTCATCAATTCTAACTCCAGGATGATCTTTGCTAACATTGAACCAGGCACAATCGGATTGAACACTGCATTGCTCTCTTCCATTCTAAAGCGCTTCAACACCTCCCAAGCATACTCTCTGTCCCACATATATCCCATTTGCTGTCTGTAACACTTCTATTCCCTGAAAAATCTCATTTTTCTAGATCAGTCATATTAAACACCATCATTGACTCCTTAAATTCTAATTTTATTTTCTCAGCATCACCAGTATAAATCAAATCATCAACACAAATGCTGACAATTAAAATTTTACCTCCACTGTTTTGCTTGACAAACAAAGTCTGCTCACTATTGCACCTCTGGAACCCGTCCTGAATAAAATGAGCCTTTATGCGACCAAGCTTGTTTTAATCCATACATGGCCTTATGTAACTTGTAGACCTTGTGCTCACCTCCCTTTGCTTCATAGCCCTTCGGTTGCTCCACAAAAACATCCTCACTTAACTCTCAATGTAAGAAGTTAGACTTAACTTCGAGTTGAAACATAGTCCAGCTTCTTTGAGCAGCTAAGACAATGATCAAACAAATTGTGCCCATCCTCGCAATTTGGGCAAAAACCTCTGTATAGTCCACACCATGTTGTTGAGCATATCCCTTTGCAACTAGTATGGCCTTGAACTTGTCCACCTCACCCAATGCATTAAGTTTGGTTTTATATATCCATTTTACTCCAATTTCTTGCCTCGAGCTTGTCATTCTGTCAAACTCCATGTCTTATTCCTTTCAATTGCCCTTATCTCAACATCCATAGCTAGCCTCCACTCAGAACTCTTCACTGCCTCTTTGTAGTTTAGTGGTTCAGCAGAAGCAACTAGTGCCATATTCAGCTCATTCTCACCCTGAGATTGTCTTATTCTTCTCAATTGCCCTTATCTCAACATCCATAGCTAGCCTCCTCTTAGAACTCTTCACTGCCTCTTCATTGTTTAGTGGTTCAGCAGAAGCAACAAGTGCCATATTCAGCTCATTCTCGCCCTGAGACAACCCTTCTCCAGAAACATATTCTCTCATCCAAACAGGAGGATGCGTCTCCCTTCTCCTAGTTGGATTTTCACTTTCTTTATTAGCTATATTTGGAGAAGAATCTCTTGAACTTACAGCTCCAGTTGCAGATCCCTCGATGGCTTCATTTCCACCTTTACCACCTTCATTGCCAAGCTCTTCAACTTCACTCTCATCAGCATTGCTCCTTTCTTCTCCTAATTCTAGATCCATGACCAGTTGCTCCTTGTAGCTTGCATCCGAGTCCCATTGTTTTTCTTCTTCAAAAATTACATCTCTACTCATCGCAACTCTTTTTGCAATTGGATCATACAACCTGTAGCCCTTGGATTCCTCACTCACACCCTAGTAGCACATAACATAAGCTCTTGTTTTCAAGTTTGGTTCTTCTTGCATTAGGCACATGGACGTGTGCAATACAGCCAAACACTTTAAAGTATTCAACTGATGGTTTAACTCCACTCGATACTTGCTCAAGAGTCATGTCTTTGACTGCAAGGGTGGGGGCACCTGTTCAACACATATATGGTCCAATTCACTTCCTTAGGCAAGAAGGTTTTGAGAATCTTCTTGTTTGAGAGCATAAACCTCACCATGTTCATCATTGTTCTATTCTTCCTCTCGGCAACTCCATTAAACTGAGTGTAGGCTATGGCGAGTTGCATCTTGATGCCATTTAGCTTGCAGAACTCGTTGAATTCATCAGAATTGAACTCTCCTCTATCAGTTCTTAAACATGTAATAAACTGGCCAGCTTCTTTTTTCAACAAGCTTAATTCTTGATAGACTGGAAAGCTTCTCCCTTCTCTACCAAAAAAATAAATCCGTGCTTTTCTGCTTTAGTCATCAATAAAGCACAAAGCATACCTTCTCTTGCTGTCTGAAACTGGTGAAATTGGGCCACAAATGTATGCATGGATAAGTTGCAATCTCTGAGTTGCTCTCCACCGACTCATCTTTGGTATGACGTCTCTATGCTGCTTACCAACTACACAAGCTGTGCACAGTGTAGTTGGAGTGGGAAGCTGTGGCAATCCTCGAATCATTTTCTTGTATTGCAAGGTTCTCAGTCCCTTATGACTAAGATGACCAAACCTGCAATGCCAGAGATGTGAGAGGTCTTGTGTTGGTGATATTAGACTTGTCCCCTTGCCAACAATATGGACATTCAATTTGCAGTTATGTTGGTTTGAATGAACAAAGCTTTCTCTGGGTGATAAATTTTGCACATCCTTGATTTGATAAGGATGGCTAGACCTTTCTCCTGTCACTGCCTCACATAGTAGATTATTTTTCAACTCTGGCACAGAAAACTTCTGTGCTAATATGATGAAGACCATTCACATACAACTTAGCATTCCCCTTCCCAAGCACATTCATCCTTGTGTTGTTTCTAAGCATCACCAACTGTCTAAAACCCTCATTTAGCTCATCGAACATAGCATTGTCTCCACACGTGGTTGGAGCAACCATAATCAAGAAACCATGCATCTTGTTGTTTAGCTTCATGCAGCTCCACATGAGACATCAACAACATTTCTTCTTCCTCATTCAATTCAGCATAGTTTGCTTTGTTGTCTCAAGTGGGACACTCATACTGGAAGTGACTGAGTTTATGACACCCGTAACACTCCATAGCCGCTTTGTTGAAAACTTGTCGACCCCTGCCTCTTCCCCCATCTCTAAAGCCACCTCTGCCTTGGCCTCTACCTCGGCCTCCAAATCTTTCTTTAGATGACACTTTAAGAGTGCTCTTCTCCATTGTTCTTCAAAAACTTATGCTCATGCACAACCAATGAACTCATCGATTGAGAGATTTCCGTATCCTTAGATTCCTCGATTGAGCAGACAATGAAATTGAATCTTTCAGAAGTCAAGGATCTGAGGATTTTCTCAACGATTGTTATATCATGCATATCCTCCTGTTGCGCGCTCGATCTTATTAGCAACAGTCATAACCCTAGCAAAATAATCTGTGATGTTCTCACCTGATTTCATCTCGACGATCTCAAATTCCCTCCTCAGCGCTTGAAGAATGGAATGCTTAACTCTTGCATTCCCTTCATATTTCTTCTTCATCAAGTCCCAGATTTGCTTCGAGGTGCCCTTCTCCAGGATTTGCATAAAAAATTGTCATGTCAATTGCTTGGAACAGGTAATTCTTCACTTTCATATCTTTCAGCTTCAATTCCCCCAGCCTCTTTTGTTGTACTTCAGTCACAACTGCTCTGGCTTATGGCTCCACGTAAGCTGTCTCAACCAAACTCCAATATTCCTTGGATCTCAAGAAATTCTCCATCAACATTCTCCAATGGTCATAGTGACCATCGAAGGTGGCATGGCTGGTTGGACATAGTTTACTTCACTCGACATCTCTTTCCTACTCTCCTGTGTTTGCAAGTCAATCGAAATACTGCAGCTCTCCTTTTCTCAGGCCCAACGGGGGCTTTGATAGCAATTTGTTAAGAACTGAAGATCAATAAGAATACTAAAGACCAACAACTCGAAATAAACTGAATGAATGACTTGATATTATTCAAAGCAGAAGCAACTGGCTTATAGTCTTACAAACCCTAACAGAATGAGTAAAAACAGTCCACGATAGCTCAACTAATACTACGTGGTAATTGGAACAAAGAAATTGTCAAACGAGTAACAACTACCCTAACAATGAGGATATTATTCTAACAGAAAAACGTTAAAACAAGGCACTTCTCTTCAAAGAGTAGATAATTTTAAATGTCCTTGGTAGAAAATGACTTCACAATCATTGCCTCTAGCATTCGAACTTCATTCTCTTCTTCGTTGTGAACACAAGCGATTGTTATTCCAACTGAAATTCATCAACTCTTCTCAAAATTTCAACTTTTTTAAGAAATAGACTAACTGAAAGTCCATCTTTATAACTATATTTCCCCCCTCATTTATTCTCTAAATTTACAATCAATCTTGTGTTCTATTAATAGATCATAAGATTTCTCATTTAATTTTTAAATTCTCTATAAAATTCTTGAACTCTTTCTCATTTGATTACTCAATTTTAATTTTCAATTTGATTTTTAATCAGCTAGTAAATCATGGTTAAGTTTCCGATACTTTAAATTGGGGTAAATATGAAATAAGATCCAAATTGTTAGGGGAAAATATGAAACACATTTGTGAGGGACATATGTGATATTAGCATATTTGTTAAGAGTATACGTGTCAAAAACCCCAAAAAATTGTCTTGTTTTTTTTTATTTTTTACTTATAATATATTTTGTAAATAGTTTTTGCACTTTTTTTGCCAGTGCCCTGCTAAAGCTCTTAAATTGCAATCCCTTCATACGTCACTCTCCTTTCTGCTCTCTTCGAAATTGTTTCTAATTAAAACAGTACTTATTTATGACAATTCGTGATTGATGATATTGCCAAATTATTAGTTTAAGTTCTGATTACATTACAACTTCATAAATGATTTTATATCTGATTACTTCTGACAGAGCAGATGATGATAAGTTCTTATGATTTATACTGAGATCTTCGATGAAGTCTCAAAATTGAGCTTTTTAAACCTGATGCTCAAAGACTATTAGATGATTCACATTTGCGAAGAATAAAATTCTGTGGCTGATTATGGATAAGAATTTTATTTATTCTTCAAAGTTATTTTTCTACCCATTTATTTGTAGGTTTTTTCCCATATGGGTCACTAACAAATATTTTAATTCCATGTTAGTACTTTTGAGTGAGTTATATGGAATTAAATTTTGGTAACAAAAGTGGTTATTTGGGATTGATTTGATATTGTAAGTGAGTAATATGGAATTCAGTATTTGTGAGTGATGTATATAGAATTGAAACATTTGTTAGTGACCCATGTGAGAAAAACCCTTATTTGTAATGTATGTTCAGACAAAAATAACATTTTAATTTTTTTTTTCGTATATCAAAAATAAATCATGTTTTGTTTTTATTTTATTCAATTAATTTTTTTAGAAGAATTTTGGCGCTTTTTCTTACTTATAATCTACTCAATCTCAAGCTGAAGCTCTTCCTACATCACTGTGCTTTCCCTTTTTTACAAAGTTGTTTCAGATTAAAGCCACTTTTTTGTGACCATTTGTGATGATGATATTGCAAAATTATTAGTTTAACCTCTGGTTGTCATAACATCATAAATGTTTTGAATATCTGATCATTTCTGAAAGAGCAGATGACCTACGTTATGATTTATACTGAGATTATCGATGAAGTCAATCGAGCTTTTTAAACCTGATGCTCAACTCATTTATGTTTTGAAGAGCGCTTAACCCCAGTTTTAAGATTGCAGTGATTATAGTCTATATTGCTTTGTGAAGTTGTTTTTATCTACTTTTTTAGGATGTTATTTTTTCATCGTATTTCTTTATTGGATATTTATGTTTTTCAATTATTTAGAAAAATAATAATCTTTGTGCTTTTTACTGTGCTGAAAACCTTACCTAAATCTTAGTGCCCTAGCTTCCTGTTTCACTCGGCTTTCCAAAGCATTGTTCAAACTAAAACCTTGCATGTTGATTACTTTTTCTGATAATCTTGAAAATTAACAGTTCATTTACTGGTTACAGAATAATGTTTTCGACTTCTGATTGATGTTTTAATACGATGGTATCTTTTGATGAGCAAATAATGGCAAACATTTATGATTTAGATCGAGATTATCCATGAAGTATAAAAAATCGAGCTTTTTAAACCTGTTGCTCAAATCTCTGAGATCATTGTTTTTTTTATTGTGGAATTTGTAAATTATAAATGTGAGAATTGTTATGAATAATAACAGAAATGAATTGTGTTTGATATATAAAGAGCCTGCTATAATACTCTGTTCTTAGGCCCCACCTTGCTTCTAAGAGTGGTTTAGCCCACTTTTTAAATCTACTGTAAGTTCTGTCTTGAAGCAAAAAAAAATTAGGTCATCTCCAATGTGAATGATAGTATGTCTGCACAATACCAAATTGAGGATCTATTGTCAATTCTGATGGTGCACAGTTTATTTATAGTTCATGTACATTTTGAAGTTCGCTATTACTGATAGTACCTGCAACATTTTAAGACATGTTATTATTGCTTCCATTGGGAAATTGTTTTTTAAGCTTTCTGTTCTCATATTTCAGGAACCAACACTTGGGATCGCTTTGAGCTTAGGGTGCACAAGAGGGTGATTGATCTCACTAGCTCACCTGAAGTGGTGAAACAGATTACCTCCATCACCATTGAGCCTGGTGTCGAGGTGGAGGTTACAATTGCTGACCCATGATTCCACTTTCTGTTAATATTAAAATATCTTATGCAGTGCGTTTACATTCTTGTTCCTGCCGGGATCAGTTAGATTCAAATTTGGCATATCGTAATTTCTCCGCTTTTGAACTCTTTTGAAATTTTGATTGGTGAAACTGAGTAGAATTTCGACATTTTGTAATCTCGGATAATTGTCTCTGTTGATTTAAATTATCATTTGCTATGGGAAGATTAGTGTTAGCTTTTTTCGAAGATGATAGAGGGATTCTGGTGAAGCGGATTGCATTCTATTACTGTCTTGAACCAACTTGTGCTACTTTAGGTTGCGGAAAATTGAAATTTGTGGAATTATTTGGTATCAATTTCTTCTTCTGATTCAATGATTGGTTAAACTCCGGTGTTGGTGTAGGTGTAAACTCCGGTCTAGACTGATCCATAAGATTCAGAGGTAAAAAGTTTGGAGTTTCTCGAAAATTGTCTAATAGTGATGGATCATAGCTTTGAAAAATTGGACAATATTGAAATTTGAAATCTCAAAATTGCCCTGAGAGCATCCAACTCGCTTGTTATTTTGCTAAATTTGTCATTTTTTGGTAATTTGAGCATTGGAGTGTTTTGCTATTTTGCCAAAATTGAGAATTGGATTTGGCATTCTCGTTGTTTTGTTGTTGGGTTTTGTTTTAAAATTTTAAAATATATCGGATTGTACATCATTTACCATCTAAAAAAAAAATAAAAGAAACTTAAAAAACAAAGACCGTACATACCGAAGCTTTTTCTGGTCTAGACATGACAACATGTCCTGTCCAAGGAATAATAATGAACGGTTTGGTTTTGATATTTTTTTGACTTTTTTACCCTCCATGTTATAACATAATGTGACTTTTTTTGTGACTTTTTGGTCCGCCGAACAAAATTTTTTTTTTTTTTTAGGGGGGGGGGGGGGGGGGGGGGGGGTTTTATATATTGTAGCGAACAATAAGTGCAAAGAAATACTCATTTTATCAAATTGGCAAAATAGCAAAAACGGGTTTAGATGCTCTAAGAGCATCCACAATGTTTTTCTCATTTGCTAAAATATGGCATCTACAGTAATAGCAATTGGGGAACGATCGTGCAGTGGTGCTTTGCTAAATCTTTCTCATTTGGGATAACATATTAAAAGACCAAATTACCCCCTCAGCAAAGAACCCATACGTGCAGTGGTTTGATGGATTGAAGGGCAATTTTGGAAAAAAAAATCCAAAAAATAAAAAATAAAAAATTACAGTAGCTGGATGGGAAATGATCTCCCGGACGGGGTATCATTCCCCGTCTGAGGAGATTTTTTAAAAAAATAAATAAATAAAAGGGAAGGACGGGGTATGTTTTCTCGTCCGACCCATTTATAAAAATAAAAAATAAAAAAATAGCGGAGCGACGGTATATGATATCCCGACTCGATTAAAAAAATTTAAAATGAGAAATCCTGAGAAACCAGTATAGCAAATATGTTATAAAATGGCATATAGCAATACCACTGCAGCCATCCGTTTCTTATAAAATGGCAAAATGCCAATTATAAGAAACCAGCTCTAACATAGACTACTATACAAAACTTGACAAAAACTATTTTTGATGATAAACTATTAAATTTAGGAGTTTTGAAATTGGATGAAAAAAATGTTGATCTAAGTGAGTAAATTTTCTGAAATATTGAAATAGGTAAAAATGCTACTACAAATATAATAGTTGTGCAATACAGCGAAATCTGAAATTTCTTGAAATTACCTTAAAAATGGTAAACTAAAAGAATAATTGTTTTAAAAAGTGAAATTTAGAAATAGAGTATCTCCAAATTAGCTAAAACGGAACCCCCCCCCCCCCCCCCCCCCCCCCACCCCCCCCCCGGCGAACGGGTCGAGTGGGCCGGACCGGGCCCAACCCGAACGGGTTGGCACGTATACTTCGCGGGCTCGGGCCGGGTTGGGCTCTTATCCGGGCCGGGCTGAGATTTCGTTTGGGTGGCCCGCCCAACCCGTGAACCCTTTAGGGTTCAACCCGGGTTGGGCCGGGTCGACCCGCGGGTTGGCCCGTTTAATATATATATATATATATATATATATATATATATATATATATATATATATATATATAGCTTAAAGCCTTAAAATAATAATAATAATAATAATTATAATACTAAGTAAGTATATAGCTTAAAGCCTTAAAATAATAATAATAATAATAATTATAATACTAAGTAAGTAATAATACTAATAAACAATAAATATCTAAATAATAATAATAAGATTGGAAGATTGGAAGAGTGAAATTGACAACAAATTTTGAAATATTATTCATATGAATTTAAGTTATACAATTTTAACAATTTATAATGAAATGAGTACAAGTTTTCACAAATAAGTTTTATACAATAACATATTTCTTATATACAATTTTAATTGAGTACAAGTTTTCTAATTCGACATAACAAGCAAAGCTATTGTTGTTGTTGTTGTTGTTGTTCTTCGGGCGAGTTGCTCCCACTTGTGGAACTTGATAGTGCTTTCCCTTGTGTCCTATCTTCAGCCTTCAGCCAGTCTTCTGTGCAAACGAGCATCTCTAACGCCTCGGGCTTCAAGCGATTCCTGTAATCAGATAGAACCCTGCCACTTGTAGAAAACGCACTCTCAGAAGCAACTGTAGAGACAAGAGGAGTTAGTAAATCTTTAGCCATAATTGACAGAATACTAAAAGTGTGTTCATGTTCTTTCCACCATTGTAAAATATCTAGTGCAGAAAGAGTAGGCTCAGTATCTTGTTGGTTATACCAATTTAATTCATTTGGTTGATTAGTCCTAGGTTTTTTAGATTGAATTTGTTCAAGTAAACTAAATGTTCTATCACCAATTCTACTTTTACCCTTACCTTTAGAACTACCAGAATAAGAACTAACTACAGAAGTTGTACTACTAGAAGCAAAATGTCTATCATAATAATCATACAAGTTATTTAACGTAGATTCAAACTGAATTAAAAAAGTAGCGCAATCAATTGTTAATTCTATATTTACCTCTAAATATCCAAAAAACATTTCTATCAAATTTTTCGTACCTTCTAATTTGATACGAAGATCCATAATAGTAGCAACACAAATCAACATAGGAGGAGGAAAATAATACTTCAAAATTTTTTGAAATGCAGGTTTTACAATGTCACTAATATAGGGATCATTTAACATTTCGTTAAATATTTGCATCATGCTAACTAATTCAATAAAAATGCTACTAGAAGTAGATTCATATGTTTTTGAAAATTTTAAAGTTGCGGTTTTAAAAGGTTCTAAAAATTTCAACAAAGATTTGGCAAAAAACCAATTGGGGGGAGTCATTTCAAAATTGTGCATATTTTTTGCAATACAAAAATCATTTACAGCTGCTTTATAATCGGTGACAATATTTAGTAAATCAAAAGTAGAATTCCATCGGTGTCTAACATCCTTTGGAAATTTTCTTAAAAAGGAACATTTCTAACCCTACACCAAGCTTTTCATTCCTGTAAAATGCTTGGACTTAATGCAATGAAATGTACACAATTTCTAATTTTAACTATATATGGATCAGCTATTCTTAATGCATCTTGAACATATAAATTTATAATATAACATGCACATCTAACATGAAAAATATTGTCAGATGGAGGGTTTAATACAGATTTTAAAGTAGTAATTGCTACATTGTTGTTAGATGCATTATCAAAACTAATAGCCATAATTTTATCGCGAATATGAAAAACATCACAAATTTCTATAATACGGTTTGCAATTTCAGCACCACTATGGGGATACGGCAACGCCGCAAGTGATATGATTCTTTTTTGAAGAATCCAATCATTGTCGATCCAATGACAGGTTATTCCCATCGTTGGAATATTGTTGACACTTGTCCAACAATCCGAAGTTAAACTAACCCTACAAGTTAAACTCCATAAAATTGCAATCAAAGCGTCCTTCATTTCAATGTACATTTTAAAACAATTCGATTTGCAAGTTTTTCTCGGAATTCTTTTAAAATGAGGGTTTAAGGCCGTTTGATTAAAATTTTCCAAGTTCCTACTCTCGGGATAGGAAAATGGTAACTCTTCCTTAATAACTAGTCGGACCATTTTCCGACGAACAAGTTCGGGATCATAAGGGTGGCTATCAACTTGACCGGTCCTAGGGTTGATTTTTTGTTGGCCTTATTTGATCAAGAAGTTCTTTATGGTTATGTTGGATGTGTCTACTAATTGTACTGGTGCCGTCACCCCTCTTGAATTTGTATGTTTTAGAACATGTTTTACAAACTTTCAAACCTATACCCGGAGTATGTTCGTCCGAGATATAATCATAAAACTTATGCCAATCGCTAGTTCCTCCTCTACTTTTCCTATTACTACGGGGTTGTGTGGTTTCGGTTGGTTGTTATTGTTGTTCTTCTTCTAATTGTATGTCACCTATAACCTCGTCGTGTGTACCCCATTGTTCCATAGTAGGATCAATGTAATCTTGGGCGGACTCACTAGTTGGGACAATTGGTGTCCGACGTGAAGAGGAGGAGGAATCTTGTCCGCTACGACCGCTACCGCGTGATCTAGACATAATGTAGTAATGTGCTAAAGTAAAGTATGTAAAAAAAATATACAATGTAGGAGCGGTGAATTATACAAAAAAAATCTAAAAAACAAGAGGGTTGAGATAGAGAAGTTCAAAAAACGAACAATAATTTTAACTACAACACAAAAAAATATAACGAGAGAGGTATGAAATTTTGATACCGTTCATTGTGGAATACGCGTATGTAAAAAAAACCGTAAAAATAAGAATAGAATAGAAAAGATGGAGGAGCGCTTTGCCGATTCCGCAATTGAAGAGTTGAGGAGAGGTTGAAGTAGATTTGAAGACGGTTGAAGAGAGTTGAAGACGTTGAAGATGTTGAATTTTGATTCCGATACGACCGAAATTTGATCGTGTATATACTTCCTTGTAGACTTGTTTGATGAATACTACAATTGTTGAAAAATTCTTTACAAATGATGTATAATAGTAGAGAGAGTAAGAGAGTGAGGTGTGATTTTTTATGAAATTTTGGGGGATATTTATAGGCTAAATATGAGGGAAAAAACAAAAAAAAAACAAAAAAAAAATCACCTAACGGCTCAAAGAGCCGTTCTGAACGGCTCTGGAGACAGGGGCATTTTTTTCGACCGTTTGACCTGCGGGTCAACGGTCGACCCGTCACGGGTCGAACGGGTCGGAACCCGCGGGTCGACCCGCGGGTTGGCGGGTTGAATTCGCGAACTGAACGGGTTCGGGGGCCGGGTTTCGCGATTCGCGAACTGAACGGGTTCGTAGGCCGGGTTTCGCGATTCGCGAACTGAACGGGTTCGTGGGCCGGGTTTCGCGGGTTCTATTCACGTTATTTGCGACCCGGGTCGACCCGATACTGTTCACCGGGTTCGACCCGGACCCGCCAATTTGCTAATCGGGCCGGGTCCGCGGGCCGGGTCGCGGGTGGGTCGCCGGTTGACCCGGCCCAGTTGCCATCCCTACCCCCCCTCTCTCTTTTATACACTAAAAGCGGGAAAATCACCCACAAATTGTTGCTAAAAAGTTTTAAATCGGGCAAAATTAGTGGACTATAGCTAGGAGATGTTGACTTAAATAGTGAAATTGAGAATCCTTTGCAGTCAGTCAGAAACAATGATACATAAAATACACGTTGGTCAAAGCACTGAAATTCAAAATTTCTTGAAATCAGCAACAACAAAAAAGGGTTAATTAAAAAAAATTAAAAATAGAGAAGTCCTCTAAATTCTTGAAACTCGCAAAAAAATGCGTTTATAAGAGCAAATGGAGAGCTGCAGTGGTTTGCTATATTGCCACATTATCCATTTTTTAGCAAATGGATAGCTGCAGTGGTTGCTATTTTGCCATTTTTTTTGCAAAATAGCTACAGTAGTCTGCTATATTTGACAAACGATTTGACAAAATACATATTACAGGGGACGAAACATAATATTTCATCTGTCGTATTTTAATATATTTTAAATGTATCAGATAAAACATCAATGTTTTGTCCGACGCAAAAAAAAGAACTTATTTTAATTAAAAATCCCCGAAAATGAGAACTCAGCTTGGTGTTTGTACAAGAATTTAAAATATTTAATAACTTAATTAAATAAATAATTAATTAGTTATTTAATTATACTTAATTACCTCATTAGCTCATTTAATAATTAAAGAGTTAATTATACTTAGGGGTTTAATTAAGGATTGGGTGTATTGAAAGTGACAGGTTAGTTTGATTTTGACAAAATGCCCTGTAATTAAAAATCCCCGAAAATGAGAACTCAGCTTGGTGTTTGTACAAGAATTTAAAATATTTAATAACTTAATTAAATAAATAATTAATTAGTTATTTAATTATACTTAATTACCTCATTAGCTCATTTAATAATTAAAGAGTTAATTATACTTAGGGGTTTAATTAAGGATTGGGTGTATTGAAAGTGACAGGTTAGTTTGATTTTGACAAAATGCCCTGGACAAATTTTTTTTCCCTCTCCTCTCCGATGAATGTTTGGTCTACACAAAAAAATAATAAAATGTACAAGATCAGCAAAAAATTTAATAAAAAATTTAATTTTTTATTTCGTACGAAATTTTATGTTTCGTTCATTCGATTAGCATTTCACCACTGTAGCAAATATCGAAATTGCTATTACTATTTTGTCATTTTGCCATTTATAACATGTACCACTGTGGATGCTCTAACCTAGGCGACCGGGCCGGGTCGGGTCGGACCCGCGCGGGTTGCAGCCAAGTTAGAGTGGGTTCGGATCGGGTCACGGGCTTAACATTTTCGGGCCGGGTCGGGTTTGAAATCCAAAATTTTGACCCGGTCGACCAGAGAACCCATTTGGGTCGGGCCTGGTCGCGGGTTGGCATGGTTAAATTTTTAATTTTTAATTTTATTTTTACAACTTCACTTACAAAAAAAATTAAAATTTACAACAATTATAATTGTATAAGAGTGAAAAAATGCATATATTATTCATTTCAAGTACTATGATTTGTTTACAAGTTTTTTACATAAAATTACAAGTAATAGAAACTCATAGAGAACATACAATATTTATTGATTTACATGTTTGAGCGGATAATTAAAATCTAGAATTTGAGATAACCTAGAGTTAAATTGAAGAAAGGGCATTCGACTACTGCCGTGCACCTCTACTTAACTTACACCTAGGATCTCATCGCCCTAAGTTCCCTAATCTTGTTGTTGGACTTCAGGTGAATTGCTTCCATTTGTTGATGTAGATGCCGATTTTCCTGAGTCCTGTTTTAAGCCTTCATCCAATCTTCAGTGCACACGAGTATCTCCAACGAATCTAACTTCAAACGATTCCTGTAATCTGTTAGAACTCTGCCACTTGTAGAGAAAGTACTTTCTGAAGCAACCGTGGAGACATGAGAAGCTAGTAGATCTCTAGCCATATGTGAAAGAATAGGAAAAAGGGTTTTCATGTTCTTTCCACCATTGTAGCACTTCAATCTTAGTATTAGAACTTTCACTATCTTGTTGATTATACCAATTTAATTCATTAGGTGCATTAGTCTTAGGTTTTTTTGATTGAATACGAGCAAGCAAATTAGCAGTGGCATCTTCTAGTGTATTATTAACCTTACCACTAGAAGTAGAAGAAGAATAAGTAACTATATTTGTAATACCCCGATTTTTCTTAATATATAAAGATTATTTATTTCTCTTTTTTATGGTATGCTTGTGTAGCATGTGGCTATTATTTCTCCATGATGAATAAAGTATATTGTTCCTTATAAAGTATTTTCCTTAAAGCCCAATGTTAACTTGTTTATTTTCTCTTTTTAAAATATTTATTTTGGCCCAAATGTACTTAAGCCCATAAACTTAACCTTTTATTTATTTTAATTCCTACAACTTGTATGTGTAACATCTTTTCTTTTTCTTCTTTTCCGGGTATGGACTATAATTTTGTAGTGGAGTTTGTGTGTACACGTGCACTCCATGTACACGTGCACAAGGCACAATTCTTGGCCGGATTGTGGAAGTGATGGGCTTAGATCATGGGTAGTTACTTTTGAGGTGTGGGTAGTTTCTCAACTCCCGATTAGATCTCAGCCTTTGATTCTCCAACTCCCCTATTAATCTTAGCCATCTATTCTATTTATCTCCTAGTATAAATACCCCTCCTATTCCCCTATCTCTTTTACCCTAAAAATTTTCTAAGATTATAGAGAGTATCTGTGAGTTTGTGTGGGAGCTTTTCTGTGGAGGCAAGCAGCATTGCTGAGGAGCTCGGTGTGGAGCAAAGGAGCAAGAAGGCGTTCTCTGCTTTGGAAAGTACGGGATTTCGTTTATTTCTTCATATAAGGTGGGTGTTTCTCAGGACTTCTAACGTAGGAATGATACTATAATTACTATGATTGATACCATGTTACAAAAAGTGAATTGAATGCAGTAGAAATTGCTTGAACATGCTAGTAATATTGAGAACGAGACTGTCGGTACAGTCGACTGCCATGTGAGACAGCCGACTGGTACGAGACACTACCTTTCATAATGTGCTGATAAAAACGTGTGTGAATAGGCATGATGGTGTGATTATTATGTACATTTTTCCCTATGACACATATGATGGAGGGAAGGTAAAGGAATGAAAAGAACTAATGGTGATAAATAACTTAAATTGTCGGCGCAGTCGACTGACGTTGTGTTAAGTCGACTGGTGCTTCGTTCTGAGTATGATTGTTTGAAAGTTCCATGAATGAAGATATTTTATTTATGTAGACCCAGTATGATGACTTGAGATTTATACCTTCATTGTCGTAAGAAAGTATGAGCAATGTGGATGCATGTTTAGAGTAGTTTTCTCTAAAAGAGCATATTAGTAACTCGGAAATTTGTGCTGTAAATGTTACTGAACAAGAGGAGACTTTGTTTATAAAACATGAATTTATGTATATGGTGAATTGATATCATGATGCAAGTACATGTAAGAACTGTAAATAATCTCCTTAATGAAAAATGGATCTGTCCAGTCGACCGATGCATGTAGCAAGTCGACTGATCTGGACTTAGAAATTATGCTGTTGAAATCTCCAAGACAGACGGCTGATCGATGAACAGTCGACTGTCACGAGAACATATTGTGAACATGAAAAGTGCGGGACAGGCGACTGGTGGTGTACAACAGTCGACTATCCCGAGCAATTATGATGATACTGTGTGTGACTGTATAAGTCGACTGATATTCGTCCAAGTTGACTGTACAGAGTGTACTTGGATATATTTGAACTTCATGTTATTTTGCTCTTGGTAATTATGAACTGTATGATTTGAATCGATGGATTCTGTTTATGGCTGTATGAATTATGTGAAATGAATCACAGATGAGAATTGAGAATTAAATGAATAATTATGAAAGGCTAAATCATGATGAGAAAGTCTGTGAGACTCTAAAACAAATGATGAGCTGATGATGCTCAATTGGATATTGTGAAATTGAAATTGAACGAAGGAGTAGCTAAGTCTCCCCGGCAGTGAAATGAAATGATATCGAGAAATAGACCAGGTTGGTCGAGTGAAATGAAATGATAAGTCCGGTTGATGGAGAGACTAACTCTAGAGCTTGGTTTTTATTCATGATTCTAATGTAACTTTAATACATAGTGTGGAGGTGATGAAGGTGAGAGAAAAACATGAGTATGAGAGCTAGGGTACGGTGCGGGTGTGTGAGCCGCAGAATGCATGCTTGACGAGTCAAGACATGGCGCGGGCACAACTCAGTAATGATCGGACTCTAGTCACGCTTGTGGGATGTTTTGGTGACTGCAAGAGGAGTGTGTTCAGGGAGGAGGCTGAATTGTCGCAGAATGCATGCTTGACGAGTCAAGACATGGCGCGAAATTCTACTCCAGGGGCCAGGATACATGCTTGTACTCATAGAATCATCTAAGATACTCATTGAATTTACAGAAGTAGAGTAAGTCATGGCGGGGGATTGAACCCTACAAAAATGAAGAACGATTAAGAGGCTTGCCCTCGAACCTATGTAGTATGGGATGCATAGAATTCGAACAAGTGTGCATTAGTGTCATGTGAAAATTAAATAAATTGCATTAAGGATTAAGTGCACAATCACGACACGACATCTCTAAAAGTTCTCTTTTGATTTTACATGCTTATTATGAACAAGATTGTGATTTGTTAAGAAATGAGATTCATTATACTGTTTCTGGCATAGAGAGGATGGCCATGTATAATTATCGTCGGTTGAATAAACTGACGTACCCACAGTTTTGTGTGCAGGATAAATTACATGTAAAGAGGAATGGATGCATAAAGATCTCATTATGTTGTTGTTCATTTATGTAAATGTTGTATATTTTGCTTCTGCTGTGTAAAATTTATTGTAAGATGTTGTAACTCTGATGTAAAAAGAAAAGTTTGAAATTTTCTTGTAAAATTGTACTCGAGAAAAGTGAAAAGATCCTGAAGAACATCTCGAATTCAGTGATTTGAAATTCGGGGTGTTACAGAGTGGTATCAGAGCCACGCTTTTCTACGCTTTCACACTTGTACAAATTTATAAGGAACGACACCCTAGATATGGACATTAGAGTGTGTGTTTGAGTTTAGAGATTTAAATGTAAGTGACTTACATTTGTGTTGCTCTATGATTTATGCTTCTTCCTCTCTATTCTAAGATGGCTGATCACTTCGACCCTGCTGGAGGCGACGACTGGCATATTATTGAGGAAGAGTACCATCCTGGACAGGCTGATTTTAAGGACGAGTATCACCCTGGGCAAGCAGATTCTGATGATGAGGAGTACCCTGAATCTCGAGAGATCACCCCACCGCCGGATTCATCTGACGATTCTTCTTCCGATGAAGAAAAGGGACCAGCTCTGAGTGGCACTGTGGCTTCTCTTCAGAGGCAAGTGGATACCCTGAAGTATAGAGTTGGAGTCTTGGAGGCTCAGCTGGAAAAGCGGAATGCCGACTATTCTGTTCTTAGCCATCGGGTTTGGGAACTTGAGAAGAAAAAGAACCTGACGGATGTGTTGAAGGACCAAGTGGATGAACTACGGGATGAGATTCGAGCAGCGAAGAGGACCCGTAGAGATTAGATTGTCCTAGTTTCTATTTTCTTCTATTCTGATGTTAAGAAATGTTTTAATTCGAATGTATAAACTTTGAAATTCAATGAAATGAAAGTTGGTTTAATTTCTTGTCTTATACTTCGAATTTAATGGATCTTTTGCATCAGAATATGTCGAGAAGGGGAGCCAGGAATGGTGAAGGTTTGGACCTGGAGGCCGAATTTGCAAGGGTTTACCAGACGCTGAATGCAGTGGCTGCAAACCAAGGAAGGGAGCCGGTGAATCCAGTACCTGAAGCAATTAAGCTAGTGGAATCATTCAAGAGAATGAAACCACCAGTGTTTGAGGGAAAGTCAGACCCAGATGTGGCTGACAACTGGATTCGGCAAGTGGAGACAATCTTCGAGGTGTTGGAGACACCGGAGGGCAGCAAGGTCAAGTTGGCGACTCTGCAGTTGGAGAAGGATGCGGCTGTTTGGTGGCAGTCGATGAAGAGGACTATGGGCGGCTTGTTGCTTGGCTAGGAGGAATTTCTGGAAGAATTCCGCAGCCATTATTTCCCCTCCGACGTCCAGGAGAAGAAGGCCATGGAGTTTCTGTCACTTCAGCAAGGCAGCATGTCAGTGAGGGAGTATGAGACTAAATTTACTCAGCTCTCCAGGTATGCTCCAGAACTGGTGATGGATGAGGCGAAGAAGGCTCGCAAGTTCGAGCATGGTCTGAGGCCGAGCTTGAGGTCTCGTATGATACCTCTTGGTATCAGGAGATTCGATAAGCTGGTGAAGAGGGCGGCAGCAACGGAGGCGGATATGGAGCAGTTCCATGTTGCTCAGCACCAGAAGAGCAACTGGCAGTCCGGGAAGAGGCCTGCACAATCGGGGAGTTTCAAGGGGCAACCATCTGCACAGAGGTTCAAACCGACAGGGGCGAACGCTATCAGTGTAGCTGGAAGACCTGGAAACGATGTAGGGAGACCTTCTGCAGTCACTTGCTTTAACTGTGGGGAAGTGGGGCATTACCAATCTCGATGTCTCAAACCACAGGCTGGCAATCACAATGTGCCAATACAGCAGACTGAGAAGAGGCCGTACCAGTCAGGGCGAGTATTTGCTTTGACAGAAGCTGATGCTGAGGAGGCGAATCAGGTCATCTCTGGTACGAGAGCTGATGTTTAGTGTGGTTTTTGTCATTTCTTCTTCCCGTTCATAGTGTGAAACTGTTATGTAATGGTGTATGTTATGTAACAGGCGAACTCTATCTTAATGGAAAGAAAGCTGTCGTATTGTTTGATACTGGATCCTCTCATACTTTTGTGTCTCCTAGATTTGCTAAAGTGTTGGGAGTTGAACCGAAGATTTTTCCAGGCAGAATCTTAGCAGTAGCTACTCCATCAGGGGAAACTTTGACCACTGATCGGTATTATGCTGATTGCGAGATAGTGATTGGGGATCGAATCTTTGGCATTGATCTGATCGAGCTGACCATCTTGGGAGTCGATGTTATCATTGGCATTGATTGGATGTCGGTGTACAGTGCAAGCATCGAGTGTAAGACCAAGACCGTAACAGTGAAGGCTCCAGGTGGACCTGAAGTCACTTTCCAAGGGAAGCAGAAGTGTTCTAAGCTGGTGGCAACTATCCGCAAGGAAGAGACTCCTGTGGAATTGCAAGGGATTCCTGTGGTTCGGGACTATCCGACTGTGTTCTTGGAAGATTTTCCTGGGTTACCTCCGCATCGTGATGTAGAGTTCAGCATCACTGTTCAACCGGAAAGTGCACCAATCTCTAAGGCACCGTATAGGATGGCTCCAGTGGAACAGGATGAAGTGAAACGGCAGATTGAGGAACTATTGGGAAAAGGCTTTATTCAACCTAGTGCGTCACCTTGGGGAGCACCAGTGCTTTTGGTAAAGAAGAAGGATGGATCGATGAGAATGTGTATCGATTACCGGGAGCTGAATAAGGTCACTGTTCAGAATAAGTATCCGATTCCTCGAATTGATGACTTGTTCGATCGTCTACAAGGAGCAGCTGTATTCTCCAAAATAGATCTTCGATCAGGATATCACCAAGTGCGAGTGAAAGCTGAAGATGTGCACAAAACTGCGTTTAGAACTCGGCATGGGCATTACGAATTCTGTTATGCCATTCGGAGTGACGAATGCACCCGCAATCTTCATGGACTTGATGAACAGAGTTCTAAGGCCGTTTATTGATTCTTTCGTCGTGGTGTTTATCGACGATATCCTCGTGTACTCCAAGTCTGAGGCGGAGCACACCGAGCATTTGGCAGCAGTTTTGCAGAAGTTGGAAGAGCAGCGGTTGTATGCCAAGTTATCCAAGTGTGATTTCTAGAAATCTGAAGTGGCATTCCTAGGTCACATCCTTTCTAAGGAGGGAGTGGCAACTGACCCTCAGAAGATAGAGGCAGTGAGAGACTGGGCTAGGCCTACTACAGTGAAGGAAGTCAGAAGTTTCCTTGGGATGACTGGATACTACAGGAGATTCATTCAAGGTTATACTCAGATAGCTGTACCGCTTACTGGACTGACCAAGAAGAATGTGAGCTTCAAGCGGACCGAGCAATGTGAGGCGAGTTTTCAGGAGTTGAAAGATAGGCTGACTACTGCACCTATCTTGGCTTTGCCTAGAGCTGGTATTGAGTATGATGTCTATAGCGATGCTTCACATCGGGGGCTTGGTTGTGTCTTAATGCAAGAGGGTAAAGTAATCGCTTATGGGTCTAGGCAACTACGACCACATGAGAAAAATTACCCGACTCATGATCTAGAGTTGGCTGCGATTATCTTTGCTTTGAAGCAATGGAGGCACTATGTGTATGGTGAGAAGTTGAATATGTACACGGACCACAAGAGCTTGAAGTACATATACCGGGAGAGGGATCTCAATCTGAGGCAGCGGAGATGGTTGGAAGTGCTCGAGGATATGCGACCTGAGATCAAGTATCATCCTGGAAAGGCTAATGTTGTTGCTGATGCACTTAGTCGCAAGAGCAGTTTGGTCAGTTTGATCACGACTCAGAGGCATCTGATTGAGGAGTTGAATCGAGCAGGTATTGAGGTTGTCTTGCAAGGATTGGGAGCATCTTTATCTCAGTTGAAGCTTCAGCCTACTTTGAATGCAAGGATCATTGCAAGTCAGGAAGTTGATGCTGATATCTTGGAGATGAAGGAGCAGGTTGGTGCTGGCAGGTTGCCCGGATTTCAGACCAGGGATGGAGTGCTGTGGTTCGGAGATAGGCTGTGTGTTCCAGATCAGGCAGACCTGAAAGCGAGTATTCTTCAGGAGGCGCATGCTACTCTTTTGTCAGTACATCCTGGGAGTACTAAGATGTACAAGGACATAAAACAGCATTTCTGGTGGTCAGGTTTGAAGCGGGATGTGGTCGAATTTGTCGCGAGGTGTGAGGTTTGTCAGCAAGTCAAGTCCGAAAATCAGAGACCCGGAGGTCTATTACAGCCGTTACCTATTCCGGAATGGAAGTGGGATAACATCAGTATGGATTTCATCACGGGATTGCCTAAGAGTTCTAAGGGCAATGATGCTATTTGGGTTATAGTCGATCGACTTACCAAGTCCGCTCACTTTTTGGCGATGAAACTCACTGCTTCGATGGACAAGTTGGCTGAGTTGTATGTTGGTGAGATTGTCCGACTTCATGGCGTTCCTTCGACTATTGTGTCTGATCGAGATGCGCGGTTTACTTCGCATTTCTGGAGGAGTCTTCAGGCAGCTTTGGGTACCAAGACAGATTTCAGCACTGCTTTTCATCCACAGACCGATGGGCAGACCGAGAGAGTCAATCGTATTCTTGAGGATATGCTTCGGTATTGTATACTAGACTTCGGAGGCAGTTGGGAAAGGCATTTACCTTTGGTAGAGTTTGCCTACAACAACAGTTTTCAGGCTAGCATCGGGATGGCGCCGTATGAAGCTTTGTATGGCAGAAAGTGCAGGACTCCTGTTTGTTGGTATGAAGTAGGGGAGCATCAGTTGTTTGGTCCTGAGCTTGTGCAGCTAACTTCTGAGAAGATTGATCTGATCAGAAAAAGGTTGGTGGAAGCTCAGAGCAGGCAGAAGAGCTATGCAGACAACCGGAGAAGGGACCTTGAGTTTGAGGTTGGTGACTTCGTCTTTCTGAAGGTATCACCCAGTAAAGGTGTGGTTCGATTTGGCAAAGGCGGGAAGTTAGCCCCGAGATTTATAGGCCCGTATAAGATATTGAAAAGGATCGGGAAAACTGCTTACCGGCTGGAATTACCGGAAGAGTTGTCTCAGGTGCACAATGTCTTTCATATGTCTATGTTGAGAGGTTATATTCCAGACCCGAGTCATCATTTGCCTGAAGTGCCGGAAGGGTTGCAGTTAGACCTGAATTACATCGAGACTCCTGTCGAGATTGTTGACCGTAGGGAGAAAGTCTTGAGGAATAAGACGATACCGATGGTGAAGGTAGTCTGGAGAAACCACTTGGTTGAAGAGGCTACTTGGGAATCTGAGGAGAAGATGTTGAAGGACTATCCTGAGCTTTTTGCTTGACTGTTTTTGTTTGATTGTATTTTTGTATTCTTTGTATCTTTGGTTGTTGTGGTGTTTTTCTTTTCTCGCTCTTGGCTGTAGTTCCGGGGACGGAACTATTCTAAGGAGGGAGTGATGTAATACCCCGATTTTTCTTAATATATAAAGATTATTTATTTCTCTTTTTTATGGTATGTTTGTGTAGCATGTCGCTATTATTTCTCCATGATGAATAAAGTATATTGTTCCCTATAAAGTATTTTCCTTAAAGCCCAATGTTAACTTGTTTATTTTCTCTTTTTAAAATATTTATTTTGGCCCAAATGTACTTAAGCCCATAAACTTAACCTTTTATTTATTTTAATTCCTACAACTTGTATGTGTAACATCTTTTCTTTTTCTTCTTTTCCGGGTATGTACTATAATTTTGTAGTGGAGTTTGTGTGTACATGTGCACTCCATGTACACATGCACAAGGCACAATTCTTGGCCGGATTGTGGAAGTGATGGGCTTAAATCATGGGTAGTTACTTTTGAGGTGTGGGTAGTTTCTCAACTCCCGATTAGATCTCAGCCTTTGATTCTCCAACTCCCCTATTAATCTTAGCCATCTATTCTATTTATCTCCTAGTATAAATACCCCTCCTATTCCCCTATCTCTTTTACCCTAAAAATTTTCTAAGATTATAGAGAGTATCTGTGAGTTTGTGTGGGAGCTTTTCTGTGGAGGCAAGCAGCATTGCTGAGGAGCTCGGTGTGGAGCAAAGGAGCAAGAAGGCGTTCTCTGCTTTGGAAAGTATGGGATTTCGTTTATTTCTTCATATAAGGTGGGTGTTTCTCAGGACTTCTAACGTAGGAATGATACTATAATTACTATGATTGATACCATGTTACAAAAAGTGAATTGAATGCAGTAGAAATTGCTTGAACATGCTAGTAATATTGAGAACGAGACTGTCGGTACAGTCGACTGCCATGTGAGACAGCCGACTGGTACGAGACACTACCTTTCATAATGTGCTGATAAAAACGTGTGTGAATAGGCATGATGGTGTGATTATTATGTACATTTTTCCCTATGACACATATGATGGAGGGAAGGTAAAGGAATGAAAAGAACTAATGGTGATAAATAACTTAAATTGTCGGCGCAGTCGACTGACGTTGTGTTAAGTCGACTGGTGCTTCGTTCTGAGTATGATTGTTTGAAAGTTCCATGAATGAAGATATTTTATTTATGTAGACCCAGTATGATGACTTGAGATTTATACCTTCATTGTCGTAAGAAAGTATGAGCAATGTGGATGCATGTTTAGAGTAGTTTTCTCTAAAAGAGCATATTAGTAACTCGGAAATTTGTGCTGTAAATGTTACTGAACAAGAGGAGACTTTGTTTATAAAACATGAATTTATGTATATGGTGAATTGATATCATGATGCAAGTACATGTAAGAACTGTAAATAATCTCCTTAATGGAAAATGGATCTGTCCAGTCGACCGATGCATGTAGCAAGTCGACTGATCTGGACTTAGAAATTATGTTGTTGAAATCTCCAAGACAGACGGCTGATCGATGAACAGTCGACTGTCACGAGAACATATTGTGAACATGAAAAGTGCGGGACAGGCGACTGGTGGTGTACAACAGTCGACTATCCCGAGCAATTATGATGATACTGTGTGTGACTGTATGAGTCGACTGATATTCGTCCAAGTCGACTGTACAGAGTGTACTTGGATATATTTGAACTTCATGTTATTTTGCTCTTGGTAATTATGAACTGTATGATTTGAATCGATGGATTCTGTTTATGGCTGTATGAATTATGTGAAATGAATCACAGATGAGAATTGAGAATTAAATGAATAATTATGAAAGGCTAAATCATGATGAGAAAGTCTGTGAGACTCTAAAACAAATGATGAGCTGATGATGCTCAATTGGATATTGTGAAAT
Source organism: Hemerocallis citrina (assembly GCA_017893485.1). Classification (NCBI taxonomy): domain Eukaryota; kingdom Viridiplantae; phylum Streptophyta; class Magnoliopsida; order Asparagales; family Asphodelaceae; genus Hemerocallis; species Hemerocallis citrina. The sequence goes on along the minus strand of CM030362.1, from coordinate 24,623,290 downwards.
TGAAATTGAACGAAGGAGTAGCTAAGTCTCCCCGGCAGTGAAATGAAATGATATCGAGAAATAGACCAGGTTGGTCGAGTGAAATGAAATGATAAGTCCGGTTGATGGAGAGGCTAACTCTAGAGCTTGGTTTTTATTCATGATTCTAATGTAACTTTAATACATAGTGTGGAGGTGATGAAGGTGAGAGAAAAACATGAGTATTAGAGCTAGGGTACGGTGCGGGTGTGTAAGCCGCAGAATGCATGCTTGACGAGTCAAGACATGGCGCGGGCACAACTCAGTAATGATCGGACTCTAGTCACGCTTGTGGGATGTTTTGGTGACTGCAAGAGGAGTGTGTTCAGGGAGGAGGCTGAATTGTCGCAGAATGCATGCTTGACGAGTCAAGACATGGCGCGAAATTCTACTCCAGGGACCAGGATACATGCTTGTACTCATAGAATCATCTAAGATACTCATTGAATTTACAGAAGTAGAGTAAGTCATGGCGGGGGATTGAACCCTACAAAAATGAAGAACGATTAAGAGGCTTGCCCTCGAACCTATGTAGTATGGGATGCATAGAATTCGAACAAGTGTGCATTAGTGTCATGTGAAAATTAAATAAATTGCATTAAGGATTAAGTGCACAATCACGACACGACATCTCTAAAAGTTCCCTTTTGATTTTACATGCTTATTATGAACAAGATTGTGATTTGTTAAGAAATGAGATTCATTATACTGTTTCTGGCATAGAGAGGATGGCCATGTATAATTATCGTCGGTTGAATAAACTAACGTACCCACAGTTTTGTGTGCAGGATAAATTACATGTAAAGAGGAATGGATGCATAAAGATCTCATTATGTTGTTGTTCATTTATGTAAATGTTGTATATTTTGCTTCCGCTGTGTAAAATTTAATGTAAGATGTTGTAACTCTGATGTAAAAAGAAAAATTTGAAATTTCCTTGTAAAATTGTACTCGAGAAAAGTGAAAAGATCCTGAAGAACATCTCGAATTCAGTGATTTGGAATTCGGGGCGTTACAATATTAGTTGTACTACTAGATGCAAAAGTTCTATCATAATAATCATACAAGTTATTCAATGTCGATTCAAAGTTAGCTTAAAATTCATTACAATCATATTTGGAATCATCTTCAGGTAATGTAAAAATCATTTCAATCAAACATTTCATACCCACTAATTTGACGAGGATTCACAACAGTAGCAATACAATATAATATAGGAAGATGATTAAAATACTTCAAAATTTTTGTATAAGCGGGAACAACTAAATGACTAATGTATTCGTCCGAAATCATTTCTTGAAAAGTTTGTATCATAGTAATGATTAAAATAAAAATACTACCAGAAGTAGAATTCTAAGATGTAGAAAACTTCACAGTTGCGGTTTTAAAAGATTCAAAAAATCGTAATAAAGATTATGCAAAATACCATTATTGAGGAGTCATTTTAAAATTTTCCATATTTTTTGCAAGACAAAAATCGTTTATAATATACTAACAATATTTAGTAAATTGAAAGTAGTGTTTCATCGGTGTTTAACATTTTAAGAAAATTTTCTAAAATGTATTTCCCTAGCTTTACACCATCCTTTAAATTCTTGAAGCATGGAACCACTCAAAGCAATAAAATGTACACAATTTCTTGTTTTTTTGCCTGGCAAAAGGTAGGATAATCCTACCTCACAGAAATATATATATATATATATATATATATATATATATATATATGTATATGAAAGAGTTATAAGCTATTACAAGTAATAATGGAGGGGTTGGAAAACGGGATGAGCATTGTGAGTGTCTGAGTTTGAGATGGCATAACACTAAGTCGTAGAGAGGGCAGCGGACTATTGTCGTACAACTCAACTAGACTCAAGGATATGATCTCATTGCCCCTACACTCAACATATCAGTCCCCCGATCAAAAGAAACATCCCCTCCCAAAAACAACAGTACAAAAACAAACGATCAAATATTATAAGTTCTGGTACAGACAGAGTCCCCAAAAAGAATAAAAAGAAACCCCCAGCCAAAGCACAATGCAAAGTTCAGTTATCCTTGAGTGCTACCCAAGCTTTGAAGTGAACAGTCCCTCCCAGGTCGCATCAGATCTCGATCTCCAGTATCCTCAAGCTCTTAAAGTATCTTGGCCTTCTTGAGACATCCAACAGGACGAGAATTCGCTGGAGATATTAGGCGCTTGCCAGGCAATAACAGTAATCATCCATAATGGTTGAATAAAGTTACACTTGAGAAAAAGGTGATCGGCGTCCTCATGATCGGAGGAACATAATGAACATGATTGGCCTATGGCCAGGTTCATCTTGTTAAGGACTTCAACTGTAAGAAGCTTGTTGTTAAGCGCTAGCCACGTTAATATCTTGGATTTCAGGGGAGCGCAACTGCTCCATAAGGACTTAACACGCGGGGAGTAGATTTCCCCGAAATTCAGGAAGTTGTAGAAGGATTTAACCGAGTAGTTACCAAAACTGGTCAATCTCCATTTGAAATCTTCTATAGGATGCCAAGAATAAAGGTTGAGACCACTGAAGAGCTCATGAAGCTCATTCACAAGAGGCTGTGTCTCATTATTTGGAAATAGGTTTTTTACCCTGTAGAGATGTTATTCTCTTCTGGACAATTCTACGTAAGATTTTTTTTTTCCTTGCAAAATTGGTTCAATGTTTCGTAATTTTCATAAAGTCTCACTTGTGTCTCAAATTGATCATTTTTAAAATTCATCGATGTGAATGAATTGTGGGGGACCAATGTGGAATTTCAATATTTGCTAGGGACCTGTATAGAAAAAATCCACAAAGGAAAAAGGCTAGTCACTCATCACAGTCAGCAAACCTCGATTTTTTGATTTTCTAAAAAGGCAAAATAAGAAAGCGTTACAAGCCTTGGTTTCTCAAAATATGGCAAATATGACAAAATACGAAACCATTGTGGATGCTCTTATTTTGCCATATTCTGAGAAACAATGAACAGTTGCTTCTCATATTTGAGAAACGAAATAAGGATTCTCAAAGTATAGGGGAGCCAAATTTTTTTAAACTCATCGGACGAAACAAGTTGTTTCGTCCCGAATTTTTTATAATTTTTTTTAAAAAAAAGTATCGGACGGAACATGTTGTCCCGTCCGATCCAAAAAATCGACAAACGGGACAACATGTCCCGTTGGAGATGAAGCAGTCACTTTCAACAAGCTTAAAGCTATTAATTAACACTCTAATTACTTTTAGGATGTATTTAACAAAGATTTAGTATTATTTTAATCAATAATTAATTAACTAATTACTATTTAATAACTAACACTAATTTAATTTTACTAAAAATTACAAAAATACCTCCCGGGCGGAACATGTTGTTCCGTCCGATAAAAAAAATTCTTTCTCAAAATTTAAGAAACGAACCAGTGTAGCGATTTCTCATTTTGCCAATTCTCATTTTGCTATTTTGCCAAAAATATAGAAAACACCATTGTGGAGCATCCACACTCATTTTTCTCAAATTTGGCAAAATGGCAAAACGATGGTTGGTCTCCACTCATCGTTTGCTAAAATTTGGCATTTTAAAAGAAAAAAAGGATAGACGAGACAAGATGTTCCGTCCGACCAATTTATATTTTTTTATTTTTAAACAGTTGGAGGAACTTGGACTTTGCTAAAATTTTCCAAAACTATGAATGACTTAGACAAAGGTTTTTATGAAATATTTGGCAAGTTTTGGGGCGGTGATCAAATTTTCCAAAAAAATTGTTAGGTTGTGTGTGTGTGTGTGTGTGTTGGGGACTTGGGGGGTTCCATTTAATTTTTTGATTTCTTTGGATAAAAATTAGGGAGATATAGAACATGTTGTCCCATTTAAGAAAAAAAAATATCGGACAGGACAACTTCTACCGTTCGATTGTTTACTTTCTTAGAATGGTACATCATGTACCATCTGACTGTTTAAAAAAAACTTATTTTAAAAATATTGAACGAAACATCTTGTTTCGTCCGACTCGTTTAAAAAATTAAAAAAATACAAGGGATATTTTGTCTGTTGGGATTGGGGCGTCAACAAACGCCCTCTGGTCGTAGCGAAACTAATTAGAGCAATGAGAAAGTCGAAGTAGACGAGATGAATAAATTGAGCAAGCAGGTATATCCACCAAACTAATACAAATATAACAACGATGACTTGTCCCGTTTAGCTTTTGCTTAATCCGGGGGAAATATAGGGAGATTTGATATTCAACTAGAAGAGATTACAAGGAGTTACTGATTCACTTGACACAAGGAATTAAACTCACCCACCAAGAACTATCTCTCTCTCGAGCCTCTCTTTGCAATGGAGAAAAGAATCTATGAAGTACTCCTTCTCATATTGGAGGAGTTTACAATATATATAGAAGAATAGAGAGAAAACCTAGGTCTAATCTTGATCCTCAGTCGTCCGATATAACCTAGAAAAGAAGTAACTGAATAGGAGCCGCACGATCTAACTTGGAGTTGAAGATTGGGTTGAACCGACCTAACAAATCGAAGCCCAAAAACGATTCAGCGCCGCGGGCGGTCGACCGTCCAACAAGACCGATCGGCCGTACCACTCTCTGACATTCCCTGCACTACGAGCGGTCGGGGGTGCGGTCGACTGTCACCAAGACCGTTCGACCGCAACTAGCCTGCACCCTTGCTGCTGCTGTTTCTCCTTCTACTCACTTCAACGCTTCGACCTCCGTGCTTCATATTACCTTCTTTTAATCTGAACAACGAGTATACAAGACACAATCCTAACAAACTCCACCTTGGATTGCCTACGAGTGTTATCACATGATGTATTATTCTTCTCCAAACTCTAACAAATTCCACTTGCAAAGAAAACTTAGAATAATAGCTTCTTCTTCTAGTTGAAATGATCTCTACCCAATCTCACCAAATCCAGTGTCGCCCCTCAAAGGCACACCTCCGTAGATGTACTCACGAAGTTGCCAAACTCTGCACGAACTCCACCTACCCATAGGCTTTCTCTACCTCTCGACGATATTCGAACGTAGTGGTCTCGTCTCGATGATTCTATTTATGACAAACTAGCTGAGCTTGCGGGAATAATGGGAAAAGAACTATCAACCCCTGCGCAGGATTTTCGAATTCTCCAAAGCTTGTAGAGATTGTGTTGGCTTGGCCCAACCACTCTCATACCTCTAATCACTTCACGGCAACCTTGAAAAACAGATAGAACTCCACCTCGAGCTATGTACCTGCAGCCCCGTGCATCAAGAGTTCCCAAGGAAATCAGATTTCGTTTCAGCAGAGGAATATCCAAAACATCCCCTAAAGTGAACATATTTAGACCTGACATCTTCAACTCAACTGTTCCCTCACCCACTACTTCACAAATCTCTCCAGTTCCCGTTGTCACACAACGCTCCGTAGTAGACTTATAAGTAGAAAACAACTCCCTCTTGGAGCAAATATGAGAAGAACTCCCTGAGTCAAGAAACCAACTAGAATCCACTTCTAAAGAATTTGAAACAAGAAGACACGAACCACCTGAATCAAAGGCACTAACCACATTAGCGGCTGAACTCCCGTTCTTGGCGCTCTCTTGATTCTGTAATTTCCAACAGTCTTTCTGGATATGTCCTGGCATCTTGCAATATCGGCAGCGGATCGAATCCTTTTGCAAAGCACTTTATCTCCCCCCTGAAGGGCCATCCACTGCTAGACAACTTGTAGGAATAGACGATGAAGATTTATGGGTTCCCTTCCTAAGTTGATTTTTCTTCAATGCTTTGATTATACCATCTATCGAAATACTCTCCTTGGCAGATCTACCGTGTAGCATGGTCGTGATCAAAGGCTCGTACGAATCCGGTAGTGAATATATCAGGTTGAAAGCTTTATCTTCCTCACACACATCTGCGTTGATCGTCTTAAGTTCAGATAATACCTTATTGAACTCTATAATGTGGTCTTGGAGATAGGTACCTTCCTTCATAGATAAACGGAACAACTTTCTCTTCCAATGCATCCGATCTAATAACGATGAACCGGAGTAGTCAGCTATGAGTCTTTCCCACAAACTCACTGCGTCAGTTTCTTCAAGAAATCTGCACTTGATCTCGTCCGCCAAGGATAGTCGGATTAGACTTATGGCTCTTTCACGAATATCTTCCCAAACGTCATCCTTCATATCAGTTGGATTTTCCTTCTTCTTAACTACGGACTGCAACCGTTCTTGAACAAGAACATCATACATGTCAGTCTTCCAAAGATTGAAATTGATCTTACCATCAAACTGCTTGATCTTCAAAATACTGTGGTCTGTCATCTTAACCAAGGAACTCGGCAACCTGAAACTCTGATACCAGTTGTTGGGATTGGGGCGTCAACAAACGCCCTCTGGTCGCAGCGGAACTAATTAGAGCAATGAGGAAGTCAAAGTAGACGAGATGAATAAATTAAGCAAGCAAGTAGATCCACCAAACTAACACAAACACAACAACGATGACTTATCCCGGTTAGCTTTTGCTTAATCCGGGGAAAATATAGGGAGATCTATATTCAACTAGAAGAGATTACAAGGAGTTACTGATTCACTTGACACAAGGAATTAAACTCACCCACCAAGAACCGTCTCTCTCTCGAGCCTATCTTTGTAATGGAGAAAAGAATCTATGAAGTACTCCCTCTCATATTGGAGGAGTTTACAATATATATAGAAGAATAGAGAGAAAACCTAGGTCTAATCTTGATCCTCAGTCGTCCGATATAACCTGGAAAAGAAGTAACTGAATAGGAGTCGCACGATCTAACTTGGTGTTGAAGATTGGGCTGAACCGACCTAACAAATCAAAGCCCAAAAATAATTCAGCGCCGCGGACGGTCGACCGTCCAACAAGACCGGTCAACCGTACCACTCTCTGACATTCCCTGTACTACGAGCGGTCGGGGGTGCGGTCGACTGTCACCAGGACCGGTCGACTGTCACCTAGACCGGTCGACCGCAACTAGCCTGCACCCTTGCTGCTGCTGTTTCTCCTTCTACTCACTTTGACGCTTCGACCTTCGTGCTTCATATTATCTTCTTTTAATCTGAACAACGAGTATACAAGACACAATCCTAACATTGTCCCCTATATTTTGGCAATTGCCAAATTGTTTCTCAAATATGAGAAGTGATTGTTTGCCAATTCTCAAAATATGGCAAAATGTAGTCGTTTCTCATTTTGCCAACTTTTGAGAATTGGGGAACAGTAGCTTCTCAAATTTGAGAACGAGTTTGATAATTGCCAAAATATAAGTGATGAATTTTTTAATTTTTAAATTAAGTCACACCACACATGATATTTCAGTCAATATTTAAAAAAAAAACCAATAGATGGAATATGTTGTTCCATCCTAAGAGATTGGAATTTTTTTTAAAAGACATCGGACGGTACATGTTGTCCCATCCAACACCATTTTGGCTTGGACGGGACAACATGTCCCGTCCCTATTGTTCCGTCCCTTCTAAAAGCTTGATTTAAGTGTAAAGGTAATAGAATAATCACTAATTTAATTACTAATGACCATTTAATCACTCATGATTATTTTAATTGATAGTTATGTTTTTTCTCTCCCTTATTTTGAAAAACTTACGAAAAAAACTCTCGGACGGTACATGATGTACCGCCATGTTCCGTCTCACCATTAAAAATAATTTTTTTAAAAAAAAATACCTCAGACGGAACAACATGTTCCGTCCGACAAATTTTTTTAACCCTTTTTCCCCCTCCAAATTATAGCAAACGAAAACTACAAACAAACTCTTTTTTTGTCATTTCTCATTTCGCCAATTTGCCAAATGTGAGAAAAACGAGTTCAGATGCTCTAAGGCAATAGAAAAATGAACAAGACATAAGAGTTCTAAGACCAAACAACACGTCTTCAGTGGGCTTGTCGAATCTGAATCTGAGTTTTTGCTTGTAAATTAAATCCTAAAGTCATTGACAAAACACACATCTATATACATAGAGAGAGAGATAGAGAGAGAGGGCAATGCTCCATTGCAAACCACTGAAGCCGTGGCATTAAGATGCGTTTAAGGCGTGGATGATTATCATAAGAGATTTCGTTGGCTTTGTTTATTTTGAACCTATGCTGAACAACGGCTTAGGTTATATTCTAAACAACGGCGTAGATTTATAACCTAATCTGTTGTTTCCAACAACGGCCAAGGCCGGCCCTAGGTCTGTGCGACCTGTGCGGTCGCACAGGGCCCATTAATCAGGGGGCCCACATGGAGGTAATCAGGTATAATTAATAATGTTTATATTCTATCTCAAGCGCTAAACTCCATCAGGGGGCCCACATGGAGGTAATCAGCTATAATTAATAATGTTTATATTCTATCTCAAGCGCTAAACTCCATTAGGCATGTTGGTATGTGTTTTTAAAGGTTCGAACCATGATATTAACTATTTAATTTTCAATATATATATATATATATATATATATATATATATATATATATATATATAAAGTTCTTATAATTTCTATGTGAGCTTTTTTTAATGTTGTATTATACTATTTCTTCTTAATTAATGAGACAAATAATTTAAAATATCGATTATGTCGTCGAGATATTGGAACCTCCAATAATATAAAACTGGTAATCTGCACGTGCGATGCACGCTCTAATTTTTTTGTTTTTTTAAGTACATAATAAGACGTAATCTGGTGTCGTCGAGATATTGGAACCTCCAATAATATAAAACTGGTTATCTGCACGTGCGATGCACGCTCTAATTTTTTTTTTTAAGTACATAATAAGACGTAATCTGGCCTCGAACCTGAGACCTCCCTTTATTCATCACATACTCTTTACAAATTACAGGTTGTCTACAAATGACAACTCTAACTCTCCCATTATAATATTAGAGATGAAAGGTATTTTTGAATGAGTTCATATAAAAATTTTAAGATATATAATGTATCCTACTCATTTTTCAATTTAATAAACTAGTAATTTACACGTGCGTTGCACGGCTTAATAAATACATATATTTTTAAAAGTAAAAATTCAGGCACGCATGTTGCACGGGTTGGTAGAAGGACAAATTACACTAAGGCCTTTTCCCATTATAGTAGTAGAGATATCTCTATATAATAAAACACAAATAAAGCTATCAGGTGGCTCTCCTTCAATCCCCCCAAAAATCAAAGACCCAGATCTAACCTCACAAAACATATTTTTCCTCCCAAAATTCAAATTCAAATTCCCCACCCAAAACAACTCCTATATTTATTCAATTTTTTCTTCTCTCTCTCTCTCTCCCTCCTATTCAAAAAATTAAGAAATTAAAAATTTTAAAAAATAAAAAAATAAAGAAATTATAAATTTAAAAACATTAAAAATAATTCAAATTTTAAAAAAAAAAATCATATAATATGTTTTTTGCTGGACTCCCATAAGTTTTTCATATAATGTGTTTGCTACTTCAATTAATTTGTTGGACCTTCAAAACTATTTTATATGATCAAACAAGGTGCACCGTTCCGAAGACGTGCCTTAGGCACGTGTCAACGGTCAAATCTAGTCTATATAATAAAACACAAAGAAAGCTATCAAGTGGCTTTCCTTCTATCCCTCCCCAAAATCAAAGGCCCAGATCTAACCTCACAAAACATATTTTTCCCCCAAAAGTTTCCCCCCAAAACTCAATTTCAAATCCCCCCAAAACAAATCATTTATTTATTTAATTATTTCTCTCTCTCTCTCTCTCTCTCTGTGTGTGTGTGTGTGTGTGGTAACATGGACTTTTATACCCCAATTTATAATTATTTTTTACCATATACTAATGGATACATAGACTTTTATTTACAACTAATTATTTCAAACTTTAGCTACATAATTGTTGATTTACTGTTTACAAGACTTTTCATATGTTGTATCGTTCTGAAGACGTGCAGTAGGCACGTGGCCACCGGCAAATCTAGTATATAAATAAAACACAAGGCAATTCAAAAGAAAGCTATCAAGTGGCTCTCCTTCAATTGGAAGGAAATCTACGGTCCAGATTTATACTCACAAAAGACATTTTCCCGCCGATTACTGTAGCTACAGTACCTGAAACTGTAGCTACACTAGCCATATTCAGATTTATACTTTATGTTGTGTGAAGTAGTTGATATTTGTTTGGGTTTTGAATTAATTAACCTTTATTCCATACTTTTAATTAATTAAGAAAAGACTAATTAAAATCACACTAATCTTAATTAAGAAAAGCTTTAATTATTGTGGTTTAATTATTCTTTTCTTAATTAATTAAAATTTAGGGATTAAAAGTTAATTAGTTTCAATCTAATTAAGCTTAATTAACTCATCCAAAATATTAGGGATTAAGCTTAAATAAAATTAATTAATCCCAAATTTTTGATTAATTTCATGTAGGGATATTTTAGCAAATGCCCCCATTCAAAATGTGAAAACTAGCATATACCCCCACTATTTTTAAAAACTAAGAAATACCCCTAGTTTGGATGGAATCGTTAAAATTCCGTTAAGTCAACTTACGTGCATCACATATAACATAGTAAAATGACCAAAATACCCCCAATAAATTTATTTTAGCAAATACCCCTATTCAGAATCTAAAAACTAGCATATACCCCCACTATTTAAAAAAAAGGGATATTTTAGCAAATGCCCCTGTTCAAAATATGGAAACTAGCATATACCCCCACTATTTTTAAAACTAAGAAATACCCTTAGTTTGGACGGAATCATTAAAATTCCGTTAAGTTAACTTACGTGCATCACACGTGACACAGTAAAATAACCAAAATACCCACTACATAAAGTAAGGGTTTCTTGAAGCAAATCTGAAAAGAGAATGAACCATCTTCTTTCCGCTTTGCAGATCCGTATGATTTTTTCTCCGATGGCCATCTACCCCACCTTGTTATATTAGGGTTTTTAAAGAAGAAATACCCCAACCCTAATCAGTCATTGACTCATTGTAAGCATCTTCTCCACCTTGTTATATTAGGGTTTTTGATAGATTATGTTTGTTTGATCGTTTTAACTTGATCAATTTTGTGATGTTTTTTTTCTGAATTCTTTTTTAAGGAAAATTGGTTGTAGGAAGAGCCATGAATTTTTGAAAGTTCGCATCCGAATAATAAAAATATAAACAAAATAATAGAACAAAGATTCAGATGCGAACCTTCTCGAATTCATGGCTCTTCCTACAACCAATTTTCCTTAAAAAAGAATTCAGAAAAAAAACATCACAAAATTGATCAAGTTGAAACGATCAAACAAACATAATCTATCAAAAACCCTAATATAACAAGGTGGAGAAGATGCTTACAATGAGTCAATGACTGATTAGGGTTGGGGTATTTCTTCTTTGAAAGACCTAATATAACAAGGTGGGGTAGATGGCAATCAGAGAAAAAATTATACGGACTTGCAAAGCGGAAAGGAGACGGTTCATTCTCTTTTCAAATTTGCTTCAAGAAATCCTTACTTTATGTAGTGGGTATTTTGGTCATTTTACTGTGTCACGTGTGATGCACGTAAGTTAACATAACGGAATTTTAACGATTCCGTCCAAACTAAGGGTATTTCTTAGTTTTTAAAAATAGTGATGATATATGCTAGTTTCCATATTTTGAACGGGGGCATTTGCTAAAATATCCCTTTTTTTAAAATAGTGGGGGTATATGCTAGTTTTAGATTTTGAATAGGGGTATTTGCTAAAATAATTTTATTGGGGGTATTTTGGTCATTTTACTGTGTTACATGTGATGCACGTAAGTTAACTTAACGGAATTTTAACCATTCCATCCAAACTAGGGGTATTTCTTAGTTTTTAAAAATAGTGGGGGTATATGCTAGTTTATACATTTTGAATGGGGGCATTCGCTAAAATATCCCTTTCATGTAAAATAAAAAATAAAAAAGTGCTTAAATTACTATCACTATAGTATTACTACAATCAAAACAAAGCTAACATTTAATTATTGCTACAGTAAACCTATATTCAACCAAAGCTAATTTTAAGAAATCAAATTCAATGAATTGCTTTCGCTACAGTGCTTTGCCTTCTCTTCATTTTTTTTACAACTAACCAAACCACCCCTAATTATTTTAGTATGTAATTATTTTACGACATTCTAATTATTTTTTATAACTTATCGTGCAGTCACTGACCAGATGGTATTGCATATAAATGTTGATCTATGTGATTTGTTAAGTCAAATAGGATTACATATATTTTACTTTTTACAGTGTTTTTTATATATTGAATCGTTCAGAAGACACTTACCGTAGGCACATGTCCATGGGTGAACCTAGTATATATATAAGTAATAGTGTTAATCGTGCATATGCATATCAAATCCCCTCCCCTCCTTAATTGAGGAACATAATTTGGGACTTGGAACAAGTAATACTCTTCTTCTCATTTCATATACAAATTATCATTGAAAACTGATGCAAATTACAATCTATGAAGGATATGTGAGTAAACTAACTTTTACAATAGCTTGCATTATCGTTAATTGATAATGATGTACACAATTCATTCAACTCCAGAGTTCAGAATTAGAGGCGTAGAAATCACTACTGGTCCACTTGTTCTCTTTTCTGAAGATAAATGAATGAATTACATAAAACAAACAGGCAGGGAAGAATTAGGGAAGTGTACCACTCCAGCATGAATGAGAAACAAGACGGAATCAGCAGGGATTTGTCCCCGTCAGTCTCAACACCAACAGCTAACATTACAGCATGGCAGCACGGAAATTGAGGAGTATGGGGACCCAAAGTGCTTGGTAAAATGGCATCCTTTTGAAGTGGGTGGATAGCATACAGCCAGCTAGCCTGCTAAACAAAATGGTTCATCAAAACAATGATTGAATCACTGCGTACGAAGATCACATCATCATTATATAATTGAAAAAGGAAAGAACGAAAAAGAAAGTAATTGATACCACATATCAAGAGTATAGAAAAGAAAATTCCTAGAAAAGAAATTTGTACACAAATATTTATTAATTCTTGAATGTGATTGGGTGGTGGAAGAATCACGATGATGAATACTAAAATAGAGTAATTGATACATATCAAATTATACCAAGAAAATTCTGACAATGACAGTTGAAAATGTCATAATACAATTCAAAGGGCGTAAAATCATAAAAGTAAAAGAGACATATGGGCAACAGAGGAACGGTAGCAACAGTAAATGATGTTAATGGGAGTAACTGATCAAACCTTCTATTCCCCATCATCTGATTGAAATTCTTGCACTCGATCCTTGCAAGTTAATACAGTGGAGCCGTACTGTTACTAAGATACTATCAAGAACAATATGAATACTAGATGAGCTAGATCTAGATCCCTTCTTAATTTTGAAGAACTATTATCAATAGACTTGCATTCCCATGGCAAAACATATTCTTAGAATATCCTTCATATCGAAATTATACTGCATTACATAATCAATCTAAATTGACTAGTATGCCTAACATACATATTGTGCTGATTGAATGCTACTTTCTTATTGTGTATAAACTCCCACCAATCTAACCATACAATGTAGATATTCTAAAGTTCTATTATATGATACCATAGCTAGAAATCTTATGATTAATATACAAGTAAAATGAGGATGGCAATTGCCGAATCTCTAGGCTGGGAAGCCTTTGCACATAAACTAGAGTTTTAAAACTCACAAAAAGAAAATTGTGCCTAGGGCTAAAAGAAGATCAAGTCAGCTGATGCATAGCTTGACTGCATTTGTAGAGAAAACTGAAGATTATGTGCACTTTGGAGAAAGAAGGAATACTGCTAAGATACTCACAATTATAAAGATCCAAGTATCTAAAGTATATAACACTACAGTAATCCTCAACAACATTGCCTCACCTAAATCACAGGAGCCCACTTTATGAATATTCTAACAAACTGTGAACTTTCAAATACTCTAATAGAACAAAAGCAAATACAGGTTCTGATGAGTATTTTCCACTACTTAAAGACTCCAAAAAACTGTTGTAAACTACCATAGTATACTCCTCAAACTCAAACAATCAATTTATTATAAAACTTGTCATAAACAGGTGTCCTTATTGTATATACTTTGCCATATCCAAATGCTTCAAGAGTTTCCTAATATAAATATAGCTGCCAGTTACCAAATTTTATGAATATCAAGCATTCCATCTTACCAACTCATTTTTCGAATTCAATCTATATTACAGGAAAATATTTCAAAGAAATTACACTTTCTATGCAACTAAATCAGTATGTCAGATTTTGCAACAAAAAAATTGGGTATGGCTGATTGAGGAAAATGTATCAGGTATCAGAAAGTTAAAATCATATGGGACTGTTGAAACTGTGAAAGTAGAATTGTATAATAAGCTGCTTGTTAGTAATTAAAGACCAAATTAGAATGATACAAAATGATAAGAAAACGGGAGTAGAACAGTTAAATACTTCTAGATATCAATACAGTAACTATAATTATATAAATCAACCAAAACTGGATATAAATTACAATCTACAACACCCTAGTGGATCTCTACAAACAGACTGGATAGTTGTAAGCTCTTTCCTGATTAGAAGCGACCTCAAGTATACTATCCTATGTTCCTGACACTGACAACTTCCTCAGAAATTGAATCAGTGAAAGAAGACTTCAGATGTAAAATATCAAAATTCAACTCAAAAGTGTTTTTGAAGAGAAGAAAGATTCCAATTTTCAACTGACAAGAGAATGAGTAAAGGCCACAAAGCTAATAATTTAAAAAGACTAGAAGATTTTTTCAAGGTAATAGAAAAAGAAATTCAACACAAGCATAGTATATAACTTTTTTGCTTTCCTGGGTAATAAAGGGCTTCTTGTTGTTTAAGGTAACTGCTTCCATTTGCCATGAGCAGTGTTTAACAGGTATATACTTCCCTTTCCTCCTATATCAAGATAAAGGACCTTTTATGTAGTGTCTGATTGATATACTTGAACCTTAATGTCAAGTTATGCAACTTTGAAGCATACTAAAGAAAAGAGGTTCTCCTATTTAATTTCACCAGCAAATTCTGCTGTTTAACCTTTTTCTTCCAATTCTTTCCAGTTAGTGTCCCAATCACCTCCTTTTATATTCTCAGAGTTCACTCACCCAGTAACCATAGTTATAGGCATCAAATATTCAATGATGACAAAAATTGTTCATTATTTCTTCAAAACATACACTAATAAAAACATTGATCTACCTTCAAACCAACAAGTAAAATAAACAAAATCTCAATCTAGATTCACAAAATCAAGTTAAAAGGTTTGGAATGATGTGTTACGACACAAACATGACAGTGGGTCTCTAAGTAATCAAAGCAATAAAAAGGTGTGTGATATACCTGAAAGTTCTACAGTTAGTATGAATCTACAGCAGTTGGTTGTCTGGACAAAGAAGAGAAGGGAGCACATTATTAGAGTTTAGACAAGAAAACTTAAGTAAAAAAGACCAAGGTTACCAAGGGAACACAGAATTAGACGAGAAAATGAAAGAAAAAGGAAAGGAGATATAAAGGACAAGAAAGGAACAACATATTAGATGTGAAGATAAAATTCAACCAGTCAATTTCATATTAGTAAAGTTATACATTTTATTTCAAGATAATGATGCAAATCAACTGAAAAGCAAAGGAAGCCGACATACAGTCAAACCATCACTGGCACTATTACTGGTGATAACCCAAAAACTATAGTACGGACAGATAATACTTCATTATCATATAATTCGGTATGGTTTCAAGTCTTAACCGATACCGAGATGCATTGGCAAGTCGGATTGGAAATTTGCCTATGATATTCCTGAGATGTCCGATATTACCGAGAAATGTCAGTGGATACCCGATACCAAGGCCGGGGTTTGATACCATGTAATTAGGGAACTGTTTATATCACATTGTCAAATGCATCTCGGATTGGAAATTTGTCTACCGATACTCTGAGATGTCCGATATTAAAATTTGCCTACAGATACTCCAAGATGTCCGATATTACCGAGAAATGTCAGCTGATGCCCCATACCAAAGCCGATGTTTTAAGATACAATGTAATTATGGTGCTGTTTATACCATCATTATCATTATTACCTGTTGTAACACAAATGACTTCTGCCAAAAAAGGTATCTAACCATGTTTGTGAAGTAATATTTTGCAAGGGTGCATCTGTGTTTACAAGACCTTTCACTACAGAGCAGCAAAGCATAATTATCTGATATACACATGCTCCTATTCAGACTTCACATTACAACCATACAATGCGGGGACTAGCTAAGTAACTAAACTCAAGCTCGTTATACACAAAGCAATTAACAAACTGCCCAAAAGTATTAAGGTCTTCATTGCAATGAAAATTCTTCTCAGATGAAAAAATTCCACATTCCAACATGGGACGAAATTTCAAATTGAAACACCAGTCATGAACACAACAATGGTACAACTACAGCATGAATGACACATTAAATAGAATGAAACACAATAAAATTGAGAGAACAAGAACAAACATGAAGAAAGGGTGTGCTTCCATTTAATTTATGATGGAAATTAATAAAACAAAGTCCTACTGACAATGCACACCTTCAATGTAATTCCTCCCATGCAAGTTTGCAGGACACTATATATCATCCTCTTACATTGGTTCAATATATCAACTCATAGCAGAGGTGAACAGCTTAAGCAGCCTAAACGAAGTAAATCCTTACTAACAAGACTTTTAGTAATAAGCATCAAAAACACTAAATTAAAGGAGAACTTTTTTCCCGAGCAACTCATCATCAATAATATGTAGAAGAAGAATTTGAAAAACGAATTCTAACCCTCAATTTGTCAGCTTGAGCTACTCCCACCATTCTTCTTTAGATGCTCAACCCCAGGAGGGTTGTAGTACTCTGCATACCATCTCACAAACCGCTTCAAACCCGTCTTAAGATCCGTAGTTGGATGATACCCAAACTCTCTTCGTGCAAAACTAGTATTCGCATGAGTGAACTGTACATCCCCATTCGCTGGCATCTTCACCACCTTCTTATTAGCTTTAATCTTCAACAACCTCTCAAGAATGCTCACCAACTCCGTCACCGGGACCGGCGACGTATTCCCAAGATTGAACACTCTCAACTGTGCAGGCCCTCTCTTCTTCCCCCCACTCCCCGTACTCTTCTTTGCAGTATCCAACGCACCTAAACACCCTTGCACAATATCATCAATGTATGTAAAATCCCTCGCAACAGTCTCCCCTTTCGGCCCTTCAAATATAGTAATTGGGTTCCCCTTAATAATATCATTGGTAAAAAAGAAATACGCCATATCCGGCCTCCCCCACGGCCCATACACTGTAAAAAACCTCAACCCAGTAATTGACAACCCATATATATGATTATAAGTATGGGCAATCTCCTCTCCTGCCTTCTTCGTCGCAGCATACAGCGACGCAGGCCGGTCCGTCCTATCACTCTCCGAGAACGGCACCTTCGTATTCAGCCCATACACCGAACTCGACGAAGCCCACACAATCGCCGGCTGTGGGTCCGCCGATTTTGCTACCTCCAGCAACGACACCAAGCCCGCAATATTACTATGAACATAAGAAGCAGGGTTCTTCATCGCATACCTCACCCCGGCCTGCGCCGCCAAATGCATCACGTGCGTAAACGGCACCACATCAAACAACTTCCTCAACAGCGCCATATCGTTAATATCACCCTCAACGACGAAAACACCGTACTGGTTCAAAAGGGCCTGTCTCGCTCGTTTGAGGGTCGGCTCGTAGTAGTCGTTGAATACGTCCAATCCAAGAACACCGTTACCACGGCGTTTGAGGGCGGCGGCGACGTGGGTGCCGACAAAACCGGCGGCGCCGGTGACGAGAACGGACATGGGCTTGGAATTAGGGTTAGGGTTGGGGGATTTGATGCGGGCGGAATTGCGGACCTTCTTCTCCCAGCTGGAGCCGCCGTAGGTGGCGGTCCGGAGGGAGCGGCGCTCGACGCGGAAGGGGGAGGAGGAGGCGGAGGAGGAGGAGGAGGCGGAGTTAGGGTTAGGGTTTGGGGAGAGGAGGAAGAGGGCGAGGAAGAGGGCCATGGCGAAGAAGGAGAGGAAGGCGTACTTGGAGAACGGGGAGTGGTTAAGGCGGAGGAGGAAGCGGGGGTGGTGGTAGTGGAGGTGGTGCGGCTTCTCCGTCTTGAACTTCCCCGGCGTCGATGGCGACATGTCGTCCATTACTCCGACGATCGGAATCAGGAATCAAGAATTCAAGAAGACGAAAAAGGGAGGGAGGCGGAGGGCTTTCTTGTAATTATTGGGATTTGGATTAGAGGAGGAGGAGGATGAGAGAGAAAGCGGTGGACTTTCTTTTATTTAGGGATCGGAGGAGATGAGAGAAAGAAAGAGGGTTGAATTGAGGAGGAGCTTTGGAGGAGGGGATGAGATGAGATGAGTCAAAACGGGAGAGAGATAGAGGGTTTGGTGTAAATAGGGAAAAAGGTTAGGGGGGTGAGCGAAATTTTGGGTGGAGAGGGGAATGAGAGGCTGAGGGGGGGAAGTTTGACCGACCGGTGATTTGATCCCGGATATTGCTGGGTGTCAGCTGAATTAATTAATGAGAACAACAATTTGGGAAAGGGATTAATTGAAGGGAAATTGATATTGTAACCAAATTATTAATTTGGTTAATTAGTTTACTTGTTTTGGGGTTAGTTATTAGGGTTGGGATTTTGTACATTGGAATAGGAGTTTTTTTTTGTTTTGTTTTTTTTTTTTTTTTTGATTTGGTGATTTGAATCTATCCTAAATATTTTATAGAAAGATAAATAGTATTTCACATAGATACAAAAAATATATTTCGCTCAGGATGTATTTGGGTGCAAAATTATGAGAACAAAAGTTTATATGTGCAAATTTTGATTACCTCAATTTATTGGAGATACATTAGATACGTCCTACGAATATGGTTTTGAATCTGAAATTCGCTGTGCAGCAAAAATCTTGATATTCCGGACATTGTCTGAAGTTTTGGGATTAACTATACACATATTGTTGTGTTTTTCATATATGTGTTTTTATCATTCGTTTGACAAAAACACACTATCATACTCCATTGCACATTTAGCAAACCATTGAATACTAATTAATATTTAACTGATAACATCAACTCCGCTCCCCGAGTCACTTTCAATCAACTTGACTACCTTTGACTGTCACTTCAGTTTAACTTCATCTTAGAGAATTTACGATCGTCTGCTAAAAAAATTAAAAATTAGTAATTAAATTAGAAAAACTTTTTATTATCGTTTACTAAAAACCCAAAATTAGAATAAACCCAAAATTAGAATAGAAGTGAAGAACCGACTGCTAAAGATAGCAGCGATTTTAGACGATTGCTAAATACAGAAAATATAGGATGATGCTTCGACTACTGTTAATTCTTTTTAAAAAAATATGGTCGGATGGAAGATGATCTTCCGTTGCAGTGTTATTGAATAATTTTTTTAAAAAAAATACTAAAATGCCATCTAAATAATTACGAAAATACCATTTTTTTAAAAAAGTTAAAAGATGAAAATGCTCGGGCCAGCGATTTTCTAAAAAAAATCTTCAAATAATTACAAAATTGTCATTGGCTAATTACGAAAATGCCATTTGCACAATTTAAAAAATTCAAAAAAAGAAAGTGTCAAAAGGAAGATGATCCTCTGTCCCTCCAATTTTAAATATTAAAAATTTCTAAATTTGGGTTAGACGGAGAAAAACTTTCGTCTTTAATTTTTTATTCTTTTTATTCGTGTAAATTTAGCAATAATGATATCAGCGCTCGCCCATCGTTTTTAAATGCTAATTGCTAAAAATGCAAATTTTAGAAGAAACGACAGTGGATGCTCTTAATCGTGGTGATCCAATTTTTATTTAATTTTTTAAACATGGTGATCCGTGTTCCTTTCACGAGAAAAGTAAGTACAAATTTTTGCAACATGTTCTACACATTCCTTCCATTCAGCCATCTGATGCATCATAGTTGCTGTAATATGTTTTCATTTAAGAATTAAATACAACGTTTAATTCAATGTATGTGTTACTGTAACTAATTAAAAGATGACTAATTAAACGATATATTAACTAGGAAATGGAGTACTCCGACACCTGCAAGAATCCAAACAAGGTGCCGAGTTATTTGGTTTTAGTTGCTCTACTTTTTTATACAACGCCCAGTATCAACACATGCAATCATCTGGTGACCGCGATTGAATGGCTGTGACAACTACAATCAAATATTTGGTTTTATTCATACTTGGGCAGGCAATGCAGGAATCAGAAAGAAGCTGCGAATGGAGGAGGAGTAAAACAGCTACAACGGGCTAAAGAACGGCGCTCCATGACTATTATTGAAGATTGGCTCGTTCTTGTTGTATTTTGTTCTATTGTTTTCAGATTGTCCAAGCATCGGTAGTTTGTGATGCTTGATGTTTTTGGATATATTTTGATCGGGATGTGTAACTAATCCTACTTTATTTCGTTAAACTCCCATTAATGAAACCATGACTATAGTCATCTTTATTATAAATATAAAAAATAAAAATAAAAAAGACAACTACAATCAAGAAGTAGTTTCTGGGCGGCAATGGAAGACACAGATCATTTGAGTATTTATCCACAATGACAAAATCTTGTCTCATAAATTCATACAAGCAAGAACAATCAGAAAGCAAGCAAATTGTTTCATCTTAAAAGTTAAAACAAGATTAACAAAATAACAATCCCGATGCATTGAATTTATTATTTAGTTCACCAACACGATTGCAAGCGTTGGCTTCAAAGCAGGAAAAAAAAAGTATACACATAACTTCTATCAAAACAACAGAACAACAACTGTAGAATATACATATAGTAATGGATGAAAAGAGTGAATGGGCAAAGAACTGATGCTACTGCACCTAAGAATGCGTGGAAAGCAGGTTATTTAAACTCTCCGATGCAATTAACAACTACAAGTTGTGGGCGTTGCAAACAATGATTTGAGGGATCCTATTTGTATGCCTTCTGGTCCTGTTTCGCTTCTGAAATAAACAGTTTTTTAATAATATAACAATTTGCATCATGAGATACATGAGTAAGAACTAACAAGTCTTATAACAAGTTTAATTTTATCATAAGAAAGATGTGGATCTTATATATCCTATTCTTTCATGTTGTTATATATACTCGCAGAAATGGAGACTTCGCACTTATGGAAGGGAATTCCTCATCTCAAAGACCAATTCATGCAGCAACGAAATTGGTAGTGTGGCGATGGGTTTTGGTCTTCTAATTGGATAGAGTGCAATAGCATCTCAGCATCTTTCCCTTCTCATCATGGAATAACGAAGCACCTCTCGTATCTCAAGGAGATTAGGCAAATGGTACATGGATTTGGAGAACCCGACGACACAGCAGCTCCAACACAGCTATCAATGCAGAAAAGGACCAGTTGTTGCAACTCAGCCCACATTCATCCATTAGTTACTACTCATATTCCAACTTGGAGGCACTCATCAACAGGTTGTTTCTTAGTCAAGTCAGCCTATAATTTCTTCATCACCTCAGGACTCCTATCTCCATTTCACAAAGCTACCTGGAACAACATTGCCCCCCTTAAATGTAAGATCTTTAACTGGTTGCTGAGCTGTGAGAAGCTCAACTCCAAGGACATGCTTTATGCTAGAGGATGGGATGGTAATCTAACATGCACAGCTTGTGCATGTCAGATTGAAACCACCTTCCACATATTTTTTGAATGCCCAGTAGTTCTTAGTATTTGACTCCACTTCACAGCAATGTTCAACATCACACACCTTCCTGGCTCCATTTATGATTGTTTCACAAATGGGTGTTTTGCTCAACACAGACATAGATACTCATGCACTTGGCACTTGGTTACTATTGTTGTTTGCTGGGACCTTATGGATCTGTAGAAATGATATAGTTTTTTCAAATGAGTTGCACTCAAAGGAAAATCTAATTGCTAGTGTTAAATTCTGGTTCTCTAATTGGTTAGATGGATGTGAGAGCTCCAACAAAAAGGAGAAGATCTTGCATGGGCTAGAGGATGTCCAAGCAGGTGCAATGCTTATAGGAGGCAAACCACCAACAGCATCTCAGTAAGCAAGTGAAGCCGCAAGTACTGCTGGTTGAGTTAGGGATGAGGAAGAACAAAGACTACATATCAACTGAATCACTTTTTTTGGTTGCTGCTATTTTGATCAAACTGCCATATGTCGTTCCTTGTTTTATATTATCTGTCTGTAACTATATTTAGACACTGCTTTGTTTTTGCGGGGGAGGTGATCCTTTTTGTAAGAATACGTAGCTTCAATTTCTAGTCTAAAATCAATTTCAAACCTTATCTAACTTTCCCTTCATATATATATATATATGGGTAAAAGGGATATGAGCAACTTGCTCATTTACTAAATGAGCAATTGATTATGTGGCATGCATGTGATACATTGAACAACTAATCCTTTGAAGACTTTTCCAATCACATGCATGTCACATCATCAATTGCTTATTTACTAAATGAGCAAGTTGCTCATACCCCGTTTTTCCTATATATATATATATATATATATATATAGGGAAAGGATCCGTTGCACACTACTTTGGTACTCACCGCGTGAACACTACACTTTCGGACGTTCATATCGAAAATCCGAACCGTTCACATTGATCTACACATCTAAATTAGTCTAAATATGTAAAATCAAATCATTTGAAATTCATTTGTCCATCCATTATGTGACTATAAAAACAATGAATTTCAGCCATACAATTTTGTAACACTTCAATGAATGGGCAAATGAATTTCAAATGATTTGATTTTACATATTTAGACTAATTTAGATGTGTAGATCAATGTGAACGGTTCGGATTTTCGATATGAACGCCCGAAGGCGTAGTGTTCACGCGGTGAGCACCAAAGTAGTGTGCAACGGATCCTTTCCCTATATATATATATATATATATATATATATATAGAGAGAGAGAGAGAGAGAGAGAGAGAGAGAGAGAGAGAGAGAGAGAGAGAGAGCCTTCTTCCGTTGCAATAGAAGAAGGCTCGTGTGTGTGTATGGGGGGCCAATTTTTGAAAGTATTTACCAAATTGACCCACTTTCGAAAGTATTTACCAAAACAACCCAATTGCTATCTCAGTTAGCGACTCTAGTGAAAACAGTGTCGCTAACTGAGACAGCGAGTCTATCTGACTGTTGTTTTCACCACTTCGAAAAAAACCTGAAGAAAAAAATCAAGTATACACTCGCTATCTCAATTAGCGACCTTATTTTCACTAGGGTCGCTAACTGAGATAGCGAGTCTATGCGCCTGATGTTTTCAAATGAAACCAGGGGAAAAAGAGTATATGGTCGCTATTTCAGATAGCAATCCTATTTTAACTATACTTGCTATCTAAGATAGCGAGTGTCGATTGGGAGTTCAATAATACCACACTCTCCGGCTCGTTCTCTTCTTCCCCTATCTCTCTCCACACTCTCCGAAACCCTAGCTGCCCAAATCCGATCCATTATCTCACAAAAAATCCACAAAATATCAAAGCAACCTCTTCACCCCCTGCATTCCACTGTCCTCCCACTCTCAAAACCGTAAACCTAGCTTCCAAGATCCCCAATTTGGGCGATTTATTCGAAAAACGGGCGCGAGGATTGGAGTTAAGCTATTTAATTTGAAGGTATGATTTGTATAACTCTTTATCACGTATACTTGGGTAGACTAAATAATGACTCTCATTTTTATGTAAATATGTATATGTATGGATTACAATATTCCTATTTGACTTTATTTTGTTGGTGAAATTATTCGTGATGCAAAGATAGATTGTTGTTACAGTAATGTTAATCCTGAAATAATTTGGGCACCCCGCACAATAACAATGACAGAATTAGTAGAAAAAATTTACAAGGTTACTAATTGGGATAGAGATCAATGGAATGTGAAAATTATAGCTCGATACGCAGCGGAAAAATGTGAAGGTCAGTATTTCATGACTGTGCCCATAGGGAATGACAACTCTCTAAAGTCCATGATTGCTAGGACACTTGATCCAAATTGCAGTTGGTCTGCATTGGAGTTGCATATTCAGCAAATCCAAATAACTAATGCGCAGCAC
Organism: Hemerocallis citrina; assembly: GCA_017893485.1. Lineage (NCBI taxonomy): Eukaryota > Viridiplantae > Streptophyta > Magnoliopsida > Asparagales > Asphodelaceae > Hemerocallis > Hemerocallis citrina. The sequence continues at coordinate 24,599,075 of CM030362.1, read as the reverse complement.
AACCACATGTTAATCCTAGTTCAAACCTCGTATGTGAAATACCGACACATGAGAGGAGTTCTAACCCAGTTCAAACATCACATGCATTGTGGACTTAGATTAATTAGTGCAAATATTTCACGAATAACACTAACTAACTTAGTATAATATAGGTTATTTTAGGTTAATTACACAAATAAATTTAGTACAAATTATGCACACTTAGTACAATGTAGGCATAATTCGTATAACCAAAACACCCAATTCATTGTTGAACACATCTCAAATTAACTCACAATTCTAAATCTAAACCTACATCAAAATCAACCAAAAATCCAATAGCAAGAGTTATGAACAAATACCACACGAATACTGGGTAGAACGAGGATGAGATTGTTCCACTTTCTTGGCAACTCCAATCCTCTTTTGTGTTTCCAGAACTTCGAACTCCCAAATTGGGGATGTTGGAAGATAGGTTTAGAGTTTTGAGAGTGCGAGGAGAGTAGAATGTAGGGGATGAAGATGTTGCATTGAGATTTTGTGGATTTTGGTGAGAAAATAGGTCGGATTTGGGCCACTAGGGTTTCAGAGTGAGAGAAGGAGTGTGGAGAGCGATAGAGGAAGAAGAAACTGAGATAGCGAGTGTGGTATTAAGTGAATTCCCAATTGACATTCGCTATCATAGTTAGCGACCCTAGTGAAAATAGAGTCGCTAAGTGAGATAGCGAGTGTATACTTGACTTTTTACTTCAGATTTTTTCACAAGCGAGAAAAACAACAGACAAATAGACTCTTTATCTCAATTAGCGACCCTGTTTTCACTAGGGTCGCTAACTGAGATAGCGAGTGAGTTGTTTTGGTAATACTTTCGAAAGTGGATCAGTTTGGTAAATACTTTCAAAATTGGGTCATTTTGGGGAAAATTCTACATTTTGCCGGTCAAAAGAAAATTTTCTTTCAAGGTTTTTTTAATGAGAAGAAACAAAAGGGTTCAATCACTTTCTTCCGCGAGGGGGGGGGGGGGGGGGGGGGTTCAATCACTTTCTTCCGCGAGAGGGGGGGGGGGGGGGGGGGGGGGGGGGTTCCATCACATATTTCTGTAAATGCATAATGAAAGGGCCCATTTGGGAACATTTTATTGAGAGAAAACAATGCAGGTGTCAGATTGCAGTTGCATGTGACACGAGCATCATAAGAGAATTTTTTGTCGTACTTACCCAATTTTTGAAAATATTTAGCGGTCTGACCCAATTCCGAAAATAATTAACGATTTGATCTAATTTTGAACACGTCAGCATAGACCGTTATTGAAAATAATGGCATAGATTATTTATATAACGTTATTTCCAATAGCGGTATCATTTTAAATTTTTTTTAGCATACTGCTATTTGGAGTAACGACATCAATACATTTTTTATATAAGTGTGAATCTTTTGCTTTGAAATTTTTTTTTAAGTGTTGAAACAACTTATAAATAATGTCGTTATCTCCAAGAACGGCATACGAATTACTGATGTCGTTATTGGAGATAACGACATCAGTTGTAATAAAATGAATTGTTGCCGCTGTTCTAAACGAATGCAACATTTTATTTTATTATAGCTGATGTCGTTATCTCCAACAGCGGCATCAATAATTCGAATGTCATTGTTGGAGATAACGGCATTATTTATAAGTTGTGTCAACACTTTAAAAAAAATTCAAGTCAGAAGATTCACACTTGTATGAGAAATATATTGATGTCGTTACTCCAAATAGCGGCATGCTAAAAAAAATTAAAATGATGCCGCTATTGGAAACAACGGCATAAAAATAACCGATGTCATTATTTTCAATAACGGTTTATGCTGATGTGTCCAAAATTAGGTCAGATTGCTAATTATTTTCGGAAGTGGATCAGACCGCCAAATATTTTCAAAAAGTGGGTTGGGTCTAGTACGGCAAATCTATCTTTCGAAATAAGAACTAGGGAAACGGAAATCAAGCATGTGCCAAATTATTTGAGAACATAAAATCATACTCTCTCCATACATGCAAGGGTAAAAATGGAGGGTTCAAATATTTGAAATGCTGAAAGACGGAAGTGAATCTTTTTGGTAACAGATCAGAAATTGAGAGGATTCTGCGGTTCAACAGGATTTATACGAAACTAACTTCCTTCCCCGATCGAGCATCCACAAGACTCGTCCTCATACTGTTTCAGTGGCATCTTCATTAATCTTGAATTCGAGTTATAACGAAGGATTGTTTAAATCCTTTGCCTCGCGCCACTCTTGGCGCTGCAGTGCGATGGGGTCCTCCCCGCATCGCAGCCTTTCGGCCCCTCAGGCGCCATCTGCCATTGCTCTTACTAATATTAAGGATCATTCTTTAGATTATCTTTATCCTTGTACTATGTTGATATCTTCACCCAATCTTCCTACGTTCTCCCTACATTTTCCGGGATGTATCTTCTCGATGTATCGAGGTTTAGGAAGTCATTCTTGGATTCATGATCTCCTTTCGGGGGTGAGGGATCTCCTGCACCCCTTCCCCCGCAGTTTTCTCTTTCCCTCGTCTTGCCTCATCAAAGATGTAGTTTCCTTACCTGCCCCGGATGCTATTTCATCCACTTTGGTGCAGGTAGCCCTGCCCCCCATTAAGCGGAAATACAACAAGAAGGTTGTCAATAAAGTTCAGATACGAGTGAGTGCTCGTATTCTTGCTAGGAAAGCAGCTTCCATTTCGTCTCTCCAGCTTGTGCACGGTTGAGATGTCACCCTCCTAGTCTCCACAGTACAGGCAGACAGGCCCCCCTTTTCTTGTTGGTGCATGCCTCCTGTGGATGGGTGGTTGTGTCCCTCTGCGAGAGCCGTCTCTTCTCTTAAGCTACGCGTTTTCCCCATTGTGCTGCTTTAGTTCGCTAGGCCTGCTAGTGATGGTGACTGTCTTCGTGCGGGGACGTGTTGGCACCCGGTTTTACGGCTCAGTGGCTTAGGTCCTAGTTCTTTCTCGGGTGTGACAAGTTGGCTTCGCTCCATTAGGGTTTTTTCTCAAGCCCGTTCAGAATGCTGCTTTGTTTCTTGCGTTGATTCGCTGTATTACTGGATTAGTTAGTCATATTTGTTTTTCCGTTTTGTATGCTTATTTCTGTTTTACACCTTGTAAAGCCAGTGATTATTGTTTGTACATTATCTATTTTTATTGATTAATATATTTTTTGATGGCTGGAGCCTTTTGGCTCTATCCGATTCATAAAAAAAAACAGAAATTTACTCTACAGTATATATATTAAAAAAAGGAGGCGAAATGATTGCTTGTCTTGAAAGAGTTGTTTAAAACATGAAATATCGATGATGACTTGAATGAGTCAGATGAGCTAATTTACTTAACTATTTCTGTAAAAAGATAAAAGAAATACACTACTATTTTTATAGATTTCATAGATGGCGAAAGAGTAATGTCATACAGTCATACAGCAAGTAATGTATTGTGCCAAAAATAGTCCAGAATTGATTGACAAATAAAATACAAACTACCATTACTCTACATAATGATAAATTACCATAACAGTTGAAAGTAACAGATTTGTTCCAAATAGAATCGTTGATTGTGCTTTTAATATGCAGATATTGGCATATCAAGATAAAATTGGGGGCAAGTCAAGTGCATCTATCATCTCATAACTTGGGTTACCAGAAACAAAAGGAAAAGAAAAAAGGGAAAGAAAAATGAGCATACTTGAACAAATTCAGCTTCTTTCATTTCCCCATCTGGAGCACAGAGTTACTTAAGAAAGATCAAAGCATACTGTAATTGGTTTACAAATAGCAAGTAGTAGGAAGAAAGACTGAAACAGATAAGAAAACATAGCTCCTTCTGCTTCTAACTGGCAGCAAGTGTAGCAGGTATTCTTGATCAATCATAGATGTATTACTGTAATGACAAAGGGCTTGTGACTCTGGGCATGTAATGCGTGTGTCAAATGTTTTGAACAAAAACATCTATTGGGGTGTGCATGTGTGCACAAAAATGCGCAAAGGGAGGTTACTGAAAGCAAGATAAGACTGTTTTAATTCATCAGCGAAATTTGAAGGACAAGGACATCAGTTCAGTTTTACAAAAACAACAGAAATGAACAGGATAATCAACTCTGTCAAAAAATAGAAGAAAAGAAATAAAAAAAAAGGTGCCGAAACATAATCTTTGGTCAACACTCGATATCCTTTTATTGTAGCTCCCACGCTCGCTCACCGGCAAGAACTTGATATCCTCAAAAGTCTACACTCGATTCGTATCTTCACCGTATCATCCTAATCAAAATAGATCCAGAGGGGGGGGCAAACCGCTTTGTTCAACTTACAGAGCCTTCACCGAAGCAATGACATTCTCCACAGTTAAACCAAATTCCTTATATATCTTCCCAGCAGGAGCACTAGCCCCAAACCTATCAATCCCAATTGCCTTCCCTTTGCTCCCTACATACTTCTCCCACCCTAAAGTTGAACCGGCCTCAATGCTAACCCTAGCTTCAACACTACTAGGGAGTACGCTCTCTTTGTACTCTTGTGATTGCTCCTCAAACAACTCCCAAGAGACAAATGATACGACCCGAACTGCCTTCCCTTCTTTCCTCAGTTCATCTGCAGCCTTGGCAGCAATCTCCAGTTCAGAACCAGTAGCCATGAGAATAATATCAGGCTTATTTGCCGAAGAGTTATCTGAAATGGTATACCCTCCCTTTTCCACTCCCTCAACAGAAGTTCCAGGAAGTTGTGGAAGCTTCTGGCGAGAAAGGGCAAGTACTGATGGCCTCTTTGTATTGAGGACTGCAATTCTATAAGCACCAGCAGTCTCAGTGCCGTCAGCTGGTCGGAGCATCAAAATGTTGGGCATTGCACGTAAACTGACAAGGTGCTCGATGGGCTGGTGGGTGGGTCCATCTTCTCCGAGGCCTATGGAATCATGGGTCATTACATAAATAACCCGTGCTTCACTCAGGGCCGAGATTCTGATGGCAGCCCTCATGTAGTCAGTGAAGACAAAGAATGTGGCGCAATAAGGGATGAGGCCGGGGCTGTGGAGGGCAATTCCATTGCAAATGGCACCCATTCCATGCTCTCTGACACCGAAACGGAGGTTTCTTTCTGCAGGAGTGTCCTTCTGGAAGTTTCCAAACATTTTTAGGAGTGTCATGTTGGAAGATGCCAGGTCAGCACTCCCTCCAAGGAATCCAGGGAGTACTGTGGCAAGTGCATTCAAGCATTGCTGTGATAGATTTCTGGTGGCATCGGCTGGGCTTTCAGTTGTGTAGGTCTGGAAAAGTAAATAATTATCAAATATTTTAAATGTTATCTCCTTGCAGAATAATTCTTCAATTGTTTCTAAAAGTAAATGATTCCATGCAGCATACACAAATTTCCAATTTAAGAAATTACATGAGAATTTCACAATATATGTATGATCTGTAAGAGACCAAAGCAACAGGGAAGGAACACATTCTTTGAGATAATGACGAATTTTTTACTGAATGTACAACAATTTATGATAATTGCCTTAATCAGGCATTAACCCTTTTACCTTCATTAAGTGTGTAGGAAACTATTGCATGAGAAGAACATGACCTAACTTTGCTGTTAATTTTATCTTTTTAATCATTTCAGCATTGATAAGTCTGCGTGTAATTTATGGCTGTTAAGTACAATTTCAATGGTAGATTTTAGCAAGCAACAGCTGTTGTCACATTTATCCTCAAATTTTGTAAGCAAGTTTAAATGGTTTATTTCAACAAGTAATGTTACTGCTGTTGGACTTGCCTTCAAGTTTTTATAGTCAGAGTTTGTGGGATTAGGCACTTCAATAATATTCATTTCAGTATGGTTGTTAGGAGGCATGATATGAGATGGCAGGTAAAGAAATTTAGGGTACACAAATTACAATTTCCTCTAATTTTTTCAATGGTCAACCCTCAACATTTTGGTAGAAAAATTAAATTCTCGCTAATATAGAGATAATACTTGATTACATTGCCTACAAACCATGAAAAGGAAAAGGACATGGGACGCATTTTTTGCATATTCCTGATTCTACAATAATATATGATAATTGCTTCTATCAGGCAATTTTCATTTCCTTCTTTGAGTGTGTATAGTACTATCATCAGTTATAGAGTGACTTTGGAAGTTTTGATCATAACCAAAGATACAAAAGTGGAGTTGAAACATTTCTTTAAAAAGTAGATAGATTACTATCAAGTACTGATTGTATCGAGATGATAAATGGTCCATTCTTGAATTAGATCAATTTAGAGAAGTCTTTACTCTATTTTGATGATAACTGGAATACAGAATTCCAAGATGATGAAAGGTATTCTCAAACATTCTTGATTAGCTGATAAATGGCCATCATTCATTAATTTATCATTTATGTACGTACTACGTGTGTTCAATTTGTTGAATATTTGTTTCAACAAGTAGCCAAATAAAATCCTTTTTCATTTATTTTATATTCATTTAAAAGAAAAAAAGCAACGAAACATACACCATGTCCATTAAAGTAACAAAAACTTTTATATAGATTTTGAAAATTTCTGGATGATTATTTTCATTATCAGTGGAGTTGCATTAAAAAAAGTAGATGATTCATTTTTTAAAGAAAAAAAATTGTGGAAAACATCCGACATGAGTCAGATAAGTTAATAAATATTTTAAATTTCAGACTAATCCAGATACGAATAAAGAGCATACTTGAGTATTTTATGCAAATTCATGAATAAATAAAATGATCGTAATCTTCAAAACTATTTCTACAACACATACATAGGTATAGCCAGGGTGGTCACTAATATACTGGGTATGTAGCCATGGTGATTATATGCTATAAGAAAGAAATTCAGCCAAAATTCAAGAAAGCATAAAATCTCATGAGTTCAGATGTTCACCGGAAGAGCCTTCTCCCATCCTACGGGAAGTTCTCCAGAGATGATGCTCTTAAACTCTTCAGCATCCTCCTTGTATTTCTTCTCGTACTCTGCAAATTTGGAATTCCATTCAGTTTCAAGTGCAGCCCCCTCTGGGATGTGGCGGCTCCAGTGACTAGGAACAGTCAAAACAATAAGTTAATATATATTAAAATATTGGTTGAACAGTCTTATTAAAGAAATTATTTATTTAAAAAAGCAGACCTCTTCACTTCTTCAGGCACGTGGAAAGGTTCATGGGGCCACCCAAGGTTTCGCCTTGTTGCGTCAACTTCCTTAGCACCCAATGCACTTCCGTGCACGCTATAAGAATTCGCCTTGTTTGGTGATCCATAACCAATAGTTGTGGTGACCTAAAGGAATCCACACTCTTCTTTAGTAACTTCTAGAGGAATGTAAATGATTGAAGGATTGAAGGTTTTTTTATAGTTGGTCCTTTAAATAATGTGGTAGCTTTTAGGTCTTTAGAAGCCAATTAATTGCTATTAGCCCTGTGATCTGCTCTTGTCACTTGAAATAGCTTACCTTATTTAATGGGTTCACCACCTATAATCTACTGTTGAAGAGTTATTGTGAAGAAGATGGAGAAAGGTATAGCAGGAAAACATGATTTCCAGTTAAAAGTCAGAACTAATGGAATTTGAAGTAAATAACACTAATTTACTTAAGTAGAGGATTTCTTCAAATTTTATCATAAAAATTGGGGGACATAAGAGCAATTCATAAGTTGTAGGGGACCTTAATTAATGTCGGCTTGTCCTTGACAGCCTTTGCCTCCTTGATTGCAGCACGAATATCATCGTAGCCCGTATTGCCGTTCTTGACCCAGATAGTGTGCCATCCAAGAGCCTCAAATCGGGCAACCACGTCTTCAGTGAATGCAATCTCAGTATCTCCATCTATAGAGATGTGGTTATCATCATAGAAAGCAATGAGTTTGCCAAGACCCCAATGACCAGCAAGAGAACAAGCTTCATTAGATATCCCCTCCATTTGACAACCATCCCCAAGTATACAATACCTAAAATACTAAAGCATGTAAGTCTACATATGGAGACAAACTTGTCTCTATGATTAAATTCAAAAAGGTGCATACGTATAATGGTCAATTATCTCATTGTCTGGCTTATTGAATCTGGCGGCAAGGTGTTTCTCGGCAAGTGCCAGGCCAACAGCATTTGCAATACCCTGACCCAGAGGACCTATAATTGAAGAACGCCATAAGCAAAAAGATCATTAAAATACAACTAAAAATGTAAGAAGAAGAGAGAATGAAACTAAAATTGTAAAGATATTCGGTGAATTTTGGGAATTTTTAACTCACAAACAGCTGAAGAAGCCTTACCTGTAGTGACTTCAATTCCTGGTGTTTCAAAGTTCTCAGGGTGACCAGGAGTTTTGCTTCCCCACTGCCTGAAAGCCTTCAAATCCTCCTCCTACAATTAAATATTAAATTTTCTCAACAATTTTTTTAAAAAAATATTACAGCATTTATTAATAGAGAAATTATTTGCCTAAGATTTTTATAGTACTGGGAGGTAAGCATCTCCGTAATAATTCCAAAAGAGTATCTACTAATACAAGTCAATATATACAGAAAAAGGAGATTCATTGTCCGAGCCTGTATATACAGACGGAGAAAGGAGATTCATTGTACAAGTCTTTGTTTTTTCATTTGTTCTTTGAGTGGCACCCTTTGAAGCGTCTTACTACTCAATGAAGGCCTTCTCTGTGAGAGACCAAGGGGTAAAATCTTACACATAATAACTCCACCAATTCATAATTTGTGCAAGGAATTAAAAACAACTATGGAGAAAGCACATGCCACAAGGGACAACTAGAGTATACAATCCTGTGTGCAACCAGTCATCATTTCTGCAATTAACAAGGGTACCACACCTCTACTACCCCTGGGCGCTTGATGGTGAATTTTCGGAAACAAGGAATACAGTCATTTGACCTCTACAAGGATTTCTCACCTCTAAGTAATCCATTTAGTCATACATACTGTCTTAAGTTTATCATATGAGGCACTCTATAAATTGGGGTCACACCTCTAAGTAACCCCATTTAGTCATACTGTCTTAATTTTATCATGTGAGAGTTATCTATCACTAAATGAATCTCATACTCAATCTGATCTACTTTTCCCTCTCATTTCTTGTTTTAGTGCATTATTGCCCTAAGGATCGGAAATTCGCTCTGGTTGAGATAGCCCTACACAGCTCACTTCTTAGTTCTTGCCAATTTCTCTATGGTTTAGCTTGATTCCCTTTAACAAGCTTCCCATCTCCAATAAGATCAACGTATTAAAAGTATTGTTTAAAAAATAGTTCAAAATTGAGTTTGTTCAAGTTGTCTCAAGCCAAAAGCTGAGATACCTAAAGGCATCTGAACTATCCCCCTCATTTAACTTTCCCAAGCACCTAATTGTTCTTTAAGGGGTTGTTTGTTTCAGTGTAAGTTGTAGGAAAAGAAATCCATGGGAAGTGCACTATTCAAGGGTTTGTTTGGCTGGATTTGGATTGGATTTTGTTTTCTACTATAGCGCTAAAGGCACGTCACTCTAGTGCTATCAGAAATTCAAAAAAAAAGAGTGGATTTTAGGGGATGGGCACTATTCACGCATTTTAAATGCATTTCTCTCTCATCTCTCCTCACATTATCCAATAAAACAACTCCACCTACTCCTCTACATTAATTTTTTTTATTACTTTTCTAAATTTCTTTCTCTCCTCTCTCTCGTATACTACACTAAAAATACATCCAAACAAACTATTTTTTAGAACTTATTTCCAAAGATTTCTTTTTCAACCAATAATCTTCATAATTGGATATAATTTACAACCAACCGAACATCCCCTAAATGGAGAAAAAGGTAAGCATAATAGCTTCCGCTGTCATTTTCTAAAAACCCAAAAGTTAGCAATCTAGGTGAAAAAAACTCCCGCTGTCATTCGCTAAAAACCCAAATGTTAGAATAGTAGTGAACACGTTCGCTAAACTTAGAAGATGCGAGAGAAGAAATGTTAAATGTAGAAGACGGCAGAAGATCATCCGTTTGAGAAAAAAAAAATTGGACGGACGGAAGATGATGCTCTGTCCGTCGATGAATTTGAAAAAAAAAAAGAAGAGACGGATGAAGAAGCTCCGTCTCTCAACTTTTCTAATTTCTGAAGAAAAAAAAATTAGTTGATAAAAATGATGAGTTCTCATCTTTTCTTTAGAAATTATCTTTTATAAAATTACTCATTTACCCCTAAAGTTATATACCCACCCACATTTAAATAAGCATAGATGAAGGGGGTAAATTCGTAATTTATATATTCCATAAAAAAATTAAAAAATTCACAAACAAACCAGTTCATCCGTCTGGCTGTTTTGCTTTTTTAAAAATTTCGTCCCATCGTTTTTTAAATTTAAAAAAATTAGTAATTCAGATTTAAATATAAAAAAATTCAAAGGGAGGAACATCCTCCGTCCCATCATTTTTTAATAAAAAAAATTACATTTTGCGTTAGATAGAGGAAGATGATCCGTCCTATTAATCTGCATTTTTTTCATTATAGGATTTTTAACAATAATGACTACAGTCCTACTATATCGTTGCTAAATTCTAATTGCTAAAAATATAAAATTTAGAAGAAATGATAGTGGATGCTCTAAGAAAACCTTTATCCACCTCCACTCCAACTCAAGAATAAATAACTCTACAGTCAAAACTTGTGAGTATGCATGTCAACATCGTTCTTACAACAAAGAAAGTGATCAAATTATAGTTTTCCTTTTTTTTTCTTTTTCATAGCTACGAATTTTTCAACATCCCAAATTAATTACCTCTCAGGCCAGAACTTATCAAATCTCACTTAATCGTGAAAAGCCTTGACAGCACTACAAGTACTTGGTGTGATCTACCTATACTAACAAAGATCCATTCCAGATTCACAAGTCAACTAACTATCAACAACTCAACAAACATAGCTCAGAAATCGAACGAACCTTGACGCTGTCGTACCCAGCAAGGTGAAGCAGGGCGTAGTGGAGCATACAGCCGTGCCCGGCCGACAGCACGAACCGATCCCGGTTGAACCAGTACGGGTTCTTAGGGTTGTACTTCATGATCTCATCAAAAAGCACGTGCGCCAACGGAGCGCACCCCATCGGCAACCCGGGGTGCCCAGAGTTTGCCTTCTCGACGGCGTCGATCGCCAAGAACCGGATCGCGTTGACCGACTTGTCAACCAACGACTCCGCCGTCGCCGCTGTCTCCACCGCCGCCGCGGCCCGGATGGGGCCCACAAACTTGTGGAGTCTGAGATTCGGAGAGCGGCGATTGAAGGTTAGGTGGGTCGATTTGGAGGAGAGAGAGGAGGTGCGGGTAGGGATGGTGGGGTTGAGGAGGGCGGCGATGGAGGAGGAGGAGGAAGCGGCCGCCATTGTTGAGGAGATTTGAGGTTTGTTGGAGGGAGGTTTGAGGGGTTGAGTTTGGGAAAGGAGGAGGAGGTTTTAAGAGAGAGATGGACGACTTTAGTTTGGTTTCTCCGTCATAAGCAGTGGAGGTGGGGCCCAGGGGTTTGTTATTAGGGTCAAATTTTGGGCTGCGATGTTGAGGCGTTTGGAAAGATCGAAGAGCTGCAATGAAATGAAGAAAGGCTCTTGGATTTTTCAGTAAAATAAAATATTCTATAATAACTAGTTGAGCATGCTACAATTGTTTTAGCAATGAACTTAAAAACAATGAACTTGTTGGTGGGTTGTTGGCGTACCAACCAATCAACCATCGTCGTTTATGTTCAAATCTGATTGATTTATTTATGCTGTTATTTAAAAAAGTGGCTTGGTTTGGTAGACCAACCTTTTGGAGAATTGACGATATTATAATATACATTTTTTTCCTTTCTTTCTACCAGAAAAATAGGTAAATCCATACTTCAAATATTCAAATATATATAGTATAAGATGATAGAGGGTCCTATGCTAATTTTTTTCCTATGGGTTCATGGACTATTAAAAGTAGAAGGTACTCAAGCAAGATACTCATGAATATTGAAAAGGGCAAAAGCCAAAGTACCCTCCTAATGTTTGGTCCGAGTACAAAATGCTCATACAACGTTTGAAAAAAATACAATAAACTCATTCTTCCGTTAACTTAACTCTTTCCGTTAAGTTATAATTATTAAATTACTTTTTTACTTTTATCCTTTTATATTCAATCTCTTTATTCCCTTTCTTCATTCCTTTTTTCTTCCTTAATTTTGTATGAGTTTTGTACTATACTCAATTTCGTGTTCCATGAGTTACTACTCACTTCGATGGAAATAGGCATTTAGTTTATGAGCTAACTAAATCAACTAAGTTAGCATAATAATAAACAGCGTTACTGTTACCTGACTTCATATAATTTATTTAAGATATTTTTTTCTGATAATCATATCACTGATTTAATGGTATATTGTTTGCAACATAGTATGCAATTACAGGGAAAGTGTCGAGAATGGGTGATGTATACAGCTTTGGAATACTATTACTGGAAACCTCATATTTTCATTCACATAAACCTCATATTTTCTTTCGCAGTATTCTGAAAACATTGTAGCCTGTGGAAATGACAAATTATTATTATAATCAAATGGTGGATTCACTCGGTAACTAAAGTTTACAGTATAGAAGACCTTTATGCCTACCGTTGTATTCAAAACAGTTTTTGCTTTTGTCAAGTCAGTGGCCGTGCACTCAATGAAGACATTTTTCGTTTCCAAGCTAATAGCAGAATGTGCGCCATTAATTATTGGAGGCAATGATAGAACTGTCCTGTATTAACAAAAATTTATCTCATGGTAAATGAAACTCAAGTCCAGAGAATACACTGAGGAACAGTTGAAACTGAAGTATAAAAAGGAAACCATATATCCTCAATAATTCAACATTTTGAATTATAACTAAATTATCCTACAACAGATGAAACTGAAGTAGCCTAACAACAGTGCTTAATACAATCAGAAAAAAAATACATGATAATATATCCCATATAGAACCACATGCTGAAATTTACACATGAAGAAAAAAGGAATAAAGGGAAGAACAAGAAAAAATTAAGGAAGAAAAAAAGAATGAAGAAAGAAATTGAATATGAAAGGGTAAGGGTAAAAAAGTAATTTAATAATTATAACTTAATGGAAAGGGTTAAGTTAACGGAAGAATGGGTTTATCGTACTTTTTCAAACGTTGTATGGGCATTTTGTACTCGGGCCAAACGTTGGGGGGTACTTTGGCTTTTGCCCTATTTAAAATTACAGTTAGTTTGATAATAATCGAGTGACATGACTTCTTTGGTCATAACCTTCCACCGTAAAAGGGTCTAATTGGGATTGTTTGAACAACTCGCATAATCGTTAGCGCATTAAAACTCCATTTTCTGCAATCAAAATTTTCAATCAGCACAATTCAAGTTGATATTCATATTATAAAATATAAAGTTGAAGTAAAATTACTATATTTAATATGTTTTCTCATTCATCATTCATCATGAGGTTGCAAAATTTTTTTTAAAAATAGCAATACAATTATTGTGTTAATTAATGTGCTAAATACATTCAACTCTGAGAATATTTTATCCAACTACGTTATGCTAGTATAATGGACGTGCGATGCATGTCTAAAAAAAGTAAAGTTATCAAATTAAATGAATATATATCGAATAAATAAAAATGTTTATATTTGAATGTTTTGATTTGAGCTACACGTGTGGTGCACATTTATATTTGTTGGATATAATTTGGGCGTGTATTATACGTATTTATATAGTTACAAAGTTATAGTTTGTTTGTTACAAACCCCAACTCTCCCATTAAAACAGTAGAGATGATATGTATAACACTTTGAATGGTGTGGATCATACATTTTGATGAAAATGATATGATTTTTAAAGGAGCCATAATAGGCAACTTATTCCTATGGCACCTTTCCTTCTGTTTCCTCTGTATATGATAATTAGCTAATTAAAAAACAAGTTTAGGGGATCATGAGAATGAACTAGGAGAAGGTAGAGAACGTATTAGGAGAGTGTCAGGGACGCTAGCAGTTCCACCGTCACCGGAGTGATCCGTAGACTCATCGTTACCATCGTCCTGCGCCATTGGAGTTGACCACTTTCTTTCATTGCTTGTGTCTGTTTGTTAGAGTGTGTCTGTTTTGTTTACGTGCAGTATGCACTTTATTTGAATGGGTTGTACAGGGAGAGATGGCGAGTAGGATTTAATGCATTTCGCACGTGCTATTTGATTTCTTGTCCTGTAGCATAACCACTTACATCCCCCTGTCTACATATCCAGATTGTAATGAATTTTTCCAGGGAATGAATAAAAATATATTACTTCTTCTCCAATCTCTTTCACCTCTCAACCCTAATCTCTCATCTTTTTCCCCAAATGGCAAGATCCCGAACTAACAGAAACCCAACCCCTGACAATCTAGTCAAAGCTAGATAACGTCGACAACGATGGCCGCAATGAGGGAAGCACGGAGTTAGAACGGGAAGTAGCTAATCTGAGAAGTCGACTGACCAAAAACCAACTAAAGACGGGATACCTAACGGAGAGGGTAGAGGCCATCGCTGCTAGCATCGGAGAGAGATTTTCATTAATATAGTCGAGAATGGAATCAATGATGGGGATGATGCAACAGTCACAACTACACCCTCCAAACCCTTCCCTGCTTCAGCAATCGCGAGTTCAAACCAACCCCCCCCTCCCAATCTTTCTCACCCATTGCCCAATAGAGAGGTAACACATACTAATTCCAACTCAGTTACTTTTACAGGACAGAGCGATAGTGGCAACATAATTAGAACTCCATTTAAAGTTGAGTTTCCAATATTCTAAGAGGGTGATCCTATAGAATGGATCTGTAGTGTGGAACAATTCTTAGAATTCTATGAATTTCTGGAGACCCAGAAGTTGAAGCACACCTCTTTTAATTTGATAGGTAGAGCTGCGCAATGGTTCTGCAGGCATTTGAAGCCGAAGGTCCATTAAATTACTTGGGCAGGGTTCCTTGAAGAGCTACTCACTAGATTTGGACACACGGAGTTCCAGGATTACAATGGGATCCTATCTAAACTGCAACAAAAGGGGGACATCGAAGCATACATCCAAGAATTTGATACTCTCCAATTTCGTGGAAGATTGGACCGAAGCTCACTATCTGAGTACGTTCATAGGTGGTTTGAGGGATGAAATCCATTGGGATGTAAAATCACAGCGACCAAAGAATGTCAATGAGGCCATTGGGTTGGCTCGAGGATTTGAGGATCAGATCACTTGTATGAAGAGAAGTTACAAACCCCCATTTGTATCTAAAACATTGTCTCCTGCAATAATTTCTACTCCTGCTAAGGCAGCCACCACCCACTCCACCTCCAATAACCAGTACCCTACGCCCACCACAACATCCAATTTTACCCCCCGACGTTTAAGCATCCAGGAGGTGAGACAGAGAAGAGCAAAAGGGTTGTGCTTCAACTGTGACGAGAGGTACTCTCAGGGACATTTATGCAAGACTCGAAAGTTTTACTACATAGAAGCTCTGAAAGAGGAGAATGAGGAAGCAAAATTTGAAGTATCCAACGCTGAAAGGCAGTTCCCACTCAACCCACCAACTTTCCCCTAAGCCCCTTCTCTACCAGAGATCTCATTCCATGCATTAGTAGGTGCTCAAGTATACCCTCAAACTATGCGGGTGAAGGGAAGAATCAATGGAAGAGAGGTTAGTATTTTGATTGATACGGAGTCTACACAACTATTTGAACCCCCAAACTACTATTAAAGCAAATCTGGTGATCAGAAGAGAGCCCAGGTATAAGGTGATAGTGGCAAATGGGCAAGTAATGCATAGTGAGGGCACCGTGGAGAAGGTAAATTTTTCAGTTCAAGGGATCATTGGCTTAGATCTCTTGGTCGAGTCACTATGGATTTTAGTGAGATGACCATTCTCTTTCAAGTCGTAGGCAATTGGCAGAAGTTGCAAGGAATTGTTAATTCTCAGCTGCAGTGTTTGGAGGCTGATGAACTGGTAAGAATGAGTAGTTGTGTTTGTCAAGCATATATGATACAAATGCAGGGGGTCACTGTAGAGGAAGGAGGCAATGGACATGAATCTGAATCAAATAAGGACCCTACAGATATACAACAGGTCTTGCAAAGTTTTTCTGAGGTTTTCACTGAAGAGATGAGCTTGCCTCCCCCAAGAGCAGTTGATCACCAAATTCCTATGATCGAAGGCCATAAGCATGTGTGCATCAGGCCTTACAAACACCCCTACTATCACAAAAATGAAATCGAAAAGCAGGTTAAGGAGATGCTCACTTCGGGGTTCATTCGACCAAGTAACAGCTCATATGCCTCCCCCGTCATATTGGTTAAGAAGTCAAATGGTAGCTGGAGAATGTGCGTGGATTACAGAGCTGTAAACAGCCAAACACTCAAGGCCAAGTTCCCTATACCAGTTGTAGACAAACTACTGGATGAGTTGAATGGCGCTAGGTACTTTTCCAAGATTGACTTAAGGTCGGGCTATCACCAAATTAGAGTAAACCAAGACGACATCCCTAAGACTGTCTTTCAAACCCATCATGGCCATTTTGAGTTTGTGGTGATGCCTTTTGGGCTCACTAACGCCCCAGCCACCTTCCAGAGCCTCATGAATGGTATCTTCAAAGAATTCCTCAGCAAATTTGTTTTGGTTTTTTTTATGATATCCTAATCTATAGCCCCGCTTAGGAGAGCCATATCTCACACTTAACTCAAGCTTTCAGGGTCTTGAGTTCTCATCAGTTGATAGCTAAGGTTAACAAGTGCAGTTTTGGTAAAGAAACTGTAGGTTATTTGGGCCATGTAATTAGCGCTGCAGGAATCTCTGTGGATACTAAAAAGATTAAGGCAGTCGAAGAGTGGCCTGAACCTCGAAATGTCAAGGAGTTGAGGGGATTTCTGGGTCTTACTGGCTATTATAGGAGGTTCATCAAAGATTATGGAAGTATCGCAGCCCCTTTCACTCAATTATTGAAGAAGAACTCGTTCAAGTGGACTGAAAAGGCATCTCAAGCATTCACTGAGCTCAAATTAGCAATGACCACCACCCCAGTACTTCGATCCCCTGATTTTTCTAAACCATATACCTTGGAGTCTGATGCATCCCACGTAGGAATTGGAGCAGTTCTTATGCAGGAGCTGCATCCCATTGCTTACATGAGTAAGGCATTGAAGGGCAAGGCACTGACGTTATCAACATATGAGAAAGAGGTTCTTGCCATACTACAGACAATCAAACAATGGAGACAATACTTGTTGGGGTCTTCTTTCGTGATCAAAACAGATCAACGAAGTATCAAGTATATACTGGAGCAGAATATCAATACAGAAGTCCAAGAGAAGTGGTTGTGGAAGCTATTGGGATTCTCCTTCACCGTTGAGTACAAAAGGGGGTCGATAACATGGTGGCCGATGAGTTATCTAGGAGACAAGCTGAACAAGATACTTGTTGTGAAATCACATTCGTAGTTCCCAAATGGTTGGATGAAGTCAAACTCATGGTTGAACAAGACCCTTATTTCCTTAAACTAGAAGCAGCAAGAAGGCCAGTTGAACACTACAGATTACAATTTTTTTGGGGGAATTTGATATTATCAAGGGAAGATCCTCATTAGCCCAAATGCAAGTGTGAAGAGATTGATCTTCCTCAATCATCATTCTTCGAGCCGAGGGAGGGGGGGGGGGGGGCATTCTGGGTTTCATAAGACACTTCAAAGGATTAAGAGAGCGTTTATATGGGAGGGAATCAGTAAAGATGTGAAGAAATTGATAAGGGAATGTTTGATCTGCCAACGCATTAAGAAGGAAACGATCCTTCCTGCATGCTACCTCCAACCTCTTCCAATTCCTGAGAGAATTTGGTAAGATATTTCCATGGATTTCATAGAGGGGTTACCCAAGAGCTCCGGTAAGAATGCTTTCATGGTGGTGGTGGATCGTTTATCAAAGTATGCACACTTTATTGGAATTGCACACCCCTACACGGCACAGACTATAGCCCGGGTCTTCATCGACAACATATACAAACTCCATGGCATGCCCCGTAGCACTGTAAGTGATCGAGATCCCGTATTCATTAGCAAATTTTGGAAGGAGTTCTTCACACAACAGAATTGCAAGCTGCAAATGTCGACTGCATACCATCCCCAAAGCGACGGCCAAGCAGAGATTGTGAACAAGGCATTAGAGTTATATTTGAGATGTTTAAGTGGGCAGAAACCTGCAGATTGGGTTAGATGGCTTGGGTGGGCTGAATTCTGGTATAACACCTGTTGGCATGCATCAACAGGTCTCACACCTTTTAAGAGTGTCTATGGGAGGCCCCCTCCGTCTCTATTGCATTACACCCAAGGTACATCTGCTCTGCCAGCGGTTGAGGAAAGTCTCATGTCCAGAGATGTCATCATTAAGCTATTGAAGGATAATCTTACCATTGCACAAGGTCGAATGAAGTTCTTCGCTGATAAGGGAAAAACTGAACAAGTATTCGAAGTGGGGGATATGGTGCTATTGAAATTGCAACTGTAACGCCCCTGGCCCAACTCAGACAATTTTATACAATTTATCAGGCAAATTATTTATAGTATAGTACAACTGCCTACCACAGGTTGTCTTTCAAAAGGTGGTTAACCGGATTGGTGACTCTTGATCATAGGCTATATTATTTAAAGTTATTTATTCTTCTTCAATTCCCGATATGAGACTATTCTTAATCACTTCTTCTCTTTACTTCTGTGAGCACAGGAGAGCCCGTGGGCCCCCTATGTACACGTCAGCACAGAGGAAACAACGCCCCTGCCTCTTGCGTGTGGATCCCCTCCCGACGTCATGACACGTCATCGGAGACCCAAGCACAACAACTTTACTTTTTGATGTTTCTCAACGGTGCCCCCCCCCCCCTACCACATAATTACACTTATGTCATCACCTCTTTCTAATATATATATATATATATATATATATATATATATATATATATATATATATATATATATATATATATATATATACATACATATATATATATATAATCTTTTAGAAATTACAGGGTGTTATATACACCTCCCATTCAGAATTCAGCGTCCTCACTGAGCACGGGGCATGCACAATCTAGTGCAGGATCTACTTTCTAGCTGATGTGGAGCATCTGCTCT
This sequence comes from Hemerocallis citrina, assembly GCA_017893485.1. Lineage (NCBI taxonomy): Eukaryota > Viridiplantae > Streptophyta > Magnoliopsida > Asparagales > Asphodelaceae > Hemerocallis > Hemerocallis citrina. Next base: position 24,579,896 of record CM030362.1, on the reverse strand, counting down.
TATATCCGCCCGATTAATCATGATCCCGAAATCCATCGCCGGATCAATCATAATCCCGGATTTTAATTGAGCTACCCTCCTATCCACCTGACTAATCATGATCCCGGAATCTACCGCCTGATCAATCACAGTCCCGAATTTAATTGAGGGCTCACCATAGTCCCAAAAATCCACCGCCCGACTGGGTCTATAGTTCCGAAATCCACCGCCTGACTATATAGACATGCCCCACACTTGGTGTCGAAAGTCAGCTCTGATACCATTTGTAATGCCCCTGCCCCAACCCAGACAATTTTATACAATCAGACAAATTATTTATAGTATAGTACAACTGTCCACCACATGATGCGTCTCAAAAGGTGGTTAACCGGAATGGTGACTCTTGATCATATGATATATTATTTATAGTTATTTATTCTTGTTCAATTCCCAATATGGGACTATTCTTAATCACTTATTCTCTTTACTTTCGTGAGCACAGCAGAGCCCGTGGGCCCCCCATGTACACACGTCAGCACAGACGAAACAGTGCCCCTGCCTCTTGCGTGTGGGTCCCCCTCCTGACGTCATGCCACGTCATCCGAGACCCAAGCACAACAACTTTACTTTTTGATGTTTCTTAACGGTGCCCCCCCCTTACCACATAATTACACTTATGCCATCACCTCTTTTTTAATATATATATATATATATATTATATCCTTTAGAAATTACGAGGTGTTGCAGCAACCTTATAAGCAGGTTACTCTTCGAAATGCCACACCGCAGAAGCTATCTTCTAAGTTTTTTGGGCCATACCATGTGCTTGAGAAGATAGGCACAATTGCCTACCGCTTAGAATTGCCCCTCACTGCGACTTTACATCATGTTTTCCATGTGTCCAAGCTGAAGAAATGCCATGGTGATCACCTCCCTGATATCTTGACTGAAATGCCACACTGGTGGGTTAACGAGACTCCGACAGATGAGCTAGAAGCCATCCTGGAGCGCAGGGTATTCAAGAAGCATAACAGAGTGGGGATCCAGCTGTTGGTTAAGTGGAAGAACGCATATTTGGGTTGCGCTTCATGGGTTGATATAGATGAATTTCGGCGCAAATACCCAGGCTTTGAACTTGGGGCAAATTCAATTCTAAGGAGGGAGGAATTGTCAGGGACGCCAGCAGTTCCACCGTCGCCGGAGTGATCCACAGACTCGTCGTCACCATCGTCCTGCGCCATTGGAGTCGACCCCTTTCTTTCCTTGCTTGTGTCTGTTTGTTCTTGTGTCTGTTTGTTAGTGTGTCTGTGTTGTTTACGTGCAGTATGCACTTTATTTGAATGGGTTGTAGTGGGAGAGATGGCGGGTAGGATTTAATGCATTTTGCACGTGCTATTTGAACTTTGTCTTGTATTGTAACCGCTTACATCCCCCCGTCTACATATCCAGCCTGTAATGAATTTTTCCAGGGAATGAATAAAATCTATTGCTTCTTCTCCAATCTCTTTCACCTCTCATCTCTTTAGATTGAAGAGATGACTTGTAACTATTGTCGTACACCTCTACTTACCCTAAATCTAAATTAATAACAGAACCCTTTAAATTTGTATAGATTCTCCATCAATGGCTCAGTGATCAACCTTAAAAAAAAGTCTAAAAAATTGATAGAAGTCTTCAAAAAATATTACAAGCCATGAAATAAATAAAAAGTGTATTAATAAAATGTATATTCTGTATGTTACTGCCAAAAAACCAGAGTCTACTTATGGAGGCGTATCTCATCAAAAAAAATACTTATGGAGGCGTATGTTTCTTGTATGTACTAATGGTGATGCCAATATACGAGGTGTATACGACTAACAGAGTCCATATAACTATGAATAGTTAATTTATTTGGGATCTACATTATTTATTTATTGTAATACAAAGGTACTATGAGTTTTGTATTGTAATTGTACAATTAGCATGCATTACTCATAGTCGTCCGTAATATATGTAGAGTAATGTTACACTTACTATCAAATCTACTACATTTTCTATTACTATCTTAGGTGGCACACTATTATTGAATCTTTCTACCACCTACTATACAATAATCTCCAATAATAGTGTGTCAACTAAGGTAGTAAGGAAAACTAAGGTAGTAAGAAAAAAAGTAATAGATTTGGTAGTAGGCGTCACATTGCTCATGTACTAAATATCTTAGGTTTTTTATGCATAGATCCCCAACAAATATTAAAATTCCATATTAGTCCTCTACAATTGGCTAATTCCATATTAATCCATCCATCGATCAATTACAAAAGTGATCAAATTGAGAATCAGTTGCAACATTATAAAAAGTACTATGAATCATTGAACCAATTTTGATAAAACAATCTTAAACATAATGATCTAGAAGAGAATAAGTTGCAATAGAAAGACTATTTTAAAATAACGAGAGTCTTTCACTTATTTTTTTTTTGATGAAAGATTGGTCCAATGGATCACAATTTCTATGATGTTACAATCAAAAGACATTGTTTACTTTCTAAGTTGATCTAATATGGGATTAACGAATTGTTGGGGACTAATTTGGAATTTCAATAATTGTTGGAGATCTGTGTGGAAAAACCCTTATATTTTTATCAGGGAAAATACCTACAAAAATGAATATTTCAAAGCTTACGAAACTATCTGTTTTTTGTTTGAAGAAGTGTGAGGCCCATTTTTTATTTTATTATTTTTTATTTTTTTATTTTTTGAAGAAAAAGGTGGAATCTGGCCAACCTGTTTCATTAATAAGTGATTAATAAAACGAAACTTAGGGTACTGAGCTTACAACAAAATTCTAGAAATAAAACATAAAAACATACTCCATCCCTAACATGGGGGGTGGGACAAAAAACAGAACATATGGTAGCCACAACTTAATACATCATTCCCCCTAACAAACCCTGGGGTGGTGGGTATCACTATCCATCATAGCTCGTGCTGGCTCTAAGTCAATCGTCGGGCCGATCTCAATCTCCTCATCATCAAACTCCTGTACCTGGAATACAGTCGCAATCCTGCCTCTGGGACCTGCTGCTGCCACATTAGTCCAAAATAAAATTAGATGCATTAAATGATTCAGATTGCCAGAAATACTATTGCAAGTTCCACGAAAGTATAGATTATTTTTGTCTAGCCAGAGAACTTAGATCATTGCGGCAATCGCGATATACCACGCCTCTTTCATAGCACCTCTCACCGTCGCGAACTTGGTTCCTACCCATAGGTCCTCGTACGTATTAGGGTATTGAGATGTCCCTAGTGCACGGAGAACCTCTACGATAACCGCTTTGCTCCTAGGACAGGAAAGGAAAAGATGATCTCTAGTCTCCATGGTGGCTTGGCAGAACCCACATTGGGACTCCACGTTTGGTTGGCGCTTAGCTAGGTTTTCTCTAGTCAGGATCGCATCGTTTAGCACCAACCATAGGAAAACTTTGGTTTTTAGAGGTGCTTTCGTTTTCCAGATAATGACTGACCACGTTGGTGATCATCCCCTAAAATGGATGTGATTGTACATCGATCGAACCGTGAATCTGCCGTTCTTCTCCAAACCCCAGGTTTTCTTGTCGGGCCCCTGAGAACAGCCAATTCCAGCATTGGTGATGAAGGTCTGAAGTTCCGTCAGTCTACGCTGGGAGCCTACATCAAGCGGTTGTTTGAAAGATGGATTCCATGCGCCTCTTTTCTAGTCTGCTGCCACCGTGCGGTGTGGTTGTGTCGCTTGCTCGTATAGGTCGGGGAATATGGACCTGAGTGTGTGATCAGCACACCACTTATCCCACCAAAATCTAGTAAGTCTGTCGTTACTTATGACTGATTTAACACAGCTGTTGAAGGGTTCGTATGCCTTGGTGATACCTTTCCAGAAGCAGGATACTCTAGGGCCTATCCTGAAGCTTAGATTTCTAGTTCCATTCCCATGCATGTATCCCCGAAACTGCTGCCACCCTTCTCCATTAGGGTGGAAAACTTTCCACCACCATTTACCAGTAGCGCCAGATTTATGTCTCAAAGATCAATTATACCCAGGCCTCCATGAATCTTTTTCATACATGCCTTCTCCCATCTAATGAGATGATATCCTCCTCAGTCTGGGTCTGCCCCTTTCCATAAGAAACGCTTCCTAGTCCGGTCAATTCTTTGTATTACCCATCGTGGCATCTCGAAGAAAGAGAGATAATAGGTAGGAAGGTTTGAGAGGACTGCATTAATGAGCGTGACTCTCCCTCCCAAGGATAGGGCTTTCCCTTTCCATCCTGCTAGCCGTTTCTCGACCCTATCAATGATTGGTAGCCAATCTGCCTTTTTGAGTTTTCCAGTTTTAGCGGCAATCCAAGGTACTGAATGGGGAACCTCTCGATGGAGCAATTGAGGATTGTGGCATGATCTAGCATCTCTTCTGGAGTCAGAGCAATGGAAATTAGAGCACTTTTGTAGAAATTAACTCTGAGTCCCGACCAAGCTTCAAAGCAATATAGAATTCCTTTGAAGACGGTAGTTTTCCCTGGGTTTCCATTGCCGAATAGGAGGGTGTCATCTGCATATTGTAGTATAGAGCAACCTTGATGTTGTATCCCTTTAGCCACTGGTACAATTCAGCCTACTCTACTGCACTTGGTCATCATGGATCTTAGCACGTCTACCACGATGGTAAAGAGGATGAGTGATAGCGGATCTCTTTGTTTGAGCCCCCGTTTGCAGGAGAAAGGGTGACCTGCAGTCCCATTGACCAAAATAGCCGTCTTGCTAGTGGTAAGACACGTGTGGATCCATCTGATCCATCTGTCCCCGAACCCCCGTCCAGCAAGCACTTCCAGCAAACAATCCCATTCCACGGAATCACAAGCTTTCTCAAAATCTAGCTTCAGGAGGTAACTCTTAGCGTTGGAAGCGTGGCACTGATGGATAGTCTCTTCAGCTGTAGCGATGTTGTCCTGAATACATCTTCCCTTAATGAAGCCCGTCTGGTCCTGACTAATCAGGCGGTCCATTATCTTCCCCAGTCTGTTAGTGAGAGTCTTGGTAATGATCTTAACCCGAACAGTTAAGGAGGCTTATGGGGCGGAAATCACCGACACGTCGTGATTCTTCTTGTTTGGAGATCAGCACCACCTCCACGTAGTTGAATCTCCCCAATTTGAGTTAATGCTCATATAAGTCTTCGAACAGCTTCAGTAGGTCACCTTTTATTTCCTCCCAGAATATCTGATAGAACATGCTCAGGAAACCGTCTAGGCCTGGGGCTTTATCCTTACCCAGTTGTTCGACTGCTATCCAGACCTCCTTTTCGGTGAAGGGTGCTTCGATGGCTTGCAATCCAGGGCTTGAAGTGCCTGTTTGGTCTTACCAGAAGTCATGTTGGAGAGGGGTTCTGAAGTCTGCTTTGTGCCCAAAGAGGCGTTTGTAGTGGGATTGGAAAGCCAGCTTAATAGCATCCTCGCCTTGTATTAATCCAGACTCCAAGTTGATTGAGTGGTGAGGTTAGTTCTACGTCGGGCACTGGCAACTCGGTGAAAAAATGTTGTAATGTTGTATTCGCGTCTCCCTCTTTGAGCCACGTAATTCTCGATCGTTGTTGCCATCTGATTTCCTCCATCCTGTAGAGCTGGTCAATTTCCTGTCTGAGTTGGAGCAATCGGTTCCGTTCTTCCTGTAGAAGATCCCTAGCCTCTTCCGTCATCTCAAGTCCCTCAATTCCTTCAAGAAGGGACTCCTTTGCTTTCCATATTAGTGCAAATCTGGTCCGGTTCCACTTCCTTAGCTTGCCCCTGAGCCTGCTAATTTTTTCACACCATATAGCGGACGCCTCAGTGCCCATGGTCGGGCGAGACCAACTCTCATTGACCATATGGTGGAAACATTGAATTTCTAACCAAACCTTCTCGAATCGAAATTTTGATGGCTTTCTGGGTTGGTCCTCCCCCGAAGATAAGAAAATGGGCACGTGATCCGAGGTTGGTCTAGGGAGTGACTTAGCTGATGATATGGGAAATTTGGTCTCCCAATTCGTGGAGACCAAGATCCTATCTAATTTAGCTAGAATGGGCGTCGCCTGCATGTTTGACCAGGTGAAGAGCCTATCCGAGATGGGGATGTCAACCAGCTCCAGGTCTGTGATGACCTCATTAAATGCTTCTCTGTCTAGATCACTGGAACCTCTGCCTCTGTGTTCTGAGGCAAATCTTGTGATGTTAAAATCTCCCCCCACCACCAAAGGGTGTGGCCAGTGTGCTTGGATAGCTCGAAGCTCCGTCCAGAAAGCCGTTCTAGCGGCCGACGTGTTTGGCCCGTACACCAGCGTGACCGATTGAACCCACCGGTCGGACTTTCGCTGTAGCAATACCGATAAAGAAAATTATCTGTGTAGTTCGTCAACACAGCAGAAGATATTGGGGTTAAACCCTAGAGCGATGCCTCCAGCCGCCCCAACTGATGGTAACATCCTCCATTCTGAGATTCGGCTACCCCCCACTCTCCTAAGTCTAGACATGTGAGACAGTTTGATCTCTTGGAGATCCACGATGTTAGTCTTAGATCTGGCTACGACTTTCTTAACCATATGTTAGTTCTTCCTGCAAGCATTACTTGCAACATACCAAATTCTTATTAGAGTTACACATTAGGCATAAGAATTATTAAGCACTTGTGAGTGGACTATATTGACTCGTGTAGTAAAGTTCCAAGTAAAGAGCTTAAGTGAAACCAAATAAAGCTATGATCAAAAACAATTTTATGCATTTCAAGTAGGGCTGCAATCGAGCCGAATACCTTCATGCTCGAACTCAGCTCGTTTACGAAACGAGCTCAGTTTTAAGCTCGAGCTCGATTCGGGCCGAGCTTTAACCGTATTCGAGCCAAATAGCTCGCGAGCTTAGCCTTAAAAAAAAAAAAACCCAAACTCGAGCTCGGCTCGTTTACGAAACGAGCTCAGTTTTGAGCTCGAGCACGGTTCGAGCCGAGCTTTGACCGAGCTCGAACCGAATAGCTCGATTAGTTTGCAGCCCTAAATTTACAAGATGTCACTTACTATCCCAATTCACTGCAGGTTCTCTAATAGTGAAGTAATTTTGCTACCTGCAAGTACCTGTCTATGCCCTTATCGAAGTAGTATTAATACTACGATAGAGATAGAATCAGTGTATGACACGCAACAAATTCATAGATCTCAACCAACAATGACATAATAGAAAATTTCTTGCCCATGCTTTGAAAGTTGAAATTACATCATCTTATACTGGGGCAAGAAAAAAGAAGGAAAAAAAAAAAGTTACTCGACCAGGTTATTGCTTTCTCCAAGTTGTCACACATCACAAGATAACTGAATTCTAAATGCATGCATTCAGACCAGATAAGATTGCATACACCAAAACACGCAAGAAATACTGCATATATGTATAACATTGGTAGTTACAAGAACCAAAGCAGTGTATTTCTTCCTAGCTGTTTCTTTGACCGCTAAGTTGAGCAAAAAGGCTAAGATAAATGCAACCCTTTGCCATCTTTAGACGAAGATGAAACTACATCATTCTGACACGCTTACAGTGTGAGGTGGAATTTCGGATCCCTTTGGTGGTGACTGAGAAGGGGGCTGAAGCCGACTTGAGAGAAGGTGACTTGTCAATATATGCACACCTGTCATTGCCGTTCCAGTAAAGAATGATCCGGTTCGTGCAGGAATGAGACCAGCTGTCACCTACATAACACAAAAATGAGATAGAAAACCTGATTTATTGAAAAACTGACATAAAGACCGATAAATGATTATTTGCTTGTTGGGAAGGCTGAGCATCGGGTCAGGTTGGGCCCGAACCTGACCCACCAATCATAAAAAGAACAGTTAAACACTTGCCAGAGGTTAACCGGGATTGAGGAATACTCTTCCAACAAAAAATCTCAGAATACCACATCTTTTACAATTAGAAATTTGTATAGATTCTAAAGCAGAAAAGGAATGGAAAATTTATGCTGCAAACCAGCTCAAAGTGCCAATCCCTCCTCCAAATTCATCCCAAGCCCAAACTGGCAGCTAATAAATCTCTTCAGAAACATGTCCGTAGATTTGGATCAGGTATATGGTTACTCAAAATCCAGCCTGTGCACACCCCAATGTTGACAAGATTTGGTGCAGGTAGAATTGGCACCTAAAATGAAGTACAATAAGAAAGGTATTTTGATGATATTGCACAACTAACATATTGGTCCCATGGAAAAATGGAAAACTCGTAGGAAGGCCACTAGGGTGCAGTAAGTCTCTTTGCTAGTTAGCAAGCAGTATGGGGATCAAGGCCCAATTGCACCAATCACTTATTATGGGGTGAGTGTGTGTGGTGTATCTACATGACTATGACCTTTGTTCCAAAAAGAGAGTTTAAATTGATGATCCCGAACAGAAGAAATTTTAGAATAAGTGACTGAAAAGCATAAACAAGCATTTTAAAAACTGGTCCAATTTCAAAAGAATCTACGAACTCCCAGTTATATTTAGACAAAAAATCCTTAATACCAGAAAGGCATCCAATGAAATTACATCTCACTATCCACTATGTAGAACACCATAGCATCGTTTAGAGTATGTGATTGAAAATCATAAACAAACATTTTAAGAACTGGTCCGATTTCAGAAGAATCTCTGAACTCTTCTGGTCAAATTTAGACACAAAATCCTTAAAAATGGAAAAGCATCCAATGAAAGCACCTAGTCTACCTCACTATCCAGAACACCATAGCGTCATTGAAGGCCCTGGGTTTGGTAAGGTTACTTGGCATAGACAAACATTAGTTAAGAGAAATTGTCCCATAATTTTTTTTTGCAGTTTTGATTCTTAAATTGTCTTTTGTAAATATGCAAACTCATCACACGCTAAGGAAATTTTGGAACTTTACTAATTCACATACGATAAATGAATTGTGGCTATATGGGGAACTAATTTAGTTAACTAGACCGTTCATGCTTCTCCTTTGGTATCTCTACTGTTGCAGCCTGTTGGTCTTTATGAGTTCGGTAGAAACTTTCTTTTCAAACACCAGCAAAAACCCACCAGACTACTGAGATATTTTCCTTTTACTTGTTGTGTGGGCAGGTACTTCCAGATAGAAATGCAAATACATGATTCGACCTTCTCTCATTTAGGAGGAACAACAAGCCTAACAAAATACTTTCTGATGGTAGTCTGAAGATCTATTTGGCTGTCAAGTTTGACTTTCCGTTGTTTGTTGTTTTTCTAGTTTGCTCTTCACATATCTCCGTTATAAAATTCACAAAACTCATCTGTAGAGAACCCTTTATCTATCTTATTATTTTCAGTTTAATGAAAGATGTTGGGACCTTCACGGCTCATTTTATTCAAAAGAAAAAGATCACAAAGAGACGCATACTAGTGAAGTTGAGAACAGTGGGAAAATGGCAAAAGGTAATCAACAGAAACCAGAAAGAAACCAAATAAAATATATAAAATGATGAACAATAACAGAATAACTAGCATACTGACAAAATATGAACAGATAGATAAGAAGAACTAAAAGTCTACCTAAGGCAAGAGTTAACTGAAATGAGCCCTCCGTGAACTTGGTAGTTACTTGGTTCAACAAAACAACCTGTGTAGAAGGAAATTATGGGTTAATCTTTATGACTAGGAATAAATAAATCAGCAACTTCACACAATTCTGCCACTGAACTGAAGAGATGTGTACATATTAACAATTGCATGAAGTTAATAAAAGAAATAGACGAGACAATGGAGCCTTTATCTACAGTCTAAAATGGAAAACAGGTTGAACAAGATAGAACGACAAACCTTCCGTTGTCAACTAGCCATGGTGTGCACTCGGCCTTTGGGCCTTCGTATCGACGATCCGAACCGTTTACATTGATCTACACATAAATTAGTCTAAATATGTAAAATCAAGTCATTTGAAATTCATTTGCCCATCCATCATGTCATTGTAAAAAAACGATATTCGGTCATACAATTTTGTAACACTTCAATGCATGGGCAAATGAATTTCAAATGTCTTCTTTTTACATATCTAGACTAATTTAGACGTATAGATCAATGTGACCGGTTCGGATCGTCGATGCAAAGGCCCAATAGCCGAGTGCACATCATAGCTAGTGCACAACGTCAGGCGACTCAGATAGAAATCCTTAAAGTTTCTTGAATCCACCAATTAATATAAACAGAAGCAAAGCATAGATCTATCACTTATGACCAGTTTTAGCTGTGCACTTATAGTTATCCTAAAAAAGTGCAACTGCTAGAAAACAAAGCAGCACATACAGATACGTAAAATTAAAGCTGACAAACTACTTGAACATCAAATGTGATAAGCAGGGCCTTGACAGAGCTGAATGGTGAAAAGAGTTTCATATAGCCAATCCCAAAATTCCGTAAAGGTGACTTGTAGCATGTATAGAGCAAATAGAAACATATACGATAAATTAAATTATAATCACACAAGAAAAGAGCTCTTAGTCCATAACTCTTTGCACTAGTGTGAACAATGAAGCTAGGAGATAATTTTGCCGTTGAATTCAAAAAACCATGTCAAGAACATTGCATAGTGTCAGCAATGTTAACTTATGCACTGAAATATGCAGGCTGATGAAATACTTGGTAAATTCTATTTCAAATATACTATCAAGAAGAAACCTGTTATGTTGTCAATTCTCTAGATGATAATCAACTCACGGTATATGATCAGGAGAGTCGACATAATACTCAAATTTTTATTCCAGTATTCTGTATCAGCTAAGTCCTCATGTCAGTTAATGACTATCTCCTCAGGTGAAATATAACAAGGATATCAAATCAAAAAGCAACAGCCAAAGCGAACTGAATTGACAACCATCTTAGGAAATGTTCTTTCTACTAATTTTGTCTATTTTTGTAAGCTTCTGGGAGCTGCTGTTGCCCCTTCGAAGTAGTATGCACTTCTCCCCTTCTTATTAAGCATCCATATTCATATCAGTAACCAACATCATCTACATTATGCTCTTACAAGATCCAAGGTAGGCTGCCATAAAGGGAACAACAAATAATCTAAATTTTCAAAGAAATCGTCTTCTATATCGATTTTGACCACTGCTTTACTTCTGAAAGCACCACTGGCCTTCAATGGTAGTTTGCCACCTAGGTGAGTGTCAATAAATAACCAATCTCAAACTGTACTCCGTGATATCAGTATATACAATAATTGGCGACATCCTAAAAAATGCTGAATACAGGGATGACCAATTTGTTTGTGCATGCACATGTGTGTTATATGTACATATGCATCAATTGGGGAATAATTATTTTCCTTGTTTATTGATTGTTTGGTTGTTCCTACCATTTTTTGGGAGTACATTGTATTACCATAAGAAATATATCACTATATTTGGCCTATCCTTGCATCTACAAGGCTCTTATGAGTATTCCAATGTATCAACTAGAATTTTCTCCTCTCCAATAATTCCTCTATGGTTCTCAAGATGGTATGAGAGATGGTTCATCCTCCCTGACTGGAAAAACACCATCCAAAGATAACTCCATCTTTTTTAAAGAAAAATGAACCTAGAAATTGTATGCCATTACTTCACCTCCTCATTGCCACCGCAATTCCCTTGCAGTTCTGCAAGCCACGGCAAGGCAACAGTTAGCTGTTCCACTTCACCTTTATTGATCTAACCTCCTGTGTTTAGTTTACAAATGCAAGCAGAAGTAATTCAAAAAATGGCCATTCCATCATATTTTTGTTAATCTTTTTGTTGTACTCATAGAAATGACACCATTTGATGCCTAGGGGATCACATAATTTATAAATCTTGATCAAATTTAGGCATGGAAGATCAAAATGAATGGAGTACATCATCAATAAATTGCCTCGCCTGGAGTCCTCATGTAGCTATATTTTGACATTTATCCTACTAGTAATCTGCACGTGCGAAGCACGTCCTAATAATTTTTTTTAAAAAAGTAAATACTAAGACATAATCTATCATCGAACTAGAGATGTCACTTTACTCATCACATACTCTTTACAAATTACCCCAGTGGCATCAACTTTTATTTTATATTAGCGGCACTTTTGTAAATAATTATGTCGTAAATAAATTTGAACTTTGAGGGTATTATGGTACCTAACCGCAGTTAAGTAAATGAATGGTTAATATAACTCCCACTTAAAATTAAATAGTTGAGATTAGATGGTTGGTTTAATGGTTGTCTACAAATGACAACTCCAACTCTCCCATTATAATATTAGAGATAGTGTCAACATTTTCAGCTAGCACTTCTTGTTGTTGCATAAAAGCAAACTTAAAATTTGTCTCATCCAGTCCTCCCACCAAATTACATGGGCCACCAAATTAGATAATCGACACCGTTCATCTTGATCTCTCAGAAACATAAACATATATGGATAGATAATGATCTCTAAGAAACATCGAAAGTTTAAAGTCGACCATATAGTAAAAGATAGATTCATAGAAGAAGAAAAAAACGGATGCTTAATATACGACAAAAGGGGGAGTTAATTGATGGTTTAGAGGCTTTTTTTAATTAAAAAATGGAACCGTAGTTCAGATTTTATTAGAATGTGCAAAAATACTACCCCTTACCAACAAAATCTCCTTGATAGAAGTCGCAAGGTTGTAGTTATCTCAATCCCCATACAAATTTTGGCTAAAAGTATACCTCGCAATCTTGTGAGCAGCTAGGTTAAAATCCTGGCCTTATAACTCAGCATGATGTTTGGACAGCATGCAACTATCCGTCGACACTCGAACACTAAATGCCGCACTCTCCTAGGAGGGATGGACAAGGAATCTGTAATCCAATTCACTGCATACCTAGAGTCGCTTACCACATGATAGACTTGCTCAGAATAATGATAAGTAAATAACAGACTTTTCTTTATTGCTGTGAGCTCTGCAGCTTCAGGATCTGATGTTTCAACTCAATAAGCACACACAAACTCTATTACACCTTCATGATTCCTGGCTATGGCAGCAGCTGAGGCAATTGGGTTTCCTATGGCTCCAATGGCATTGATTTTCAGCGTCTAATGGTGGTGGCTTCCAACCTCCTCCTGTACCATTTGAGTGAACATTCGTGTGCTGATTTGAACTAACACCATGGCCACTGTGGACCTCCGCTAGTGCTTGAGCAACAACAACATCCACGCTGGGGGTTATATTATCAAATATAACTTTGCATCTATGTTTCCATACTTGCCATAGGAACTAGGATTCAATCTTCATTAACATTCTCATCTATCCATGCAGCAAATATGTACACTTCAATATGAACAAAGTGTACCATCCATTTGGGTGACCCACCATATAGTTTGTTAGGTGAAAAAAACTTCGCTTTTCAAAAATGACATTGCATTGATTGCAATTTTGAAAGCAACACCGGTCTCCATGAAGAAGTAGTGCAAGTGTCTTTATTAAATACTACCCATTATACAAACTAGAGTACCTAGCTTTTGACAATTGAAACCTCAAATGCAGCCCGTATATGTGGATAAAGAGTGTTCATATGGGCATACTTGGATGCATAACTTAATGTCAAGAGAACTGTCCCTTGATTATCTACAAATTATAAACACACAAGTAAATCCTACATAATACATACTAAATTTTAGTAAGGTTAGAACTTCCAAATAAATTATCTCAAGTTCATGTTTGGGGTATACATAAAATCTACAAGTGTAACTATTGCATTTGAGATAATTACAACTATACTGGAAAGAAAAAAGAAAAGAAAAAACTAGGAGTAGAACCTCGTTAAAAAAAATTGATACTTACAGCCAAGCTATACTTTGAGATAATTACAACTATACTGGAAGAAAAAAAAAGAAAAAAAAAACTCGGAGTAGAACCTCATTAAAAAAAAAATTTGATACTTACAGCCAAGCTATACTTTTTAGCAACTTTCATCAGTTTCAATGACAATCCACCAAGCACTCTAGTCCTTAGAGCCAAATCATCAAAATCTTGACGAAAATGAAAAGTGACACTGTCGATAATAACTATCTTCACCTGTCGAAACAATCAATTTGAATTAAGAAGAGAAGAGTACTTCTCAGAATCTCTATGATAGGAAAGCATCACGGCAAACTTTATGAATAATCTTATTAGCAAAAAGAAGTAAAAAAATAAAATAGTTTTAAAAGAGAAAATAATGCACCACATTTATGCAATTCACAAACAAGAAAAGGATCTTATAAGCATTGACAAAATTATGTCTTTAGATGGGCAGGCAAGATCATGTGTATCCTATAGGCTATAGCAATATAATGATACTAGTTATTATGTCTTTAGATGGGCAGGCAAGATCATGCGTATCCTATAGGATATAGCAATATAATGATACTAGTTATTAATAACTAAACTCTACTTGCTTCCATGGACTGTTAAGAGTAGTAAAGAACGAGTAGTTCCCAGAATATAGGGGGCAACATCAGTAATAGAGTACAAGCAGTTCCAGTAACTGATCTGGTAATGTGGGCTATAGTCGATGTCTTCCTAAGTCCTAACACACGTGATTACACATCAAGTATGTAAAGGATAAGAAATTTTAATGTCAGATTGTAATTAGTTACAAAAGAAATGAGCGGCAGACTATACATTTAGATATAATAGAAACGGAAAAAGCCTGCCACTGAATTAAGTGCAAATGTTGTATGCAGGGTTCATGAAAGATACAAATATATATCAAAGATATCATCAAATCAACCTGTATTTCCAAGGACAAGCATGATCGGTGCCAAGTAAATGCAACATGCATAAATCTTGCAGAAACTTTGCTCCAAAAAAACTCAGTAAAAAAATTTCAAAAAAATTTACAGAATAGGCCATGGATAGGGAAAAGATGAAAAAATCACAGGCTGATATCAAATCGTTTTCACTAATTGATGCATGTCCACACTGAATTTTGATGCATCACTAAATAGAAGAGGCCTTGCAGAAGACAAACTGTATAGTTGAATCATAGAAAAGGATTTCCAGCAGGAAAGAAATATTCTCATGAAAAACAAGCAAACACAAAATATAATGATGCATTATGCATATGCTTTTAGTCAAAAATAAAATGTTTAAAGATCTTGAGAACTTACATCTCTATGCTCCTCAAGAAACTTTTCCAGGTGGTTTATAACAGCAATTTGCTCAGTGTAACTGCAAATGCGGAAATATAATATATTCGCCAGAAAATTGTTAGGCTGCATCTTTTCTTCGCAAACTTTAGAATCATTTTGGTGATATAGAAACCCATCAAGCATATCTGTGACGCATGCTTCAGCAATTTGCGAAGCTCGTTCAACCATGAAACTGCCTTCAGTATCTGGATCCATGCAAGTATTATGTTTCTAGAAGTAAGACCAGAGAACAACAAAACAAGGAGCCATAACACAGAGAGATGGTCCAGAATGAACCTATATAAATTGCTTTTCCACCAACACCCCCAAAATAGTCTGGAATTTGGACATTGATTGCAAGCTGAATCCTGCATATTTTATAATAAGAAGCGCCTTTGATGCAAACCCATTTTAAAATTCACCGAAGATGAAAATATAGGCATACCCCAACTGCGTCTTACCAATACCAGGAACTCCACCTGCAAAGATGTATGACAACACAAGGAAAACAAATTAATGTATTTTTTAAGCCAATTAAATTGCAAATTAGATTAAAGACTTTTTAGGCATAGGATCTTTGAGATTCGGGTGTTAATTTTTTCCAAGTGCAATATATGCATAAAAAATCAAAGCATATACACAATTCTCAAAGCTATCTTAAGATGCAATCTAGTTGTTAAAAACATTAAATTTCTTTCAACAAGTTTACTCTATTGGCAGTGAACCAACAATGTATATAATAACCATCTTTAAACATTACCGCTGCGGCGTAAGTGAGCCTTAATAATTATCGATAAATCTTATGAAAAGTTTTGTATACAAGCAATCTTAACACTTACCGGAAAGGTTATATTCTTGTTATAAAACATTTCGTATTCCAACTCTCAACATATATGCTTAAGTTGAGTGCATGCATGTGTAGATATTGACAACTTACCAACTTCAGTAACTTCTTTGCAATGTATACCACCTCCAAGTATGGCATCTAGATCTTCACAGCCAGTACTTATGTGTTTCTGAGTCTGTTCTTCAGACAGCATATCCCAAGCAGTTTGAGCTCCTAGAAGAATTACAAGAATGTATTGTGAAATTAGTATCTTTAAACAATCAAGAAAAAATCATATGAGAAGAAAGTAGGGAATTAAGAGTAAAAACAATGCAAGCGGAATATAACTGCTACTTCTACCTTTGCAAATAGAGATTTCAGGTATTTCAATACTGTGCACACTAAAACCAACATGCTCACAGATTATCAAGCAAGATCGTTTAACTGTTAGTAAACTGTTCTGAATTTCTAATATATATACATTTTATTAGTGTTTCACTATGTAACATCATGGTCAATAACAAAATATGGTTTTGAGATATGCCACCTTTCTCCAAAACAATAAACATCTCTCAACAATTTAAGAGTCATATGTCAATCTATATTTGTTTTTATAAATTAGACTAAAATTTCCACCAAAATTTTGACTAAAATTTTATACCTGATGTATACATTTCGTAAAGTTAAGAATCTTTTCTATCACTTTTGGGTAAAGTTCAAACTACTCTTTTAAGAGAAGGGGTTCATCCACCATTTCATAAAGTTTGGATATTTTCTATCACTGTTGTGTCATTTAACACACATACATGCACGCACCCACATGCACGCACGCACGCACCAAGAATATATGCATCCTCTTAAGCATTCAGAGTCTTAGACAGACATATACCTATCAAACTAGGTTGAAGCCATATGGAAGTTCAAAGAAGAAAACGAGCATGAACCCTTAAACTAAGTGTGAAGTTTTGGTTTATAGTAATACATATATATGTAGCCACCATACAAATTCTTAATACAGAAAACTAAACAACATTTATACATATTGGTTCCATTAGCATGAAGAGAACCAAGTCAACATAATTAACAAACACACCCAGGGAAAAGAATTCGAAAAAACCACAAAAAGAAAGCTGGAAGATTCTAGTATTATACCAGCTAAAATTGTGTCTCTTCCAACTGGCACCTCTGTTCTACTCCTTTCAGATGTAAACTTCATAACATCCGATGCTTCTGGAAATGCAATATTGAGATCAGTCCAATAGGCTTTCAGTCAATTATACAAACAAATTACTTCTTTGATGACAACCATAAAAAAGAAACAAATAGACCTTACAGAAATTTTGCTTATAAAAAACGATCCCAAGTATCTTTAGGTGTCTATAATAAAACTAATGGAATTTTCCATACATTATATGCATGAAAATGTCATAAATCAAATTGATCAAAAGCTAAACTATCACCTCATTTTTATGTACGAGATTTTCAAATCTGAACTCTTTAGTCTTCCTCACAAAGTTCAGTTTGTATGTAACTATATACTCAGAATCAGAGCTCATTAAACTTCCTATTAACTGTATATTATTTAACCAGTTGCACCATCAAGGATCGCATGCACCCATCTAAACTCATTTTCATTTGGATTTATATTGAAGAAATTCTAAAGATAATAACACTTGTGTTCATATTTCTGTTGGCATAAAAACTAGAAACTCTTTCGGACTAACCACAGCTCTACTACCACCAGCTATCCACAAGTGTCCCAACCAACCTAAATCGTTACTGTAACACCCGGCATTTTTTTCCCGTACACGGGTAAGACCGTGCTTTCCCCAACCATTGATATTTGAACGGAATTTATCAAACTTATTGTTGTTTTTATCTTAGTAATAGATAGTGTTTGATGTATGTTGCTAATGCATGCATATATGTAGTAGATCCAAATAGAAACCTAGTTTTAATTGAACCCACAGAAATAAATAAATAAATAAATAAATAAATAATTTTTTTTATTTTTATTTGAAACCTTTTGATTTTGATTTGTTGGAGACTCACCGGAGACTGATCGACGGAGTCGGCTTCTCTCCGGCAAGTCGCCGGCCATCATAGGCCCTCCCCAAGTGGAGACCCGAATCCGGACCCGACCCGATAAGAAAGAGGGATGGGTTTCGGTGAAGAAAGGAAGGAAGAAGAAAGAAAGTAGCAATGGGTTTTTCTTTGGACTGCGAATAGTTTAATAGCGGTGTATTGGATTGGAATTTAAAAAGAATTTAAAAGAATGTGAAAATCCTAGTGTATTCTATTAGGATTTTAAAGGAGTTTATAAAAGTCGCAGTGTATTCAATTGAGACTTTAAGTGATTCTATTCAATTCTTGGTGTATTCAATTGAGATTTTAAATGACCCCATTAAATTCTCAGTGTATTCAAAAAGTTATTGATTTTGGTAGAATTGAGAATTTGAAGGATTTAGATGGAATCTAGGGTCTGAGGTATAAATACCAAAAGCCTTTGCAATTCTCACCTTCTCTGTAGAAACGTTCAAGCTATTGGTGAGTATGGTTTTGTTTCTTGTACATATGCCCCAAATTATCCCCAAATAAACCCAAACCCTAATCCCCTTCTCCCGCCATCGTCTTCTTCCTCTTCTCTTCTACCTCCCGACCTCCGATCCCCACGCAGGGGCCTAATTCAACCCAAACCCTAATTCAACCCAACCACCGATCCCCACGCAGAGGCCTCCATCCGCCTCCTGAAAGACAATGGAATCAATTTCAATCAAAATCAACGCGACGGAGTTGATTCAAAAATATTCTCAAGATTGCTATGGCATAAATTGGTTTCTCGTTGCAGGTATAGGACGAAGTGGATAACGTTCCATGGTTTGTATGATGTGGCCTATATAGTGAAACTATTAACTAGAAGACATATGCTGCAGAAACAGCGAGTATTGAGTTGATGAGGAGATGTGGTAGAGTTATGATGCCTAACGGGAGAGTTGGTGCTCCTTATAGATCTTTTGCTCCCTGACTTTGGTTACCGGGTATTATTAGTTATTATTATTTTATGCTATTTCAGAATGTTAAAACAGCGAGTATTGAGTTGATGGACTCATCAACAGCTCTCTCATGTAGGGCTGTTTCTTTTTTGCTGTTACTTTTGTTTATGTGGGTGTCCTAGTACTTCAGAAAAATCTTATAAGAATGACATTTTTATGACTTGCGAGGTGCCTTGATATTTATTCGTATGACTCTTCTGAGAATGACAATCTTGTGTAGGAAATGAACTAATTATAAAGTCTATTGTCATCGAATTCCTTCGAATTTCATTAAATTCATAATAAGAATTCCATCAAACTATTTAAAAATCCTTATAAATCCAGTCAAAGTTTTAGGTGAATTCTCCATAAATTCCTTAAATACTGGGATTCTCAATTCTTTTAAAATCTTTTGAAATCTCAATCCAATACACCCCTGTAAATGGAGGGGATTGAAGAGTTATTAGTTGACCACCTACTGAATACTCCACCTTAAAGCGGGGGGTGTTTTGTTCAAAGCAGGGGAGGAGAGGGGAGGTGAACAGACTTGTTTGGTTCACAACCAGAGACAAGGAATTTTATAATTAAACTAGGTTTGTCCTTTGACACGTGCCTACGGCACGTCTTCGGAACGGTATACCTTATTTGATTATATAAAATAATTTTTGAGGTCCAGCAAATTAATTGAAGTAGCAAACACAGAGCGAAAAACATATTATATAAATTTTTTTGAATTTTTTGAATTATTTTTAAAGTTTTTAAAATTTTAAAATTTTTTAGTTTTTAAATTTTTCTAAAATTTTAAAAATTTTATTTTCTTAATTTTTTGAATAGAAGAGGGAGGGAGAGAGAGAGAGAAAAAAATAATATAGGAGTTGTTTTGGGCGGGAGATTTGAATTTGAGTTTTGGGGGGAAAATATGTTTTGTAAGATTAGATATAGGCCTTTGATTTTTTTGAGATTGAAGGAGAGCCACTTGATAGCTTTCTTTGTGTTGTATTATATAGATTATATTTATAATTTTTTTACATTTTAGGAGAGTCTATGCAATACTGTTTCTAATTCTAATTTGATAATGTAATCAAAATAATAAAGACCAATAAACAAAATAATGAACGCAGATTGATTCATAGATATTATTACCGCTACCACATGAAGGAGGTAGTGGTTGCTGGGACGGCAGAGACTGATATGATGGACCAGGAAGAGCTGGTAGCTGTTGGTAGTGTTGTGAATCAGGTTGACCGGAAGTAGCATTCGAGGGTTCAGGAGTTGGTTTCGAAGAAGATTGTTGGAGTTTTGCAAGCTGGAGTTAAGCCTCAGTGATAGTGATTTCCTGTTTGTCGCGAAGAACTTGAACACCAGTTTGTACCTGAAAGGGGTTCAATAGCATATATCATAAATTATGGACAACTTCAAACAATGAAACAATAATGAGATAAAAATTAGACCTTGAAGAGAGATTTAAATTCATTGACACATAGAAAACTACTTTCTGATGATTAAATTGAGATGAAATAAATGAGAGAAAGAGATAAGCATTTTGAGCTTAGAAAAGGATCAAGTATAGCTTACAATGCAAACTGAGTTTAGGTTAATTTATTTGTAAAAAAGAAATTTTAAGGTTAAGGAGCATTCCAGACTTTCAGTATATCACAGGCTAATGATGACTTATGGTTTTTTTAAGAAAACAAAATCTCATAATATTATAGTTCTGAATGCCTTAGAAGTTTCTCTTTAAATCAATGTATTCAAATCCCATGAAATTATTAATTTCAGTGGGCAAAGGAACATACATATAAAAGAACAACTGCCTCTAACCTTTCCACTATTTGCGCCAAAATTACAAGTGATCAGCTATCAAATAGACATCAGCCCTCTAAAATGTGCTGCACACCTAACTAATAGATCTACTTCAGTTTATATTTGCTGCAGAAAAATTCATTGGAACAACTGAAAACTGTCGCAAGAACTCATTTCTTTTGGATCTTCAGTATTTAGAACTCAGTTTAGATCTTCAGTATTTCTTTTGTAAAAAAGTATCAACGGGAACAGTGTGGATCTCTTTTATGCACCTGAAATAATATTGTGCATTCAAATACAAGAATGAGAAATGAAAGCAGTAATCTATAATTAAATTCCAAACGGAACAACCAAATTCAATAAACAGTATATCGCTTACATCTTGCAACTTTAGTACCAATTACATTTGTGGTCAATTGACCAACCACAAGCTTATAGACTTACTTCTTAGTAAATATCATCTAAAAGAACCAATAATGCTCGTTTTCACATATGAAACCACAGGTCATACTTGTATCTGTATTTTAAAGACCAGATAAACAAATAGATGATACCTGAACTCGGTTGAGGGGATGATGATGCAACTCTAGCTTTGTTTTTGGCCATGGTCGTGATGCGAAGAAGAAGATTAGGTCAAGAGAATTGGGAATTGGAAGATGAGAGAAAGAAATCAAGAAAGGAGAAGAAGTACTTTCTGTTGTAATCTTGATCAATCAGCTAACTGATTGATCCTGTTTTATATCGAAGAATTGCGTGCTATGCATGTGAATTGACAGGCCGTTAAGGCCGTTACAGCTGGGTCCCATTTACATCCAATGACTGAGATCTAACCTATCTTACATCCAACGGCTAACATCATCAGATATCAATTCATTTATTCACATCCCGATACTAAAACCCAACCCCACTAATACACTGATACATTTATAAAACCCAACCCAACTAATACACTGATACATTCCCTTATCAGATACCAAGTTCTACCCAGCTCTACATCTGCTCTGCTCCACCCAACTCTTGCCTCTGCACCTCCCTATCAGCCATGATCGATCTCTGGATTGTATCAGCGGGGGGTGTTTGGTTCAAAGGAGGGGAGGAGAGGGGAGGTGAACAGACTTGTTTGGTTCACAACCAGAGGCAAGGAATTTTATAATTAAATTACATTTATACTTTTTTACATTTTAGGAGAGTCTATGCATTACTGTTTCTAATTCTAATTTGGTAATATAAACAAAATAATAAAGACCAATAAACAAAATAATGAACGTAGATTGATTGATAGATATTGTTGTCGTTACCATCATTGTTACCGCTACCACATGAAGGAGGTGGTGGTTGCTGGGATGGTAGAGACTGATATGATCGACCAGGAAGAGCTGGTGGCTGCTGGTAGTGTTGTGAATCAGGTTGACAGGAAGTAGCATTTGAGGGTTCAGGAGCTGGTTTCGAAAAAGATTGTTGGAGTTTTGCAAGCTGGAGTTGAGCCTCAGTGATAGTGATTTCCTGTTTGTCGCGAAGAACTTGAACACCAGTTTGTACCTGAAAGGGGTTCAATAGCATATATCATAAATTATGGGCAACTTCAAACAATGAAACAATAATGAGATAAAAATTAGACCTTGAAGAGAGATTTAAATTCATTGACACATAGAAAACTACATTCTGATGGTTAAATTGAGATGAAATAAATGAGAGAAAGAGATAAGCATTTTGAGCTTCGAAAAGGATCAAGTATAGCTTACAATGCAAACTGAGTTTAGGTTAATTTATTTGTAAAAAAGAAATTTTATGGTTAAGGAGCATTCCAGACTTCCAGTATATCACATGTCAATGATGACTTATGGTTTTTCTAAGAAAACAAAATCTCATAATATTATAGTTCTAAATGCCTTAGAAGTTTCTCTTTAAATCAATATATTCAAATTCAATGAAATTATTAATTTCAGTGAGCAAAGGAACATACATATAAAAGAACAACTGCCTCTGACCTTTCCACTATTTGTGCCAAAATTACAAGTGATCAGCTATCAAATAGACATCAGCCCTCCAAAAAGTGCTGCACACCTAACTAGTAGATCTACTTCATTTTAGATTTGCTGCAGAAAAATTCATTGGAACAACTGAAAACTGTCGCAAGAACTCATTTCTTTTGGATCTTCAGTATTTAGAACTCAGTTTAGATCTTCAGTATTTCTTTCGGAAAAAAAGGATCAACGGGAACAGTGTGGATCTCTTTTATGCACCTGAAATAATATTGTGCATTCAAATACAAGAATGAAAAATGAAAGCAGTAATCTACAATTAAATTCCAAACAGATAACCAAATTCAATAAACAGTATATCTCTTACATCTTGCAACTCTAGTACCAATTACATTTGTGGTCAATTGACCAACCACAAGCTTATAGACTTACTTCTTAGTAAATATCATCTAAAAGAACCAATAATGCTCGTTTTCACATATGAAACCACAGTTCATACTTGTATCTGTATTTTAAAGACCAGATAAACAAATAGATGATACCTGAACTCGGTTGAGAGGATGATGATGCAACCCTAGCTTCGTTTTGGCCATGGTCGTGATGCGAAGAAGAAGATTAGGTCAAGAGAATTGGGAATTGGAAGATGAGAGAAAGAAATCAAGAAAGGAGAAGAAGGACTTTCTGTTGTAATCTTGATCAATCAGCTAACTGATTGATCCTGTTTTATATCGAAGAATTACGTGTTATGCACGTGAATTGACGGGCCGTTAAGGCCGTTACAGCTGGGTCCCATTTACATCCAACGACTGAGATCTAACCTATCTTACATCCAACGGCTAACATCATCAGATACTGATTCATTTATTCACATCCCTACACTAAAACCCAACCCCACTAATACACTGATACATTTATAAAACCCAACCCAACTAATACACTGATACATTCCCTTATCAGATACCAAGTTCTACCCAGCTCTACATCTGTTCTGCTCCACCCAACTCTTGCCTCTGCACCTCCCTATCAGCCATGATCGATCTCTGGATTGTATCAACTCCTCCCCCCTAATTTGAGACCTTGCCTCAAGGTCGAATAGAGGAAATCTGTGAACCAACTCCCAATAAGGTTCCCAAGTTGCAAGTGTAATATCTTGATGCTGCCACTTAATCAACACTTCTGATACTTGCTTTCTTCCTTTAATCACTGACCTGCGATCCAATATCGCCTCTGGTTCAATCAAAGCTGTAGACCCTGTTATAGGTATGTTGCGTTGCACCTCAATAGCTGGACCTAAATGCCTTTTGAGTTGAAAAATGTGGAATACGGGGTGAATTTTGGACTTCATAGGCAAGTATAGCTTATAAGCCACAGCTCCAATTCTTTCCAGTATTGCATAGGGACCATAATAAAGGGGAGACAGCTCGCGCACAGCTCTAGTAGCAACTGACACTTGTAGATAATGTTGCAGCTTAACATACACTAAGTCTCCCACTTGAAATACCTTATCCATCTTATGTCCATCTGCTTGTTTCTTCATTCTATCCTGTGCTTTTTTAAGGTTGTCCTTGAGCAATTGAAGGTTGGCATCTCTTGCCAATAATGTCTCTTCTACATGGGGATTCTTTGCAGTATGAGAGATGTATGATATTATTCTCGGAGGGAGTCTACCATAAACTACTTCATATGGAGTGGATTTAATAGCACTGTGATAAGAAGTGTTATACCAATACTCAGCCCAAGGCAACCATTTACTCCAATCACTGGGTTTATAATAGCAAAAACACCTCAAATAAGTTTCAACACACCCGTTAACCACCTCTGTTTGGCCGTCAGTCCGTGGGTGGTAAGCGGTTGAGAAATGAAACTTAGTGCCGTGCAATTTAAGAGACTCTTTCATGAGGGAACTAGTGAATACTGCTCCTCTATCACATACTATGGAGATTGGCATCCCATACAGTTTGGAAATGCCCTCAGTCAGTACTTGAATTATGGATGCTGCAGTATAAGGGTGTTTGATGAGAAAAAAGTGGGCATATTTACTCAATCTATCGACAACCACTAAGATTACCGAGAACTTGCAATTGAGAGGAAGACCTTCAATGAAGTCCATGCTTGCTTGTTCTCATATTTAATCAGGTATTGGAAGAGGTTGCAACAACCTCGAAGGTGATTGACACATGTATTTGCTAGTTTGGCAAGTTGAACACTCCTGCACATAATTTTGAACATCCAACTTCATCCCTTTCCACCAAAAAGACCTATGAAGTCTCTGCAGAGTCTTGTCATACCCAGAATGACCACCTATAGGTGTATCATGATGTTCCAAAATCATCAATCTTCTAAGAATTGAGGTTGGACTAATTACCACTTTGGAGCCTTTATACCATACCCCTCGAACCACAGAAAATTTGGTATCATTTGGTTTCCATACTTTATCTGCTAATTCCTTGAAGTAAGGGTCATTCTCATTCATCTCCCATACATCTTTCCACCACTCTGAATGTAATAAACTCAACTGCACAAAGAAGCAGTCCAATTCTCTCATAGACAACCTATCAGCTGGTACATTGTCGCTTCCCCTTTTATACTCTACTTCAAAGTTGAACCCATAGAGCTTAACCAACCAAGAATGTTGGGCTTCAGTTGATAATCTTTGATCTAACAAATACTTGAGTGGTTGATGATCTGTGTGTATGATGAATTTTCTACCAAAAAGGTATTGCTTCCATTTCTTAATTGCCAACAAAATTGCAAGCATCTCTTTCTCATAAGCTGACCAATGCAAGCATTTTCCCTTCATTCCTTGGCTAATATATGCAATGGAGTTTTTCTGCAAGAGCACAAATCCTATACCTACTTTGCAAGCAACACATTCCACAATGAAGGTCTCATTAAAATCAGGCAATTGAAGCACTGGGGCTGTAATAAGAGCTTGTTTTAGTCGATCAAAAGCTTATGCAGCCCCTTCACTCCAAATAAATCCTTCCTTTTTAGTCAGTTCAGTCAAGGGAGCAGCAATTGAGCCATAATTTCTAATAAATTTTCGATAATAACCTGTGAGACCAAGAAAACCTCTTAATGCCTTAACAGATTTTGGAATCGGCCACTCTTTAATTGCAGACACTTTCTTTGCATCTACTGTTATGCCCTTATCAGATACAACATGACCCAAATACTCTACCTCTCTTTGGCCAAATGTGCACTTTGATTTCTTAACAAATAATTGATTCCTTCTTAGTATCAGAAAAGCTTCTTGTAGGTGATTCAAATGATCTTGCCAAGAACCACTAAAGATCAAAATATCATCAAAGAAAACAAGGATGAATTTCCTTAAGTGTTGTTGAAAGATATCATTCATAAGAGATTGAAAAGTGGATGGTGCATTGCTCAATCCAAAAGGCATTACTAAAAATTCATAGTGGCCACTATGAGTTCTAAATGCAGTTTTCGAAATATCATAAGTATGCATTCTTATCTGGTGATAACCAGATCATAAATCTAGTTTTGTAAAGATTTTAGACCCATGTAGCTCATCTAATAGATCATCAGTGATTGGAATTGGGTACTTATCTTTGATGGTCTGCTGGTTTAAAGACCTATAATCCACGCAGAACCTCCAAGAGCCATCATGCTTCTTCAGAAGCACCACTGGGGAGCTATAATTGCTGCTACTTGGCCTAATAATACCTTGCTTCAAAATATTTTCCACAATTTCCTCAATTGCATTCGTTTGTTCAAATGAGTGTTTATATGGTCTAATGCAAACAGGTTTGTAATCTATCTCTAAGGGTATTTGGTGATCATAAGTCCTTGTGGGTGGTACTTCCTTTGGTTCTTCAAACAACCCTTGAAACTCTTCCAACAAGTTATGAAGGTCTGGCTCTTGGGGAACTACTTCGAGTGAAGAGTGATGCTCTTCTTCATATGACATTAGATACAAAACAAATTCCCTATGTGTCTGGAGAGCAATCTTACTAGCTTCCTTGTATGACAAAGGTTTAGTTGAGCCTGGGTGCAGACCTTGCAAGACCCAATTAGTTCCTCTATGCTTGAACTTCAATTGTTTGTCTATTAAGTTCATTGTAACTTCAATTACTTGCTTGATCCATTTAGCTCCAAGAACTACATCATGCCCCCTAATAGGAAACACCAAGAAATCATCAACAATATCATAGCCTTGACAATTTATTTTCACATTAGAGCATAACCCACTTTCCTCCACTTCTTTACCTCCCGCAACTCTCACATTAAAAGTTTGTTTAATGGAAAGTGGCAATCTAGTCCTTTTCAATATGAATGGGTCAATATAGTTGTGAGTAGCACCACTATTTACTAGAACATGAACATCCATACCTCTGAGTTGAGCCTTGAGAATCAAACACTCAGTGTTTACCCCTGTACCAATTGCTGCAGTGCAAAGCTGATGGTTGTCTGCTTCCCTAACTAACTCTAATTTCTCATCCTCTGCTATCAATTGATTTAGTTCCTCTTCATCCTGCAAGGTGAACAAATCCAATCCCCTTCTATGCACATATATGTCTTTGTTTTGCACAAATGCCCCAGCAGATATTTCTCATCACAATGGAAGCACAGACCCTTCTTCCTTCTATCCCACACTTCATTAGGTGAAAGTTTCTTCAAATTATGTCTATCTGAATTACTGGGGCTTGTATTGTTTGAGAATCTCACAGGTTGGTTAATAGGTTGTGTTTGAGTAGTTGACTGTGAATGTTGAGAATATCCTCTGAAATTTGCTCTATGGTGTTTTATAAAATTGCTTAAGTGAGTTAAATTTCTTCTCAAACCTCATCGCAATCTTGAAAGCATCACCCAGTGTCTGCGGCTCTGCCATAGCAACATCATATTGCAACTCGTCTTTGAGACCACTCACGAATTGTTGTACCAAGTAAGGTTCACTAACACCTTCAACAAAGCATTGAAGCTTCTCAAATTTCACTTGGTAATCCAATACTGAGGAGGTTTGATCCAATCTACACAATGACTTCGCCGCATCCTCATAAATGCCTAGCACAAATCTATTGCATATCCCTTCTTTAAACTCCTTCCAAGTTACTGCTCCTTCATTAGTTTTAAGAAACCAACGACACCATTGAACCGCATCATCTTTTAGGCAGGAAAATGCTACTCTCACTTTCTCTTCACCTTGGATCCTATACACTTCAAAATAATGCTCAATTTGGAAAATCCAATTAAGCACATCCTCAGTTCCTGTGTATGGATGAACATCTAATTTTGGTGGTTTTGAAGAAAAAAAATCCCCCAATTGAGTTTTCTTCCTCAAGAATCTCTGCATTCCTAGCAGTACGTAACAAACTTCCACCTCCATTAAACTCAGTGTTAAGATTCTGCTTACCATTAGGTTTTGTCGGCGGAACTACCTCTGATGATTCTTGATTTGATCGAAACTCCCCTATTCATTGAGTTAACAGCTGCAACTGCGTCAGTATCAAAGGAATTTGAGAAATTTGCAGGGCCATGTCTTTCATCTGATTCTTCACCATCAATACTCTATCATCCAAGAACTGATAGCTTCATTGCAACTCCAGATCTTGCGCTAAGCCAAGAACCCCTTCATTGATGGAATCTTTAGGAATTTTGTCTTCCAAACTCGCCACAGGATTGGTCGGCTCTAATACCATTGATGCAACTTTAGCTTTGTGTTTTGGCCGTGGTCGTGATGCGAAGAAGAAGATTAGGTCAAGAGAATTGGGAATTGGAAGATGAGAGAAAGAAATCAAGAAAGGAGAAGAAGGACTTTCTGTTGTAATCTTGATCAATCAGCTAACTGATTGATCCTATTTTATATCGAAGAATTACGTGCTATGCACATGAATTGACAAGCTGTTAAGGCCGTTACAGCTGGGTCCCGCTTACATCCAACGACTGAGATCTAACCTATCTTACATCTAATGGCTAACATCATCAGATACCGATTCATTTATTCACATCCCTACACTAAAACCCAACCCAACTAATACACTAATACATTTATAAAACCCAACCCAACTAATACACTGATACATTCCCTTATCAGATACCAAGTTCTACCCAGCTTGAAATTTGCTCTGCTCCACCCAACTCTTGCCTCTGCACCTCCCAATCACCCATGATCGATCTCTGGATTGTATCAGATGAGTGGTTGAGAGGATGAGTGGGATAATGTCGATGAGCGGGAGGGTGAAGGGGAGAAAGAGAGACTAGGGATTTGGCATATTTGGTTTAGATTATAGGGATATAAAAAGGGCAATTTAGTCAAATCACTTAGACCCAATTTCTCTTCCCTCCAAATTCCCCCAATATTGGAGGGGAGCCAAAAGTGGCTCATGAGGGATTTTGCACCTTCCCATTCCCCTCTCCTCCCATCCATTTTTCCTCCAACCAAACACTGTGTAAGAGCATCCATAATGATATTTCTCAAATATGAGAATACTAGATTTGCCCGTAGGCACGTGCCTACGGCACATCTTCAGAACAATACAGCATATGAAAGTCTTGTAAACAGTCAAACAACAATTATGTAGCTCAAGTTTGAATAGTAAAACAATAATTAGTTGTAAATAAAAGTCCATGTTTCCATTAGTATATGTTGAAAAATAATTATAAATGGAGGTATAAAATACAACTTCTTAGAACTTTGAGTGTGAAAAATGATGAAATTTAACTATTGATAAGATATTTGCTATTTTCAATATAACATGAGCACAAAAAAATTGCATAAAAAATATGAAAAATTACAAACCTGAAATCTGAAAATATAAATTTCTGAGTAAATAGAGAGAGAATGTGTGTGTGTGAGAGAGAGAGAGAGAGAGAAATAAATAAATAAATAAAGGAGTTGTTTTGGGGGGAAAACTTTTGGGCGGAAAAATATGTTTTGTGAGGTTAGATATGGACCATTGATTTTAACCATATTGAATGAGAGCCACTTGATAGCTTTCTTTGTGTTTTATTATTATTATTTTTTGATAAAAGATGACACTGAGTCATCGATTCATTAATGATCAATTAACTAAGTTAAGTAGTACAACACTAGATCATATACGGAGCAAAACGCCCCATATACACCATCCCCCACAATACAACAAAATAACTCCATCAAGTAACCACAAAATTACATGAAAGAGACAGGACTAAAACATTAAGAAACTGACAACCAAATCTAAAAGTGCAGCACCTCTTCCCACTCCTCTCCCCAACCTGGCGCGCTACTCCTCCGAGCTCATCTTCAGCTTCTTCTTCGCGCCCACATACCCTGCCCAATCATGAATGAAAAGGAAAATTTTATGCATTGAAACTGGAAATTTATAGTGAATGGTACGAAAACAAAGATCGTTTCGGTCTAGCCATAGACTCCACAGAGTAGCTGCTACCGCTATCTCCCACGCTCGTCTATCTTCGGTCCTAATGAAACTTTCCCTCCACAGACCCCAAGCGTCTGTCGTGGACCTGGGATACCTATCGCACCCAAAACCCTTACAAACTATTCCCATGTGAGCGCCGCCTTACGACACGTGAAAAATAAATTTGTGGTATCCTCTTCCGCTACCAGACAGGGAGTGCAACTAACATCAATTTCCATGTTTCTTTTTCTCAAATTTACTTTTATTAAGATCGTGTCATTGTCTACTAGCTAACTAAAAACTCTAACTTTCAACGGCGCTTGGGTACTCCAAATAACGTTCTCAACTAGGTGCCTGAGTCCGCCATCATTTAACCATCTGTACATTGATGTGACTGAGAAACTCTGTGCACTACCGATATTCCACTAACGTTGTCGTGGTCGTTGTTCATTTGCCCACCTTCCGCTTGTATGTACCTGTTAAGCTCTTCAAACTGTCCTATACTCTCTTGTGTTAATAGGCCTGCAACGGTTACTGTCAATTTCCCGTTTTTCCAGACGTCTGCAACCAGGGCATCTGGATTAACTACGGCATCCGCCGCCTTGGGAAAGCTATTCTTTAGAGAACTGTCCCCGCACCATTTGTCCTTCCAAAATCTAGTGCTCTTCCCGTTGTCGACCCTGCATCTAGTATTACAATTGAAAATATCCCCCTGCTTCGCACACGGAAGTATCAAAGAAAAGGAAAGAGGCAGGTAACCAGGGGAGGAGAGCAGGCACCTACAGGATGATCTTCACACGAAAGTATCTAAAGAACTGGAGTCGGTTTCGACCGGTGGAGGTACTTTCAATCCCGTCTATTCAATTTTAAACTCTCTAAATGATGATTCGCTTATATATTTCGCTAGTTTATATGGTCTAGCCATGGGCTCTAATAGAGCAGAACAATTAGAAAGAGTAGCAATCATTAGAGGGGAGTATAGTGGAACATTGGTTTAAACTCGGGGGTGTGGTGGGGGGGTGTAAATAGGTGTCTTCCATTGGTCCTTAATGGTGTACGTCTTTTGGAATGTTAGAGGGTTGAGGCGAAAGAGTAAAAAAGGAATGATTTTGATTACCATTAATAAAATTAGGCCTACTATTTGCGGTCTACAAGAAACAAGAATTGAGAATCATACTTTAGGTGAATTCTCTACAATGAGATGAGCAACTGGCTTTGATTGGCAATTCAAGTCAGCAGTCGGGTATTCTGGGGGAATAGCGATGGGAGCTGACTCTACAGTGTTCGAGATATTAGACGATTTTATCGATAATTTCACGGTGTCGATCATATTAAGAAGGAGAATAGATGACTGGGAACACGTAGTTACGATTGTTTACGGCCCATATGACTCTAGATTGCGGAAGGAACTTTGGAGGGAATTGGAGGCTATCAGAAGAAGATGGGATCGTCCGTGGGTGGTAGGCGGAGATTTCAATATTACTAGATTCCATGACGAACATAGAGGTAGAGGACACAGTCACAGCGAACAGGAGTCGTTCAATAGAATTATAGACGACTTGGACTTAATAGAGCTAGAGATGGTAGATAGAAAGTTCACCTGGTCCAACATGCAGCACAACCCAACACTAGCTAAACTGGATAGAGTTTTGGTGTCAACCGAGTGGGAGGACGTGTTCCCCCTTGCAAAAGTGAAATATGCAGCTCGATATATGTCGGACCATCTGCCTTTAATTATAGATTGTGATCGGTACAACAGGAAGAAGTATTTTCCTTTTAGATTCGAAAAATCTTGGACAACGGTTGAAGAGACGCGCCAGAGAATATAGGAGTCATGGGGAGGAGCAACTTCGCAAACTTCAGCAATTGGAACCTGGGTGGAAAATACAAGGCAACTAAGAAGAGATTTAAAAGTATGGGCAAAAGAAAAATTTGGGAATAACAATTCTAGACGAGAAGCAATCGGCAATAGGATTCATGAGTTGGAAACTTCTCAAGAGGACAGAGACCTAACTGAGTCAGAAAAAGAGGAACTGGCAAACGGGAGGTTGGAGCTGCAACACATATGCTCAATGGAGGAATGAATTGAAAGCAACGATCAAGAATCCAGTGGCTAAAGGAAGGAGATGCAAACACAATTTTTTTTCACAAAGTCGCTAATGGAAGGAGAAGACGTAACTGCATAACAGGATTAGAGATTGATGGAACGTGGACTGAGAATAAAGATCTTATTAAATCTCACCTAGACATGAGGTTTCACGATTTGCTAGGGCGAACTGATCAAGCTAGATGCACTCTCGCGCCGGATATGTGGAGCTCCTTAAAGATAGACAGAAGTGAAGGAATCGAAAATAAATTTTCGAAAGAGGAAGTAAGAGATGCCATCAACAGGCTGGGCCAGGACCAGATGGACTGCCCATATTTTTTTACAAAATAATTAACAGATAATTAAGGTGGACCTAATGAATATCTTCAACGAATTCCATGAAGGAACTGCCAACCTTGATAGGCTGAACTACGCGTATTATTCTCATTCCTAAGAAGCAAGATGTTCGTACGGCAGAGGATTTCCGACCAATTAGTCTGCTAAATGGTTCGTTCAAAATTATAACTAAAGTCTTGGCACAACGATTGGCTTCGAATATGGAGGACATGGTCGCTACATCGCAAAGCGGTTTCATCCGAGGAAGAGACATTGCTGGTAGCATCGCAGCCGCACACGAGGTAGTATTCAGGGGAAGCAAAGAATGGGCGGATGACTTTCTTCTCAAAATAGACTTCAAAAAGGCCTATGATTCTGTCAACTGGGAATGTCTAGATGAGGCTCTTAAGTTCAAAGGTTTTGGAGAAAAATGGAGATCATGGATCTGGCGCTGCGTCCAAGGAGGAAAATCGTCCATTCAGATGAACGGGTGGCAGGGAAAGGAAATAAAATGCAAAAGAGGATTACGGCAAGGAGATCCACTCCCGTCGTTGCTATTCGCCATCATAACTGATGGACTGGCCGAAATGATTAAGCGAGCACAAGAGAGTAACGTCATCAAGGGCATTCAGATCAAAGGAATAGATAAACCGATGACCATACTTCAATATGCAGACGATACCTTTTTATTCGGAAGAGCAAATGCCCAAGAGGTCGAGGCAATCAAAGCGGCATTAGCCTGTTTCCAAAGTTGGTTAGGTTTGAAAGTAAACCTCAGAAAGAGCTATGTTACCCCAATTAGTGAGCAGTTATCGATTCCAACAAGCTATATTTCAACAATGCTAGGTTGTCAGACAGGCGAGTACCCGATCAAATATTTAGGAACTCCAATCAGACCCGGGAAGCTACTAAGAGAGCACTGGTCTCCCCTAATTGACAAGATTGCTAAGAAGCTGGCAGGGTGGAAGAGTAAATACCTCTCGTTAGGGGGTAGGATGACATTGCTCAACTCGGTACTTAGTGCAATTCCACTCTACATCATGTCTATTTACGAGTTACCTAAGTGGGTCATTCTCAAGATAGACACGATGAGAAGACGCTTCTTATGGAAAGGGGCCGGTGAGGGAAACAAATGTTTTTATCTCGTTAAATGGGGAAGAGTCTGCAAAAGAAGAGAATTTGGTGGGTTAGGAATTCTAAACCTGCACGAAATGAACCAGGCTTTGCTCAGCAAATGGTGGTGGAAGATTTATAAACGTAGGAAAGGATGGTGGAACTACTACTTTATGTTTTATTATATAGATGGCAAAATAGCATATAGCAAAAATTGCAATTTGTTGTAGTCGTCGTTTGCTATAATTTGAGAAAGACAGAACATCTTGTTTCGTCCGTTTTTTTACAGTTAATTAACTAATAATTATATATAAAAATAGGTTAATTAAATAAATTAAATATTATAATATATACTAAGCTACCTAATTAATATAATAACCTAAGAGCATCTACAGTCGTCATTGTTTAAATTATGCATAAATGCATAAATGCATATAGCATTTGGCTTTTTTGCTATAGTCGTCGAATGGTATTTTTTACCAGTTTAATAAAAATCTCAGATTAGACGGAGCTCGAAGTTGCGTTGGAGGAAAGAAAATATTTTTTAATTGATAGACGCAACTTCACATTGTGTCGGAGGAGAAAAAAATAAATAAAATTTGCCAGACGCAACATGAACTTGCGTTCGGCTTTTCGGGAACCCTAGGACGCAACTTGAAGTTGCGTCCGACAAGTTTTTTTTTTTTTTTGGGATTTATTTACTTTACCGTAAAATTAGGCTTTATTAATTCAATGATTGACCAAAATACCCCTCCTTCATTCTATATATTAATGTTATATGGAACGAAGCAAACATGAATTTGCTCTCGGCCAACTCTCTATCTCAATTTGCTCTCGCTCAACTCTCTATCTCAATCTGCTCTCGCCCAACTCTCTATCTCAATTTCATAAAGCCCAACTCTTTATATCAATTTCTTAATTAGTCGAGAAAAATATCATCGATACGAAGATTTATTGGTCGTTTGAAATCAAAGCGGGAACAAATGCCAGCTCATGGCAACACAAGCAACAAAGGTGAAGAAGAGATTTCAAATGTCGACTTTGCCGATCAATCAAATTGGAATCGTGTAGTAGACGATTCCAAACATATAAGTCAATATATTACTGTTACCCTTGAGGGTGATTTCTGTAAGTTCAGGGAAAATTGGAAGGAACCAATCAAGATGTACAATTAGTACTGCTCACGGGTCCCACTTATTGAAAAACTAGTAGAGCAGGCGGGATGACACCGTTTTATGAAAATCAATACAAACAAGTCGTCGATTCGGCTCGTCAAGGCACTCGTAGAGAGATGGTGGGACACTGCCCACACTTTCCACCTACCGTGTGGTGAGTTGGGTTTCACTCCATTGGATTGGGTTATGCTAACGGGGATTTCTATCGGTATCGGCGATTTGCCTCCATGTGACGATGAGGCCTATACTTTTGAAATTGTTTAGTCTCGCTTCTTTCCGAAATTAACAGTAGATGATTGGAAATTACATGGTATACAGTATACATTTTTCAAAAATTATTTTACCAGTACTATGATTGAAGAAGCTGAAACCGATATGGCACTACTACCGAGGATTGCACGAGCTTTCTTTATGTTCTTTGTTGGTACATTTCTTTACCCTAATGGTGCTGGTTTAGTAAGGTGTGGTTTGCTAGCCGCAGTTGCAGACTTGAATGTTGTTGTCAAATACGATTGGGGTAGTCATGCACTTGCTCTATTGTATTTGTCTTTGGACTCATGTGGCAGACTTAAAGTGAAGGGGTATGGACCGTGGCAAGTGTTAGAGGTAATACTTGATCTATTAGCTACTAATTTTAGTCGAATAATCTCATTATGCTATTTCAATTGTGATGTTCATAACATATTTCATAAACATTTTACAGTATTGGGCTTACGAATACATAAATTGCTATATTCCAGTTAGAGATAGGAACATCCCGATGAAGACACACATGGCTAATTCTGATGTATGGCCGAAAATTATTCGATGGAATAAAGAATTCTTGGATTTAGGCCAATCTGATCCTATTAGGTGCAACCAATCGATGACAGTTGGAGATGCGCACTTCTTCCTCCATCATTTGGCAGCCATATAATGGGTCAACAATTAAAGACGTATATGAAATTAAAGCTGCTAAATTCATTTCACGTTATCGATACGCTTTTACGTACTGCGGCCGGGTATATTAATTGTTAGTCATATTTATTTACATTACTTTGATTAAATATTTTGGTTATGCTAAAGTGAACATTTGATTGCAGGGTGTATAATATCTTGGTGATCGTTGTATTCGGCAACTTACTAGAGTAATTGCTATCCCAAAAGACCCACATCTTCTCATGCATTTCATGACATCCAGTGATACACTTCCTGAACCTATTGAAGCATCACCTTTCGTACGGATTGTGGAGCAGATCACTATGATCAGTATTGGGCAAAAGTTTCAATTGGTCCGATAATGGCGACTCTCTCTCATGCAACCAATGTCGATTTCATTGGGCCAACATCTATTAGAGATACTTCCGCTCATTTGCCATATGCTGCACCTCCATTTTGGCTACCAGTCGAGTATCCAACTCAATCCACTGCAGATAATTCATTATTGCTTGGTCAACCTTATGTTGAAGCGTCACTTTTTCAAGGTGGTACTCTTATTAAGAATTTGGACGGTAATATAAATGTTCCATTTTCATCAAAGTGGGAAACCATCATATGTGAGTTACCAAAATCGTGTATACATTTTCGGCTTTAATAATGTTATTATGTTACAATGTACTTTACTCACTCTTATTATTTTATATATCTTATACCTTTCCACAGGAGGAGTTATACACTCGTTGTCAACAATTGAGCAACACCAAAGCACAGCTTCGATAAATAATACTTTCAGAAATGGTATTGAGGGAATCAATTCCTCGTGAATTACCAAATGTTAGGCGATCTATATCGATGAGCAGACCATCTAATTCCCGACATAGACAATTGAACCTAAATTTAGATGACACCGGAGCATCCACATCCTCATTTGTGTCTGAAACACAGTATAATTATGAAGAATAGGAAAAATTGTACATCATTTATTTTCTATTTATTTTGATGGTATTATTATGAACTTGTAAATGTCAATCAGAAAATATCACATGAGGGTATTAATGTCAATTTGAACATTTTCTTTTTCCTCGTTTCTAAAACCACATAATTAATATCAGAGTATTGTATTAACTTAGGGATTGTAGACTTGAGGGTATTGTAGTCACAACATTAATGTCACATGGCTAGCACCTCCATACTTGGATTGTAGTGAAGTATGTTTTTGTATTTATTCAGTTCCGTACCCATTATTCAAAGTTACTTTCCTATCTACGAAGTGTAGGTTTTGACTTTTTTTACACATATTGATTAACTTTTAGATTGGACATGACATTGATGATTCGTTCTTCTTCAAGCGGCATGATCATTATTTATATGTTGCCATCCCGTGTACAATTATTTCTCGACAACTCTTTGTAAACTTCAACTCCAAAAGAACTACCTTCTAATTAACCATGGCTAATTTACATGTACCTTTTTCCTCGAGTTCATCTTCTGATTTATCAGAGGAGGACAACAATATTGTTGCTAGGATTGTTCACAACCGTCTAATAAAGATTGGCAAAGCAATCCAAGCTAGTGAACAAATCAATCGTCGCTGTTACATTCGTCGGGAAAGAGAAGAAGGTCATAGACGGATGTGGAAAGACTACTATGCCGAAAATTCAGTTTACCCAGATTCAATTTTCCGTCGTCGATTCCGTATGTGCCGACAACTCTTCAATCGGGTATTGGACGTTGTTGTGGGTTACGATCAGTATTTTCTCCAATCCCAGGATGCTTCTAAGAAACTTGGCTTAACTCCTCATCAAAAAATTACGGCGGCACTACGATGTTTGTGTAGGGTTATATGATTAGACAGAAATAAATTTATTTATTTGTTATTTTATTTATAGAGCAATTTTTGGTTTATTCATAAATAATGATATTGTGCATCAACAAGGTCCATATTGTATAGTAATTAAGTCTATGCACAAAGAACACATTCACAGTCTATAATAGAACTGGGCATTCTATTTGACAGACTGTAGCATAACAAGTGAGAGGGTCAACTTGAATTTGTTGTGCTAGTTTGTTTAGTACGAATTGATAGAACAAAGAATGATTACACTTGTAAATAACCACAAGATAGTGTTATCGTTAAAGGTAATATAAACATGACCTCTAAATCCTGAGCAGATAGTGAACTCATTTTTTAATATTGCGCATTTTGATAATCAAAGAGTGAGGTCTTCTAGACCAATACCTCGATGTATTGGATGTGTCTTATTAAAAATATGAGAACATGTATTTGTAATACGGAATCCTATCTCTGAAAAGAGAAGATATTCCCATGTTCATTTAACGAAGGTTATAATCTGACAATAAAATTCCATGAGTATATTTTACAGAAAAA
Organism: Hemerocallis citrina; assembly: GCA_017893485.1. Lineage (NCBI taxonomy): Eukaryota > Viridiplantae > Streptophyta > Magnoliopsida > Asparagales > Asphodelaceae > Hemerocallis > Hemerocallis citrina. Next base: position 24,541,740 of record CM030362.1, on the reverse strand, counting down.
ATATTTTATTATATACAAATTTTATTTTGTAAAAAAAAATTAATAATTAATTTTAGAGTCATTGTCAGATTGTATAAAAGGCTAAATGTGAAAACAAGGTTTAAGTTACAAATTGATCCATGGAGGTGGTATCACAAATTCCAATGGTGCATTTGTGAATATCGGTAAAGGAGGGGTGTCTTGTAGAACTATATTGTGACAGGGGTCTAATAATAATGTAGATTTTAGTTGGGGAGCAAAATACAAATACGTAGTGGACGCTTTTATCTCCTCTATAAATATGAGAGCAAGGCTAAAACCTAGCCGTCTCTCTTGTGCCTCCTACCAGGATATAGAAAAAAATGAGAGGAAGAACTAGTTAGAATTGAAGGAGAAAAAGAAACAAGAAATCAAAGCTTGAACGTAATATTTATTGATTTCTATTCTTTTTATTTTATTTGAAATTAGATTAAATATTAGATCATTGTGATTTTGAAAATATGGAAGAAAAATCCCAACAGTGATATCAAAGCCACTTTGATCTAATTTTAATCAATCGTCATATTGATTCTTATTAGTTTTAATTTTTTTTAAAATTGTAAAAAAAAATCAGATCGGTTTTTCAAATTTTTTTTTGGTTGAGATCGGATTTCAAGATCTGCTTTTAAGAATCAGATTCCTTTCATTGATTATAGGATTACTATCCATAATAATTCACTAGTAGTCCCTGTGGTTATTTACAATCAGATTCCTTTCATTGATTTAACAATCAATGATGGTGGTTCATGGTGTGGATCAATCATGATGTGGATGATGGTGGTTTATGTATTCACTGTCAATGACTTTTCAATCCTGTCATTTTGGCCATGTGTATAATTATGAAACTAATGATACTTTGAAGATTCTAGACTGATGGGCAGTGAAGTATTCGTTTTAAATATAAGTTTAGATCACTTGGTCATATTCATCAGATGAATATGACTTGATAATTTAGCAATAATCTCGATCTTTTTATATATATATATATATATATATATATATAATAAAACACAAAGAAAGCTATCAAGTGATTCACCTTCAATCTTCTAAAAAATCAAAGGTCCAGATTTAACCTTACAAAATATATTTTCCTTCCAAAAGTTTCTTCCCAAAACTCAAATTTAAATCTCCCCCTCAAAACGCTACAAAAGATTATGTATTAGTATACAGCAGTTCCGAATTGTCACCAAGAGGGATCAGATTGCTATTTTTTGAGTGATTGTTAGTATGCCATCAAAGTTTATCTTTAAACTGTGAGTGCAAGTGGGAGTTGTAGGGTTATATGATTAGACAGAAATAAATTTATTTATTTGTTATTTTATTTATAGAGCAATTTTTGGTTTATTCACAAATATTGATATTGTGCATCAACAAGGTCCATATTGCATAGTAATTATGTCTATGCACAAATAACACATTCACAGTCTATAATAGAACTGAACATTCTATTTGGTAGACTGTAGCACAACAAGTGAGAGGGTTGACTCGAACTTGTTGTGCTAGTTCGTTTAGTACGAATTGATGGAACAAAGAATGATTACACTTGTAAATAACCACAAGATAGTGTTATTGTTAAAGGCAATATAAACATGACCTCTAGATCCTGAGCATATAGTGAACTCATTTTTTAATATCTCGCATTTTGATAAATCAAAGAGTGAGGTCTTCTAGACCAATACCTCAATGCATTGGATGTGTCTTATTAAAAATATGAGAACATGTATTTGTAATGCAGAATCCTATCTCTGAAAAGAGAAGATATTCCCTTGTTCATTTAACGAAGGTTATAATCTGACAATAAAATCCCATGGGTATATTTTACAGAAAAATATTTTATTATATACAAAATTTTATTTTGTAAAAAAATAATAATAATAAATAAAAAATTAGAGTCATTGTCAGATTGTATAAAAGGTTAAATGTGAAAACAAGGTTTAAGTTACAAATTGACCCATGGAGGTGGTATCACGAATTCCAATGGTGCATTTGTGAATATCGGTAAAGGAGGGGTGTCTTATAGAGCTATATTGTGACAGGGGTCTAATAATAATGTAGATTTTAGTTGGAGAGCAAAATACAAATACATAGTGGACAGTATTGTAATTTTATCCCAACTAGGATTTTCTAAAGTTCCTAACCCTATGCTTTTATCTCCTCTATAAATATGAGGGCAAGGGTAAAACCTAGCCGTCTCTCTTGTGCCTCCCACCAGGATATAGAAGAAAAGGAGAGAAAGAACTAGAGTTAGAATTGAAGGAAAAAAGAAACAAGAAATCAAAGCTTGAAGGTAATATTTATTGATTTCTATTCTTTTTATTTTATTTGAAATTAGATTAAATATTAGATCATTGTGATATTGGAAATAGGGAAGAACAAAATCCCAATAGTTTAGCGTACGGAGGTGCGACTGAAGCCGTTGACGAATATATACGCATGGGCGAAACAACGATATTGAAAACTGTGCGTCGTTTTTGTTTCGTTTAACTCTATTTAGTACTCAATATATGGGAAAACCAACACCAGCTGATGTGGAAAGACTACTCGAAGAGAACAGCACTCGGGGCTTCCCTGGGATGTTGGGTAGTGTAGATTGCATGCATTGGAAGTGGAAAAATTGTCCAGCAGCGTGGTAGGGCCAGTATACAGGACATGTTCAGGAACCGACTATTATTCTCGAAGCAGTTGCTTTTTATGATCTTTGGTTATGGCATTCATTCTTCGGAATGCTAGGATGCAATAATGATCTAAATGTGCTGAATTGGTCAACTTTATTTAATTAGATTCTTGATGGCTGTGCACCTCCAACTAATTTTGTCATCAACAATCACAATTACAATATGAGATATTATTTAACAGATGGTATATACCCACGTTTGACAACCATCGTCAAAACTTACACCGCACCAGATACACAAAAGAAAAAGAAATTCGTAGAAATGCAAGTGGGTGCAAGAAAAGATGTGGAACATGCTTTTGGAGTTTTACAATCACGATTTGCAATAGTCAAGGGTCCAGCACGTATGTGGGATACAGATAGTCTGTTATATATTATGAAAACATGTATCATCTTACACAACACGATTGTTGATGATGAACGTGATGAATGAATTCTTGATTATTATTTTGATCAAATTCTCGATTGGGATCGAACCAAGCACAGGTAGACCAATTGATGAAGAAGGCCGAATCGTTCGCATTGTCATTCTATGTGATCGGCAAAAACATCATGCACTTCGTCAAGATCTTGTGGAGCATATTTGGAATCAATATGGAGATGAGTAACTGAACTTAGCATGTATTTTTACTATGTATTCCCATTTTCTTATAACTTTTACTTTGATTAAATAATTATAAACGTAGTTAATGTACTACTTTGAACTATAATTTAATATTTGAAGCGTATTGGAAGCCGATAATTATGAGTATTAACTATCGTTACCATATTATAAACACAGGATACATTCGCAATTATAATTTAAAATAATAACGTAGGGACCATGTAATTAAAATTCAATTTAATCACACAGGATACTATGGAGCCATATTGTGAAAAGAGGATTCTTCTTCATTTCAAATTAATAGCGTAAGATATATTCTTCATTTCAAATTGCATGCTTACATTATATTAAGATAAAATACAAAATTTTGGCCTAATGTTCTTTAGCCATCGTTGTAACCACATTTTTGCATAATTTCGTTTTGCCTACACATAAAATAATATCGTTGATTTATTGATAACGTGTTCAGATCGATACCCATAATGCGATCTTCCTCGACCCGTTCTTTAATATCGCATTCTCAGCCTTTTATCGCATTCCTCCTATCTTGCGATTCTTTGCATACAGATGTAAAAATGGCTATTTCTTCGGCCATATCTTTGTATTCTGATGTTTCGACCACTCTTTTTCCTTTCCTCTTAGTAGCCTTGCGACCTGGTGGTCGGGTAAGGGGTGTAGGTGAATTTGTATCAACAGGTATATCTGAGTCCCAGTTGTTTATTGTGGAAGAGTTTTGGCTACCACTCCCTTCACCGGATTGGGTATTTTGTACTCGATCAAACACTTGTGCAGTACGCAATGAAAATTTCGGCTGATCTTTAAGAATCTCATAACATTCATCAAATTTGAAAGCTCTCTCCGAAGTTGCCATATATTCTACTCTGGCTTCGCGAATCTGAGACAACATTGAAATTCCAAACGTTATTATGTACACAAATAATATGAATAATGACTTTAAATCATACTTTTTCTACATACCTTATCTGTCTCGGATGTTCCGCTACCGGTCCTAGTAGTTGCATTGCTCAAATTTGCCATGAATAGGGCTACTTCTTTCGAAGTTGAAATCGACTAGTAAGTGAGCTTACTGTTCTGTCGGTCGGAGTTCATAATAATAAAAAAACACGCTCCCAGAACTGTGCCCCGGATTGATCGTTACCCATTACTGGATCTTGAGTTATACTAATCCAACTATGGCATAGAAGAACATCTTCCTGAGACGTATATGCTCTCCCCCTTGTACTTCGACTCACCATTGATTTTCTTTCACAAATAACTCAATACAAGACAGAGAGGTAATAGAGACTTGAGATCTGGAAGTTTTTTTAGACAATTGTGGTGCTAATATTCGGTTCAGGATGAGTACTATATATACAAAATTTTAGTGAGTTATTCAGATAAAGAAAGTGCCGTTGGATTTATCTTGGAAAGCAAAAAGTAATCGTTGAATGAAGAGGGGGCAAAATGGTAATTCAATTAAAAAAAAACCCAACAGACGGAACTCAAAGTTCCGTCCGAGAATTGCGGAAGTGGACGGACGCAACATGAAGTTGCGTCCGAGGGGGGCTTGTATTTTACGATTTTTTTTTTATTTGTAAAAATTATTTTTTTTCAGAGCGACGGAACTCGAAGTTGCGTATGACAATTTTAAAATAATATTTTCTTGAGCGACGGAACTTGAAGTTGCGTCCTTTAAATTATACATAATTATCATATTCGCTCTCATTTATAGCAATCTACTGTACCAAAATATGCAAAATATAAACGACTGCAGCGATATTTTTGTGAAATATGCATATTTAGCAGACGACTACAAATCTGCAAATGCTCTAATCTAAAGAAATCAAGAACACACGCGCTTCCACTGTAATAAGCTACTAGAAGTGTAGATCCATCTTCCCCATTCCCGCACCTAAAAAACAAAAACACATTTTCCTCCCCCATCTCTGTCAATGGCGGTCCTCTCCGTCGTGCCCCCCACCACCCCCACCTCTCCCTCCAACCCCACCACCCCCTCCTCCCCCCCAAACTCCATCTCCGCCTTCGACTTCGGCAACCCCGACACCCTCTCCCAAATCCGCAACCTCACCGACGTCGTCTCCATGACCCGCCTCCTCCACCAGTGCATCGCCTACCAGCGCTCCCTCGACCTCCGTCTCGACTCCCTCCTCTCCACCCGCCCCGACCTCGACCGCCACCTCCTCTCCATCCTCTCCGACTCCCACCACCTCCTCCACCTCTCCCTCTCCGACTCCCAGCTCCTCCTCTCCTCCCTCTCCTCCACCTCCGACCTCGCCCACCACGTTTCCCGCAAGGTCCGCGACCTCGACCTCGCCCAGTCCCGCGTCCACCTCACCCTCTCCCAGATCGACGCCATCCTCTCCAAATCCCACTCCCTCGACTCCGCCAAATCCTCTCTCCAATCCGAAGACTACCACTCCGCCGCCAATTTCATCCGCTCCTTCCTCGAAATCGACTCCCAGTTTCCTTCCCCCGATTCCGATCTCCAGCGCGAACAGCTGCTCGAATTGAAGGCGAAGCTTGAGTCTATTGCCAGATCTAAGCTGAACGCCGCCGTGGATCGGAAGGATCACCCGGAAATCATCCGATTCGTCAAGATTTTCCCCCTGTTGGGTCTGAATCAGGACGGGTTGAAGGTGTACGTTGGGTATTTGAAGAGCGTGGTGAGTTTCAGATCTAAATTGGAGTTTGAACATTTGAGGGAGATTACGGATCAGGGTGGGGGGCAGGATGGGGGGAGTTTCGTTGCGTGTTTGACAAATCTGTTTAAGGATATTGTGCTGGCGGTGGAGGAGAATGATGATATTCTGAGGGATTTGGGGGAGGAGGATGGGATTGTGTTTGCCATTTCGAGTTTGCAGGAGGAGTGCGATACACGGGGGACGCAGATCTTGAAGAAGTATATGGAGTATAGGAAGGTGGCCAGACTGGCGTCGGAGATTAATTCCAGTAGTAAGAATTTGTTGTCCGTTGGGGTGGCGGAAGGGCCGGATCCGAGGGAGGTGGAGACGTATTTGGGGGAGATTCTTTCGTTGATGCATTTGGGGGAGGATTATACGGAGTTTATGGTGTCGAAGATTAGAGGGTTTGGGTCGATTGATCCGGAATTGGGGTCGAAGGTGACTAAGAAGTTGAAGAGTGGGAGCTTTAATTCTGTGGTGCAAGAGCTGACTGGGTATTATTTGGTTTTGGAGGAGTTTTTCATGGTGGAGAATGTGAGGAAGGCGATAGCGATAGATGAGCAGCAGGTGGATAGTTTGACGACTTCGATGGTGGACGATGTGTTCTTTGTGTTGCAGAGTTGTTGTAGGAGGGCGATTTCGACGGGGAGTATTAATTCGTTGTTTGCTGTGTTAAGTGCGGCTGCGAGTCTTTTGGGCCATGAGTATCAGGAGGCTTTGCAGCAGAAGATGAGAGAGCCGAATTTGGGGGCGAAGTTGTTCTTGGGAGGTGTTGGGGTGCAGAAGGCGGGGACGGAGATCGCCACGGCTTTGAACAATATTGATGTGAGTGCAGAGTATGTTCTAAAGCTACGACATGAGATTGAGGAGCAGTGTGGGCAGGTAAGAATAAATTGTATACTACTATTTGCTTACAATATTATCCTGACTAGGCTTGCTTATTGGTACTTACGGAGTATTTTCTTTCACTGGCGAGATGCTTAATTTGAAGTAAGGTTTTTATAGCGTGCATTGTTGTTTCATTAGTTTGTAGATCACTTCACCTGGTTGACTGTTGTTAGATTATGATATGGGATAGGATAGTAGAATGTCGTAATTTGAAGTTGCAAAAAGTTTATTTTTAGTGGTATAAAGAGACCTAATCTTAGGTTTCTCGAGTGGATGCATCTCTTTGTGTATAGTCACTAAATCACCAACAACCAGTTTACAGATTGTGTAGTTGGTATAGTCTCACTTGCTAAGGTTATTAGCATTCCTGTGTGTGCTTCTTAAAATTTTGCCTCCCACTTAGCAAAAGATAATAGTAATTGTTAATCATATATATTATCACTTAAGGCTTGGAATTTTGGATACTTACAGTTAAACTTACATTTAAGGGGTATTGAATACCTTTCAACCAGTATGGTCGCACCATGTGCATTTCCTCATACCCATGCTCGTGTCAAGACCACATGACACCTGAAGGTCTGATCCTCATGGCATATACCACTAATGTCCATCGCATTAGTTTTTTTCCCCTTCCCCGTTTACTTCTTTAGTAGGGCAAGTTTCTTCTCTGTGTCCCACTTTACAGAGACTTAGAACACCTCATGCAATCAAATCATTTTCCAACTCATATTTCAAAGCAACTTCTGTCTAAAGCCGGTGGCGCCATTGCGTCAACGCATTCATCTAGGAAATCCTGTTGATTTAGCTAGCAGCTTGTGGTGTCTATTGTCTACTGTATTGTGAACCAATATTTATGAATACACAGAAGGATTAAATGGATAAACCATTGCTAAAAAAACAAGAATGATAAACCATCTTTAGGCCTGGATGCCTTGTTCATGTCTTTGTAACCAACAACTTTCTTTTGAAGTCATTACAAATAGTATTTTAACATTCTCCTGCACACCTGAGCTAAAGAAGTAGTTGTTTCCACCTGAAAAACCTTGCCTGCTAGATGATTGTTTTCATATATGCTTGAAGAAAAGCTTTCGCATATTGAGAAAATGCTTCAGATCTACAGTCTTATTGGTAAGTCTTTACTTGTGGCTCTCTTTTTCCTATTCTCCTTCTGCTCATTGATGAATCACAAACTCTTCTTTGAGAGTTCCAGCCAAGTTAGTTTTCCTGCTCCATCTATTTTGCTGCTTGGTCTTGCAAACTAACTGACCTGAGTCTTCTTTCAGAAATGGCCTTTTTTTGGTGTGCTTCCTAGACACACTCATGGTATCCTTCCCTTCTTAAAAGAAGACTATCTTTTCCCAATATTCAGAAGTTACATATCAATTAAGTATTTTGACTTACCCATTACTCTCTGTTTCTGTGATGTAGTAGTCTATATTATCTTTTCTATTCTATCTCGCCCAACCTTTTCTCTTCTATTGCGCCCTACCTGCTACTTAGAGATCTTTATCAGTTCGGCAGATGGAATTTTTATAGGGATTTCTGTGCCGCACACTGTCTATATAATTTACTGCAAAAAACTAGAATGTAGTCTATGCAAAGTGTTTTGAGTGATAATCTAGTTATAGGTATGTATCCTGAATGTGAGCCTCTCTTTAAGAATTGAACCATGTCCCTAACTTGTGATGGTACTAATTTCCCTGCGTAGGAATAACAGTAGTTAACAATTTTTAAAGTAAAATTACGGTCCATTGGGATTCCTCTTTAACACAGAATAATAATCTAATATTAGACAATTGCATCTGTCAAGGGATCTGGAGATTTTTTGTTTGATCGAAAAGGGATCAGAAGATTGTTTCTAGCAAATTCATTGGGACTTTAATTGGTTGAATCTCTATTGCAGAATGTTAGCAATATGTGAGCCTCTTCTTAGAGCCTACTCTCTAGGATTGCAAACAGTTCTCATGAACAATTATTATCCTCATTATTATTAGGAATAATTAGTAATAATTAGCAAAAATAAATTATTTGTGTTTTCATTCTCATTAAGACCATTTTAGTAGTATTAGAGTAGTAACTAGTGATTAAACAAACAATTATAGGCTCATTCACAAGTCCATCAAAGCTGAATTTATCCTACACAACACATACAAACAGTAGTTTCATGCTTGTTTGAATAATAGCAATGAGATTCCCCAAGCAATAATAAGAATATTTATAGTGGAACATCTTGGAGCCAAACATATCCATACCCACAACATATACACACCAGTTGGAGTTGAAAGTTAAAACCATTATCTTTTGAAACTTTCCTTTCAAACAAACTGTGTGTATAGGACTTAGCTTCAAACTTATGCATGTATTACTATTTTTTCTTAAAAATTAATATTAGGTATATACCCATAGGTAGAACTAGGACACCTCTAATCTAATCCAACTATCACAACAAAAATCTTCTAAAAGTGTGACATATAATGTTTGTCTTCGCTAAACTCTGCTATATAAGGGTACCAAAAAAAGAGTACTTAGAAAATGGGTATATTACAAACTTTAAACTAAGAAACATTGTTTCAGATTGTGGCAGTGACTCTCTAATGGCCGTACATACTTCATATTGATCCAATAGGTTTAGGCAGTGTGGGAACGTCAAGTCAAAATCCTCTTGCAACCAGCCCATCCTGATCTGAATGGGCTATGCATGAACCCATTCAGATAAGGAGGAATGTAGCCTATGCATGAACTCTAATGCAACACATAGTTTCTACCATGTAAATAATCAGCTAGGTTGCCAAACTCTTTTCAAATTTTTGTATTGGCTTTGTTTTGGTTCTATTGACTCCGTATTTTCTGATATTCCTTGCATAGTATTGATCGGCTAGTACTTCATCATTATAAGCTATTAAGCTCCTTTGGGGTAGTATTTAATCTAGGTAAAAAACCTTTTCAAAAACCAATCCAGATTGCTATGTGGCCAATTTTCAAACTATTGTGGGAACCTTGTGTTGCATTAGGAGATCATATGTTGGCCATGTTTCCTCGTGTTAGGAGGGTTATTCAATGTCAGCATCTTTTTCATCAGTGACCTCACTAGAGTGTCAATAGACTGAAGCCTCCATTGACTTGAGCTCTGAACAGTTATATGGATACCTATTTTGGATTGCGGTATTAGCTCTGTATCAGATTGTATCAACCCTGTGTAGGCCATCTGCAGAATGATAGTTCATTGTTTTAGGCTATATTGGATTGTGATGTTAATACCTGATTCTATTTGGCCCATCTAGATTGGTTTCAACCTATTTTTTAGAACTATTGCGGAAACTATGTGTTGCAGTAGTTATGTACGCCACGTCCCCCCTTGTCAAGAGGATTATTCATTGTTGGCATTTTTCTTTCATCGGAATCTCCGTAGAATGAATAGAACTGACATGGACAATCGGAATTTGGAACTCTGTACCATTTATGTGGGGTGCCATGTGAGTAGGTAGCTAGACTTTTTCAAATTGCGTATTGGCTCCATATTAGTTGTACTTTGCTGATATTGACTTCATATAATCTAGCAACCCATACTTCTTCTAGATCAGTCTACTAACGAATATTCATCTATACCAGAGACTCAATATTTTTAGGCAGTGTTGGATTGGCCAAGTCAATAACTAATCATATCCAGCCCATCCAGATAGGTATTGGCCAATTCTTAAAACTATCATAGAAACCATGTGTTTCATTAGGTTATTCTTTGTAGGCCACCTCCGCTCTCATCATGACGGTTACTCTAATTAGCATTTTTCCCTGTCAGAAATCTTGCTAGAATTTCATTGTAAAGAAACTTATATTCGAGTTTTGGAGCTAATCAATTAGTTTTCCTGAGCATAGGTAGCTAAACTGTTGATAGGTGTTGCTGTCTTGCCACAATGCCACATGTATATGGTGCCTTAGAGCATCTGTAGTCGTTTGCCAAATATGCATAATGGCTCAAAATGGCGCTGCAGTCGTTGGCCAAATATGCATATTATGCATATTTCGCTACAGTCGATTGCCATAAATGAGAGAAGATTTGAGATTTATTCATATATGAGAGACGACACTTCGAGTGCCGTCCAACAAAAAAAAATAATTTTTTTATCGTCCGACGGCACTTCGCTTGAAAAAAATATAATTTTTTCAATTAAAAAACCCCCAAAAAGCTCTCAAACCCTCGGACGGCACTTCATGTGCCGTCCCTTGCCCCCCTTTTGTCGGACGGCACTTCATGTGCCGTCCGGAGCTTTTTGTAATTATATATATATTTTTTGCAATTTTTGAAATGTTTTTGCAATTCTGTAATTTTTTTTGCAATTTCTGGAATGTTTTTGTAATTTTTTGTAATTTTTATGTAATTTCTGAAATATTTTTGTAATTTTTTATATTTTTTTGTAATTTTTTATTTGCGCTTCGAGGACGAATTTTTATTCCTCCGACGGCACTTCGAGTGCCGTCGCTCCAATTAAATTATTTATTTATTTATTTATTTCTCTGACGGCACATGAAGTGCCGTCTCTTATTATTTTAGTATAAAAAGCTAAAAAATAGCTTTTGACGACTACAGCAAAACTTCGATTGCTATTTCCATTTATGCATATATGCATATTTTATCCCTCAACGACTACAGATGCTCTTACTCCATATGTGTCCCAAATTTTATAATAAATCTTATATTATGGACACTTCTTGGACACTTAATGGACCACATAATTAACAATTTTTAAACACATCTTCATATTGCTTATGTTAATTAACTCTATGTACTTGCATGCACTTCTCCGATTTTATAGTGTATAGTGAAGTGTTATCACCTTTTGGTGTGAAAAAGAAAAATCTTTTATTTTGATTATGCTCCAGATTATATTGTTCAACGCATTTTGATTAAATTTATGCATAATTGAGATAATATTAAGCTATATTATATAATATCTTGGCCATGCCCCTGTGTAGGATATTATATAATATCCTACTTTTCATAAATCTGCCGTATCTAGTGTTGGTGTCGTAGCACCCGTATCTGTATCCATATCCATGCATCCTTGCTTGTTCACATCTCTGTGCCATACAAACATCAAATTTGAAATTCCCACAGATGGAATAGGTATCGTAGTTCCAACTGGTTTCCCATAGCCCCCAGTTGCATGCAAGTATGCAACCAAGTTCTTGCAGTTGAATGTGTGAATCACGGAGCCTTTCGCTAAAGCCCTTCTCCTTCTCCATTTGCGTCTAAAATAGGTGCAAGTTAGGGCCTGCAACTTGTTCCTTTTGCACCTCTAAAGTCGCAAGATTAATTAGAAAAAAGAAAAATAAAGTAGGCTCATTAACATTGTATCTGGGCACTAACTCTCATATTGGCCCGGGTGCATTGCATTTTGATGCTACAATATAACCTGGGATTACACATAGTCTAATTGCAGCCAAACATATCCTTACACATCATCCAATTTACCCCAGTCGAAACCATTGGCTGGTTTTAACTTGATCTGTAAATGATCAAACATATACTGTCCAATCAACCCATTACTTAACGAGGAAAAATTGCCTCCTTGTTTGCTTTTGAAACAAACTTGTGTCTACCCACTTAGTTCCACAATTACAGAGATACTTATTACATCTATTTTCTTTATCTATATATATACCCTTGTGTGCCTCAACTAAACCAAATATAAAATATTTGAGGCACTTACCTCATCCTCTGATGTGGAACTTATGTATGTGATATTTGTCTATTCTGTAAGAGGGTACTAAACTAATATGAGTCTAGAAACAAAGATTACTATACATGATAGAAAATGGATGTGAAAGAAAGTAGGTTTTAAGTCCTGGTGTCTGCTCACTTTTGGCATTATCAACTCTAGTCTTTATATCCCTTGATAGACTGATACATATTCTGTAATGGTCGATATTTTATCCATATCAGCTAACCCTATAAGAAGGTAACATCTGATCAACCAAGTCAAAACCAATCCGATCTGGCTGATCCAGATCAGCTGAGTTCTGAATCAACTAGGGTAGAAACCATGTTGTAATATGAGATAATTTCTCCTCCTTGTTGGAAGGCTTATTCGATGGTAGCATTTTTTTTTTTTTGCATGAGTGCTAGAACGTCGTTGGAATGAGACTTTCATAGCAGATTTGAAATTCCTAAGCAGTTGTGTGAATTTATTATTCATAGTTTCAATTTTTGGCTGATAATGCATCCATTATATCATATTGGATTTCCAACAAATGAGCAGTTCTTCCAAAGTACTTCTAATCTTAGTCTTAGAAATTTGATACGTTTATCAATAAATTATGGGCTTCAATCTGTGCCAGTTGTTTAGCTATATAAATTTCAATACAATATATATATAAAGATTAATCATAATTAAAATTTTAAATTTTGATACAAGGGAAATGATTTGAAAATTTCTGAGATTTATAGATAACCATTTATTTTTGAAAAACTTTATAAATGTTTAAAACCAAGAATATCTGGTAACTTAGATTCTGAAGACTGCCGAAATAGTACCATATTAGTATCAAGTATTGAACTTGTTACTGTAACCAAGTTAACCATGTGTACTGTTGAGTTGGTAGTGGGTAAGCTGGCAAAATTTGCTGCTATAGTGTCTCCGTGACCCCATGTATATCTAAGTGCCTTACTCCAGTGAGCGTGATTTCAGTACAACCAGGTATATCTAGTGCCCTAACCCATCGAGCATGATTCCAGTTTCTACTGGACAGAATTGGTTAGGCTCTGCTTCTTGACTATTCTTGATCTCCGCAGCAAGAAGGAATGAAATACACTTGCCTTTTTGTTGTGCAGATAGATAGATCCAGCTTTGTTTTTGCTGCTTCCTGAAAAACTGCCATATGAGAGTGAATACCACTGGCTTTTTGTAGAGTCTGAATTGACAAACCTGGAATGACTTAGTATCATGGTCTTCCCTTATTTATAGCACGGGAATTTCACTGACCCCACGAAATCAACCATGTATGTAATTGATCAGCTGCACTAGTGCAGATGCTTCACATCTGTCCATTATACTTAGGAACATCAAAGTTACTAAGTTCATGTTCCCATAGGTGGAATGGGATTTGTAATTGTAATTCTTTCTAGTTCCTTAGGGATAATGTCAAACGGAGAAGCTAGACTGAAGAAAATTAGAGTTTTTTTTCCTGTTATATGTGGTGATCCTCCTCTGATTTCCTAATCCTTTATCAAGTTTACTATTTGAGGAATGGAGAGGAAAAGTATATGGAACAAAAGGGGTTATCTGGAACGAAAGAACAATAATTGATTCATGAATGTTTTATTACTAAATCACTTTTCAGTGGCATACTCTGGGCCTCTTTCGATAATGAAGATCCCAAAGCAGAAATAAACAAATCACCCTTCCAAATTCATAGCTAAAGAGAGATCAAAGACAGGGAGTAGCTTGGGAATCTCAAGATTGGGAAGTTGGATGGTTTTGGTGTCAGACTTATGTTTGGTTGTACATTTTGGTTCAACTGCATCCTCAAAATTTTGAAGACACATTGAACCATTACTGCACTTGTTATTATTACTCCTAACCTGAAAAATTTCAGTCACCATGTCTTTTAAAAGATACGTGATAAAATATAATTTCAATATTTTCTGTATGGATCCTCTTGGACATAAATCACATTGTTGTCCCTGACATTGTTTGCAAATGCAGTTTATTTGGAATTTAGTGACCAAAATTTGCATGATTGTTGATCAGGTTTTCCCTGCACCAGTTGACAGAGAGAAGGTGAAATCCTGCCTATCTGAACTCACTGAGATGCACAACGTCTTCAAGCAAGTATTGAGTGCTGGTATGGACCAGCTGGGCTCCTCTGTAACACCTCGTATCCGTCCAGTTATTGACACTGTAGCAACCATCAGCTACGAGCTCTCCGATGAAGAATATGAGGAAAATGAGGTGAATGATCCATGGGTGCAGAAGCTTCTCCATGCAGTTGAGACCAACATGGTGTGGCTCCAACCCTTCATGACCGCCAACAACTACGACCTCTTTGTCCACCTGGCAATCGATTTCATTGTGAAAAGACTTGAAGTCATCATGATGCAGAAGAGATTCAGTCAGCTAGGTGGCCTTCAACTCGATAGGGAGGTGAGGGCATTGGTTAATCACTTTTCGGAAATGTCGCAGAGGCCAGTACGTGATAAATTTGCTCGACTTTCACAAATGACAACAATTTTGAACTTTGAGAGGGTTTCAGAGATCATGGATTTCTGGGGGGAGAACGCAGGGCACATGACATGGTTACTTACTCCTTCGGAAGTGAGGAGGGTTCTAGGTCTTAGAATAGATTTTAAACCAGAAGCCATTGCTGCTCTAAGATTGTAACTGTAATTTTCATATTCTTTCTTTTGTTATTAGTTCATGTTGAAGTTTTTTTCTGAGGAGTCAGTGTTGTGTATTTACAGAATGCCGAATTTATTGTATGTACAAGGATAGAAGGAACAGATTTTGTTGAATTAAATGCCATATGTCTTTTGAATATGAATATCATTAGCATTGAATCTGCAGGAACTTGTGTCTTTATTATCTGGAAACGGGGGTACCATTTGATTTTTTTCTGCTTCCAATATTCTTGGTTCAGACTTGAAATTTGCACATAACTGAAACCTATCTTCAACATGATCTTCCCAAGTTTGGATGTTAATTCGCGGGGTGGAAATCTCAGAGCTTCCAGTCTATTTAAAGGAGTCAGTGGTTGCCTGTTGGCAAATCCCATGCAAATTACTGGGAGCGTTTTCTAATGTCTGGATTTCATCAAAAAAAAGTTTTCTAATGTCTGGTATCTCAGACTACGACGCTAAACTTTACCAATTGCCAAAGTGCAACTTCTTATACTTGCTGACAAAATAAAAATTAAAACCAAAATCTATAATCTTCTATATATAATGGGAGAGTTGGAGTTGTAATTTGTCAACATACAAATCCATGCATTATACGTGCAACTTCAACTCTTCCATTAATTACAACAAAAAACTAACAAACAAACAAAATTTCACAAATTTAAAACGTGCAACGCACGTGCAAAATAAATTTTCAATATTTTTTAAACACCAAATATACACATATGTTGCACATACAACTCAAATTCTATTTATAAACACGTGCATTGTACGTACAAATCGTAGTTTTTTCTTCAAAATACTTTTTTCAATTACGTGCAACGCACGTCCAACTTCAAAATTATTTCTTAACACATATATCGCACGTGAAAATCCTCAAACTCTTAATAAAACGTGCATCACACGTGAAAAATATTAGTTATTATAATGGGAGAGTTGGAGTTGTCGTTTGTAAATCTACCAACATACGTGCATTGCCCGTGCATAACTAATATGTAGGAGATAACTATAATGTAGGAGGTCTCAGATTCGAGGTCAGATTATGTTGGAATATTATATATAACCAATATATCTATCTATCCACTATTATTTAATGGGAGAATTTGTCACAAACAAATAATTTAAAAATATTTTTTGTCACAATACAAACACCAGTTTTGTCACCAAACAAACATGTGCTTCGCACGTGCAACTCGAAATTTATTTTTCAACACATGCATCGCACGTATACATCAAAGTTTTTCTTCTTAGTTTTTTTTAAAATACGTGTATCGCTCGTTCAGCTCCAGTTTCTTTTTAAAAATAAAGGCATTCACATGTGTTAATTACTGCCGACTTACGTTATCACACGTTCAGCTCCAACTTTTTTATCAAAACGTGTATCACACATGAAAATACTAGTGTTAAGAATGCGACTGCAGAAAAAAGGTTAGTTAGGCCATCGATAGAGTGCGCACAAAGAAAAAATTCTAATTCTTTTGTACCCAAACTATGACATATGTTTATCAACGATATGGGTAAATAATCCGGCTCAATCTGAACCTTCTGATCCCCACAGGATCCACTGACTCCTACAGAAGCAGGCCTACAGCTCCTATGGGCCTTCTGCTGTTCCAGGCCCACAAAAGAGGGTCACCCGGCCCATTAGGATTAGGGTTTCCTCCCTCTCTCTTTGCCTATAAATACCCGACCCCCTCCCGCTTTCTGCAGGTACTCTTTTTCCACCTGAACCCTAACTCTCATTTTCACTTTCAAATGACTGACTAGATCGTCGGAGGGTCTATTGCCGGGATCTCTCCCGGTATTTTTAGGCCTCTTGTAGGTGTTCCGGTCGGCCAGCTTCCAGTAGCGCCTCCTCTCCAGCTCCCCAGAAGATCCTACACTCAGACCGGATCTGCGGCTGAGATCTGTCTCTTCCTCTACAAATTACAAGAACTTACACCTGTTGCTCCCACCACTAAAATAAGCAGCATCACGTTGGAATCGTTGGCATCATCTGTAAGAACCTAGACAGATCCAACACCAGCTTCCGGTCCCCTTCTGCTGCTTCTTTCTTCCATGGCACTCAAACCCAGGAGAGTAGCCATGACAGTACGGTATGTCGACTCTCATCACCCGAATCATTGTCATGCGGACACCCAGGGTTCCCGAAAGCGCCTCACGCTTATCGAAAACCTGAGGACGGCCTCCGAAAACAGCTCAACCGCTCTAGGAGCGGAGCTGCCCCCTCCAACCATGATCTGACCTGTAGAATACTCCCGACTCAAGGTCGGGAGCAACGACGTAGCCACTCCCCTAGAGATCAAAGACCTCTGACGGTCCAATTCGAAGAGGTCACGGTCACGAGGACCGAGTTCCAGGAGTTCAGGAACGAGGTCCTCCAGACCATCCGAGATGCCCCCAGAACCGAACGTCAGGAGGAGCAAAACATAGGTAGCGGGTCACACGTCTTGGCCCGACCAGCGAGGAGGGATGACGTTGTCCTTAAGCGACTCCACGGGATGGAGAATCGCCTCGCTTGGATCGACGAGGGTGGAGGCCAATCCAATTGGGGGAACCAGCCTATCAGACCCCCATTCTCTGCTCGAATCCTCGATGCCTCGATACCGAGAAATTTCAGATCACCTTAGTTCGAGACATACGATGGAGAAAGTGATCCAACTGATCACATGGAGGGGTTCAAAACCTTCATGATGATTCACAGCACCTCGAATCCTCTCCTCTGTTGAGCGTTCCCCTCCACTCTGCATGGCCCGACACGGAAATGGGTCTCAAAGCTCGCCCCCAACTTGATTTTCTCTTTCAAACAACTCGAGGCGAATTTTCTTGCTCACTTTGTGACCAGTCGTAAGGTCGAGAAGACGAGCGCATCCCTTATGGATCTCAAACAGAAGGAAGGGGAGTCATTTCGGGACTGTGCGGAGGTTCACCGCAGAGGCTAGGGTGGTCTCTTCTCTCGACACCGGCATCACATCCGTGGCTTTCCGACATAATGTTTGCCATTGCCAGCTGAAGGCCGCCTTGGCAAAGAAACCTCTAATTGATTTCCCTGACCTCCTCAACAGGGTCGAGAAGTATATCCGAGCCAAAGAAGCCATACACCCTGAAGGTTTGACAGAATCCCCCTCTAAGGGGAAGAGAAAGGTAGATGGTCCCGAGCCTACGAAGAAGGCTACATGGCCGCAGTGGAAGGTGGGGTTTTCCCCCCCGACGCGGTCGAACTTCTGTCCGACAGGAATTCATTGGGCTCAGAGCCTATTGACAAGTTGGAAGAAATACCCTTCTCCGAGGAGGACAGATCTAAATGGTTCAGAGTGAGCCGGTCTCTTGCCCCAGACCTAAATCTGGCCATAGTTGACTGCATCAGGCAGAATGTTGATCTCTTTGCCTGAAGGCCCTTTGATATGCCAGGGATTTCAGAGGACTTCATCATGCACAGGCTGAGAATCCACCCGGATTCAAAGCTGTCTAGCAGAAGTGCCACAATTTTGCTCCTGAAAAGCAACATGCGACCAAAGAAGAAGTAAACAAGCTTCTCTCAGTTCCAGGAGGTCACTTATCCCGAATGGCTGGCCTACATAGTGATGGTGAAGAAACCAAGTTGGAAGTTGAGGATCTGCATAGAATTCACAGACTTTAACAAGACATGCCCTAAAGATCCATTCCCGCTCCCGAGCATCGACGCCCTGATAGATGCGAACTCCGGTCATGAGCTGCTGAGCTTCATGGATGCATTTTCAGGCTATAACCAAATCATAATGTTCCGCCCTTACATCCCCAAAATCGCCTTTGTAACCGACCAGGGCCTATACTGTTTCCGGGTCATGCCCTTCGGAATTAAGAATGCCAGTGCTACATACCTAAGGCTCGTCAATCGAATTTTTAAGGAGCAGATAAGTCGGAACATGGAAGTTTATGTTGACGATATGCTCGTCAAAAATTGTAGAGGGCAAGACCACGTCACCGATCTTGAGGAAGCCTTCGGGGTCCTAAGGTCTCACAACATTAGACTTAACCCCTCGAAATGCACCTTCGGCATCTTCTCGGGAAAATTTACCAGATTCGTAGTCTGCCAGTGGGGCATTGAGGCGAACCCCGAGAAGATTAAGACTATACTGGACATGGCTCCTCTAAAAAATGTCAAAGAAGTCCAGAGGCTCACGAGTAGGTTGGCAGCCATCAACCGTTTCCTCTCCAAGTTCGGTGAAAAGTCGCTCCCATTCTTTAAATCCCTCCGGCTGGCTAAAGGCTTTGAATGGAGAACCTCAACAGCAAGCCTTTGACCAGCTGAAGTTCTATCTGGCCAACCCCCCGCTCCTTAGCAAACCAGAACCGGCTGAGCCCATCTATCTCTATCTGGCTGCATCTGAACATGTGCTCAGCGCCGTACTCGTCAAGGAGGAAGATGGGGTCCTGAAGCCCATCTATTATGCCAGCAAAGTCCTGCACGAAGCTGAACTCTGATATGTCTGAATGGAAAAGGTTGTCTATGCATTGGTAATGGCTGCTCGGAAACTCCGACCATACTTCCAAGCGCACTCCATTCAAGTCCTAACAGATCAGCCACTCAAGCTCGTTCTTAACAAACCAGAAAATTTCGGGTGACTAATCAAGTGGTCGATTGAGCTGAGCCAACACGACATCAACTACCAACCCCGGATAGCCATCAAGGGGCAAGCCCTCGTAGAATTCATCACAGAGTGTACCATTTTAGAAGCACCCGAGATCCCAGAGGAAGAACCCACTTAGGAAATTTATGTAGATGGATTGTCCTGTGAGGGCGGAAGTGGAGCAGGCGTCATACTTCGTGGTCCCGACGACTTCGTCCTACAGTATTTCCTACGTCTCAATTTTCAGGCATCCAATAACGAGGCGGAATACAAAGCAATGACCACATGCCTCACGCTAGCCCGCAATGCGGGGGCAAGACGAGTAAGAGCCTTCAGTGAGTCTCAGCTCGCGGTTAACCAAATTTTAGGTGATTACATAGCCCGTGATGCTTAGATGGTCCGATACTTGGCGCGTGTCAAACTCCTCCTGGAAGCCTTCGAGCATGCCGCTGTCGAGCTGATACCTAGAGAACAAAATAGCAAGGCAGATGTCTTGTCCAAGCTGGCCTCGTCGTCCTTCGAGGGCCTCGACCACACCGTCCTCATCTAGGTACTCCACAAGCCTAGCATCGAGAAGCCCGAGGTCCGCTGCCTCAATATAGGCACGCATGCGTTTAATTGGATGGATCACATTCACAAATTTTTGGCAGAAGCCAAACTGCCACAAGACCCTGTCGAGGCTAGAAAGACAGGGGTCCGGTCGTAAAGGTTCACCTTGGTTGAGAATATCCACTTCAAACATTTATACACCAATGCGGCCCCTGCCAGAGATTCTCTCCAATCAGGTGCACGCCACAAACCGAACTCAAGTCACTTGCAAGTCCAACCCCATATTCCATGTGGGGGATGGACCTGGTCGGCCCATTTTCGAAGACCACAGGCCAAAGACGTTTCCTCATCATGGTCGTCGACTACTTCACTAAGTGGGTAGAGGCAGAACCCTTGGCCACCATCACAGAACATCAAACCCAATAATTCTTCTGGAAACACATTATCTGTCGGTTTGGGATTTCGCGCCAGCACATCACCAAGTACGGGACTCAATTTGCAGGCAAATTTTTTCAGAAGTTCTGCTAAACCTTGGGATCCAACAACAGTTCTCATCAATAGCTCATCCCCAGTCAAACAGCCAAGCTGAAAATACCAACCTTCAAATTTTTGAAGGCATGAAAAACGGTTGGATAAATCTCCTACGGGACTATGGGTCGATGAATTGTTGAGCATCCTATGGTCGTATCGAACAACCAAAAGGATCCCTATGGGCGAGTCCCCATTCAACCTCACATACGTAACAAGGGCTATCATCCCTGTGGAAGTCGGTCTTCCCTCGCCTAGGATCACGGGCTTCAATGAGGAATCAAATTTGAGCGACCTCAGAACCAACTTGGACCTGGTCGACGAAATCTGTGAAAAATCCACCATCAGAAGAAGTATCTATCAACAACAGATTGAAAGGTTCTACAACAAGAAGATCCGTTCGACTGACATCAAGAAGGGTGACCTCGTACTCAGGAAGCTCGCTATTTCTCACCCCATCACAAAAGCCAAACTAACCCCGAACTGAGAGGGCCAGTACAAGGTTCCTAAGTAGTACACCTCGGCACATACTGACTCGAAGACCTGGGGGGCAGGATAATTAAGAGACGCTAGAACACAAATCACCTTATTAAGTTCCATGACAGACCATAGGGACGTTTGTGTTTGTAATCGGTGCCACATGCTATTCCTTTTGTGTAACTAAGCAAGAAAAATAGAGTTTTCTTTTTCTGTTGTTGTCAGAATTGTCTCACATTTCACCATGTCCTCGCCGCTCGGCTTGGACTTCGAACCATAACGAGAGCTTTCTCAATCTCTCACATGGACTTCGACCCAAAATGAGAGATTTCTCAATCTCTCACGTCCTCCTCGCTGCTCGACTTGGACTTTGAGCCATAACAAGAGATTTCTCAATCTCTCACATGGACTTCGACCCTAAACGAGAGATTTCTTAATCTCTCACGTCCTCGCCGCTCTGGTTGGAATTCTAGTCATAACGAGAGATTTCTCAATCTCTCACATCCTTGTCGCTCATTTTGGACTTCCAGTCATAACGAGAGATTTCTCAATCTCTCACATGGACTTTGACCTTGAAACGAGTGATCTCCTAAACTGTCATGTCCTCGCCGCTCGACTTGGACCTCAAGCTAGCTACTGACTTTCTCACAAGCCTATCACGCTCGACGCTCGGTAAGAACCTTGAGTTGGCTACATGCTTTCGTACAAGCTTATCACGCTCGACGCTAGGCATGAATCTTGAACTGGCTACTGGCTTTCTCACAAAGCCTATCATGCTCGATGATTGACATGAACCCCGAGCTGGCTACTGGCTTTCTCATAAAGCCTATCATGCTCGATGCTTGACATGAACCTCGAGCTAGCTACTGGATTTCTCACAAAGCCTATCACGCTCGACGCTTATCATGAACATCAAGCTAGCTACCAACTTTCTTACAAGCCAAGCATCTCATGCTCGATGCTCGGCGAGAACTTCGAGCCAGCTACTGGCTTTCCCAATCTTTCATGTCCTCGTAAGGTGAAGTAACTCACATTCAGTAGGGCAAGCTCACCAAAACATTTAGATTGAAGTCGAGCTCAAAAAGCAGAAGATCACTTTATTGCAACATATAAAGGGTTATTGGTACAACCAGTGAGGCCATATGAAAAGTTACGAGAATCATCAAAATACAACTTATGACAACCTATCCCTCCGCCTCGGGGTCCCTCGAGGACTAGCCCGAACAAGCTTGAGCCCAGCCGAACGAGTTTTATCACCAGACGACCCTGCAACCACCCTACGGGGAGTGACCAATGTAGACGCCCCGGCCATCGTGCTCTGGGCATCATCCAGGTTCGGCATTTCCAGTCACAGGGATGGAACTAGGCCGCCGACGGACGACCAGTGACTTCCTAGAAATGCGGAGCGAGATCCGGCCATCCCAAGCACAAGCTTCAATCTTTGTATCTCTAGTTCGTTCTACACAATTACCTCTCGAATAAACGATTTTGAAGTCGGTGTCCGAGCGAAAGTACTAGACATCGACCATCTAGTCTCAGCGCTCCCCAAGTCGCGGTCGGCAATCGTCTTCTTCAGGCAAGCCGACTCCAAGCTCAAATCCTTCGACTTATTCATAAAATAAGAAGCAGTCGCTTCCCGATCTCGAGCCTATTTTCGATAACGCGCCAGAACGGACTTTAGGGATGTAAGCTTGGCCCTAAGGTGCCCCACCTCGGCACCGCAAGGGTCGACCTCAAAGGGCGCGTTCATCAAAGAAGGAAAGGGCACACCATTCTGAGCCTTATAACTTTAGCTAACTCAAAATCTCACACTACAGATTACGCCAAAAAGCCCAAAGCCAATTAGTTCGGCCGAAAATTCATTTCATCAATCAAAACTCTTACAAAAATAGTGATGGCCAGTTCGCGCTCGAAAAATACAAAAATTATATATATATATACCCCCCCCTCCCCGGGGGAATTTTTCGGATGCTCGGGAAGTTTCATGCCATAATGAAACTCCTCGAGCTGACACTTGGGGTAGTAGATCTTGACGTGCTCGAGGGCTCGGTTGTATGCCTTTTCCTGGGAACTGATGACCTTATCCACGGTTTTCGTCTTCTTTAGCTCCTTGGTGGTCGTCGTCCTTATTTTCCCCTTTACCCGGACTCGGTCATCGGCAGGGGAAGCCAGCTCGGCTTTCAGAGCTATTCACGAGACTCAGACGCACCCAACTTTAGTTTGAGGTTCTTCATCTCATGCTCATACCGTTGAGCATTCTTTACCTCCCGCTGGAGCTCGCGGGAGTGTAGCCTCATCATCTAGGCTCCGACTATCGATGCCTGCAAACGAGGAGCTAAGACTTCAAAAAAGGGGGGGGGGGGGGGGGAGGGGGGGAGGGTGAGATAAAAAGATCGAAGTGTGAAGCCTTACCAGAACGCTGGTCTGAACCCACCTCATATAGCAGGACTCTAGGGTCTCGGTCACTAGGGCCTCCCTATCGCGTGGCGTGGCAAGTTTTTCCACAACCTCGATCACTACTGCCCCCTCGGTCAGCGTATCGGCCTCCTTCACGGCCCAGTTGGGTACCCACGGTCTAAGCCCCTCTTCACCCACCATTTCTTGAGTTGCAAGGTGAACGGGAGGGACCCCGCCCCTAAAAAACTATGCAACCTTAAGGTTACTCAAGTTGGGCACCGCCTTCGGTGAGCTGGGGGTCCCTAGGACTGACAGGGTACTCTGCCTCTTGGACTTTAGGTCCGAGGGGCCTTCAGTGCCCCCCTGAGAGGACCCCTTCCTCTGGTTTGACTGCTTGATCACCCTCTTCTTGGCCAACTGATCTCTCCTCGCATCAATAGCGGCGACGTCCATGTCTGCGAAAGAAAAACAAGGCTATAAGAACGAAGGTAAAAAGTTGGATAAAAAAGAAAACGAAAAACATACGAGAGAGAATGTGGCTCAGTCCGATCCTGGCCAGGTGCCTCTCTGTCACATTTGGCTAGCCGATGCAATTTTCAGAAATGATTCGGTCCATATCGGCCCACTCCTCATTCATCAGGTCTATTCTCTTCGGTGGCCTGTGATTC
Organism: Hemerocallis citrina; assembly: GCA_017893485.1. Lineage (NCBI taxonomy): Eukaryota > Viridiplantae > Streptophyta > Magnoliopsida > Asparagales > Asphodelaceae > Hemerocallis > Hemerocallis citrina. Next base: position 24,517,233 of record CM030362.1, on the reverse strand, counting down.
GGCTTACAAAAATTTCAATTCGTAGGAATCTCCCAAGGCATCTGGTTTCGAACAATGAAGTACTTCTCCTTCCATCCCTTTATGGAGTTCGGATGCCCATGGACTACCTTCGTATTGGGGCGAGGCGAGATATAGTAAATCCCCCATACTCGCCCAACGAACTAACCCCCAACACGGCTCAAAAGTACTTCAATTTTAGAGGTACTCCCATTTCCTCACAAAGCAACCTGAAGCACACGAGTTGCTTCCAGGAGTTCGGGTCGTACTGCATCGGGCACAATCTCCCCCAGTCCTACACCTCTTTGATAAATGGGTGCAGTGGCAGTCGCAACCCTGACTGAATGCATCCTCCGGAAACATACAATACCATGGCACCAGGTTATCCGTGGGGCGAAGACCGGGACTGAAAATCATCAACTCGTACTCCAGCCCTATGAAGTAGTTAGCTTGAATAAGCGGCAAGTCATGAACCATCAAAACACTATGCACCTTGTCAATCCGGATCTTTTGTCGACTCGACTAAGAAGGTTGCACACCGTATTGAAGCAAGTCTCCAACATTTTTCGAATACATCCTAATGGAGCCCAGTTGCTGAAGATAAGGGACATCGAGCCCATGTTTAGGAAGGAACTCATCCGGCTGTGCAGGACTATCTGGGAGGGACCACCTCATCCTCCACCCTTGAATGCGAGGGACCTTAGGAAGGGACAACGTCACCAACGGTTTCAAATTAGAGGCCTCAACCGACGGGTCGACCTTCACCATTTCATCGTCCTCCTCCTCCCTAACCCCTCTACCAACTTCCTTCCCCGCTTCTTCATTACCCATGTCAACTACCTCAGCCACTTCCACCTCTCCTTTCGGGTCGGTCGATTCCATTATGAAGGGCATTCGACTGCGGAGCGACTTGACGTCGTAGACCTGTTCCTCCCCCACTTCTTCATTAACCATGTCAACTATCTCAGCCACTTCCACCTCTCCTTCCGAGTCTCTCGATTCCACTACAAAGTGCTTTCGACTGCGGAGCGACTTGACATGTAGACGTGCTCCCTCGTCTCCCAAGATGAAGAGTCAGAGATGTGATCACCATTGCCCTGACCAGATGTAGAAGCAGAATGTAGTATCCCATATTTTTAAATATTATTTTAAAGATTTATAAATAAATTAAAATGATTTTTGGTGATTTAATAAATATTTTTCTGAAGATTTATCTTTCTACACGTGCAAAACACGTGCAAATATTTTCTTGGGAAGTTCAAAGTCAAAAATTATTTTGTGAAAAATCATTATTTATTATTATATATTATTTGTGAATTTTCTGGATTTTTTTGATATTTATTGGACCTATTTGCAAATATTACGAAAAGAATGACTTTTGTGCAAAATTAACAATTGGAGTGAAAACTCCAGATTTTCAGATTTTTGGGCTGGGTATAATGCATAGTCAACTCAGGGTTAAAAATTTTAATTTTTATTTTGATGAATTTGATTTATTTTACAAGTTTCGATAAAAGATGATCTTTTTTAAAAATTGTCATTTTGAGGGGTAAAAGTGCAAATTCATTTTCTGGGCTTTTAAAAAAGTGCCGGCTGACTTTATGATGGTTTTTTTTTTGTTTTTAAATCTCAAATAAATTGGTTTTTATCAAGTTTCCAAGTATATGGATCTATATATGTAAAGTTATATTTAAAAAGAGTATTTTTGCAAATGTGTTCAAAACCCTAAAAACCTATATTCCGGCCTATTTAAAAGGTGGAGTATAGCCGTCTTTTGCTGCACAACGCAAAAGATTTTATTATTATTATTTCTTGTATATTTAAAGAGAAGATTTTGGATTTCTTGCGAAGGAGAGGTTTTTCTTATTGTCTATTTGTCTTTGTTCGATTTCTTCAACAAGGTGAGTGATATATTTATTTTGTTTTGTTCTTTGAATGTTGTATGTGATGTTTCATCTACTAGAAAGTATGCTAGGGTTTGGGTATGAATATATATGATGGATTGGATGAATTGGTGAATTAAAATTGGATCTTTTACGAAAACCTAATTACTTATGAGTAGAATTTCTTGTGGATGATTTGAAATTGTTAAATAACCTAATATAAATCATGAGTAGGCTATTTCTTTTGGATTAATGCTGATTTGATTGAGTATGGTGAATGTCATGCATACATTGATTAAAGAAGAGATTTTGACTATTGATTAGTTTGGATGAGTGCAACTTGATTATGGTAATGTTGAATTTGTTTATGTTCATGAGTTAAAGATGGTGATTGAGTTTGAGAAATGTTGAGAAGGACTAATGAATTAAGACATATGTCTTGAGAATTGGATTTGTGATAATTAAATTGGATTTGATGCAATACGCTAAATTGGGGATTTTGTGATTTTGTGAGAGGTTTTACTTGAATTTGGATTTCTCCAATACTACGATTTGAATCTGAAAACTTTGTTAATTTTAACTGATGGATTTGTGAAGTTCTTTTGGTGCATAAACATTTTACATGAAGATCGTATTTCATTGCTTTTGAAGAAATTGAGTCTTTATGTGTTTTCGAAGAATTTGACTATATCCCAACTTATTTTGGTATTGATATGGTTTGGAATATAAAACGAAGTTATTTTGATGTATGATTGATTCTTAAAAACTCTACTTTTGATATATGTACAAATTCGTTTTCTATTTGAAGAAAATCAACAACTTGCTATTTTGATTAATTCAAGTGGTTTGATTGGTTTTTATGGACCCTTATATATCAGAAATATACTTTTACAGAATTCGTTTTCATAAAGTAAAACTCCATATCAGTTGAAATGTGCACAACTAAAAACTGCAGTCTGCAGGTCGACAGTCGACCGGTTGAATTTTACAGTCGACCGTCGCTACCTGACTGCTGTGTTTTCTCGTTTTCTTAAAATTTCATGTAGAACGGTCGACTGACCCATTTTAACAGTCGACCGTCTCTGCTCTATTTTGATATTTTCTCGAAGTTTTTGATTTTCTCTCTGGACAGTCGACCGATGACTTTTTACAGTCGTCTGCTACTACTTAGAATTATATTTCTTGAAGTGTTGGGTTTTCGCTCTGGACAGTCGACTGACTGCTATTTACAGTTGACTGTTACCGCTCTGACTGATGTTTTCTTGAGTTTTTCTGATGTTTCTTCGAATGATTGTTCCTTTAATATTATATTATTTGAAAAGATGTTACACTACAGATTTAAATATTTTATAGAGACTTATGTTGGAACTTTAAATTATTCTTTTGGACCTTATTGAACTATACGTGTTTTCAAAGGAGTTGATATTTGTGATGTTCTACAACTTAAAAATATGGTTTTTAGTTATTCAATAGATTTAATATTTATTTGAATTCTGAAATTTTATGTAAGATTTGGATTTTGTTGGTTTAAGAAGTTTTCTTCGTGCAATCGTTTTGACGATAGATTTGTGAGGTTTATTGAATGTTTTGGTCTTGATGGATGAATTGTGGATCTCTAGGAGTTGAGTGGGAGTCCTGTGAACCGGCAGATAAGATTTGTTGATTTAGACCTGTGGGGTCTTGGTTTGGTTGTTGTGGAATTAAGTCCGGCATGATATACTAACTCTAGAGATGCAAATTTTGTGTTTTTAATAATAATCAACTTAAAGACAGGCACTAGTGGAGATGTGATGGAACTTGGGAAACGTAAGTATGTGCTCTTGGTTTTATTAGTCCAACGGATGCGTTCTAAGACTGTGTGTTTTCTGTCTCGAGAGGACATTTGTATGTTCGCGTGTCGAGGGTGTGCAAGTCTATTCACGGAGCATGCAGAGTGCATTCGCGTATCGAGGATCGGCAGACCTATTCACGGAATGTACCTGGTGTATCTGTACGTCGAGGGCCTTGCAAGCCTATTCGTGGGGTACACGGTTGGGAGATGATTCTCCAATTTTTGAGCTATTCTTACATGATGCTCGGGTGTCGAGGGCTGTGGTGCCTATTTGCAGAGTATTTTGGATCTTGTTTTCCATCACCGTAGTAGGATTAGTTGCATAACGAGGGATCTAACCTTATAAAGTGGAGAACGATAAGGGCTTGCACCGGACCTATGTACTATGGAATGCATAGAATCCAACAAGTATGCATTAGAGAGTCAGCATATAGAAATTGTGTTTTCTTGACTTGGTTTTATGCATGTTGTTTTCTGTTTTTCCTACACTTGACACTTAGTCTAGATTCACTTGATGCTTTCATGTATTACTATTCACTATCTTATATTTCTTGATGTTTTCATGCTTTACTTATTGGTATTTCTCATTTCAATTGTTCTTACTGTTGATACATGTTGTTGACGACTCTATGCTCTATGATTTATTTATGTTGTTTTCTCTTATGTCACTCACTCCGTTATGACTGACCTTTGTAGTTTTGGGGGTTAGAGTTATCTCTAGCCTCATGTTTTACAGGTAGGTGCTTATAGCTTTGGGATTTGGATGCTTGTGCTAGAATGAAGTTATGGCGTATGTAAATTTGTAAAAGAAAGTGTTCTAAAGAAAAGTTTGTAATTCAAGGTGTTTGTATTCCGCTGTATTTTGTAAACAAGTGTTGTAATAAAAGTTTGGAAATAAAATTATCTGTGTTTTGGCTATGTTTACTATTGCAATTGAAGTTGACGCTGGGAATTGTGCCACGTATTTCTGAGATATCATATTGAAAATTTGGGGCGCTACACAAAAGAACTGGACTAAACCCTCAACATAATAAAAATACTAACCTGATTATCTGCACCGAAAAGTTCGTCGAAAAGATGATCGCCGATTACTGGGCAACACTTAGAGAGAAACTCCGAGAACTAGAGAGAGAACGCAAGATGAAATATAAGAAGGGGAGTGGGGGATATATAGGCAGCTCTGTGATGCCTCGATTTCCATAATCGTGACGTCAGTATCGCACATGCATCACAAGTACCACTACAACCAGAGCAAGTGTACACTTCCTTTCTCACCAAGTCCATCATGCTCGGAGCTCGGCCTATCTAGATCCAACGGTGGACCAGATTTCGATGCCTCGGTTTCCACAATCGTGACGTCAGCATCGCACGTGCATCACACGTACCACTACAACCATAGCAAGTGTACACTCCCTTTCTCACCAAGTCCATCATGCTCGGAGCTCGGCATTAACCTCGAGCCAGCATGTGTCTTTCTCACAAAGCACACAGAGCTCGATGCACGACATTAACCTCGAACCAGTATATAGCTTTCTCACAAAGCACACAGAGCTCGACGCTCGATACTAACCTCGAGCCAGCATGTGTCTTTCTCATAAAGCACACAGAGTTCGATGCTCGGCATTAACCTCAAGCCAGCATATAGCTTTTTCACAAAGCACATAGAGCTCGATGCTCGGCATTAACCTCGAGCAAGCATGTGTCTTTCTCACAAAGCACACAGGGCTCGACACTCAACATTAACCTTGAGCCGGCATATATCTTTCTCAGAAAGCACACAGAGCTCGATACTCAGTATTAACCTCGAGCCAACATGTGTCTTTCTCACAAAGCACATGGAGCTCGATGCACGACATTAACCTCGAGCCAGCATGTGTCTTTCTCACAAAGCACACCGAGCTCGATGCTTGGTATTAACCTCGACCAACATGTGTCTTTTTCACAAAGCACACATGGTTTGACGCTCGACATTTATCTCGAACCAACATCTGTCTTTCTCACAAAGCACACAGAGCTCGACGCTTGGCATTAACCTCAAACCAGCATGTGTCTTTCTCACAAAGCACAGAGAGCTCGACGCTCGACATTAACCTTGAACCAGCATGTGTTTCTCACAAAGCACACAAAGCTCAACGCTCGACATTAACCTTGAGCCAGCATATAGATTTCTTACAAACCATACAGAGCTCGACGCTCGGCATTAACTTCAAGCCAGCATGTGTCTTTTTCACAAAGCACACAGAGCTCAACGCTCAGTATTAACCTCATGCCAACATCTATCTTTCTCATAAGTTCACATGGCTCGATGCTCGACATTAATCTCGAGCCAGCCACTGTCTTGGGCTTGGCGCTCGACGTTAACCTCAAACCAGCTATCGGGTTACACACAATGCTCAATGCTCAAAGGTCGGAGCTTGGTCGTCGCGGAGCTTGGCATCGAGCTCATGTCACTCTCTTCGAGGATCTTCCATTTTATCTTCATGAACATTGTCTACCGGTTTTCTCACAAGAACGGACTACTCCTCGAAGGCTGATACATACAACGCTCCAGGAGTGGGGGGCCTATGATATGTGTAAATCCGGCTCAATCTGAACCGTCTGATCCCTTCAGGATCCGCAGACTCCTACAGAAGTAGGCCGACATCTCCTATGGGCTTTATGCTGGTCAAGAGGGTCACCGGCCAATTAGAGTTAGGGTTTCCTCCCTCTTTCTTTGCCTGTAAATACCAGACCCCCTCCATCTTTCTGCAGGTAATGACTCTTTCTCCATCTGAACCGTAGATCTCATTTTCACTTTCAAGTGATTGACTAGATCGTCAGAGGGCCTATCGCCGGGATCTCTCCAGGTATTTCTAGGTCTCTTGCAGGTGTTCCGTTCGGCCAGCTTCCAGTAGCGCCTCCTCTCCGGCTCTCCAGGAGATCCTATAGAATTCCATATTTTCAAATATTATTTTAAAGATTTGAAAATGAATTAAAATGATTTTCTAGAGATTTAATAAGTATTTTCTGAAAATCTCTCTCTTTTTCACGTGCAAAACACGTGCAAATATTTTTGGTGTAAATAACCAATTTTATATTTTTAGTAAATTCTCCTAATTATAATGGAGTATATTCTAAATTTTGGGATTTTTCTGAGTAGAGAAACTATTTTTATAAATACCTCGAAAGGGAGGGGCTTTTATGTAAAAAGCCGTTTGGATCTTAAATAAATTATGAAAATTCATTTTTACTGATATTTTGGTTTTCCATGTTTATCATTTAAATTTAAATATATTTATATTTTATTTAAAGTCGATTTGGTGAAGATTTAAACAAAAAGGGTGTGTTTGCAAATATGGAATTTATGTAGAATCTTGTGTAAATGTTTTCTGGAAAGTAAAAGTCAAATATTTTGATTGGAAAATATAATATGTATTATTAGATATTATTTCTGATTTTTCTGGATTTTTATGAATATTTTATGATATGTTTGCAAATATTACAAAAGGGAGGGCTTTTGTGCAAAATTGCCACCCTGAGTTGTAAATCCGGAATTTTCTTATTTACTGGGCTGTGCTGGATTGCTGGACAACTCATTGATAAGAAGATTTGATTTGGTTTGATTTAGTTAACTTATTTTAACTAAGAAAGGTTATATATGTAAAGTGATAAATTGAAAAAGGACTATTTTGCAAATGTATTTCTAAAACTCTAATTTCTTATTTCCGGCCTGTATAAAAGAGGGTGTGCAGTCGTCATTCGCTGCACAACACAAGTTTCATATATTTTATTTTTCTTGGTGATTGAAGAGAAGATCTTGGATTCTTTGCTGATATGGCTAAAAATGGGGTTAAATCGGAACCGTCCAGATTGGGCACGAATCTTGAAGCTCGGGGGTAAAAAGGTAATTTCACATACAAGTGGATCCAAAGCGGGTACTGGATCTCCTTCTCACAGATCCAATAACCCACGAATGGGTCCGCTCCAATTGGGCACGGGTCCCGACCCGAAGCAAGCCCAGACTAGCAAGAGACAAATCAGAGCCACTGATTTGACCAAGTCAACGGGCCTGATTTGCTCTCACCGGAAATCAAGGGGTTAGTTTCCTAAACAGACTGTGAGGATTTTTCTCCTATCAGTTACACAGGGAACCAGGCCTCTAATCACTCCCCTGGCGACTATAAATACCTCCCCTCTGCCACTGTGACCAGGTTAATCACTTTTTCACCACTTTAAGCTCTTTCTTAATCTCTTCTGATTACTGACAAGAGCGTCGGAGGGTGCGTCGCCGGAATCAACCCCGGTGTTTCGCACTTCCTTGCAGGTTGCGGCAGGAGCAAGAAGGCTTGAGTCAACTGTTCAGGTTTTTCTCAGACTCACAAATTCTATCTGTTTACCCCCACACCGAAATCAGCGGTAACAGATTGGCGCCGTCTGTGGGAAACAACCACACGAACAGCCTCAGCCCCTTCTCTGTCGTCCTCTCCAACCATGCCTCCAAAGAAGGTCAGATCAAGAGGGTCCAACCGCGGGAACAATCCCGCCGACCCTACGGAGGAAGCCCCTGTCAATCCTATTCCTCAGTCCGACCTTCCTCCGCCGGCCCAGCAGGGCAAACCTCCTCTTCCCAGGCAGCAACCTAACAATGGCCTTTCCGGCCATAACGGTCGGAAGCAGAAGCAACCCCTCAACCCGGACCATGTCTCGGTCCATAATGGGTCCTCGGACTTAATGGCTTCTCATCACCCTGACCTCCGCCACATGATGCTGAACCGCCAGAAAGACGAGGACCTTCGCACTCACCTTGATGAGAGGCAGGCCCGAGAGGGAGCCTCCCGCCAGCATCATGGTGAGCGCTCGCCTCACCGCCGAGACGGCAGACGATCTCCGGACCGAAGGGGCCGAGCGGCTTCGCCCGAGCGAAGGAGGAGGAGACCACAGTCCCCCGCGGATCGGCACCATCGCAGGAACAATGACGCACCCATCACCCGTGCCGAGTTCCTACAATTCCAAGACACCGTACTGCAGGCTCTCAACCTTCGGCAGAACGCCCAAAATGCCCAGAGGGGTCCAACGCCCCCGAGGGATCCCAGTCCTCGTCGCCGAACCCGAAGTCCTTCCCCGGCTCCCGGCCGCCAGCAGCCGCACTACAGTCCTCGCCGATCCCAGGACTACCGGCGCCGTAGTCCGCGCTCCCCTTCCTATGAAGAGGAGTCCGGGGGGTCATATGATTACCAGCGGAGGGACGACGCCCTCATCCGCCGTCTCCATGAGGTGGAAAGGCGTATTGGCCGCATGGACAGAGAGGAGGAGTCCCGAGCAGGAACAGTCTGTCCCAGCAGACCCCCTTTCTCTCGGTCGATCATGGAGGCCCACATACCGAGGGGTTTCAAACCTCCGCAGTTTGAAACGTACTCAGGGGAATCCGACCCAGTTGATCACGTCGAAAGCTTCAAGACCCTGATGCTGATCCATCAAGCTTCCGACGCCGTGCTCTGCAGGACCTTCCCTGCCACCCTCAGGGGGTCGGCTCGGGAATGGTATTCCAGACTCGCTCCCTCCTCCATCTTCTCGTTCGAGCAGTTTGAAACACTGTTCATAACTCGCTTCGTGAGTAGCAGGCGAGCTGAGAAGACAAGCCTCTCCCTACTGAACCTGCGGCAGGAAAGGGAAGAGAAGCTGCGGGACTATGTGAAGAGATTCACCGCAGAGGTCAGGTCTATCGCCTCCTTAGACCAGTCAGTGGCGACCGTGGCGTTCCAGTCGAACGTCCTTAACGCCAACGTCCGATCGTCCCTAGCCAAGAAGCCCCCGCATGACTTCGCCGACCTCCTCCTGAGGTGCGAGAAGTATATCCGAGCAGAGGAGGCTGAGGCCCTCCCGAGCTTCGGAGGGTCCTCCTCAGGGTCGAAGAGGAAGGCGACGGGGGAAGAGGGGTCCAAGAAGGCGCAGAAGGACAACGGTGGTCAGCGCCGCCCTCCCCCCAGGTTCGAGAAGTTCACTCCCCTCACCACTAACGTCTCCACCATCCTCATGGAAGTGGAGAAGGAGGGAGTCATCCTTCCAGCTCCGAGGATGCACACCCCGGCGAAGAGGAGGAACAAAGATAAATGGTGTCGTTACCATCGGGATCACGGCCACGACACGAACGACTGCCGGGCTTTGAGATATGAGATAGAAGCCCTCATCCGGAGGGGGCAGTTAGCCAAATTCGTGAAGGCTAACGATCGGGCGGATCGTAACTCTCCTCCGCCTCAGGGGGCTAACAAGCGCTCCGAGCGACGCGAGGAGACACCCGAGTTCGAGGAAGAGCAGATTCTGCACCTGATCCACGGAGGCCTCATGGGAGGCTCCTCTAATTCCTCTCGGAAGGCCTTCGTCCGAGAGGTTAACTCGGTTCACAGCGCCCCTCCTCCCAAAGGTCTCGGCGTCCCTGTGTCTTTCTCCGACGCAGACCTCGAAGGGGTCCGAACCCCACATTGCGACGCCCTCGTCATCGACCTCCGCATGGCCAACTTCAAGGTGCAGAGGATTTTAGTAGACAATGGGAGTTCGGTCAATATTCTCTTCCTCTCGGCCTTCCGAGGCTTGCAGCTGTCCCGGGACCGTCTCAAGCCGGCCGGTTACACACTCCACGGGTTCACGGGGGTCCCGGTAACTTTCGAGGGAGTGATAACCCTAGACGTGACCGCGGGAAGCGCCCCTACTACCCAGACCGAGCCGATGGACTTCATGGTCGTCGACGTCCCGGCGGCGTATAATGTCATTCTAGGCCGACCCGGCCTAGCCGCCTTGGAAGCTGTCCCCTCGGCGTACCATTTGAAAATGAAGTTCCCCACTCAGTCGGGAGTAGGGGAAGTCAGGGGAAGCCAAGAAACAGCCCGGAAGTGCTACATGACTTCCACCGGAGGACCAGTGCTCTCGCTCGAGACACTAGAAATCCCCGAGCCGAAAGCTCGGCCAACGTCCGAGCCAGCGGACGAGTTAGAAGAAGTGCTCTTCTCGGACGAGGATCCGAGCCGGAAGTTCCTCATCAGCAAATCCTTGCCGACCGCACTGTGTTCGGACCTGATTAAATGCATCCGGGATAACTGTGACTTGTTTGCATGGTCGGCTGCGGACATGTCCGGCATTTCCGAGGAGCTGCTCGTCCATCGCCTAAGTGTCGAACCAGGGTGCAAACCGGTTCAGCAGAAGAGGCGAAAGTTCGCTCCCGAGCGACAGCAGGCCATCAAGGAGGAGGTGGATAAACTGCTGAAGGCCAAGTTCATACAGGAGGTAAATTACCCTGAGTAGCTTTCCAATGTTGTAATGGTCAAGAAGTCCAATGGCTCTTGGAGGATATGCATTGACTTCACCGACCTGAACAAGGCGTGTCCGAAGGATCCGTTCCCTCTCTCGAACATCGACACCCTTATTGACGCCACCTCGGGCCATGAGCTCCTCAGCTTCATGGACGCCTTCTCGGGGTACAATCAAATCCGAATGTTCCCTCCGGACATTCCGAAGACCTCCTTCGTCACCGACCAAGGCCTCTACTGCTACCGGGTCATGCCGTTCGGCTTAAAGAACGCAGGTGCCACCTACCAGCGCCTCGTCAACAAGATCTTCCAGAGCCAGATAGGCCGGAACATGAAGGTGTACGTTGACGACATGCTCGTCAAAAGCGTCCGAGGCACTGATCATGTGGCCGACCTCCAGGAGGCCTTCGGCGTGTTGAGAAGGCACAGCATGCGGCTGAACTCGAACAAGTGTGCGTTCGGGATCTCTTCGGGAAAGTTCCTCGGCTTCATGGTAAGCCAACGAGGAATCGAAGCTAACCCCGAGAAGATTAAGGCCATATTAGACATGGCCCCGCCTCGGAACATCAAGGAGGTGCAAAAGCTTACCGGTCGGCTCGCCGCTATCGGTCGGTTCCTCTCGAAGTCGGGGGAAAAGTGCCTCCCCTTCTTCAAAGCACTCAGGGGGGCTAAGGGTTTTGAATGGGGCCAACCAAAACAGGAATCGTTCGACCAGCTGAAGGCCTACTTGGTGAACCCCCCTCTGCTCAGCAAACCGGTCCCGGGCGAGACTCTCTTCATCTACTTGGCTGCTTCCGAGCAGACCCTAAGTGCTGTCTTGGTGAGAGAGGAGGACCGGGCCCAAAGGCCCATCTACTACGTGAGCAACGTGCTTCGGGACGCTGAGCTCCGCTATCCGAGAATAGAGAAGATGGCCTACGCCCTAGTCATGGCAGCGAGGAAGCTTCAGCTGTACTTTCAATCCCACTCGGTCGTTGTCCTCACCAACCAACCCCTAAAACAGATCCTCCACAAGCTTGAGACCTCGGGTCGGCTGATGAAGTGGTCCATAGAGCTGAGTCAGCATGACATCTCTTACCAGCCTCGGACGGCAATTAAGGCACAGGCCCTCGCCGACTTCATCGTAGAGTCCACTATCCCTGAGATCGGCCACGTCCCGAATGGACCCCCCATTTGGACAGTCTTTGTGGACGGATCCTCCTGTAACGAAGGAAGCGGCGCCGGCATCATCTTGAACTGCCCTGACGACTTCGTCCTCCAATACGCGATCCGTATGAACTTCAAGGCCTCGAACAATGAGGCGGAGTACGAGGCACTCATTGCGGGTCTCGGACTTGCACGAAGTGCTGGGGCGCAGTGCCTCCGAATCCACAGCGATTCCCAGCTCGTCGTGAACCAAGTCTTGGGCGAGTACGAGGCCCGAGACGAGCGGATGGCGAAGTACCTCACCAAGGTTCAGGCCCTCATAAACCGGTTCGAGGAGGCGCTCATTGAGCGGGTTCCTCGTGAAGAGAACTCACAAGCCGATGCCCTCTCCAAATTGGCCTCGTCCTCCCTGCAAGGTCTCGAACAGACCGTACTGATCGAAGTCCTCTCTAAGCCGAGCATCGAAGACGAGACACCTGCCTCGGCGGAGTCATTGCCGGTCATGTTGCAGGATAATTGGATGAAGCCGTTGGTGGAATTCTTGAGGGACGGGGTTCTACCCGAGGACCCCAAGGAGGCACGCCGAGTCAGAACCCATGCCGAGCGGTATGTCTTGATCGAAGGCACCCTATACAAGCGCTCTTTCTCTCAAATAGACGGCCGACCGTACCTAAGGTGCCTCTCTCCGGATCAGGCCGAATATGCCCTACAAGAGCTCCACGAAGGTATCGGAGGGGAACACTCAGGATTTAGGTCCTTGGCCCGAAAAGCTTTGAATTACGGGTACTTCTGGCCGACCCTCCTTCAAGACGCCGAGCGACACGTTCGGCAGTGCAGCTCTTGTCAGAGACACTCCAGCATCCTTCGCCTACCTCAGGCCAATCTCGCCTCCCTATCAAGTCCTATTCCCTTCGCAATGTGGGGCATGGATTTACTAGGGCCCTTCCCTCCGGCTCCGGGTCAGTTCAAGTTCTTGGTCGTAGCCATCGACTACTTCTCTAAGTGGGTCGAGGCCGAGCCCCTCGCCACTATAACCGAGAACAAGGTGGTATAGTTCTTCTGGAAGAGCATCATCTGTAGGTTCGGCGTCCCCCGTGTCCTCGTGACGGACAACGGGACTCAGTTCACTAGCGCAGCATTCCGAGCTCTATGCGACGACCTTGCTATCCAGCAGCGCTTCTCGTCCGTCTCCCACCCTCAGTCGAACGGACAAGCAGAAAATGCAAATCGGCAGATCCTCGCAGGCATCAAGAAAAGGCTGGACAAAAGTTCCAAGGGCTTATGGGTCGACCAACTCCCCAACGTCCTATGGAACTACCGCACGAGCAAGCGGACCCCCACAGGCGAGTCCCCTTTCAACCTCACCTATGGGTCCGAGGCCGTGATACCTCTCGAGGTTGGAATACCTTCCCCTCGGCTCACAGCCTATGACGAAGCACAAAATGCCAGAGACCTCAGAGCAGACTTAGACCTGATAGATGAACTGAGGGAAAGAGCGGCGATTCGGCAGCAGAGTTACCGAAGGAGGGTTGAACTGGCGTACAACAAAAAGGTCCGACCCGCCAACCTTAAGCAAGGGGATTTGGTCTTGAGAAAGCTAGCCATATCCTTCCCCAGTCAGAAGAGCAAGCTGGCTCCTAACTGGGAAGGGCCGTACAGGATCACAAAAGTAGTTCGGCCTGGAACATATCGCCTTGAAGACCTAGAGGGCAGAGAGCTTCCGAGGACCTGGAATGCCGACCATCTCCTAAAATACCAAGAAAGCGCTCCGGCGCCGCTCTAAGTATCATGGGATATCGAGCCATTCCAGTCCTCCGACTTGTAACGGTTCGCCGTCGATTATCAATAAAGAAAGCTCTTTCGTGTTTGTGAATTCGCATGTTTCTCTCCCCTCTTATCACCTACTTTTTAAATTGTGATTTCAACCAATGGTTCGGAGTCCACGTTCGGCTCGACCTCACCTCCTCGGCTCGTCCCCGGACGAACCAGGGGTAGACCGTCGTTCGGAACTGCTCCCACAACCGTTGAACTACACCGATGGTTCGGAGTCCAACACTCGGCTCGACTCTACCTCCTCGGCTCGTCTCCGGACGAGCCAGGGGTAGATCGCCGTTCGGAATTGCTCCCACAACCGTTGAACTACACCGATGGTTCGGAGTCCAACACTCGGCTCGACTTTACCTCCTCGGCTCGTCTCCGGACGAGCCAGGGGTAGATCGCCGTTCGGAATTGCTCCCACAACCGTTGAACTACACCGATGGTTCGGAGTCCAACACTCGGCTCGACTTTACCTCCTCGGCTCGTCTCCGGACGAGCCAGGAGTAGATCGCCGTTCGGAATTGCTCCCACAACCGTTGAACTACACCGATGGTTCGGAGTCCAACACTCGGCTCGACTTTACCTCCTCGGCTCGCCCCCGGACGAGCCAGTGGTAGATCGCCGTTCGGAATTTCTCCTACAGCCGTCGAGCTGCACCGATGGTCCCGGGGTCCAACACTTGGCTCCCAGTCCGTTCAAGCTTCTCCAGTGGATCGATGCCGGAGCTTCGATCGGCCACGTAATCCGAGCGATCTTGCACAGCTGCCAAAGACCGAAGCCCCACGTCTTCGGTCGGCCACCGAGCAAGTGCCTTCCCGAGCTCGCAAACGGAGAAAACTCACTTTCTCCTCAACTTTCGTGCATGATCTCGATCAGACGGCTCAGATCTTGCCACCGACGCTAAACGACAAGATAATGTTTTCTTGGGAACTGAGCCGCCTCGAGATTCGTGCCTACGTTCAACGGCTCAGATCTTGCCACCGACGCTAAACGACAAGATAACGCTTTCTTGGGGACAGAGCCGCCTAGGAATTCGTGCCGTACCTTGTCAGAGTCGCTAAACGACAAAATTCTGTACTCATAGGAACCCGTTCGGTTCAACACTCTCGCCGAAGGAACTAACACGCTCGGTTCAAAGATCTCGGCGCGACCAACACAGATATAAGCAAGACAAATATGCAGAGCATTGAAAGATATTTTACTAAACAACCAGGCCATAATACAAGACACATCTTTTCCATGGTAACAAAGTGTTTGCAAACAAAATACACGACGCCGACCCACTATACTTGGTCCTCATATGGAAAAATCTTCACTAGACTGTTCGGTCGACCGTCCGTCCTCCTCGGCCGATGGCTCCCCTGCATTTTTCCGGAGCTTCGCTACCACAGTCTGCAAGTGTCGAATCTCCGAGAGCAAATCGTCCCGCTCGGCTTTGATCTTCGACTGGTTGTGCCGAATACACTTGACCCGAAGAGCGTTGCTGAAAGCGGTTTGCGAATCCTCATCCCCTCCTGCGGGGCTTAACTCGGCGATCCTATTCTCCAGGCGTCGGATCTCGGCTTCCCGAAGGTCGAGGATGGACGAAAGATGGGCCCGCTCGCTCTCAGCTCGGTGCAACTCCAGCTCAATGCTCCTGGGACTCAGAGCCGCCATCCCAGAAGTGGCCTCGGATTCAGAGTCATCATCCGAACCGTGGGTTTTAGCATATGGGTCGGCCTTCTCGAGCTGAAAAGAAGGGAAAACGAACAGCAAAATTTCAATACACTGCTGAAGTCCAACACTTGGAGATTTTCTAAAGAAACTCTCAAATTCGCATTCAGACATAATAGTGTTACACACGGCCGAACCGACCCTACAACAACGTTTTACAACAAATCAGAAGGGACATGAAGCGACATGATCAGGCTCTCTTCGGAAGGGGAACGCTTCGGTTTAAGGAAACGCGAGGACGACGAGGCCTGCCCTCCGAGCTCGATCCTAAACCAACGAAGCGCGACCCCCCTTCGCTGCTGGCCCTAACAGCGGCACCGACTGAGGCCCCGCTCGACGAGACGGTCGCACTGCTCTGAGCGTCGGCTGGACTCCGTCTGGTCATAGGCGAGCGTGTCGCAAGTTCGTAAAAAGAAATCCCTCTCTCGCTCTCTTCACGAGTACATGACGTACTGCGGACGTTAGCCCTCTCCGGCACAGGCTTGAGCGATGCGACCTCTTCCTCCAGTTCAATGATTCTGTCTCTCAGAGCGTCGTCCTTCGCCATCTTCTTCGGACGAGAGGGTCTTGACGAGCCAGAGACGGTGGCGCCATCAGTCGCAAGCCATCGGAAGTGGGTGACCTCGATCCCCCTATCTATCGTGATCCTTCTGAGCCTGTCGACTTCGGCCAATAGCCTCTTGCAATCGGTCGACGCCTTCTCCAGCTCGGAAGTCAGTTTCTCTTCCGCCGCCGAGCGTTCTTTCTCTGCTAATTCCAAGTGTTGGACCTCAGCCAAAAGGTCGTCATTCTTCTGCTCGGCGGCAGTGAGCTCTCTACGGAGCCTCTCGACTTCACCTTCGGGACAAGGAGCTTGGGGGTACTTCCGCAGTTGCCACAGCTCGCGACAATACCTCCGCACAGCTGCCCTCGTCTCCTCCAACCTTCCGAGCAGGAGAAACCGACTCTGTCGGCTGTTCAAGAGCTCACCCTTCGTTTTCGCCAGCTCCTTCCGAAGGTATACAACCTCCGTGATCGGACCGAACTTCACCTGAAAAGCGGAGATAAATCCGATGGGACAATACACGGAAACATCTACAACTAGTCACACGCAAATCCGAGGCTCAACACTTGGATAAATTTTGGCCAAACAAAATATTTTCATTCAAAACCGAGGAGAAAGTTTTACAAAAGCGGTGGCCAGTCCGCAGTTAGGCTTACAAAAAAAAGACTAAAAAGAGAGACAACCGAGTCAGGGGTCGACCTTTTTGCCGCTCGGGTCCGTCGACCCCCCGGTCTTGTCCTCGCCACCGCCTTCGCCTTCGCCTTCGCCTTCGCTCCCGCTCTCCTCCTCGGAGTCGTCCTCCTCCTCGCCCTCTGCCTCGGTCTCCCCTGGGCCTTCAGCACGCTCCGTCTCTCCCTCGGGGTCGAGCAGCCCTTCGGGAACCTCCTCCTCCCCTTCCACGGGGTCGTAAAAATGGTAGGAGGACGTGTCGAAGCCAGGATTCTTGGCGGCTACGTGGAGCAGGGCTCGACCGTAGGCATCCTCCATGTTCTGGAGCATGTGCTGCGCGGCCTCCTCCTGCACGGCCTTCCTCACCTTCTTCACCTTCTTCTGGTGCTTGGTCATGATCCTCTCGGCACTCTTCCGAGCCTTCTCCGCTTCCGACCGAGCGTTGGCCAGCTCCTCCTTCAATTCGGCTGCCTCCTTCTCCGACGCCTCAAGCTTGGCCACTGTGTCCTTCGACAGCTGAATGGCGTCGGCCAGCTGCTTCTCCAATCCCGCCGCTTCGGCAGCCCTCTTCGCCGAGAGGAGCTGCTCGGCATCAAGCAGCTGCGTGGCCTTGACGCGCTCCGCCCTCTCCCGCTCCTTCTCCTGTTCCTTGTTCGCAAACTCCTCGACCAGGAAATTGAAGTGGCAGAGGGTCTGAAAAAGAACAGCACATTAAAATCCGAACCCAAGGACTTGGAAAAATTCTAACAAAGAAATTTTGATAAGGGAGAGCTCGGCCTACTTACCGACATAGTATTCCGAGCAATCTGCATCACGGCGTCCCCTGCTAGCCCGGCCTTTAGGGTCGCTCGATCCTTTGGGGTCGGCAGGTGCCTCACCGCCTCCATGCAGATGTTGCTGTCGCCCAAGAAGCCGTCGACATTTATTACCTGCCAATCAGGGACGAAGATCTGCATATGACGCTCGGTCAAGATCTTCTCTGCCTCGGCAGTGAGGGGCGGAACTTGGAGGGACAACACCTCCTTCACGCCGAACGCACCGCTCGACGAACCGGGAGCGTCCCCCTTCGGGGTTGGTGTCGGCGCACCCGAGGCAGGAGAGTCGAGGACCCTGATCTCCCCCTGCTCGAGGACTGCGACCTTCGGTTGGTCGGTAGCCTTCTCGACCGAAGGCTTCTTCGAGGCTCAGCTGTCCTGAGGCCCCACCGCAGGCCTCTTCTTTTTCGCCTCCTGCTCCGACCGGCCCTTCGCCACCAGAGCTTTGTAATCCAGCTTCATCGTCCCTGCACAAGCCGAATGAAAAAACTTAGAGAAATTTTCATGAACTTCAAGTAACGAGTATAAATACCAGAAGCATACTAGGGTCGATCGGACTGAGACCCCCTCGCAACAGATCCCCCTCGGTAATTTCCTTCCAGCTTAGCGCTGGCAGGGCGAGGAGCTTCTTCTGGACCTCCGCCTCCTCATCACTCAGTGCTGACTCCTTCTTGGTCCGCTTTGGCAGATCATCCTTTGCCCAAACCGTCGGTATCACCCACGGCACCGGGGCTCGGATGAGGAAGTACTTCTCCTTCCAATGCTTGATCGAGTCCGGATTCTCGATCAGCTTCACGCCCGTCCGGGGCGAAAGATAGAACCTCTGTTCGTCTCGCCTTGGCTGACAGGGTCGGTAGAGACTCCGAAAGAGGAACATACTCGGCTTGGCGCCTACCTCTTGGCATCGGAGGACGAACGCCATGACGTGCCTCCATGTGTTCGGCATCAGCTGGGCGGGGCTCAAACCGTACCAGATCAGGACATCAACCACGAACGGGTGGAGGGGAAAGCGGAGTCCGGCAATAAGGGAGTCGATCGGAAAGACACACACGTCTGACGAAGACTTTGTATTGGCTCGGAAGCCCGGCCCAGGGAGCAGCAGTCCGTAGTCGGTAGGGATCCGGAAACCCTCTCGGATCAGGTGAAGGTCAGCCTCGGTCAGAGACGAGATGGTATGGTCCACCTCGGACAGCTCCCTCGGCTCGTTCTCTTCCACCAACTTAGCCGTGCCTTGGGTCACTCTCTCCAAGATGTCCTCAGCGTAGTCCCGTACGCCCCCCACGCTCGACAGAGCAATGGGCTACCGACCAAACGCTCCCACCGTCTTCGGCGTTTCCACAATCGTGACCACGGCCTTGCCCTCCCGGGACACCGCCGCAACCTCTTTAGGCAGCTCGGCCACTTCGCCCTCTCTGTCCGGACGAACGACATTCTGATCGCTCGGCTCCACTACCTCCTTCCCTTTATCCCCTCGGCCAACGGCTTGCTCCGAGGCGGGGGTCTCATCCGTGATCTTAACCATTTTTTCTAAAAGAGAAGGGAAAGAGACTGACCTTGAAGTGATAGGTACGGTCGGAAAGTTCACCGGAGACAAGGAACGCTACCGCGACAGCTAGCACCGCCACCAGAGAGCTGAAAACTTCGAAGGCAAAGTGAGAACTGAAGAGAGAGAGTAAAAGTAAAAAATGAGACTTGGTCTAAGGGGGGGGTGAAGATTTATAGTAAAATGGAACGTCCTTTGGACTTCCAAACGAAAGAGCGTGACTTTTGGGCTGCTCTCGAAACGTCGCGAAGGCCCAACACAACTGCCTTCCTCACCAAGTCAACTAGCTCGGCGCAATGGGATCTGAATCCGAGCTACACGCAATCCGAGCCAGATTGCAGAGACTCCGGTCGGCTCCGAGCAAGTGCCTTTCCAAGCCTGCAAACGGAGAAAACGCACTTTCTCCTTAATTTTCGTGCATGATCTCGATCAGACGGCCCAGATCTCGCCGAGAACACTAAACGACAAGATAGTGTTTTCTTGAGAAATGCGCCCGTCTCGAGATGCGAGCCGCCATCCAACGGTTCGAATTGCGCCAACTCGCTCGGATTGCCTATACCTCCTCCATACCTCACCTCTGTCTGAAGAAACCAGAAAAAGTTTTGATTCAAAGTTTTAAGGCACCGCCTTCGGCGAGCACCCCCCAGGCCCCGGGTCTCGGTCGGTATTCCGCCGACCCACGGGCCCCGGTCGAAAGCAGATCAACACTCAGAGATCGGGAGAAACGCACCATTCCGAGCTAGTTGATTGCAACTGTGAAGGTTCGGCCTGGTAGAGGACTCTGGCAACAGAGCCTTCACAGTTGCAAACAACAAGCTCGGAACGCCCTTTGTTTCTTCCCCCTCAATCTCACCGATGGTCCTGAAGTCCAAGCCATGATCTCCCCCGGGTCCGAATTTGGATCGTCACCTCTTCCACCATGATCTCCTCCGACCCCGCCACCCACCTTGGGACAGCCGGAGTCGGCAGAAGACCTTGGTGGAAGAACGACCACCCATCATCCCGGAGCGACTCATACCTCGGGCTCGGATCACAGTCGTCACTACTCCTACCTCATTTCTCCCCCGACCCTGACACCCACAATGGGGGCCGTCAGGAACGGGAGAAGAAGAAGGCAGTAGAGTGACCGCCCCTCCGAACCTATCGAGGTTAAGACTCCACAAGACTGGCGTCCGCCAGAGGCAGACACCACCGAGGTCTAAAACTCAACATTGCTGCGACTGAAATAACAAGGGGAATGGAGTACTTATAGCCTACCCTCCAAGATCTAGCCATTATGATCCTCAGAAGTTGAAACGCCACGCATTAATTGAAGGAGTTATCCTTAATGACCTGGGAAAGGTGGAACGCCGCACAAATCCCGGGGAACCGTTAATGTCCTCGGGAACAGAATCATCTCGAGACAGTTCGCGCCACGTCGACCGACTTGCCAAGACCCCTTGTCTTCGGTCGGCGTCCGAGCAAGTGCCTTTCCGAGCTCGCAAATGGGGAAAATTCACTTTGTCCTCAAAAATCGCGCCTGATCTCGATCAGACGGCCCAGATCTCGCCGAGGACACTAAACGACAAGATAGTGTTTTCTTGAGAAATGTGCCCGTCTCGAGATGCGCGTCGCCATCCGACGGCTCAGATTGCGCCACGTCGATCGGCCTGCCGAGACCCCCTGTCTTCGGTCGGCGGCCGAGTAAGTGCCTTTCCGAGCTCGCAAATGGGGAAAATTCACTTTCTCCTCAAAAATCGCGCCTGATCTCGATCAGACGGCCCAGATCTCGCCGAGGACACTAAACGACAAGATAATGTTTTCTTGAGAAATGTGCCCGTCTCGAGATGCGCGTCGCCATCCGACGGCTCAGATTGCGCCACGTCGATCGGCCTGCCGAGACCCCCTGTCTTCGGTCGGCGGCCGAGCAAGTGCCTTTTCGAGCTCGCAAACGGAGAAAAAAGACACCGAGCTGCTACGACCGTTGGATCTCCCAGAAATTCGTGCTCTTGATGACAAACGGTCCAGATTGTGCCGCGTGCACTAAAAGACAAGATAGCATTTTCTTGGGATTCACACCATCATCCGATGACTCAGATTGTGCCACGTTGCTCGGCTTGCCGAGACCCCCTGTCTTCGGTCGGCGGCCGAGCTAGTGCCTTTCCGAGCCCGTAAACGGAGAAAAAAGCTTCCGAGCGATAACAGCCACTGGATCTCTCAGAAATTCGAGCTCGACCATGATCAACGGCTCAGATCGAACCATGCCATAAATCGGTATTAAAAATTGTTTTTTATTTATTTAAATCGTTTATTTATTTAAAAATTGCGAAAAATTGCTAAAAATTCGGGAAATTTAACTAAAAATTCTAGAAAATAATTGAAAAGTCGGGGGTATATTTTTGGGCCCCTGAACGAACAATTATTACCCAGAATGCACTGTTAAGGCCCCCGAACGATTAGTAAACACATCGCAAAATTAAGTAAATAATCCGAAAAAATAAATAAAAGCCGTCAAATACTCGATATGGCTAGGAAACAGCACATGGCATCAAAAAGTTACCTCACTACCCCCTCCGAGATTCTAAGTCCTCCATATGGACTCCGATACAACTCCGCTAGCCATCAAAATAGTCAAACTACTCCTCAAAGGCTGATCACGCTCAGTCTTCAGGAGTGGGGGGCTCGTGATATGGCTAAAAATGGGGTTAAATCGGAACCGTCCAGATTGGGCACGAATCTTGAAGCTCGGGGGTAAAAAGGTAATTTCACATACAAGTGGATCCAAAGCGGGTACTGGATCTCCTTCTCACAGATCCAATAACCCACGAATGGGTCCGCTCCAATTGGGCACGGGTCCCGACCCGAAGCGAGCCCAGACTAGCAAGAGACAAATCAGGGCCACTGATTTGACCAAGTCAACGGGCCTGATTTGCTCTCACCGGGAATCAAGGGGTTAGTTTCCTAAACAGACTGTGAGGATTTTTCTCCTATCAGTTACACAGGGAACCAGGCCTCTAATCACTCCCCTGGCGACTATAAATACCTCCCCTCTGCCACTGTGACCAGGTTAATCACTTTTTCACCACTTTAAGCTCTTTCTTAATCTCTTCTGATTACTGACAAGAGCGTCGGAGGGTGCGTCGCCGGAATCAACCCCGGTGTTTCGTACTTCCTTGCAGGTTGCGGCAGGAGCAAGAAGGCTTGAGTCAACTGTTCAGGTTTTTCTCGGACTCACAAATTCTATCTGTTTACCCCCACACCGAAATCAGCGGTAACATTTGCAAAGAGGAAGATTTTGGATCTCACAAAAGAGAGGCTTTCTTGTTGGATCTCTTCATTTCTAAGGTGAGTGACATTGTTTTGTTTATTTTGTTTGTGTATGTTGTAGATGAGTATATATAATTGTTTGGTTGTTTTGTTTGTTTCTCTTTGATTTGTGTACGTCATATGAGAACAATATGAATGTATAGATTGATTGGATATTGAATATGTATATGTATGAATGGATGAAAAATTGGATCTCCAAGAAGAACCCTAGATATTTGTATGAGAATGATTTTAGATTTGATAAGAACCTAATATAAATTATTGGTAGGCTAAAAATGTTAGATTTCCATTGTGAACAGTCGACTGGTGACTCGAAGCAGTCGACTGCTATTGCTTAGATCCTATTTTCTTAAAATGTTGGATTAAAGTTGATTTGATTGAGTTTGATAGATGCCGTGCATAAATTAAATTAGAGATGAGAATTTGGACTATTGGTAAGTTGGATAAAAACAACTTGACCATGTTGAGGATAAATTGGCTTTGTTCATGGATCAACTATAGAGAATAGTTGAGATTTGGTTGAGGAATGTTGTGAATGATTAATGGTCTAGAGGACCAGGTTTTGAGGATTTGAGTTATGAGGATTTAAATTGGGGATTTGTGATTTATGTGAAATATGTTGTTTGAAATTGGATTTCTCAAATACTAAGTTTAAATCTAATTATTTTGGTATTACTAAGATTTGGAAGATAATACAAAGTAATTTTGTTATATGATTGATTCATAAAAATCCTAGTTTTGACATATGTACAACCTAAATTCTGCAGTCTGTAGGCCGACAGTCGACTGGCATGACCTTTCAGTCGACTGGTACGACCCGGCTGCTATGATCATCAGTTTTCTTGAAAATCCATTCTGGACAGTCGACTTAGACCCTTTTCAGTCGACTGGCACACTTAGAATATTTTCTTAAAGATTTCTGGAGTTTCTCTCTGGAAAGTCGACTTATGACTTTTTAAGTCGACTTGTATTCTCTGGTAAGTCGACTTATGACTTTTGTAAGTCAACTTATATTCTCTGGTAAGTCGACTTATGACTTTTATAAGTCAACTTATATTCTCTGGTAAGTCAACTTATGACTTTTATAAGTCAACTTATAACACTTAGCTTATTTTCTTAAAACCATGGAATTTTCTTTTTGGACAGTCGACTTATGTTTTCTATAGTCGACTGATACTGATGTATCCTTATATCTATGAATGTTCTTTCAAATGATTTTTACTCTAAATGCTTTAATCTATAACTTATTAATCTAAAGGTTACTGTTTCTACAAAACATATAATTTCAAGATATTTTATAGTTGTATTTGGATTCTGGAATTATATAAAGATTTGAGTTTTTGTTGAAAGGAGAGATCTCTCCTTGATCGTTTGACGATGGATTAGTGAGTTTGGTCCTGATTGAGGTCTCTAGGAGTTGAGTGGGAGTCCTGTGAACCGGCAGTTGAGATTTATTGAGTTATGCCTGAGGGGTTTTGGTTTAGTTGTTGTTGAAGTCCGGCAGGGTACACTAACTCTAGAGATAAGGATTTTGATGTCTTAATAATAACCTACTTAAGGACAGGTAGGGTGCATTTGTATGTACCGGGTGTACACGGCAGGGAGATGATTCTCCGGATATGTTCACGTGATGAAGGTCTTCGGGCCTATTCACGGAGCAGGCAGGGTGCATTTGTATGTACCGGGTGTACACGGCAGGGAGATGATTCTCCGGATATGTTCATGTGATGAAGGTCTACGAGCCTATTCATGGAGCAGGCATGGTGCATTTATATGTACCGGGTGTACACGGCAGGGAGATGATTCTCCGGATATGTTCACGTTATGAAGGTCTACGGGCCTATTCATGGAGCAGGCAGGGTGCATTTGTATGTACCGGGTGTACACAGCAGGGAGATGATTCTCTGGATATGTTCACGTGATGAAGGTCTATGGGCCTATTCACGGAGCAGGCAGGGTGCATTTGTATGTACCGGGTGTACACGGCAGGAAGATGATTCTCCGGATATGTTCACGTGATAAAGGTCTACGGGCCTATTCATGGAGCAGGCAGGGTGCATTTGTATGTACCGGGTGTACACGGCAGGGAGATGATTCTCTGGATATGTTCACGTGATGAAGGTCTACGGGCCTATTCACGGAGCAGGCAGGATGCATTTGTATGTACCGGGTGTACACGACAGGGAGATGATTCTCCGGATATGTTCACGTGTAGGTACCGGGTGTATCTGCACGTTGGGGGTCTAAAGGCCTATTCGTGGGGTACACGGCAGGGAGATGATTCTCCGGTTGTTATTTTGAGTTATCTTACTTGATGCTTGCGCGTCGGGGGCGGTGATGCCTATTCGCGGAGTATTCTGAATCTTGTTTCCCATCACCGTAGTAAGATTAGTTGTATAACGAGGGGTTATCCTTATGTCGTAGAGATCGTTAAGGGCTTGCACCGGACCTATGTACTGTGGAATGCATAGACTCCGACAAGTATGCATTAGAGAGTCAGCATATAGAATTGTGTTTTCTTGACTTGGTTTTATGCTTGTGTTTCCAGTTTTTCCTACACTTGACACTTAGTCTAGCTTCACTTGTTGTTCATATTCCATGATGTTTTCATGCTTTACATCTTTGTTATTTTTCATTCATTTATCCTTGTTGTTAATACATGCTGTTGATGACTTTATGTTTTATGATTTAATTATGTTGTATGTTTTTATGTCACTCACACCATTTATGGCTGACCCCTTTAGTTTTGGGGGTTAGGGATCATCTCTAGCCTCATGTGTTACAGGTTGTTGCTTAGAGTTTGGAGGCTGGGATGCTTGAGATAGTTTTGAGATAAACTGATGTAATAGAGGTTTGTGTAAAATTTTGTGAAAAGAAGTGTTGTAAAAAGAATGTTGTAATTCAAGGTATTTTGTATTCCGCTGTGTTTGTAAATGATTATTGTAATAAAAGTTTGGAATAAAATTATTCGTGTTTTTGGGCTATGTGTATTATTACATTGAAGTTGATGCTGGGATTGTGCCACGTATTTTTAAAGATATCATATTAGAAAATCAGGACGCTACAGATCCTACACTCAGACCGAATCTGCGGCTGAGATCTATCTCTTCCTTTACAAATTACAAAAACTCACATATGTTGCTTCCACCACTAAAACAAGCAGCATCGATCTGCTATTGGACCGAAAACTTGTAGAAGTTAGTTTCAATAATAAACTGCAGAACAATCTCCATATATATTTTGGTAAAAAATAACCCCTCTGTAGCCTATACTTTGGAAACATTGCCCGGTCTTTCTTTTGATATTTTAATTCATACTTGTCTTCGGAAACATTGATCTATCTCTATCTCTTTCGATATTTTTATTCGAACAAGGAACCAAATCTCTCTCTGTATGTATAAAATCAAATCCTACCTACATAAGACTCCTTGCCATATCCGCAAGTAAAGTCATTCCAATCCCAATTCACGTAAATACAACGCGGCACAGCATCCATAAATATCAACACAAGTTTTTTTGTCTTAAATATCAACACAAGTTACACAACACAACCACGCAACTTCCAATATTCTTTCCTTGTTTAACCACTCAATCAATTAATTCCTTAATTTTAAAAAAAATATATATATATTTATAAAAAAAATCCTCCACCGCCAGAGTAAGAATCTTCTCTCCTTTCCCTATAAAAAACCGAACCTCTCCTTTCATCTCATCATCAACAAAATTCCAATTGCTCTCAAAACTCGCAGCTTCTTCTTATACTTCAACCTCAATTCAATGGGGCTTAATATTCTATCAGCCGATTCTGATTCTTGGTTTGCTAGATTTTGGAAAGCGAAAAGTGTTAACACCAAAGAGGAGGAGGAGGAGGAGACAACTACTAAAAGTGATCTAGGCGATTGTCAGAATTACAAGTCGTACCCTACGATGGTTCATACGAAGAAATTGCAGGAGGAGGGGCCGCGGTTCGCCGTGGAACTTGATGGGCTTCACTGCTTTGAGACCATTGTTTTCGATCGATCTTAGAGTACATCTGATTCGGATTTATGGGGTTTAGTTGATTTTTTTTTTTAAATTAGTTTGTATATATTAGTTGCTGCATTATATTTTGTAAAGAATTGAAGCTCTAAAAGGAAATTAGAATTTGGTCTTTGTTTACTTTTATGAACTCTACATTTTTTTTTAACTTTGATCTTGGTAAAGTAGTTGATATGGATCAGATATACGTGGCCCCTCCTGGGCCACAGGATCCCCTCAAGAAACGTGTACCGCCTGATCATCCAAACCAGCCACGTCAGCACGAAAACCGCTCAGTCCTCTGCCACGTCAGCCTGGAAACTATCCGAGCCTCTGCCACGTCAGCCTTATACCACTTTAGCTTTTACCGCTTCAGGCCTACGGGCGACCGGGTCCAGACCCGGCCCCAAACGGGTCCAAACCCAGTTGGCTTCTCCTATAAATACAAGACCCCCTACCCCTTATTCAGGTAATCAATCTTTCCTACTCAAAACCCTAGTTACTGTTACTCTCTCTCAGTAACTGACTAGATCGTCGGAGGGTCTGCCACCGAGACAAACTCCGGTATTCCTAGACCGTCTGTAGGTACAAGAGACCTCGGATCTGAGCCTCCTGATCCGAGCCGAGCATCCAGCCTCCACCTCCCTCCCGCCTGCTTCCGTACCGTTTGCCCGGCTGAGGGTCGTCCGCATCGGAGCTTCCTCCACCAATACAAATCGAGAAGAACTCACACCTGGTGCATCCACACGCCTCCCAAAAACAAACCGCATCTGGTTGGCGCCGTCTGTGGAAAACTCCTAGTACAGACGCCTGAACGAGCTCAGCCATCAACGATACCCCATCTAACCAAGCTCACATGGCGCCCAAAGCCAGGAGAGCTGTCACCTCTGTGCGTCGGCAGGAAGTGCCTCGTCAGGACGTCGTCGCCGACGCTCATGGATCCAACAACTCGAGGGTCAGTCACGGGCACCAACCAGGTGCCTCCCAACCAGTCCAACCCAACCTACGAGGGGTAATCCAGGATCGACAGGCAAGCCGGAGTAGGGGAGGGGCCGCTTGCAATTCGGCCCCGAACCATCCCAGACCTCCAACCCAAGGGCGGGAGCCGACACTCAGCCGAGTCGGCCCACAGCCGCGAGCTCAGCCAAACCGAGCTGAGCGAGCTCCGGTCACCCACCAGGAGTTCCAAGACTTTCGAAAGAAATCATGGAGGCCATCCGGGGGACCCCGTCGATGAGAACGCCCGCCGCTCTCACACCCGCTCGGATGCCGAGGCCAGCGTGTCTCGCACCCCGACAGTCCCGCCAGAGTATGACGATGACGTCTTGAAGCGCCTCCAATAAATGGAAAACCGCCTCGACCACTTCGGCGACGGCGGCCCGAGGCTGGCCCAGGGATACAGGCCCATCCGACCTCATTTCTCCACCATCATCTTGCAGGCGGAAATACCCAGGAACTTCCGTCCACCTTAATTCGAAACTTATGACGGCGAGGGTGATCCTGCTAATCACATGGAGGACTTCAAGACCCTCATGATGATTCACAGCGCCTCGGATCCCCTTCTATGCTGCGCCTTCCCCGCCACCCTCCGGGGTCCGGCTTGGGAATGGTTCTCCAAGCTCACCCCCGACTCCATCTATTCTTTTGACCAACTGGAGGGCAACTTCCTCACCCACTTCGTGACTAGCCGAAAGGCCGAAAGGACAAGTGTGTCCCTATTGGGCCTCCGGCAGAAGGAAGGAGAGTCGCTCCGGTTATTCATCCGAAGGTTCACCGCTGAGGCGAGGTCAGTTTCCTCCCTTGACCCCGGGGTCGCCTCGACAGCATTCCTGCACAACGTCCGGCATGGTCAGCTGAAGGCCTCCTTGGCGAAGAAGCCTCCTATAGATTTTCCCGACCTCCTCAATCGGGTCGAAAAGTACATTCGAGCTGAGGAGGCTCTGAACCCAGAGGACTAGAAAGAAATCCCCGGAAAGGGAAAACACAAGGCCGACGAGGTCGAGTCAGCGAAGAAAGCTCTAAGAGACGGAGGCACCGCGAAAAGGGTCCCTCCGGTCCATCGTTTCGAGAGATACACCCTGCTGACGCAAAACGTGTCAGCTATTCTTCTGGCAATCGAAGACAGGGACCTCGTACAATTCCCTCCTCGACCGACCAACAACAACAGCAATAAGAGGGATCAACATTTCTACTGTCGCTTCCACCGGGACAACGGGCACGACACGGACCATTGTCGTGCCCTGAAGGACAAAATCGAGGCCCTCATCCAACGAGGGTACCTCCGGGAGTTCAAACGGGAAGAAGCCCGGAACCCGAGGGATACGAGAAACAGGAGGGCTTCCCCTCCTCATCGAACACCCAAACAGCGTCCCGAGCAGGGCCAGGAGCCTGAAGAGCCCGAGGGCCAGGCCATCTTGCATTGCGTCCACGGACGACCCATGGGAGGGGAGTCCAACGCTTCCCACAAGGCATTCGTCCGGGATGTCAATGCCATCCAGGGCCCCCTCTCCCTCCAAGTCCAGCAGCTCCCTGTCTTCTTCTCGGGGGAAGACTTGGAAGGAGTTCGGCTTCCACACTGTGATGCCCTCGTCGTCAGCCTCAGTATGGCGAACTTCGAGGTCCGGCGCATCCTCTTTGACAACGGGAGCTTGGTAAACATCCTCTTCGTGGAAGCCTTCGAGAACTTGAAGCTCACCCGAGATAAGCTAAAGCCAGCCGGATATACCTTGTACGGATTCTCCGGCGTCCCAGTGCCAATAAAGGGGATCGTCACCTTAGACGTCACAGTTGGTACGAGCCCACACAGAAGAACCGAGTCGATGGACTTTATGGTTGTCAACGTCAATGCAGCCTACAACTCCATACTCGGCCGCCCTGGGCTCTGCTCCCTCCAGGCGGTCCCCTCGGCCTACCACCGGAAGATAAAGTTCCCTACCGGCACTGGTGTCGGGGTTGTCCGAGGGAACCAAGAAGCAGCACGATCGTGCTAAATGACGGCGATCGGGGGCGGTGTGTTTCCCCTCGATGCCGTCAAGCTATAGCCCGAGAGAACCCAGCCAGAATTGGAGCCGGCAGACGAGCTAGAGGATGTTCCGTTCGGAACAGGGGACACGTCAAGGTATTACTGAGTAAGCTGCTCCCTCGCTCCCAACCTCAAATCTGCCCTGATCGACTGCATTCGCCGCAATGTCGACCTCTTTGCCGGGAAGCCCGCTGACATGCCTGGCATCTCCATGGATCTCATCATGCACAAACTCAACGTGATTCCCGATTCGAAGCCGATCGTCCAGAAGCGACGCAAGTTCGCCCCGGAGCGACAGCAGGCGGTAAATACAGAAGTGGACAAACTCTTGTCCGCTCGATTCATACAAGAGGTCAGCTATCCCGAGTGGCTGGCGAACGTCGTGATGGTTAAGAAAGCAAGCGGGAGCTGGAGGATCTGCATAGACTTCACAGACCTCAACAAGGCGTGCCCCAAAGGTCCGTTCCCCCTCCCTAGCATCGACGCTCTGATTAACGCCACCTCGGGTCACGGGCTCCTGTCTTTTATGGATGCCTTCTCCAGCTATAACCAGATCCAAATGTTCCCTCCCGAAATAGCGAAGATGTCCTTCGTCACAGACCAAGATCTCTATTGCTACCGGGTGATGCCCTTCGGGTTGAAGAACGCCGGTGCTATTTATCAAAGGCTCGTTAACTGAGTTTTCAAGGATCAAATTGGGCGCAACACGGAGGTGTACATCGACGACATGCTCGTCAAGAGCAAACAAGAGCAAGATCACGTTGCCGACCTGGAAGAGACCTTTGGGGTCCTTCGGATCCACAACATGAGGCTCAATCCGGCGAAGTGTGCGTTCGGCGTCTCCTTGGGAAAATTCCTCGGGTTCATCGTCATCCAGCGCGACATCGAGGCGAACTCCGAAAAAATCCAAGCCATAATAGACATGGCCCCTCCCAGGAACATCAAAGAAGTCCAGAGGCTGACGGGAAGACTAGCGGCCATCGACCGTTTTCTCTCCAAGTCTGGAGAGAAGTCCCTCCCATTCTTCAAGGCACTCCGTGGAACCGGAGGATTCGAGTGGGGCACTCAGCAACAAGAGGCGTTCGCCCAGTTGAAGGAGTACCTCGCCAATCCTCCTCTCCTCGGCAAGCCCGAACCAGGGGAGCCCCTCTGACTCTACCTTTCGGCTTCGAAGAGTGTGCTCAGCACCGTCCTCGTTCAAGAAGAGGAAGGAGTCCAGAAGCCTCTGTACTATGTGAGCAAGGTTCTACTCGACGCCGAGACCAGATATTCCAGGATGGAGAAAATAGCATACGCCTTGGTCATGGCCGCACGAAAGCTTCGTCCTTATTTTTAGGCACATTCAGTCCAAGTGCTCACGGATCAACCCCTGAAGGCCGTACTCTACAAGCTCGAGAGCTCGGGACGACTGGTCAAATGGTCAATCGAGCTCAGCCAGTACGACATCGGCTACCAATCAAGGATGGCCATCAAAGGGCAAGCCCTAGCCGAGTTCATCACCGAATGCACCATCTCCGAGCAACCCGCCAGTAAGGAAACCGACCAAACGTGGGAAGTTTACGTCGATGGCTCCTCTTGCGAAGCAGGGAGTGGTGCAGGCATCATTCTGCAGGATCCAGAAGGTTTCCTCCTTCAAAACTGCCTTCGCCTCAACTTTCTGGCCTCTAACAACGAGGTGAGTACGAGGCCATGATTGCCGGGCTTACCCTGGCTCATCAGGCCGATGCCAGACAGATCAGGGCCTTCAGTGACTCTCAGCTTGTGGTCAACCAGATCACGAGAGAGTACGAGGCCCACGACGATCGAATGATCAGGTACCTGGCAGTGGTCCAACGACTATTAACGTCCTTCAACGAGTCGGCGGTCTTAAGGATCCCCAGGGAGCAGAACGCTCAGGCCGATGTCCTGTTAAAACTGGCTTCCTCATCCTTTGAAGGCCTCGACCGCACTGTCCTGATCGAAGTCCTCCTGAAGCCAAGTATGGACTTCCCTGAGGCTCTATACATTGAAGACGGAGCTCCTCCCGACGACTGGATCACCCTCATCAAGAAGTTTTTGATCAAGGGGGAGCTCCCCGAAGACCGGGCTGAAGCGAGCAAGGCCATGGCTTTCTTCAAAGCTACTCGGCCGATACGCTCGGTGGCGAATTTCGGCCACACCCATTGCTGGATTTCTCCCGGGTAAGGGTGCTCGGCATCTGTCCCTAGCATGGGTTGGGCTTCGTCAAGCCGATCAACCCAAGCACACGGCGGCAACCGCCAGCCACGCCCATACCGTCTTCCTGAGAACAAGTGTGGGGGCTCGTCGTCGACCCCGAGCAAGGCCATGGCTTTCTTCAAAGCCACTTGGCCGATACGCTCGGTGGCGACTTTCGGCCACACCCATTGCTGGCTTTCTCCCCGGTGAGGGGGCTCGGCATCTGCCCCTGGCATGGGTTGGGCTTCGTCAAGCCGTCAACCCAAGCACATGGCGGCAACCGCCAGCCACGCCCATGCCGTCTTCCTGAGAAGAATGGTCGGGGGCTCGTCGTCAACTCCGAGCAAGGCCGTGGCTTTCTTCAAAGTCACTCAACCAATATGCTGGGCGACGACCTACCACCACGACTACTTCAGCAAAATTTTTGTTAAGGTTCAAAGCGTCCACCTTCGGCAGATGCCCCGAGCTTCGAGTCGATTGGTTGACCCTCCTCTCGTCCGCGAACAACTCGGGGTTTACGGCTGTCACAAGCCAAAACCCCGAATTATTCGAGGACGGCAGGGGAGCCACCGACCCTTGGCTCTCTCCGACCCTCCGAACCAATTGATCGGCGCACCACTCACCAACGGACAACTAGGAGTCTTACGACCATCAATGCCCAAACCCTGAATTGTTCGAGGGTGATTGGTGTGCCTCCAATCCGAAGCCCTTGGAAAAGTTTTTATTTCTGGGCGCCCACCTTCGGCAGGCACCCGAGTCGAGTGGCAGATCAGCCACCCTCACTTCTTGACTACCAACAAGGGGGAGTGGGGGTTATATAGCCCCCTGAGAAACACAATTATTGCGTCTGGGAACACCAAACGGCGGAAGGCGAAACGTCTCCATTAATGCTCATGGGGAGGCGAAATGTCGCCATTAATGACTGTCGAAAGGCGAAACGCCCCTGCATATGCACCCACTGCGCCAGGTCGCCTCGGCGGCGACCTCCTCCGTGCCAAGCTCGGCAAACAACCTCGCCCAATGAGACAATCAAAGTTTAGAAAACCGAATGTTCTTATTATTACTCATCGCTCGCCAGTAACGGCGGTACAAATACAATGAACAGCTTACAACTGACTCGCGCTCGACTTAAAACTCGAATTCGGTGCTTACTTTGGGGTTCCTCTCACGCTCAGCCCGACAGACCAGGGAAGTCACCCCTGCCACCGAGCTTCCCGCATTATCAGGCTGGGCCCCCTCCAATAAAAAGGTCGCAGACGGCCCCGGTACCGAATTTCTTGCCCCCTTGATCAAACCAGAGCCTAATACCAGCTTCAGCCTGCGGATTTCCAACTCCTTCTCAACAATGGCCTCGCGTAGAAAAGATTCCGAAGCCGACCGCCCACTTGAGGCATCCGAGATCGACCAGTTCGTCTCGATTACCCACCTGTCCCGGTCGGCTATGGCTTTCTTCAGGCGAGTGATCTCCAGACCGAGCTCCCTAGACTTGTTCACGAAATAATTCACGGCGGCCGCTCGGTCCCGAGCTTGTTTTCGCTGGCGAGCTAGAGACGCCTCCATGGTCTCCTTCCCCGCTTGGACCGGGGATTCCTCGGCGGAAATAGGGTCGGCACCTAAGACCTTGTGCGTCTATGAAAAAGACGAGAGAAGACAACCAATCACAAAGGAGATTAAAGAATGCGCAAGTTACGGAGCCTCGACCAAAAAACTATATTTCATTACTTTCAAAAATTTGTTACAAAATTGCGGTGGCCAGTCCGCGCGAGGCATGTACAAAAGGAAAAGGAAGAAAAACCTAATCTATGCTTGGGGGGAGGTGGCACCTCTTCATCACCCATCACCTCGCCACCCGGAGTCGGCGGAAGGTCCGGTTGCCAGGCGTAGTGGAGGTGGTCGACGTTCTGTTCCGGGTAGATACTTCGGAAATACTCCTTGGCGACTTCGTAGGCCTCGTCCTGCGCCATAATCAGAGCATCCGCCGAGGCAATCTCCATCCGTTCCAAGGCCTTCTGCCCCTTTTTCGCCTCATCCTCGATCTTCTGTTCAAGGCGCTCCACATCCTTCTTATGGTGGTCCATGATCGAGGCTATCTGGGCATCGCGGATGGCTTCCATGCTCTTCGCCTCCTTCAGTTCGTCCGTCGCCT
This sequence comes from Hemerocallis citrina, assembly GCA_017893485.1. NCBI lineage: Eukaryota > Viridiplantae > Streptophyta > Magnoliopsida > Asparagales > Asphodelaceae > Hemerocallis > Hemerocallis citrina. Next base: position 24,483,307 of record CM030362.1, on the reverse strand, counting down.
TATTCAGCTCGCGGAGATACTTCTCCACGTTCCTCTTCTTGATGAGGATCTCCTTTTCCAAGCACTTCTGAAAGTGCTGCCTGTGAAGCATCGCCTGTCCGAGAAAGAAAAAGTCAGAAAAATCCTAGAACCCAAATCAAACACAAAGTCTCAAATACTTACCAAGATCGATGCCTGAGACCAGCGCATGAAGGCCTGGTCAGACGTCTGCGTCGCCAGCGCCATCCGATCCTGTTCGGTGGTGACCTTCCTGACGAACTCGATGGCCACAGGACCTTCGAGCAAGGAGTCCCCCTGCACAATCGACCAGTCAGGAGCGAAGGGCCACAGCCCCTGTTGCCCCACCATCTCCTCGGTGGAGGGCCGAGGTGGGGGAAGACTCTGTCCCGGGGCCTTGACGGTCCTCTTGCTGCCAGAAATGCCTCCCGCATCCCAAGGCACCCTCGGCGTATGGGGGTGGTGCCTCTTGGTCTTCTTTGCGAGAGAAGGCACCTCGGCCGCCGGAGTTGGTCCCTTTCCGGACCTCGCACCCTGGGCAGCCAGCTTTTCCTGCTTCGCCTTCTCCGTCCTTCTCTTCATGGCGGTCGCAATCAAGGCACGCCTGTCATCGACCTGCTGGGACGTCATCTCTGCAAAAATAAAAGAAGAAAGGCTAACGTTAATACAAAGGCAGAAAGATAAAGAAAATCAGAACAAAAACATACTAGGGTCGACTGGGCTCAGTCCGGACCGGGCCAGGTGTATTTTCGTCACTCGAGGCCATACTATGCTGTGGCCCCCAACAATTTTGTCAACCACCTTCCACTCCTTTTTTGACAAGTCACTCCGCTTCGGAGGTCTGTAGTTTGGCTTGAAGAAATTCCAGGAGGTCGGAATCCCCCAAGACGTCTCGCTCCGGACCACGAAGTATTTCTCTTTCCACCCTTTGATGGAATTCGGATGGCCGTGCATCACCTTTTTATGGGGCCTAGGCGAGAAGTAAAAAATCCCCTCAGCATCGCCGAGCGAGCTGATCCCTAAGATGGCTCAAAAGTAGGTCAACCTTGGTTTCACGCCCTTCTCTTGACAGTTCAAGATGAAACAAATCAAGTGCTTCCAAGAGTTTGGTCCATACTGCATCGGGCTTAGCTTCGCTCAATTTAAAACCCTCTTGACGAAGGGGTGCAGCGGCAGCCTCAGTCCCGAGACGAAAGCGTCCTCGGAAAAGATGCAATAGCTCGGTGCAAGGGTTGTAGTGGGCCGAATGCCGGGGCTCGGAATAAAGACTTCGAACTCCCGAGGAATGAAGTAGGCCACCATCAGAATGTGAAGGTAGTCCGCCTTCAAGACACACTGGATGCCGTCCATTCGAATCTTCACCCGGCTCTCCTCGCCCGGCACGGAAGGAAGAGGGTCGACGTCTTTCACATCATTTGGGTACATCCTGATAGACCCCGAATTCTTAAAGGAGACCGGGGGGAATTCGAACCCCGATCTAGGTACATATTTGTCCGGAGGAGGGAGGCTGTCCGGAAGGCTCAACTTTCTTTTCTTCCGACGAGGACGAGCCTTCCTCTCAGGAGACAGCATCGACAGAGGTGGCAAAGGCGGAAGAGTACCCTCGGCCGCGGCTGGCCCCCCTGCTATGCCTTCGCCAGCGCCGGGGCCCCCTTCATCTTCATCATCCCAATCATCCTCGGGATCCTGACCCTCCTCATCACCCTCGGCTTCCTCATCCTCCTCATCATCCTCAGCACCCTGATCCTCATCTTCCTCGTAATTCTCTACATCCCCCTCTTCCTCTTCTTCCTCCTCGCCCTCGTCCACGGGCTTCTTCCCCGACCTTCGGGATCTCAGCGGCGACACGACAAAGACCACATCATCACCACCGTCTGACCCAGGGTCTGTCAGGACTTCCTCCTTAATCTTATACTTGCTAAGGGACGAAAACGTCTCTGATTAGGCTTCCTTCGCAGAGCGGCCCGACGAGCTGGCCTCGAATCCGAACTGAGAGCGCGACATTACTAGACAGAAATACTAACCTGAGATGTATACCGTGCGATCACCGGAAAAAAGTCGCTGACAGCAAGTAAGACCCTGTTCTTAAAAAATTGGAAAGCACAAGTAAAGAAATGAAGAAAAGAAAAGTGGGGAGGGGGGATTTATAGTGGAGAAACCGACCCCTCGATTTTCGCAACCAGATCTGGCTGTTGAATCTTAATCATCAAGATCTAACGGCCACTAAGATCTAAAGTCACTTCGATTCTTGCGCACATGACGTCAGCACTTGGCACTAAATTACCCTAATGCCCCCAGCCTTATTCCAACACTCTTTTTCGACAAGTCATGAGGCTCGGATCTCGGATGGTATCGCGAGCCACAAATTCCTCTTCTATTCAATAGAAGGCCCGGAGCTCGGATGGCACCGCGAGCTCCAGCATCTTCTCCTATTTTCATAGGAAGCTCGGAGCTCGGATGGCACCGTGTGCCCCAAGTATCTTCTACTATTTTCATAGGAAGCTCGGAGCTCGGATGGAACCGCGAGCCCCAGCATCTTCTCCTCCCTTCATAGGAAGCTCGAAGCTCGGATGGCAGCACGAGCCCGAGCATCTTCTCCTATTTTCATAGGAAGCTCGGAGCTCGGATGGCACCGCGAGCCCCAAGTATCTTCTACTATTTTCATAGGAAGCTCGGAGCTCGGATGGAACCGCGAGCCCCAGCATCTTCTTCTGCCTTCATAGGAAGCTCAGAGCTCAGATGGCAGCATGAGCCCCAGCATCTTCTCCCATTTTCATAGGAAGCTCGGAGCTCGGATGGCACCGCGAGCCCCAGTATCTTCTCCTATTTTCATAGGAAGCTCGGAGCTCGGATGGCACCGCAAGCCCCAGTATCTTCTCCTATTTTCATAGGAAGCTCGGAGCTCGGATGGCACCGCAAGCCCCAGTATCTTCTCCTATTTTCATAGGAAGCTCAGAACTCGGATGGCACCGCGAGCCCCAGTATCTTCTCCTATTTTCATAGGAAGCTCACTGGGAGCCCCAGTATCTATCTTCATAGGAAGCTCGGAGCTCAAATGGCACCGCGAGCCCCAGTATCTTCTCCTATCTTCGTAGGAAGCTCGGAGCTCGGATGGCACCGCGAGCCCCAATATCTTCTCCCATCTTGATAGAAAGCTCGGAGCTCGGATGGCACCGCGAGCCCCAGTATCTTCTCCTATCTTCATGGGCAGTTGGAAGCTCAGATGGCACCCCGAGCCGAAGAGGCTTCTACTCCTAAAGCATTAAATGAAATAAAATCATTACGTCCCCTTCAGCCGCCGCTACCAAGTTTGGGGGGCTCGGACCTCGGATGAAAGCGCGAGCCCCAAAACCCTCTTCTATTCACAGGAGGCTCGGAGCTCGGATGGCACTGCGAGCCCCAAGAGCCCTCTTCTATTCACAGGATGCTCAGAGCTCAGATGGCACCGCGAGCCCCAAAACCCTTCTCTATCCACAGGAGGCTCGAATGGCACCGCGAGCCCCAAGAGCCCTCCTCTATTCATAGTAAGCTCGGAGCACGGATGGCACCGCGAGTCCAAGACCCTCCTCTATCCACAGGAGGCTCGGAGCTCGGATGGCACCGCGAGCCCCATGACCCTCCTCTATCCACAGGAGGCTCGGAGCTCGGATGGCACCGCAAGCCCCATGACCCTCCTCTATCCAACAAACGAGGGGCTCGTCCGCCGACCTCCAATGCTCGGCGAAAAGATCCCTGCTCGACAGACCTCGACGTCCCCTCGCTCTTCCAACTAGCAAGGGGATCGTCTGCTGACCCTAGGCGCTCGTCCGCCGACCTCCAACGCTCGGCGAAAAGATCCCTGCTCGACAGACCTCGACGTCCCCTTGCTCTTCCAACTAGCAAGGGGATCGTCTACCGACCCTAGGCGCTCGTCCGCCGACCCCCAACGCTCGGCGAAAAGATCCCTGCTCGACAGACCTCGACGTCCCCTCGCTCTTCCAACTAGCAAGGGGATCGTCTACCGACCCTCGACACTCGTCTACCGACCTCAGACGCTCGGTGAACCGAGCTCCACCTTGACGTCCCCCTGCTCTTCCAACTAGCGAGGGGATCACCTGCCGACCCTAGAAGCTCATCTGCCGACCCTCAACGCTCTTCCGCCGCCCTAGGCTCGGCAAGCGTTACCCCGACTCTTCTACACTTAGCACCTCGTGTGGCTCCAGTAGGGGATCCCTTCATCCTACCCCCTGGCCTCTTCTGGAAGTAACAGATCCTACTTTCTCACCGCGCACACCATCCTTCTCTTCCTACAGAGGCAAAGAACCATTCCTATACGGCCAGATCATCCGACCCTCCAGGAGTGAGGGGCTCCTGATATGGGTCAGATAAACGTGGCCCCTCCTGGGCCACATGATCTCCTCAGGAAACGTGCACCGCCTGATCATCCAAACCCGCCACGTCAGCATGAAAACCGCCTAGACCTCTGCCACGTCAGCCTGGAAACCGCCCGAGCCTCTACCACGTCAGCCTGGAAACCGCTCGGGCCTCTGCCACGTCAGCCCTATACCACTTGAGCTTCTACCGCTTCAGGCCCACGGGCGACCGGATCCAGACCCGGCCCCAAACGGGTCCAAACCCGGTTGGCTTCTCCTATAAATACCAGACCCCCTACCCCTTATCCAGGTAATCAATCTTTCCTACTCAAAACCCTAGTTACTGTTACTCTCTTTCAGTAACTGACTAGATCGTCGGAGGGTCTGCCACCGGAACAAACCCCGGTGTTCCTAAACCGTCTGCAGGTACACGAGACCTCGGATCCTAGCCCCCTGATCCGAGCCGAGCATCCAGCCTCCACCTCACTCCCGCCTACTTCCGTACCGTTCGCCCGGCTGAGGGTCATCCGCACCGGAGCTTCCTCCACCAATACAAATCGAGAAGAACCCACACCTGGTGCATCCACACGCTTCCCAAAAACAAACCGCATCAGTAATTGTTGTCCAAGAGCGACTCTGGACGAAAAACCCAATGATATGAGATCGTGTGTTGCATGCATAATCGCGAAGTATCATTCTACGATTCGATTGACTGTAATTGAAGTTGAAGGTAGCAACATGAGAGACACATTGACTATATATTCATCAAACTACGAATTACAAGTAGCATTGGTATAAATACCCGAAATTCGGACCCGAAACCCGAACCCGATGCGGACCCGGCATTGGACCGAAACCGACCCGACCTATCTGGGTCCGAGTCCGGGTTCTAAAATGGGACCCGTTGTACTTTCGGGTCCGGGTCTGCTTAAAAGAGACCAGGACCCGGATCTGGACCCAGACCCGTTAAAAAAATCCCAAAAAATCAACATAAAAATAAATATTCAACCCTCATCCCTCTCCTCCTTCCTCCTCAATTCTAAATCTTTCTCTTCCATACTTAAAACTCATGTCCTTTTCTTCTCTAATCTATTTTAAATCCTTCACTCGCCGCCTCCGCTCGCCGCTCACACTCCCGCTCCTACCCAAACGGGTAGGAATATTTTAATAGGACCCAGACCTGGAATCGGACCCAGTCCTCATGAGTCCGGGTCCGGGTTCGAGTCCGGGTAGTGAAGGACCCGAGCCGATCCAATACCAATGCTAATTACAAGTATGTATGTGTATGTATATGCATTGAATAGGTTTCATGAAGTTACTTGCAAATGAGTCACTTGCTAGATTCAAAAATCATACTTGCAAAGTTTCGGAAGATTTTCGAATAGAAAGTGTGAGTTTAACAAATAGCATTAGCAGTAGAGTATGCCCAGTTCATAGTTTTTCTCTTGAACACAAAGCTTGGATCTGCATATGAATAGAACTAGAAGTATAGCTTATATTTTATAGTATCTTGAAAAGAAAATTTGTGCGACATCAATGTTCGAGAAGCTATATATATCCGAGTCAAAAAAAAACTGATCAGGTATGATCTGAGCTAAGCCAGTACGTGTATGTAGTTCTGAATAAAGAATAATCTGAAAACAATAGCCAAACAAAAAAAAAAAAAAACTGACCAGAGCAATCTAATCTAAAAAAAACACGAATCCTACTTCGTCCTTAAGTTGTTATTAGGGTAAAAAAACATCGGTCAGCGGAGATTTAGACGTCAATGCGGCCTTCAGGAGATTCAGAGCCTACAAAAGAGAAGCAAAAAAATTAAACTTGGTCAGCATCTTACAAGCGGTCTCTTTCTCCTCGACTTTGCTCAAAGCTGACCGTTGAGAGCTGATAAGTTCTGCGGTGGAATTTGTTGGAATTAATTTTTGCAGTTTTCCGGGCCGGATTCCGGCACGCTCCGGCCACCGGCGACACCGGAAAATGAGTGGATTGCGATCCTCTCGTCGAGTACTATTCCGTAGTATACTCACTTGCCAAAAACGAATTCCGTATGAATGAGAAATGTTGATCCAAAGTTGGGTACTTGAAAGGTACCAACTTAACAAATGGATAGTCCCATATCGGAAATTGGAAAAGATTTATACTAGTATATATACTAGAAAACTGGACTAGAGGGCGTGGCCCGGGGGTTACCACTAACGTGTAGTGGAGAGAGGACTTAGCCAAAATGACAAACACACGCGCGCGCGCGCGCCCGGCCCGGCTTCGGCTCAGTTCGGTTTGGCTTGGTCTGACGGTCTGGCTTAAATTTTTTTTTATTTTATTTTTTGTCTCTGAAGCAAGGGTGCTGCATTCTTCAGAGAAGGTACAGTTGTAACCGTCGCACTACGGGGCAAATTCTGCTTTAAGGACAGAGTTTCTAAAATCTCGACTCTGTACAAGTTCTTTACTTACTGTTTTTCTTCCTGTATTGGATTTCTTCACAATTTTGTTGGAATTTCCTATTATTTTATAATTAGGTTCTAACAATCTTAAAGCAGAATTTTTCCTCACAGATTCTAACAATTTTTGTGAAGTTTGTTTACAGGTTCTGTTCGGAAAAAAAAGGACTAACAATCTCTGTTTCAACCAATTTCAGAGAAAAGAACAAAATCAAAAACATGGAGAACACACAAACTGAAGTTGCTACTGGGCTTATCAGTACCCAAACTCTGGTGACCCAGAATGTGACTGCACAATCGGTTGCGGCACATTCGGTCGTTCTGCCCACGCACATAAGCGTGGGAGAAAAACCGGAGAAGTTCAATGGAACTGGGTTCAAAAAGTGGCAGGGGAAGATGCAGTTCTACCTGACCACATTGAAGCTGGACAGATTCCTCCATGAATCTGCCCCGATGCTGGCGCCAATGGAAGCACACTCCGTCGCTGCAGTTGACGCGTGGACTCAGGGCGACTACATCTGCAGGAACTACATCCTGAATGGCCTGGTAGACTCCTTGTACAACGTCTACTGTGTCTTCAAGACGTCCAAACTCCTGTGGGGTCCCTGGAAAAGAAGTACAAAACAGAAGACGCCGGGTCCAAGAAATTTGTTGTCGGCAAATTTCTGGACTACAAGATGATTGACTCCAAAACTGTGGTGAGTCAAGTCCAAGAACTGCAGGTTATAATGCACGACATTGCTGCAGAGAATATGACGCTGTGCGAACCATTCCAGGTTGCAGCGTTCATTGAAAAACTTCCACCTCCAAAATTTCTGAGTGTGGTAAGTTGGGGCACAAAATTTCTGAGTGCCGTAGTAAGGACAGTAATTATTCAAAAACAGGACATGTAAAAGGAAATGAAAAATCCCATGTACACATAGCTGAGAACTTGTCCACTGGTCTCTCTGACCTGGACCTCTGTGCTGTTGTTTCAGAGGTAAATCTTGTGGGGAGCAATCCTCGTGAATGGTGGTACGATACTGGGGCCACCAAGCATATCTGCTCGGACAAGAAAATGTTCACCTCCTACCAGAAGTGCAACAAAGATGAACAGCTGTTCATGGGAAACTCTTCCACCTCCAAAATTGAAGGAACAGGGAAGATAGTGCTGAAAATGACTTCAGGCAAAGAGCTAACACTCACAAATGTGCTGCATGTCCCAGACATTAGAAAGAGCTTGATATCAGGTTCTTTGCTAAGTAAGAATGGGTTCAAAGTTGTACTTGTTTCTGATAATTTTGTACTGTCCAAGAATGGGGTATATTTGGGTAAAGGATATGTAAAGGATGGACTGTTCAAGTTTAATGTAATGACAGTCATCCCTAAAACTATTGTTCCTGCTGTTCCCAAAGTTAATGAAATAACTCCTATTGCCTATGTTGTTGAGTCTTCTTCTGTTTGGCATGAAAGACTAAGCCATGTTAATGTAAATTCTATGCGTAGATTAGTTAACATGAATCTGTTACCAAAGTTTAAGGTAGATAACTCAGAAAACTGTGAAGTTTGCACGGAGGCCAAACTCACTAAAACTCCATCGCGTTCTGTAGAAAGAAACACAGAAACTCTAGGTCTAATTCACACGGATCTGTGCGACTTAAAATATGTGCACACCAGAGGTGGCAAAAAGTACTTTGTGACTTTCATAGACGATTGCACAAAATTCTGTTATGTATATTTGTTACATAGCAAAAATGAGGCTTTGGATAAATTCAAAGAATATAAACTTGAGGTTGAGAATCAACTTGGCAAAACGATTAAAATCGTTAGAAGTGATAGAGGAGGAGAATATGATGCACCATTTAACATGTTCTGCTCGGAACATGGAATAGTTCATCAGACAACTGCTCTCTACTCACCCGAATCAAACGGTACTGCCGAGCGCAAAAACCGAACTCTAAAGGAGATGATGAATGCCTTGTTGTTGAATTCTGGCCTACCCCAAAATATGTGGGGGGAAGCGTTGTTGACTGCCAACTACATTCTCAACAAAATACCTCACAAGAAAACCGGCAAGACACCATATGAATTGTGGAAAGGTAACTTACCTTCGTATAAATACCTCAAAGCGTGGGGGTGTCTAGCAAAAGTGGCAGTACCTAACCCGAAACAGGTCACCATCGGACCTAAGACGATTGATTGCATATTCATAGGCTATGCACACAACAGTAGTGCATATCGGTTCTTGGTATACAAATCGGATATACCGGATATCCATGTAAATACAATAATGGAATCAAGAAATGCTTCATTCTTTGAACACGTGTTTCCGTGCAAGGATACTACGTACCCTAAACGTACACGTGAACAAGGGACTGCAAGCACTTCAGTTGATGAACCAGACCAGGATACCGATGAGCCTAGACGAAGTAAACGGGCTAGAACATCAAAATCATTTGGTCCTGACTTTGTGACGGCCTTTCTGTTAGAGAATGAGCCAAGAACGTTCAAGGAAGCCATGTCTATGCCTGATGCTCCTATGTGGAAGGAAGCAATCAAAAGTGAAATAGGCTCCATTATGCAAAATCATACATGGGAGTTAGTCGATTTGCCTTCTGGATGTAAAGCTCTAGGATGCAAATGGATTTTCAAACAAAAATTGAAACCAGATGGTTCAATAGAGAAGCATAAGGCTAGACTTGTGGTACAAGGATTTAGGCAAAAAGAGGGCCTAGATTTCTTCGATACATATTCCCCAGTTACAAGAATAACATCCATAAGAATGTTGATAGCTATTGCAGCTCTACGTAACCTGGAAATACATCAAATGGATGTTAAAACTGCATTTCTAAATGGGGACTTAGAAGAAGAAATATACATAAAACATCCTGAGGGTTACGTAGTTTCTGGACAGGAAAATAAGGTGTGCAGGCTTGTAAAATCACTATACGGCCTGAAACAAGCTCCAAAGCAGTGGCATGCAAAATTTGACAATGTTATGATGTCAAATGGTTTCAAAATAAATGAATGTGATAAATGTATCTACATCAAAGATACTCCAAACGGATACATTCTGGTCTGTCTATACGTAAACGACATGCTCATTATTGGAAGCAATAACGACATTATCAAACAAACTAAGAGCATGCTTAGTGGCAAGTTTGACATGAAAGACTTGGGAGTTGCAGATGTCATACTAGGAATCAAAGTTTCCAGGACATCTGAGGGGATTACTTTGTCTCAAGCACACTATGCTGAGAAAGTACTTGAAAGATTCAAGAATTATTCCAATGGGACAGCAAAAAGTCCCGTCGATCCAAGTCTTCACCTGTTCAAAAATACAAGCGAAAGCATATCACAACTGGAATATGCACGTGTAATTGGTAGTCTGATGTACCTAACAAATTGTACAAGATCGGACCTAGCACATTCAGTAAACGTACTGAGCCGATACACGAGTAATCCAGGACGAAGTCATTGGAAAGGAATAACTAGAGTATTGAACTACTTGCGACATACTCAGAGTTATGCGCTGCATTACACCAGATATCCAGCAGTACTGGAAGGCTACAGTGATGCCAACTGGATATCGGACTCAAAGAACTCAAAATCCACAAGTGGATATGTTTTCACACTTGGTGGTGCAGCTGTGTCATGGAAATCCTCTAAACAAACGCTATTGGCCAGATCCATCATGGAATCTGAGTTTACTGCTTTAGACAAAGCGGCAGAGGAAGCAGAATGGCTTCGAAACTTCTTAGAGGATATTCCAATGTGGGAAAAACCAGTGCCTGCCTTATGTGTACACTGTGACAGCCAATCGGCTATAGCACGGGCACTGAGTTGTATGTATAATGGTAAGTCTCGTCATATCAGAAGGCGACACAAAACCATTAGACAACTGCTCTCAAATGGAGTAATCTCTATAGAATATATCAAATTGGCCGACAACCTAACGGATCCATTTACTAAAGGTCTGTCGCGAGAGCAGGTTGTGAGATCATCAAGAGGAATGGGTTTAAAGCCTATGACGAAAGAGGATACTTGATGGAAACCCTACCTAGAAATTGGAGATCCCAAGATCTAGGTTCAAAGGGACAACTAAATCTTGTTGAATCAACGAAAGCACTTAGAGATTAACATCTCATACCCATTCTTAGGATGATAAAACAAGTGCTGCCTGCAAATAGTTAGGATAAGCTTGGCTTTTAATGATTTCCATAGCTTTGAAATAAAAGTGGAGTATAGCAGTATACTCTTTATGGGCAATCACCTTGTGAGTGTGAAATGGGGCCGTTTCTAGGAGAATGAAGAAAGGCTACATTCTCCAAGTTTACTCACGATTAACCAGGGATGTTCAAGGCCAAAATGAACACAACAAAAGAATTTAGTTCTGTGAGGAGATGAAACTGTGTGATAGTTATTGTCTAGGTTCACATGAACGCCCGGGTAGTTCAAAACATCATGATCACTACCTGGTCAAGTGAATCCGATAGCTAATTACTAAGGGTGGTTCAAAGTTGAAAAATTACTACCATTCCTGATGTAGTAATTTTTCGACTGTACTCTCAGAGTCTTTCTGTCATGTTTTTTGTTTTTTCTGTCGTGTCTGGATTACATGGTCTGGTAATTTCCATTCATGTGGGGGATTGTTGGAATTAATTTTTACAGTTTTCCGGGCTGGATTCCGGCAAGCTCCGGCCACCGGCGGCACCGGAAAATGAGTGGATTGCGATCCTCTCGTCGAGTACTATTCCGTAGTATACTCACTTGCCAAAAACGAATTCCGTATGAATGAGAAATGTTGATCCAAAGTTGGGTACTTGAAAGGTACCAACTTAACAAATGGATAGTCCCATATCGGAAATTGGAAAAGATTTATACTAGTATATATACTAGAAAACTGGACTAGAGGGCGTGGCCCGGGGGTTACCACTAATGTGTAGTGGAGAGAGGACCTAGCCAAAATGACAAACACACGCGCGCGCGCGCGCCCCAGGCCCGGCCCGGCCCGGGCCCCGGCCCCGGCCCCGGCTTCGGCTCGGCTCGGCTCGGCTCGGCTCGGTTCGGTTCGGTTCGGTTCGGTTCGGTTCGGTTTGGCTTGGTTTGGTTTGGTCTGGCTTAAAATTTTTTTTATTTTATTTTTTGCCCAGACAGCCTCTTCCCCTACTGAACTGAAAAGGCTTTTCAGATTCAGTAACTGGGGCCATTACTCTGTAACAGCAGAGTAATGGTTCACCAGTTATGAATCTGGAGAGTCCCCATTACTCTGCTGTTACAAAGTAATGGCAGATGCTGAACAGTCTCAGTCCCAATTTCATCTATAAAACCAGACAGAAACTTACTTACAGATACAGAGTTTTGACATTTCTTTTCTTCTTCCTCTCCTCTGTGTCAGAGTCAGGTGTTAACTGAGAGTACAACATAGACAGCAGTTCGTTGTCTCTGAAGCAAGGGTGCTGCATTCTTCAGAGAAGGTACAGTTGTATCCTGGGAAGCAATTTGCCGGTAACCGTCGCACTACGGGGCAAATTCTGCTTTAAGGACAGAGATTCTAAAATCTCGACTCTGTACAAGTTCTTTACTTACTGTTTTTCTTCCTGTATTGGATTTCTTCACAATTTTGTTGGAATTTCCTATTATTTTATAATTAGGTTCTAACAGAATTGGGGATAAGTGGAGAGAGGCGAAGATCATCTGTCAATAAGAATTTTCCTCGATTTTTTGCATATCATCCTCCTTTTTCTGTCTTCCTACTTGGTGACTTTGGATTGAATTGGGTAAAAATTGCTTTCTTCACAAGATGCTTGCACCACTTATTTTGCCAAAAACATGCAAAGCAACTACCCGTTCTACTTCCTTTCTGTGGTGGCAGTTCGTCCAATTTTAGTAAACCATTGTCGCAGCCGAAATAGGGGGCAAGCTTGGGCGATAGTAACATCTCTCTACATTCACTAGATTTTAAGTTGTCCAAACTCAAATCATGTGCGCTTTTGTACAGGTTACTAATACATCCTAAAATTTTCATATCGAGGAGCTTGATCACTGCGCCGAGGGGCAATGTCAGGAAACTGAGTACCATGTCAGCAAATTCCTCCCCTGCTTCGGCAAAGAGCACCTTATTATTCTCACCGACCAATAACTTCACGTCTATTCTTTCTTGTTTCAATTCATCATCACGCTCACCGGTTTTAGTTTTGATCAGTCGGAAATTAGTTATTGTTGGAGATAATGAGAGATAATAACAATAGAAATTAGGGTTAATATCCTACACTAAGGTGTTTGAGATATTTACCCTAGGTATCAAGATTGGAATACCTAGACTACTATCACAAGCCAGTATTTATAGGATAAATACTGGTTTGGGTACTGGGTTCTCAACAAACTAGTCCTAGCCATAAACGATGGATACTAGGCGCTGTGCGTATCGACCCGTGCAGTGCTGTAGCTAACGCCTTAAGTATCCTGCCTGGGGAATACGTTCGCAAGAATGAAACTCAAAGGAATTGACGGGGGCCCGCACAAGCGGTGGAGCATGTGGTTTAGTTCGATGCAAAGCGAAGAACCAACCCGCGTTCCGATATCCATACAAATAGTACGTGTAACACACGTGTTACCCATTGAATAATATTACACATAATATTATTTATATAGTTAGAATACACCTATATATCCAACAATCTCCTCCTATATTCTCAATATATAAATGTACTAGATTATCTCATCAGTTCAACATGAAGCTGACTGGCTGATAGCAGTCTTTGAATAGAAGAAATGCATCACTCATTGTACAGTTCATAAGGACTAAATCAATTATAAATCCGAATAGTTCAAAAAAGACTAAACCAAAATAATTAAATAGTTCCCAAACCATATTACAACAGAATAGTTCACAATGACTAGACCAACTAGAGAAATCTGTCATAGTTTCAAAATCAAACAAAAGTAAATAAACTTCAAGAACAAAATAAGAGTTTTAAGCTCAATGAACACAAAAGTCTTAAACTCAAAAGAAGTTTTACCAAATAAGTGACTAATTTATTCTCGAAAGAAATAAAGTAAAACTCTATCCTTGCACACTACTTTATGTTTACTCATCCATTTTGAGCAAATCATTATTTTGAAATCTATGTTGACAGATTCAACTCCTCCATCTTTGCTAGCATATTATAAACAAGAATATCATGAGACACATCTCTAAGAATTCTAATGAATTTCACAAAGTATCTAGTTCCACAAAAGAACTTAGTACAATTCATAATTAGCTTAGCAAAAATGTAATGCAAGCATCACACTCAAGTTTCTTTAACTAAATAAAGAACAAGAACTATACTATGTTTCATATTGGAATGATATAACTATCAAATCAATTATGGTTAATTCTGAATCATCAAAATTAGAATGAAACAAGAATCCATAAAAGAGATATATCATCAAAATTGGAATGATATAACGATATTCTAAACATCGGAAACACATCGATAAGTTTTCACACTTTCTTTTGGAATAATAAGATGATTCTATGTAAATTATGAAAATATATAGCACCATCAAAATTGGAATGAAATTATATATTGACAAAATTTACATTGAATTTTTCAAATTATCTAAAGCATGCCAACTGCTTAAAATTAATGCTTAAGTTTGAACTTCTCTATGGCTCCAATTAGATTCCAAATTTCAAAACAATTAGGATGTTAAAGCTTTTGAGTCAATAGCTTTTAACTCTATTTTCCCCACAGTTTTAATAATCAGATCACTTTCAAGTCTCTTAGCAAGAACATTAGCCATATTTTATTTCAATTGCACTTTATTTATGAGAAAGTTCAACTAGGCTTCTTTTAGCCTTAATATATTCCTCTAACTATTATATAGTGAGTTATGAGCTATAGTGCATTGTAGCTTGATAGTCACATAACAGAATTAGAGAATTTACGTTAAACTTCTCAATGGATGATTAGCAATAGTCATTAAATCCACTCAGCCTCTTCCCCTGCAGAGGATAACATATGGAGGTCTGATTTCTTGGATGAGAATGCAATGCTTGTTTGCCTTTTAATCTCCATAATTTATCTGCTGCTCCTAGTGTGAACACATATTCACTAGTTGTTGACTTTCACTAAACTTTGAGTAGCACAAAGCAAACTCTTGAGTACTACTCATGCATCTCATTAGCCACTTAAAGGCACTCAAATGTGTATGGGATTATTAGTAAATCTGCAGATCATACCTACCTCAAAGGCTATGTCTATTATAGTACAGATATTTGTATACATGAGACTTTCAATTCTTTTAGAATGATCTACCTGTCTCATAGTTGCACCATCATTAGGTGTCAACCTTTTATCATAATCATAAAGTGTTTCAAAACACATTTTCAATCACTATATTCTCACTTTTGAAACACATTATTGATTTGATGAGTTTGACTAAGGGTTATCCCTTGCCAACCAAAGCTCACCCCTATACCTACGGTGTCCACAATACCTAGGTGTTTCATGCTGAATTCTTTGGATAACACAATTTTAACTTTATTTGTAATAGAGAGGTCACTTCCAAGAACAAGCATGTCAACAGAACAAACAGAAAAATGAACTCTTCGAAACTAGACAGATAGTATCAAATTATGTATGCTCAGGACAAACAGAAGCTGTGCATGAAGTTTCGAATTTTGTAAGCTCAGAACAACATACACTGAACATGGGGGTAATAAAAAACCAGTAGGCTCAGAACACACTATTCATAACTAGGGCTGCATTGGGGTGCCGCGCCAACTAGGATATGATAGATATATAACCAAGAATAAATACAACAAATTGAAATAATTATTCAGATCATAAAGTGTTTAGCATCACTGCCTACACCAACACACCATCACTGCCTAATATATAGTTTATTGTATAGTGTCAAGATCTGTTTGTGTTTCTTCTGAGCTGACAAAATTTGATACTTCATGATCTGTTTGTGTTGTTCGGAGCTTATCATCAACTGTCTTATATATATAGAGTAAGTCTATTAAGAGCTTGGGAGCTGAAATCCTTATCTAGAGCGGGGGTTTTTAGCCATTCGTTCGCGATTGATCGGAACGACTCATATTCGGTACCGCTTATCTTCAGAATGTTTGGGGGTAAAAGGGGTAAAATCAAAAACCCCTATCTCTTATCTTCTCACACTCAATCGACCAAGCACACAGAATAGACTTACTCATGAATATATATAGACTAAAAAAAACCAGTAGACTCATAACACACTATTCATATGTAGGGCTGCATTGGAGTGTCGCGCCAACTAGGATATGATAGATATATAATCAAGAATACTTAAAACATGATTGAAATAATTATTCAGATCATAAAGTGTTTAGCATCACTGCCTAACCCAACACACCAAAGGAGAGAATCAAACACCAAACGGCGTAAATGAGTATCCACCACATACGTATCCAACATTCTGAGCTTACAAAAATTATACTGATACTATCAATCATTGTGAGTCATCGGTGCATCAAAATTTGATGAATTGAGCTACTCTCAAGTCACATATTCAAAATCAATTTCATCATTGCCTACACGCAAAACCGAATAAAAATGCAAGAAATTAAACAGAAATCATCAAAGCATTTATGAGAGTCAAACACTTCCCTCCGGAATCTGGGAGAGGCAGAACCCAATGAGCCGAGAAATCGAAACTCTTATCGCGGTTTGGGTTTTCCGCCGAAGAGAGAGAACGAACTTGTGAGAGCTCTTCTTTGGTGCTGAGATGACAAAGAACATATATTTCTAATCAAGATTCTAAAAAGATTCAAAACAGTACTGATTTTGGTTGTCAATATATTTAATAAGAGAAGAATTAGAGAATTGGATCGGAACTATACATAATTAGGAAATTTTGCAAATGTTTCTTACTAAACCCATACCAAACATCAGCTACATAATTAGTAACTTAATCCCTTAGGTCAAATTGGAATAAGAGAATTCATAAAATTAAGATTTATGCTGATCACACTCTTTCTAAATTATAAGATTATAAACAGGACCTAATATATAAACTTGATGTATTATCATTATTTGAATAAGACTTATTAGATTTCAGGATGCAAATTTTGTATAAACATCAAGCAGAGAGATTACTATAAAAATTTCTGCACCCAAAAACAACAATTATTTTACACTTACAAACTAGGTGTATGTAAGATATGCATGTTCGGATCTTAATTTCTTATTTTCAAATAATTAATGAATTCGGTTAAAATTCTCATAATTTGGAACTGAGTAAGACTGACTAGTTAATGTGTTTGTCATCAACAGAATAATAAACACCAAACATCAGCGTCCTCTCATTTTCTCATGCATTTTTTTTATTTTTATAAATGAACTGATAAAATCAACTAGAAATATTTGGGTGAATCAAAGATGCAACCACAAAATACAACTCATAAAGCTTGAGATCATCCTTTCTATTAATAGAAAAAATATTAGACTAATGATTAATTAATAAAATAAAGTGTAACGCCCCGAATCCCAAATACACTGAATTCGAGATGTTCTACAGGATCTTTTCACTTTCTTTAGTACAATTTTACAAGGAAATTTAAACTTTTCACTTTACATCAGAGTTACATCATATTTTACATTTACATTTGCACAGCGGAAGTAAAAATATACAACATTTAAATAAATGTACAGCAACATGGTATAATCTTTAAGTGTCCATTCCTCTTTAACCTTTAACATGCCATTTACCTGCATATAAGACTGTGGGTACGTCAGTTTATTCAACCGACGATCATTATACACGGCCATCCTCTCTATACCGGAAATAGTATAACTTAATTTTCCATATTTAGCAAACACAAACTTGTCACAAATCAAGCTACAGGGACTACCCTATTGATGTCGTGTTGTGATTGTGCACTTAGTCCTTAATGCAATTATTTATGTTACATGACACTAATCCACACTTGTTTGGATTCTATGCTTCCCATACTACATAGGTCCGAGGGCAAGCCTCTTAATCGTTCTTCATCTTTGTAGGGTTCAATCCCTCGCCATGACTTAATCTACTACTGTAACTACGGTAGTGTCTTAGATGATCTATGAGTGCAAGCACGTGTACAGAAACTGGAGGGGAATCCCACGTCATGTCACGACGCATCGTGAAGAACCTATGGACAATTCAGCCTCCTTCATGGCACACGATCCTCATGCAGTCACCAAACATCCCACAAATGTCACCACCGGGACGGTACCCTGGAACAGTATCCACGTCATGTCACGACGCATCGTGAAGAACCTGTGAAATACTCTCCGCCGCCACGGTATCCTGGAGTCGTATCCACGTCATGTCACGACTCATCGTGAAGAACCTGTGAAATACCCTCCGCCGCAAATCCGATGGCTCTCACTCGTGTTTTTCTCCTACTTTCATCACATCTCCACTATGTACTAATCCTTAGTTTTTATTAGAATCATGAACCAAATCAAAGCTCTAGAGTTAGCCTCTCCACTAAACCGGACTTATTCATTCATTTCAACATGACCAACCTTGGTCTTTCTTTTCAATATTCGTTTTAATTTCTTTTTCAACTGCCGGGGAGACTTAGCTACTCTTTCATTTCAATTCCAATTCACAAATTCTAACATAATCTGAGCATTCCCAGCTCATGAGTTCATTTTTCATTGCCTCAGCATATCATGATCTTAGCTTTCATATTCATGTAATTCTCAATCAAAGTATGACTCATTTCATGTAATTTCTCAATTCAAACTACGATAAATTCATGCAGCAATAAAAGGGTCATCAACATCAATCATAAAGTTCACAATCTTCAAAATATACAGAATAATGTTCTTTGACATATCTAAACACTCTGGGCAGTCGACTTGGATCTCTTCCAGTCGACTTGTCCAGTCAATTCAAGTTCTTTTTAACCACTCGGGAGAGTCGACTGCTGCATACGGCAGTCGGCTATTCCGCAGTGTTCCAATTCAATTATCAATCACAGGTCAGTCAACTGTCGTTCAACACAGTCGCCTGTTCTGCATAGTTCAATTATGTAATTTCTCAAGTTCTATACAGTCGACTGCTACACACGTTCGGTCGACTGAACAGTTTAAAAATCTCAAATTAAGGAATCATTCCTTCATACACATCACACTTTGTCTCGCTATTCTTCAACAAGAATAATTCACATTTCGTGGTTATCACATTGTTCTCAAAATGAGAAGTACTAACGAATATTCATAGTTTATGTTTTCATACATTTATGATGTCACTTCAATCTTTACTATACTACACTTCTTTATTTCTAGTTCTTTTGTAAGGTATAATTTCCCAAAAATACACATATCAAAATCATAGTTCTGATTACACTGTTTATCTTCAAATCACATTTTATTCCATGCAACAATTCCAAATTTCCTTTAGAAAGTCTCATGTATTTTCAAAAGAGTAGAACATTCGAGTTTATAAAAATGCATCAGTACCAGTCGACTTATACCATAGTAAGTCGACTGTCCAGGAAAACATCCATGATTTTAAGTAAATAATTTAAGCAAGAAGTCGACTTATAACAGCACCAGTCGACTTAAATGAGCATATAAGTCGACTTACGAGGTCCTAAGTCGACTTACCAGAACGTTTCTTTTCCGACATTTCTCAACAATTAAAGCCACTAATCACTTTATTAGCCAAGTTCACATTCATGGTTATAATTAATCCATATCAACTTAGATTTTTACTAATCCAATCACATACAATTGCATACTCACATTCCAATCCAATTTATAGGTCAATTCTCCAATTAAGAGTGTACTCTTATTAATATTTTCCATGCATCATTCTCAAGCACCATTTCTAATTTAGAAATAAGGAAAATCAAACCCACTATCATTCATTCAAACAAGCATTCTACTTTAGAAATATGGAAAATTTTACCCATCTTGTATGGAGAGAAAAACAACACAATAGCAACGAAGGTCCCTTGCAAATGAGATGCACCTTCTCCTAGATGATGCGCGCACAAGCTCCACAACACCACCGAAAGCTTCCCTTTTGATCCGGCCTTCTTCTCCTTGTTGAAAGCAATACAATCCCACACAATCCTCTCAATCTTTTAACTCACAACTTACTACTAAATTAGACTATAGTTTTAGAAAGATATAATTGCATATGAATATAGCCATGGGAGGGGGGTATTTATACTAGAAATCAAGTAGAATGAAGGGCTAGGATGCACTAGGGAGTTGTAGGATGGAAGGCTAAGATTAGAGTAGGAGTTATAAAAATTACCCACAACTACATAACCACCTCCATGATCTCCATAAAACTTTTGAATCTCCCTCCAAAAGTCCACAACCGGCCAACATGGAGAAGTGTGCATTGCACGTGTACGTATAGTGCACGTGCATGCAACTAGGCCAAAGTTGTGCATTTGATAAATAAAAAATAGAATTTTTTAAATAAATTAATCCATGGGCTTTAGTTTATGGGCCAACATAGTCATTTCAAAATAAAATAAATAAAATACATTTTGGGCTTTAAGAAAAGGCTTTCTATCTATTTAAAAAAGGCTTTTGTATAAAAATAATTTGAGAACACATATTTAAATATCATAATAAAATAATCCAACCAAAATATTGCACGTGCACACTACGTGCAAAATAAAATAAATTTTTCATTAAATGAAAAATCAGGGTATTACATAAAGGATGCAAGAAACACAATTCTAAAGGCAACTGTATGGCTCAGCATCACACTAATTTCTTCACTATTTAGGCTCAGAACTTTTTGGATATCACATTTCATGAAGATTAGGAAATTGTCTGAGGAGCATAATGAATGCATCACCAATAGTGAAATATAGCATGTCAAAACCAATCTCATATTCAGAGAGCCATAATGACTTCTCAGTGATCTCAGTGATCATAATGAAAGACTATTGAAGGATAGAGCCTCAGAAACACAACTCATATTCAAAGAAGCAGCAGAAGTGTAATGCACCATGACAAAACAAAGTGCAAAACTAAAAGAGACCCAAATTAAGTTCATCATTGCCCAAATTCAAAAAATCTTCAATCCCTAAATTATGAATGAAGCATAACAGTGTAATATCATCACAGTCATAACCAAATTAGGTGCATTAGTGTAATATCACCACATTGTAATCTCATAATGAAGCATAATAGTGTGATTTCATCACTGCCATAGCAAAAATATTGACATCAAAGCATGAGCATCAAATCAGTAGTCATCTTAGCCCAGATTCAGGGAAAAAAATGCATCAGAACACTTCCAAACTTGCCCAGTTTCAGAAAAAATGAGAGCAACAACAAGCTCAATGCCAAAAATAAAATTAATGGGGTAATTCTAATAAAGATATCAACTTTACCTCTACCCAAGTTGAAATTTGACCTCTATCCAAGTTGGAGATGGAGATGGAGATCAGTTTAAGGTTTCTATTCGAATCGATGAGGAATCGAACCCTAATCGGAAGCTGGGTTTGACGTCGAAGAGAGAGAGAGAGAGAGAGAGCCTCGTAACCCTAATTGCGATTTGGGTCTTCGATCGCAGAGAGAGAGAAAGAGACCACTGAGACCAGCGGATTTGGGGGCTAGGGTTTCTCGTCGAAGTGAGTGAATGAGCTCAAGAAAGTAGAAATCGTAGAAGGAGAATGGGGGTTTCTCTCCGACGATTAGGGTTTCATCGAAGAAGGAGAGCGTGGGAGTAAGAAAAGGAGAGGAGACTAGGGTTTCTTACGATCGAAGAGAGAGCGGGAGTGAGATGGGAGCCAGGAAGCCAAAAGATAAGGAGAGGGGGAAAATGACCATTTTACCCTCAACAAAACAAGATGGTGAACTGATCAGCCATTCGATCTGAATCACTCTAGATCGGATGGCTGAGATCTCCAGCTCCCGATAAGGAGCCCAGCTTCCCAGCTCTTAATAGACTTACTCTCTCTCTCTCTCTCTCTCTCTCTCTCTCTCTCTCTCTCTATATATATATATATATATATATATATATATAACCCCTTTTCCTAATTAAAGAACAAGTAACTACTAAATGTTTCTTTTCAATAAATTCACCAACATATATATATATATATATATATATAATCCCTTTTCCTAATTAAAGAACAAGTAACTACTAAATGTTTCCTTTCAATAAATTCACCAACATTCTTCAATCTTCATATTTGTATAAATTTTTTAAAGTTGCTTTTGTAAGTTTTGTACATGATAATCACTCTGAGAGTAAAATAAAAGCATTATGGAAATTAAAAGATACATGTTTACCACATTCTTATTTCCTTTTTCCGATATATGTTGTTAGGTAAAGATGCTTTTTGTGGAAGTTGGATCTTGTTTTGAATAAAAGATGAATAGAAGTTAGACTATAATGCTCCATTTGAATAAGATCATCGAAAAAAGTTAATTCGAATTAGAATTGAATATAGTATTGATAAAAAATCTAGAGGAAAAAATAGGTTAAAGCTTCTATACTACTACTTAAAGGCCATAGGAACAAAAATTTTGCCCTCTTTGGATTCCTACTCTAACCCTGGATTTTTAAAACATTTACGGAACTGCCATCCTTCTACTCCGTCCGATTCAGAATTAACAGTACAGATCCTCTCACAATTCGCGTAGCGATATTCACACCCTCTCTTTTTCAGCCGCGCTCTCTTTGCTGCTGGGTTTTATGGCTCTAATAAGTTAGAATTGTTGGGAGTGAATATATCACTTCATCCCTTTCCCTAAAACCGCTGCCCCTTTCTCTTTTTTCTTTTCTTTTCGATTCTTCCATTAGACAGCCACTGGGCTAGCCTTCGCCTGGAGCTCTGACGACACTCGATCTATTGTGCATCCTCCACCTCCACCTATCCTAAATCATCCTCTAAAGTAGCAAGGTTATACTTTCCCTCTTTTCAATTTCGTATAGGGTTAGGGTTTCGGTTCTCGAATTTGGGGTTTCGATTAGGTCTTTCGTGTGGTGTCTCTTTTGGGCTGTAATCGTTGTTTTTTGTTTTTGATCCACTCCTTTTTCTGTGTTTTTCTCTTCCAGATTTAGGGTTAGGGTTTGGGTGCTTGGATTTGGAGGTCACAAAGAAGACGAAGAGAGTTATAGGGTTTGGGGGGGGGGAGTGGAAATGACAGGGAGTGAGAAGAAATGAGGTGGATTGTGGGTTTGAATGCTAAAAATCCACTTCGAAGATTGGAGGAGAGTTGGTGGATGCGGGTTTGTGCATTTTCGGGTGGTTTTGCGATCTGATTGTTTCCAGTTTTTATCGATAGTTTCAAAAATGAAGAAGGTACTCTTATGGTGACGGTTCTTTTGATGAGTTTAAGTTGAGTTCATTCAAAGCATAAATGAGGTGGAGGGGTTTCTTTATTATGTTTATTATTTTGGTGATGCAGGCAAAGGATATTCATTCAAAAGGTTAAATCTCTCCACTAGCTTACTTCTCTATTTTTCTTGAATTAAGAAATATAAATAAAATAAATAATAATTGTGACTTCATATTGTAATAATAGGAGGATGAAGAGATAAGAAAATGAGGTTCGATGGTTCAATCTCTGCACATAAATTTGTGCTAGCCTTGAGGGATTTGCTGTAAGTGCGCCCAAAAATTTTGTCAGGCCTATATTCGATATTGCTGGCCTAACCTTTTCATCTCGCTGTCAACAAGAAGCAAGGAAGAGCCTCACAAATAGGTAAGATACTGTTAGGATTTGGGTTCTCAAAGTTGATGGAGGTGTAAACTGAATGGTTGTAGATGGTAGTTGTTTTTTTTCTTCTTTCAAATGTGCTGAATCTATTTGCATACTAAAATTTTGTTCCATATATGGCTTCCATATCGAATAACAACTTTTTGAAAGGGATAAAAGCTTTGGGTAGAAGCCATTTATGGGAACTTTTTCTCATTAATATATGGAATGTGTTTGGAAGCCATGTATGCTGTTGATTCTAGCGGGTTTAGGAACATTTGCAGACATGTTCTCCATAAACAAATATTATACCAATTCTGACAAGTTATGCAATCACATTGCAGCTGAACATATTTCCTTTTAAACCTTTTCTTTTAAAAAAATATTTCTGCTTGTAGAAGCACATGGACATTGAGGTAATCGAAAGTTGAAAGGCACTTTCTGGGAACCGTGTTTTCTCCTTACATGCGTTCATGCTGCTTTGTTTCCATTTTTTTTCATCTTCACGAGTTTAAGCTTCTAACTATATAAATTCCATGGTTGTTAAAAATATGAAAATAAATTGAGGGTCTATTTTTTTTTATAACTTTTTAGTAGAGCTTTAGGGTAGTATTATGCGCTTTGGGTTTCTCGGAATTTAAATCCAATTGGAAATAGCTCAAACTACGTCTTAAAATTTTCAATCTACTAACTATAAACTAATTATACTTTGACATGCATTTTTTCATATATAATGGAAGGATTTTTGTCATATATAATGGAAGAAAGTTGACCTCCCATCTTCTTTGAAAACACTATGGAAATAGCGTAGTCATCTCTATGGATGTGGTAAGACTTTCATGTCGTTTATTTTTCATCACCTACTTAATTAAATATGTGTAATTCACTTTCTCAATTAAACTTTGCAAAATTCATAATATTGGTTTTTTAACACACGTTTGTCATAAAGCTTAAACATGATCTCTCCACCTATTCTTGCTGGGAATCTTTTTTTCGCCATATTAGTCAATCACAACCTAAGGTTTCATTCATATGGTTAAAAAATATTCTAACAAAATACGGTGGTAATTATCCCAAGAGTTCGGAATATACACGTGCAATTCACTTTATTTTGATCATCTTATCCTCTAAAGTTAATCCATGATTGAAAACTTTGCTTTTCTGATTTTATTGTATTGCTCTATATTTGTTCAATGTATATAGTTGTTTTGTCTATATACGAGGCATACAATTGTAGTAGATATTTAACTTCGTACTGATAGCAAGTTCCTTAATTACCTTTAATTTTTTACAATTCTTGGTTGTTTACATTATAATTTTGGCAATTTGAATTCTGTACTATGTCTGATGGAGTTGTTATGATTGAATGATTTATTCATTTTTTCCATTCTTAAAAAATGACAATGATGGCAACATGTCTAAAAAGTTTGAATGATCTGAGTTTGTGGGTTTATTTATATAGTATTTGATAATTAAATTGATTATTTTTATGGTATGATGTATATTTGCAAATGATTTAAGTTTGTATATATATATATATATATATATATATATATATATATATATATATATATATATATATATATGAATTGGATAGTCCAAATTGTTTACCTCACAAAAAGGAATCTAGCTCAGCATCTTATATTATCAATACTCTCTCTGTATATAACTATAGGTTTATATATGTATAGGCAAGGTCTGTAAGTAAGTTTATTTTAATGAGATACACATGCATATTTAACTGCCTTAAAATTATGTCGGATGAATCAGTTGTAACAAAAAATGTTTCGATATAATATTTTTAGATATGTAGAGCAAACAAACACACTGATGAAGCAAACCAAAATGGGGCCTTTATCAATGCTTTCTAGACTTTATTCTTGTAATTTCATCCATTAACTGTTATATAAATTGACTGTCATGGATAGATCTACATTATGAGTGGATATATATTTTAGTAGTGCTATGGTCACAACTTCTGCGCACTTACACTCAACTTGATTTGATACAATTCCCACTACATTGCATGGATTCTAGAAATATAAGGGTGGGTAAGGAGTGTGACATATCGAGCTGTGGAGTGAAGTTTGTGCTCACATCATTACATTGTATACTTTGCAGGTGTAATATATTCTGTGTTATTTAGTTACAATTCATTTTAGGACTATAGTTGTTATACGTATTAGTACCTTTATGTTTGTTTTGGTGTTTACTTATTTCAACATCATGCAATTGTTACTCAAATTCTTTTGTATGGATACATGCATTCGAATTAATGTGATAACTAAATGTTTACGGCCCTTCCAGTATGAGTTGTGAATGTCGTCGGTTTTATGAGGCTTGACTCAATCTGTGAGTGTCAATATGATTCTACATTGGCTCTTAGTCCTCTATTTGGTTGATAAGCTGGGTGTGGTATGAAAATTAAGAAAGGATTCATGAGAACCGAGAAATATACCAAAGCTTAGAAGTCGCCTTGGTTTCCATGCTCAATATGTGGGGCTATGCTGTGGAAATACCTGCAAGATTTTGATTTCATTTTTCCAGTGTTTTTACCAATTTTTTGCCAGTTATGTTTTTCGATTCTTATTGTAATCACTTCGTATAATAATAAAACTTGGAGTCACTTTTTTGACTTTTTTTTTCAACATAAATTTTCATTTTACCAAATTGGAATATTCTACCGGTTGATTATCAGACACCCAATGAAAGCCATGAACTTTGTTTGGGGGATTGTTTTTGTTGTCATGTAGAATAATGTATCTTGCATGCCGTTGTTGTGTACCTATACTACCACAGATATGTTTTAGCGAGTAGTTTGTATAGCTATAAAGGTCATGCCATAATCTATACTCGGCTTGCAAGGAAGGTATATAGATATGCAGAGCATATGCAGAGCTTTTTGGTCAAGTTTGGCACCAATTCTATTGCAAGGAACGTCAGTTTTACTCATAATGGTTATGGTAATTGCTCAAACACTGATACCCCTCAATAACATGTACAACTAAGAGCAAAACCGAGCAAACAAGAATCTACCAATTTGATCAGCAAGCAAGACAACTTCTAGGCATACCATCAGAGCATGTGATGACCTTTACCTCGTGGTAATTAATTACGTTTATTTGTTTTATTTTATTTTTAAAGTTATGATATTTTTCTATTGAAACTTGGCAGATTTTTTGGCTGAAGGTTGGTGGCATATAATAGATTACAACTTTGAATGAGCTTACCCCTAATAGAAACTTGAATTTGCAGTGATTTTCAGTGATCAAGTATTTTTTCCCTTTCCTCAAATGATTTTGTCCCATTTTTTAATTGCCTTCTGTATAACTTTAAGATGAAAGTTCACTATCATTTCTCTTCCTAGTGCATCACATGTGCATATAGTAGTCATTTATTTATGGAATCTAAAATTACTTACTACGTATGGATATAGAACTATAGAAATATTGCACTCTTATGCGGATACAAATTTATGAGTATTGGAAAAAGTTTTCCAAAAAGTACATAAAAAAGTTTTCATTGATGACATTTCATTTTCTTTTTTCCCAGCTATTCTATATAATTTCATTTGCTTCTTTTGCGTATCTTAGGAGGATGGTTCCTTTTACTTCTTTTGTTGGTTTACGTTATTTATTATTATCCATAGTTGTAATGCATTCTTTTGAGGATGGTTCCATTTATGCCTTCTTTGCATTTGTATTTGCTTTAATGCCCATTTGTCTTATAACTTGAAAGGTGTGGACATCATTTTTTCAGATTGATTTTCCTAAAAATTATTGGCAGACATATTCAGTTAGTGTTTATTTAGACAATGTTATGTGTTTTCCTGATGTTCACACTTCACAATTGTAGGGTAAGTTAATATGGTCTAAAAAATTGATAGTTCGTGGAACTTAAAAATGCCTAGTAGCTTAGCCGCTTCGGTAACTTTACGTCGATTTCGTTCGTTGAGCTGTATTTAGAATAATATAACTTTGTAGGTTAGGATGCAGTTTTTGCATTCATTTCTTATAGTTTGGTTGATAATATATTCAGCCTACCACTGTATGGAAAAGTCAGATTAGGCATATATTGGATTGTAGTTGCTATATGGTTCTGGTGCTTTATTTTTCCTTCCTTTTAGTTTGGATCAAAACAATCATTGCTAATGTACTTTCATTTTCACTCTCTTTGTAGATGTATAACTTTCTATACCGACTGAATGTAAGGCGAAGGTTGGGGGGATAATTACGGAAGTTTCGTGGATAAATCGCAAACTGTGAGTGCCTCCCACTTTTATCTCTACCTTTCTTTGGTTGAATCATATTGTCGATGAGTATGGCCCCGTTTAACCAAATGATGCAAACTAGATACATCAAGAACCACACTTCACAGTGTTAACTAGATTTATTGCAATTTTTCCTAAATGTTTAAAAAACAGTGATCCAAATCTATATAGAACATAAATTCAAGAATATTTCATGAAGAAATTGATCAGGAAACTTTTTCTCATTAAGTTATAACTTCTTTCCTTTTTAAAGTCGTCTTGCAGAATCTTATATAAATTTAATGTACATTTTAATATTCCATTGTGAAATTGCTTATATTCTTTTCCCTTCAACATTCCAACAACATCAGCAGTAAAAACAATTAAAACTTCATGAACAAGGGAATCGTCAAGATGACCAAAGAAATGTGAAAAATTAAACCTCTACCTCGCAACTATCAATTCCTCCGGCAAGTCAAAATGGTAGGATCATATTATCTTTAATATGTTCTCTTTTAATTTGTGAGTTTTTATTAGCGTCCAGATTTGGTTGTTTATGAGCATACAAAAAATTATGTTTGAGTTGGGCACTTGGGTCTTCTTAGATCATGTGAATATAAGTAATGGTGAATTCTTAGTATATTTTTCATATGTTGTTACTCTATTTCTTCCTTTCTTTATTTAGTGAATCAGTGATTGCAACTGTTGGTTTTATCGGTTTATGCTTTCCCTATTTACTGCATAATGGCAATGCCTTAAATATAAATTGCTATTTCCCTTTTGTTGAAGTTTTGCTTGACGGCAATGAACTTAAAAAACAATCATGTGTTTAAAAATCAAACTCTTTAATATGTTTAGGGTATTATATTTGGTAGTATAAATAACACTAGTGTTGAATGCAAAGTTACATGAACACTCCAGTTTTAGGTCAATTGCAGTAAACTCATAAATTTAATTCATGCTTTTCCTTCGTGATGATGCTAGGCATGTATGTTTATTAACATGTTTATAATTAAACTTTCATCTCTCATTTCATACTGTCTTATTTAGGGTGCTGGAACTTCTTTAATTATCTAGGGTGTTCCTTTTTAAAATATTATATATTCTCTACATTACCTAGCAAGTCAGCATTCAAAAAAATCAAAATCCAGTATGAAATGAGATGTTTCTTTGAAACTGGCACAGTCCTTCAATTGTTCTCATTATATTTATTTGAGATCTTTTTCTTTTGTTGAAGTTCTGCTTTACAGCAATGGACTTAAAAATTAAACATGTGTTCAAAAATCTAACTCTTTAATATGTTTGGTATTCTATATTTGGTAGTGTAAATAACACTAGTGTTAAATGCAAAGTTACATGAACACTCCAGTATTAGGTAAAATGCAGTAAACTCATAAATTTGGTTCATGCTTTCCTTCGTGATGATGCTAGGCATATATGTTTATTCACATGATTATAATTAAACTTTCATCCCTCATTTAATATTGTCTTATTCAGGGTGCTGGAACTTCTTAAAGTATCTAGTGTTTCTTTTTGAAGATATTTTATATTCTCTACATTACCTAGCAACTCAGCATTCAATGCTGCAAGTCAGCATTCAATGCAGACTTGAAATTGGCACAGTCCTTCAATTGTTCTCATTATATTTATTTGAGATATTTTACCTACTGAAGGGACAGCCTGTTAAATTTTACAGTAACAACCTTCCTATATTGTGCTATTAGCTTTTTCCTCTGTGCACAGTTTGCTGCCTCCTAAATCAGCAATGGCTTGAAGATTTTGTGTTTTTGTAGGGTGCTTAGGTGCAAAAAATCATCAATGACATACCAGAGAAAAAGGTACAGCTACATAAGGTTTTCTAAATTTCTCAACAATTAATTGTCCTTTTAATATTAAACTAACCACCTGACTTTTATAGGCATCTTTGTATATAATGTTCTCACATTCAATTGCCTACATTCTCCACATCTTCCTGAACTTCAAACTCACATTGAAGGGGCTAATAAATACAACTTTTTATTCGGAATAAATTCTATTCTTTAAAATCACCATTTGTTTTGTACATTGTGTGATTGTATACCCGTTAAATTCTTGCATTTTTACAATCCTGTTCTTAATGCTCATCATTTATATTCTAAGTTATGTGATTATACACCCATTCAATTGTTGTATTAAGAAAGTTGAGCCTTTACTACCTCATGTCAAAACAGTATGGTTTTGTTTCAGTTTTCACAGAAATATGTAGCACTTTTTTCCCAAACAAAAAACATCATATTCGTGCATAGTATAATAGATTACCACATAAAATATTTGTTTTTTTGTACTATTTTGCGTTAGTTAACAATCAATTATGTTTCTAAAAGCACCTGTTTATACTATTATGTTTCTTTATAAATTTTGGTTCTTTTTCCCTCTTGCTCATGATACAATGAATGCTACAAAACAAAATTTCTTCCAGGTCAGGTGCTTTTCATTTAGGTGTTCACCTCTTTCTCAAATATTCATTAGTTCATACACTGTACTTGGTCTTTTAAAGATTCAGCATTCAAATCACATAAAACTTGCCTACATGTTATAATAAATTGCTTTGTTTTTGGTTCGGTGCTTTTAATTTGCCCATTTTCTTCTCCAGTATTCATTAATACAAAAATTATGGTGGCCCTTTTTACAAACAAGTGATCATCAAACATAAAACTTGCCTAGAACAGCAAATATTTTGCTTACTTAGGTTTACTGTAAATGATCACTGTTTAAGGAAAAGAAGTAAACAACCCTCTTTTCTTCTTTCTTTTCTTTTTTTCTTCCTTTCATTGTTCCATTTTTAAAATTTCACAGTTGCATAATATGTATTTCTCAGGATTTATTAATATGTATTGCATCATATGTATTCTATTGTTCCGTTTATTAATCTTATATATATATATATATATATATATATATATATATATATATATATATATATATATATATATATGTATAAGATTTCGGGAATCCAGTAAATTTGAACAATCCCAAGTTGGGGAAAAAACATTATGTTCAGGGTAGCAATCGAAATTTCGGGAGCTAAAGAAGGTGTACTTGGCCATTTTTATCTGTTTATAGTATTAACCTTCAAATTAAATATATCCCAGTATTGTTCATCGAATTTTTCCCTCATATTATATATATATATATATATATATATATATATATATATATATATATATATATATCCATATCAACCTTAGTTACTTTTGCTTACAATATATCTACGTTTTGAACCTAGGTTCTTATCTATGTGTATTTGCTATTATGTGGTTTTCTCCCTTTTGCCTACGTTCCCCAGAGAACAAATAGTTTTAGGTCTGATCATTATTTTTCATAAACAATTAATTGCAATCTTCGCTTAATTGCACACATAGTAGTGTACATTTCCTTTTAACTGTACAGCCCTGTCAATCTCTATTTCCAACTAACTCGAGTATAACTTACTGAACATTTTAGCACAGTTGTGCCCATTTCACTATTAAAACATAAACACATTTTGGTGCATACCTTAAATACATATTTACAAATCAAATTTGGCTTTCGTGTTTTCATGATTTTACCTATCAAAAAAAAAAAAAAACAAATCCCAACAGTTTACTGTCTATATTAGGACACATTTTTGGATAATTTGCGGGATTAACTATTCTTTAGATGTTCCTTCCGCATGCTGCATAATGGATGCTAACAAAACTTTGTATGGTGGATTCTAACCATTCCAAGATATTTCGGGTAATAGAGATCCCAACATTCTTATCAGAATTTTAGAGCATTCAAACATATGATAGTTATTTCGCAAGAATCAACCGATACAGTTCGTACTTAATTATGTAATCAAAGATGCTTAATTATGTAGTCAGATATGACAAATGTATTTGAAAGAATAGGTAAATCTTTCAGTCGATTTGCATGTGCATGTAGGTCTATGTAGATAGAGTTTTTGCACTAGGTAATTGTCAAATTTTGTGCCAATGGTATGTGATAATTCTACCTGCTTTCTGATTAATAATTTTCCTTCTCTCGTGCAGGAGCATTGGTAGATACAACACTTTGTGGACCAATAAATGTAAGTTTCCATACTAAATTCTACCTCAATTTTTATTAGCATGGTTTCCAGTTATTTATATATTTGGAACATATGCCTTTATTTAGGGATCTCCATCTATTCTACATTATCTGCAAAGTTCGTTCACAAACAAATTAAGCATATTTACAACACTTTCTCAGCGGTTATTATTGCATGTGATATTTAGAATTTGATGTCCTAAATTTTTCTTTACACTTGTGGCCTTTTTTCTGGTCTATAGTTATTAAAACTTATTACACAATAACTGCATTGGCTTTAGGTTTACCCATATATTCTTGTGATACTTAACTAACTGTAATGCTTACCTCAGTATTCATACTAAATTGTCTGTGCACACGATTACTTATAAATATCACACCATTTCCCCCCAAAAAGGATAAAAATGTAACTTTTCTATTGCCAAGTGATATTCTAACTTTTGTTCCCCTGTGTATCATTCCCTTAAACTTATTGTACATGCTATACTGGTAATTCTATGCCTTTGTTGTAGGTAATGAGTTATCCAATTGCTTTGTTAATCTCAGTTCTTATATATATATATATATATATATATATATATATATATATATATATATAGTAAGTCTATTAAGAGCTGGGAAGCTGGTATCCTTATCGGGAGCTGGAGATCTCAGCCATCCGATCGATCTTGATCGCGATCGGACGGCTGAGATCGACAGCCGCTTATCTTCAGATATAGTAAGGGGTAAAAGGGGTATAATCGAAACCATCTTTTATCTCTTATCTTCTCACGCTCACTTCTCTCCCGCTCTCTATCGGTCCAAACCCTAATCCACTGCCTCTTATCTTCTCCCGCTCTCTCTCCCGCTCTCGAAGATCGTCCCGCTCTCTCTCTTCACAACCCTAATCCCTATCTCTTCTCTTCTCACGCTCTCAGTCCCGATCTCCATCTTCGAAACCCTAATCCACCTCTCTTCGAAACCCTAATCGAAGATAGCGAAGTCGAGCTCTTCTCTCCCGCTCTCTTTCTTCGTCACCTGTGTAAACCCAACTCCACCATCAAGTTCAATCTCCAGTCGCTTATCTTCAGATCTGTCAAGGGGTAAAAGGGGTATAATCGATCAGCCCCCATCGGCCTTTTCGTCTCAACACCAAAGAAGTGCTCTCACAAGTTCGTTCTCTCTCTCCGACGGAAAACCCAAACCGCAATAAGGGTTTCGATTTCTCGGCTCATTTTCAAATTTTATTTCCTTTACAAATGCTTCTAGTTTGTTGTTATATTTTTAGCACTTAAATTATGCTTTGATAACATTCGCACTAGTATTCGTACTAGTACATTTAGAATAACAAATAATATTCGTACTAGTATATGGAATTTTAAGATGTGGACATGACACATGCATATAAGCATACAAAATCCATGTAATATGCAGTCTAGTTTTTGTTTCTTTTGAGATTTGCTTCAATCACTGCTAATAGGACATGACACATACATATAAGCACCCAAATTCCATGTAAAATCCATGTAATATGCAGTCTAGTTTTTGTTTCTTTCGAGATTTGCTTCAATCACTGCTAATAGGACATAACACATGCATATAAGCACCCAAATTCCATGTAAAATACATGTAAGAAGCTGAGGGTTGCTTGCCATTTAACTATGGATGTTTCTCCCAAAAAACAAGAAAATTTAACTGTCTAAAATCTGTACATACTTAAATTCTTCAAACACTAAGTTTCATATTCCCTCGGTATGAAGACTTTATTACTTGTAGATTCAGAATGTAGTCTGTTAGACTTTTTCGTTTGTGTTAATTTAAAGTTGTAGCTTTTTTTTTAATATTTGTTGTCTCATTCTCCTATGAAGGATGGAGGTTGAAAATGAAGAATTACTAAGCCAAGATGTTCAGTCCGGTTGGAGGAACGTTGATAATGCTTCTAAACCATTTGTTGGTTTAGTATTTGCAACATTAGACGACGAATATAAATTTTATAAAAGATATGCAAAATTAGTTGGTTTTTCAGTACGCAAGTTTGCAACGATGGTTAACACTATTACGAAGGAGAGATATTCACAACAATTTGTATGCTCAAAGCAAGGCAAGCCGGTTGATACAACTGTTGTGAATGTTGCCAATAATGAAGAATCATCTTCTTCAAATTTGATCAAAAGAAGGAGAAGGGCTGTGACGAAAGAAGGGTGTATGGCTCAAATACGAATGCAAAGGGATGATGATGGGAGATGGTCAATCCGTAGGTTTGTTGAAGAGCACACCCATATTTGTGTTACACCTAGAAAGCAACAATTTTTAAGATGTAATAGAACTGTTTCTGAAGTGCAAAAAAGTTTACTTAGTTCTTTCAAAGAGGCTAACATAAGAACTTCAGAGTTTATGTCCTTCATGGAAATAGAAAATAAAGGTTTCAGTAATATTAATTGTACTGAAAAAGACATTAGAAATTCGTTGCAAAGAGAGAAGGATGGTATGAGAGCTTATGATGTTGATATATTACTGGAGCATTTGCAAGAGGAAAAAGAGATGAATCCTTCTTTCTGTTTTCATTACAAGGTTGATGAAGACAACAAATTAACCCATGTGTTTTGGGTTGATGCTATTGCCAGGAAGGCTTACAAGCATTTTGGTGAAGTGCTAATTTTTGATACCACATATGATACCAATGAATACAAGTTGGTTTTTGCTCCATTTACTGGAGTTAATCATCATGGTCAATCTGTCAATTTTGGTGTGACTTTTATAAATAAAGAGACCATCGACTCTTTTGTTTGGTTGTTTGAAAAATGGGGTGAAACAATGGGTGGGTCTCCACCAAAAGTTATCATCACAGATCAAGATCCTGCAATGGATAATGCAATTCGCATGTGTTTTCCTGGTTCGAGCCACATGCTTTGCATGTGGCACATTCTTAAAAAGCTTCCCGATGAGCTTGGTGGCCCGGGCCTGAATAGTGATTTTAGCATTCCATTCCATAGTTGCATCTGGGAATCAGAGACCCTGGAAGAGTTTGAGATGAGATGGAATGACGTAATGAACGCTAATGTGCAAATTGCAGGTATTACTTGTTTCAAAAAATTATAGCTATGTTTGACCATTTTTTTGTAGTATTAGTACTTGATACATATTACAATAACAGGTAATCCTTAGCTTTCTGACATTTATTTGCTTCGTGAGAAGTGGATACCAGCTTATGCTAAGCATATTTTTACTACTGGAATTTGCACAACTCAGATATCAGAAAGCATGAATGCTTTTGTAGATAAGTATGTTAATAGCAAAAATTCTTTACATGAATTTATGACGAGGTTTGAAAGGGTAATAAGGAAACAAAGACAAAATCAGTTAGCTGCTGACTACACCACTCTGCATACAAAACCAAAGCTGCAAACAGATTTTGAAATTGAGTCCCAAATATCTGAGCTGTACACTAGAGCAAAATTTCATGTATTTCAAGCTGAACTAGTTGAAAGCTTGAATTATGCCTCTTTAATGAAAGTTGACGATGGTAGTGTGCGACACTATATTGTCAGGAGAATGGGAAAGTCAGTACAATCTGATAAAACAAGAGATGTGTTCTACAAGGAAATGGATAATGCTGGGTCTTGCACTTGTAGTAAATTTGAAGTAGAGGGAATTCCTTGTTGACACATCCTTGTGGTATTGAGAAATGAGTTTGTTGATTTCCTGCCTCAATCTTATATTTTAAAAAGATGGACCACTTCGGTAACTACCGAGATTGTATATGATGATGCTGGTGAAGAAATCATTGGTAGCTACGGTAGTCCACAAGATTTGGACATGGTGGAATTGTCAAATGAAATCAACAAAGTGATGAGAATTGCTCGCTCATCAAAGGAGATGCGCTAGAAGGCTAAAACATTACTAGTTGGTGTTGTTGCAGAATTGCAACAAGATATGCCCCAAGAATTACAACAAGCAACAACTACTTCACTCCCTAAAACAGTCCATATTCATGTACCGGATATTGCAAAAACCAAAGGTAGTGGGAAGCGCATTAAAGGGGGTAAGGAGAAAGCATTGGAGAAGGCTGCGAAACCACTAAGAAAGTGTCGTTTGTGCAAGAAGCTTGTTAATCATGACATTTGTACATGTCCTTTAAAGGAAAGGTTAGTAATTAAATACAAAGTTTATAGTTTATTTTCTTTATATATAATATAATCTTATTTTCATTTTGTGAATATTAATCGTGTAGCTCTACTATAAATGAGTCACAAGCTTCTACTACATTTTCAACAATGGAACCTATAACAGAGGAGGCTCCAAATATTGCATGAACTTTGTTGGTTTATTTCTGTGGATTTTGCAAGGTACGTGTCATACATGAATTAAAATAATTTCTGACCCATATTTTGATTTTATTGTTCTTTAATACATTATAGCACATTTATTAAATTAACCCTTATGTCTTCTTTGTGTGCAGGTAAAATATTGATGGAAAAAAATTGATGCTCGATAAGAAATTTAGTTCCCGAAAAGTTGGTAAAAAAAATTGGGTTTATAGTTTATAATTCCAAGTTAGTAGGCAACGATGAAAAGTTTATGCAGTTTGAATTTTTTTTTTGACCACTAGTCGGTGTGGCTTAATAAAGCAGCCCTAGTGACAAATTCAAAATTCCACATTTGACTCAGTTATACTTGATTTATTATGCGGCAGTGATGAAAAGTTTATGCATGATTTGATACTTCATGATTATTGGATGGTGTTCAACTTTATGTTCATTTTGGGTTTGTTTTGAGCCGGGAAGCTGAAATTATTTGACACTTCATCTTTTTGTTCAAACTAAGTTGTTCTGAGCTTACCCATTTTCAATTTCATTTTGAAAATGCATTTGTAACAATGGTTTTACAAATTATTGAGGTTGATGGTGGTGTTTTTTGAGCCGGCATGATTTTTTCATCCAAGTCTCCTGTTTTATGTTTTCTGTTGCACTTGTTCTGAGCCTACAAGTTTTAACCATGTTCAACATACACTCTCCAGGAACATGCCACATACGTACTTGCATTTTTTCTATTTGATGAATCATTTTGTGCAGGAATTCAAGAGAAAGAACAAGAAGGTCGTTAGCGAAGAACCGGAGATACCTTCAGAACAGTCTCCAACAAATGGAAGTGGCTTATTGTGTAACCACTGTAGCTTAGGCAATGATGAAAATAGTTGAAACAGATTTTGATGTGTCATAATCTGTCTCTGTTTGTATCATGCTTTTTTTGAGCTAACAAAAATGGATACTTCAAGTTCTGTTTCTGTTGGTTCTGAGCTTACAAAATTTGTATACTTCATGCTCTGTTTGTGTTAGCTCTGGACTGGCAAAATTCGATACTTCATGTTCTGTTTGTGTTATTTCTGAGGTTACAAAATTTTCATACTTCATGCTCTGTTTGTGTTGGTTCTGAGGTTACAAAATTTGTATACTTCATGCTATGTTTGTGTTAGTTCTGAGCTGGCAAAATTTGATACCACATTCCCTGTTTGTGTTTGTTATCAGCTTACAAAATTTGATACTTCAGACTATGTTTGTGTTATTTATGAGCTTACAAAATTTGATACTTCATGGTAATTTTGTTAGTTTCTTAGCAAGGGCAAAATTTGATACTTCATGATCAGTTAGTGTTAGTTCTGAGCTGGCAAAATTTGATACTTCATGCTCTGTTTGTGTTGGTTCTGAGCTTACAAAATTTGATTGTGTTGGTTCTGAGCTTACAAAATTTTCATACTTCATGCTCTGATTGCGTTGGTTCTGAGCGAGGGCAAAATTCGGCACTTCGTGATCTGTTAGTGTTAGTTCTGAGCTGGCAAAATTTTCATACTTCATTATCTGTTTGTGTTAGTTCTGAGCTTACAAAATTTTGATATTACATGATCTGTTTGTGTTAGTTCTGAGCAGTTGACAAAATTTGATATTTCATGATCTGTTTGTGTTAGTTCTGCGCTTACAAAATTTGATACTTCTTGGTCTGTTTGTGTTAGTTCTGAGCTTACAAAAGCTTACAAAATTTGATACTTCTTGGTCTGTTTGTGTTAGTTCGAAGCTTACAAAATTTTCATACTTCACGTTCTGTTTGCATTGGTTCCGAGCTTACATAATTTGTATACTTCATGCTCTGTTTGTGTTGGCTCTGAGCTTACAAAATTTGTATACTACATGCTCTGTTTGTGTTAGTTTGGACTGTCAAAATTTGATACTTCATGATCTGTTTGTGTTAGTTATGCAGCTTACAAATTTTTCATACTTCATGCCCTGTTTGTGTTGGTTCTGTGCATACAAAATTTTCATACTTCATGCTGTGTTTGTGTTAGTTCTGAGCTTACAAAATTTGTTACTTCATGATCTGTTTGTGTTAGTTCAGAGCTTACAAAATTTTGGTACTTCATGCTCGGTTTGTGTTAGTTCTGAGCATGGAAATAAATTGGATACGCCATGCTGCGTAATACACCAAAACAATCACAGAATTTCAATCATGACACCAAAACAATAATGAACTGAATATGTGGAAGAAATTCGATCTTCATAGAATTGCAAGGTAATACTTTACAAAAACTTTACAGCGTAACAAATGTACTTGACATCTGACACTTTACAAAAAACTGAAACTTAACAAAAACTTTACAGCGTAATACAATGTTCAATAACGTACAGGTACATGAAAAAATTTACAGATACTGAAAGTATACAACTTATTGTTGCTCCTAATACATATTTTGTTTTGTATAGTGTCAACAAAAACACAATTTAAGTTTGCTCCAAATATCTACTTTTCGCGTAGTCCAGTATTCAATAGCTCCAAGAAGCACTTCATGCTGAAATCAACCTAAAATCAAAATTAAACATAGCTCATTAAACCTGGAAAAGACAAAATAATTACAAAATATAGTCGGCTCTGAACACAAAAAATCATGAAGTAAATATGATAGGCTCAGAAAAGCAGCAGCTGAACATGACAAATTCAAAATTTGTTAGCTCAGCAAAAACAGAAACTGAGAAATAAGTAGCTTGGGAGCAAACAGAAACAGATAGTGAAGTATCAAATGTCTGTAAGCTCATAACAAACAGAGACAGAGCATGAAGTGTCATAGTTTGTCAGCTCAGAACCAACACAAACAGATCATGAAGTGTCAATTTTTGTAAGCTCAGAACTAACACAAACAGAGCATGAAGTATCAAATTTTGCCAGCTCAGAACTAACAGTAACTGATCATGAAGTATCAAATTTTGTAAGCGCAGAACTAACACAAACAGATCATGAAATATCAAATTTTGCCCTTGCTCAGAACTAACACAAAATTACCATGAAGTATCAAATTTTGTAAGCTCATTAATAACACAAACAGAGTCTGAAGTATCAAATTTGTTAAGCTCATAACAAACACAAACAGAGCATGTAGTATCAAATTTGGTAAACCGAGAACAAACAGAAACATATTGATGAAGTATCAAATTTTGTTCACTCAGAACAAACAGAAAATGAACTCTTTGAACCTGGACATGAAGTATCAAATTGTGTATGCTCAAGACAAACAGAAGCTGGGCATGATGTTTCAAATTTTGTATAGTGTCAGAACAACAGACACTGAACATGTGGTTTAAATAAAACCAGTAGGCTCAGAACACACTATTCATAACTAGGGCTGCATTGGGGTGCCGCGCCAACTAGGATATGATAGATATATAATCAAGAATAAATACAACAAGCTTGAAATAATTATTCAGATCATAAAGTATTTTGCATCATGGCCTACACCAACAAACAGTTGGAGAGAATCAAACACCAAAAGGCTTAGATGAGTACCCAACACATACGCATCCAACATCAGTTACTATATATAACTAGGGCTGTTGTTTGGAGCTTACAAAATTTGATACTTCATGCTCTGTTTCTGTTGTTTTGAGCTTATCATCAGTAGGCTCAGAACACACTATTCATAACTAGGGCTGCATTGGGGTGTCGTGCCAACTAGGATATGATAGATATATAATCAAGAATAAATATAACAAATTGAAATAATTATTCAGATCATAAAGTGTTTTGCATCACTGCCTACACCAACACACCATCACTGCCTAATATATAGTTTTTTGTATTGTGTCATGATCTGTTTGTGTTTATTCTGAGCTGACAAAATTTGATACTTCATGTTCTGTTTGTGTTGTTCGGAGCTTATCATCAACTGTCTTATATATATAGAGTAAGTCTATTAAGAGCTTGGGAACTGAAATCCTTATCCAGAGCGAATGTTTTTATCCATTCATTCGCGATTGATCACGATGGAACGACTCATATTCGATACCGCTTATCTTCAGAATGTTTGGGGGTAAAAGGGGTAAAATCAAAAACCCCTATCTCTTATCTTTTCACACTCAATCGACCAAGCACACATAATAGACTTACTCATGAATATATATAGACTAAAAAAAACCAGTAAGCTCAGAACACACTATTCATAAGTAGGGTTGCATTGGAGTGCCGCGCCAACTAGGATATGATAGATATATAATCAAGAATACTTAAGACAGGATTGAAATAATTATTCAGATCATAAAGTGTTTTGCATCACTGCCTAAACCATTGTGAGTCATCGGTGCCCAAAAATTTGGTGAATTGAGCTAGTCTCAAATCTCATAAATGTAAGGTAAGTGTTTAGGGCATTGGACATTCAAACACCATACTTTCATTTCTTCACCATCTACTCTCCGGCTCATACCCCAGATGTGTATTCAACTTTCAATAATTATCATGGCACACAACCAAATACCCTTGAAAACAATAATTTCAATGCCCAAAAATTTTGTAACCAACTTATATCAAAATCATTCTCATCATTGCCTACAAACAAAACCAAATAAAAATGCAAGAAATTAAACAGAAATCATAAAAGCATTTATGAGAGTCAAACACTTCCCTCCGGAATCTGAGAGAGGCAGAACCCAATGAGCCGAGAAATCGAAACCCTTATCGCCGATGGGGGCTGATCGATTATACCCTTTTTACCCCTCGACAGATCTGAAGATAAGCGACTGGAGATTGAACTTGATCGTGGAGTTGGGTTTACACAGGTGACGAAGAAAGAGAGCGGGAGAGAAGAGCTCGACTTCGCTATCTTCGATTAGGGTTTCGAAAAGAGGTGGATTAGGGTTTCGAAGATGGAGATCGGGACTGAGAGCGTGAGAAGAGAAGAGATAGGGATTAGGGTTGTGAAGAGAGAGAGCGGGACGATCTTCGAAAGCGGGAGAGAGAGCGGGAGAAGATAAGAGTCAGTGGATTAGGGTTTGGATCGATAGAGAGCGGGAGAGAAGAGAGCGTGAGAAGATAAGAGATAAAAGATGGTTTCGATTATACCCCTTTTACCCCTTACTATATCTGAAGATAAGCGGCTGTCGATCTCAGCCGTCCGATCGCGATCAAGATCGATCGAATGGCTGAGATCTCCAGCTCCCGATAAGGATACTAGCTTCCCAGCTCTTAATA
This sequence comes from Hemerocallis citrina, assembly GCA_017893485.1. Lineage (NCBI taxonomy): Eukaryota > Viridiplantae > Streptophyta > Magnoliopsida > Asparagales > Asphodelaceae > Hemerocallis > Hemerocallis citrina. The sequence continues at coordinate 24,442,014 of CM030362.1, read as the reverse complement.
GACTTACTATATATATATATACACACACACACACACACACACACACACACACACACACACACACACACTTTGCTAACTAAACATACTTCCACACTTGGAACTTCTAAAAGTTGTATTAAAAGTTAAAACCTACTAAACTGAATGTGTAATTTCAATGTCCTATTTTATTTTTAGACCAGTTTTTTTTGTCCCTCAATTTGGGCTAGCAGAATTAACCGAAGGATTTCATTGTACACTTTTTTATGTGAATATTCATTTTGCTAATTGTATATAGATTTAAGATTGAAACTTCTAAAGCCAGTTTGTGCTTCAAATTTCTTATTTTAACTTTTTTATTTCCCAGGATGATAATAACATCTATAGTCAATCTAATAGACTATTGATATCTAATTTACTTTTTACTTGAGATTAAGTTTAATGTTACTGAAGGTTTCCAAAAGCAAATCAACAACGACAAACAAACAAAACAAAACCACGTCCTTGTTGATCAAAAATGTTACTGTACACTTTTATTTCTCCTTTTAAAATTAAAAGACTATTCAACAAAAGAGAACATGCGTATATATTAAAATAGAGTATACTTTACCAGTTTACAGTCATCATTTATGTTCTGAGTTATGTGATTATACACCCATTAAATTGTTTTATTAAGAAAGTTGAACCTTTACTACCTCATGTCAAAATAGTATGGTTTTGTTTTAGTTTTCACCGAAATATGCAGCACTTTTTCCCTAAACAAAAACCATCATATTCGTGCATAATATAATAAATTACCGCATAAAATATTTGTTTTTTTTACTATTAAGCATTAATGAACAATCAATTATCTTTCTAAAAGTTCCTTTTTATATTATTATGTTTCTTTATAAATTTTGGTTCTTTTTCCCTCTTGCACATAATACAATGAATGCTATAAAAAAAATCTTACAAATCAGGTGCTTTTCATTTAAGTGTTCAGCTATTTCTCAAATATTCATTAGTTCGCACACTGTACTTGGTGTTTTAAAGATTCGACGTTCAAAACACACCATACTTTCAATCCATATGCAACTTAACTTACATTCATCTCCAAACATTAAGCAGGTGCAAAGCTTAAAGGCGAAGAGAACTCACCAACTCTCAGACATGGAAGAAAACGTGCAAAGAAAAAGGAAAAACTTAAAAATCTAAGCACTCCAAACTCGACAAACTAGAGATCACACCTCTCAACAAAATATCTCCACAAGTATCCACCTACAACGTCAAAGTCAGGGTTATGCGGCTCTGGTATGGACCACTCTACAAAAAATCCTCAAATTCTTTGACATTTGTAGCTCGTGATGAACAGGTATTTTCTTTCCTTTAAACAATCATTCACATTTCGGTAAAAATACAACAGTCTTCATTACCCCTCCATTAAAAACATACTTACCGCATCCACAACACCTTTTTCTAGCAATATTATTTACTATCTTTTGTTTAACTTTGCATTCAACAAAAGGGGGATGATCTGGAAGTCATTGTTGACGACTCTGACGCAGAAAAGTGGAAGGATATCTTTGAAGAAGATAGAGTTTACCTTATATCAAACGTGGACTGCATTGTTGCACCAAAATTAGTTAAAATAGTTTATGCAAGATGGCAGCTACAACTCACAAAAGAATCAGCGGTTTATGAACGGTTAGCAGTTGAAGTACCTTCATCATTCCCTTACAAATTTGCGAAGCTAAGTAGTATCCCAGAACTTGGTGAGAAACCGCAATACCTGATAGGTAATCATTATACCTTTGTTTCTTCCCAAAGTACCAACTCAGTTAACTAATCTTTCTAGAAAATTTAACATTCTCTATGTAGATGTTATCGGTTATGTTTGAGAAGTTAAACCGTTCAGATTTGTACCAGTCTTCAAAAATCAAGTTAGGGTTGTCGATTTCTACATGATTGATGAGACATCGTACGATAATCCATTTGAAGCAACAATCTGGCCTTCGTTACTCCAAAAACATGAAGATGTTTTCTTGCATGGTGATGGAAAACCATTCTTCTTGGTAGCACTATCGTTAAAGATAAGACAGTTCAAAAGTAAGTATCGCATTTACACAAAATTGTCTATAATTCATCGTTTCCTATCTTTACATTTCAACTGGTGCAATTCTTAATTTCTCTGCTTTTTGAATATTGAACACAACTTTTTGCAGAATCATTCACCTTGGAAACAACAAACTTCACTCAATTTATATTCAATGTTGATGCAATACCTCCAGCCCAAGAATTAATGCACTGGTAATTGACCCTTCCCTGACCATCTAACAAAATTTGTATGCAGGCTAAAAATCGTATGCACACCTCCCACACACTTTGTAGGTTAATAAAACAACTGCAATGCTGACCAATACACTTACATATGCTTTTCCCCAACCACACCGAAGTTGACATACACACTTTATTTTATATATATATATATATATATATATATATATATATATATATATATATATATATATTTCTCTTTATCCAAAAAGGTTATATATATATATATATATATTTCTCTTTATCCAAAAAGGGTTATGGTTGAGCTTCCAAAGAAACGGGTTTCACACTCTGGTAGCATCTCTTCGGGCCAATCTGAAGTCAATCGTGTGACAATTAATGCACTCATAACGGCAACAATGAATCCTCCACAACAAGACAAGGTACCAATCAGTGGTCACCATATTGCATAGCATATTTATCTACTATAACTAATGTGCACTATACCTTCTACTCATTCCTCCAAGCTATGACATTTGATGTGCACGCAAGAATCATTTACATATCCACCGAAAAACCATGCTTCTCTGCATGCAGAAAATGTGGCAAGGGCGTACAACTTGCAGATGACATGGAGTATGCTTGCCCAAGCTGCCCCCACTCTGGTCATGATGCCGATCTCAAGTACGTTACATGAATCACCTAATGTTTTTTTCAACCAATCATCCGCCCTATGTTTTTTTCATTCTTACATCTGAAAAATTCACCAGTTTCAGTGAGTTCATTTCTTGGTCGCTATTGTTGTCATTTCATCTGTAGGTTTAAAGTCTCATGTACAATAGGTGATGAAACGGATGAGACACAAATTTGCTTATTTGATCGACAGGCTCAGTTAGTCCTTCGTCTACCAGTACAACAGCTTCTTGAAATGTACCAAACAGTATGTCTTTCAACTTAAATTTTCAACTTTCTACACTACAGACTACAGGCTAGACAGCACAATTTGCTATTTTAATTTTTGTCCATCAAAATGATTTGTTAGAATGATTCTGTTATTTGAAAGACAACACTTCATGCACGTTCTTGCTATTCCATATGTACACTACAAGAATCATTACCAAATTTTTACTATATTCTTATTGCAAATAGAATCGATCAAAATTAGATGTTTTTTTACATATATTTAAATCGCAAACAAAGTAACCATAGGTAAACACATTCACAAAATTGTGCTTGAGCTTAAGAACAGGAAAATGTGCACAAAGTATGCTGATCACTTAAGAACAGGAAAATGTCCTTTCCTTCCAAAGCTAACCTTTCTGTTAACTACTACATGGTAAGAAATGTACTTGAGCTTCACTAGGAAAACCTTTGAACAAAAACTAAAAAAAGGGCCATAATCTGGTTGGTTAAAGTGTATTAGAATTTTCGGTTATGCTTGGCCTAGAAACCATCCAACATTTTAAACTATTTTTGGAAACATTAAAATTAATATTATTAATATTGTGATTGTATCCCCATTTCCTAAAATTTACAAATTCGTTATGCCTTGTATTTGAACCCATGTAATGTTCTGCCCCTGTCACTGCATTTGCTCTTCAAAACACTACTAACAAAACAATTAGCAAGGATTTTGTGGTTGCAAAGACTGAAATCAATTTACCACATAATTTACTGCACACAACAATTAAATAATAACCATATACTAACCCAACATGACCACTGTTGGTTTCTCCTTTGAATAGAAAAATGAGACCAGTGCTTTCAGAAATCATCTACATGAATGTACGAACAAGTGGTACACATTCAGGGTCCGGATAACAAGAATTAATCACAAATTTATCCGATCTGGTGGATACACTATCGGCGATATTAAAAACAACATCAAGCCTTACGAACAGCCCCTTGCTCACTGATAAAGCTCCAACTGTGATGCTCCTCACATCCTCTTCGACTGCACAAGCAAACACAACGTCTGAAATAGAATCAGAGTCCAGCTCAGACGGCAGCCACAACGACAGTGTGGGTGAAGATTAGCACAGAGAAAATCTCAACAACTGAATCTCTAAAGAAAGGAACTATACCACACAATATAACAATTCCATATGCTTATCATCATGGTACAAGACTCATAATAATGTACATATTCTATTTTGTGTTCACTAAAGTTGTATTACTCGATATGGCATGTCCTACACTTACCATCGAGGTACAAAACTCAGGAAAAACGCAGAAACTCGGCAGTGATGTATATATTCTATCTTTTGTTTACTAATGCAAATGTTCTAACATGTAATATGCTTGATATTAAACTCAACAGTGTTCTTCATTTGTTTGAAGAATTTCTTATATACACTTGCTAAGAGTCTTGACTTTATTTAGAGTCCCAACTCTAAAATTTTCGTGCAATTCAGTTTGGGCTGTTCATACACTTTTTTTGTGTGTGAAATTTGCCATAGAAATACACTTTTTTAGTTGTGAAATTTTGGTTTTCCTACTTATCTCTGATACTGTACATTGACATTTGAACATAAATTGGTAGTTTTATATGCTTATTTTTCTGATGAATAAGTTCGATTGGTCAAAAATGGAGATGTCAGATGTACTAAGTAAATGTAGAACAGTAGAAGTAGTATGAGGATGTTCAAACAGTCCCTTTGAATTGCTTGTAAAGTTTAAGAGAGAAGCGGTTGCAGAGTTTTTTGAAGAAAATATGCTCAAAGTGTAATATCTTTAATGCATCAGTTATGAAACCTGTGTAAGTTTAAGTTGTTTCAAATATCTGCTGTTGTTTTTGCAGTTGATGATTATCATGTCATCTGTAACATTACAACTATCCACCGCAAAAAGTATAACTGTACAATACTATTTGAGCATGAGAAGAACATTGACCCATAAATGTACTTTCTTCCAAACACATCGGTGATTTTGCATTACATAATCAACCACGAATTCAATTTAGCCTATTCTTATGAAATAACCATTAATGTTTCAATGTTTTCAAATGCTCGTCAGAATACTGGCGTCCCTAGACCCAAAAAATTCAAAAAGGCATAACTATACAGTACTATTTGCGCAAAAAGTACGGTGCTAATTTCAAGTCAACATTTAAATGCTGACTTGCTAGATAATGTAAAGAATATATAATATTCTAAAAAGGAACACCCTTGATCAAGATCTTCATTGGCCCAAAATACATTGGTACAACAGGAACAGGTTTTGAATCAGGCTGCCATTTTAGATAATCAGAATTATCAAGAAGAAACCACACATATGTATAAGCAAATATATCAAAAATAAAACATGAAAAGCAAAACAAAATATGTAAAAGAGTAACTATCCTATCACTGCACCTACGTAAATGTACATTTTCCTCTCATATGTTGCTGGTATTTTTGCAATTAAGCACTCTGTAAAATCACATAATCTTCAAAACATTGCTAAGTAAGGAGGCAACAAACTTTGTACAAAGTCAAAAAGCTAATAACACAACATAGGAAGGTTGTTGCTTTAAAATTTCATTGGTTGTCCCGTCATTAGAAAAAATATCTCTAATTAATATAATGAGAACAAATGAATAGGATTACAAGAAACCCCCAACCCCAATGCAGACATGGTGAAAATTATCTAATGATAATTCTCTTTTCCTTTTTTCCTGGTCATACAGGGAGTTGGATTTGATGATGAGAAATCACTGCGCATGTCACAAGTGAATTTAGAGAAAAGATTTGGTCAGTCTGCTGTGTTTGTTGTATCTACACTAATGGAACATGGTCGTGTCCCACAAACTACAATTCCTGATTCGCTTCTCAAAGAAGCTGTTCATGTTATTAGCTGTGCATATGTAGAATGATAATACATCAGAATGTGATAATGAGGTATGGGCAACATAGCATACAAATGTACATGCCAGTCAAAAGTAACTTATGTTTTGATTATGGTTCTGATTATGGTTCAATGTTGTTCTGATTATGGTTCAATGCCCATTGTAAGGTAAACCAATTATTTTGATTATGGTTCAATGTCCGTGCCTGTGCATGCGCGAGGTCACTTGCTAGTTAACTTGAGAGCATATAGTACTTTGGTTGATATAGTGCCCACAAAAGGGTTTCTATATTTCTGAGTAAAAGGTTTCTAAATACTTTTTTATAAGAGTTGTATATAAAAGAAGTTTGTTGAACCTCTATTCACAATATAAATAACTCTTGTATACAAACTTGGGATTTTCGCGTGCCACCGCTTGACCTCTGTATCCTCTTTGTATAAAGGATAGCATAATTAATCAGTATTAGGAAGGTTATTGATGCGGTTTGTTTTTTGGGAGTGACTGCACCAGGTGTGATTTCTTCTCGATTTGTATTTTTGCAGAAGTTTCGGTACTGACGGTACGCCCGACCCTCAGCTTGAGGGAACGGCTCGGGAGTAGGCGGGAGCGAGGTGGAGGTCAGATGCTCGGCTCGGATCTGGAGGCTCGGCTCGGATCCGAAGGTCACGTGTACCTACACTCGGCCTAGGAACACTGGGGTTGATCCCGGTGGCAGGCCCTCCGACAGTCTAGTCAGTCACTGAAGAGTAACAGTAACCAGGATTTTGAGAGGAAAAGATTGATTACCTATTAAAGGGGTAGAGGGCCTGGTATTTATAGGCAAAGCCAACCGGGCCTGGACCCGGTTGCCCGTGGGTCTGACGTGGCAGAAACCCAAGTGGTTTAGGGCTGACGTGGCAGGAGCCCTGGGTGGTTTAGGGCTCATGTGGCAGAAGTCCAGGTAGTTTTAGGGCTGACGTGGCAGATCTGGATGATCGGGAGTGAACGCCTTTTGAGGGGATCTTGTGGCCCGGAGGGGGCCACATCATTTGACCTATATCAGGAGCCCCCCACTCCTAGAGGGCTGGGTAATCCAGCCGTGTATGAGTAATTTTTTGCCTCTGTAGGAAGAGCGGGTTGGTGTGTACGGAGAAGAATGGGACCCGTATTTTTCAGAAGAGGTCAGTGTGGTAGGATGAAGGGATCCCCTCTTGGAGTTACACAGGGTCATCGAAGCTCGGCTGGCCGAGACTCGAGGGTCGGTGTACGAGCCCCTTACTGGTTGGAAAAGCAAAGGGCAATGCCGATGCCGTGGAGCAGGAGACCTCCTCGACGAGCGTGGGGGTCGGTAGACGAGCCCTCATCGTTGGGGGGCCTACTTGCCGAGCGTTTGAGGGTCAGCAGACGAGCTCCTCATTGTTGGGGGGATAATTTTGGGGCTCGCGGTGACATCCGAGCGTCAACCCAGAAGTCATTTGGCCTAGAGAGTAGGGGGTCGGTAGGCGAGCCCCTCACTTGTTGGAAAAGCAAGGGAACGTCGAGACCGTGGAGTAGGAGGCCTTCTTGACGAGCGTAGTAGGTCGAGATAGACAAAGAGTCAGAAAAGAATGCCTAGCACAAAAAAAAAAAAAAACAGACAACAAACCAACACTTACCACTACTTGGGCTTGAGCCCACTTCATGTAGACTATCTCCGTAATCTTGGTCACCAGGATGGTCCGGTCGCGGGCCGTGGCGAGCTAATCTGCCACCTCAATGGAGATCGAGCCCTCGGCTAGTGAATCTCCCTCCTTAACCACCCAGTCCAGGGCGAACAGCCTTAGGCCCCTCTCGCTCACCATCTATCGGGCATCGGGACGGACAGCGAGGGTCCCCGCCTTTGGGATGTCGGTAACCTTTCGACTACTTGAGCTCGGCCTCGACTCTTTCGCCTCTCGGGACGAGTGGCTTTTCTTCGACTTCTTTGGGGGCGGCTCCGAAGAGACGTGCGCTACCTGCTGGACTGACACCGCCGTCGACGTTTTCTTCTCGACCCTCTTTTTCTGTGACAGTGCCAGCGGGGCCTTCCTTGCCTCGAGCTTCGATTGGTCCATCACCACAGAGAAAAAGAGAATGTAAACACGAAAGCAAAAAATTAGACAAGAACGAAACAAAAACATACAAGGGTCGGCTGGGCTCAGTCCAGCTCAGGCTAAGTGTAACTTTGTCATGCGTGGCCAACCGATGCTATGCCCCTCGACAATTTTGTCCACATCAACCCACTCCGCCTCCATCAAGTCCTTCCGCCTCGGGAGTTTGTGGTTCGACTTGTAGAAATTCCAAACCGTAGGAATTTCCCGAGGCAACTTGCTCCCGACTGCAAAATAATTCTCCTTCCACCCCTTTATGAAATTTGGATGACCATGCACCACCTTATTGTGAGGATGGGGGGATATGTAGAATATACCCTCCATATCTCCGAGCGAGCTCACCCCTAGGACAGCTCGGAAGTACTTCAACTTCAGCGGGACCTTCTTCTCTTCGCATTCCAGAATGAAGCAGACTAGTTGCTTCCACGAATTGGGGTCGTATTGCATTGGGCATAACTCCCCCCAACTCAGCACCCTCTTAATGAACGGGTGCAGTGGTAACCTTAGTCCCGAGATGAAGGCATCCTCGGAAAACATGCAGAAGCTGGGAGCCAACTCAGTGGTGGGACGGAGACCAGGGCTCGGAACCGTCAGCACGTACTCCCGAGAAATGAAGTAACTGGCCCTTATTATCTGCAGATAATCGCCCTTTATCGCACACTAGACGTTGTCCATCCGTATCTGGGGCCGGCTAGACGAAGGCACCTGCACGTTGAGTTGGACCAAGTCTTCTACGTCGTTAAGATACATCCTGATCGACCCTGGATTCTTGTAGTAGGGGACGTCGAGCCCATGCTTTGGTTTGAACTCATCTGGTGTCCTCGGACTATCCGACAAACACCACTTCCTCTTCTTCTTACGGATATGAGGTGCCTTCGGCAAGACGGTGTCACAAAGGGGGGAGAGGGGGAAGAACCTCTCCTCCCTCGTCCCCTTCCTTATCTTCCTCTTCCTCTCCCTCGGCTCCTCCCTGCTCCACCTCCTCTTCCTCTACCTCGGCTCCTCCCTGCTCCACCTCCCTTTCCTCATCCTCCTCGCCCAAAACCTCTACCACCTCCGGCTTACGACTTTGGAGGGGGACCACGTCCAAAACCTGATCATTTGTATCCCAGGACGTGGAGTCGGACTCACGATCCCCCTCACCCTGACCAGAAGAACTCGCTTCAGAGCCAGACTGAGAGCGTGACATTAGAAAAGAAAATACTAACCTGAATACCGTAAACAGAGAGATCATCGCAAAAGTCACCGCCGGCTGGTTGGAGAGAGAAACTCCTGCTTTTTAGAGAGAGAAGGCAAGGTTAAGAAATGGAGTAGGGAGTGGGGATTTATAGAGTGGAAACAACTCCTCGAATTCAGCATCAAAATCCTCACCATCCAATCTTGATCATCAAGATCTAACGGCCACTAGGATTTCAAATGTCTCGAATTCCACCCCCATGACGTCAGCATCACATACAACTTCCTAGCTTTTACAGCAAGCTAGGGGGCTCGATGGTAGCGATCCCGAGCTATCCCCTAGCTTTTATAGCAAGTTGGGGGGCTCGATGCTCGGCAGTAACCTCGAGCCATCCCCTAGCTTTTTACAGCAAGCTTGGGGGCTCAACGGTCGGTAACGATCCCAAGCCACCCCCTAGCTTTTATAGCAAGGTGGGGGCTCAACGCTCGGTAGTAACCTCGAGCCATCCCCTAGCTTTTACAGCAAGCTTGGGGGCTCGACGGTCGGTAGCGATCCCGAGCCATCCCCTAGCTTTTATAGCAAGCTGGGGGGCTCGACGCTCGGGAGTGACCTCGAGCCATCCCCTAGCTTTTACAACAAGTTTGGGAGCTCGACGGTCGGTAGTGACCCCGAGCCATCCCCTAGATTTTACAGCAAGCTGGGGGGCTTGACGCTCGATAGTGACCTCGAGCCATCCCCTAGCATTTACAACAAGCTTGGGGGCTCGACGGTCGGTAGCGATCTCGAGCCATCCCTTAGCTTTTACAGCAAGCTAGGGGGCTCGACGCTCGGGAGTAACCTCGAGCCAAACCCTAGCTTTTACAACAAGCTTGGGGGCTCGACGGTCGGTAGCGATCCCAAGCCATCCCCTAGCTTTTACAGCAAGCTGGGGGGCTCGATGCTCGGCATTGACTTCGAGCCACCCCCTAGCTTTTACAGCAAGCTTGGGGGTTCGATGCTTGGTAGCGATCCCGAGCCACACCCTAGATTTTACAACAAACTTAGGGGCTCGACGCTCGGCAGCGATTCCGAGCCACCCTCTAGCATTTACAACAAGCTTGGAGCTCGACGCTCGGCATCGATTCCGAGCCACCCCCAAGCTTTCTCAAACTGGGGGGCTCGACACTCGGCCGTGACCTCGAGCCACCCTCTAGCTTTCACTACAAGCTTCGGGGCTTGATGCTCGGCATCGATTCCGAGCCACCCCCCAGCTTTCTCAAACTGGGGGGCTCGACGTTCGGCTGTGACCTCAAGCCACCTCTTAGCTTTCACTACAAGCTTCGGGGCTCAACGCTCGGTGGTAAGCCTCAGCATCCGAGCGCATAGGGGCTCGACGCTCGGCCTTCGAAGCGTCGTTCATAAACTTTGAGCTAAATTCCTGGTCCCCACAGGCTCGATTCGGTGCTCGACGTTTGGCTCCCGACCATCGGTCCCCGGCCCTCAACGCCTCTTCCTTCAAAGGATCTGCTTCATCCTACCCCACTTATCACTCAAAGAAGCTACGAGTCACACTCTCCAGACACACCGCTCCACTCTTCCGACAGGGACAGAAAACTTCTACACAGCTGACTTATGCCGCCCTCCAGGAGTGGGGGGCTCCTGATATGGGGTAAGTGATGTGGCCCCATCTGAACCACCAGATCTCCTGAAACTTTATTTCACTGTGATCATCAAGTCAAACGAGTCAAACGGGCTTCAGCCCATTCAGGCCCACTGGCGAACGGGTCCAACCCGGTCCGTTAGGATCTCAGACCCGTTTACCCCTGCCTATAAATACCAGACCTCCTTCCACGTCCAGAGGTAATAAACTTTTCCCCACCTGAACCCTAGCTACTGTTGGTTTCTTAATGACTGACTAGATCATCGGAGGGCCTGTCACCGGGACTTCTCCCGGTGTTTCTAGGCAATGTGCAGGTACAAAAGACCGAGCCGAACCTCGAAGATCCGGACCAAGTTGCTGGATCCGAGCCGAGCACCCGGTCTCCACCTCTCTCCTGCTACTTCCGAGCCGGTTCTACGGCCTAGGATTGGATCGACGTCAGTACCACATCTTTCGCTACACAAATTATAAGAACTCATACCTGTTGTTCCTACACTCCAAAAACAAACAGCATCAGACACCTTCTGAGCAAACCTGCCTCAAATCAAGCAACCAAAATGGCAAAACGAATTTTAAAAAAAAAACACATGATTCACATAACATATATTGCCACCAACGTTGTTGACATTTCGGGCGTGTAAAAAAGTAGAGAGGGTTCAAACGACTGAATCTACTCGTCGTTGAATCATTCATTTAATCCATCAGATACAATCAGATCCGAGTCGGTCCTTTTACGGATCTTTTTGTCCTTGTCAAATTTAAGACTGGCCGCAGCGCCTTCATTCCTAAAGTGGTTGATGACTAGACTCAACTTTCACGTGCATATTTTCCTTCAAAAAAAAAAAACCTTCACGTGCATATTTACTGACCGTCCAAACTCGCTCTTCTTGTTCTTGTTGGGAAATTATATTTAGCCCCAATTGTTTGGTTGCTAATTTTAGTGGAAACCTTTGACCCTTGACCTTCTTTTGTGCACTGTGACTTTTCATATCATCCGGGATGTTTCCAATTTTAGGGGTGCTCTAGAGAACTAAAATTACTAGAGTGAACAAATTTGGTATGAGTTCTAAAAAGGTAGTTTGAATGGATGTTATTGTGTTATAGGATAGAGAACAGAAAAGAAAAAAAAAATTTAATATAGAGGGTTAGGTAAAATTATTTTATTGGATAGAATAAAAACATAGGATAGATAAATTATTTAAAATTCACTACTGATGCAGTTTGTTTTTGGGAGGCGTGTGGATGCATCAGGCATGAGTTTTTACTCGATTTGTATTGGTAGAGGAGACTCCTATGCAGACGGCCCTCGACTGGACGAACGGTATTGAGGTGGGTGGTAGTGAGGTAGAGGCTGATGCTCGGCTCGGATCGGGTGGCTCGGATCCTAGGTCTCGTGTACCTGCAGACGGTCTCGGAACACCGGGGTTGGTCCCGGTGGCAGACCCTCCGACGATCTAGTCAGTCACTAAGAGAGAGTAACAGTAACTAGGGTTTTGGTGGGAAAAGATTGATTACCTGGAGAAGGAGTAGGGGTCTGGTATTTATAGGAGAAGTCAACCGGGTCTGGACCCGTTTGGGGCCGGGTCTGGACCCGTTTGGGGCCGGGTCTGGACCGGGTTGCCCGTTAGGTTGAAGCGGTGGAAACCCGGGCGGTATAGGACTGACGTGGCAGATGCCCGGGCAGTTTCCGGGCTGACGTGGCAGCGGCCCGGGCGGTTTTCCGACCCTGACGTGGCGGATCCGGGGGATCAGAAGGTGCGCACATCCTGAGGGGATCCTGTGGCCCAGGATGGGCCACGTCATTTCTAACCCATATCACAAGCCCCCACACTCCTGTAGGGCTGGGTGAACCTGCCGTGTAGGAGTGATTCTTCGCCTCTGTAGGAAGAGCAAGGTGGAAGGTGCGGTGAGAAAGTAGGTTTTGCTATTTCCAGAAGAGGCCAGGGGGTAGGAGGAAGGGATCCCTTATTGGAGTTTGTGCGAGATGCTAAGCGTAGAAGAGTCGGAGTGACACTCGCCGAGCCTCGGGGTCGGCAGAAGAGCCTCGGAGGTCGGCGGACGACCCCATCGCTAGTTGGAAGAGCGAGGGGATGCCGAGGCCGATCTCGTTGGGGCTCGGCTTGCCGAGCATCTGGGGTCGATAGAGGAGCTCCGAGGGTTGGTGGACGATCCTCTCGCTGGTTGGAAGAGCGAGGGGACGTCGAGGTCAATCTCGTTGGAGCTCAGCTTGCCGAGCGTATGGGGCTGATAGAGGAGCTCCGAGAGTCGGTAGACGATCCTCTCGCTAGTTGGAAGAGCGAGGGGACGTCGAGGTCAATCTCGTTGGAGCTCGGCTTGCCGAGCGTATAGGGCTGATAGAGGAGCTCCGAGAGTCGGTAGACGATCCTCTCACTAGTTGGAAGAGCGAGGGGACATCGAGGTCAATCTCGTTGGAGCTCGGCTTGCCGAGCGTATGGGGCTGATAGAGGAGCTCCGATAGTCGGTAGATGATCCTCTCGCTAGTTGGAAGAGCGAGGGGACGTCGAGGTCAATCTCGTTGGAGCTCGGCTTGCCAAGTGTATGGGGCTGATAGAGGAGCTCCGAGAGTCAGTAGATGATCCTCTCGCCAGTTGGAAGAGCGAGGGGACGTTGAGGTCGATCTCGTATGAGCTCGGCTTTTCGAGCATCTAGGGTTGATAGAGGAGCTACGAGGGTCGGTAGACGATCCTCTCACCAGTTGGAAGAGCGAGGGGACGTTGAGGTCGATCTCGTAGGAGCTTGGCTTTCCGAGTATCTGGGGTTGATAGAGGAGCTCCGAGGGTCGGTAGACGATCCTCTCGCTAGTTGGAAGAGCGAGGGGACGTTGAGGTCGATCTCGTAGGAGCTCGGCTTTCCGAGCGCTAGGGGTCGGCAGCCGATCCCCATTCTGTGGGACAAAGGAGGGTTTTGGGGCTCGCGATTCCATCCGAGCTCCGAGTCTCCCGTGTAAAGAGAGGGGTTTATGGGGCTCGTGATGCTATCCGAGCGTCGACCATCTCGTTGAATAGGAGAGGGAGTTGCGACTCGAAATGCTGTCCGAGCTTCGAGTTTACCCACGAGCAGAGAAGGAGAAGTGGTTCGGGATTTCATCCGAGCTCCGAGCCCCCTGTCGACAGAGAAGTGGTTCGGGATTTCATCCGAGCTCCGAGCCCCCTGTCGACAGAGAGAAAGTGGGGTGGCTCGGGATTCTATATGAGCGTCGACCCTTCTGTGAATAGAAGAGGAATTTTACGGCTCGGGATCTTATCCGAGCTCCGAGCCCCCTTGATAACAGAGAAAGAGGAGGGGCACGTGATGCTATCCGAGCATCGACCCTTCTATGGATAGAAGAGGAATTTATGGCTCGGGATTTCATCCAAGCTCCGAGCTCCCTTGTCAACAGAGAAAGAGGTGCGGCTCGTGACGCCATCCGAGCGTTGACCCTTCTGTGAACAGAAGAGGAATTTTTTGGCTCGTGATTTCATCCGAGCTCCGAACTTCATCGTCCATCAGAGAAAAAGTGCTCGCGAAGCCATCCGAGCGTCGACCCTTCTGTAAATTGAAGGGGAATTGTGGCTCGCGGTGCCATCCGAGCGTCGACCCTTCTGTAAAAATAGAAAGGGAATTGTGGCTCGCGGTGCCATCCGAGCGTCGACCATTCTGTGAAATTAGAAAGGGAATTATGGCTCGCGGTGCCATCCGAGCGTCGACTCTTCTGTGAAAAAGAGGAGGGATTGTGGCTCGCGGTGTCATCCGAGCGTCGACCCTTCTGTGAGAATAGAAAGAGAATTATGGCTCGCAGTGCCATCCGAACGTCGACCCTTCTGTGAGAATAGAAAGGGAATTGTGGCTCGCGGTGCCATCCGAACGTCGACCCTTCTGTGGAATAGAAGAGGAACCGTAGCTCGCAGTGTCATCCGAGCGTCGACCCTCCTGTGAGAATATAAGAGGAATTGTGGCTCGCGGTGCCATCCGAGCATCGACCCTTCTGTAAAAAGAGAAGAGAAATTGTGGCTCGCGGTGTCATCCAAGCGTCGACCCTTCTGTGAAAATAGAAGAGGAATTGGGGCTCGCGGTGCCATCCGAGCATCGACCCTTCTGTAAAAATAGAAGAGGAAGTGTGGCTCGCGGTGCCATCCGATCCCCGAGCTTTATTGACTTGTCGAGAAAAATCCGCTGTGTGAGGAACACAGGCGTGGGGGCAGTTTAGGTAATTCCAGTTCCACTGCTGACGTCAGGAGCGCAAGGATCGAAGTGTCTCCAGATCTTGGCGGCCGTTAGATCTTGATGATTAAGATCCAACGGCCAGATCTTAATTGCAGAAATCGAGGAGTCGCTTTATTCCTTATAAATCCCCTCCCCCCTCTTCACTTTTTCTTCTTCATTTCTTTACCCTCACTCTGCTATTTCCAGGAACAGGTTTTTCACTTACCGTCGGCGACATTTTTCGGTGATCGCTCGGTAACTTTTCAGGTTAGTACTCTCTGTTTTGTATTGTCGCTCGTTCAGTCCGGATCCGAGGCCAGCTCGTCGGGTCGCTCTGCAAGGGAGTTCGAGTCTGAGACATCCTCATCTTTTAGCAAGTATAAGGTGAAGCAAGAGGTCCTGTCAGACCCTGGGTCGGCTAGTACTGATGACGTAGCCTTCATAGTGTCGCCACTAAGATCCCGAAGGCCGGGGAAGGAACCGGTAGACGAAGGCAAAGAGCAGGAGGAAGAGGATGAGGAAAATCAGGAGGGTAGGGAGCCGAGGGCGATGAGGAGGAGGGAAATAACGAGGAGGGCCCGGGCGCCGAAGGCGAAGTGGAGGGGGAGGATGAGGATCAGGAGGACCCGGATACCGATGATGAGGGTGAGGAGGATGAGGTGGATGAGGGCACCGTCGATGATGAGGATGAGGATGCTGAAGAGGGTGTTGGCGAAGGCACAGCGGGAAGTTCGGTCGGGGGTGACCTTCCACCTTTCCCACCCCTGTCGACCCCGTCTCCCGAGAGGAAGGCTCGCCCTCGCCGGAAGAAGTGGAAGCTGACCATCCCAGACAGTCCTCCTCCACAAGATGAATATGCACCCAGACCGGGTTTCGAGTTCCCCCCAGTCTCCTTCAAAAATTCGGGGTCGATTCGGATGTATCCTGATGATATCAAGGACATAGGCCCCATCCCCCCCGTGCCAGGTGAAGAGGCCGAGTGAAGATTTGGTTGGACAACATCCCGTGCATATTGAGGGCTGACTATCTCCATATTCTGAGGGCCTCTTATTTCATCCCGCGGGAGTTCGAGGTCTTCATTTCGAGCCCCGGCATTCGGCCCACCATGGTCCTAGCACCGAGCTATTGTATGTTTCGTGAGGATGCAGTCGCCTCGGGCCTGAGGCTGCCCCTGCATCCCTTTGTCAAAAGGGTCTTGAATTGGGCGAAACTGTGCCCCATGCAGTACGGCCCGAACTCTTAGAAGCACCTGATCTGCTTCATTTTGAGGTTCCAAGAGAAGGGGGTGAAGCCGAGGTTGACGTACTTCCAAGCCATCCTAGGGATCAGCTCACTCGGAGATCAGGAGGGGATTTTCTATTTCTCGCTGTGGCCGTACAAGAAGATCATGCACGGCCATCCGGATTTCATCAAAGGTGGAAAGAGAAGTATTTTGTGGTGCGGAGTGAGAAGGATTGGGGAATACCAACCCAGTGGAGCTTCTTCAAGCCGTACCATAAACCTCCGAAGCGAAGCGACTTGACAGCCAAGGAGTGGAAGCGAGTGGAGAAGATAGTTAGGGGTCACAGTATCGCGTGGCCTCGAGCGACCGAGCTGCACCTCGCCCGGGCCAGACTGAGCCCGACCGACCCCAGTATGTTTCGTTCTGAATTTTTCATCTTTCAGCCTTCGTGTTAACTTTAGCCTCTTTCTTCATTCTTGCAGAGATGACTTCCGAACAGGTCAACGAGAAGCGAGCCTTGCTGGCTGTCGTCGCGAAGACGAGGGCGAACATGCAGAAGAAGAAGAAGGCGGCGGAGCAAGAGAAGCTGGCTGCTCAGGCCAGGGAGTCCGCCAAGGTGCCGGCCCCAGTAGCCGAGGAGCCTCTGCAAGCAAAGAAGGCCAAGAAGCATCACCACCCCCCACGCCGAGGGTGCCTCGGGATGGAGGGGGCAGTTCGGGGAAGACTGTTGATGCCCCGGGGAGGAGCCTTCCCCCGCTACGGCCCACCGCCGAGGAGATGGTGGGCCAACAAGGACTGCGGCCCTTCGTCCCCGGTTGGTCGATCGTGCAGGGGGACAGTCTGCTCGACGGGCCAGTGGCAGTAGAGTTCGTCACGAAGGCCGGCACCGAGCGTGACTTTATGGCGCTGGCATCACAGACGGCCGAGCAGGCCTTCATGCACTGGTCCCAGGCGCATATCTCGATAAGTCAGTTCGCCACCTTCTCCCTTGGTTTTGAACTTGGTGGAACTTTTCTGATCTTTTTCCCCTCGGACAGGCGATACTTCATGGCCAGCACTTCCAGAAGTGCTTGGAGAAGGAGATTTACATCGAGAGAAGGAACGCAGAGAAGTATCTCTACGAGTTGAATAAGGCGACCGATGACCTGAAGGAGGCCCAGACTATGGTGAAGGTCCACGAGGCCCAGGTGGCCTCGCTCTCCGACATCCACAAGGCGGACGTGGATCGTCTCAAGGAGAGGATTGAGGAGGAGGCAGAGAAGGGGCGGAAGGCCCTGAAGAGGATGGAGGCAGTGTAGCACCCCGATTTCCGATACTGGGAAACCGTGACACGAGCCAAGATCTTTTCTTCAATTAGTCACAATACACAGAAAAACAGGAGAATTTAAAACTTTTTATTCAATACATAATGTGTTACAAGTCTGAACATTGTACAACTGTAATACCTTACAATAGAGTTACAACATTACCTTTACATTTCTAAGTATTACAACCTTCACATCTTACATCAGAGTACTTCTCAACTAATGCATAATCAATACATATACTGCAGCGAAACTAAACATAACACTGGCTCCTTGCTTTCCTTGTCTTGAGTCCTCCTGAATTTCGCCTTTGTACTTTGGCGATCCAGTACCTATGGAAGTGGGGACGTCAGTATTCACTGACGCTTAAAGGCTGATCATATAGCAGCGAATCTCCCAAACAATATACAACATATACAAACATAGCAATTGTGTTGGTGTAGTTTAAGTGTTCGTGAGTGCTATGAACTCCTTCTCGAACTGTCTCCCATATATAGGGATTTGAACCCGGATTATGAATTCTAATTGTACACAACCTGTTCCTGACAATACACGTGGCTAATGAGGTTGCAGATGTGGTCAAGTCCCACTAATGCAGTTCGCCAGTGGTGTCTATGTTCGCCACTGCGACCCGGTCAACCGGACCTCTCTCAAAACAGATGGACCCAATGTATCGGGCGTTATTCCAAAATCAAACTATAGGGTTTCGCAAGCGCAGGGTAGCACGAAGCCTACCCTGTGGCACCCTCTGGGGTATCGCAAGCGCAGGACTGCACAATGCATCCTGTGGCACCCCAGCCACGGTATTTCAGGAATTAACAGCGCGAGATACGCAACCCGTGTCCTCAACTTATGAGACGGCACCGTACGTATCCCTTTGACGGGAAGGTAGAACTAGGACGCTTCCTACTCTAATGTCAGCAAGTCTCCGAAGCAACATGCAGCCCATACTACATGCGACCCCATCTCAAGCCGTTTTTCCATATATAGGGATCGAACCCGTGTTAAGAATTCTAATTGTACACGACCTGTTCCTGACAATACTCCATGACTCTGTGAGGTTGCAGAAGGGGTCAAGTCCCCCCCCATGCAGTCTGCTTATGGTGTCTCCGTTTTTCACTACTACCCGGCATGCCGGACCTCACTCGATCCCAATATATCGGGCATCGTTCTAAAATCAAACCATAGGGTTTCGCAAGCGCAGGGCAGTGCGAAGCCTACCCTGTGGCACCCTTTGGGGTCTAGCAAGCACAGGACTGCACCATGCATCCTGTGGCACCCCAGCCACGGTATTTCAGGAATTAACAGAGCGAGATACGCAACCCGTGCTCCCAACTTGTGGGACGCCACCATACGTATCCCTTTGACGGGAAGGTACAACCCAATGTCACCACCTAAGGCCTCCCTCAAGGGACAAGTTGGTCGTAAGGTGCCCCCTACCACCAACTCCTCTCTCTTCGACAAAGGTTCTGAGCAAAATGACCTTTATAAGTCACTACCCTAATGATGTCCCTGACTCGACGATCCTAGGGACGATAATATTATATCATAACATGCTAGGCCTTAAATTAGGCTTCACAAGACAACTCTACTAGGCTGCTCAACCTAGACTTACCAGAACCCCTCAGGATCCGGTTCGTGGCTCATCGATCCAAGACTTCGGCCGTGCGAATATACATGCAAGTCGCTACCCTATGTCTTGATGGTCGATAGCCCTTAGGGTGGTAATATCACCCTAGACGAGCACAACGAACTGTGTACTAGCTAACAACCTATACACGAGTAACAACCACATACGAGCCAATAAGCTACGTATGAAACAATAACTACCTACGAGCCAGGCGGGCCTCGTAGGAGACAACAACGTACATACCAGCCAAATAAGCCGCGTATGAGACCAACAGCTACGCACGGGCTGGTCGAGCCGTGTACGAGACAACAACCTTCATACGAGCCAAATAAGCTACGTATGAGACTCACAGCTACGTACGGGCCAATCGAGCCGCGTACGAGACAACAACCCTATGCAAACAACCATACAGGTACTCAATCTTAAAAACAACCAAACGTGCTACTAGCAAACTTGATCTCCTATTATTAGAAGCAACAGAAGAGTCTACTAATATTCTATGGTCGGTATTCTACTAAGGAAGAATCCGAAGGCGACATAATAGCCTTTATCGGACTAACTATCACTAGTGGTCTTCCCAGTCCTTATTACTTCAACCCATAGCGCCTTAAGTATGGCATACAATTACAAGCATCTTCCTACGACAATCTAATCATATAACACAACCACTCATCATGATATCCTTAAGTATGAATACGATTAAGCTTGTGCTTATATCGAGCTTAAGCATAAAAATCACTATGACCTAGACATGAAGTCCACTATAGTCAAGCATAGGTTACAAATTGAGCATGAAAGCTTACTACTTATCATGACTAATCACCACAATCCAAGCATGGATGGATAACTAATATAACATACAACATTCCAAGGCATAGTAGGTATTCTAACATTACTCCTACAACGTTCTAAACATGCATTTGAACTTTAGCATGGTATGGAACACAACATAAAATCTCTACAATTAACCATGGGTAGTTTCTTTACTCTAAGCATGAATATCATAGTATGGCTATCATTAACTTAACATGATCAACAATTAGCACGATACCTACTTACTTAGCATGAATCATGCTAATCTACTAACATAGCATGAACGGACACTTATCTAAACATGGGTGCCATGTAAACATGAGTATTCATGTAACCTAGCATGGTATACAACTTACTCACAATCTAAACTAGCATGACATGCAACTTACTTACACTTAAGTTAGCATGGCATACGACTTACTTGTAGTTAAACTAGCATGGCATATCTATAATTAAACTAACATAGTATATCACATACCTACAATTAAACTAGTCATGGTAAGTAATTTTATTATGGATCCTACGACATCCTAAGCATAATGTCATTAATCCAAGCATGGTAGGAAACTCTTAGATTGATTCCTACAACATTCTAAGCATAAATAGAATAATCTAAGCATGGTAGGAATTTTAGAATTTACCCTACAACATCCTAAGCACAAATAGGCTAATCTAAACATGGTAGGATATTTTTAGAAACAATCCTACAACATTCTAAACATAAAGCATGGTAGGATATTTTTAGAAACAATCCTACAACATTCTAAACATAAAGCATGGTAGGATATCTTTAGAAATCATCCTACAACATTTCAAGTATAAATGCATGATAGGATATTTATAGAAACAATCCTACAACATTCTAAACATAAAGCATGGTAGGATAGTTGTAGAAATAATCCTACAACATTCTAAACATAAAGCATGGTAGGATAGTTGTAGAAATAATCCTACAACATTCTAAACATAAAGCATGATGGGAAATTTTTATAAAACATCCTACAACTAATTAAGCATGAAAATTGCTTCTAAATATTTTTAGAAGTGATCCTACAACATTTGAAGCATGAACCTTGCTTCTAAATATTTTTAGAAGTGATCCTACAGCATTTGAAGCATGAACCTTGCTTCTAATTATTTTTAGAAGTGATCCTACAACATTTGAAGCATGAACCTTGCTTCTAAATATTTTTAGAAGTGATCCTACAATATTTTACTACTACTAATACTCCTATTTTAATCAAAGCATAACACACAATTATCTACTACTACTACTACTTCATTCTTTATCAAGAACACAACATACAACTTACTACTACTACTACTTTATTTAACCAACCATACTACTACTACCATACTATTACTACTTCATTTAATCAACATGCTACTACTACCTCATTTAATCACATACTACTACTTTATTATTCATACTACTACTTAGTTGCTTACTAGTCTTTATTATTACTAGTGATAAAGAAAAGATCATTTTTATTTATTTTATTCTACAACTAGTAAATATGAAAGAAAAATATCTCTTTTTATTATTTCTACAACTAGTGATTAAAAGAGAAAGATCTTTTTAATATTTCTACAACTAGTGATTAAAAGAAAGATCTTTTTAATAGCTACAACTAGTGATCAATAAAAAGAAAAGATCTTTTTAATCTACAACTAGTGATTAATAAAGAAAGAAAGATCTTTTTAATAGCTACAACTAGTGATCAAAAAAGAAAAGATCTTTTTAGTCTACAACTAGTGATTAGTAAAGAAAGAAAGATTTTAATCTACAACTAGTGATTAGTAAAAAAAAAAAGATCTTTTTATTAGAACATATGCTTTTTTTATTATTAGTCCAATGTTCAATCAAGTCCTACAACCAACAATGGTTGTAAAATGCTCATATGCTTATGTATACTAAGTCCTACAACCAACAATGGTTGTATGTTCAATGTTCATATGCCATATGTCTTTTTAGTCCACAATCATACATAAAACAACAACTACAATACAAAAGATGTGATCTTTATGTGTTCTTTTGTAGTTACTACTACTACCTTCTTTATTTCTTTTATTTATCACAACATTCACACACACACCCATTCACAAGAACAAACTCAAAAACAAAACAAAACAAGAAGGTAGAAGGAGAAGTCAAACAACAAAACAAACAAACAAACAACAAACAAACAATCAAACAAAGAATCATGAAGAAACCCCCACCTTATTTTTTCCTATTGGAAGGACTTGCTTGCTAATCCTTCTCCTTCCCCTAGCTTTTTAGAAATCTCCACTAAACCTACAAGAAGAACTATCTTGTTAGTATGAGACTTTCTCTCTTTCTTTTTTCTTTCCTTTCTTTCTTTCTTTCTTTCTTTCTTTTGTTTTCTAAAATGAGAGAAGGAGGAGAAGGAGGGGGTATTTATAGGAGGGAATGGGAGGTGGTAAGTGCACCACATTGGCACAAAATAACCCCAAGGGGGGTGGCCGGCCATACCATGTAGGGATTAGGGGTGAGGTGTAGGGTATGGTGTGGGGAGGTGTTATGTGAGGGAGGGGAGTTTCTAGAAGGGTTTTTCTTAACCTTCTCATGTATACTTAACCTAGGTTAATCCTCCTTATCAAACCTTTAACCATCCCTACTAGGTTATAGCAAAATAAGTGTTGACCAAAATACACAATACATAATTCGTATAATGCACTAATCGACATACTACTCGTATGTGCGCATATATGTCCGTATACCGAAAAATCTTCGCATAATCCACATAAAAATAATTAAATCTTGGAAATAATAATAAAATAAATTTTATTATTAGTTCGGAAGATCACGGTATCAATTTGATACAATACGGATATATACTGACCGATATCTGGATACAGATAATGTCTAGGAGCAAACCGGATAAAAATTACCAAAATGTTCTAATTTTGGAATTAAAACAAAATAATAATAAAATAATAATTTATATACGGTAATATCCGTTCGGGATATTACAGGCAGCCTCAGCGGAAGCTCTGATCATAGCTCAGGACGAGGCGTATGAGCAGGCCAAGGCCAACTTCCGGCAGATCTACCCCGAGCAGAATGTGGACCACCTCTACTATGGTTAGGAGGCGAATCTTCTGCCGACCCCGGGGGGCGACGAAGCGGGGGGCGTCCAGGCTGAAGATGAGGTGCCACCCCCCCTGAAGAATAGAATAGTTTTTTTTTCTTTTTGTTTGTTTTGATGTAAATACCTCGAGCGGACTAGCCACCGCGGCTTTTGTATCAATTTTTTGAAAAAAATGAAATATACTTTTTTGGGTCGAGGCTTCAAGACTTGCATTTTTTGTGATGTTTGCTCTTGTCTTTTGATAGACGCACGGGACCTGGGTCGCTGCCCCTGTTGCTGCTGAGGTACCTCCAGTTCAAGCAGGGGAGGAGGTCACGGAGACAGCTTTGGCTCACCAGCAAAAACAGGCTCGGGACTAAGCGGCCGCAGTTAATTATTTCCTGAACAAGTCTAGGGAGCTCGGGAAGTGGCGCGCCTGAAGAAGGCCATAGCCGACCGGGACTGGTGGGTAATCGAGACGGACTGGTTCCTCTCGGATTCCTCGAGCGGGCGGTCGGCTTCGGAGTCTTTCCATCGCGAGGCCGTGGTTGAGAAAGAACTGGAGATTCGCAGGCTGAAGCTGGTGTTAGGCGCGGGTCTGATTGAAGAGGCCAGCAACTCGACCCCAGGGCGGTCTCCGACATTTTTATTGGATGAGGCCCAGCCTGATGATGCAGGAAGCTCGGTGGCGGGAGTATCTTCCCAGGTCGGCCCAGCCGAGCGTGAGAACTGTGAGCTCGAAGGAGGCGCCGAGTTTGAATTTCAAGCCGAGTGTGAGTGAGAGTTCTTTGTATTTCTACCGACGTTCATTGAGTTGTAAGCAATGAGTAATAATAATAGCATTCGTTTTCTTGAACCTTGATTGTCTCGGTTGCCGAAGGTGGCTGCTGTGTCTGTTGCGAAGGGGTCGCCGCCGAGGCGACTGGGTCATAAATGGTGACGTTTTGCCTTCCCATGAGCATTAATGGCGACGTTTCGCCTTCCGCCGTTTTGCATTCCCAGACGTAATAACTACCCCCCTCAGGGGGTTATATAATCCCCACTTCCCCCCAACTGATTGTTAAGTGAAAGTTGCATGACTTGGGTGCCTGCCGGAGGCGGGCGCCCAGAAACAAAATATTCTCCGAACGCTCCGGATCGGGGGCACACCAATCACCTTTGGACTATTCGGGGTTCGGGCCTGGAGAGCCATGAGACCTCGGGTTGTTCGTTGGTGAGTGGTGGGCCTACCGATTGGTTCGGGGGTTCAAGGAGAGCCGAGGCTCGGTGGCTCTCCTGCCGTCCTCGAACAATTCGGGGTTTCGGGCTCGCAAGAGCAGGAATCCCCGGGTTGTTCATGGGCGAGAGGAGGGTCGATTGAAAGCAGAGGGTCAGTCCTGGACAGAGAGAGCAGAGGATCAGTGGCTCCCCTGTCGTCCTCGAACAATTCGGGGTTTGGGCTTGCGAAAGCCATAAACCCCGAGTTGTTCGCAGGTGAGAGGGTGGTCAACCAAACGACTCGAAGCTCGGGGCGTCTGCCGAAGGCGGACGCTCTAAACCTTAATGTAAAATTTTGCTGAATCGTGGCACTAGGCCGTAGCCGAGCGTATTGGTCGAGCAGCTTCGAAGGAAGCCGCGGCCTTGCTCCGAGCTAACGACGAACTGCTATCTCTTGGGGATGGCGGTATGGGCAGTTGTCGCCTCGTGCATCGGTTGATGGGCTTGAAGAAGCCCAAACCGAGCGAGGGACGGGTGCCGAGCCCCCACACCGAGGAGAAAGCCGGACGCAGGCGTAGCAGGGGGGTTGCCACCGAGCGTCAAAGGCCGAGGAGCTTTGAAGAAAGCCCCTGCCCTGCTCGAGGTCGACGCCGAGCTCCCGCACTTGTTCTCAGGAAAGACGGTGCGGGCATGGCTGGCGGTTGTCGCCTCGATTATCTGTTGATAGGCTTGAAGAAGCCCAAACCGAACGAGGGACGGGTGCCGAGCCCCCACACCAGGGAGAAAGCCAGTAACAGGCGTAGCAGAGGGTCGCCGCCGAGCGTCAAGGCCGAGGACCTTTGAGGAAAGCCCCTGCCCTGCTCGAGGTTGACGCTGAGCTCCCGCACTTGTTCTCAGGAAAGACGGTGCGGGCGTGGCTGGTGGGTGTCGCCTCGTGCATAGGTTGATGGGCTTGAAGAAGCCCAAACCGAGCGAGGGATGGGTGCCGAGCCCCCACACCGGGGAGAAAGCTAGTAGCAGGCGTAGCAGAGGGTTGCCACCGAGCATCAAGGCCGAGGAGCTTTGAGGAAAGCCCCTGCCCTGCTCGAGGTCAACGCCGAGCCCCCGCACTTGTTCTCAGGAAAGACGGTGCAGGCGTGGCTGGCGGTTGTCGCCTCGTGCATCGGTTGATGGGCTTGAAGAAGCCCAAACCGAGCGAGGGACAGGTGCCGAGCCCCCTCATTGGAGAGAAAGCCAGTAGCAGGCGTAGCAGAGGGTCGCCGCCGAGCGTCAAGGCCGAGGAGCTTTGCGGAAATCCCCTGCCCTGCTCGAGGTCGACGCCGAGCTCCCGCACTTGTTCTCAGGAAAGACGGTGCGGGCATGGCTGGCGGTTGTCGTCTCGTGCATCGGTTGATGAGCTTGAAGAAGTCCAAACCGAGCGAGGGACGGGTGCCGAGCCCCCACACTGGGGAGAAAGCCAGTAGCAGGCGTAGTAGAGGGTCGCCACCGAGCGTCAAGGCCGAGAAGCTTTGAGGAAAGCCCCTGCCCTGCTCGAGGTCGATGCCGAGTTCCCACACTTGTTCTCAGGAATGACGGTGCGGGCGTGGCTGGCAGTTGTTGCCTCGTGCATCGGTTGATGGGCTTGAAGAAGCCCAAACCGAGCGAGGGACGGGTGCCGAGCCCCCACACCGGGGAGAAAGCCAGTAGTAGGCGTAGCAGAGGGTCGCTGCCAAGCGTCAAGGCCGAGGAGCTTTGAGGAAAACCCTGCACGAGGTCGACATCGAGCTCCCGCACTTGTTCTCAGGAAAGACGGTACGGGTGTGGCTGGCGGTTGTCGCCTCGTGCATCGGTTGATGGGCTTGAAGAAGCCCAAACCGAGCGAGGGACGGGTGCCGAGCCCTCATACCGGGGAGAAAGTCAGAAGCAGGCGTAGCAGACGGTCGCCGCCGAGCGTCAAGGCCGAGGAGCTTTGCGGAAAGCCCCTGCCCTGCTCGAGGTCGACGCCGAGCTCCCGCACTTGTTCTCAGGAAAGACGGTGCGGACGTGGCTGGCGGTTGTCGCCTCGTGCATCGGTTGATGGGCTTGAAGAAGCCCAAACCGAGCGAGGGACGGGTGCCGAGCCCCCACACCGGGGAGAAAGCCAGTAGCAGGCGTAGTAGAGGGTCGCCGCCGAGCGTCAAAGGCCGAGCTGTTATCCAAGTGCCGAGCCCCAAGCTTGTAAGAGAAGCTTTTCTGGCTCGCGTTGTTATCCGTGTTCCGAGCCCCAAGCTTATAAGAGAAGCTTTTCTGGCTCGCGCTGTTATCCGAGTGCCGAACCCCAAGCTTGTAAGAGAAGCTTTTTTGGCTCACGCTGTTATCCGTGTGCCGAGCCTCAAGCTTGTAAGAGAAGCTTTTCTGGCTCGCGCTGTTATCCGTGTGCCGAGCCCCAAGCTTGTAAGAGAAGCTTTTCTGGCTCGTGCAGTTATCCGTGTGCCGAGCCCCAAGCTTGTAAGAGAAGCTTTTTTGGCTCGCGCTGTTATTCTTGTGCCGAGCCCCAAGCTTGTAAGAGAAGCTTTTCTGGCTCGCGCTGTTATCCGTGTGCCGAGCCCCCAAGCTTGTAAGAGAAGCTTTTCTGGCTTGCACTGTTATCCGTGTGCCGAGCCCCCAAGCTTGTAAGAGAAGCTTTTCTGGCTCGCGCTGTTATCCGAGTGTCGTGCCCCAAGCTTTCAAGAGAAGCTTTTCTGGCTCGCGCTGTTATCCGAGCACCGAGCTCGAGGCATCTTTTATTGAGAACAAAATACGAAGCCATAGACTTGTTTTAAAAAGTTGGCATATTTACATCATAAGCGATTTTTACAAAAAACAAGGCACGACGTGCCGATTACATTCTCCATAATTTACATGGGATGGAGGCTAATCTCCTCCTAGGAACTTGATGAGGTGTTCAGCATTCCAGGGCCTCTTGATGGCCTTGCCCTCCGGGTTGGTCAGGCAGTACGTTCCTGGGCGCACGACCTCCGATACTTTGTAAGGGCCCTCCCAGTTCGGGGCCAATTTTCTTTTCTGACCGGGATTGGATACTGCCAGTTTTCGGAGAACGAGGTTTCCGAGCATTATGTCGGTGGGACGCACCTTCTTGTTGTAGAAGTTCTCAACCCTTTGTTGGTAGATGCTTCTCCTAATGGCGGACTTCTCCCTGACCTCGTCTATGAGGTCCAGGTCGGCTCGCAGCTATTTGGAGTTAGCGGCCTCGTCGAAAGCCATGATTCGGAGTGAAGGGATCCCGATCTCCAAGGGAATGATGGCCTTCGCGCCGTATGTCAGATTGAAAGAGGATTCTTCCGTGGGAATTCTCTTTGTTGTTCGGTGGGTCCAGAGAACGCTTGGCAACTCGTCGACCCATAACCCTTTAGAAGAGTTATCGAGTCGTTTCTTGAGGCCGTCGAGAATTTGGCGGTTCGCGTTCTCGGCCTGACCGTTAGACTGGGGGTGGCATACTGAGGAGAAGCGCTGCTGGATCCCGAGATCTTCGCAGAACTTGCAGAAATGCTTACTCGCGAATTGAGTCCCATTGTCGGTGATGAGCACCTGCGGAATTCCGAACCAGCAGATGATGTGTTTCCAGGAAAACTGTTGGGTCTGTCGCTCGGTGATCGTTGCTAATGGCTCGGCCTCGATCCACTTAGTGAAGTAGTCGATCGCCATAATAAGGAATTTCGTTGGCCCGTTGCTTTTGGAAATGGGCCTACCAAATCCATCTCCCACATTGCAAAGGAGGTCGGACTGGCCATTGACCGGAGGTTTGCCTGAGGAGCTCTCTTCACAGGGGAGAATCGTTGGCAGGGGCTGCACTTCTTCACTAGGGCGAGGGCGTCCTGCAGCATAGTGAGCCAGTAGTACCCGTGATTTAACGCCTTCCGCGCTAGCGAACGGCTTCGCATGTGACATCTGTCGATCCCCTCATGCAGCTCCTTGAGGGCGTACTTGGCTTCGTCTGGGGTTAGGCAGCAGAGGTAGGGTCTGCCATCCGTTGTTGTATAGGACCTTTTGAAGAGGGTGGCATTGATGACCGCGAATCTTTCAGATCGGACCCTGATCTGCCTTGCTTCGGCCCGGTCTTCGGGGAGCTCTCCCTTGACTAGAAATTTTTTGATGAGAGTGGTCCAGTCATTACGAGGGGCTTCGTCTTCGACACACAGAATCTCCGGGAAGTCTGTACTTAGCTTCAACAGGACTTCAATTAGGACCGTGCGGTCGAGGCCTTCGAAGGATGAGGAAGCCAATTTTGACAGGGCATCGGCGTGGGCATTCAGCTCCTGGGGGATCCTTAATACAGCCGATTCGTCGAAGGACGTTAATAGGCATTGGACCACGGCCAGATACCTGATCATTCGATCGTCATGGGCCTCGTACTCCCGTGTGATCTGGTTGACCACTAGTTGAGAGTCGCTAAAGGCCCTGATCTGTCTGGCACCGGCCTGGTGAGCCAGGTTGAGCCCGGCGATCATGGCCTCGTATTCAGCCTCGTTGTTGGAGGCCGGGAAGTTGAGGCGGAGACAGTATTGAAAGAGGAAACCATCTGGACCCCGGAGAATAATGCCCGCACCGCTTCTTGCCTCACAAGAGGAGCCATCGACGTAAACTTCCTACGTCTGGTCGGCTTCCTTGCTCGCGGGTTGCTCGGAGATGGTGCATTCTGTGATGAATTCGGCGAGGGCCTGCCCTTTGATGGCCGTTCTTGGTTGATAGTCGATGTCGTACTGGCTGAGTTCGATCGACCATTTGACTAATTGACCAGAGCTCTCGGGTTTGTAGAGTACGGTCTTCAGGGGTTGATCCGTGAGTACTTGGACCGAATGCACCTGAAAGTAAGGACGGAGCTTCCGCGCGGCCATGACCAAGGCGTACGCTACTTTTTCCATCCTGAAATACCGGGTCTCGGCGTCGAGCAGGACCTTGCTTACATAGTACAGCGGCTTTTGGACCCCTTCCTCTTCTCGGACGAGGACGGCGCTGAGCACGTTCTCCGAAGCGGAAAGGTAGAGCCAGAGTGGATTCCCTGGTTCGGGCTTGCTGAGGAGAGGAGGGTTGGCGAGGTACTCCTTCAACTGGGCGAAGGCCTCTTGCTGCTGAGTACCCCACTCGAACCCTCCGGTGCCGCGCAGCGCCTTGAAGAACGGAAGGGACTTCTCTCCAGACTTGGAGAGGAAACGGCCGATGGCCGCCAATCTCCCCGTTAGCCTCTGGACTTCTTTGACGTTCCTGGGAGGGGCCACGTCTATTATGGCCTAGATTTTTTCGGGGTTCGCCTCGATGCCGTGCTGGCTGACGATGAACCCTAAGAACTTCCCCGAGGAGACGCCGAAGGCACACTTTGCCGGGTTGAGCCTCATGTTGTGAGTTCGAATGACCCCAAAGGCCTCTTCCAGGTCAGCGACATGGTCCTGTCCTTGTTGACTTTTGACGAGCATGTCTTCGACGTATACCTCCATGTTACGTCCAATTTGATCTTTGAAGACTCGGTTGACGAGCCTCTGGTAGGTGGCACCGGCGTTCTTCAGCCCGAAGGGCATGACCCGATAGCAGTACAGTCCCTGGTCTGTAATGAAGGACATCTTGGCGATGTCCGGAGGGAACATCCGGATCTGGTTATAGCCCGAGAAGGCCTTCATGAATGATAAGAGCTCGTGGCCCGAGGTAGCATCGATCAGGGCATCAATGCTGGGGAGAGGGAACGGATCCTTGGGACATGCCTTGTTGTGGTCGGTGAAATCTATGCAGATCCTCCAACTCCCGCTCGCCTTCTTGACCATGACGACGTTCGCCAGCCACTCAGGGTAATTGACCTCTTGTACGAAATGCACGGACAAGAGCTTGTCCACTTCCGCGTTCACTGCCTGTTGTCGCTCCGGAGCGAACTTGCACCGCTTTTGGACAACTGGTTTCGACCCGGAGGTCACGCTGAGTTTGTGCATGATGAGATCCTCGGAGATACCGGGCATGTCAGAGGGCTTCCAGGCAAAGATGTCGACATTGCGGCAAATGCAGGCGATGAGGGCGGACTTGAGATCCGGCGCGAGGGAGCAGCTTACTCGGAAGTGCTTCGAAGCATCCTCAATCTTGAACGGGACATCTTCTTGCTCGTCCGCCGGCTCTGGTTCAGGCTGGGTCCTTTCGGGCTCCAGCTCGATGGCATCGAGGGGAAATACACCGCATCCGATCGCCGTCATGTAGCACGAGCGTGCTGCTTCTTGATTCCCTCGGACAACTCCGACGCCAGTGTTAGTAGGGAACTTCATTTTCTGATGGTAGGCCGAGGGAACCGCTTGGAGGGAGCTGAGCCCCGGACGGCCGAGGATGGCATTGTAGGCTGCCTTGACATTCACAACCATGAAGTCCATGGACTCGGTCCTTCTGTTTGGGGTCGTGCCTGCCGTGACGTCTAGGGTGACGATCCCCTCTATAGTCACGGGGACGCCGGAGAATCCGTGCAGGGTGTACCCGGCCGGCTTTAGTTTCTCACGGGAGAGGTTCAGGTTCTCGAATGCTCCCAGGAATAAAATGTTGACCGAGCTCCCGTTGTCCACGAGGATTCGCCGGACCTCGAAGTTCGCCATGCTGAGGCTGATGACCAGTGCGTCACAATGAGGGAGCCGGACTCCCTCCAGATCCTCTCCTGAGAAGGAGACAGGAAGTTGCTGGACCTGGGGGGAGAGAGGGCCCTAGACGGTGTTGACGTCCCGGACGAAGGCCTTGCAGGAAGTGTTGTATTCCCCTCCCATGGGCCATCCGTGGACGCAGCGCAGGATTGCCTGACCCTCAGGCTCTTCGGGCTTCGGATCCCGCTCGGAACGCTGTCGGTGCGCTCGAGGAGGAGGGGAATCCCTCCTGTTCCTGGCATCCCTCTGTTCCCGGGCGCCTTTCCTTTTGAATTCTCGAAGGTAACCTCATTGAATGAGGGCCTCAATTTCTTCCTTCAGGGCACGACAGTGATCTGTGTCGTGCCCGTTGTCCCGGTGGAAGCGGTAGTAGAACCGCTGATCCCTCTTCTTGCTGGTGTTGTTGGACGGTCGAGGAGGGTACTGTACGAGGTCGCTGTCTTCAATCGCTAAGAGGATTGTCAACACGTTCTGCGTCAGCGGAGTGTACCTCTCGAAGCGGGGAATCGGCGGAACCTTCTTCGCGGTGCCTCCGTCTCTCGAAGCTTTCTTCGTCGGCTCAACTTTGTCGGCCTTGCGCTTCCCCTTCCCGGGAACTTCCTTCTGGTCCTCTGGATTAAGGGCCTCTTCGTCTCGGATGTATTTTTTGACCCGGTTGAGGAGGTCGGGGAAGTCTATCGGCAGCTTCTTTGCCAGGGAGGCCTTCAGCTGTCTGTGTCGGACGTTGTGCCGGAAGGCTGCCAAGGCAACCCCGGGGTCGAGGGACGAGACCGACCTTGCCTCGACGGTGAACCTCCGGACGAACACTCGGAGTGACTCCCTTTTCTTTTGCCAGAGCCCAAGTAGGGACGCACCCGTTCTTTCGGCCTTTCGGCTGGTTACGAAGTGGGCGAGGAAGTTGCCCTCTAGCTGGTCGAAAGAATAGTTGGAGTCGGGGGTGAGCTTGGAGAACCATTCCCGAGCCGGGCCCCGAAGGGTGGCAGGGAAGGCTCGGCACAGGAGGGGATCCAATGTGCTGTGAATCATCATGAGGGTTTTGAAGCCCTCCATGTGATCAGCAGGATCGCCCTCGCCGTCATATGTCTCGAACTGAGGTGGACAGAAATTCCGGGGTATCTCCGCCTACAGGATGAGGGCGGAGAAAGGAGGGTGAACCGGCCTGTACCCCTGAGCTGTCCTTGGGTCACCGTTGCCAAAGTGGTCGAGGCGATCCTCCATTTCTTGGAGGCGCTTCAGAATGTTGTCATCTTGCTCTAGTGGGATTGTTGAGGGGCGAGATACGCTAGCCTCGGCATCCGATCGTGTGTGGGAACGGCGGGCGTTCTCATCGACGGGGACCCCTCGGATGGCCCCCAGGATTTCCCTCCGGAAGTCCTGGAACTATTGGTGGGTAACTGGGGCTCGCTCGACCCGGTTTGGTTGAGCGGGTTGTCGCCGACTGACACGGCTGAGCGCTGGCTCCCTCCCTTGGGACGGAGGTCTTGGATGGTTTGGAGCCGAGTTGGATACGGTTTCTCCCCTGCCGTGGCTAGCCTGTCGGTTCAAGATTACCCCCCCCCCCCCCCCCCGTAGGTCGTTCTGGACCGGACGGGAGGCATTTGGCTGGGGCCCATGACTGACCCCTTTGTTGTTTGGTCCATGAGCATCAGCAGCGATGCCTTGTGGAGGCACGTCCTGCCGACGTGCGGAGGTAACATTTTTTGCCGCCTTGGGCACCATGTGAGCTCGGGTCGACGGGGGTACCCTTGGAGGCAGAGCTCGGGTCGGCGTCTACAGGGGTATGTTGTGCAATCTAGCTACCTAAATATATGGATAAACTAGACACAAATTAAAAACCTCGCAAGTGTACGTATCGTTTATAGAAGCGTAGTGCAGAGCAAGGGTCGATCCCACAGAGGTTGTAGTACTTAACTCACTAATCAATAAAATAGAATATAGAATCTTAAAGTGTTGATCTAAAAGTCTAAGGAAATGAAAGGATAAAAATCTAAATTAAATAGCATCACAATTTGAGTCACGAATATCTATTAAAGTAGTTGGGTATTGATTTCCACCTATAGTCAGTAATGCTAAGTCGTATACTACTCCAATTACTCACGTTTGTTCCTCTAAGGGCATGGTATCTACTCCTTAAAGTTAATGTTTCCCTAGGCCAAAAATTAGGCATGATATCTACTCTAATTCGTTTCTTCCCTTAAGTATTTAGCATGGTATCTACTAAGTTGCACTTAAAGAAAACATAAGAACAATGGAAACGAACAAACACTTGAAGTTCTAGAAATTGGTATCAGATCTAGATCCTTCAAGTTGATTAAACCAAGAACCCCTAAGGACTTCTGTGTTACAAGTTATGAGCACGAGATATGGGTCGTCTCAATATGCTCATATAACAGATTCAGATTCATAATACTCAAACTTGATAATTTCAGATTCAGACCAGTCGACTGCCCTTAGGACTCTGAACAAGTTTGATTATTATAAATCCATTCCGATTCACTCAGGTTTAATCAATAAGTAATAGAGTAGTATTCAGAAGAATATAAGCATTACATGACTACGGTTTCAATCTACCCAACTATGAAATTAGTTCCACATAATAAAACTTTTATTGATAGATAAAATAGAATTCATGACTACAATAAAAATAAGACTCAAAGGAAAAACAGAAGAACACTGATTTGTATGGTGTTGAAATTGAGCCCAATCAGCAGTCGACCTGTTCTCCTTCTTGATGCTTGCTGTCGACGGTAAGTTCTTGATTCTCGGTCGGTCCAGCTTCCTCTCTTAATCCCTCTTGGTTGATATTTATAGAACACGGCTAGAGAATTAGGGTTTGTATTTTTCTTTTATAGAAAGGTCCTCTTCTTTTTATTTATTTCCTCCCTTATTTGATCTGCGTTTTTTTCATTCTCTTTTTCTTCTTTCCTTCCTTATTTGCAGCGTTCCTGATTTCTTATCTTTTAACGCATAAGACTGAGTCCACCTTCTTAATTAATGACGAGTTGTTACATGCAGACGACCTGGGTTTGGATGAGGATGCATCTTCATATGTTCTTATCTTCTGACTCAGCCGACGACCAGTCGACTGTCTTGGGCAGCAGTCGACTGTGCCGAGCCCCATCAAACTCTCTGTTCAGTCGCCTGTTAGAAGAATCAGTCGACTGATCTCTGCTTTTCCCTGTATATCATCCTCTCAGTCTGTTTTAGTCTGGAATCTGCTTCGTTTTGTTGCTTTTGGTTGTTTCCCATGGAAAAGAAGAAAAGAAGGGTAAAATACCACATATAGAGCATTTAAATGTCTAATTGCACTAAGATTATTGCTCCTAAAAGTGAATATTATTGGGTTCATCAGGGTACCGTTGGATGCAGAGCTTGGGTCGGCGTCTACAATAGATAGTTTTCCACAGACGGTGCCATCCTGATGCGGTTTGTTTTTGGGAGGCGTGTGGATGCACTAGGCGTGAGTTCTTACTCGATTTGTAATGATGGAGGAGACTCCTATGCAGACGGCCTTCGACTGGACGAACGGTACTGAGGTGGGTGGTAGTGAGGTGGAGGATGATGCTCGGCTCGGATCGGGTGGCTCGAATCCGAGGTCTCGTGTACTTGCATACGGTCTCGGAACACCGGGGTTGGTCCCGGTGGCAGACCCTCCGACGATCTAGTCAGTCACTAAGAGAGAGTAACAGTAACTAGGATTTTGGTGGGAAAAGATCGATTACCTAGAGAAGGAGTAGGGGTCTGGTATTTATAGGAGAAGTCAACCGGGTATGGACCCGTTTGGGGCCGGGTCTGGACCCGGTTGCCCGTGAGGCTGAAGCGGTGGAAACCCGGGCGGTATAGGGCTGACGTGGCAGGTGCCCGGGCGGTTTCCGGGCTGACGTGGCAGCGGCCCGGGCGATTTTCCGACGCTGACATGGCGGATCCGGGGGATCAGAAGGTGCGTGCATCCTGAGGGGATCCCGTGGCCCAGGATGGATGGGCCACGTCATTTCTAACCCATATCAACTACAGTAGCGCTACAGTGAGTTCGAAGATTTTTCTTCAAATTTCTTTTGGGGGTACTGTAGTGCTGTAGTATATAAATTCAATTTCAATTAAACCCACGCCATCTAAACCTCTGCTACAATGCTAATTCATGGATTTTAAATCCTACAGTGCTTTTACTTACATCCAAACGGACCTTTCTCATAAACAACGAGAAACAGCAGGAAAAAAAAAATTGGATTGATTTTATTTTTAATGAAGGAAAGAAGGCCCAACCACACTTGTTTAGCATTATAACTTCTTAATTGTTAGAGCATCCACAATCGTTTGCTAAAAAATATGGCAAAATGACAAATAAAAATAGCAAATTGAGAATTTGCCTGCAACGGTGCTTTGCTATAATTTTGCCATTTTTTAAAGCGGACGAGACAACATGTCCCGTCTCACTTTAATTTTTTAATATTTTTAATCTTAATACTACATTAGTATAAGTTAGTAATTAGTAGTAGTACTCGAGCTCGACTCGTTTACGAAATGAGCTCGGTTTTGAGCTCGAGCTCGGCTCGAGCCAAGCTTTAACCGAGCTCGAGCCGAATAGCTCGCGAATAGCTCGATTCGTTTGCAGCCCTACCTGTGACCTCTCATGTGTTGAGCTTTCACAACGAAACTCATGTTATAAGACACAAGTGTCAATAACAAATGAAATAACTTATTATGCAGAAAAAGGAAGAACTTAACACACATATATATATATATATATATATATATATATATATATATATAATATGATATACAAATATATAAAATATAAAAATAAAACCTATTTCGGTCGAACCTGAAATGAATAAAAAAAATAGAATTTTAGAGTTAAGGAGTAAAGTATGGATAAATCAAAGCAACCTTTTCGTAAAGCCAAGCGATAAACAATATTAATTTAATTAATTTAGAATTTAATGTTAAACAATATTAATTTGGTGTGCTCTTTTGCAATTGATATGTGCTCTTGCAAGGAAAACATATTTTTGAAAAAGAGGACCAGTGGATGAAAAATGCAGTGGTTACTTTTGATTATTATTATTACTAGCATAATGTACGTGTGGTGCACGTTTACAAAAGTATATTCATCAAATTAAATGAATATATATCGAATAAGAAAAATAATAATTTATATTTGAATGTTTTGATTTAGGGCTATACGTGCGGTGCACGCTTATATTTGTTGGATATAGTTTGAACATGTATTGCACGGGTTTGTTTTGTTACAAAGTTAGAGTTTGTTTGGTTCCAAACCCCAACTCTCACATTAAAATAGTAGAGATTATAATTATTATTGATAGAATCTCTCACAAGGATAAAAGAGGACAATGAAGTTACAATCAATCGCTTTTGATCTACTTACTCATTCCATCTTTCGTAACTTAGAGCATCCACTATCGTTCGTGCTATATTATAGCTATTTGGCATTTGGCTTTTAGAAAAGAACTAGATTTTTTCGTGGGCACGTGTCTACGGCACGTCTTCGGAACGATACAGCATATGAAAGTCTTGTAAACAGTAAAACAATAATTATGTAGTTCAAGTTTGAATAGTAAAACAATAATTATTTGTAAATAAAAATCCATGTTTCCATTAGTATTTGTTGAAAAATAATTATAAATGGGGGTATAAAATCCAACTTCTTAGAACCTTGAGTGTGGAAAATGATGAAATTTAATTGTTGATGAGATATTTGCTATTTTCAATGTAACATGAGCAATAAAAAAATGCATAAAAAGTCTGAAAATATACAAACTTGATATCTGAAAATAAATAAATAAATGCAGAGAGAGAGAGAGAGAGAGAGAAATAAATAAATAAATAAATAAAGGAGTTGTTTTGGGGATTTGAATTTGAGGTTTGGGGGGAAACTTTTGGGCGGAAAAATATGTTTTGTGAGGTTAGATCTGAGTCATTGATTTCAACCATATTGAATTAGAGCTACTTGATAGCTTTCTTTGTGTTTTATTATATAGATGGGTTGTGCCACTATCGTGTAAGCTAAAATTTGAGTAGACGAAAGATGATGTTCCGTTTGACAATAATTTTTTTATTTTTTATTTTGGATCTAGACGGAAGAAGATCTACCATCTGATCACGCGAAAAATAAAAAAAATACCCAGACGGATGAAGATCTTCTGTCTTGGTATTTTTCCCTTTTTTTAAAAAACAAATGTGCCCCGCCGGAAGTTTTTCTTCTGTCTGGGCATTATGTTTATTTTTTTTTTTTAATTTAATGTAAAGAAAAGGACGAAACTTAAAGGAAAAAAAAAATTTAAATAAAAGAAAGAGACGGAAGATGACATCTTCCATCTCTTTCATTTATTTAAAAGAAATAATAATAATAAATGAACTAGACGAAGGAATATCTACCGTCTACTTTTTTTTTATTTAAATTGAGCCATTTTGAAAGACGGAAGAACTTCTTCCGTCTTTCCAATTTTGACTATTCAACGCAATAGACGGAATATCTTCTTTCGTCTGTGTGAATTGTTTATTCGAAACAAATCGAAATTTATCACAAACGGAAGATGATCATCCGTCTTCTATAATTTGCAAATACTATTTTACTTTGCTATATATAGCAAAGTACCGTTTACTTTGACTATAAAGTAGCTTTTTACCAGACGATAGCAAGAGAGTTTTTCTTAAAACTTTCATTTTATAAGTTTTTAGCAGAGGATAGTGGATGGTCATACAGGTCCTTCAATTAGAAGATTATCTCTAATTGGACGAAACACCGAACTTACTCTCAATTCCTATGTCGTCCTAACAAATAGCGCTGTGGTTAAAATTGTTCCGCTTATCACTGTTAACTTTATCCAAACAACACATCTTGAATTACAACGGAGAGAAATAAGCGCTTTTAATAAGAAAACCGGTTCCAACTTCCAACGTACAAATAAAGACACGCTGGTGAAGGAGACAAGCAGGTATTAATACTAAAAATTCGAAATAGACCTCCCTCCTGCCACACATGGAGTAGATAATAACAACGAGCCTCCACAGATCACAATCAAACCTTTCGAGACTATTAAG
The DNA here is from genome assembly GCA_017893485.1 of Hemerocallis citrina. Classification (NCBI taxonomy): domain Eukaryota; kingdom Viridiplantae; phylum Streptophyta; class Magnoliopsida; order Asparagales; family Asphodelaceae; genus Hemerocallis; species Hemerocallis citrina. Next base: position 24,403,895 of record CM030362.1, on the reverse strand, counting down.
AGTCCTTTTATGCCAGCTGAGATTAGACTGAGATTAGTGTTTTCAAGTTTTCTCAAATTAGCGCGTTGACTGTTAATAAGAAGATATGTCAACAAGAGGGCTTTAGATATATTCTTCCATAATAATCCTTATATCCTATCACAAAGCCTACCCATATAAAACCAAGCACATATACCATCTTGTTATCTCAAACAACCACAAAACCAGAACCAAAACCAGTCAATCCATCATTCCATCCTCTGTACAAAATAATCAACAATCCTAAACTAATTAAGCTCTAATTCTCTCTTTCTTCCTTCTCCCTCTATTCCCATTTTGAGCCTCAAAGATTTTGCGGGAGAGAGGCGAAGTGGGCCCACCCCAATATCAGAATCCGACGACTCCCCGTCTCTCTCTCTCTCTCTCTCTCTCTCTCTCTCTCCAATTTTTATCCCCTCTTTGTTTTCTTCTCAAATCTCTTACCCTCAAACCCCACCTTCTAACTTCTCTAAAAACCCCTCTTCTTTCTTCTTTGCTAACAAACCCTTGTTTAGGTTTTTTTTTAAAAAAAAATCCCCGTGTATCGGTGGTTTTTCTGGGTTATGGCGCTTATTCTGGATGCCCTGATTGGGATTATGAAGCAGCCAACTGTGGGTGATATGGTATCCGAGCTGGCCCTTTTCGCGGCACCTCTTTGGGCGGCGGTTTGTGTTGGCCTGCTGGTGGGCTGGCTCTGGCGGCCCAGATGGGCCGCCGATTTGGTGGTTGCTAATTTGGGGAAGGAATCTCGGAGATCGGGGGATACTACTGGTGGTGGTGGTGGTGGTTATGTGGGATTGGATTATTTCAAGTCCAGTTCGAGCTGTGAAAGTGAAGGCAGGACCGTCGAGAACAGGTAATTTAGTTTGATAGTTTAGTTGTGGATTTTGTGAGAATTATTGGGTTTTTTTTATAATTATTATTATATTGAAATTGGGTGTGTTCATGTATAGGGAGCAAGTGATTGAAAGTGAGGAATTGGCAGTGACGACGAAGGATTTGGAGTATTTATCTCAGCTTGTGGAGGTGACTGATGGTGGGCCTGTTTGGCAACAGATGATGGATAAGACAATGCCGGGGTTTAGCTACCGAGCTTGGAAGAGAGAGCCTGAGGTATGAATTTGATGATTGCTAGTCGTTAAATGCTAATTTTGATTGTTTTGTTTTTGTGTTAGCTTTGTTTGATTAAATTATGTTTTGTGTTTTTCTATTTGTGAAGACGGGGCCTCCGGAGTATCGGAGTAGTACTATTTTTGATGATGCGACTCCAGAAGAGTTGAGGGATTTCTTTTGGGATGATGAATTCAGGACTAGCAACAAGTGGGATGACATGCTACTCCAACATACAAGGTTGGAAGAATGTTCGAAAACGGGCACAATGGTAGTTCGTTGGGTTCGGAAGGTGAGAGGTTTTTTAAAAAAAAGTTTTGGATAGAGTACTTTGGGTATGGAGATTTGGTTTTTTATGTTACTTATATGTTCTTTTCCCCCTTTTGTCTTTGCAGTTCCCATTCTTTTGTAGCGATAGGGAGTATATTATTGGCCGTCGCATTTGGGATGCAGATGGCACTTATTACTGTGTGACTAAGGTATACTGAGGAACAATCTCTGCGTTTATTTTCAAAGTCTTTATTGTCAAAAAGACAAACTAGTTATTTGGCTTGCATTGGAGAATTGATTTTTGAGTAATATGTTGTGCATTATGTGGACAAAATAGATTACTTTCCTACCTTCCATGAAATATGGAGAGTATTTATTCTTCTTTGAGTCCAAACATGAAGAGACATTTGTCTATAGCATATTGTAGAACTACTTGAGTTGACAAATTTCATTTACTAGCTTTCTCTCCTATGGCCGCTAAGGAAAATGATCAACTGCTGAATTTATTAACAGATTCATATTTAACTTATTGGAAATTTGTCGTAGTTCGTATTTATTTCTTGTATAGACCCTTTGCTAGTCTAGAAAATGTATACAAATTTCGCACTATCATAACTATCATCCCAACAACTAGAGCAAGAGGAGCAGATGATTAATTGAACCATGGTAATGCTTTAATCTGCTCTCCTTTAGTTTTATCTTTTCCAGTAGACTTAATCTTCACATTTCGAGAATTGGGCTTTGTTGATTATTATCCTTCAATGAGATAGAGTAGGGATGTATGGATAGATATTTAAAAGATCTAGCTTATATCCTGATGGCATCTCTTACCTGTAGTTTGATATGTCATCAGATGTTATATATGTATGCACTTTATATTATGTAGTACGTACACACATAATGCATGTGTAATTATTAAAATGACTTGGTGAACATATCAAAGTGTACCACGACCAAAAAATTGATCCAACTTAAGCACATACATTATTGTATACTCATTTTAACTCAAGCATTAGTTTCAAAATTTAAAATTCTATGCTCATCCCTTGGCGAATACAAATTGAATGTTTTGTGTTTAACTCCTTCGAAAGTGAAGCTGTTATGTATTAATTGTTACAGAAATCTTTGTCAGAAATATACTGAACATATGTACATAATCATAACTGGCAAAGTGGCAAGAATACATATTCAAATACATTTTCCCCTCAAGAATTGCAGTGTATGATTTCTACTCGTCTGTTTCCATAGATCATGATAAAACTTGCCCAACAATAAATGTGGCATTTCTTGTTATTTAATGTTGTAAAAGGTATTTAAATTTTATGGGACAAATTTTCATACTCTTAAAATGCAAAAGCTGTATTTTATATGATCAATTTTGATGAAAACTATTATGAAATTCAGAACACTTTTACCCATCCATCCACTCACACCTATCCACCCACTATGGTGTACAAAGTCTGCTTTTCCTGCTTAACACTAAGTTTTTAAAAATTCCATAAGTACTTGTTGTTGGATACTTAATAAATTGGTACTACATGGATGGTACCTAACTATCTACAGATGAACAATAGTGTTATGTAAGGGTTGAGAATGTGACAAGAGTTAGTCATTTGTTTAGGTCATATTTTAAACACCTTTAGAAATATCTTTCTTTGCATTATAGGGGAGAGGTGGAATGGCCCCATATTTGAAATAAGTAGTATGTAATGATACTTTACCAATTTGATTGGTTATCCTTCTGTTTATCCTTGGTTATGAAACAGGGACTTAAGACTAGTCACTAGTGAATATCCTTGCCAATGCTTTAAAACTCTGTAGTTGTGGCGAGGGCATGTTGACTGTCTTTTTTGTGGGTGCAACTGGGGCCATTTTATTTTATTTTCTTTCGAAATCTGCATTTAATATGTGCCAGGTGGAAATAAACGTTTGTTACTGTGAGTGCCTCTATGCAGTGTGCAACTTTATGGGTTTACAGTTATACTGGAAGTTTCAATTTTTCTATATGTCGCCATACAGCTATTAAGTTGATTATATCCTTCTAGTTAAATCTTTCTGAATTCTGGTTTACCTTTATGTAACCTACTCTGAGAAATGGAGTCGGATAGTAAATCTGCTACATTCGTAAAATTCTGCGTGAATTTGTCATTTCTCCTTGTGATTTTATGTACAATGAAGAGTTTAGGTGATCATGCTTGTTTATGCTGAAATGTTACCGACATTAATATAAGTACTTTAGGGTGTATTTCGTTCAGTTATTCATGTGCATCTGAAATAGTTGCTTGCAGCTTGTTTGTCCAATTTGATTTTTCACTGTGATTTTTAATCTACATAAACCAAATACAGGGGAAATTTTGCACGAAATTGTTCGCATTCCTTTTTTGTTTTTTGTTTTGTTGGGTAAAGCAGCATTCCATTTTTTTAAAAAAGATGATAAACCCATTTCAGCTTTTCAATGATTTCTTATTTAATTTGTCCTGTTATCTATTGATTATTGTACCGACCAATTTAATATTATCAACAAATCTGGGGATAACTCAATCACATAATCTCATATTTCAGGGAGTGCCTCGCCCCGCTGTACCTAGGCAGAACAAACCCAGGCGTGTAGATTTGTATTATTCGAGCTGGTGTGTACGTGCAGGTAAATCATATTATACAATGTATTGTTAACGATACTGCGAAAGCTTTTCTTCAAATAACTCACGAACATTTACATTCCATTACTTTACAGTTGAATCGAGAAAAGGTGACGGCCAAATGACTGCCTGTGAGGTCCTCCTCTTTCATCATGAAGACATGGGCATCCCGTGGGAAATAGCAAAATTAGGAGTCAGGCAAGGGATGTGGGGTTGCGTCAAGAAGATTGAGCCTGGTCTACGAGCCTACCAAATCGCCAGAAGTGAATGTCAGCCCCCATCCCGGTATGCACTTATGGCACGAATAAACACCAAGGTCCACAAAGATTACCTTCGATCACTGGAAGAGAACAGCAAAGACTCGTTATCTGAAGAAATTGTCAAAGTTGAAAAGAAAAAATCTTGGGGATGTAATATACCAAAGTTCCTCATAGTTGGTGGGGCCGTGGCTGTTGCTTGTACTTTGGATAAAGGCTTATTGACGAAAGCAGTCATATTTGGAGTTGCTAGGAAGTTTGGCAAGATAGGGAGATGAGTAGTAGGGTCATACTAATATGATTTACTGTGCTACCATTCTTATGCAGTGAGGTATATAAGATCGCTAAAGAAAGTAGTTTTTGTTGTCATTAATGAAAAGCAATAGAGATCAAAGAGACTGTATTTATCTTGTTTGTCTCAATTCTAAACTATGACTTCTCTATGATACATTTAAATTGATTACTTGTTATATCTTTTGGTGCACACAAAAATAGCTGATGAGCTAGCAACTTGAATCTCGGTCATCTCAAGCGAGAAGAGAGTTGAACAAATAGTTCGCTGTAAAGTTCTCATGCTTGTCTCGAGTAAAGGTTGCAGCAAAAGAGAGCTCAGTTTAGCCACTGTCACTGGATTTTTGAAAGTGTTACGGGGTGTATTCAATACACAATATATGTGAAAACATATACGGGTCAACGAAGTAAGTAGTTCGCAGTTTGTTGTTACTCCTATTATTCTGTAGGTTTTTACATCTGTGTTATTCTGTACTTGGTTAACTAATTGATGAAACGCTGTGTAAACTAGTTAGATTTGGTGGTCTGCCCTTTGTAGTTGAAGTTGGAAGAGCCAGGTTCAATTGTTACCACGAGCATTTTACTTTTATTTTTTTAAAATGCCACAATCGATTTTTAATTGGTTTCATTACATGCAGGCGCCCAGTTAAATATAGTTTAACACCGGTTGAATTATTTACAAGTTTTAGAAAATCAGAAACCTGCCCACTTACCTTTCAAGTTGTTATTTCTTGGTGTTTTTGGTCTTTATTTATTTGAGTCTTAAGATATTTAATTCGATGCGCAGAGCTGGTATCGGGTCCTCCACTACCCGGATTCGGATCCCGATATCTCATGTGTTCAAAAATTAGATCCGAACCTGGACTTGCAAGAACCCAATCCGGATCCTAGTTAAAAAAATTTATCCGTCGGAGTTAAAAAAATTTATCCGTCGGATTCCGTAGTGGGGAATAAATATTTGCACGTAAATATTTTGCACCCGATATCCTACGGTTCCCACAAATTTTGCACTTGAGTACATGAATAAATATTATATTTACACATTGATATGGCTTAAAATGGGATTAAATCGGGACCGTTCGAATCGGACACGAATCTTAAAGCTCAGGGGTAAAACAGTAATTTCACCTACAAACGGGTCTGAAATGGTGACTGGGTCTTTCTTCAAAGCCCAACAACCCATAAACGGGTCTGTCTTACTGGGTACGGGTCCCAACCCGTTACAAACCATTCAGAAGGTGTAACTCCTATTTTCCGTATTTATATTTTTCTATTGTATTTTCATTTTTAGTATTCTTGTATTCAATTTGAGATCCTGTATTTTGTTTCCGTTCGAATAAAATCGTTATTTTGTTTCAACTCAATTTTTGGTGCCTTTATCTAATTCAATTGTGTTGTTCGTTCTACTCTTTTTATGTCGTTCTTCATGTAGAAATAGGCTATTCATTTTATCTATCTCTTTTTCTCCATTTTAATACATTTTTGACTAAGTCTCTAATTGGATCTCCTCAAACCGGATACCCTAATACCCAATAACCCAAAACTCCCATATATAAACCCTAACCTACTCTAACCCTAACCTTAAACCTAGATTACTGTTTAAACCCCTAGACTACAGCCGCCGACCCTCATGCTTCCCTTTTGTCTTCCCCCCCTGCATTCGATCGCTCCCTGCCTTTTCACCATCGCCTAAACCCAACCCCATTACCCTCCGCCATCATCGCCTCACAACCGCCTCCACACCCATCGACTCCCTCTCATCGTCAACCCCACCATCGTCGGCTTCCTCCACCGAACCCAACTCCCGAACCCATTTCGACATTACCCAATTCTCCACCATCCTCGCCTTCAACGTCCCCGAACCCATCGTCGTCGTCCCCAGTCTCCTCGCCTCGCCGTCACCTCCATCATCGACCTCTGTCGCATCGTCTTCACCTCCGAACCATCCCCCACTCATCGCTCCCTTGTTTTCGAACTCGAGAACAGAGCCGCCACCAACTCGACGCGCGCCACCCCATCGCCGTCGTCGTCGTTTTCGACTGCTCCCCAGTCGAACCCCGACCACGCGCCGTCGTCGTGCCAGCCTGCGCTGCAGTCCCGCTCTCTCTCCCGCTCGCTATCGTCATGAGGAAGAAGACGCAATCCGATTGGTCAAAAACGTTGTTTCGTGTTCGGGCAAAGCGAATCCGAAGTCGTTGTTCCCTGTTCGGCCAGATGCAGTGCGAGGTGCATTTTGATTTGATGAATCCGGTGTTTCGCTGTTTTGTCGTGCCAGATCCGATTCTTGCTGTTCGCTGTTCGGGCGGGATCCGGTGTGGGGATTCACTCTTTACTGTTGATCTTTGCACGTGCTTCGCACGTGCTTTTGGGAGATTTCGCCGGAGTTTTTCGATCCCGTTTTCCTCAGTTAGCGGATCTAATCGTCGTCAAATCAAGGCAAGTATTCATCTTGTACAAATTTTTGTTCTAGTACAAGCCTTAATTTGAAAATACTGCAAATAGTTAGTATTTGTGACTCCTCATTGACTTGTCGTTGTTGATCAAATATTAATCCTCATCAATTCTATAATTTTAAGAGTTACAACAATTTCATTGCTATATTACAACTATTTGGACTCATTTTTATCCCTTAGACACATGAACACAAGAAATTAAGGAACCCTAGATTTGTAGATGTGTGTTATATCTTGTATGTGATGAATTTGCACCCATTTGAGTTGAGAAATAAATATTACTTGCTCTTTTGATAACCATTACCCCGTATTCGTGTCACACATTAATTTAGATGCCTAATAACCAATTATCATGCAACCTATACATGTAAGACATTCCCCACATGTTACTGTCCTAGACCTTACTATGCTGTTTTGACCACTTTAACATCAGAATCTGAACCCAAGCTCTGAACATAAATGTAGCTCGGGATGTCTAGATGTCGATAGCCTCCAGAATTTTTGAATTCCGAGTTACGGTCTAGGAGTTATCGCAGTTTTACTGCAGCTGTGTCGGTCGACGCAGATTCGCAAAACTGATGCACATCTTTAGGTTGCAAATTAATTTAACTATGTTAACAGTAAGTGTTTGACTCGAAATTTTATATGCTACTGATGGACACCCTGGAGAACCTTTCCAAATTTTCTTAGAATTAATTAACATTATTTCAATACTGTTTCACATGTATAAACTTAAATACACAAATTCTGCCTGAACACATTAGCTGTGTGGTTCGCTGTTTTGACACATGTTCCCGCCACTTTCATGTACCTTAATTATATGCGTTGGAACTGGACAGGAGTCTAGTTTCTAGACCTCCTAACGGATCCACTTTTGCTATCTCGTAGCAACGGGAATCACAGTTTTGGTACAGCAACGTCGTGCTGTCTAGATTTTAGATTTTCGTTATTCGTGATATTTTTATTCGCGTTGACCCTCGAATATGCTATATAAATATCTCAAACTTTTCCCATGTACTTGATTATGTTTGCTTGATATGTTTCGCACACTTTCATGCTTGTTTAATGATAATAATAAATAATAAGTCGGGATTTAAGGGAAAGACCATAGTAGTGGACAATATAGGTAAGTGTACTTAGAAGGGGGCCCATGTTTCCCAGTACTCGTTTCATGAACTTGTTGCACTTGATGTATTCATGGAGTCAGTTACTTCGCTCATTAACTTGTTGTATTCATGAACCCACTGTGTGGTTCTTGAACTTGTTAGTATTCACTGACTCGCTTCATGAACTTGTTATTTATTTTCGTATTCATGAACCGTGCTTGCTTGATACTTTATACCTGAGTACGCCGTCCTATAAAATCCATTACTAGGCCTAAACGAAATTGTATTGACTGTAGAAACCATGTAGTAAAAAGATGGATGCATGAAGTGCTACCTGGATAGTAATAATCACAAGACTTGAACATGAAACTTGAATTTGATACATGCTACTTGATACTTGATAACTTGTTACTTGAATATAATACTTGACACTAAACTTGAGACTTGCTACTTGACGCTAGACTTGAGACTTGATACCTGACACTTGTACTTGATGCCTGTCACTTGAGGTTAGATACCCCTACATGTTCACCTGTCACTTGCTCCACTATTAGTGTTTGTTACCCAACCTGGTCTCTTGAGTTGTCCTTACAGCTAGTTAGTTCTTGAATCTCCATTTCTTGTTGTAACCCTATTATATTCTTGATTCCAATTTTTGTTATACACTACTTGTACTCGTTTTTGCTATTTGTGGCCCTAACTTGCACTAAAGGCATTTTCTCTTATTTTTCGTATTTTTCTCTTTTATATTTATTAAGCAGATTTTGATGACGAGCTATCTGCTAGAATTGGTGAGCAGAGGTTTTAGTCTTCAAGTAGAGAAAAGACTTACTTAGAATATTTGTTTTTCTTGAATTATTTATTCTTTCTGTTTAAGAACTTGTAACGGGCTGATGTTTCCGAGTTTTAACTTGATCCATACTTGAAACTATTTGGATATTATTATTGTGTTTCAATTGTTTCTGTTGCTAATAAAATATTCATGCATGCTTGGTTATATATATCTCTTGTTATGTTCTTGTTGTGATGCTGAGTCGATCCTACAGCTTATGAATGATGTTAAAATCATTCGCTGGGCTTCGTCACGCACTCGTATTCCGTGTTTTTGGGAAGCGGGGCGTGACAGAAGGATAAAGAAGAATTCAGATTCATAATTATCCCTAAGATGAGGTTTTAACCACTTCTATCCATCCACACCGGGAAGTAGAGATTTGTTCTTATCTCGAAACGGATCCCTAAGACGACTATAAAAACCGCTCTCCCCCCACTATAAGAAGGTGATCAATCTTTTTCCAGTTAAATCTCTTTCTTAATCATTCTGATTACTGACAAGAGCGTTGGATGGTGCGTCGCCGGGATCCATCCCAGTGTATCGCACATTTTGCAGGTTCGCGGCAGCAGCAAGAGACCAAGTCAACACGTTGGTGAAGGTCAACAGATCAACAGATTTGCCTTGTTCGTTTCCTCAAGAATCCACAAATTCTATCTATTGCCCCTACACCCGATTCAGCGGCAACACACATCTATATTCAACAATTACTATTTATATATATATCCCTATAACACTATTATTCAAATTTCATTTTCTTTTAATATATTTTTTAACGGGTCCAGGTCCGGGTCAGTTCTATTTTGAGCAGACCCGGAAGTGCATTGGGTCTTATTTTAAGACCCGAACCCGGAAGTGCATCGGATCTTATTTTAGGACCCAGATCCGGATATGTATAGATCGGATCTGTTCTGGTCCAATGTCGGGTCCGGGTTGAGTCCGGGTTGGGTCCGGGTATCAGGTAAATGTGACAGTGCTAATGCGAATGTTCGTATCTATATAATAAAACACAAAGAAAGCTATCAAGTGGCTCTCATTCAATATGGTTGAAATCAATGGTCCAGATCTAATCTCACAAAACATATTTTTCCGCCCAAAAGTCCCCCCCCCCCTCCCCAACCCTCAAGTTCAAGTCTCCAAAACAACTCTTTTATTTATTTATTTATTTCTCTCTCTTACACACATTCTCTCTCTATTTACTTGAAATTTATATTTTCTGATTTCAGGTTTGTAAATTTTCAGATTTTTATGCATTTTTTTATTACTCATATTACATTGAAAATAACAAATATCTCATCAACAGTTAAATTTTATCATTTTTCACACTCAAAGTTCTAAGAAGTTGGATTTTACACTCCCATTTATAATTATTTTTCAACATATATAATGGAAATGGACATTTATTTCCAACTAATTATTGTTTTACTATTCAAACTTGAGCTACATAATTGTTGTTTTACTGTTTACAAGACTTTCATATGCTGTATTGTTCCGAAAACGTGCCGTAGGCACGTGCCCACGGGCAAATCTAGTTATCTTATATTTACGAGAACAAAGCTTAATATAGCTGAGTACTGTACAACATATGAATTTAAACTCATTTATCTCCTATCAAATTAATTTATTCTCCCAACAGAAACATATTACAAATCTTAAAAGTAATTATTAAGCTCGTAAATATCCAGCTCCTTAAATCTAGTCGGGCACGAGGGGCAGTCCAGAGCTATCTCACAAGGAGCTGCTCTTCGTCGCTGAGATTCAGAATCTCAGTTTTGTAGAGAATGTCAAGAGTGAGATCCTTCCATGTCCTCTGACTACATTCATCAAATTAATTGCTCTTGCTCATAGAGAAAAGGATTACTATTAGAAAAGTAAGTTTATGATAAAACAGTAACTCAACATACCTACTTATGAAGTGTGAACTGTTTCAGATGTACCTAATTTGAAAACTCCGTATGAAACAAAATGTATGGAGGAGATCTTTAGCATCGAATCTCAAAATGATAACACTGTCAACAATAGGATGAACCAAAGGCCAAAATGTTCATTAGTATGAAGCTTATGAAGAAAAGAACTACCTATCAGGCACTTAGACCTGAGCAGTGCCTTGAGTAAATTTGGGATCTTCGCATCTGTACTTTCCATCAGGGCCAATTCCACATAGAGTTGCAAACGAATCGAGCTATTCGCGAGCTATTCGACTCGAGCTCGGTCAAAGCTCAGCTCAAACCGAGCTTGAGCTCAAAACCGAGCTCGTTTCGTAAACGAGCCGAGCTCGAGCTTTATTATTATTTTTTTTAGGCTAAGCTCGCGAGCTATTCGGCTCGAATATGGTTAAAACTTGGTCAAAGCTCAGCTCAAACCGAGCTCGAGCTCAAAATTGAGCTCGTTTCGTAAACGAGCCGTGCTCGAGCATGAAGGTATTCGACTCGGCTCGGCTCGGCTCGATTGCAGCCCTAATTCCACATCCTTTCGGGTCAGCTAACACATTCTCCAATAACTGGCTTCGAGGAGGCACAGGGCTCTTGTCTGCAAACTCCACAGCCTCTTCAACCACAACGTCAATCTTCTTGTCAACAGCTTTCAGCTCGGCTTCAGTTGCCAAATTATGCACAAATATATGTACTTCTTCAAGGTAGTGACGGGATCTCTTGCAGCATAATGAGCCTTCTCATCTGTCACAGAGAGATCAAGATACATTATACATATTATTGTATCAACACAATATCAATTATTGGATTGATCATATATCTAAATACAACCTAGATATGAAAATTGGAAGAGAAAAATATTATAACTTTTTTTTGAGATGATGAAGTTTCTCTGGTATATGGACAAATTAATTTCAGCAACAATTCAAGACACTCAATGTTACATAAAGCTACCATAAGAGCATCCACAATGGTTTGCTATAATATATGGCAAAATGGCAAATAGCAAATAGCAAAACCTACAACCGCTACACTGGTTGTTTGCTATAAATAAAACAATTTAAAAAAAACTTTGAGCAGACGACATGTTGTGCCGTCGCTTGTAAAAATTATTAATTTAAATGGTATTTTAGTAATTAATTAGTTATTAAATTATACCTAAACTATGATTAAAGAGTTAAAATATGAGATTAGTGTTAATTAAAGGGTTAAACTATGGATAATAGTTTGAAAGTGACATCCCCATTATCAAATGGGACATGTCGATTTTTGAGATCGGACGGGACAACATGTCCCATCTGATACATTTCGTTAATTATTTTTTTGGGGACGGAACAGCATGTTTCGTCCGATACTTAAAAAATATATTATAAAAATTTGAAACGAAACAACTTGTTTCGTCCCTCGCCATTAAAATATATATATATATATATATATATATATATATATTTTGAGAAAGAATCGTTTCTCAAATATGAGAAGCAACTGTAGCTGTAGCTGATTTTTCAAAATATGGCAAAATAGCAAACTATTGCAGACGATTTTTTCTCAAAATATGGCAAAATGACAAATATAGAAAACTATTGTGGATGCTCTAACGATATCATACTGCTTTATATCAACACTTGAAATAAAATATATCAATTCATCACCTTGCACCGTATAGATCTTTACTACTCTGTAGAGATCTTAATCACTTTTATCATTCAAAAAAATGGACGGTTATGTCTATACTTTTGGAGCAATGCTATATCCATTACCAATTTCACTGCATTCTCTTCATTACCTTAGGTCGTACACTCCAAAAGGTGGAGGAAGAGAGAGTAGATGGAGGAATCTCTCCAATAGAAGCGTGCCACCTAGGATAGTGCAGAGAATGGTAGTGAAATTGGTAGTGGACAAAGCGTTACTCATAATTCTAAGCTTGCATGGGTACGTTTCAATTCGCATACAAAATATATAGTCTCCTAAACTCCTAATGCCAGATTTCGGGAAGGTGCCTACATCCAACACTTTTGGACACATGAAACTTTCACCCATTAACAGAGTTCTGTCATATTAAACTTTCAAACTTGCAATTAGCCTTTTATAGTTAACGAATTCAGCAAACCTACATATTTTTATCATTCTGGGACCTGAACCAAACAAATTAATAACCTGTAATCCTCCCGACAAATACAATATACATTAGAAACAGCTTCCTGCCCATTGTATGTACAAGTGGACGAATCCGAACATTTTGCCGCGGTAGTACATTTGTGCGCACATGTCCTCGAAAGACCGGCCAAGAACTATGTCTTCGTACTGATCTAGTGTCTCTTCATGGGTAATCACCTGCAGTAATTAGGGTAAAATGGTAAATTGTTAAAAATTAAAATTTAACTGATCCAAATTTTGGGAGGATAATAACAAGTTACAGGGTGGGAAGAGGGGTTTGGATTTGGGATGAGGAGATGGCACGGATTTTAAAGCTGGAGGAGAGGTGTAGGGAGTTGGGGGTGGTGGGAGATCTGAGGGGATTTGGAGGAGAGGGGGGCGGAGGAAGGGAGGGAGGGAGGGAGGGTTTGAGGGGATGGGAGAAGAGGTGTTACGATTCCCTACCGATGGATAATCGTAACAAGTAATAGTACCGAAGATGACATCTATAAATCAAATAAAAATGAAGAAAAACAGTTCAAGAAAGAAGAAGAAAAAAATGGAAGCTTAATTCATATTCATTCATAAAACTCCAAAAGAAGAGAATTTTTTGCAGTACTGACCCACTTTTTGAAAACATTGAGCGATCTGACTCAATTTTGAACAGTCAGCATAAATTGTTATTAAAATAGTGGCATAGGTTATTTATATATCGGTTTTTCCAATATCGGCATATGTTGAGGGTGCGTGAATGTCATTTTGGGAAAAGATGGGGGGGGGGGGAGGGGTTATAGGGAGTATATCTCTCTACTACTATAATGGGAGAAGACCTTAGTGTAATTTGTTCATATCCCAACCCATGCAATGCACATTTAATTAAACTCTACAATATAAACCAATGAAATGCGTACAGTACACGTTCAGATTTATTATCCTCTCCCTATCTCTCAAAAAAACCAAAAATCCTACCCTCTTCATCTCCCTCTCTCTCTGCACCTGCCTAGTGGGAAAAGAATCATGAACAGTGAATGTCAGTCTATTATTTTACGTGTTCCGCACGTGCTTCTTCCATTATAATATAGATAAATAAAATATAAAAAAAATATTGTTCAGATATGCATTGCACGTGTATTTACTAGTGTATATATATATATAGAGGGGGGGGGGGGGGGGGGGGGGGGGGGGGGGGGGGGGGGGGGAAGAAGAAGGCAGGGATAACGATGGAGCACAAGGTGAACGAGGAACCGTTATAGGGGTGTTTTGACATTTGATTGATGAGGATGAGTTGGGAAATTTTGAATTTTTTGCCATAATAGGCCACTTTTTGAAAATATTGGTTTCGAAACTATTAGTGCTCTTGGGCTACTTAGTGCCACATCAACAGCAACCGCTATTCTTATTAGCGACATCTTCATTTTGAAAGTTGCTAATGGAAATAGTGACCTCTATTTTAAAATATTTGAAATTCTTGGTTCATTGTCGTTATTTTCACTACCGACCTTAGTATATATGAAGTCGCTAATGAGATCGATTAACGACCTCAAATGAATGTATTGAGACACTTAGTGATTTTTAGATAGCTTTTGCTTTTTTGGGGAAAATTTTATTTAAACCGGGATTGCTAGTCCGAATAACGACCTCAGTAGAAGACTAAATTACCTTGCTTTCTGTAAGATTATAAAATAATGACCCAACTAAGGGAATAGAGCCTTAATATACTTCGGTCGTTATTCGCAATAGCGACCTTAGTAGGAATCTCAATCTCCTTGTTCTTAGTAAAATTTGCAAAATAGTTACACAACAGCGACCTCAATTCGGAATAGCGACATTATTACAATAAATGCCACTATTCCGAATAGCGACCTTTGTACAACTAAGGTCGCTATTCCAAATAGTAATCTCAGTTTCAAAAATAAATTGATTGTTATTTTTCAGAGAATAAAAGCTTTCTAGATTTGCTAAGTGTTGAAATACAGTTCATTGAAGGTCGCTAATCCCATTAACGACTTTATATATGCTTTGATCGCTAATAGGAATAACGACGGTGAACAAAAAGTTTCATTTTTTTTAATAAAAGAGTCTGCTATTCTCATTTGTGGCCTCAAAAATGTTTCAAAATGAAGAGATCGTTAATGAGAATAGCGGTCGTTGCTGACGTGACACCAAGTAGCCTACGAGCGCTAATAATTTTAAAACTGGCCCATAATCGCAATTATTTTCAAAAAGTGGCCTATTATGACAAAAAATTCGAAAATTTTTGGGAGGGGTTTGGGTACGGATAAAAGTTTGTAAAAACGATGAAGTGCAGGGATTTTTTATTTTTTTAATGCTTCTTCCACTACCAATTTCACTACAATTATCTTCACTACCTTAGGTGACTCACTCCTATTAAGAGTTCCCTCACCTACTCTCTCTTCACCTACTGGAATGTGTCATCTAAGCTAGTGAAGAGAAATATAGTGAAATTGGTAGCGGATGTAGCATTACTCTTATTTTTTAGGGTTTTTCAGAAAGGACACTTATAGTTGTTAAAATTTCAAATAAGATACCCTCATAGTTCACTATTTCCATATATGACACTCATAATATTGGCTCACTCCAAAAACAACACTTTAGTTATGTGGTATTAAAACAATGGGGAATAATCTATTAACTCTAACTAGAAGGGAGTATAATGTCTAAATTACTTATCCCCTCACTTAATCATATACTAGTAACTTACACGTGCGATGCACATTCTAATAATTTTTTTTTCTATTTTAAGTAAATACTAAGACATAATCTGGCCTTGAACCTGAGACATCTCTTCACTCATAGCATACTCTTTACAAATTATCCCTAGTGGTATCAACTTTTATTTTATATGAATGACACTTTTGTAAATAATTATGTCGTAAATAAATTTGAACTTTAAGGGTATTGTGCTAACTAACAACAGTTGAGTAAATGAATGGTTAATATAACTCTCACTTAAAATAAATGGTTGAGATTAGATAATTAATTGACTACAAATTACAAGTTGTCTACAAATGACAATCTTAACTCCTCTATTATAATATTAGAGATTTTTATATTCAATCGATGAGAAACTCCCTCATTTTATTCTATTCAAGGTTGGTAAGCCCTCTCATTTTCCCTATAAACTCTATCTTTATTCTTCTTCAGTTTTACTGATCGACATCTCCATTATTTTAGTGTTTCCAAATTTTTTTTTTCATTAGCAAAACGCAAATTTATTTTTAACTCATAATTTCGTATATTTAGGTTGAGTTAAAGTGGGGGTATAATTGGGATATGTTTAATTGAATGACATATTAGTCATTTTCCAACCATGATTGACTTTTAATTAAAAAGTTACAGTCAACTCCAAAAGTGTTATTTCCATAGAGGTTATCCACAATTTATATAATTCCAAAGAAGTCACTCACAAATTTATATATTAATAAACACTATCAATAATATAGGTTATACTCAAAAACACGGATGCAAGTTTTTTAAATTTTAATTCAAAATAATTTTCTTAATAATTCAAATTAATTTAAACACCACAGAAGATCACATTGTCAGAGCATCCACGGTCATTTTCTAAATCTCCCATTTTGCCATATTATAGCAAACGATGCGCTGCAATCGTTTGCTATATATATCATTTTTTCCATTTCTCTCAAATCTGTTTCTCAAATTTAAGAAACGAAGTAAGAATTCTCAAATTATAGAAGACGGGAATCATATACCGTCCGAAGGATTTTAATATTTTTTAATCGAATGGGACGGGGAATCATATACCGTCCGAAGGATTTCCGAATTTTTTTTATTTAAAAAAGGGTCGGACGGGGAATGATACCTCGTCCTTCCCTTTTAAAATATAATTTTTTTTGGAAAAAATCCCCAGACGGGGAATCATCTCCCGTCCGGGAGATGATAACCCGTCCAGGGAAGATTTCCCTTTTTTTTTTTTTTCCTTTTTTGGGTTTGTTTTCCCAAATTGCCCTTCAACCTATATAGAACGAATTTAAAAGTCCAGAGGTAATTTGGTCTTTTGCCAAATGAGAAAAATTTGAGAAACGACGACTGCACGATACTCCCCTATATGCTATTACTGTAGCTGCCATATTTTGGCAAATGAGAAAAACGACTGTGGATGCTCTCATAAGTCATAAATTTATGTTTAATTCATTTTTTTTTGGGGAGTGCGCCCATATGGTTAGTGATGTTTACATAAATAGAGTGTTTGGATGGCTTATTTGGAATTAATAGAGTTGTGGGTGACATCTATGAAAAAAACGGAAACTAAAAACACTAAAAAAGCCCATTTTAATGGGTTTTTAACATATGCCCCGAATAATTACATGAATATCATGTATGCCTGTCACAATTGTGTTTTTTCATATTTGTCACCACCAATATATATCACATCTCTTAATTACCTCTCTAGTTAAAAAAACTCAAAATGATGGAGAATTTTCAATTTTTTTTAAAAGGAATTGTTGAAAAATAATTGGAATATTCTCTTCTCTACCATTCAAACTTTATCTTCTTTATCCTTGTAAATCCAGTAATTGTTAATCCAACTGAGACTCATCAACTTTTCTAAAAAATTCTTCATTTTTTTTTTCTTCAAGCAATAGACAAACTAACGGTGGATCTTTGGAAACTATATATTTTTCCTCACGTTACTTCTCCAAAATTGTCATCAATTTTAGTTTTTAATGATAGATTATAAGCTTAATCATTTATTTTCCTCAAAACTCTTAAATTATCATTTGATTTCTATTTGTCTCCTAAGGGTAAAATCATAGTTAACTTAGTGATATCTAATATAGGGGTAATATGAAATAAAGTCCAAATTGTTAAGGGCATATACAAAAATATATATTTGTGAGGAATAAATATGATATTATCATATTTGTTAGAGGTATACATGTTAAAAATCTTTTTTTTAATTTAAGTCGGACATTCAAACTCTAGCTCACCATTTAAGAGCATATTACCTTATGGAAAATAAACTTAAACATATGATGGCTAGTTTATTAAAATTTAACTCCTTCCTATAATTATCACTTACCTAGTTAGGCTACTTTAGAAAATGAAAATCATATGATGGCTAGTTGGTTACAATTTAACCCCATAGGCTAAATTTGAAAAAAAACTTCATTAAACTATATTCTTTATGCAGAAAATCTCACTGAACTTTTTTAGCCCCGGATATAAATATAATTATGACACTTGCACTGGATATATGAGATACAATTTCTCCCAAACAAAAGAGAGCTAGAAGAAGAGCTCCATTCCAGATCGTCTCCTCGTCCTTTGTGCTATTGAAATTTACCATTTTCTCAGTTGAAAGATAAGTATTAGAGGGGAACTCCTTGTTCCTTATGCTTTTGAAATTTACCATTTTCTCAGTGAGTTATTAGAGCCTTTGCTTTCGAAAAGTAAAGGAAACTAAACGACTGTTGATTGGAAATTGTTTTTGATTGCCACCTTCTATCTCAACCAAAACTCAATCTGAAGTAATTTGAATATGTAATTGGCCACAATAAAGAAGATAGTTTTCTTTTCTCCTTCGTAATACATTGAATTGGGCCATTAGTTTGAAACATAAGAGCAAGTGAAAATTTAGAATTTCTTTTAATTTGTTTTATTCAAATACCAGCATGACCTGTAATTTAACTAACATGACCTCTATTTCAAGTTTTTAATAACTCTCTTTTAACTGACTAGTAATTCCATCAAAGACCTTGAAACATTCAGGCCATTGCACCACTACATACATCAAACTAGTTTTATGCTCAGATAGAAAAGGATTACCAAGTGCAAGTTTATGTTAAATAGTAACTGAACATACATATTGAATTTGAACAGTTTGAGAGGCACCTAATTGAATTGAATAATAATATGAAGCAAAAGCAAAAGGTATGGAGGAAATCGTGAACATCAAATATCGAAATAATAGCACTGTTACAAAGATCTTTCATTTCAAATTATACAAAACAGAATTAATAGCATGACTAATAGAAAATTTATTAAATTTAATAAAGTTCAGGAGAATGATAACAATATGACAAAGAAACAAAAGAATGAACAGTTCCATAACTATCAAGTGTACGAACTCCAACCTTGGAGTTAGATTAGATCTTAACAAAAGTAGAGACCATTTTCATGGCAAAATGAAAAAGACCGCCTACGCCTATCGTACACTTAAACTTGAGCAGTGCCTTGAGTAAATTTGGGATCCTCACATCTGTACTTCCCATCAGGGCCAATTCCAAATCCTTTTGGGTCGGCAAATACGTTCTCCAATAACTGGCTTCGAGGAGGCACAGGGCTCTTATCTGCAAACTCGACAGCCTCTTCAACTACATCATCAATCTTCTTGTCGATAGCTTTCAGCTCAGCTTCAGTCGCCAAATTATGTTCAAAAATATACTTTTTTAAGGCAGTGATGGGATCCCTTGCAGCATAATGAGCCTTCTCATCTGTCAATGAGAGATCCAGATAAATAAAACTACATCAAAAACAATGTAGAAATCCAGACTGATCATATATTTGAATATAATCTCTATAAAAGATGGAAGAAAAAAACAAATTTATTATTTTGAGAAGATGAAGCTTCTCAGATACATGGGATAATTAATTCTCAAGAACAATGCAAGACACTCCAATGATGTATGAAGCTACCATATCAATACAATATTGTCTTCTTATATCAAGGCTTAAGATATTACATATCAATTCATGAACATACAAAGTGTATAAATTCACTACTCACAGATCTATCTGAATACCATCTATCATACAGCCAAATGGATGATCATTTATACCTGAAATGGATGGTTAGAGCATCCACAGTCGTTCAATGTAAAAAATGGCAAAATGCATATTTTGCCCATCCAATTCGATGAAACGCTGCAGTCGTCGAATGACAAAAAAATGCATAAGGTCGTAAAAAAGGAAACAGACGAAACATCATGCTTCATCTGTAATTTAAAAAATAATTTATACTGATAAAATATTAATAAAAAATACGGGACGAAATATGATGTTTTGTCCCAAAAAGGAAGAAGTTTTTTTTGCAAAAATTTTTTGCAAAAACAAATTTTAAAACTAGTTTGTAAATAATATTTGCAAAAACAATTTAAAAATTTGCAAAATAAATTTAAAAATTTGCAAAAACAATTTAAAATTTTACAAAATGTGCAAAAAAATCACAAAACCGGACGATACATGATGATTCGTCCGGAATTTGCGGAAGTTTTTTTTGCAAAAAAAAAATTGCGAAAAACAATTTTAAAAAATAGTTTGTAAAAAATATTTGCAAAAACAATTTAAAAATTTGCAAAATCAATTTAGATAATTGCAAAAAAAAATTTAAAATTTACAAAATTAATTTTTTAAATAAACTTTTTTTAAAAATTGGATTGGGACGAAACATGATGTTTCGTCTCACTTGGGACGAAACATCATGTTCATTCCCACGTTTAAATTCATTTAACCAGTTATTTTATTTGGTTTTTATTTTTTTTTTTTTTACTTCGGACGAAACATCATGTTTCGTCCGATCAATTAAAATAATAATTAAATAATCCAGACGAAACATGATGCTATAATATGCATTTTGCTATATGGAATGCTATTTTTCCTTTTCTACTGTAGACGATTTGTCAAAAAATGGCAAAATAGCTCACGACTGTGTGAGCTACAGTAAAAAAAATTGGAAAAAATGGCAAATAAGCAAACGACTGTGGATGCTCTTACGTCTATACTGGTGTCAGTGACTGTATGTTTCATGTTTGTATATGCAATTATGCACATACAAAATAGTGTATCCTAATGTCAAATTTCATGAAGATGCTGGCAACAGTCATTTCTGGACATATGAAACTTTCATCGGCATCATCCTGTTCTCATAACACTATTTTTTATACGATATGATAAGGAAAATTTTCATTTTTTATGCTGAGAAACATTAATTTAGAGATAACTCAGTTTCAATTTTGCTTTCGTTTTGGCCTTAGATAATATCAGAAAGAACAACATCAATAAATTCAATTCTAAGATTAAATAGCTTCTATCGATAAACTTTAACTGAGATTAAAAAATATCAAATAATAAATCAAATTGGACCAAGTTCTAGACACTTTATTATACAATTGTAATTTGCTAGTAATTTGAGTAAAAAATCGTATGGTGTTCCTTATCATCCATTTGTGCAATTATAAATGTAGTATTACAATCACAAACCAGGTGCCGACTGTCAGCTTATATATGTGATCAATGTTTATTAACTAAAAAAAAGAATGATGAACTATGATCTCAAGGCCATCATAATTAAAACCAATCTAAGAAAAAGTATTGAAAGTTCCCAAATCTCAGAGGAAAATGTTTCTTGTACAACTAATTTACGGGAGAATGACAAAGATGGTGGAGCCCCTTACTTCTCTTAAACCTATAAAGCACAGATACGGATATGAGATGAGGGGTACGACACGGGTACAGGGATACGTCATTTTCCAAAAAAAAATAGAATACGGGTGCGTTGGTGGGTACGTCAAATAATAATATATTTTATATTATATATATATATAAATCAGTAAATATTTATCTTGTTAAAAATGCAAATACCGAACCATTTCATAGAACTTAAGAATACATTATAATTATGAGCATTTTTTTAGGGGAAAAAATGATAACCTAACTATCGAATCATTTGATATACTTGTTTTGTGTTTGAGCATAACTTGAAACATCAAGTTTTTAAAATTACACTAGGGCCCCAAACATTATCTAAACATAATTGTATCCAAAAGTTGCAAATACACATGGAAAAATTGGATACTCCTTAGGTACGCACCCGGGCGTACCCAAGAAGTATCGGCACCCGATACGCACCCGACACAAGTACGTTGGCCGTTTGTTAGTACCCATGCTTCCTGGCTTAAAACTTGTGGATGACATGAATGTCTTCCTTTCATAAAAACTAGTAACAATGTACATTAAGAAAATAAGTTATTTTAGAAACTTGATGTTATAGAAAATCAAACAAGTGCGTGCACATGCAAAGAATCAAGCATTCATGAATATAAAACATGACAAACAACTCAAAAAGGGAGTTAGATCTGAAGCATCTCACACCAGAACGTTTAACATGAGAATTAAGCCTCAAAAGATTATTTTTTTTTAATTTTTAATTTTTAATTTTTAATTTCTTTTGTGTGTGTGTGTGGGGTGGGGGGGGGGGGGGATCCGAACCTTAGCAGGAAGTTACTTGGATACTGGAAGAATTAAATAAAGATCACACATACAGTAACAGGTATAAGTAGAAAAAAGAATATTGATGGCAAAGATTCCACCATAACACAATGAATTAGACAACAGAATCTTATAATTAGCGATAAAATGCGGAATGAACTTTATTTTATTTTGTTAAAAGAATAGCTATCTATCTCTATTTTAATACATTACCTGCAATGATGGGTTGAATTTGATATTTCATATACAAGTTTCCTCTCATCCGGCTCAAGTAATTATACCAAATAAAAAAGGGATTAATTGTATTTCGATCATAGAAGATATAACCATACACAACCATTGTCCGACTTAACTGCGTTTCAAACTTATTAGTAGTGTTAATGAAAATAGCAAATCTTATTATTCTTTTGAACCTTCCAGATAACCGACCTCGAGAAATTAATAATCTACCATATTCTTACAGGCACAATATACAAGAGAAGCGGATCATGATCATTAAATCTCGCTTCTCCAATAATTAAGTTCACAACTAAAAATGAAATAAAGCTAATTACAGACATTCTAGGCCAATGTCATGCTTCGCTTCTGTTGGGATTAGGAGCATGCATAACTCACTGCTCTAAACAGGGTCAGAACTAATGTGCAGAAAACTAAAATAGTGTAATGCAACAACAGCGAGAGTACTAGAAGAATTCCTAAAATACAAATAACCATGTACTAATGGGAGAAAAAAAACGTCACAACTAACTTTGCCCCTATTCATACTTGTCTTTCTAGTACTAATCTTCATGTCTCTTTCTAAGCTAAATTTAATACTAAATGAATTGTAAAGAAAGAAGAATTACTCAATCAATCTAACAAAGCATCAAAGAGGATGGTTATTATTGATCAAAATCTCACCAGGGTTCCTCAGCTCATCAGGATCAGCCAGTGAGTGCCCCCTAAACCGATACGTCTCACACTCCACCAACGTTGGCCCCTCCCCTCTCCTTGCCCTCTCCACCGCCTCCTTCGCCACCTCCCTCACCTTCACTACATCCATCCCATCCACATGCACCCCAGGCATCCCAAACGCCGGCCCCTTCTTCCAAATCTCCGGATCCGACGTCGCCCTCAAATGCGACATCCCTATCGCCCACAAGTTATTCTCCACCACAAACACAATCGGCAGCTTCCACAGCTGCGCCATATTCAAACACTCGAAAAACTGGCCATTGTTAGCAGTACCATCCCCGAAGAAAGCCAATGTCACATTCATATCGTCCTCTTTCACAGTCTTCAACACCTCAGCACTATACTTGGACGCAAACGCAGCGCCAGTAGCAACCGGAATTCCTTCTCCAATGAAAGCAAACCCACCCAAAAGGTTATGCGGCTTGGAAAACATGTGCATGGAACCGCCCTGGCCGCGGCAGCAGCCGGTGGCTTTCCCAAATAACTCGGCCATGACCGAGCTAGCAGGGACGCCCTTGCTGAGGGCGTGGACATGGTCCCTGTACGTGCTGACCACGGAATCCTGCTGGCGAAGGAGACGAATAAATCCAGATGAAACAGCTTCTTGGCCATTGTACAAGTGCACAAATCCGAACATCTTGCCGCGGTAGTACATCTGCGCGCACATGTCTTCGAAGGACCGCCCAAGAACCATGTCTTCGTACAGATCCAGTGCCTCTTCATGATTGATCACCTGCGTGCGCAAATCGCAATCAAACATATCAAACTGATTCAAATTTGAGAGAGAGAGAAGAAAAAACGTACTGGATGAGAGGTGGTGGAGTCGAGGTTTTTCTGGGTGCCTTTCGTCTGCGATGAGATGGCACGAATTTTAAAGGTAGAGGAGAGGTGGAGGGAATTGGGGGTGGGGAATTTGAGGGAGAGGGAGAAGGGGGTGGAAGAAGGGAGGGGGGCGGGTTTGAAGGGGAGGAGGGGGTGATGAGGAGAAGGGAGAAGAAGGTTGAGGGTGGACATGGATGTCATTTTGGGGAAAGATGGGGGTGATTTTCGGATTTGGGATTGAAATTGGGAATATGGGAGGAGGAGGGCGGAGAGAACCGGGGAGGGGGGGAGTCAGGGGACAGACGGGTGTTTGATTTTGACGAGAGGTTGGGAAATTTTGGGGGAGGGGTTTGGGTATGGAGGAAATTTTGAGTCGGGAATTGATTATAGTTGCGCACGTGAGTAATTAAATTGGTCGTACTCTTGTATACGTAGCCGGTTCGTGTCCGCGGTGTGCATATGAGACTTTTTTTTTGGGGCGGAAGACTTATTAGATGAATTTGATAGAATTTTTTACCAAAATGATCCACATTTTGAAAGTATTTACCTAACTGACCCACTTTCGAAAGTATTCATCAAAACGAACCACTCGCTGCCTCAGATAGATAGCGAGTTGGTTAAAACCCTCATTGCTATCTGAGATAGCGAGTCTATAATTACGTGCTTTTTACACTTTGGAGAAAAAATTTATAAAAAAAAATACACAAACTCGCTATCTCCGACAGCGAATGTGTTTGTACCACACTCGCTAATTGAGATAGCGAGTGTATGGCCTTGAAAAAAAATAGCAAATTTATACTCGTTATCTTAGATAGCGTGTGATTTTGTATCGCAATCGCTAACTAAGATAGCGAGTATAGATTATGGACGAATTTTTAAATCATTGGGCTTAGACTCGCTGTCTCAGTTACCGAGTGTGTTTATACCACACTCGCTAACTGAGATAGCGAGTGTCGATTGGAAAAGTTTTTATAGACTCGCAATCTCAGATCTCTCTCACTTTATCGAAACACTCTCTCTCGATGGTGGGTTTAGGGTTTTGAGAGTGGGAGTAGAGAGGGTTGTGAGTGATGAATTGGATCCCATTAGATTTTGGACAGATTTTGTTGGTGAAATAACAAATTTGGGAAGCTAGGGTTTGTTCATTTTGGGTTTCTTTCGGAGTTAGAGAGAAAGGGGGGGGGGGGGGGGGGGGGGGGGGGGGGGGGGGGCGAAACAGCAATTCTTTAATAATTTCCCAATCGACACTCGTTATCTCAGTTAGCGAGTTTAATACAAAATCACTCGCTAACTGAGATAGCGAATGCTGATTGGAAAAAATTTCTTCAATACCTTACACTCGCTATCCCAGATAGCTATTGTGGTACAAACACACTCGTTATCTGAGATAGCAATGGTCGATTGGGAAATTTCCTACACAACCATAAACTCGCTATCTGAGATAGCGAGTGCAGTACAAACATACTCCCTATCTAAGATAGCGAGTATATACTTGATGTTTTTCTTCAAACTCATAACCATAGATTCGCTATCTCATATAGCGACGAGGTTTTATCCAAACTTGCTATCTCAGATAGCGAGGGAATCGTTTTGATAAATACTTTCGAAAGTAGGTCAGTTTGGTAAATACTTTGAAAAAGTGGGTGATTTTGGTAAACAGTTCCATCCACTGTCGGTCGCTAAAAGTGTAAAATAAGTCTCACTATCGTTTGTTAATTATGCATATTTAGTAAATGAAGTGAATAGTTGACATCTAAATATAGTAATTTGTTTTCGCAATCGCTAAATTTAGAGAACCAAAGATGAAGCTTCGTCCGTTTAAAAAATAATAATTTAATTTGGTTGGACATAAGAGCACACTCCGTCTGATAACTAATTCATAAATTTCTTTTCTGAAAAATTACAAAAATGTTATTCAAATATTACGAAAATGCTATTAATTAAATACAAAACTACCATTACAAAAAACTCGAATGGGCAGCACTTCTGTCAAAATTTTCTTTCAATTATTACGAAAGTATCATTACTTAATTATGAAAATGCCATTGATTTTTTTTATTTTATGAAATAGCTGGAAGAAGATCATCCATCTGATTTTTTTATTTATTATTTATTTTTGCAGATTGAGCACCAACATTAGCAGGCTTTCCCTCTCATTATTATTTGCCAATTGTTAAAAGTGCATATTTTAGAAGTGACTATTTTGGATGCTCTTAGAAGTGGACCATCGATTTTTGCCTAGATAGGGAAATTATGTGATCTATACAATCTTACTCGCTATAATAGTGGAATTTGCATTGGAGGTGGGAGAGAGTAGGGTTAACTCACTCGCTATAATTATATGGCACTTGCATTGCAGGCGAAGATAGTGATATGTTATTTTGTGATACACACAGGGCCGGGCATCCCAATGTAGGCCGGGGTACGGCCGATTCGCATGCCCCCAAAATTTTTGCAATTTTAGAGGTTTCAAATTTTTTTCCCTGTATTTATCTATATGTATTTTTTACGTAATATTTTTTTAGAAGCTCCCAATTTTATTTTATTTTTTTGACTTTTGTATTTTAAATTAGCGATTGACAAGCTTATTTTAGTTGGACTTTGATTTGTATAAATATTTTGTTTTCTCAAATCTCTAAATTTTTATATATTTCTTTATATATATATATATCGGTTTTTAAGAATTGTAGGAATTTTTTTTTATATAACGCGGATAGAGTATTAAGACTCCAGCCCAATCAATTAATATAAAAGAATAGTACAAAGGAATTTTACACGATGTAAAATTAGCATAAAAAAAAAAGCAAACAACCAGACAAAGAACCCCCCCACCATCGGCAATGGAATGCACTGCCAACAAATACATAGCAGAGCCGAAACAGACAACCCCAACAAACCGGCATCCAAAGAAAGAAGTTGAACCCAGACACAAAGGAAACGGCGTTGAATAGTCGTTGGATCCTCAGTAGCTGCTTCACCAATTGTCAGAATTACCAAACAGCGAGCAGGAACAGCCGAGTCAGCGGACCAGCAAGTCGCACCAAGCATCTGGCCACAGCCAAGCCGAATCCAAGTGACCAAATAGAGGTACAGTCAGCACCGCAGCGCCGAGGAAAAGGTGTCACAGGCAACACACAGGCAAGAGGCCTTGAAATGCGAAAACATCAAACAAACAAACACCCAAAAATAAACGAGAGACAGGACCACATAAAGGCAGCAACCGACGAAGAAACACACAGAGGTACAAGAAGCAACACCAAACCCATACAGGCGCTAAGAGAACGAAGTGACTGGCCGCAGGTAGGGCTGCAAACGAATCGAGCTATTCGCGAGCTATTTGGCTCGATCTCGGTCAAAGCTCGGCTCGAACCGAGCTCGTTTCGTAAACGAGTCGAGCTCGAGCTTTTATTTTTATTTTTTAGGCTAAGCTCGCGGGCTATTCGGCTCGAATATGGTCAAAGCTCGGGTCGAACCAAGCTCGAGCTCAAAATTGAGCTCGTTTCGTAAACGAGCCGAGCTCGAGCCTGAAGGTATTCGGCTCGGCTCGGCTCGATTGCAGCCCTAGCCACAGGTAGCAGCAGCACAGGCCTACGCCTCAACGGAGACGAAAGTGGTGGCTACCGACAGGAGACAGCAGCCAGGGTAAAGGAAATGCACACAGCTACAACAAAAGCAAAATGAACACTTCCAACGTCAAGAATAAGAAAGGTAGACCTCAGAAAAGGAGGAAACCAACTGCAGCCAGAAGAAAACTCAAAAACAAAACCAGAAAGCAGTAGTTAATAGCACATAGGAGATAAAAAACATAAGTTGTTCACAGTGAAAAGGTAGTAAAGTTAAAAGTAGAACAAAACATGTCACAGTAGAACAAAAAGGACCGCTGGTTCAGTCATGGTAGTCACCAAAATCGAGCCCCAAAATACCCCAGGAGATCAAAAGAACAGAGAAACACAATTCCTTAGGATTAGCCCTGCAAAATGAACCAATAAGACAAGAATTAGGGAGGAACCAAAGTAGCATGAGAATTAAAGGAGTTATAAGAACGCAGAAAAAGTATAGCCTCGTCTAATCTGTAAAGAAACAAAGATTGAACCTTGATGCGAGGTAAATACGAGGGCCAATAATTTGCAAAAAATAAGAACTCATCTATAATAGTGACAATAGTTTTAGAGGAGTGATTAAAGAGCGGTTATTTCTTTCCATCCAGATAACCCAAATGATGGCCATGGTCGATAAGATCCATGACTTACGGTATTTTTTACTAACAGATTTACAGTACCAGATATCTAGGAGGGAGGGAGGAAGAGAGGGAACTTGCCATGCCATAAGACATGTCTGCCAAATCTGCTGAGTAAAGTCACAGTTTAAGACCAGACGATCAATATCTTCGTGGCAATGATTGCACAGCACACAAAGCTGACCAATCGCTAAATTCATCTTATTGAGGATCTCAACTGTAAGTAATCTGTTATTAGTAGCGAGCCAAGCCAGAATTTTGACCTTCAATGATGCACAACAACTCCAAATGTAACCCACGAATGGAGAGTTGACGCCCCCATGATTGAGAAAGTTGTAAAAGGATTTAACCGAGAACAAACCAGAGCTCGTCCAACACCAACAAAAGTCTTCTTTGGGTTGCCAATCGTAGATATTTAAAAGGGATAATAGATGATTGTACCCACGAAGAGGATGTGTAGGGAAAAAAAGTAGGAAAAAAAAAATTTCAAAAAATGTTTTAACAACTTTTATTTTTAAAAAAACATATTTTGTATGAGATCTCATTTCGGGAGTTCGCCTTGGGCCTCTGTAAACTTAGGGCCAGCCCTGGATACACGACCAAATAAAACTCGTAGATAACTCTATGGAAAACATACCAATAAAAAACTTCTCTTTGCTATAAAAAGGCTATTAAATTGGATAACAATGTCAAATAGATTAGAGCGACATTACTTAATTGGGAGATCAACGTCAATTTAGTGATAGTCCAAATAACATCCTAATCCGATAATTCACTATGATTGGATTATGGATCTAGGGTCGGCCTTGAGTTCCAGGGGACTCTAGGTAAAAGGCCCAAATAATTATTTTTAGGGGTCCCTAATAACAATTTTTTTTAACGCGCAAAATACGTGTCTATATTTACAAGACAATACAAATTTAGGGGCCCTAAAATTGCAAAAAATCTGGGGGCTTGAAGCGGCCGCCTCACCTGCCTCAAGGTGGGGGCTGGCCCTATATGGATCCATCATTTTCTTAGTGCATGTTATGCCAACGTTGATTACTGGATCCGAATCATTTAATATCCAAGTAACCCAACCTACATTTATAACTGGCTAAATTTGCGACGCTCCGCCCGTCGTCGGCTCCCGGCCGTCCCGGCCTGGCCCGTCCCGGCCTGGCCCGTCCCGGCCTGGCCCGTCCCGCGGCTTCTCGCCTCCCTCCTCGGTGGGGGCGGGCGGCACGGGCGGCTGGTGCTGCGGTGCCCCAGAGGTCACTCCGAAGACGTGCAGTATTTAGGCTGTTTTTTTCATTAATCCTTCATTAATGAAATTCGTGACCTAGGTCACTTTTATCCACACAAAAAAAAAAAAAAAAAAAAAAAAAAAAGGCTAAATTTGCTACTCTAAGAGCATCAGCGGTCGATGGCTAAAAAAAACGATTTTAAAAAAATAAAAATAAATGAGTGTTATAATCGTTGGCAAAATACCTAAAATTTAAGTTTGAAGGAAAAAGTGGCCGGCTATATTTGGAAGAAGATATAGAAATTTGAAAAATATAGCCGACAAATGATGATCTTTTATCCGTTCATTTTAATTTAAAAAATAGGACGAAAGATCATCAATCATCGTTTCTTATTTCCCGTCTGAATTTTTATTATTAAAATCGATCAAACGGTCCGATCAAATTTTTATAAAAAAGATTTGGACGGGAAATCATTCCCCGTTCCCTAAATAAATTCAGGGATTTATTTTTTGAAAGTAAAAAACCTCGAACGAAAGGTTTTTTTAAAAAAATTGATGGACGAAAAATCATCCCTAGTTTGATCGATTTATAATTTTTTTTAAAAAAAAGTTGGACAAGAAATTACCTTTCGTCCATTGATTTTTTTAAAATCAAAATCAAAATTTTGGATTTAAACGACTAAAGCTCAAACACAAAATTTTCATTCATATATAATATCCAAAATTTGAAATTGAATGACTACAAATGCTCTAACCACAAAATAAAATTATATGACCACACAGTCATAAAAAGTCATACGGCAGAAGATTCGAGTCTTTGATTCTCTATTAAAAAACGTGCCCAACGTAAGAGCATCTGTAGTCGTTGGCCATTTTGTCAAAATTTCCAAATTTTGGCAAAAAAAGGTGCTGTAGTCGTTGGCCAAATACCCAAAATTTGGGTTTCGTAGCTACAGTAGTCGGCTATATTTAGCAGACGAAATGACAATTGCCGAAATATAGCTAACGAAAGATGATTTTTCCGTTGGAGAGATCGGACGAAATATTATTTTTCGTCGGAGAGATTTTTTTTTCTTTCACGCGTACTCATCAAACGAGGGGATTAATCTCCGTCCCTTTAATTTTTTAAATTTTTTTTAAACGGTCGGATGGAAAATGATTTCTCGTCCGTCCCATTTAAAAAAACAAAAAATCCTCAAACGAAAGTTCATACACCGTCCTAGGATCCAGCAGGTCCATTATTTATTTATTTTTTTGGTTTAAATGTCACCATCAGAACTTTTAATTATTTTTTCAGGATTTTTTTTAACGTCGAACGAAAAATAATTTACCATCCGTCCTATTTGAATTTTGAAAAAAATCGAATTTTGGCAAACAACAACTGCAAACCAAAACTATTTTTCTATTTGCTATTTGTCAAATACCTAAATTTTGACTTTAACGACTGCATATGCTCTGAGGGACAATGTCTTTGAAGATAAATTAAGCAGAATCAAAGACTGAGATCTTCTTGTCATATGATTATTTCTTTTATGGCCGGCATGTGCATATGATTTTTTCCCTCAAACCACGATCCGCCCGCTTTCAGAATATAAAAAAGAAAGAGAAGAAATTACCTTCCCTTGCCCTTGGGTTTCCAGCTCAACAAATAAGCCGATTGCAAACCTAAGTCCAAATTCATTGGTCCAGCCCATCTAAAGGCCCAAACACCTCCAGGCCCTAACCCCTCCTTGTAAATACTCTCAAAACCCTAACTCCCTTACCCTAATTTCATTTCACCCCCGCCGCGACCACCACCAACCCCCATTCTCCCCCTATGGGTCGCGTCATCCGAGCCCAGCGTAAAGGTGCCGGATCCGTCTTCAAATCCCATACCCACCACCGTAAGGGCCCGGCCCGCTTCCGCTCCCTCGACTTCGGCGAGCGCAACGGCTACCTCAAGGGCGTCGTCACCGACATCATCCATGACCCCGGCCGCGGCGCCCCCCTCGCCCGCGTCACCTTCCGCCACCCCTTCCGGTACAAGCACCAGAAGGAGCTCTTCGTCGCCGCCGAGGGCATGTACACCGGCCAGTTCCTCTACTGTGGAAAGAAGGCGGCGCTCATGGTCGGAAACGTGCTGCCGCTCAGGGCGATTCCCGAGGGGGCGGTGGTTTGCAATGTGGAGACTCATGTCGGGGATCGGGGAGTCGTTGCGAGGGCGTCTGGGGATTACGCGATTGTTATCAGTCACAATCCTGATAATGGAACCTCACGGTAGAATTCTTATTTATGTTTTTGTTGATTTTAGGGTTTGATTTGTTTATATCTTTTTTTAACTGTTCAGATATAGGGTTCGTATGTGGCTGTTTTTAATCTCTTAAATAGAAATAAATGTAGTTGAAATGTTGATTCATTTTATGGTTTAAATAGAAATTAATGTAGTTGAAATGTTGATTCTTTTTTTGCTTTAAAACATTTTTTCCTTTACTTTTTATTTAATATTTGTAGTGATGAAATATGGATCGACGCATTGTACATATTAGATGTGTTGTATTTACTTATTTTTGGACATTCAATTGTAACAACTCTTCCAAGTCATTTAGTTAGCATCTAATCATAAACTTAATTATGGGGGTAATGTATATTTTCTTTTATAGAATAACTAGATTTGCCTGTGGCCACGTGCCTACGGCATGTCTTCAAAACGATACAGCATATGAAAAGTCTTGTAAACAGTAAATGAACAATTATGTAGCTGAAGTATGAATAGTATGACAATAATTAGTTGTAAATAAAAGTCCATATTTCTATTAATATATGGTGAAAAATAATTATAAATTAGGGTATAAAAGTCTATGTTTCTCTCTCTCTCTCTCTCTCTCTCTCTCTCTCTCTCTCTCTATATATATATATATATATATAATATATATATATATATATATATAGAGAGAGAGAGAGAGAGAGAGAGAGAGAGAGAGATAATTAAATAAATAAATGGATTTTTTGGTGGGATTTTTTATGCATCAAGACTGAAAATCTGCTATTGTGATTATGAAAACACAATTCGTTATGACATAGCCAAAGACCTCATAACGTAGCAGCTGCAGAAATATTCCAAGCTTTGTTTTTGCTTTGTTTTGCTTATGTATTTTGGAGCAATGTGTTGTGCATGTAGCGGTTGGTGTGTAAATGAAGTAGTTGTTGTGGTGTTCATATAAGCATTGGACTGATAACCCGAATTTAATTTGAAATCTAAAATGATTTTTCAAAAGTTAGCCTTAGATGGAGTATAGCTTTGGCCTAAATGTTTAGTCATACGCTATTTTGGACAGTTAAATGTAGCTGATAAATTTTCTAACTATTGGTTTATGTTTAAGCAAAACTCTAATATATAAGCATTCTTCTATATTTCGTACGTACATCTATTTCTGCATGTGTATGTGAGCTGTTTTATTAGTTATCATTGGTTTTCCACCTGTTAACCATTTGTTGTATTTTTGTAGTCAAAAGAAATGACCACAATACTTTTTTTGATTTAGTATAAAGACTTCAATATTAGATTGCTTTTATGCTTGATCTTTGATAGTCGAACGATGATTGTTCCCCTACTGAATATAACAGAGTACGATGATTGTTCCCCTACTGAATATAACAGAGTGAGGCTTCGCGAATGTATAGACACTTCATCATACTTGTCCAATTCTATATACAACCTAGTTCCATTCAAGCTCTTAACAAACAATACACTCATAGAGAAATAGAGAAATTACATGATCATTAAAGCCCGAAAAAATTGATTGTTTGCCCTGTTTGTTTCCTGTATCATGTCATCTTTTGCATATGAATCTGTGGAGCCTGCTAGTTGGCTATTTTTTGTGGTAGAAGCGCATTGGTTATCTAATTCTAATTTTCTCACTTGCTTACCTTGAAGGATTATACTTTTATATGATTGACCCTTACTCATTTTCCCCTAATTAAATAATTAATTATATAAAGATTAAAGATCTATTTGGGATGCCCTTCACTAAAAGCACTAACGCTCATTGTATCCTCAACAGGATCAAGCTCCCCTCTGGTGCCAAGAAGATTGTGCCAAGTGGATGCCGTGCTATGATTGGGCAAGTTGCTGGTGGTGGAAGAACTGAGAAACCGCTTCTCAAAGCAGGAAATGCCTACCACAAGTTCAGGGTGAAGAGAAACTGCTGGCCAAAGGTTCGTGGTGTGGCTATGAATCCAGTGGAGCATCCCCATGGTGGTGGTAATCACCAGCATATTGGTCACGCTTCCACTGTCCGCCGTGATGCTCCTCCTGGTCAAAAGGTGGGTCTCATTGCTGCTAGGAGAACAGGCCGGCTCAGGGGACAAGCTGCTGCTTCTGCTTCCAGGGCTGATTAGGCTTAAGAACCAAGGAAGTCAAATTTCTCTTTTTGTTCGGATTGCTTTCGAGCTTGATATGTTTTTGAACTGAATAGAGCTTGATATGTTTTTGAGTGTCTTATTTTTATTTAGTATTTTATAAACATGGTGAACTCGGTGCATGGTTATTGTTATTGGAAGAGATTTTTTTCGTCGGTTTATCTTCCATTTGGTTCTTTGCTATGTGATGCTTTTGTAAGCAGAAATTAGAGATGGTATTCTGCACTGTGTTGTATTTGTAACAAGAAATTAGAGATTGGTGTTTCTTGCAGGCTTGTCTGCACATCTGCCATAAAATGCTCTTTAACCCTCATACATGATTTTCGAAAGAAATAGAAAAATGTTTTGCACATTGGATGGGAGTTCTGTTTTTTTAGTACTGATTATGTGCTATCTTCTAACAAATATTGCTTTTCGTCATTCCACATTACTTACGAGGACTATAATAATTTGGCAAATTTGGGTTGTCCTTTTGCAATAGAGCAATAGTGATAAAACAACATTTTTTTACTATTTCTGCATTCAGTGCAGAGAACTGCTCTTATTTATGAACATGGGCACTGTATGGAAGTATGTATTTAGTTTTGGTGGAGTAGCACCTCTTTGTTGTTCCAGGGCTGAATCGAGCTATTCGGCTCCAGCTCGGCTCGAGCCCAAAACTGAGCTCATTTCTTTAACGAGGCGAGCTCCAGCTTGGGTTTTTTTTTTTTTTTTTTTTTAATTTAGGCTAAGCTCGCGAGCTATTCGGCTCGAATACAGTCAAAGCTCGGCTCGAACCGAGCTCGAACTCAAAAGTCAAAACTTAGCTTGTTTTCTTGACTACCTGAGCTCGAGCTTGAAGATATTCGACTCGGCTCAGCTCGATTGCAGCCCTAGGTTGTTCCCGCACTGTTCATAAAAAAGGTTCTGCTCTTATTTATGAACACATACTGATGCAATATGTATATATTTCTCATTTCTAATATTATAATGGAAGAATTGGGGTTTCGTAATTTGTAGATAATTCAATTTATGTGCATCATCCGTGCGCATTAAATTTTCCAATTCAAATTTGCAACTTAAGAAAAAGAGCATGCATTGCACGTGCAGATTAAATTATCCAATTTTGATAAAATATAAACGATACCTATTATATTAATGGCTAAAATTGAAAAAAAAAACCCTAAACTGTCCATATATGCAGAAAATCTCACTCACTTTTTTTTATGCAGAAAACCACACTCAACTATTGTGCGAAAAGCCACATCATGACTCCGTTAGGGTTCCGTTATACGGGTGGTTTTTCGCACACATAGTTGAGTGTGATTTTCTGCATAAAAAAAAGGTGAGTGAGGTTTTCTGCATTAAAAAAAAAGGTGAGTGAAGTTTTCTGCATATATGAGATAGTTTAAGGATTTTTTTTCAATTTTAGCCTAACGAAACCCTAAGAGCATCCACAGTCGTTTGCTTATTTGCCATTTTTGCCTTTTTTGGTACTGTAGCGCTCACAGTCGTTTGCTATTTTGTCATTTTTTGACAAAAGCGCTACAGTAGAAAGGGAGAAATAGCAAACGAAATAGCAAAATGCATATTATAGCTGACGAAACATCATGTTTCGTCTGGATTATTTAATTATATTTTTAATTGATCGGACGAAACATGATGTTTCGTCCGAATTAAAATAAATATAAAAACCGAATTAAATAACTTTTTGGAATGGGAATAAACATGATGTTTCGTCCCATGTCCCATTCATAAAAAAAAAAAAAAAGTGAAAAATCAAAGGGTAAAACTACACATACTATATAGAACAATGTTTTGGCTGTTTGAGCTCTCAGTTTGTACTAGGCATGGGTAAACTAGACTTATCCAATGGCATTAATAACTAAAAAAAAAAAAAGAAAAAAGTGAAAAACGAATCCCCCAACCCGGATGACACATGATGTGTCGCTCCAACCATTCTTTTGCTTTTTTTTTATTTTTAAATGTCGGAATGAACATCATGCTTCGTCTCACCTATTTTTTTTATTTTTTTTATTTTTTTTTTTGGACGAAACATCATGTTTCGTCCCGTATTTTTTATTAATATTTTCTAACTTTCGGCCCGTATAAATTAATTTTTTATTATGAGACGAAACATCATGCTTCGTCTGATTTTTTTATAACTAACTTATGCATTTTATACTATTTGACGACTGCAGCAAAACGAAGAAATGGATCGCTATAAAATGCATTTTGCCATTTTCTCCGTTGAACGATTGTGGATGCTCTAACGGAGTCATGATGTAGTTTTTCGTACAATAGTTGAATGTGATTTTCTGCATAAAAAAAAAGTGAGTGAGATTTTCTGCATATATAAGATAGTTTAAGAGTACTTTTCAATTTTAGCCTATATTAATTTGGAAAAGTAGGAGGAGCTCAAGAATAAGAGGAGCCACATAAGTACAAGTAATTTTTCCATGTGAATCTACTGTGACCGACTCGGGATCCCTAAGGCTAGTAGTCAAGGTGGCATACTGGCATGCATATCAAATTCATCATTGAATTCTTAATGTTCTGTTCGGAATATCCAAAAAAGACCAGATATCTGATTGGCTTCATTTTATTTTCCCTCCTTTTATTGGATAGGGTGACTGACCCAGCCAAATTAGTGGAGTAATTTTTATTTTATTTTATTATTTTTTTTATATAAAAGATGACCACGTCATCGCTCCATTAATCTCTAATAATATTATAATGGGAGAAGGCCTTAGTTTCATTTGTAAATGTTTTGTCATTCTACCAACCCGTGCAATGCACGTGCATAACTATTATAAAGGAGGTCCTAGGTTCAAATCAAGAATACGTCTAAATTTTTATTTTTAAAAACTATATTTATTAAAACGTGCATCGGGCCTTAGTGTAATTTGTCCATCTACCAATTCGTGCAACGCACGTGCATAACTATTGTAAATGAGATTTTAGATTAAATCCAGACTACGTCTAAATCTTTACTTTTAAAAAAACTATATTTATTAAGACGTGCATCGCACGTGTAAACTGCGAGGGCAAGTGGTTATAATCTCTAATCTCTAATATTATAATCTCTAATATTATAATGGGAGAAGGCCTTAGTGTCATTTATCATTTTGTCATTCTACCAATATGTGTAACGCACGTACATAACTAATATAAACGAGGTTTCCGGTTCAAATCCTCCTTACGTCAGAGTTTTATTTTTATTTTTTGAAATTATTAAAACGTGCATCGCACGTGTAAATTATTAGTGATAGATAATGAAACAAAGACATACCAAAACACATTCAAAAGTAGGAGCTTAAAGCTCCCAATACCATCCACCTACACATCCAGTTGATATGAAACACAAAATAAACAGTTATTACAATCGTGACATGAAAAGCAGTAAAAGAAGACACCCGCCTCTAAACCTCCTCGGCTATCTTCATCTTTTTCCTTGCCCAATCATGGATGAGAAGAAAAATTTTATGCATTGAAGTTGAGACTGAATATAAGTGATTGCGAAAGCATAAGTCGTTCCGATCAAGCCATAGGTTCCAAACTGTTGCTGCTACCGCTATATCCCATGCCGGTCTATTCTTTATCCTAATTATGTTATCCCTCATTCTACCCCACACGTCTGTAGACACATTAGAACGCTCTGCGCAACCAAACCCCCTACAGATAACTTCCCAAGTGTTTCTCGCCTTATGACATGTGAAAAAGATGTGTGTTACATTTTCTTCTGCCTCTAAACAATACTCACACCTGACATCTATAAGCATATTTCTTTTCCTTAGATTGACTTTGGACAGAATAGCGTCATTGAACACCAACCAATAGAAAACTTTCACTTTTAGTGATGATTTGGTTCCCTAGATTATGTTCTGTTCTTTGCTTCTAATACCACCGTCAATAAGCCATCTGTACATTGACGACACCGAAAATTGTTGAGACTCGCCGATATTCCACCATCTTTCATCTGCCGCATTGCTCATATGCTCTCCTTCTGTTTGAACTAACCTATTTAGTTCTTCAAAGTGACGGGTGCTCTCAGGTGATTGTCGAACAAACCTAATTAGTGGAGTAATTATCGAAGGCAATGTGGCTTCCACCATAAAATATTTCTTCTTACATTTAATTCTTTACAGTAGCGTTCAGATTTACATTTTTAGGTGCAAATTTTGCATATAGAAACTTGCAGAAACGCCTATGCTATTTGTAACAAAGCGCTTGCCTTTTCTTGGACGAATTTCAAACAAAACCATACACTCGGAATACCGAGAATGCAAATAGTCCAATACGAGTGTCAGGTGCTTCAAATCAGCAAATGCATAGATGAACAGAGAAAAGAGAAACTAGCTGCAAGAAAAAATGTAAACATCTCTAATTTCTAATATTATAATAGAAGTTAGAATTGTCATTTATAAACAAACAAACTCATGCATTGTCCATGCATAACTAATATAAAAGATAAATATTCCAGATTCGAGGCCAAATTACATCGAAGTTCTTACTTTTAAAAATATATATTTATTAAAAACGTGCATTGCACGTGTAAATTACTAGTCTTGCATAATGAGAGAAAAAATTTAACCAAATATGTTGATGCAGTTGGACCGAACTTGCTTGGTATTAGATTATGAATTTTCGTATTCTATACATAATACATGTCATGAATAGTAAAGTCATAGTAGGTACAAATACCGATCTTGGATCTTGAGAACGTGCACGGCCCTTGATTACTGTTCTCTTACCACCTGCTTCCAGGAAACTAGAAAAAGAGAAAATGAACATGAAATAAATGATATCATCAAATACTTGTCCCACTACATGTATTGACAAAATGTAATAGACTACAGAAATAATAATAGACATAATTTTGTATAAGAAATCGTGTACAATTGTGATATTGTAAGATGTATTATTGCTTACATTCAGACCCTCTTTCATGGGAGAGAATTTATAGAGGGATTTTCAGCCGAGATGAGAAGATACTAAAGGAGATAGCTCTGCAGAGCATGAGAACGGCCAATAAGAAAATTACACACATTACAAAATACCGAATAGATAAAATGAACATTGATAAATAGAAAAAAAAAAGTAGAAGACAGAATAATTCATTAAACTGTTACAGAAGGAGAGTCCTTCAGTTTTGGAACCTTAAATCTGGAATGGAATACTGCCGGTTTCTCTACCAGTGGGTTAGTCCTTGTCCTTCGACTGGTAGAACATCGAACAAGTCCCTGCCAGGTAATTAGGAAATTAAGATCAGAAAAGAGAGAAGAAAGTTGGCATCTACCCAATTCATCATAATTATATTTTTGGTTCTATAACTATCTTAGATGAAGTAGTAACACAAGTTTTTTCAGGAAAGAAATCTATTTTTTCAATTAAGCTAAGTCTATATAAGTATATTTTAAACACATAAGAATATTAAATTAAATAAAGATACTTCCAACTCGACATAAACCTCAATATATCGCCAGAAATTCTCTCTTTGAGGCCTGTACCTAAAGTCACATATTTTTTCAATTAAGCGAAGTCTACGTAAGTATAGTTTAAACACATAAGAATATTAAATTAACTATAGATACTTCCAACTCGGACATCAACCTCAGTATATCCTTTTGTGACTGACGAAGCCAGAACGAGGCCTGTACCTAAAGTCACATATATATCATTCTATTATTTGATTGATGTTTTTATATTGAAATAAATAATAAAACCATTCTGAGTCTTATAAAAGGCTAAATTTGAAAAAACACCCCTCAATTATATATGTTTCTTATTATTTATTAAACACCCCTTAACTTTTTTTATAACAAACACGCCTCAACTTTTTTTTCCTCAAAATGCAGAGTTAAGGTTTTTTTTTTTCAAACATTAATGAAAGTTTATGGGTGTTTTTTGTATCACAACTTAAAGTTGAGGGATGTTTTTTTATCATTAATACAGTTCAGGTAGTTTTTCCAAACAAAAATTTAGTGAACCAAATTGAGAAAAAAGTTGGGGCGAATGATCAGATGAAACACATAGAAACACATATAGTTCATAGTTGAGGGCTGTTTTTTCAAATTTAGCCCTTGTAAAATCTAATGCGACTCCAATACTATTAAGGGTTTTAGCAAATGCCTGATTGGGCTTCCTATGAAGTTTAACAATAATGCTTTTAACTGATTCTTTATGATCAATTTTGGAGGAACTAGCAAAGCTACAAATAGTGATTCCAATATTTCCAGAGATACAAGGTAGATTATAAATCCACAAGCGGTTTAGATACCCACAAATTTCACACATCTTAAAAATATCCTTGCCTTGAGTTATTATAAATCTGGATTCTGGATGGTTATGGTCCCTTATGCTGCACTTCTTGAGAGATGGCGGCCTGAAACCCATACCTTCCACCTGCCAGTTGGGCAGATGACCGTAACACTACAGGACGTCTCCGTACTCACTGGTCTTCTAGTCGATGGGCAGACAGTGGCTGGTACGATGGACTTCGAGCCGGTATATCTTGTGGAACAATACCTTGGTTTTGAAGTCGAAACGGGGGCAGTAAATAGAAAGTTCATTCGCTTGAAGTTATTGAAGGAGACTTTCAAGAATAGATGAAATGAAGATTCCACTGAGGTTGAGATTGAGTGCTATTGCATGGCGTACATCTTGACACTATTTGGCGGCGTGATGTTCCCGAATTCGACTGGTCCTTCGGTGTCGTTGATGTACCTGTCATTGATTACCGATGTGCAAAGAGTTGGAAAGTACAGTTGGGGTAGTGCCACATTGGCGTCTCTGTACAGGAGTTTGTGCAACTGCAGTCATGGTTCGGTGCAGATGAATGGACCAATGATCTTAATTCAAGTTTGGAGTTGGAAGCGTATTCATGTTGGTCGGCCCGTAGTGCATAGGCAATCACCAATTAGATCCATCTCCCCGATGACCAACACATGTTACCTCCACTCGGTGTTTACTGGTCCGACAATCTCACATAGAAGGCCAACCCCAATAAATGCCTGACGTACTTTCGAGATGAATTGGATAGGTTGGCAGATGATTGTGTCGTGTGGCAGCCCTACATGGAAGCGCGTATGGGTCAACTACCGCCTATTTGCTTGTATAGGCACGAGCTATGGCTGACAAAGGCACTTCTAATCAACTTTGGCACAGTCGAATTCTACTTCGCTAATAGAGTGCTACGTCAGTTTGGTCTGCTTCAAAGTATTCCTGTTGCTGAACCGTACAATGCCGAGATGCATTCTCTTACTGGAATGGGTTGACAACCCAGTCACAATTGGGCCGCATGCTTGGTTTCTTATGTTGAGAGATGGAATGCGCACAGGTTCGACGAAATCATTGGTGACATTTCTCCGTTCGATGCATCGGTGCATGCGACTTACATGGCTTGGTATGAGAGGATGACTAGACGTTATATCTCTCCCACGGTGCAGACTCCTGCTGGTGTGGAAGTCCCGATTCGTCGACCAGCAGCCGAACCAGCAGATGACCATTCAATGAAATTGCCTATGTTCCAACCGAAGGTATCAGCTCTTCGTAAAATCGTAAATTATTAAGTTTTGTTGTATTCTTTTAATGTTTTTCTAAAATTTTGGTTTATAAATATATACATATGCACTGTATTTAATAATTCAGCTTCTCATGTTGTGTAGATGGCCCATACTTGAATTCAGGCGAAAAAATGTGTTGCTGTGTTGAAGAGTAATGTCGCGGAACCGATGAAGAACTTTGCACGCGAGATGATTACGTCGTGTCGTGCACAAGCTGATATTGTGGACGAGGGAGCTACTTTAGATGCTATACTAACTACTCCTGCACATCGAACCAGTCAGCGTGGTGTTTGTCGAAAAAAGTTGTCCATAGACCTCCATATCGTCCGAGAAACGACTCCGAAGAAGAAGCTGACGGT
The DNA here is from genome assembly GCA_017893485.1 of Hemerocallis citrina. Classification (NCBI taxonomy): domain Eukaryota; kingdom Viridiplantae; phylum Streptophyta; class Magnoliopsida; order Asparagales; family Asphodelaceae; genus Hemerocallis; species Hemerocallis citrina. The sequence continues at coordinate 24,362,064 of CM030362.1, read as the reverse complement.
GAAGAGATTGAAGAAAATGTTGAAGGGGCACAACAACATAAAGAGGATCAGATTCCCTTATCCGTGTCACCCAGGCCACTCCACCGCGTGCTAAAAGGCAAAGGAGACTCCCCACTTTCTTTACACCCGATCCGTTAAGGTATTTTGGTTTGAATGTTTCAATGTTTTTTAATGTATTTTTCAATGTTGTGGGCGAGGGTGGGTATATATGTATTTGTGAACTTCAACCATGTACGTGGATTTGTGAACTTTTATAATTTTGGAATGTATAAAGCAATGTAATTTCGTATGGGGTGTGTGAGTGTGATCGTTTGTGTTTTGATTGTTTGTGTTTTGGAATGTATAAAGCAAAGCAATGTAATTTCGTATTTTGGTCATGTTTCGAGTTTAGTTTCAAATGGAAAGAGTTGAGAAAGGTTGTAGTGTCTTGGTCTGAAATGGTTGAAGTGTATTTGTTGGTAAGGGTTGAAAATTGGTGTAGTGTATTGTACTGAAATGATTGAAGTGTAAATGTGGCAAAATTGTATACAGGGCAGACTGCATATGCAACTTGAAATGGAATGTTTTTTTGCCTAAACTCGCTTTCTCAGAAAGCGAGTCTGGTATTAACCTCCTCGCTTTCTGAGAAAGCGAGAAAGCGAGGATAGAGTCTGTACAAGTTGTTTCTCAGCATACCCAAGACTCGTTTTTTCAGAAAGCGAGTATAGGTGAAATCTCATCGCTTTCTGAGAAAGCGACTGTTGAGTTGAGAGATTTCTAGAGCTTTTTCAGAAAGCGAGTGTAGGCGAAACCTCCTCGCTTTCTGAGAAAGCAACTGTTGAGTTGAGAGATTTCCAGAGCCAAGCTGGTCTCTGAAAATTTTTCTACTCAACAGTCGCTTTCTCAGAAAGCGAGGAAGTTTCGCCAACACTCGCTTTCTGAAAAAGCGAGTGTAGGTAAAATACAATTGCTTTCGCAGAAAGCGACTATTGAGTTGAGAGATTTCCAAAGCCAAGCTGGTCTCTTGAAATTTCTCTACTCTACAGTCGCTTTCTCAGAAAGCGAGGAGGTTTCACCTACACTCGCTTTTTGAGAAGTGACTGTTGAGTTGAGAAATTTCCAGAGGCCAGTCAGGCTCTGGAAATCTCTCAACTCTAAACTCGCATTCTCAGAAAGTTTGGAGGTTTAAACCCGACTTACTTTCTGAGAAAGCGAGTTTAGGGAAAAAAATTCCATTTCAAGCTGCATATGCAGTATGTCCTGTACATTCATATGTACTCCAACATCATGCGACTTACAAATTCATTCACAATCTCTAAACTTTCAATAATTTGGAAACAAATGAGAATTAATTAAACGCATACAAATTAGCAGAAAGTCCACATCACATAATACAACTACAAGCTACTGCAAAGTTGACAAAATAAACCCAAACACATTCGAATTTGACATAGTTTAAATGTTTCGAGATCTTCCATTACTACATCGCCGCTCATTGTGTCCATGCAGCAATCCACATTTCAACATTTCATTCCCGTAACCCTGCTAGACCTATCTCTCGCGCATCCATGTCGTTGCAAATTCTCGTAGATCTTGGCCGGCCTTTCCTTGAACGTCGCAGGCTTGCATCAGCTATGAGTCGTGGTTTATCAAAAGTAGGCCAATATGCTGGATATAGAGTTGGATGAAAGAGGGAAGCCCATGTTTGTGCTAATGCAGTAACTAAGTAAAATTTATCAACAAAAGACTTGTAATCGAATGCACGATATGCACAAGCTGCCAATACATGAGAACATGGAATATGATATAGTTGAAATTTCATACATGTGCATGTTTTAGTACCTAAGTTAACACTTAACAGCGTGCAAGTTCCCACCCTTTCTTTCTCCACCTACCATGCGTAGACCCGTTTTGACGAAAAAAACTCCAGATTCATGATGAAACATTGTAAATAAACTACATAGTACTTATATACAGATAGTAAGAGAATGTAACTATTCTACAATATAAACTGCATTGTACTTACATTAACCGGAACAGATGCTCGTGATCCAGTCGAACGATCAGGTAGACATCTTTGCTTTTGCTCTCCATTGTCTTTTGCACTATTTGAGACACGTTTTCTAGATCTCCTTTTTGGATTACTATCTGATGGCGTCTTCTCCACTTCGAGTTCACTTCTTAATTTATCAACCATTCTGTCCTTGTCTTTGGCTAATGATCTCACGTCCTCTATTTCAAGCTGAAGCTTCTCGATCTTCTCATTGGCCTTCTCAGCTTCTTCAGTGTGCCTCCTCTTATCCAACTCATTCCTAGCTTTTAAATTACTTATCATCTCATCCTTCTCATTTACCAATTTTTGCTGCTCCTGTAAGTTGTTTTGAAGCTTCGCTACTGCTTCATTAGCATGTTGAATCTCTGCCTTCTTGGCCTTAATGATAGCAGTATACTCATTTTCCATTTTCCTTAACTGGTTCCATACAAAATCCTTCTCTAATAACAACGCAGCAATCTCAGCTTCCTTCTTTGAACTGAGCTTCTTATAAGAATTCTTAAGCCTTTTCACCTCTGCTTCGAGAGCCGCACTACATTGTTCACCATCTTTAGAACATTCCACGGCTTCACCAGATTTTCGTCTTTCCTATAATACAAAACCCAAAAAGGACTACACTGTCATACATACACAGCGACTAGATATCAAAGGAAAACTTAGATAAAAACACAATTACTCATATTTAGCTATACCTTCAACTCAGATAGCTCAGCACTCAAACTTTTCACACAAGCACGAAAATCGTCTACATCGGTCTCCGCAAATTCTATTTCAAACGACATAAAAGGAAACATCAGCTTTATGCAACAAATTGCAACTCCAAGCAAAAACAAAATTAACCTGAACACCCTTAAGTAACAAATTAAGGCATGTCTATTCTTTTCTTCAAAATCCCCAATTCCCCGTGTTATCCAAGCAAAAGGCGAAAAAAGAAGACATTTTTCCTATTTAACAGGGGGGAAAAAGATGTTCTAATTTACATTCGAAACCAAAATCGACACAATGTAATTCGAGAGCTCCATAAAAACAAAAAGAGAAAGAAAAGGCATCTAACCATACTGCTTCTTGAAGCGCGAGCTCTCTGCCTGCTTCATCGCCGCGAAAAGCTCCAACTTTGATTCCTGAATCTTGCGACTCTTTGCCTCCTCTTTCTTAATCTACACAGAACGTACGTTAACATCTCAATCTCAAAATCAAAATTTGCACAAAAAGGGGATTTAGGGTTAGGGTTTGGAAAGGGAGCAAACCTGAGCGATGTGGGATTGGAGGAGGCGGGTTTTGGAGGACAAGTGATCGTGCTGGATGTGGATGTACTTTTCGAGGAACTTGCGGTCGTCGGCTAGGGTTTCGAGTTGGGATTGCTGAGATTGGAGGAGTTCGACCATGGCGTTGAATATGGAGTCCCATTGTTTGCGATCGGAAGATGAGGGCTGAGATTTTTGGCGTTTTCTCGCCATGGATTTGCAGTTGGAGCGCTTTAGAGAGAGAGATTTGAATGTTGATGAGCGACAGAGGGGAGAAAAGAATGAAAATATGACCGTTGGGTTTCTTGGTAAAAGGTTGTGTTGTAAGAGAGTCGAGTGATTATAGGGAAGGATATTTGATGCATCATCTACCGTTGGTTACTTCTTTTTCTTTTTCTTTATTATGTAGTTTATTAGTAGCATGAAATTCTTTTTTTTCTTAAACTAAAAATTCTGAAATTTAAAACTTCTTTTTTTTCAATAATTGTTGCTGCTGATTTTGGTGTGGAAGCGAAACAGATGAATTTGGGGATTTTTGAGAAAACGAATAAGACAAACCTGTTGACCTAATTGGAGAGGAATTTTTATAGTCATTTAGGAATCCGTTTCGAGATAAAAACAAATCTCTACTTCCTAGTGTGGAAGGATAGAAGTGGTTAAAACTACCTCTTTAGAGATAATTATGAATCTGGTTGGGACCCGTACCCAGTAGGACAGATCCGTTCATGAGTTATTAGGTTTTGAAGAAAGACTCAGTTTCTATTTCAAATCCGTTTGTAGGTGAAATTACCGTTTTACCTCTGAGAGCTTTAAAATTCGTGCCCGATTTGAACGGTCCCGATTTAATTCTATTTTTAGTCATATCAATAATAATCAGGAAATTGCAATATAACACAACATAATTACATCCTAGTGTATACTTGAGCATGTAGCATCGGCATCAATTAAAGAAACAAATTCAAATGGAAAAACAGAATCAAAATACAAATTTCTTTCTTCAAGCATGCTCTTGTTCACAAACTAGTTTGCCAGTGGGTTTCCTTCACGCAACACATAAGGAAATTTTTGCTGAACCCAAGCTTAGTAATTACTGCTTAGTATCCAGTATCATAGATGGTAGATTATCTTCGAAAGGCTATGAATAACCTGTTGTTATACAGTAAGTTATTATAACTGGGATTAAGCCCCGGATAATTGCTATTCAATCATGATCATTTGCTGTAGTGTAGTTATCCATTTGTTTATACCTACACCAACTAATGACTAGATAAGAGTCTCAGTTTCCAAAAAAAAGGTGTTTTTCTGTGAAGTGAACCGTAACTAGATTTTTATTAAGCACCACAGACATCGCTTTTTCTTTTAAAAATAATCTCTACAACGTCAAGTGGAAAGGATGGAGCAACCCAATTGACAAATTGAATGTGTTGTTATATTTCATTGAATACACAATGGTTTATATATACCAAATTACAAAATAGAAATCCACCATAAAAGGGGTTGGTTAACAAAATAAAAACAAACTTAAACAATTTGAAATATGGTTAGAATGTGATAAGATCAAATCTCCTATAATCTCTACTCTCCTCCTATGATCTCTACATTCCCCCTCAAGTTGAACAGTGGATGTTTAATACGTTCAACTTAGAAACCGGATTGAGAAACTGAGCCTTTCCTAAAGGCTTCGTGAAGATGTCTGCCAACTGTAAAGATGATGAAACTTTAGCTACTTGTATCACACCAAACTGAATTTTCTCCCTTATAAAAAAGCAATCGATCTCTATATTGTTCTTTCATGAAAAAAAGGGATTAGAAGCTATATGTAGGGCTGCCTGGTTATCACAAAACAAGACAGTTTGTCATAGGGAACACAGAGTCTTTAAGAGATATCTCATCCAAACAATCTCAGAGCATGCAGAAGTCATGGACTTATACTCAGCCTCTGCAGAAGAACGAGAAACAGTAGTTTGCTTCTTGGTGCGCCAAGAAACAGCAGAAGAACCAAGGAAAGCAATATAACTTGATGTAGAACGCCTGGTATCCTTACAACCTGCCCAATCTGAGTCACAATAAACTCGAAGATCCAAAGAGAATTTTGAGGGGAGAAGAATACCTCGCCCGGGTGTCTGTTTCAAATATCTGAGAATTCGAACAGCTACATCAAAGTGAGGGCATCAAAGTAAGGGCGACGAGGTTTACTCACAAACTGACTCAATAGATTAACAAAGTAATGTATGGCCGATAACTTGCAAATAAAGAAATCTTCCGATAAGTCTTCTATAGACAATAGGGTCCTCTAATACTTCGCCTTCATATCTTGACAGAAAGATGTTGGAATCCATGGGAAACTCTCAAGGCTTTGAATTAAGGTGTCTCATATCTTCTAATATCTCTAGAGTGTACTTTCGTTGAGATAACACAATTTTCTTTGAAGAACGAGCCACCTCAATTCATAAGAAGAATTTTAAGAGACCGAGGTCTTTAATATGAAATTGCTTATTAAGAAGATCCTTAACAGATGAAATTCTATTGGAGTCATTTCCAGTGATCACAATATCATCCACGTAGACCAAAACAGCTATAAAACTGGATGCTTTTCTTTTTGTAAATAAGGAATAATCGGATTTTGATTGAACATAACCTGCAGAGAGAATGACATTAGAAAATTTCTGGATTCACATCTGTGAGGCCTGTTTCAGGCCATATAAAGAACGGTGAAGCTTGCAGACCATATTCTCCCCCTTTCTATCAAAACCGGGTGGAAGAAACATATAAACCTACTCATCTAAGTCCTCATGTAAGAAGGAATTATGGACATCCATCTGGTGGAGAGGCCACCCACGAACAGTGGCAATGGAGATTAGGCAACGAACAGTAACAAGCTTAGCCACCGGGGCAATAGTATCATGGTAATCAAGACCCTTCATCTATGTGAAACCTTTAGCAACCAGCCGGGCCTTATATCTCTCTATAGAACCATCAGAGTTGTGTTTAATTTTATAGACCCAACGACAACCAATTGCCTTCTTACCTGCCGGCAACGAAACGAGAGACCAAGTCTTGTTTTGTTCCAGAGCTGTGAATTCAGCAGACATGGCATCTTGCCAGAGGGGATCTTGCGCAGCCTGAATGAACGAAACAGGTTCTGACAAAGAGGAAATTGAGGCTACAAAGGAACGGTGAGTAGGAGAAAGGCGAGAATATGAAATTGAATTCTCTAAAGGAAATGAAATACTTTGACGAGCGGGGGCACAAGAGTGGGAAGACATGGCTGCTGCATTACAATGAAAGTCCTTTAGATATGATGGTGGCTTGCTACTGGGTAATGCAAGAGGAACAGTGGCTGGAGCAGGAGAAGAGGGAACAAGAGATGGAGATGGGACTGAATCATGCGAAAGGGATGGGTCATCGTTGGTAAGCAGGGTTGGATCCAAGAGATTCTCCCGAGAGATGGGAGAAGACGGGTGAGGGTGTGCAAGATCCGAAGTGGATTTGGGGGTCGAGGTAGGATCATGAAGGGGTTAGGGTCAAGAAACGAGTCGTCTAGCATAATTGGCTTAGGCAGTGGGGTAGGATTGGGTTGAGAAATAGAATCGGATGAAATAGATGATTGAGTAGCAAATGGAAAGATGGATTCTTGAAAGACAACGTCTCTGCTAATGAAAATTATTTTAGAGTTCAAGTCATACAATTTATAACTTATTTTGGGAAAACGGGTAACCAATAAAAATGCATTTGCGAGACCTAGGGGGAAACTTACAACGAGCTAAAGATGCTAAAATGGTTGCAAAAGCAAGACAGCCAAACACACGAAGATGTTGATAGGTTAGGGGATGACCAAACAATCGCTCATAAGGAATGATATTGGAAAGGACAGAATAAGGCAATCTATTAATGAGATAAGCAGCAGTTAATATGCATTCACCCATAAACTCTATGGGAAGGTTGGACTGAAAACGAAGAGCACGAGCAGTATTGAGAAGATCTTTGTGCTTTCCCTCAGCAATGCCATTTTGCTGAGGGGTGCCAACACATGAGGTTTGATGAATAACACCATGTCTAGCAAAATATGGCCTAAGGTTAATAAATTCAGGTCCATTGTCATACCTAAGTTGTTTAATGGTCATGTGAAGTTGAGTTGAAACCAATTTGAAAAAGAATGGCAAAATAGTTGTAACTGCAGATTTTTTAGGTATCAAATAGATCTAGGTACATCTCGTGAAGTCATCAACAATTGTCAAAAAATATCTAGATCCACATAGAAATGAAGTGTGATAAGGACCCCAGATATCAACATGGATTAAATCAAAAGCATTTGAAGAAACTGAAACACTTTTATTAAAAGATAAACGTGTTTGTTTGGCTAATGGACAAACAGTACAGAAATGATTAACAGAGTTCAAGTTCAAAAAGGATAAGCGTTTTGATGAGGCATGGCCAAAACGCTGATGTAATTAAACAAAATTATTAGGAAATCCAGTAACTGTGTTGGCAGTGGTCAACTTATTGAAGGGACTTGCAAAGTAATATAAGCCAGAATGCTGTTCACCCGCTCCAATCCTCCTGTTCGTCTTCAGGTCCTGAAAAAAACATGAACCAGGGTAAAAATGAGCAGAACAGTAGGAAGAAGTGACAAGTTTGCTAATAGAGATAAGATTAAATCCAAAAGAAGGAACACAAAACATTAGAAAGAGTAATAGAGTTATTTAACCTCACAGTGCCAACGTGGGAAACCGAGGCACAAGAACCATTAGGCAAATTAACATAAAAAGGAGCAGTGAGTTTAATAGAAGAAAAAAATAAAGAAGGATCAGAAATTATATGATGGGTAGTCCCAGAGTCAATGATCCAATGTATGGGGGCATTGAAAGATGGAAAAGAAATACTAAGTTGAGTACCTGTCATGTTCACAAAGGGCTTTGAATTACCAGATTGAAAAAATGTCATCATCTATTGAAACAAATATGGGTTTAAACCAGGGGCATGGCAGTCGAAGTTGAAGGCAAGTTAATTGGTGATGGTAGCAATGGGGCAGTACGTGACGGTCGGTGAAGCCTGTAACCGGGAGGTGCAAGTTCGGGGTGTAGACGATAGCATCGATCTATGAGGTGCCCCTTCCCATTACAATGGGAATATGTGCCACGGAAAGATTTGTCCTTGCCATATGTACTGCTGTGTGAAGAAGAGGCGCCGGTTCTGGATTGCTTCTGCTGGAGATGATCATAGCCATTAAATTTGGCGATGAGGGTGTCACCGTCTCCATGATAATCTGTTGTTGCTCCTCTTGGATCAATAAAGAATAGGCCCGATTGAGGTTAGGAAGAATATCCATTAGCAAAATATTGCTACGAGTAAAAGAGTGAGCATCATCAAGACCCATGAAGAACTGAGTATGCTGTTCATGCTGAAAATAATTTTGAAAAGCTATGAAAGAGCCACAGGAACATGTAGGGAACTCAAGAATATGAGTTAGTTCATTCCAAAAAGCCTTGAGACGAGTAAAATAATCCGAAATAGGAGCTGAATCTTGCCGACAAAGGGCAATGTCCCGACAAAGTTGATAGATGCGGGGAGAATTGCTTTGAGCAAAGCGATCAAGAAGGTCCATCCAAATGGCGCAACTCGTAGGGACATAAACCACGTTGTTGGCAATTTCAGGAGAAAGAGCGTTGATGAGCCAGGACTTCACCATGGCGTCACAACGAGTCCACGAAGCAAAAGAAGCATCTGTTGAGGCAGGCTTGGGGGAAAATCCATCAATAAAGCCGAGTTTATTTTGCGCAGACAATGCAGTTTGAATTGAACGGCTCCAGGTGGAGTAATTTGAGGAGGTTAGAACCTGGGTTACAAGTACTGTGCCAGGAGTGGCAGAGTGATGGAGGTGAAGGGGATCATTGGAGGAAGAAGGAGTGGGTACAATTACTGTGCCAGGAGTGGTAGAGTGATGGAGGTGGAGGGGATAATTGGAGGAAGGAGGAGGATCAGAGGCCATGGAAAAAAACTCTAAAGCTCTGATACCATGTACAGATTGAATGTGTTGTTATATTTCATTGAATGCACAATGGTTTATATACACCAAATTACAAAATAGAAACCCACCATAAAAGGGGTTGGTTAACAAAATAAAAATAAACTTAAACAATTTGAAATAAGGTTAGAATGTGATAAGATCAAATCTCCTATAATATCAACACTCCTCCTATAATCTTTACACCAATCACCATACAAAGAGTGGGTGAGAGATAGTTGTTATGTCTCTTACTTATAGGATCAATTTTTTTTGTAGATATTGTTATTTATCAATAATTGAGCTATAACAAGAACAATTTTTTCTTAAAACAGTCTCTACAATTTCAAGTGGAAAGGATGGAGCAACCCAATCACCATACAAAGAGTGGGCGAGAGATAGTTGTTATGTCTCTTACTTATAAGATCATTTTTTTGAAGATATTGTGATTAGTCGATAATTGAGCTACAACAAGAACATCTTCTCTAGAAAATTAAAGCAAATGTCAAGAATATGTTGTCCATTAATCAATCATTCTGATGTTCCCATGATGAATGATATGGCTAAAAATAGAACCAAATCGGAACCGTTCAAATCGGAGACGAATCTTAAAGCTCTTAGGGGTAAAACGGTAATTTTCACCTACAAACGGGTCTGAAATAAGAACCGGGCCTTTCTTCAAAACCCAATAACCCAAAAACAGATCTATCCTATTGGGCATGGATAGAAACCCATTACAAACCAATTTAGATAGTTAAAGAGTAATTCAAATTCATGGTTATCTCTAAGAGACGGTTTAAACCAAATCTCTTATCATGAAACGATTTAAACTCTGCATCCTATCTAAAAATACCGGTACATAGGGATAACTGATTATCTCTAAACTATCTTTAAAGGTGACTATAAATACCCCTGTCCCCCCATCAAAAGAAAGGTAATCAATATTTTTCCACATAAATGCTCATTCATAATCTTCCTAATTACTGACTTGAGCATCGGAGGGTTCGTCGCTGGGATCCATCCTAGTGTATTGAACTTTTTGCAGGTTAACGGCAGCGGCAAGGAATCAGTCAAACGTCGGTGAAAGTCAACAGTTTGCCTTATTCGTTTCCTAAAGAATCCACAAATTCATTTATTTGCTCCCACACCAAAATTAGCAGCAACAGATTGGCGCTGTCTGTGGAAAAACGAAAAAGCAATCCAACCTTACTTCATCAGCAAAAGTAGTTTCAAACCATGCATCCCGAAAGAGAAAAGGAAGACAGCGGCCTCCAGCCGAAGAGCCATTCTCCTTCCTCCTCCTCCTCCACTCCAAGACGTTCTTCCTCAACTCAATCAGCAAGTTCAGCAACCTCAGCCTGAACAGCTTCTTCCTCAATAGCCTCCTCCTCAACAGGCCCCTCCAGGGCCCCGAGGGCTCTCGTCGAAGTTGTTCAAAGCAACATTCTAATCATGACCATGTTTCGGTCCACAATTCCTCCACTGACTTTATGGCTTCTCAAAGTCCTCCGGAGCTGGATCTCCGTCAAGTAATTCTTAACCGTCGGTAGGGGGTCTACCTCCGAACTCGCTTGAATAAATAGCGAGCCCCTGAGGAAGTCCCTCAACCTGAGCACCCAGGGGCTTCGAGAGTCCGGACCCCCCATAGACCAAGGACCAGAAGATCCCCTCCCCCGAGGAGGCGAAGAAAGTCCCCTCCACATCGTCGGCGGAGAAACCATACTCCAATAAGCCGAGCCACACCTAGGGACTGTCGAGCTGGAGGGGCACCAGTCACTCAGGCCGAGCTCCAGAACTTCAAACAAGATATCTTGCGAGCTCTTAATATTGCCACAAGTCAGGATCAGCGTGCCCCTAACCCTCGCCATACCGCCACTCATGAGGGAGAGTCCCGATGGTCGACTAGATCTGACCGGAGGGATCACTCTGTCCACCGCCGTCTCCACGAGAAGGAGAGGCGCCACAACAAGATCAATCCCAAAGAAGAACAATGGACCAATAGGTTCCACCCAAGCAGACCCCCCTTCTCTAGGGCCATTATGGAAGCTCCGGTCCTCAAAGCCTTTAGGCCACCCCACTTTGAATCCTACAATGGGGAGTTAGACCCAGCCGATCATATCAAAAGTTTTAAAACTCTCATGATGATTCATCAAGCCTCGGACGCGCTCCTCTGCAAGGCCTTCCCAGCAAACGTTAAAAGGACCAGCGTGAGAGTGGTACTCCGTCTACCCCCAACCTCCATCTTCTCATTCAAACAGTTTGAGAAGCTCTTCCTCACCCACTTCGTTGGCACTCGCCGAGCCGAGAAAATAAGTGCATCTTTGCTAGCACTTAGCCAAAGAAAGGGTGAACGCCTAAGAGATACATCCGGCATTTTACTACGGAAGTCCGGTCTATTGCCTCCCTCAACCAATTGGTAGCCTCTGTGGCATTCATGCACAATGTCACTAACGCCGACCTCAGGGTGTCCCTTGCTAAGAAGCCTCCTCAGGACTTCTCGGAACTCCTGCTTAGGAGCGAGAAGTACATCCGAGCCGAAGAAGCTCTCAACCCCCCCCCCCTTCCCAGTCAAGAGGAACTATCTTCCGGGAACGAACGGAAGGATACAAGCGAAGAAGGAACCCAAAATTCCAGAAAGATGACAATGGCTAGTGTCGCCCAGCCTTTCATTTTGAGAAGTTCAACCCCCTCAATGCTAGTATATCAGCAGTTCTTATGAAGGTGGACAAGAAAGGGCTACTCCGCGGTCCCCCTAGAATGAATACCCATGACAAGAAAAGGATCAGGGATAAGTGGTGCCGCTTTCATAGGGACCACAGCCACGATACGGATGATTATCGGGCTCTCAAAGAGGAGATTAAAGAACTCATACAGCGGAGACACCTGGACATGTCCGTCAGAAAAGACAGGGCTTATCCTCCACCCCGAGGAGCCAACAATCCAACCAAGAGGCCCAACGAGTTCCAAGACTCCAAACCTGGGACCATCCTCCACCTTATACATGGAGGTCCAATGGGAGGAGAACCAAACTCCTCCTAAGAGGCCTTCACCCTATCGTAGAAGTGGGTTTTCAATTTTCAATAAGGCCGATGCTTGTAACATGGCCAAAAGCATGTAATAATGGCTTGTCGCATTGAAGCGGCCACTTAGTTTGTTTCAATAGAACTTAGCTTTTTTCTATTGAAAATTATTGTATTTGCCTCATTTCTATATCTCTGGGTCACATCTACGACTCGTTAAATGGCAAATTCGGAGTTCGGCTTGTCCTACAAGGCTGCTCCTACAACTTACTAAGCTCAAAAGACGAGTTTTGAGTCCAACACTTGATTCGACGCCGCTTTAGCCGCTGTGAACAAACAAGTGCAGAGTAGCTCACCATTCGGAATTGTTCCTACAACTCGTTAAATCCTCAAACAATAAGTTTGGAGTCCAACACTTGGTTCGACGCCGCTTTAGCCGCTTGCAAATGAGCAAGTACGAAGTAGCTCACCATTCAGAATTGCTCCTACAACTCGTTGAACCCCCTCAAAAACAAGTTTGGAGTCCAACACTTGGTTTGATGCCGCTTTAAGCACTTGCGAATAAGCAAGTGCGGAGCAGCTCACCATTCGGAATTGCTCCTAAAACTCGTTGATAACTCCGTAACAACTAGTTCAAAGTTCACAATCATGGTTCGAAATTGTCCTCACAGCATGCAAGTATGCTGTTTCGGGGCTCAAAACGAACATTCATATTACTCCCACTACGGGTTAAATTTTGCAACAAGCAAGTTCGGAGCTCAACTCCCCCCTAGAGTCTCCTCAAACTTGTCTCCCAATTGGCTTTCTCCCAGAGCCTGGTGATGTTCTTCGCTCTGCTCACCTCCAGAGCGGCCTTCTTCCAAGAGAGTTTGGAACCTAACTCGTCTAGAGATACTCCCTAAACTCGCTTCCAAGAACGGACCTCACCTAGAGTCATACAAAGCCCTTCTCAACTTTATGAAGGCAAAGATGTTGCGTGACTATTTTGACCATGAAGAAGGGTGATTCTTCAACTAACTTCTAAAGAGAAATTGTAGATCTTTGAGTCAGCTTCGAAACGAGGTGTCACACGTCCCAATCCGACCTCTATAGCGTCGGGAATGCCAGTTATAATATAGCTGTGTCGAAGCCTCCCTGGCCCTCCACAGCTCTCATCGAGCGTTCTTACCACCGACGTCGAAATGAGAGAAAACAGCGTTGACTGGTCAATGGTCAAATTCGCCACGTGTCGCCCTCTCGAAGTGTCTCTCGACTTCGGGAAGTGGTTCCGAGCATTCTTGCCACCGACGTCGAAATGAGAGAAAACAACATTGACTGGTCAACGGTCAAATTCGCCACGTGTCGCCCTCTCAAAGTGTCTATCGACTTCAGCAAGTGGTTCCGAGCATTCTTGCCACCGATGCCGAAATGAGAGAAAACAACGTTGATTGGTCAACGATTAACAATCAACGGTCAAATTCGCAACGTGTCGCTCTCTTGCAGTGTCACTCAACTTCGGCAAGTGGTTCCGAGCATTCTTTCCACTGACCCTGAAATGAGAGAAAAACTCTGCCTCAAGATCCGCGCTCAAATCAAGATCAACGGATGTGAATAAAGCAAAAAAAGAGAAAGTCAACGGTCAACGTCGACCGAGTCAATGGTCAACCATTGACCGCCACATGTCAAGCAGCTGAAGCCTATCCTGGGTTCGAAAACTTGATCCGAGCATTCTTGCCATCGACCCTGAAATTAGAGAAAAACTCTGCCTCAAGATCCATGCTCAAATCAAGATCAACAGGTGTGATTAAAGCAAAAAAAAGAAAGTCAACTGTCAACGTTGACCGAGTCAACGTCAACCATTGACCGCCACGTGTCAAGTAGCCGAAGCCTCTCCTGGGTTCGGAAAGTTGATCCGAGCATTCTTGCCACCGACCCTGAAATGAGAGAAAAACTCTGCCTCAAGATCCGCGCTCAAATCTAGATCGACGGCTCAGATTTGCACAACAACAAAAAAAAATCTAAAAGGTTAACGGGTCGGATTCGGACCTGTTAGAGACCCAAACCTGCAACCCTACTCTTCTTCTTCGAAATCGAGCGCCAAACCAAAAAGAAAAAAATACCCAGCTCATCACCTAGCTCCAATGTCGAGCTCATTGCCGAAGCACTGAGCTTGTCGCCGACCTCCATCGCCTCCAATGTCCAGCTCCCCCACAGTCGAGCTCCTTCAACTCCAAGCTCCGTCGAGCTCGAGCTCCCCTCGTCGAACACATCGCCGAGCTCCACATGTCGAGCTCCTTCACTGAACATCGACCTCCTTCATCGAGCTCCCCTTCCTCGTCTAGCTCCAACCTCGATTCCAAGCCACCGAGCTCCGATACCGAGCTTAAGTTCCCTCTCCGTCGAGCAACCCTCCACCTTCGCTGGAACCCCATTTCGAGCCCCCCCTCCACGATCTCCAAGTCCTACACTTCCATCGCCGAGCTCTCCCCCTCGCCGAGCTTAACCTCACCTCCAAACTCCTCATCGAGCTCCTCCAACATCGTGATCCCTCTTCAAACTTGCACCTCGACCACGCTCATCGTCACCCTCGTCAGCATCAAGCCTAACGACGAGCTCGACCTCCATCACCTCGCTGCCGAGCTCCACTCCTCTCATCTACTCCGTCGCCGAGCTCCGCCTAACTCCGAACTCCACTATCTCTGAGCTCCCTCTCGCCAAACTCGAAGCCTTGTCGAGCTCTTCCCCTCCTACGTCGAGCTCCTTGCCAGACGAGGTCGAAGAGGAGGCGAGGTCGGAGGCGAGCACGGAGTCAGGGGCGAGGTCGAAGCCAGAAGTCGAAGGAAGAAGGAAAGAAGAAGGAAAGAAGAAGGAAGAAGAGAGCGGGAAAAGAAAAGAAAAAAAAAACCGAATCCCTGATTGCCACATGTCAGCGGTCCAGGGGCTCGGCAGCGTGATCCGAGTGTTCTTGCCACCGACGGCAAAACATGGGAAAATTACCTCCTCCCGATGCGCGCTAGCTTGATCAACGCCCATGATTACGCCACGTGTACAGGTAAATATTTATTTATTTATTTATTTGAATTAATTATTTAAAAAGTCCAAAAAAATAATTAAAAATCGAAAAAAATAATTAAAGAATTCTTTAAAAAATTGTTAATTCGGAAAATAATTTTAAATTCAGAAAATAATAATTATTAAATTATAATAATTAATTAAAATTTTCAAAAATTAATCATTTAAATTCAAAAAATAATTAAAAATTAGAAAAAAATCAGATAAAATTGAAAAAATCACAAAAAATCCAAAAAATTCTAATTTTTTTTTGGGTATTTTACAAACTCAGAATAACATTGTTACACCGCGAGCAAGATCCAAACTCTCCTGAGAACTCCGATAAATTCAATTAGCCATTTAAAACGGACAAAACTACTCCTCAAAGGCTGTGAAACTCAGTCTTCAGGAGTGGGGGCTTGTGATATGGCTAAAAATAGAACCAAATCAGAATTATTCAAATCGGGTACGAATCTTAATGCTCTTAGGGGTAAAACGGTAATTTTCACCTACAAACGGGTCTGAAATGGGAACTGGGTCTTTCTTCAAAGCCGAATAACCTAAAAACGGATTTGTCCTATTGGGTATGGGTAGCAACCCATTACAAACCAATTCAGATATTTAAAGAGTTATTCAAACTCATGGTTATCTCTAAGAGACGGTTTAAACCAAATATCTTATCCTGAAACGATTTAAACTCTACATCTTATCTAAAAACACCGGCACATAGGGATAACTAATTATCTCTAAACTGTCTCTAAAGGCGACTATAAATACCCCTCCCCCCACCATAAGAAATGTAATCAATATTTTTCTGCATAAATGCTCTTTCATAATGTTCCTGATTACTGACTTGAGCGTCGGAGGGTTCGTCACCCGGATTCATCCCGGTGTATCAAACTTTTTGCAGGTTAACGGTAACGGCAAGGAATCAGTCAAACGCCGGTGAAAGTCAACAAATTTGCCTTATTCATTTCCTAAAAAATCCACAAATTCATATGTTTGCTCCCACACCAAAATCAGCAGCAACAATGAATATTTCCGATCATTCTTCATTGTAATCAATATTCCAATCTTTTTGCTAAAAACATACCACATGAGATGGTGGTAGTAGAACTGGTAAGAAAACTGATCATTATACTATTTGAGTACATACAGACATAGTAGAAGTGTAGAGTCCACATAAATTGCATTTTGCTTGTCGTCTCCATACTTTGTTTCTTAATAGTGCACACATAGCACTTCTCAACCAACAAATTTGTTGATTGATGGACAAAACTAGTATTACTCAAGATAAAAGTTAAATATTTTAATGTTTTATACAAGCACTAGATTTACCCGTGGGCACATGCCTATGACACATCTTCAGAACGATACAGCATATGAAAAGATTTGTAAATAGTAAATCAACAATTATATAGCTCAAGTTTGAATACTATGACAATAATTAGTTGTAAATAATAGTCCATGTTTTCATTAGTATATGTTGAAAAATAATTATAAATTGAGGTATAAAAGTCCATGTTTCCATAAGTATATGTGTGTGTGTGTGTGTGTGACAAATGCTCCATTGAAAACGGGTCTAGTTTTCACGGGTTGGAAAACACAAATCTGAGCCATTGGATCGCTCATGATCGTGATCAGCGGCTCAGATCGAGCTCCCCATCACCCGTTTCAATTGATGAGCGGAAGGTTATTTTGGGAATTTCATCCCCAATAACTTTTCGCCCGATTGATTCTAAAAAAATGATATAACTTAGGCTGTTGTTGGGAACAATGGCCTAGGTTATAAAAAATTGAATTATGGGCCGTTGTTTGGAACAACGGCCTGGTTCTCAATTTTTATAACCTAGGCCGTTGGGAACAACGGCCTAGGCTATAAAATTTTATAGAAATTTATAGAAATTTTATAGCCTAGGCCATTGTTCCAAACAACAGCCTATGATTCAATTTTTTATAACCTAGGTCTTTGTTCCCAACAACGGCCTAGGTTATATCATTTTTTTCATAACGAATCAGGCGAAGAGTTATTTGAGACGAAATTTTCAAAATAACCCTCTGCCACTTAAGTCATATTGGGTGATGGGCGGAGGCGATGTGAGCCGCTGATCGAGATCATGAGCGATCAAATGGCTCAGATTCTTGTTTTTCAACCGTGAAAACAAACCCGTTTTCAATGAAGCATTTGTCTATATATATTTAGAGAGAGAGACAGAAAGAGAAAGAGAGAGAAAATAAATAAAGAAGTTGTTTTGGGGGGATTTGAATTTGAGTTTTTTTTTTTTTTTTTTTTTTGGGGGGGGGGGGGGGGGGGAATGTGTTTTGTGAGTTTAGATCTGGGCCTTTAATTTTGGGGGGATTGAAGGAGAACCACTTGATAGCTTTCTTTGTGTTTTATTATATAGATAACTGAAGTTTAGAGTGTTTACAATATTACTAGTGTTTACACGTACGATGCACGTCTTAATAAATATAGTTTTTTTAAAAGTAAAAATTCAGACGTAGTCTGGATTTGATCTAAAACCTCATTTACAATAGTTATGCACGTGCGATGCACGGGTTGGTAGATGGACAAATTACACTAAGGTCTTCTCCCATTATAGTAGTAGGTGATTAGAGATTATACGACATCTTCGGCAATTGCATATTTGCTGCCACATATGTAATTTTGAGATTGGCCCCCACCTTCTATATCAAATTATGTGTAGAAGTATGTTGTTAAAAATTAGAGGCCTTTAAAAGCTATATAAACTAGTAATTTACATGTGTGATGCACGTCTTAATAAATATATATTTTTACAATAAAATTTTTAACGTAGTTTGGCTTCGAACTTGAGATCTCTTTTATATTAGTTATGTATGAAGAATGCACGTCTTAATATTAAAAAATAAAAAATAAAAACTCAGACCAAGTGAGGACTCGAACTTGAACCTCATTCATATTAATTATGTACATGCGTCACACGCAGTAATAGATTGACCAATGATATTATGATCTTCTCTCATTATAATATTAGAGATTTTGGGCTGCAAATTTATCAACAATTAGCATTATCCCCAAAATTGCAAACCAAACCCAAAAATTAGCTAACGAGATTGTAGAAGGAAAACATGTGCACGGTATGTATAACTGGTCTAATCCGGTCCAACCGGAAGCGGTCTGGTCTAAACCGGTCCAACCACTCCACACAAAGTTTGCTAATCCAATTATCCAAAGAATTTAAGAACTGGATTTTGCATCTCCTCGATTCGGTTCGATTTGTTCTAACAAACTCGAAGTGAGTAAATTGCTCAAAACAATGGGCGCATCCGAATCCATGCTTCTCCCCAAACAACAGCAACAACAATATGATCATCACAATCCGCCATTGCCGCCGGTCGACGAGATCACCACCGTCTCCCACAAGGTCGACGACGTCGATCCCATCCTCCATCGCATCCGTGCCCTCAAAATAGTAACTCACTTCAATCCACATTCTCTCTCTCCTAATTCTGATTGTGTTCCTTTTCGTCAAATGATTGATTGATTGATTGATGGTTTGATTGATTGTAGGCGGAGCCGATACTGAAATCGCCGCCGCCGACGGAGACCAGCTTGACCGATATTCTCGTCCGAAAACCCTCGCCTTCATCGTCTTCTTCGATTAAAGGCAATAAATTCCTTCTTTTTTTTTTCTTGATTATGGTTTTAATTTCACTTAGTTGTTCAATGTACGGAAACAAATTAGGGATTTTGAAAACCCCAATTTGGCATGCCGTTCATCAAGAGATAAATATAAATTTTTTTTTTTTATGGATCACTTTCAGTTCAATCTTAACTACCAAATTGATAGAGCTTACCCACATTTCTAAACTGGTATAACAGGAAGGAAAATTGTGACAATTATTCAATTTGATCCGTAATATATTAAGTTAGTAAATAGTTAATTTTTCTTTTGTTATTATTTTGTGACCCATATCATTACTGTCTTATGACCTAATAATTCATACCAATTTTAGTTTTGGTAGTCCATTTAATTTTGTCTGATCAGATTTTTGTATGATAGATTGTTTGGTATTACTCTTAACTAGACAATCTACGCATTTAAGTGATGTATCGGGCCTGTCAATTAGATATTTGCATGTTTTTCATCGTTTCTAAATTTGTTTCTTTGTGTTTGTCTATAGGTGCTTTAAACCCCAAAGTTCTGTTGGAGCTCTTCTCTATGTACCGTGAATGGCAGGAAGAACAAGCCAAAAGAATTAGTCAGAAACAGGTACTAATTTAGGTTATGTTTGTTGACTTAAATTTACATTATCACCTATTCATCCTAGATTAATTACTTCCAGAACTTTTAGTGCCGACCAATGCCAAAGGATTTTAATAGAGAATCAAATCAGAATTGCTCTGTGTTTTTTTTCTTTCGTGTAATAAAATGTTCAAAATGTTTTGCTCATGTGTTCATATTGATTTGTGTTTCCAAGATTATAGTGCAAACTGTCACAAATGAAACCATTATTCTCGACTTGATAGTTGGAATATACTGTTATTCAAAGTTGGTATTTCCGGAGCCAACAAACTAGTATAGTGTGGGAAATGATTAGAATGCACGATGGACACGAACAGGTAGTCCACTGTACTGGCTCGTTAGGCACACCACCTCAAGCCCCGCAGGACTAATGTATGGACTTAGTGTTCTAGTTGCATACCGAGTTGACTCCCACTGTCTTAGCGTGATTCACATTCATGCATTGGTCCTGGGATACACTACGCACAGATATCCACCACTCATTCATGTATACAAAAAGATAGCACATGATTCATGTGTTACTGATGTACTGAAAGTAAAAAATTATTAGCTGGTTTAATGATATTCAGTGACTAAACTGATACCGGTTGCAAGTGGTCTAGTGGTAAGCTTCTTTGCAGTAAGCACGAGGTTAGGGGTTTGAGTCCCCGTCCCCGCTTGTACAAATCTCTACTACTATAATGGGAGAAGGCCTTTGTCCTTAACCCAACCCGTGCAACGCACGTGTAGGTAATTTTTTTTTGCCCTTTTCATTCCTCCCAATTTTTCCCCACGTGCACAGCACGTGTATAATACTAGTATCCTATAAACAGGGTGAGAGTGTGTCTGGTGTGCGTGTGTGGCTATGGTCAGTTTGTTTTGGACCCTTCAATTAATAAAACCCTTTTGACAATCTTGAGTTTCAGACCCAGTTTATAATAATTCAAGGTTTTCATTCTCATGGCTATATGAGATATGTTGACTTAGGTCATCAAAAAATTATATACTTGCATTGATTATATAATTACTGTAGGAGGAGATTGAAATCAAGATAGAAACTGCAGATGCACTAGCTGTCAAGCTTCTCCAGAGATACAATTATTCAGTCTCGTCAATGAGGACAGTGGCGCACAGTTTTGCTGGAGGTAATCATTCTGCTCTGGTAACAATTTAGCTCAAATTGTCATGTAGAAGAACTGTTACTGATATCAACTATTGGCAATGGGGTCAACTGCCGTTAATTTTCCTACTGTGAAATTGAAATACTATGTTGGCGTTTGATTTCAAATTGCAGTTCAACCTTTACAAGTCGAGGTTGGTGAACTTAAAGGCAGGCTTACAGAGGTGATAAGCAACTGTGATGCATTGTGCAAGAGAATTTCTGCTGAAGGGCCTGTAACACTTCGATCATCAGTGAAACCGTTTTCTACTAGCAGTGGAGAATAGCAAAGCTCACTATGAGTGCATATGCTTATTTATGTAGAAGATTGCTTTTAGAGATTTAGAACAGCAAGAGAATTACCAAAATGAAACCCTTAAACTTGAAACAACAAGAGCAAATGATCAATCAGGTTCCGAACGAGTTTTTCAACAAACCATACTGGGAGCTCTAGGAGCTGTAATAGATACTGTTTGTACTCTAAGCGAAGAGAAAGATGGAAAATGGATATATAACATATGCTACTTTAAGTTACATGAAAAATTAAATGCATGTAATCGTTGTTGATGCAGTTTGGTTTTGGGAGGCGTGTGGATGCACCAGGTGTGAGTTCTTACTCAATTTGTATTGAAGGAGGAAGCTCCTATGCAGACGGCCTTCGGCTGGCCAAACAGTACGGAAGTGGGCTGGAGTAGGGTGGAGGCTGGATGCTCGGCTCGGATCAGGGGGCTCGGATCCGAGGTCTCGTGTATCTGCAGACGGTCTAGGAACACCGGGGTTGGTCCCAGTGGCAGACCCTCCGACGATCTAGTCAGGCTACTGAGAGAAAGTAACAGTAACTAGGGTTTGAGTGGGCAGAGATTGATTACCTGAATCCAGGGGTAGGGATCTGGTATTTATAGGAGAAGCCAACCGGGTCTGGACCCGTTTGGGACCGGGTCTGGATCCGGTTGTCCGTGGGGCTGAAGCGGTGGAAATCCGGATGGTATAGGACTGACGTGGCAGACGTCCGGACGGTTTTCGGGTTGATGTGGCAGCGGTCCGAGCGGTTTTCCAACGCTGACGTGGCGGATCCGGAGGATCAGGAGGTGCGCGCATTCTGAGGGGATCCCGTGACCCAGGGTGGGCCACGTCATTTCTAACCCATATCACATGCCCCACACTTCTGTAGGGCTAGGTGAAATCGCCGTGTAGGAGTGATTCTTCGTCTCTGTAAGAAGAGCAGGGTGAAAGGTGCGGTGAGAAAGTAGGATTTGCTACTTCCAGAAGAGGCCAGGGGGTAGGAGGAAGGGATCCCTTATTGGAGTTTGTGCGGGATGCTAAGCGTAGAAGAGTCGGAGTGACGCTCGCCGAGCCTCAGGGTCGGCAGACGAGCCTCGGAGGTCGGCGGACGACCCTCTTGCTAGTTGGAAGAGCGAGGGGACGTCGAGGTCTGTCCGATTGAAGCTCTGTTTGTCGAAGGTCTCGGGTCGGTAGGCGAGTTCCGAAGGTCGGCAGACGATCCTCTCGCTAGTTGGAAGAGCGAGGGGACGTCGAGGTCGATCTGGTCGGAGCTCGGCTTGCCGAGCATCTGGGGTCGATAGAGGAGCTCCGAGGGTCGGTGGACGGCCCTCTTGCTAGTTGGAAGAGCGAGGGGCCGTCGAGGTCGATTTTTGCTGGAGCTCGGTTCGTCGAGCGCTAGGGGTCGGCAGCCGAGCCCGTGTCTTGGACAAAAGGAGGGATTTGGGGCTCGAGATTTCATCCGAGCTTCGAGCCTCCTGTGACAAGAGGAGGGCTTACGGGGCTCGCGATGCAATCCGAGCGTCGACCCTCCCGCTGATTAGGAGGGGAATCTGCGGCTCGGAATGCTGTCCGAGCTCCGAGCTTACCGACGAGCAGAGAAGGAGATGTGGCTCGGGATGCCATCTTAACTACGAGCTCCCTTGACGATCAGAGAAGGAGGTGCGGCTGGGGATTTCATCCGAGCGTCGACCCTTTTGTGAAATTGAAGGAAAATTTATGGCTCGTGATTTTATCCGAGCTCCGAGCCCCCGTGTCAACAGAGAGAATGTGGTGTGGCTCGGGATTCTATCCGAGCGTCGACCCTTCTGCGAGATAGAAAAGGAATTATTGGCTCGGGATTTCATCCGAGCTCCGAGGCCCCTGGTCAACAGAGAGAAAGTGGATTGGCTCGGAATTCTATCCGAGCGTCGACCCTTTTGTGAATAGAAGAGCAGTGTTCTAAATGGCATCCGCCTCGGACGCCTAGCGGCGCCTAGGCGCTCAAAAAGAGGAGAACGAACTGCATATGCAATAGGCGGTACTCTAGGCGTTGAGATGGCAGTTAGGCATATAAGGCGGCGCCGAGGCGGTCGAGGCGGCCGAGGCGGCGCCTAGGCGGCCAAAATCGATCAGGCGGCTGACAAATTTTTTCGTAATTTTTTTTAATTCTTAAAATAGTCTCTTCATCTTCAACAGAAAAAACCCTCTTCATCTTCAATAGTAAGAAGCCTCTTCATCTTTACATTAAGGTGTTACTAGTTAATGTTATATTTGAAATTTTATATGACTGATTATTGTTTATGTCATTATGAATCTAAAGTTTACACCATAATCGTTGTTGAACTTCTAAAATCATTCTGGCCTAGCATCACTTGTGAATTGTGATGCATTTAAAAGATTTAGACTACAAGAAAAAATAAAGAACTGTAACTTTTAAAAGGTTAATATATGAATATTTAAAAAATAAAAACAAAACGCCTAGGCACCGCCTAGGCGTCCTAGGCGGTAGGCGGTCCTTGGCCGAACCGCCACCGCCTGACGCCGTTTACAACCTTATAGAAGAGAAATTATTGGCTCGGGATTTCATCCGAGCTCCAAACCCCCTGGTCAACAGAGAGAAAGTGGGTGCGGCTCGGGATGCTATCCTAGTGTCGACCCTTCTATGAAATAGAAGAGGAATTACTGGCTCGCGATTCCATCCGGGCTCCGAGTTCCCTTGAACTAACAGGGGAAGAGGTGTGGCTCGGGATGCTATCCGAGCGTCGACCCTTCGTGAAATAAAAGAGGAATTATTGGCTCGCGATTCCATCCGCGCTCCGAGCTCCCTTGAACAACAGAGAAAGGGGTGCGGCTCGGGATGCTATCCGAGCGTCGACTCTTCTGTAAAATATAAGAGGAATTATTGGCTCGCGAATCCATCCGAGCTCCGAGCTCACTTGAACAACAGATATAGAGGTGCAGCTCGGGACGCTATCCGAGCGTCGACCCTTCTGTGAAATAGAAGGGAAATTACTGTCTCGCGATTCCATTCGGGCTCCGAGCTCCCTTGAACCAACAGGGGAAGAGGTGCGGCTCGGGATGCTATCCGAGCGTCGACCCTTCTGTGAAATAGAAGAGGAATTATTGGCTTGCGATTTTATCCGAGCTCCGAGCTCCCTGACTTGTCGAAAATTCTGTATGAGGAAAAATGGACTGGGGGTAGTGGGTGTAATTTCACGCCCATTGCTGATGTCATGAGCGCAAAGATCAAAGCATCTCCAGATCTTAGCGGCCGTTAGATCTTGATGATTAAGATCCAACGGCCAGATCTTAATTGCGGAAATTGAGGAGTCGCCTTCTCCTTATAAATCCCCCTTCCCCCTCCCCATTTTTTCTTTTTCACTTCTTTACTCTCACTTTCCACTTTTCACTTGGACAGGGTTTTAACTGCCGTCGGCGACTTTTTTCGGTGATCGCACGGTTCACGCTTTAGGTTAGTATTTCTGTTTCAGTAATGTCGCGCAATCAGTCCGGATCCGAGGCTAGCTCGCCGGGCCGCTCCGTGAAGGAATCCGAGTCAGAGACGTCCTCGTCTTTTAGCAAATATAAGGTCAAGGAGGAGGTCCTAACAGACGCTGGATCGGATGGTAGTGACGACGTAGTCTTTGTGGTGTCGCCGCTGAGGTCTAGGAGGCCGGAAAAGGAGCCTGTGGACGAGGGCGAAGAGGAGGGGGAGGAAGAGAAAGAGGGGGAAGGCGAGGACTTTTTATTTCTCGCCTAGGCCGCATAAGAAAATTATGCACGGCCATCCGGATTCCATCAAGGGGTGGAAAGAGAAGTATTTCGTGGTTCGGAATGAGAAGTCTTGGGGGATACCCACCAGGTGGAATTTCTTTAAACCGAACCACAGGCCTCCGAAGCGAAGCGACTTGACAGCCAAGGAGTGAAAGAAGGTGGAGAAAATAGTTGGGGGCACAGTGTAGCGTGGCCTCGAGTGACCGAGCTACACCTTGCCCGGGCCAGACTGAGCCCTGCCGACCCTAGTATGTTTCTTTCCAAATTTTTGCATCTTTCAGCCTTCGTGTTGATGTTAGTCTTTCCTCTTTTATTTTTGCAAGGATGACTTCTCAACAAGTGGACGTCGGGCGGGCGTTGCTGGCCGTCGCCGAGAAGGCAAGGACGGAGAAGAAGAGGAAAGCCGAGCAGGAGAGGCTGGTGGCCGAGAAGGAGAAGATGGCGGCCACGGCTGGGGGGTCCTCCAAGGGGCCGGCCCCGGTAGCAGGGAGCCCTCCCCGGCGAAGAAGGCCAAGAGGCATCACCCCCACACGTCGAGGGCAGCTCGGGACGTAGGGGGTAGCTCGGGCAAGACCGTTGAAGCCCAGAAAAAAGACTCCCACCACCGAGGCCTTCCGCCGAAGAGATGGTGAGTCAGCAGGGGGTGCGACCCTTCGCCCCTGACTGGTCGATCGTGCAGGGGGATAGTCTGCTCGATGGGCCCGTGTCGATCGAATTCGTCACGAAGGCCGCCACAGAGCGCGATCGGATGGCCCTGGCAGCGCATACGGCAGACCAGGCCTTCATGCGGTGGTCCCAAGCGCACATCTCGGTAAGTCAGTTCGGCACTACTTTTCTTTTCTGGTTTTGAACTTGGAATTTTTCTAACCTCTTTCCCCTCGGACAAGCGATGCTTCATGGCCAGCACTTTCAAAAGTGCCTGGAGAAGGAGATTTACATCGAGAGGAGGAACGCGGAGAAGTACCTCCGCGAGCTAAACAAGGTTACCGATGAGCTGAAAGAGGCTCGGACTATGGTGACCATCCACGAGGCTCAGATAGCCTCGCTCTGCGACATCCATAAGACGGACGTAGAGCGTCTCGAAGGGAAGATCGAGGCGGAGGCAGAGAAAGGGCAGAAGGCCCTGAAGAGGATGGAGGCGGCTTCGGCGGAGGCCCTGATGATAGTGCAGGACGAGGCGTATGATCAGGCCAAGACACATTTCAAGCAGATCTACCCCGAGCAGAGCGTGGACCACCTCTACTACGGATGGCAGGCGAACCTTTTGCCGACCCCTGGCGGCGACGAGAAGGGGGGCGTCCAGGGCGAAGAAGAGGTGCCACCTCCCCCTCAAAAATAGACTAGTTGTTTTTCCTTCTTTTTATTTTTGATGTAAATGCCTCGAGCGGACTGGCCACCGCGGCTTTTGTATCAATTTTCTGAAAGAAATGAAATATACTTTTTTGGGTCGAGGCTTCAAGACTTGCGCTTTTTGTGATGTTTGCTCTCGTCTTTTGATAGACGCACGGGACCTGGGTCGCCGCCCCTGTTTCTGCCGAGGTACCTCTGGTTTGAGCAGAGGAGGAATCCATGGAGGCAGTTTTGGCTCGCCAGCGAGAACAGGCTCGGGACCGAGCGGCTGCCGTTAATTATTTCCTGAACAAGTCTAGGGAGCTCGGTCTGGAGGTGGCGCGCCTGAAGAAGGCCATAGCCGACCGGGATTGGTGGGTAATCGAGACGGACTGGTCCCTCTCGGATGCCTCGAGCGGGCGGTCGGCTTCGGAGTCTTTCCTTCGCGAGGCCGTGGTTGAGAAAGAGCTGAAGATTCGCAGGCTGAAGCTGGTGTTAGGCGTGGGTCTGATTGAAGAGGCCAGCAACTCGATCCCGGGGCGGTCTCCGACATTTCTATTGGATGAGGCACAGCCTGATGATGCAGGAAGCTCGGTGGCGGGAGTATCTTCCCAGGCTGGTCCAGCCGAGCATGAGAAGAGCCCTGAAGGAGGCGCCGCGTTTGAATTTCAAGCCGAGTGCGAGTGAGTTTGTGAGTTGTTCTTTGTATTTGTACTGGCGTTCATTGAGTTGTAAGCAATGAGTAATAATAATAGCATTCGTTTTCTTGAACCTTGATTGTCTCGGTTGCCGAAGGTGGCTGCTGTGTCTGCTTCGAAGGGGTCGCCGCCGAGGCGACTGGGCGCAATGGGCAAGCATGCAGTGGCGTATCGCCCTTCGATAAGTTATAAATGGCCACGTTTCGCCTTCCCATGAGCATTAATGGCGACGTTTCGCCTTCTACCGTTCCGCATTCCCAGACGTAATAACTGCCCCCCTCAGGGGGTTATATAATCCCCACTTCCCCCAAGCTGATTGTTAAGAAGTGAAAGTCGCTTGACTTGGGTGCCTGCCGAAGGGAGGCGCCCAGAAACAAAATACTCTCCGAACGCTCCGGATCGGGGGCACACCAATCACCCTCGGACTATTCAGGGTTCGGGCCTGGAGAGCCGTGAGATCCCGGGTTGTCCGTCGGTGAGTGGTGGGCCGGCCGATTGGTTCAAGGGTTCGGGGAGAGCCGAGGCTTCGTGGCTCTCCTGCCGTCCTCGAACAATTCGGGGTTTCGGGCTCGCAAGAGCAGGAAACCCCGGGTTGTTCGTGGGCGAGAGGAGGGTCGATTGAAAGCAGAGGGTCAGTCCGAGACGGAGAGAGCAGAGGGTCGGTGGCTTCCCTGCCGTCCTCGAACAATTCGGGGTTTGGGCTTGCGAAAGCCATAAACCCCGAGTTGTTCGCGGGCGAGAGGGTGGTCAACCAAACGACTCGAAGCTCGGGGCGTCTGCCGAAGGCGGACGCTCTAAACCTTAATATAAAATTTTGCTGAATCGTGGCACTAGGCCGTACCCGAGCATATTGGTCGAGCGGCTTCGAAGAAAGCCGCGGCCTTGCTCTGGATTGACGACGAGCCGCTATCTCTTGGGAATGGTGGTGTGGGCGGTTGTCGCCTCGTGCATCGGTTGATGGGCTTGAGGAAGCCCAAACCGAGCGAGGGACGGGTGCCGAGCCCCCACACAGGGGAGAAAGCCAGTAGCGGGCGTAGCAGAGGGTTGCCGCCGAGCATCAAGGCCGAAGAGCTTTGAAGAAAGCCTCTGCCTTGCTCGAGGTCAACGCCGAGCTCCCGCACTTGTTCTCAGGAAAGACGGTGCGGGCATGGCTGGCGGCTGTCGCCTCGAGCATCGGTTGATGGGCTTGAAGAAGCCCAAACCGAGCGAGGGACGGGTGTCGAGCCCCCACACCGGAGAGAAAGCCAGTTGCAGGCGTAGCAGAGGGTCGCCGCCAAGCGTCAAGGCCGAGGAGCTTTGAAGAGAGCCCCTGACTTGCTCGAGGTCGACGCCGAGCTCCCACACTTGTTCTCAGGAAAGACGGTGCGGGCGTGGCTGGTGGTTGTCGCCTCGTGCATCGGTTGATGGGTTTGAAGAAGCCCAAACCGAGCGAGGGTCGGGTGCCGAGCCCCCACACAGGGGAGAAAGCCAGTTGCAGGCATAACAGAGGGTTGCCGCCGAGCGTCAAGGCCGAGGAGCTTTGAAGAAATCCCCTGCCTTGCTCGAGGTCGACGCCGAGCTCCCGCACTTATTCTCAGGAAAGATGGTGCGGGCGTGGCTGGCGGTTATTGCCTCGTGCATCGGTTGATGGGCTTGAAGAAGCCCAAACCGATTGAGGGACTGGTATCGAGCCCCCACACCGGGAAGAAAGCCCCAAGCTTGTTAGGGAAGCTTTTGTGGCTCGCGATGCCATCCGAGCACCGAGCCCCAAGCTTGTAAGGGAAGCTTTTCTGGCTCGCGATGTCATCCGAGTACCGATCCCCAAGCTTGTAAGGAAAGTTTTTCTGGCTCGCGATGCCATCCGAGTACCAAGCCCCAAGCTGATAAGGGAAGCTTTTCTGGTTCGCGATGCCATCCGAGTACCGAGCCCCAAGCTTGTAAGGGAAGCTTTTCTGGCTCGCGATGTCATCCGAGTACCGAGCCCCAAGCTTGTAAGGGAAGCTTTTCTGGCTCGCGATGCCATCCGAGGGCCGAGCCCCAAACTTGTAAGGGAAGCTTTTCTAGCTCGCGATGTCATCCGAGTACCAAGCCCGAGACATGTTCTTTATTTGTAACAAAATACGAAGCCACAAGCTTGTTTTAAGAAAGCTCGTATATTTACAACACTTGAATTTTACAAAAGACAAGGCACGACGTGCCGATTACAATCTTGATAATTTACATGGAGGCTACCCTCCCTCTAAGAACTTGATGAGGTGTTCAGCGTTCCAGGGCCTCTTGATGGCCTTGCCCTCCGGGTTGGTCAGGCGGTACGTCCCTGGGTGCACGACCTCCGATACTTTGTAAGGGCCTTCCCAGTTCGGGGCCAATTTTCTTTTCTGACCGGGATTGGATACCGCCAGTTTTCGGAGAACGAGGTCTCCGAGTTTGATGTCGGTGGGCCGCACCTTCTTGTTGTAGAACTTCTCAATTCTTTGTTGGTAGATGCTTCTTCTAATGGGGGACTTCTTCCTGACCTCGTCTATGAGGTCCTGGTCGGCTCGCAGCTGTTTGGAGTTAGCTGCTTCGTCGAAAGCCATGATTCGGGGTGAAGGGATCCCGATCTTCAAGGGAATGGCGGCCTCCGCGCCGTATGTCAGATTAAAAGGGGATTCTCCCGTGGAGATTCTCTTTGTTGTCCGGTGGGCCCAGAGAACGCTTGGCAACTCGTCGACCCATAACCCCTTAGAAGAGTTATCGAGTCGTTTCTTGAGGTCGTCGAGGATTTGGCGGTTCGCGTTCTCGGGCTGACTGTTGGACTGGGGGTGGCATACTGAGGAGAAGCGCTGCTGGATTCCGAGATCTTCACAGAACTTGCAGAAATGCTTACCCGCAAATTGAGTCCCATTGTCTGTAATGAGCACCTGCAGAATCCCGAACCGACAGACGATGTGTTTCCAGAAAAAAACTGTTGTGTCTGTCGCTCGGTGATCGTTGCTAATGGCTCAGTCTCGATCCACTTAGTGAAGTAGTCGATCGCCACAATGAGGAACTTTCGTTGGCCCGTGGCTTTTAGAAATGGGCCCACCAGATCCATCCCCCACATTGCAAAGGGGGTCGGATTGGCCATTGACCGGAAGTTTGCCTGAGGAGCCCTTTTCACGGGGGAGAACCGCTGGCAGGGGCCGCACCTTTTGATTAGGGCGAGGGCGTCTTGCAGCATAGTGGGCCAGTAGTACCCGTGATTTAATGCCTTTTGCGCTAGCGAACGGCTTCCCATGTGGCATCTGCCGATCCCCTCGTGCAGCTCCTTGAGGGCGTACTTGGCTTTGTCTGGGGTAAGGCACCAAAGGTAGGGTCTGCCATCCGTTGTTGTATAGGACCTTTTGAAGAGGGTTGCATTGATGACCGTGAATCTTTTAGATCGGACCCTGATCCACCTCGCTTCAGCCCGGTCTTCGGGGAGCTCTCCCTTGACTAGAAATTTCTTGATGAGAGTGGTCCAGTCGTTGGGAGGTGCTCCGTCTTCAACACACAGAACCTCCGGGAAGTCTGTACTTGGCAGCAACAGGACTTCAATCAGGACCGTGCAGTCGAGGCCTTCAAAGAATGAGGAAGCCAACTTGGACAGGGCGTCGGCCTGGGCGTTCAGCTCCCAGGGGATCCTCAAGACAGCCGATTGGTCGAAGGACGTTAATAGGCGTTGGACCACGGCCAGGTACCTGATCATCCTATCGTCAGGGGCCTCGTACTCCCCGGTGATCTGGTTGACCACCAGCTGAGAGTCGCTAAAGGCCCTGATCTGTCTGGCGCCGGCTTGACGAGCCAGGTTGAGCCCGGCGATCATGGCCTCGTATTCAGTCTCGTTGTTAGAGGCCGGAAAGTTAAGGCGGAGGCAATATTGAAGGAGGAAACCATCCGGACCCCGAAGAATGATGCCCGCACCACTCCCCGCTTCGCAAGAGGAGCCATCGACGTAAACTTCCCACGTCTGGTCAGCTTCCTTGCTCGCGGGTTGCTCGGAGATGGTGCATTCTGTGATGAATTCGGCGAGGGCCTGCGCTTTGATGGCCGTTCTTGGTTGATAGCCGATGTCGTACTGACTGAGCTCGATCGACCATTTGACTAGTCGACCAGAGCTCTCGGGCTTATAGAGCACGATCTTCAGGGGTTGATCTGTGAGTACCTGGACCGAATGCGCCTGAAAGTAAGGACAGAGCTTTCGTGCAGGCATGACCAAAGTGTATGCTACTTTCTCCATCCTGGAATATATGGTCTCGGCGTCGAGCAGGACCTTGCTTACATAGTACAGGGGCTTTTGGACCCCTTCCTCTTCTCGAACGAGGACGGCGCTTAGCACGTTCTCCGATGCCGAGAGGTAGAGCCAGAATGGCTCGCCTGGTTCGGGCTTACTAAGGAGAGGAGGGTTGGCGAGGTACTCCTTTAACTGGGAGAAGGCCTCTTGCTGCTGAGTACCCCACTCAAACCCTCTAGTGCCTCGCAGCGCCTTGAAGAACGGAAGGGACTTCTCTTCAGACTTGGAGAGGAAACGGCCGATGGCCGCCAGTCTCCCCGTTAGCCTCTGGACTTCTTTGACGTTCCTGGGAGGGGCCATGTCTATTATGGCTTGGATCTTTTCGGGGTTAGTCTCGATGCCGCGCTGGCTGACGATGAACCCTAAGAACTTTTCCGAGGAGACGCCGAAGGCACACTTCTCCGGGTTGGGCCTCATGGTGTGGGTTCGAAGGACCCCAAAGGCCTCTTCCAGGTCGGCGACGTGGTCCTGTCCTTGCTGACTTTTGACGAGCATGTCGTCGACGTATACCTCCATGTTACGTCCGATTTGATCTTTGAAGACTCGGTTGACGACCCTCTAGTAGGTGGCACCGGCGTTCTTCAGCCCGAAGGGCATAACCCGGTAGCAGTACAGTTCCCGGTTTGTGACGAAGGACGTCTTGGCGATGTCGGGAGGAAATATCCGGATCTGGTTATCGCCCGAGAAGGCATCCATGAAGGATAAGAGCTCGTGACCCGAGGTGGCATCGATCAGGGCATCAATGCTGGGGAGAGGGAACGGATCCTTGGGGCATGCCTTGTTAAGGTCGGTGAAATCTATGCAGATCCTCCAACTCCCGCTCGCCTTCTTGACCATGACGACGTTCGCCAGCCACTCAGGGTAGCTGACCTCTTGTACGAAATGCGCGGACAAAAGCTTGTCCACCTCCGCGTTTATTGCCTGCTGTCGCTCCAGAGCGAACTTGCGCTGCTTTTGGACAACGGGTTTCGACCCGGGAATCATGCTGAGTTTGTGCATGATGAGATCCTCAAAGATCCCGGGCATGTCAGAGGGCATCCAGGCAAAGAGGTCGACATTGCGGCGAATGCAGCCGATCAGGGCGTTCTTGAGGTCTGGCGCGAGGGAGCAGCTTACTCGGAAGTGCTTCGATGCATCCCTTGTCTCGAACGAGACATCTTCTAGCTCGTCTGCTGGCTCTGGTTCTGGCTGGGTTCTTTCGGGCTCCAGCTCGACGGCATCGAGGGAAAATACACCGCTCCCGATCGCCGTCATGTAGCACGAACGGGCTGCCTCTTGATTTCCTCGGACAACTCCGACACCAGTGTTGGTGGGGAACTTCATTTACTGGTGGTAGGCCGAGGGAACCGCCTGGAGGGAGCAGAGCCTCGGACAGTCGAGTATGGCGTTATAGGCTGCCTTAATATTCACAACCATGAAGTCCATGGACTCGGTTCTTCTGTTCGGGGTCGTGCCTGTCGTGACGATCCCCTCTATTGTCACTGGGACGCCGGAGAATCCATGTAAGGTGTATCCGGCCGGCTTTAGCTTCTCACGGGAGAGCTTCAAGTTCTCGAATGCTCCCAGGAATAGAATGTTGACTGAGCTCCCGTTGTCTACGAGGATTCGCCGGAACTTAAAGTTTGTCATGCTGAGGCTGATGACAAGTGCGTCACAATGAGGGAGCCGGACTCCCTCCAGGTCTTCCCCCGAAAAAGAAACAGGGAGTTGCTGGACTTGGGGGGAGAGAGGGCCCTGGACGGTATTGACATCCTGGATGAATGCCTTGCGGGAAGTATTGGATTCCCCTCCCATGGGCCCTCCGTGGACGCAATGTAAGATTGCCTGGCCCTCGGGCTTCGGCTCCCGCTCGGGTCGCTGCCGGGGTGCTCGAGGAGGAGGGGAATCCCTCCTGTGTCTAGTATCCCTCTGTTCCCGGAGGCCTTCTCTTTTGAATTCTCGGAGGTACCCTCGTTGAATGAGGGCCTCAATTTCCTCCTTCAGGGCACATCAATGATCTGTGTCGTGCCTGTTGTCCCGGTGGAAGCGGCAATAGAACTGCTGATCCCTCTTCTTGCTGGTGTTGTTGGAAGGTCGAGGGAGGTACTGCACGAGGTCGCTGTCTTCAATCGCTAAGAGGATCGTCGACACGTTTTGCGTCAGCGGAGTTTACCTCTCGAAGCGGGGGACCGGCGGAACCTTCTTCGCGGCGCCCCCGTCTCTCGAAGCTTTCTTCGCCGGCTCGACCTCGTCGGCCTTGCGCTTCCCCTTCCCGGAAACTTCTTTTTGGTCCTCTGGATTCAGGGCCTCTTCGGCTCGGATGTATTTTTCGACCCGGTTGAGGAGGTCAGGAAAGTCTATCGGGGGCTTCTTTGCCAGGGAGGCCTTCAGCTGTCCGTGTCAGACGTTGTGCCGGAAGGCTGCCAAGGCAACCCCAGGGTCGAGGGAGGAGACCGACCTCGCCTCGGCGGTGAACCTTCGGACGAACACCCGGAGCGACTCCCCTTCCTTATGCCGGAGGTCGAGTAGGGACGCACTTGTTCTTTCGGCCTTTCGGCTGGTTACGAAGTGTGCGAGGAAGCTGCCCTCTAGCTGGTCGAAAGAATAGATAGAGCCGGGGGTGAGTTTGGAGAACCATTCCCGAGCCGGACCTCGGAGGGTGGCGGGGAAGGCTCGGCACAGAAGGAGATCCGATGCGCTGTGAATCATCATGAGGGTTTTGAAGCCCTCCATGTGATCAGCAGGATCGCCCTCGCCATCATAGGTCTCGAATTGAGGCGGGCGGAAATTTCGGGGTATCTCCGCCTGCAGGATGAGGGCGGAGAAAGGAGGTCGGACAGGTATGTACCCCTGCACCGTCCTCGGGCCACCATCGCCGAAGTGGTCGAGGCGATCCTCCATTTCTTGGAGGCGCTTCAAAATGTCGTCGTCATACTCCGGTGGAATTCTTGAGGGGCGAGACACGCTGGCCTTGGCATCCGACCGTGTATGAAAGCGGCGGACGTCCTCATCAATGGGGATCCCCCGGCTGGCCCCCATGATCTCCTTCCGGAAGTCCTGGAACTCCTGGTGAGTGACCGGGGCTCGCTCAGCCCGGTTTGGTTGAGCCGGAGGTTGCCATCCGACACGGCTGAGCGCCTGCCCCCGTCCTTGGGACGGAGGCTTTGGATGGTTCGGGGCCGAGTTGGAAGCGGCCCTTCCCCTGCTGCGGCTGACCTGTCGGTTTATGATTACCCCCCGGAGATCGGGTTGGATCGGACGGGAGGCACCTGGTTGGAGTCTGTGACTGACCGCCGGGTTGTTGGATGCTTGAGCGTCGGCGCCAACGCCCTGTGGAGGCTCGTCCTGCCGACGTGCTGAGGTAACAGCTCTCGTGGCTTTGGGTGCCATGTGACCTCGGGTTGACTTCCGAACAGTTGGTGGCTGAGCTCGGACCGGTGTCCGCAATAGAGGTTCCCACAGACGGCGTCAACCTGATGCGATTTGTTTTTGGGAGGCGTGTGGATGCACCAGGTGTGAGTTCTTACTTGATTTGTATTGAAGGAGGAAGCTCTTATGTAGACGGCCTTCGGCTGGCCGAACGGTACGGAAGTGGGCTGGAGTAGGGTGGAGGCTGGATGCTCGGCTCGGATCAGGGGGCTCGGATCCGAGGTCTCGTGTACCTGCAGACAGTGTAGGAACACCGGGGTTGGTCCCGGTGGCAGACCCTCCGACGATCTAGCCAGGCTACTGAGAGAAAGTAACAGTAACTAGGGTTTGAGTGTGCAGAGATTGATTACCTGAATCCAGGGGTAGGGGTCTGGTATTTATAGGAGAAGCCAATCGGGTCTGGACCCGGTTGCGGGTTGCCCGTGGGGCTCAAGCGGTGGAAATCCGGGCGGTATAGGGCTGACGTGGCAGACGCCCGGGCGGTTTCCGGGCTGATGTGGCAGCGGCCCGGGCGGTTTTCCGACACTGATGTGGCGGATCCGGAGGATCAGGAGGTGCGCGCATCCTGAGAGGATCCCGTGGCCCAGGGTGGGCCACATCATTTCTAACCCATATCAGTTGTATTTGATGATCTTTACTTTCCAGTCAGGTTATTCAACGTATTTCATTGATATGTTGGAGAAATAACTATGTTTTCAGCAATTATTCTGTTTTTAAAAAAACTGTGTTTTCAGAGATGTTGCCATTGAATGAGAATGCAAACAAGAAGAAACAAAGGAACCCATAGTCTATGTAAGCGCAATCATAGTAAGGAACTGAATTGTTTGTAGGTGGGAAGTCTGCTAATCTTGCTGCAAATTTGCTCGAAACACCAACGGGCCAACCAGGCTTATGGCATGTATAGAAGCAAGTTTTCCCCCCTCCTTTTGCCAAACAGCTGCCTCGCTGCCAAAGAACTCTGACATCCTTCTTCATCATAATATTTGAGAAACGTGGGTGAATGCAATAAAAGCAATCACTGCCTTTATTAGCATAGGCAAATTGCCTCTTCAAATACCTCAGATTCAATTCATGCCTCAAATTTTAGTACCATACTAGGAAAAAAAATATCAAAAAGGATGTAGTATTCTATTTACATGCTCCAAAAGTACCAAGTTCCATTCATAACAAGAAGAACAAATACAAGATTACCAATAGTGAAGGCTCTGCACACTTGAAAATGCAGTTTAGATGAAACTAAACCAAAAAAAATCTGTCAGAAAAAAGAAGAGATGAACCCGAGAAAAGATTACCAATGGTGCAGAGCCTGCACACTTTAAAACAAGTTTTGATGAAACTAAACCCAGAATATCTCACAGCAAAAAGAAAAGAACCCGAACTCCCTAGAACCATTCAGATACCAACAACCAACAGTTTACTATATTGTACATAAACCAAAAAAAAAGTTAGACCAATGAGCTACCCCGAGAAAAGAATTCAGACAACCACGCTTGCCTCAAGTTATGATTCTTCACAAGGAAGCCTCTTGCGAGATTCTCATTCTCATTGAGATAGTCAAAGGCTTTCCCGATCGACAATTCTTCATATCCTTCACATTTCATTACCTCAGAGTAGAGTTCTGAAGAGATATCCCTCCTAGTGCTTTTAATAGCTGCAGCTAATTCACCAATCTGAGAAGCTAAGTAATCAATCTTGTCCTCAAGATAGTGGCTTTTCCTCTTTTTACCACTCTGCTCAGCTCTTCCTGAAGAACCAGATGAAGTGGAGATCTGCAGTGATCTTGATGATGGTGCTGGTGGAGTGAGGGGAGTTGCCTCCGCTCCTACTTCTTCAATCTCCACGTCTTCATCATCCATCATAATGTCCACATCATCATCGATAGGTGACTCTTGGCCACCGTCATTGTTGTCGACAGTAGCAAAACCAATTTCATTAGTATTCTCCTTAATGATGAAACCTCCTTCATTGTTCTCCTTGATACATTCATTGGAAAAACTCTCCGGTGGCGGATTATCACCACATACGATAACAATTTCATCGTACATCTCTATCTGCTTGTTCAAGAAGGGTTCGTCTCTTGGATTAACCTACATTAGTTAGAACATTCATTCTTCCGATCAGTTGATTGTGCTTTTATGATATAAAATTTTGGGCACATGCAAATGCTGGTAAAGTAAGCAAAAAAGTCAGGCATAGAACATATTTGATGTAAACTTGACCCTAAATAGAGAATTTCAACGAATATTAAAAGATTAAGTCTAACAACACGTAATGCCGATTAAGTTAGAAAATAAACTAATGATTGATTTTATGGATTTTCAAGAAATGAAGTAAGTTAGCAACCCCAATCAAAGATTCAAGTCTAACAATCAACAAATATACTTAAGAGTTATTAGTAAGTAAGATATTCAATAATGATTTGTACGCTAATCAGCAAGGAGAAGCACACAAACTCAATATTTGTGGGTGACAAATAATATTCGAGATATGAAAAGCGGTACCACAAATAAAGGAGAATGAAAAGAAGTTACCGAGGTTCGATGAACGTGTTGTCATCACGGATGGAGAGGAAGAAGCGGTTGGATCTGAACCTTGCTCAACACCAAACAACAACTAACACCCAATCAAAAGTGGCAATAAAAAAACTCGGATCTTAGTTGATTTGGGGATTAGGGTTTAGGATTTTGAATTGGAAATTTGGGAAATTTAGAGTTTCGAATTTTAAGGGGATTTGGAATGGGGAAGGCGGCGGTTGGGATGGTGGAGGATATAGAGGTGGTTGGAAGGGTGAGGGTGAAGAAGGGAGACGACGGTGGGGGTTGCGGTTGACAATAACGACGGTGGGGGGGGGGGAGGAGGAGATGTCGGTGGGGGAGTGGGTTGTCGAGGGGTTAGGATGCAGCAAGGGGATGAAGTTGGGGTGGTGGCTGAAGAGATGAGGGAGAAGATATTAGATTTAGGGGTTAATTAATAGGAATTTAGGGGTATAGTTAGAGTTTCTCACAAACCCTAAAATTTCTTAAGATTTTTCACAAACCCTAATGTTCTTTTATGGTCTCACACACATAAAAGGAGAATGTAGAACAACAACTCAACACACAATAATTTTTTAATCAATAATAGCATACCCTTTCATTGTTCTCAAGGCCTATATATAGGCTCAAAACAAAATCTCAATACAAAGCTCCAAAATATTCTAATGCAGAAAATAAATGGTGCAAATTGCAAAACTACTACATATGGCTAAAATGCCCCCAAAACAAATAAAATTTGCTGAAATAAAGATAACTATGCTACTGGAGTAGCCATCCTAGACGGTGTCTGCGCTAACGGAAGCACCAAAATCGTCTCGAACTGATGTCCTCGTCGATATTTCAATAAAATACTACATATCAGTGATGTGATATAGTATGAAAAAATTATTCTGAAAGAGGACAAAAATTTATATTTGTGAAGTGGTGAAGCTGCACAAATTCAAGGTATCAAAAATTAGGTGAGACCCACTCTATCTTTCCTATTTAGTAAAACCAAATAAGAGAAAGGGGGTAAACCACAAATACTTCCAACTCTAGTTCTACAAGCTTTGTTTTGTGTTGTTGCGAGCAAAAAATGTTGAGTAAAATGGTTGTAAGAAAAAAGTGATTTTTTTTGTCAAAAATTTCTTTGGTCTCAACTCACTATTTACTTGGAATTACCAAATACATAATTTAGGTATAGTAGTAATATGAACAAGAGAAGATCGATACCGCAATATGTTGGACATAATCTGTGGCATTCATGATGATCTTCTTTTCCTTATCATCCCAAGTTGTATTTCCCAGATTCTGTAATCTCTTGATCTGTTGATATCTAGTCTTGACTGTTCTCAAATGATTTTCTACATTCCCATCGGTGCAGTATAACTTGAATTCCTCAGTGACAGCCTCAGCTGCAGCTATAAATGCTTCCCTCTTGAAGGCTCTACCCATTTTCAGTCCGAAATTTGCTTGTTGTATAAGGAATGGGAGAAGGAAGTGACTCATTGCTGGGGTCCAGCGGAAGTTGGTGCAGCCCTTCTTACTCAGGCGTTGATAGCGTCCTCTTGGGGTAATGGTTCCTGTAGTTTTATGGATTTAACTATGGTCATGTAACAATAATTACTTCAATTAATTGTGTTTGTGTTCAACATGACTAAGCCAGAGTAATTACTATCATTTTGATAGTAATTCAAAAATATTGGCAAAACTAGAAGAAAGAAACTGTCAAGATATTTTCAAGTTTCTGCTTTCGTTGCCAACTGAGGTACTTCTGGCAGGCTTGATGACTCATATTTCTTGCTATGTTTTTCAGTTATATATCAGTATCTCAATTACAAAATTATTTGATAATACAGTCCATTCTAATTAGACAAATCCACAATTTCAAAAGAAAATAATCTACCAGTAACTCATTATTGAAAATGTTCCCTACAATAATAACCTTGTCAATCATGATGTTTTAATGCCCTAGCAGTTCTTCAAATAAGGTTATTGGCATATGTGATATGGACAATGCTTTAAGTATTTTGGTCTTATTTTCTGGTTTAATTACACGATAAACCAGCTGCTCGTCACTCAACGACAGAACCTTTTAGAATTAGCAATCAATAAATCAACCACTTCGGTAAATGAAAATGAATTGTATATATAAGCCCTTAGTATCAATAAGAGCTTACCACCCATAAAAGAAGCGCTAATTGTTGGCAAAACTTCCTCAGGTGTGGCTTCATCTTCCTTAATAGCAAGTTGTTTGTCCTTTGCACCACTGACAAGCTCAGCACAAACTGTTGACAGATTATACAAGGATCAAGACTTGTAAAAAGAAAATGATTACAGATAGAAGTAATATTGAAGTAACAGCCTAACAGGTTTCTTTTTAGAGCAATATTGAAGAAGTCTGAGTTACCTTTCTCAAGATTCTTTACATTCTTGGATGAAAGAGTAATCCTTACACGATGGACTTGCTCCGGTTCCAGAGAACACCTTTCGTATCTCATCCTGGGCAATACTTTATTAACTTTAACTACAGTTCATTAGAAGAGAGAAGGAAAAAAGAACACTTCAGCTATAGTCATGATCTACAGATAAACATTAGACAGCAAGGTAGATATTTCAGATTCAAAAATACGTTGTTGGTATGCTATAGTGACTTGTCTTAGATTTCGTAAGAAAGAAACAAAAAAGTCCCTAAGAAAACAAGCCTTAACAAATTACTGAAATTTTAAGTACAATTTTCAACATAAATAGAAGAGCCGTTTTCATCACAGCATATAGCGGAAGAAAGTTTCTAAGAAAGTTTGTCAATCACAGTCAAAGAAAGGGGAAAAGAAAAATCGATACTTCTCAAGTTCAAGCTGAAGGATCAGAAAGAATATTATGAGTAAGGATCACAAAAATGTAGGCTCAGTTTAATACTTCAAGCTCATAAACAACACAAACTATTAAGAAAATCATATATTCCAGTTATTTAAATGTTCTTTCTACCAATATAATTACAAGTAAACAAAAAAGTTTTTGTTCTGATTCTCATTATGGTTAAATGAAGGGAAAAAAAAATTGTACTTCACATGAAGTATTCTGATAGGAGTAAAATATAACAGGCCACTAAACAGGGTACACATCCATATTAATATGCAATGTTAAATGTGGAATACAAGTATCTATATATAAACATTAACATTATACACTCATGTCCCCAGATATGCACAGAGGAAATTGTATTATCAAATAGGAGCAAAATTCATATGAACTCCTCAACTAAAATTCAAGCAGAACGAGAAAAACAAAGAGAAAAACTATTTCCAAAATAAAAACCCATCCCTGCACCCTGCACCAACCACAGACCATCTCATAAAGTCTGAATAATTCACTTTGCTTTGGTTATAAATATACGATGAACCCACCCATATCAGAAATTTTCCACATGTCAAAATCAGATTTATACATGTCATAAACATGTGCTACTATTATAATTTTGAGGTCAATCTCAAAATTGAACTCCCGGATTATTACAATCACAGCTATAACACCGTGTGTAATATATATCTTACTTGATATAAGATCACTGATCACCTTTTGAAGAGAATCCAACCAATTTTATATTTATAGATCATCTGTCATTGCATTACCTGTAGTTAGATGATTGGTAATTGTTATGGGTCCAATCCTTCCTGAAACTCCAAACAAAAAATTTCTATTTGGTACTAAAACCAAGTATTACTATTGGGTACCAATTGAAATGTGCTGTAAATTTCTTTATTTGGAGTTAGACCATTCTATATGGAATCACAATCTAGAGAGGTAAAAAATACTCCAGGAAAAAAAAAACTGAATGAAATAGCTGATGAAATCTAAAAAACTCTCGATTAAGTTTTGAAGAAACTTTGTAATACTCACAGCAAGACACTATAATAATAACATAAAATGTTGTGTTAACTTGTATTCATCATTTTTTGGTTATCGTATTAATCATAAATTCATAGTAAAAGAAGAGACTAGAACTATGATGAACACAGTGCACGAAAGGAATATTGATCTAAAAAATTAAGTAGTAAAACAATGACAAGTCCGCGGGTACGTGCGCGGTGGATGCCACGATATGCAAGGACTAAGTAGTAAATCATGACCATAGAGAAAATCAAGGAGGTTTAGTAAATTGTCCCTTAAATCAAACCACAAACTTCATTACAACAAATCAATTGTGCCCCATGGTTTCTTACTTGTAAGCCTACGGAGCACGGACACGCAGACAGGTGTGGAACGAGACACACCAACACAAAGAAGATATTAAACAACTTTCCTAAAATATCAAGTGTCGAGTTGGATTTGGGTGTCTGACATGTGTGTGACACGATATGGCTACCAAAGAGAAGTGTTCGTTCAACATAGTTGTAGCAAAAGGGAAAGAAAATTGTAACACACACACACATATATGGTCAGCTTCGGTTGCGAACAGCTCTGGGTGCGAAGTGGCATGCGAATTCACAAGTTTATAAAGAATTCATGAACATAAAACATTGCATTCATAAGGTCTAACGAGGAAGGAGATTACCTTCTCCACTGTCTCCAGTATATAACATAAGACTTGAACAAAAACAAGACAATAAAAGAGCACATGAAAAAGAGAAAAAGTCTTCTCTAACGCATATCCATAGAGACGTTCAAGAGCACTTTATCGGTCGATCAACACTCCCCGATAATGCATTCCCTACTTCAAAGACAAGTGTAATAATGTCAAAATAACAACTTTTAAATTACTAATTTTAGGCATATAACTAAAAAAAAAACAAAACAAAACAAAACAAAACAAAACAGGATGCTCCGAACAACCCTAGATTTGGAAACACCTGTCAGGAACAGTTAGATCAATTTGATGCATGATGATTGATGATTCAGTTACCGAACACGAGTCAGAACCAAGCAAATACACCAACAACTACATATTCAGTTACTATTTAGCAAGCTGCAAATGTGTTACAATGTGCCCTAGTTGAAGAAAGATCTTCATACAGAGAATCACTTTATTCCACTAGCCTCAATTTGCTTTCAACCGATCATCGTTATCTATGCTAATTCCCATAAAAAAAACTTTTAAATCGATTGTTCGTATGGTGTCAATTTTCTTACATTTACTATCAAATTCAGCGCCACTACGAAAATATCCACACAAAAAAAAATTAGAGTTCACACAGAAGTAATGACAACCCAGCAGAATGCATTCCCATTATGGACTAATATATCAAATTAGATACATGAATTCAAACCCAAAAAAAAAAAAATCATCACAGAAGCCAAAATTTTGAAAGATGAGATGATCTCTTACTTTACCTTGGCGAATTCCAATTCTCTCAATATATTCGTTACACATTAAGAAAATTTCTGATCAAAATGTATTTCTATTCCATTTTATGGTGAAAAGGAAGCGATTGTTATATCTTAAGTAGACAAAATTAATTTTGTAATGAAAAATTAATTTAAAAAACTAATTAAATTCCTACTCGAATTTAATTACAATTACTGTTACAACAACAACAACAGTAAAATTCACTATCAACAAAGAACAAAAGGAAGATAATATATCTTCAATTCGAACCTTGATAATTGTTAATTAAGGAATTGTTTCACAAACAGTGTATATCACTGTACACAAAGCACAGAAAGAAGATATGTTATCTTCAATTCCGACCTTGAATATGATGAAGAAAAATAGACAGACTGAGGCTTGTTGAAACAATGTCCTTAAAACGTTTATTTCTGCCACTGCTACGGTGTATACAGTTTATTCGGCAATCGTCTCCCAAAATACAACAGTCAGAACTCCATTAACTTATACTAGAATAATGGAGACTTGGTCGAGAATGGATATGACAGTGTTTTTGTGATATGTCTGCACTGATACAGGATGGTAGGGAAGATATAAATTGGATCCGTATTTGATCAGAATCCAGTTCTATTTATAGCCCCAGGCCCGGGCCCGGCGGGATCGGGCGGGGGCGCGCGTGTGTTTCACACCGACGCCCAAGTTGGGTGTGTTCTCCCTCCGGAGAAAATATTCGTACCCGGGCACACCAATTTGGCTCAGTTTTTAACTTATAACTTCATTTGCTTTTTGCTCCTTTTTTATATTGGGGCTAACTTTCAAAGTCACATATAGGGCTGCAAACGAATCGAGCTATTCGCGAGCTATTCGGCTCGAGCTCGGTCAAAGCTCGGCTCGAACCGAGCTCGGGCCGAGCTTGAGCTCAAAACTTAGCTCGTTTCCTTAACGAGCCGAGCTCGAGCTTGGGTTTTTTTTTAGGCTAAGCTCGCGAGCTATTCGGCTCGAATACGGTTAAAGTTCGGGTCGAACCGAGCTCGAGCCTGAAGGTATTCGGCTCGGCTCGGCTCGATTGCAGCCCTAGTCACATATCAAGCAAAAGTCCAATTCTTCATTTTAACAAGCTAACTTCGGAAACGAATACTTCATTCATTTGAAATCCGTTTTGAATATGTGAGTACATCATTTTATACGTCTTGATGAGTAGAATACGATGGAACCGATTTCCAACAGTGATCTCCAAATATCCTTTTTTATTTAGAATCTTAATCAACCCTATTTTTTATCCTCGTCACACAAAGAATATTATCAAAATGCAAATAGTTTAATCATATTTTGATACTCGACCAAACTGCGGTGGGTTTGGTATTGTGGTATGAGGAGGGGGTGGCCCGCGTCTAGAGCGAGTGTCCACCATGAATGCAACTCAAGAACAAGAACAAGAGAAAATAAAAGAAAATTAACTATATCTTTCATTCATAATCCTTCTTCTTCATTACAGATTCATATATATAGAAGAAGAGCTAACGGCTCTCTTCTCCTCTGCTTTTGATCTGCCAGTGGGAGTGAGACACGCGTACAATGCACAGTGATAACGGTTAAAAAGTGGTAGGGCCCACCCACAACGTCCCCAATCCACTGTATGCCAGCTGCAGCCTTCATAGAGTGAATCCGGACTTATTTGCATACTGTCCCGACCCTTTTGCAGTAAACTCCAACAAAGAAAGATATTATCTGAGGGACGGATACGCAAGCCATCTACTGATACATCATTTGCACCATTCTTCTCTGCTTGCTGCCGTCGACAGATACAGCTCTAATGAGCTGTATCATTCCTACCCTCTTGAAGAGGAGCCTCCATCGTCTTTTGGAACCCTGGGAAACGGTTGTAGATATCCCAAAAATTCTCCCATGTCGCTTCTTCCCTGCCTTCCCTTTTCCACTGTATAAGGACCTCAGTAACAGCTGCATTCTTCCTATTCACCATCCTCTTGGATAAGATTGCCATGGGTTCAAGATGTTCCTCTTGTATATAAACAGGGTGAGTGGTGCGCAGTTTACTGGGATCTCCTACATGACGCTTGAGCTGAGATACGTGAAAGACGTCGTGGATTCTGGCAGTCGGGGGAAGCTGCAGCTTGTAGGCAACAGAGCCGATCTTCCCTATCACTAAATAGGGCCCATAGTATAGATGGGAAAGTTTGTGGATCCTCCGCCCTCCTACTGATTGTTGTCGGTATGGTTGCAA
Organism: Hemerocallis citrina; assembly: GCA_017893485.1. Taxonomy (NCBI): domain Eukaryota; kingdom Viridiplantae; phylum Streptophyta; class Magnoliopsida; order Asparagales; family Asphodelaceae; genus Hemerocallis; species Hemerocallis citrina. The sequence goes on along the minus strand of CM030362.1, from coordinate 24,317,483 downwards.
CTTGAGGTATGCATAATCCCCAATCTCGAATGCCTTATCACTCCGATGCTTATCTGCGGTGCTCTTCATTCTCTCTTGTGACTTGCGCAGGTTGTCTTTGAGTATGCGCAGGGTGTTATCCCTTTCAGTTAAGCACTCGTCGACTTCCTGAGTTCTAGCTGTCTGTGGAGTGTAGGAAAGGAGGTTGGGGGGAGTTTTACCGTACAGAGCTTGGTATAGGGAGACTTTGGTGCTGCTGTGGGTGTTTGTATTATGCCAGTATTCCGCCTAGGGTAGTAAATTCGCCCAACTAGTTGGCTTGTAGGCACAGAAGCTCCGCAAATAAGTCTCAAGAACACGATTAGTTACTTCCGTCTGGCCATCTGTTTGCGGGTGAAACGAGGAGCTCATACAGAGTTTGGTTCCTTGTAGGGTGAAGATCTCCTTCCAAAAAGCACTGGTGAACACAGCGTCCTTGTCGCTAACCATGGACCTCGGCACGCCGTAGAGTTTGACAATGTTCTTCACAAAAATCTCCGCAATCTGCTTGGCAGTGTAGGGATGGGCAATTGCAATGAAATGACTGTACTTGGTGAGTCTGTCGACCACAACTAAGATGGTCGTCTTCCCCAAGCTTTTTGGTAGGCCTTCGATGAAGTCTAGGCTGACGTCCTCCCAGACAGCATTCGGAATAGGGAGTGGCTGTAATAATCCCGCTGGGGCTTGGTTCAAATACTTACTTCTCTGGCATGTATCACACTCCCGTATGTATTGCTTGAGCATTTTTCTCATTCCTTGCCAATACGCTACCTGCCTTACCCTGTCCCAAGTCTTCTCAAAGCCGGAGTGCCCACCTTGCAACGAATCATGGTGTATCTGCAGGAGTTTCGTGGCTGTGGCGGAATTGGGGTTAATCACGACCCTCCCTTTGTAGTATAGGAGGCCATGCTTAGAGCTATAGAGATTAGCGGGAAGCTCGTTTGAAGCAATCTTTGCAGCAAGGGCAATGTAAAAGGGGTCCTGTTGTACCTCTTCTCTGAGTTCATCGAGCCACTGTGGGCGAACAATGGAGAGGGCTTGCAGGTGTGCTTCTTCATACATTCTTGACAACCCGTCAGCACCCACATTTTCGCTCCCCTTCTTGTATTCCACCCTATAATGGTAACCGTGCAGCTTCCACAACCATGTATGCTGAGCTTCCGTCTCTAGTCGTTGCTCCAATAAATGTTTGAGGGGTTTGTGATCGGTTTTGATCACAAATTCCTTCCCTAGGAGATAGTGCCTCCACTTCTTTACTGCTAACAAGATTGCCAACATCTCTTTTTCATAAGTCGAGAGATGTTTGTTCCTTCCCTTCAACTCGAGGCTAAGGTAAGCGATGGGGTGCTTCTGTTGCAGTAGAATTGCGCCAACCCCCGTTCCTGCGGCGTCGCATTCTAATACGAATGTTTCATCGTAATTGGGGAGTTGAAGCACCGGTGGGGTCGTAAGAGCTTCCTTCAGCGCCTCAAAAGCGACTTGAGCATCCTCCAACCAGGCGAAAGCCCCCTTCTTCGTCGGCGCAACTAAGGGCGCAGCAATGGAAGCATATCGACTGATAAACTTCCGATAGTATCCGGTGAGGCCCAGAAATCCTCGCAACGCCTTCAAGGATTTGGGTCGTGGCCAAGATTGCACCGCTGAGATCTTCTCAGGGTCGACTGCCACCCCTCTCTCAGATACTATGTGACCCAAATAAGCAACTTCTTGGACACCGAACACGCATTTGCTCAATTTTGCTGACAAACTGTGATCTCGAAGAAGTCGCAAGACCAGTTCCAAGTGCCGCAGGTGCTCGCTCCAGGTTTTGCTATAGACGAGTATATCGTCAAAAAACACCAACACGCATCTCCGCAGGTGAGGCTTAAAAATCTCGTTCATCAGGGATCGGAAGGTGGAAGGCGCGTTGGTTAACCCAAACGGCATGACAGTATATTCGTAGTGACCTTCGTGTGTCTTGAATGCTGTCTTTGGAATGTCAGGTTCATACATTCTGATCTGGTGATACCCGCTCCTCAGATCCAATTTGCTAAAGAATTTGGCGCCATGGAGTTCGTCGAGCAATTCATCGATGATGGGGATGGGGAATTTGTCTTTGATTGTTACCTTGTTGAGCGCGCGGTAATCTACACACATTCGCCATGTTCCGTCGTGCTTCTTGACCATCACCACAGGCGACGCAAAGGGGCTCGAGCTTGGCCTGATCACTCCTGATCGCAACATCTCCTTTACCAGCCGCTCGATCTCGTTCTTTTGGTGCCACGGGTATTTATAAGGTCTTAAGCTCACAGGTTGAGACCCATTGTAGAGGTGGATTTGGTGGTCGTGAGCTCTATGCGGAGGAAGTGAGTTGCTGTCACGGAACACTTCATCGTAAATTTGCAGCAAGTGTGCGAGGTCAGAGGGGTAAGGTGGGGAAGGGATGCTTTGGGAGTTAATTGCTGAAATTTGTAGGAGGAGCCCCTGCTTGATGAATGTGATGGTCTTAGCTACAATTTTAGCATCGGTGATCTCCCCTTCTCCTTGATTTACTCCTCTCAATGTCTTCACCTCTCCTTCTTGCTCAAATCGCAGGGAATAATCCCTAAGGCTGAGCCACAGACCTTCCAAGTTCCTGATCCACTCCACTCCTAGGATCAACTGACTAGTACCCAAGGCGAGGACATGGAAGTTGGCAACGATCTTCACCCCTTGACACAAGAACTCCACATTCTCGCAAACTCCTTCACACTGCAGTTGCTCGCCTCCAGCCACCATCACTCTGATCGGCACTCCCTTGGTGATAGGCAATCTGGCTCTCTTAGCTAAGAGGGAGTCGACAAAGTTATGTGTAGATCCTGTGTCAAACAGAGCGAAAGCTTCTTTGTTGTTGACGGAGCCTCGGAACCTCAGGGTTTGCGGGGTTGATGAGCCAACAATGGCGTTCAGGGAGATGGTGGGAGAGGAAGTGGACTTGAGCTCTGCTTGCACCTGCTCAATGTCAGTTGCGCACTCTTCTGTGGTATCTGATTCTTCCTCTTCGGTCTCACCCACTGCTTCCTTCTTCTCGTCGAGATCCCCTTCAATCATCATAAGCGACCTTCCTTTGCATCGATGCCCCTTGACCCACTTCTCGTCGCATCGGAAGCACAGCCCCTTGGCTCTCCTATCTGCGATAATTTTATCAAATGGGGTCTCCTTCATCGCATCGCCAGGTTTGGGCCCAATAGTAGCTGGGTTGGTGTTTAAGCTCTTGGAAGCTGAGTTGTGTTGAGGAGGATGTGTAGTTGCCCTGTTGGTGTACCCTTGATATCTCATGGCCTTCCGTTGACACATTAGGATCGTTTCCCTAGCTTGGGCTTCCCTGTAGGCGGCGGAGATTGTGACAGGACGCTTGAGCAGCACCTCTTGTTGGATCTCTTCCTTAAGCCCCGAGATGAAGCAGTCGACTAATACCGGCATCGTCATTTGCTTGCTAAGGTGGCTGTATCGAATGAACTCCTTATGGTATTCTTGGACTGAGCTGGTTTGATTCAACTTCAATAGTGTAGCAGTAGGGTTTTGCAACTCCGACGGCCCAAACTGGAGCAACAACTCTTCCTTCAAAGCTTCCCAACCCATCTCCATACCGTATTGTTTCTTAAACCAGCGCCACCACATCAGCGCATCGTCCCTTAAAAAGTAGACGCAAAAGTCCACCTGCAGTCGTTCATCAATTTTTTGGGTGTCGAAGTGGTGTTCCAAGTGAAATATCCAGTTGCTGACGTCTCCACTACCATCGAAGGTGGGGATTTCAAGCTTGGTATGTCGAGGAAAGATATACTGGTTTCTTTCGTATTCCCCTTCTTCTCCCCTGCGAACCCAGTACCTATCATCAGTCCTTGCCCATGGTCTATATGTGTTGGGTTCGAAATATTGGGGGTGTGGTGGAGATTGGGATCTCGGATCTATGTTACCACCGCCAGAGGAGTTGCTCGCACCTCGATCTATCAACGGCAGCACTCTTTGAATAAGGCCCTTGATCTCTTCCACCTGGGTCTGCATCCTGGTCCCCTGTGCACGCATGTCCACATTCAAGGCCCCTAGTGAGATCTCTAACCCCTCCACTCTAGATTCCAGATCGGTCGACTTGTGAGGTTCAACATCCCTAAGGATGGTACCTCGCGTCAACGGGCTCTGTTCCCCATGTCCAGAGCCAGCTCCGGTCTCGGGGATAGTTGAGCACACGATCGGTTCTATTGGGTTTGCGATGTAGCCAGGCTCTGATACCATTGATACTCGACCAAACTGCGGTGGGTTTGGTATTGTGGTATGAGGAGGGGGTGGCTCGCGTCTAGAGCGAGTGTCCACCATGAATGCAACTCAAGAACAAGAACAAGAGAAAATAAAAGAAAATTAACTATATCTTTCATTCATAATCCTTCTTCTTCATTACAGATTCATATATATAGAAGAAGAGCTAACTGCTCTCTTCTCCTCTGCTTTTGATCTGCCAGTGGGAGTGAAACACGCGTACAATGCACAGTGATAACGGTTAAAAAGTGGCAGGGCCCACCCACAACGTCCCCAATCCACTGTATGCCAGCTGCAGCCTTCATAGAGTGAATCCGGACTTATTTGCATACTGTCCCGACCCTTTTGCAGTAAACTCCAACAAAGAAAGATATTATCTGAGGGACGGTTACGCAAGCCATCTACTGATACATCATTTGCACCATTCTTCTCTGCTTGCTGTCGTCGACAGATACAGCTCTAATGAGCTGTATCATATTTAACTATATAATTTTTAAAAAAATAAAATAATCAGAAAAAAAAAACAAAGAAAAAGGAAAGAGATTCTTGACATACAGGAAGGAAGACCGGTGGAACTGGGGAGAATCTGGCGATCCGAAACCCTAGTAAGGAGACGAAGGTGGCTAGGGTTTGACAGGCGTAAATGGGATTAAATGAAAATGGGTTTTCCAAATCGGGGTGGAATTCATAATTTTCATTCCTTTTTCCGAAAATTGAAATCACCGCTTGATTATCGCAAAGGCGGAAGGAAGTGAATGGGATTTTCGCTTTCCAACTGGAGGTGTTCGGTTCGGAAAGCGGTTCGGTACGGAAAATAAACGCGGACTGCGTGATCGGTTCGGTTCGATTTGGTTTAGATGGCTCCAATTGATTCGGACTGTTTGCCAATTACCACCTGGCAACGCCCGAGTTTCGAGTACAACGGAGTACTTCCTCAAAAAGTAATGCTATTCGCAACCAATTTCACTGTATTTTTCTTCACCATCTAAATATGTGGAGGAAGAGAGAGAGTACGTTACATTTTTCTTCACTATCTAAGTATGTGGAGGAAGAGAGAGAGTAGGTAGGTAAACTCTTCTATAGAAGTGTACCCTCTAAGATAGTGAAGAGAATAGTACTGGATGAAGCGTTACTCCTTCCTAAAAATTGGATGAAGCATTACTCCTTCCTAAAAATTGGTTTGGAAATGCAACCCGCATTAGAAGAAGGCATAGGTGAGTTGGTAATAATTCATCATGTCTCTAGAGGTGTAAAATGAACAGGACGGTCCATCGTTCGTTCAAGTTCGGTTCGGAAATGACCCGACCGTGGACCATCTGAACTATTATATAAACCGAACTTGAACAAATTATTAGGTCCGATGTTTTATTAAGCTCGAGCCGGACATAAGTCCGTCCGAGTATTATTGCGGTCCGATATTTTATCGAATCGAGTTCGGGCTATAAAAAAATTGTCTGAACTGGACTGAGCCGGACATGAGCCCGTCCAAGTAAAAATTCGGTTCGAGCTTGAACATATGACTGTTCGGTCCCATCTGGTATGATTTACAGCCACATCTCTCCTAAATTTTGAAAGGAAAATAATTGATATAGTAATATTATTTAGGGTGAAAACCGAGAAGCAATCTTAACATTTGACTGGAAAATTAAACAACAACAACAACAAAGTCCTTTTTCCAACTAGTTGGGGTCGGCTACATGAATTTTGGTTTTCCATTCTGCTCAGTTTAGTACAATATCTTCTGTAAGGTCACAAGCTATCATATCTTTTTTCACCGTTTTCATCCAAGTTAGTTTAGCTCTTCCTCTATCCCTAACTCTACCCTCAATACTTATCAAATCACTTTTTCTAACGGGGGCACTACTAGGTCTACGTGTGACATGTCCAAACCACCTAAGGCGATTCTCTCTTAACTTATCTTGGATTGGAGCTACCTTTAGCATGTCTCGTATATGCTCATTTCTAATTCTATCATGCCTTGTTTTACCACACATCCATCTTAACATTATCATCTCCGCTACACCCATTTTTTGGACATGTTGTTTCTTTGTTGCCCAACACTCTGCTCCATACATCATTACTGGTCTAACAGTCGTCCTATAAATTTTTTCCTTCAACTTCAAAGACATAGGTTTGTCATACAAAATATCACTGTCACTTCTCCATTTGACTGGAAAACTCAGAAAAAAAATTCAGAATCCAAGTTTCAACTATGTTTGTATTCCTTGAATATTACTGCATATCAAATGCCTAGATATGTTATTTTGCTCTTTATCTCTTTACTCTGTTTCTTCTATTTATCCTTGTAATATATTTGATATTAAACCACAGAAGCTCTCTTCTTCTTCCCACAGATCCGGTCTCCTCCCTGATCATATCCCCCTCCCTCTTTCATTAATCTTTCTCCCCTTGCCCCATTCTTGAAACCCTTTTTGTGGCCTCTCCGTCTTCGAATTTTTCGGTTCCTCCTCCCTCTTCCGTTGTCTCCAGAGGTTCCTTTTCTCCGGGGGTGTTCCCTGTGTTTCCAGCTTCGGATCTTCTCGCCTTTCATCTGGTGTCTCCTCCCCTCTCGAAAAGCGTTCGCTTCGCTAGCTCAGCGGTTTGGTTCCTTCTCCTCGGGAGGTGTGTTCACCAGTGGCTGGCTGTGAGGTGGTGTCCCTGCCCAGCTCTCCAGTGTGGTAAGTCACCGCAGATCTCAAGCACTGTAAGTATTTCTCTGGCCCTGTCGTTATTTTCTCGGCGGTTGTCGTGGTGTGTTTATTCTTTTGTTTCACCTGCTGGTGCCCTTGGCGGTGATCTTTCTCTCCTTTTCGGTAGGAGTTTCTTGCCCTACGTTCTTCTTCTCTATTGGGCTGTTTTGCCCAGTTCATTAGGTTTTTTCTCATCTTAGCTTTACTCCGTTTCTTTTGATCGATTTTTCGATCCGTTTCTAGGGAGTGCGTCTGCTATCCCTTCTACCTCTTTTTCTAGTCTTTGGTTCTGATCTTCTGCCCTATAGCCCTATTCTTCTTATCCCCAATTCATATCTCCGTTCACCGTCCCCTCGCTTACGTCTTACACCGTTCTAGTGGCTTTCTCGGCTTTCCATTCAGTGGTTCTCATTGCCCTATTGACGGTGTTCTGGGTTCCCTGGCATCTTTGCTTGTACTGTGCTGAGCTTTAGCGCGGACTGTTATTCTCCATTTTTGATCAGGATAGCTTCTCTTCTCTTGCGTTAGCATCTCCGTTCTTTGTGTGGGCCGTCTCTCTCAGTGGCCCGATTAGCGGCCCATGGCTTTATCATGGGTCCAAGTGGTTAAAAAAAAAAGTTTCTAATAATAGGCCTCCTTTGCATTTTGCTAGCAAAGTTGGGCTTTTGTCCTCTGGCGCTCCTAACTCTGGGACTCGGAAGCTTCCGAGAAACTCCCCTACCCCTCTTTCCCGCCCATTTCACTCTAAGTTATTCTCTCTACATAGTTTCTCTAATCCCTATTCTGGCCTTTCGTCTACCTATTGCTTCCGGTGTTTGCAACCAGGGCATATCAAAATTAACTGCGTTGCCACCATGAAGTGCCTCTTCTGTCTCAAACCAGGTCACTCTCGTTCCAAATGCTTTGCGCTTCAAAGATTGCTTGGTCTCTCGATCGGGGTCCCGATCTCTGAGCAAAATCTATCAGCTCTTGATTTTCCGGCATTACAACGTAAGCTTTCCGAAGGAGCTACCAACCGTTCTAAAATCAAGAAACCCTCTTCCAGATCCCCGATTCTCCCTACACCGCCTGAGATTAATCGCGTGGTCGATCCTATCGTTATCCCGCCCGTCCCTAAGGACATTCCTACTGTGCTCCCCGCTAAGCCGATCGTTCTGCAAGTGTTCACCACTACTTCTGACCTCTCCGATCGCCTGAGATCATTCGACACTTACGGGGCCATCTCTTTTAACGGAGGTTCCATTCCTATTTTCACTCACAACTCTTTTCTTTGTGTCTCGTGCAATGTTAAGGATTGGGAGTGGTTCATTAGTTCTTGCTCCAATGGTGATGTCGTCATTAGATGCCCCTCCCCGAAACTTCTTCAAGATTTGATTGAGAACTCCTCTTTATCGATTGGATCTATTTCACTATCTATTCGCAAGTGGGTTCAGGTCGTTCCTCCGAATCTAACTCCTAAGATTACTCCTACTAAGGTCACGTTGTTGGGACTACCTCCGTTTTGCGACTCTGTGCATCGTGTGGGTGATTTGGCTATTTGTGTGGGTAAGCTCACCAGCATCTCCTCTGCTACTAAGCTGGCCTCTGGCTGTTTGCAAGTTGAAGCTTGTTTTGACATACCCGAGCATCGTGAACTCGTAGAAGCTTTTGTTCTGAAGGATGGACTCGTTTCCTTTCCGGTTTCGGTTCAGTACCACCGGGCCTCTCCTGCACTTAGATCGGATCAAGGGACTTCTTCTATTATTCCGCAGGCCCCAGCTATGGCCTCCTCCAATCCCTCTTCGTTCCACCCTGGTTCTGTCTCATCTTCTAAATCCCCTTGGAAGGCTCCTGTTAAATCTGCTTCGAGGAAGAAAATTCTTTCCAAGAACAAATCTTTTAACCCACCCCCATTTCCAAGATTTCTCCCGCCAAACCGCCGAATCTCGTATGGATCAATCCGGATATCTCCTCTAACCAGACCGCTAAGTCCGTCCACAAATTTACCCCTCCCTCTAATGTTCAGTCCTCGCCCCAGGTGGCTCCCGTCGAGTCTCAAGAAGTGAAGCTCGATCTTCCCTCTGCTCATCTGCCATCGGGATCTTACTCCCCTGGTCCCAAGCAGCCTGCCTCCAGTTCTTCATGGCCCAAATGGGAGGTTAATCCTCACTATGAATCTGATTGGCAACTATTTCAAAAGCTGGCGCATTCCACGATCACTTCCTCTGACCCGGTTCTTCCCCTCATCAAGATCAAGAGTGATAAAGCTTCTCTAGCTCCTTCCTGGACTGAACAAGATAATCTTTTGGAGGAGGAAGAGGAGGACCGCAAGAAAGCCCTCTCCATCAGCAAGGTTAGTGTTTGTTTTAAGCATTGTTCAAGTTTTGATGGTGTTTCGTTGCTCCTTTTTGTTCATCGTTTGGTGTGCATTAGTTTTCTCTACGGCAGTATTCATCGTCTTCCTTGCCCTTACCTATCGTTCTTTTTATTACCGGGAGGGTGCTATTCCATTTCCCCGGATGTTTTACCTAGTTCGAAGTCTTTGCCAGATGCAGCATCTTGCCAACTTTTAGTAAAGACTTTATTAGAATCATATAACATTTCCGTCCCTTCATCGATCCCTAACATCGTAGTTCTGTCCTCCATTTCGTTTAGTCCTCTCTCGGTGAGTAATGCTGCCTCTCCGGTTAGCATCCTCTCCAGGAAAGGACTAACGTCGGGTTCTATTTCCCATCCCCGTCTTATCAGATCGAGTGCTCGGTTGAGAGCGAAGCTCCCTCGAACTTCTAGAGGTTTGTCACTCACTAATTCTGATACATCGGATTCCCTTCTAGGGTCGATCTATCATTTGCAATTTGATCATTGCTCTGATATTGATCTCATTAACAAAGCCTCCGACTTAGGTTTTTTAACCCTCCAATCCTCTTCCTCGGTGGCATTTGCCATCAGAGCCAAAGAAAGATCTAGAGTTATCGAGTTCAAAGGTTTTTAATGATTACGATCTCTTGGAATATTAGAGGACTTAATTGTCCTGACAAGCAGCGATCGATCTATCAATTAATATCCTCTTCTCACTGTGATCTTATCTCCATCCAAGAATCCAAGCTTGATTCACCATCCCCCATGATCCTTAGGTCGATCGGAGGATCCATCATCTCCAATTGGATTTCTCTCGACGCAACAGGATCTAAGGGTGGTATCCTATTTGGATTTAAAGAGTCTATTTTCTCTTTGATTTCGATTCAACGGCTCAATTTCTTTCTAATCGTTCACCTCCTCTGGCTGCCTCTTAACACCAATATCACAGTTATTTCGGTCTATGGTCCTTCCTACTCCGCAGGCAGGCCATTGTTTTGGTCCGAATTCCTTTCTCTCCGCTCTGTTGCTAATGACCTGTGTATTTTTTGTGGCGACTTTAATGGTACAAGATTTGCCTCCGACCGATCCACCCCCTCTTCGCTAGGAAATCAGTGGTTCAACGACTGCATCCGCTCTTTACAGTTAACTGACATCCCGTTGTCACGTAGATCTTTTACTTGGTCGAACCTTCGACAACATCCGTCGCTTGCCAAGCTCGATCGATTCTTAGTATCCTTTAAATGGATCGACCGGTTTCATAATTCTTTTGCTCTTGCTCTTCCTAACCCGTCATCAGACCACGTTCCTATCGCATTTCACTCTGATTTTAATTTCCCGCGCCAGCACCGTTTCAGGTTTGAGAAATTCTGGTTGGAAGATCAGGTTTTTGTCAATCTCGTAACCGAATGCCTGTCGGTTATTGCTGGATCTTCCGGATTGGGTTCCATTCTTCTCAAACTGAACGCGATTAAATTCGGGTGCAAAATCTGGCGCAAGGAAAGGCAGTTTAATACCAATTTCCTGAAAAATTACCTTCTCTCCACCATTGAATCTATTGACAAAATGGAGGAGAAAGGTCCGATCTCTAATGACCTTTTCAATGAACGAAGTTCTTGCAAACGAGATTTCTCGGAGATTCTCCACCAAGACCATCTGAAATGGGCTCAAAGAGCCAAATTTCGGTGGCTCAAAGAAGGAGATTGCAATACCGCTTTTTTTCATAACTTCGCCTCCCACAGATAGAGGTGTAACCTCATCTCTTCGATCGTCCGAGATGGTGTGGAAGTGTCTTCCACCAAGGACATTCACCAATCTTTCCTTCTGTTCTATAAAAATCTCCTTGGTTCCTCCAAATCTATAGTTTTGAACCTAGATTGGAATCAGCTGTATGGAGCTAATTCTATTGATCTATCTGTTCTGGAGGATCCGTTCTCTTTGGACGAGATCAAGTCCGCAGTTTTCGCATTAAAAAGCGACGCGGCTCCGGGTCCGAACGGTTTCCCCGCTTTTTTCTTTCAAAAGTTCTGGAATTGGTTGAAGGACGACCTCGTCCGAATGTTCGCCGATCTTCATAGCGGCGCATTCTCTTTCGATCGCATCAATTACGCGCACATCGTTCTCATTCCGAAAATTATTGGCACGAACTCCGTTGCGAACTTCAGGCCGATTAGACTTATCAATACCACGTTCAAAATCATTATGAAAGTTCTCTCTGCTAGACTTAGAGAGGTTATCTCTCCTCTCATCGATCCGGCTCAATCGGGTTTCATCAAGGATTGTTTTATCGTTGATAGTGTGGCTTCAGCCCAAGAGATTATATCATATTGTCACCATTCCAAATCTGAGGGTATTCTTCTCAAACTAGATTTTCAGAAAGCTTACGATAGCGTTAGTTAGGACTTCCTTTTCGATATCCTTATTCATAGGGGCTTTGGCCCCAAATGGATCGCTTGGATTAAATCCAGCCTATTTGCGGGTACTTCTTCTATTATCGTGAACGGCACAGAGGGTCGCAAATTCAAAATTAAATGCGGCCTCAGGCAGGGGGACCCTCTGTCGTCCCTTCTCTTCTCTTTGGTTGCTGACGTTTTCAGTAAGCTCCTACGCAATGCTAGGGATGCTCAAGTCATTGAAGGTCTGGGCGATTATCGTCATTTTAATGGTGTTCTTAACCTTCAGTACGCCGACGACACCATTATCTTCGCTAAGCCTAATCCCCATACCCTCAGGAATCTCAAACTCCTGCTCTATTGTTTCGAACTGGCCTCTGGTCTCTCTATCAATTTCAATAAATCGTCGATCATTTGGCTGGGTGGGTCACCTAACAGGCAGGATGAAATTTCCGAATTTTTTAACTGCCTGGTTGCCTCCTTTCCTATATCTTACTTTGGTATCCCCTTGAGATGGGGGAAACTTCATAGATCGGATTGGGCACCCATGATTGATAAAGTGGAGTCCAGGCTCTCGATTTGGTCGGGGAGATTGCTTTCCCGAGGCGGGAGGCTAATTTTGCTTAATTCTGTTCTTTCCTCGATTCCTCTCTATATGATGGCCTTCTATTTCCTTCCTTCTTGGGTCATCAAAAGAATTGATCAGATCAGAAGTAATTTCCTCTGGTCCGGATCAGCCCTTTACAAACCCGGATCACACTTGTGTAATTGGAAGGTCATTTGCTCGTCCAAAGTCGCCGGTGGTCTAGGGGTGTTAAACCTAAGGCACCATAATATGGCTCTACTGGGCAAATGGCTTTGGAGATTCCTCAAACATGAGGACCTCCCCTGGATCGATTGTATTAAAGCCAGATTCTATCCAGCCGATGATTGGTGGAGCTTTCCAGAGCACCCCCATAGGCAAGCATCTCCGTTTTGGAAGGGAGTTTGGAAAGTTGCTGCTCCTTTCCTCGTCGGAATTACCCACGGCTGTGCCGACGGGTCTATGACCAGATTCTGGACTGATATCTGGATCGGTGATTCCTCTTTAGCGTCGGTTTTTCCGGATATCTATCGAATAGCGGTCAGTCCTTTAGCTCTGGTATCTGAATACTACTCCTTTAACGGGTCCATCAGAGTTTGGTCGATCCCTCTTTCTATTAACCTCCCTAGCCATCTAGCTTCCAGCTTTGACAATCTTCTGGCCACTATCAGCAATGTGGTTTGGCACGATAAAGAGGATTTCTTCTGGCGTTGGAATTCGTCTAAGATGTTCTCTGTTGGTTCGTTTTATCATTTCCTTAATTTTAGAGGTTCGTTATCGCCATTCTATGACATAATTTGGAAGTCTTGTGCACCGTTAAAAGTAAAGATCCTGACATGGTTAGCTCTTAACAATAGATTGCTTACGGTTGATAATCTTAATAAGAGGAATCAGGCTTGGGGGCAAGTTTGCCCCCTTTGCTCGTCTTCCGCTGAGAATGTCCATCACCTATTTGTAGAATGCGATTTCTCCCGTTCTCTCTGGAAAATACCCGTTCTGGCCTGGGAGATGACTGACCTTCCGATCAATCTTGATGATTGCTGTTCTAAGCGCCCTCCTTCCTTAGCGCTCCACAAATCTTGGTTCCTTTCTTTCCAGATTATCATCTGGATAATCTGGAAGGAAAGGAATAACAGATTATTCCGCCAACATCGTTCCTCCCCTCGACTGTTATCTGACGAATTTTTGGTATTATTCAAATTTTGGTCATCTTCGCTCAAAGAGAAATCTAGAGATGCCCTTAAGCTAGAGAGATTAGAAAATGCTTCGCGGTGTCTTATTAATTTAAATGCTATCTAATGTTCTTTGCTCCTCTTTGTTGGATCCATTCTTGATTGTTATTGAGTTCATGCTGTCTATTTAATCTATGCAGTTTAAGCTTTCTTCCCCTTTCGGACCTTCTGGTAGAGCATGTCTTTTTAACACGGTCCTCTTGTTTGATTGTGTTTGCAGGATCAAGGGTAGATCATTCTGCTCTTTTATCTCATTTTGGCAGTGTGGTAGTCTGCTTTTTGCTCATTCTCATCGCTGGTGCTGCCTGGCAGGGGATTTTTTGGTTTCCTTTTTCTGTCTCCCGTTCACTTTACAGGCTTCAGCTATCGATGCTCTTTCAACTGGCATATCTCCGTTTTGTTCCAATCGCTATTTTGATGGGCTGCCATCTTTGTTTGGTTCTCTGGCGATCAGTTCTTGCCTTAACCATCAGGTCCGTTCTTGCTTAAGAGCAGACCCTTAATGTAGCTGTGTTGTGTTTCTTTTGTTTTGGGAGTATTTTGGATGGTTGTTTTCTTCGGTGGTTGTATGTATCTTATGACTGTGCTCTCTCTATGTTTATATTGGGCCTGTTCTGTTTGTGCTCGTTTTTGTCAGTTGGTTTTTTCCTGCCTCTACATTTTATTTGTTCTTTTCGCCTGGACGTTTGTCTGGACGTACTCTTCGCTATTTATCTGTTGATAGAGTGGCTGTATCGGTGTTGGATTGTCTTCCATCCGGTGCATTCTTAGCTGTAGCTGCTGTAAGGTATTTTGTTTTCTGGTTGTGCTTCTTGCGCGCTGGCGTTCCGCTTGTTTTTCGGGATGCTGCTGGTTATAGAGTTCGATCTCGATGAGCGTTGGCAGCTGTCCCGTCTCGTCGCCATGCTGCCCCGCTCATACTGGGTTTGGATTTTTGTCTTCAGCAGTATCCACCGGTTTCTCATCCCTTTCCTAGCTAGCATGCTATCGCCGGCGTTCGTCTTGGGTGCTCTCATCGATTGCATTGATTATTGTCTGTGGTTCTTATTTGTTCCTAATGTAGCTTATTTTTGTATATGATAGGATGTAGCGGGTAGTTTTGTTTTACACCTTGTAAGACCCTCTCATTGTAATCTCGTTTATATATATGCATGGCTGGAGTCGGTTGACTCTATCTGTTTCATCAAAAAAAAAAAAAAACTTGTGCTACAAGCTTCGCTGGGGGATTTTTTTTTAATTCCCATATCTCTGCTACTATAATGGGCCTTACTATAATTTGTCCATATTCCAACCCGTGCAACGCACGTTTAATTAAACTCTACAATATAAATCAATGAAATACGTACAATACACGTTCAAATTTATTATCCTCTCCCTATCTCTCAAAAAAACCAAAAACCTATCATCTTCATCTCCCTCTCTCTTTGCATCTGCCCCGTGGGAGAAGGATCATGAACAGTGAATGTCAATCTATTATTTTACGTATTCTGCACGTGCTTCTCCCATTATAATATAGATAAATAAAATATAGAAAAATATTGTTCAGACGTGCATTGCATGTGTATTTACTGGTAGATGTTAATGAGAGTTTCCCAATTTGTACCCTACTTCCATGTACTACTTTGGAAAAAGAAGCTATATTAATTGTGGTTCGTGGGTATGCATTTGGTTCGTTGTTTTAAAAATTCATTTTAACTTAATTTTTTTAAAAAAATTATAAAATTGTTTTTTGTGATTTTCGAAAACAGAGAATTATTTGGTAAACTTTTTTCATAAAATAGTTTATTTTCAAAATTAAAGTATAAAAGGCATTTGAGAAACTATATACAGTATGTATGTATATATATAATCTATATTTATGTATATATGTATAAATATAAATACTCTATATTGTATACTATTATATATAATGTATGTATGGGTTTGGTTGTATGTATATACAGTATATATACTCTGATACATACATATTGTATACATATACATACATACAGATTGATACATACATACTGATATATAATAATATAAAATAATTTATTATAACAAACATATTTAATAATATATATATATAATAATATATAATAATTATAATAATATATATGTAATAATAATATATTATAATAATAATTTATATGCAGTTCCGAATACGTGCCGTAGGCACGTGCCACGGGCATACCTAGTAATAATATATAATATAACAATATATAATAATAATAATAATAATAATAATAATAATAATAATATATTATATAATAATAATAATAATAATATATACATACTATTATATATAAATACATATACATACATATTGTATACATACTATATACATACATAATGTATACATATATACATATACAAATATAGTATATTGGTTGGGAAACGATAAAATTTATCTCAGAAAACAGGTTTTTTATGTTTTCAAAAAACTCATTTTAAATATAGGTTTTGAGTTTAAATTTTTTTAATGTGTTTTTAAAATATTTGTATCCAAACAAAATTACTCAAACAAAATTACTCAATATTTTGATTTTAAAAACCGAAAACTGTTTTTAAAACCCGAAAACTGTTTTTAAAACCTGATCCAAACGCAATAACCCTTGTGCGTGTGGGTATGGTTGGGGGGGGGGGGGGAATCCAAAAGCTATTTTCCGCAGGATCTCTACAGTCTCCAAAATCTGAGGTGGTTTAAAACGAAATCCCATGTGACACAAAACCTATCACCAAGCATGAGAGAGAGCTCATGCAATACAACTTAAATAACATATTGGGATAACCATCATCTGATCCCACAGCAATATGATATTTTTTTGTCAAGTAAAACTGTAAAAGACAACACTGCTCATTTTACATACACTCGTAATTCTTAAAATGAAGTTTACATAATAAAACTATTTAAACCAGCCAACAAGTTCTATAAACAATTAAGCTTCAATTTTAATTTAACTGGAAAAGATAATAACAACAACAACAAAGCCATTTTCCCAACTAGTTGGATCGCCTAGCTACGTGAAACTTGATTTTCAGCATATATATTTAGGATTCATGTTCATGAAATTTGACAGGTTTTACGTTGTTTGCGATACAAAAAGGAGGAAAAAATCATACTAGAGAAGATCAGCTACCTACCAAATGAATTCTGAAAAGGAGGCCTACAAGCTAATCCTTTATCAGATAACATATTGCTGGAAGATCAAACTGGAAATCGCATACAACAAGTCTACCAAGGAGTTTAATTTGCTTGCAGCTCATTGCATCAAAAGTCTAAATGCTTCATTATCCATTTCATATGCAAACTCATAACCAAGTTTCGCAGCTAGATTACGAAATTCTTGCATATCTTGGTCAGGGACTTGGATGCCAACCAGCACATTTGCACCTGTCTCACCCTGTCGATAGTAAACCACCGTGTTAATTCAAATGATGACTGAATAGATAAAGCATTCTCTTCTCTTCATTTCAACTTTTATTTGAGTCATTTTATGAATGAATCGTGACAGACCTGTGATCGGTAATGGAAAAGGCTGATATTCCAACGAGGACTAAAGGTATCCAAGAACATCATAAGAGCTCCTGGTCTCTCAGGGAAAATGAACCGGCAAAGAATTTCATTTTCGACATTAGAGCGACCTCCCATCTAATAACATGCAAGAAGATGATATCAGAATGCGAGTTTTTCATAGGGGCAATTTTTACTAGCAAGTACTTCAGATTTTTCCTAACCAGCAAAAAGAAAAAAATTGGCCCCAAAGAAACAGAGTTTTAAGTGAACTAATCAAAGTAAGGACACCAGTCAAAAATCACACTAGGTGTCTTAGATGATCCTTTGCCAAGTCATTGTTGGTAAGATTCACTGTTTGAAGATGTGACTGTTCCATGCGGTTTATCATCGCTTCAAGATCAATTTCAGTATGAACTCCAACACTGTTATATTAAACAATGAAAATTAGAAAAACAAACCTTGAATTATTTATATTGGTAAGGTGCCTGCTAGGCAACTAAGAAAATTTTTAGTGTACCAAAAACTATAAATTCAATATTTGAAAGATATCACAAAAATGAACTGTAGCTTAGAATAATAAAATTACCTATAAAGAACTAAGGCTTCTTCCTTCCGGGAGTTATGTCTGTACTTGAACTCTGTTATGTTAATGGGATTGACCTGCATATTGTCCAGATTCTTATATTTCAAACAGGACAGCATTGATACAAAAATTAGAGAAATGAAACTTTCAGTATCAAAATTTATAAGTATACCAGTTCAGCAAAATGTTTAAAACTTCCAGGCTCTTCACGTAAGAATGTGGCAAGCACTGCTTCTCGTTTCCGACCAACATCAGCACGGTCAGCTACCATCCTCAGTCTATCAAAGTTCATGTTTGCCCCACTGGCTATTGCAACAACAGATTCCCCTTCCAATCCATAGTACTTGCAGTATGCCTCCGCCCCAGCTAAAGCCAGAGCACCAGCAGGTTCAAGAATGCTTCTCTTCTCCTCGAACATATTCTACATGTAAATGCATATGTTATACCTAAACTAATAAATTCAGATGCTTTCAATTTTTTACTAAGAAATACATTTTCACTGCCAAAAAAAGAAGGATGCAATAAAGTAAAGACAGAAAACATAAGAATATTTTGGGACATTCGAAAATCATATTATAGAAAAACTTCAATGCATGTAAGATGATTATAAACAACATACTGATCCAAAAAAACTAGCACAAAAGGATACTTTAAGAACAAAAAAGTTGAACAAAATAAATCAAAAGATGCAAAGAGCTCAACTCTAATCCAAAAGACTGGAAGATTCACCAGATTTTATGATCAGGTGTCAACTTTAGTTTCCTTGGTGTATGACTTGGTTCAAGAATCCCAGCAAATGAGAAAGGAAATTGAAGGAAAAGAATGTAACCCCGAAAGGAGAAAAAGGGTCAGTTTTTTTTTTTTTAAAAAAAAGGGAACTTCAACAGGGTTTTACAATAAGAGGTGCATTAATCTAAAACACTAACCACACCTTCAAAGTAATTTCAAACAGAAGACTGCATTGACTGAACTTTTAAATACAAACAAATAAACAACTACACAACCTACAGGTGGTGTTGAGGTGGTGTTGAGGCAGGAGCGGACAATTGAAGCAAAGTTAGAAGAAAAAGAAAAAATGGAAACCTATTTCTTTCACACAAAAAAATAAGTCATCTAAAAAATTAAGATAGTAGTAACCTGAAAGAAAACATTTAAAGGCTTTTACCACCACTCACGAAAGATGCTCTAACAGAATATCACTAACTCCACACACACCAGAATAGGTAAAGAGTTGACAAATTCCCCAAGCAACTTAGTCATGAGATTCTCTTGAGCAAGGTTTAGGGTATTCCAACGACCCAATGAGTAAATTACTTTTTACTTATTTCTCCAAATTTGAATTTTAAATATTGCAGTCAGTTTAAGGGAAACAAATAATTAGGATACCTAAAGTTTACAGTATCCTCCCTAAAAATAAAATTTCCCATGGTTTTTTAGCAATATGACTGACCCTATAGCAGTCAAAAAACTGAGTTGCAACTGATAATAGTTCTAAGTGAAAACTTGCGACTGTCACAGTTTGCTGATCAACGACAATAACTTTCGCAATAGGCATGTGAAATTAAGTGAACAGATACTGTATACTATAAATTCTACTATTCAAGTGTCAGAAAGTCATACTGTATACTATAAATTCAACTATTCAAGTGTCGGAAACTCAATTCCAAGAAACTCAATTCCAACTGAAAATAGTTAAAAGTGAAAACTTGTAATTTTCACAGTTTGCTGATCAAGGATAATTACTTTCGCAATAAGCTTGTCAAATCTGTAAGTGAACAGTTACTTCATAGTTCATACAATAAATTCAAGTGTCGGATAATATCGATTTGTATTAATCATACCGTATTGGAAAGAGCAGGCACATATAACAATTCAATACAGAGGTATTGGGCCTGACTAGTAAGTCTACCTACAATTTTTATTCTTGGTGCACTTGAACTTAGATACAGACCAAAACACCAGTCAAAATCTAATTGACTTTTTATATTGAAATTACTAATTTTAAAAGAGAACCTTTCTATAATAAGTAGAGCAATTATCAAACACTAATTCACATAAATTTTCCTCAGATTACATAATTTATACAAAACAAAATTTCAGTTAAGGGCATGCAGACCTCCTATACTAAGCCTAAATTAAAAGAATAAAACAACTAAAAACATATTAGGGAAAACATATTTATATCTCTTTACAATAATGACAGCGATTGGAGATTAATGTGGATGTATAGCTAGCAGCCTACCACAAGGTCCACAACCATATACCTATCTCCTCATAACAATTTTATTAAATTAAATCACGACCATCCATTTAAATATAAATCTCCTAACCATTTTGGCATTGATCCTTTTAATATGATTTCCAATATCTATAAATCAATACTAAAAATTTTCATATTTTTAAAGAGGCTGCTTTCAATTATTAAGGCAGCTTGATACAGAAGCAGCTTTCATTATGAAGACTGTGCTTTGGTTTCTGTGCTATTATCTACCTCTCTAATTTCCCTTGTTAGAGCATCCACAATCGTTAGCTATATGTGCATAATATGCATATCTTAGCATTTCGATCGATGCAGTCGTTTGCTATTTATGCATATTTTGCCATAATCGCTCCAGTAGATTGCTATATATGATTGACAATATAGTAATATGCATATTATACAGGACAAAACTTCAAGTTTCGTCCGATAAATATAAAGGCATTTTAAAAAGTAATAAAACCCCGGATATGTGAAAAAAGCTTGGACGAAACTTCAAGTTTCGTCCGTAAATTTAGGATATTTATTAAGTTCATTAATTAAATAAATAAATAATTAGTTAATTATACTTAGTATGCTAATTAGGTAGTTAATAAATAAGTTGAGGCTTAGGGGTTTAATGATTGTTAGTGGGTTAGAAAATGACAGCTCCCCATCGGACAAAACTTCAAGTTTCGTCCTGGGGAATTTTTGTTTTCTTTCGCTCCGACGAAGCTTCAAGTTTCTTCTACCATTTTAAAATATTAAAATATTCAATTCAGCCCAAAAAAATATTTTTAAAATGATTTTTAACAGGACGAAAATTTTTGTACAACTTTGCTATTTTATAGCATTTGATGACTGCAAGAAACCCCACTTTGCTATATCTATTTTATGCATTTTGCTATTTTTTTTACCATTTCCGACTGTGGATGCTCTTATTATCACCCTTTGCCTCTATTTTTCGTTGGTTCTACACCAGGTAAATCTCTAACTGAGAAAGCCATGTTGGCACTGGGCTTTATTTCTTTTGCATGAAACCGTTATATTTCTGTGGCAGGTCTTTGAAAAATTATATCTAGTTATTCAGTAAGCATATGCACGTGTCAGGGATTACTTTGGAATGAGCCTTTATAGAGCTTGTCGGGTAAATAGCATTACCAATTGTCACTCTAATTTTTGCGAATTTGCAAAGAAGCAGAAGAAACTTTATAGGCAAGTAAAGAGTAAGAAGAACCTTCACCTTAATGGATGCGCAAATAGCATCAGTACTGACAAGAACCACTCCATCAACTAGTTCCCTACATAACCGAAAAGTTTCTTCTCCAACTTCTTTAACAGCTACTCCGTCGGCAAAACCTCCTACTTGTTCAAGCATGACTCTTTGTCCATGGTGTAAAGACAGTGCCATTGCGTTAGCATCAGCAGGCTCCACCCCAATGATCTTAACCTGCATTGATAGACGTTTTTAGGCAGACAAGTCAACTAAGATATATATATAACAAAGAAGATAAAAATCTTAGTGTAATAGTAATTTCTTTAATAAAACTAACACATTGATTTCTTCCAAATCATATCAAAGAATGAAGGATCGGACGGGTTCAATTGAATAGTTTATTGCGGAACAAATTGAATGTTTTAATGCCCAGCGCTTTCTGGAAAATTATTGATCTACAAGGCATATACTAGGTAGGAACATTATTCGACCATATCATAGAGTATGTAGAAATAAAAAATTTGCACATACGGATGAAAAGCATGACTTGCGGAATGCAAGCCTTCAACCTTCATGCCAATGACAAGAATTCGGATGCAAAACTTACAGGAACACTGTCTAATTAGCATACACTTGAAGACTGGCATTAATGTTTTTTATCAGATTAACCACCTTGACATTGACAACTGACAATGTATGGTAGATAAGTCCAATCAAAATTCTCAGAGTTTGTCTAGATAACAACCAGGTTATGAGTACCTCAAATTGAGCATAAAGTGAAGGATACATTGCAACTTTTCAAACTTGAAGGGTTGATCTAATTGAGGTTTATAAGAGAATGGATAGCTGTTTCAAATCAATGGTTCAGGGAGAAGACCCTTTCTGAAGAGTATCTTAATTATTCTTAAAGAGTTGGATTTGGACGACACGCAGACACACATAGGAGAGAATCTCCAAAGCACCATGGAAATGCCACCCACAAGTATGAAGGAATGTAAGCTTTCAACCTAGTGCATAGAATCAGATGAAACTGTTGTCATATGAAACCAACAAGAAAAGCACCGAGTAGTGTGTACTAATTTAAGAAAAAATCTAATTTTTTGGTCAGCCAATGCATATGAACAAAGTGAGGAAACCAAAGCACACCCTATGCAACGAAACCAAAATAAATTCATCAAGGAATATGAATAACTTGGTTTTTTCCCTCAATTTTTTTGGTGTGAAGGGGCAACCATATAATACCTATGCAAGCAAGCAAGCATGACGAAATAAGTGCTCTACGAAAAACTAAAGAGTGTGAGGTAAAATAATTTCTCAACCTAACACACAAGCAAAGTAAGGAACAAACAACATAGACCCATAGACCCCTGCATAGGGCTGCAAACGAGCCTCGCTACTCGCGAGCTACTCGGCTCGAGCTCGGTCAAAACTCGGCTCAAGACAAACTCGAGCTTGAAAACTGAGCTCGATAACTTAACGGGCCGAGCCCGAGCCTGAAGATACTTGGCTCGGCTCGGCTCGTTTGCAGCCCCTGCACCACATATGGAGAAGCCAACATCAAAGAACAAGGACTGCGAAGTACTCGTAAATCTCTAATCATCTACAATACAAGCATAAAGTATATAATAAACCAGGATGTGGCAGAAAGTATTCTACAAGCATACAACAAATAAAATCCATCACAAGAACACACACCTCAGGTCGGACCCGTTTGACATAAGCTGCAATTCCGGCAATCAGCCCACCACCTCCAACAGGTACAAATATTGCATGCAAGGGACTTTTCAATTGGCGAACAATTTCCATCCCAACTGTCCCCTGACCCACTATAACATCAGGGTGATCAAAAGGAGGAACAAACGTGCGACCCTCTTCCAAAGCACGACATTTAGCGTAGTTCTGTGCGTCGTCATAAGAGTCCCCTTTAAGAACAACTGTTGCCCCTAACCTCTCCACTGATTGCCACTGCAAAGGTAACCAATCTCATTGCTTGTTGTCAAATGAAAAATTGTTACTAGTAAACAAATGTCAATTAAGGGTTGGATACCTTTATTTCGGGTGTGGTAACAGGCATTGCAATCACGGCATCACATCCGAGTTTTTTAGCAGCCAATGCGACACCTTGGGCATGGTTCCCAGCTGAAGAACAGATAACACCCTTATCCAATTGTTCTTTCGGAAGCTTTGCCATCATATTATATGCTCCTCTCAACTTGAAAGAGAAAACCTACATGATAAAGTCATCGTCGCCAGCCAATCAACATAGAAAGATTAATTTTGATATCCAGGTCAGGATATCAAACATGAACTTTCCATTGAATTTCTTAAATTTGTCTTTTCATTACTAAAACTCAAACTTTCAACTGACTGGTATCTAATGGACCACCTGTAACCAATGGATCAGGTGGTATCAGCAAACAATAAAGGCAGTTTTGATTTGGTCAACAAATATTGATTTAGTCATAATCTGCATGCTTAAGTTTAGGAGATTGATTTGGTATCAGCAAACAATAAAGGTAGTTTTGATTTGGTCAACAAATATTGATTTAGTCATGATCTGCATGCTTAAGTTTAAGAGATTGATTTAGTCATGATCTGCATGCTTAAGTTTAGGAGATTGATTTAGTCATGATCTGCATGTAACTGATTAGCTTAAGTTTAGGCAACAATCATGCAATTCCCTCTTCCCTTATGTAACCTGTGTACTATATATATTGTATATGTTTATACAAAGAAATACAAGAGGAAATCACTACTTCATATGGTATCAGAGCTCTTTAGCCTTACAGCAAATCGATCCACTATCCCATCATGTCTTCCTCTACAACATCTGAAATCCCAATTACCTCAAATGTCAATTCTGTTGTTGTTCTTAACACCCATTCATCACTCAAACTGAATAGCAGCAACTACCCTGCCTGGCATGTTCAATTCAATGCCCTCCTTGTGGGATATGATCTCATTGGTTATGTTGATGGCACCACTGCAACTCCTGCCACAACTAACGCAACCTATACTCGCTGGAAAAGACAGGATCAGTTGATCCTCCATGCCATTATGTCCTCAGTTGATCCCAGTATCATTACCATGTTAGGTAATGTGAAGACTTCCAAACAAGCTTGGGACATTCTCACCAAGATGTTTGCAAGCAAAACTCGTGCAAGAATCATGCACCTAAAAGAGAGACTCGCGATTCTCAAAAGGATCCAAATCCATCTCAGAATACCTTCATGGTATTAAGGCTTTGGCTGACGAATTAGCCATCATTAACTCTCCCTTGGATGATGTGGATCTAGTCATCCACACTTTGAACGGACTTGGTACTGAGTATCGTGAGGTCACTGCTGCTCTCAAAACAAGAGAAAATCCTATTGGATTTGATGATCTCCATGATCTTCTCACTGACTTTGAAAGTGATTTAGAGAGGGATGAAACTGTGCAACAAACCCCTCTCCTTGCTACTGCAAATACTGCACATAAAGGCAAGCAGTTTTACAACAGAACTGGAAAACAGTTCTACAATCAAACAATGCCCAGATCAACGTCACCTGGTTCCTCAAGGCATGTAGTGTGTCAATTCTGTGACAAACCAGGCCATACAGCCAAGGTTTGTTACAAGCTGCATGGACACCCCTCAAAAAGGCACCAACCTCCTTCTGCTCTTCACGCACGAGCTATATCACCAGGGGTCTCAGACTGGATCTTAGACTCAGGAGCATCTCATCATATAACTAATGATCTGGATCAACTTCATCTGACTGAACCTTACACAGGACCTGATCAACTTGTGGTTGGTGATGGCTCAGGTCATACCATTTCCAATATTGGTAAAATTGTCTTACACACTCCCTCTCAATCATTTCATCTATCGAATGTTTTACATGTGCCTAAAATTACACAAAAACTATTGTCTGTCTCATCCCTATGTCATACTAACCCCAATTCTGTTGAATTTTTTTCTGATCATTTCCTAATCAAGGATTTGAAGACAAGGGAACCTCTTCTAAGAGGGCAGCATAGCAATGGACTCTACCACATGCCCCATCCAGCACCTCCAACAAGGGCCCTAGTCACAACTACATCCATCATTCCACCATGGCATCACATATTGGGGCATCCATCTGATCGCACACTTAGACACCTACTTCCATCCTGCAAAATAAAGAGCCAACAAGTACCTTGCATGTCCTGCAATAGTGTTAAGAGTCATAAATTACCCTTCTCAATCTCCAGTATCACAACAGAAAAACCACTAGAGCTCATTTATACTGATGTATGGGGTCCAGCCCACATCAAATCTTTAGATGGTTTCTCCTATTATCTAATCTTTGTTGATCATTTCACCAAATATACATGGCTCTATCCATTAAGAAATAAGTCAGATGTCTCTATTTTGTTTCCCACATTTAAAAATCTTGTTGAAAATTATTTCAAAGAAAAAATTGTCACATTGTACTCTGATAATGGAGGAGAATTCCTCAAATTAAAACAATTCCTTCATACCCATGGCATATCGTTGAAACAGGAAGAGCCCTACTACACATGTCAAAATTGCCACCTGAATACTGGTCATTTGCTTTTAGAACTGCAGTGTATCTCATCAATAGGTTGCCAACCCCTGTCCTCAACATGCAGTCATCATACCAAGCATTACATAAGAAAACTCCAACAACCCATCATCTTCATTCCTTTGGCTGCCTTTGCTTTCCTTGGTTGCGACCTTATGTCTCCAACAAACTTCAACCACGGTCTCATCCATGCATATTTCTTGGATATGCCGAATCTCAGTATAGCTATATATGTCTCGGTCCCAAAACTCACAAAATATACACCTCTAGACATGTCAAATTTTTTGATCACATCTTTCCATATATCCAACTCACCCAACCCACACCACTATCATCATTACCCACAACCAGCATACCCCAACCTCTTCATACCATCATTCCCATCCAAAACCATGACCTACCTGAGTCACATGCTATGTCCCGTGAAGATGAGGTACTCCTGCCTTCAAATACTACGTCCGGTAATGATATTCCTACACCATCTCCTATTTCAACTACTACTGTCACTACTAATCCTTCTGCAGTCCCACCACCCACCAATGAGCCAAACCAAATTATCACCAGGTCCAAGAACAACATCTTCAAGCCAAAGAGGATGTACAATGTATCCAAACATCCCCTACCAGAAAACTTGGAACCTTCTAATATTCGTGAGGCCATGAAACATCCTCATTGGCGCAAGGCAATTGCAGATGAATTTGAAGCCCTAATCAGAAATGGCACATTCTCTCTTGTGCCTCCCAAGGCAGGACAAAATATTGTTGGATGCAAATGGTTATTTCGCATCAAGAGAAATAGTAATGGTTCCATAGCTCGATATAAAGCACGTCTTGTTGCAAAAGGATTCACACAATGTCCTGGCATTGACTTCAAGGAGACATTTGCCCCTGTTGTTCGTCCACAAACGATCAAGATTATCCTCACTCTTGCTATCTCTAATCAGTGGGCAATGCACCAACTTGACGTAAACAATGCATTTTTACAAGGAGCACTCACTGAAGAGGTTTTCATGGATCAACCACCAGGTATGAAACATGTTGCACATCCTACCTATGTATGCAAACTTCACAAAGCCATCTATGGCCTTCGTCAAGCCCCACGTGCTTGGCATGATTCTCTCAAGGCATTTATTCTATCATATGGCTTCAAAACCAGCAAAAGTGATCCATCTCTTTTCCTTTATCACTCGGGTGATACTATGGCCTACTTTTTAGTCTATGTAGACGATTTACTACTCACAGGTAACAAGTCCATCTTCCTTCAGCGTTTCATTGCGGCGCTATCTCAATGATTTTCGTTGAAAAATATGGGACAACCTCACTATTTTCTGGGTATTGAAATAATACTAACCAGCACTGGAATTTTTCTCTCACAACATAGATACATTCGTGAGCTCCTACAAAGGTTTGACATGGAGGGGGCGAAACCATCCCCCACTCCACTTTCTTCTACAGCAGTGCTTCAGCTCAATGATGGCACAACATCCACAGATGCCACTGAGTATCGTAGGATCATTGGTGGACTTCAGTACCTTAATCTTACTCGTCCTGACTTGTCATACTCCATCAACAAATTGTCTCAATTCATGCACAAACCAACCTCTCTTCACCTGCAGCATCTGAAACGTATCCTACGGTACATCAAGCACACTATGAATCTTGGTCTTATGCTACGTAAAACTATTACCAACAACTTGTTAGCATATTCTGATGCAGATTGGGGGGGGGGGGACAGCAATGACCGCAAATCCACCTCAGCATACATCATCTTCTTTGGAGGCAATCCAATCTCATGGCTCTCAAGAAAGCAACGAACTGTGGCACGATCATCCACTGAGGCAGAATATCGTGCAGTTGCCACTACTACTACTGAGTTAATGTGGCTACAAAACTTACTACATGAACTCAGAATTCCCATGCATCACCCCCCACGCTTGCTGTGTGACAATGTGGGTGCCACCTACCTTTGCTCCAACCCTGTACTCCATTCAAGAATGAAGCACATATCCCTAGATTATCATTTCGTTAGGGAACAAGTTCAAACCAAGAAGCTCATAGTAACACATGTGTCTACCAAGGATCAGCTGGCGGACTTGCTCACCAAACCACTGCCCACGGCTAAGTTCACTGAACTCACATCCAAGATAAAGGTTGTTGATGGAACCTTAATCTTGAGGGGGCGTAATGGACCACCTGTAACCAATGGATCAGGTGGTATCAGCAAACAATAAAGGCAGTTTTGATTTGGTCAACAAATATTGATTTAGTCATGATCTGCATGCTTAAGTTTAGGAGATTGATTTGGTATCAGCAAACAATAAAGGCAGTTTTGATTTGGTCAACAAATATTGATTTAGTCATGATCTGCATGCTTAAGTTTAGGAGATTGATTTAGTCATGATCTGCATGCTTAAGTTTAGGAGATTAATTTAGTCATGATCTGCATGTAACTGATTAGCTTAAGTTTAGGCAACAATCATGCAATTCCCTCTTCCCTTATGTAACCTGTGTACTATATATATTGTATATGTTTATACAAAGAAATACAAGAGGAAATCACTACTTCATAGTATCTAGACATTGTTCGTTAACAAAAATTGTCACTGAAGCATTTCCAAATGTTAGGTTTTCGTTTCTTCAAAACTTTTGTTTGGACTCCGACTCGGCGTAAAGGGAGAAAAAGTTAGCAATTCACCAAAATTCATAGCATTAGAGAAATTGTTCTTGCACCACAAAATCAGCTATCATCTCATTGTTAACTAATGATCATCGCCTACTTCTTTATTTTTAACATCCATAATCTTTATAATTTATAAATGAAAAGATCGGGTATACGAAAACTAACCAAAAAATGAACAATAATTAAGTTGTGATATTAAGGGCTGGATAGTACCGGTTGCAAGTCCTCTCTTTTGAGCCAGACATTAACCCGGAGCCTTGCCGACAACTTGGTCGCCAGCTGCAACGGCGACTCAATCGCCACGTCATAAACCTTAGATGACAGAATATTCGTCAGATACGACATCGCATTATCCACATTCCCTTGGCCGTACGGTAGCGTCTTCTCCGAGATTCCGCCCAAAAATCCGCTCTCGTACTGCAACGAATCAGGAGATACCTTCATCAACGGTGGCAGCGGCGGAGATGCGAGATTCTCCTGGATTCTTGAATCTTCTTCTTCGATTGGAGAGATTGTGGATTGTGATGAGGAGGAGACGGGGGGAGGAGGAGAGATGGGGGGTTTGATGCGCACGTTATCGGAGGGTCGGAGTGAGGGAGGAGGATGTGGCGGCGCACGTGCGAGGGAGCGGAAAGAGGAGGGGGGGCGGAGGGTGAGGGAATTCATTGGAAAGGCGGCGTGAAGAACAGTGTGGAGAGAGAGAGAGGCGTTTCTTTTTGACTGAATTAAGATTACAAACACACGAGCACTATCTCTCTCTCTCTCTCTGAGCATATATTTAGTCGTTTGCTAAATATGCATAATATGCATATTTGGCTCAAAACGGCGCTGCACTCATTAGCCATATATGCATATTATTCATATTTGGCTACAGTCGATTGCCAAGTATGAGAGCAGATATGAGATTTATTCATATTTGAGAGACGGCACTTTAAGTGCCGTCCCCACAAAAAAAACTAATATTTTTTTGTCGGACGGCACTTCAAGTACCGTCGCTTGAAAAAAAAAATCCAATTAAAAAAACCCCCAAAAAAGTTTAAATCCCTCGGACGGTACTTCATGTGCCGTCCCTTGCCTTTCCATTATCTCGGAGTTTTTTGTAATTTTATAAAAAAAAAAATTGCAATTTTTGAAATGTTTTTGCAATTTTGTATTTTTTTTTTCAATTTCTGAAATGTTTTTGTAATTTTTTGTAATTTTTTTGTAATTTCTGAAATTTTTTTGTAATTTTTTATAATTTTTTGTAATTTTTTATTTGCACTTCGAAGATGAATTTTTATTCCTCCGACGGCACTTCGAGTGCAGTCTTTCCAATTATTTTTTTTTCTCCGACGGCACACGAAGTGTCGTCGCTTATTATTTTATTATAAAAAGCTAAAAAATAGCTTTTGACTACTGCAGCAAAACTTCGATTGCTATTTCCATTTATGCATATTTTATTCCCCAACAGACTACAGATGCTCTAATGTCTAATTTTCTTACTCTCTCTCTAATCTCTAATATTCTTAGTGTCATTTGTCATGTGCAACGCACGTACGTAATTAACATAAAAGAGGTTTTCCGTTCAAATCCTCCCTACATCAGAGTTTTTATTTTTATTTTTTGAAATTATTAAAACGTGCATCGCACGTGTAAATTACTAGTTAACTATCTCAATTAGCTAGTTTGGTGGTGGTTTCAGATGGTCCAGCATTTGTGTCCGCAAGACATGCGGGCGTACACACACCCACAAACCGTATGCAATCGGTCCAGGAGTTGAGAACCTTCTGGCTTGCTTTCTTACAAAGCCAATAAATAGTTTATTATATATACCATTCTAATTCTTATGGTTTTTCCAATATGGGACTAAAGTCCATCAACCCTTTTTCAGACATCAAGTGTCTCGCTTTTTTAGACAATTTTTCATTCATCCCACAAGCGTTTTGAGAAAGTAAATATATGATTTTTATATACTTACAAAGAAGAGCACAAATCCATAAAAGGTCTCTCACAATTCATGGTGGATCTTACTCAAAAAATTACCTTAAATTTGGTTCGTAAGATGGTATCAAAATACTCATTTTCTAACATTATGTTTGTTTGATTATTTGGTTGAATTTCTATTTTGGTTAATGATAGTGAGATGACCACAAAAAGTGTTGAAATTGTGTTGAAATATGGAAATGAATCATATATATATATATGATATGGCTAAAAATGGGATTAAATCGGGACCGTTCGAATCAGACACGAATCTTAAAGCTCAGGGGTAAAACGGTAATTTCACCTACGAACTGGTCTGAAATAGGAACTGGGTCTTCCTTCAAAGCCCAATAACCCATGAACGGATCTGTCTTACTAGGTGCGGGTCCCAACCCGTTACAAACCAGTTCAAAAGGATAAAGAAGAATTCGGATTCACAATTATCCTTAAGAAGTGATCTTAACTGCTTCTATCCATTCACACCGGGAAGTAGAGATATGTTCTTATCTTGAAACGGATCCCTAAGGCGACTATAAATACCCCTCTCCCCCCACTGTTACCAGGTAATCAATACTTTTCCAGTTTAAGTTCTTGCTTAATCATTCAGATTACTGACAAGAGCGTCGGAGGGTGCGTCGCCGGGATCCATCCCGGTGTCTCGCACTTTTTGCAGGTTCGCAGCAGCGGCAAGAGACCAAGTCAACACATTGGTGAAGGTCAACAGGTCAACAGGTTTGCCTTGTTCGTTTTCTCAAGAATCCACAAATTCTATTTGTTTGCTCCCACACCGAAATCAGCAGCAACAATATACAATAAATTTTTTAACTGTAGGTTGCACTTGAAAATGTCAGAACTACGCTCGCCATCTGAGATAGCGAGTTTAGTTCAAAGAGGCCTGCCATCTCGTATAGCGAGTTTAGAACATCTCCAACGGGCCTTCATTTCTTCTCGGGGAGGCTCCAACCGTGCTTCAAACCCGGCTTCAAAATGAAGGAGGGCAGCCATCGCCTTCATATTTGAAGGCTTTGGTAAGCTCCTTGAAAATACTATTCACAATTTTAAATTCTCATTTTACATTTTTTACCTTAATATCTTTTTAAGAATTCCTTCCATATCCTTTAATTAAAATGTGTAGCTATATATTTCATGAATGTATCTTATAAAATATTAATCCGAATTTACTATTTTGGTACTGTTGGAAAGGTCTCGACGATACCTTTAAAATGAGATCAATTTTGAATATTTTTTTATCGTTTGGAAAAAATAATTGATACAATATTTATAGTCAAGATTATTTAGTTATTTTGTATTAGCTTAACATATTTTCAAAGGACTAGTAAATATATTGCACCCACCCATTCATTCGTAATCTAGGCAAAGTGATAACTAAATAAAATTACTCATTTTATTAGAAAATTCATAAGTCATTAATAAACACTTAAAATAAAATTAATCTAATAGTCTTATAATTAAATATATTTATCCGGATGTAAAAGTAGTTTAACATTTTATTAGTATTGCAATTAATGTATAGTTTATTTTAGTTTAATTTTAAAAATTGAATAAAATTTGAAGAAACCAATTTTGAAGGAGCATGGTTGGAGTTGACGAGCCTTCAAAAAGGTATATTTATTCCAAGAATATTCCTTTTGAAGGTCTTCAAAATGAAGGAGACCATTGGAGATGCTCTTTGTATTGATAAAATTTTCACGAGACTTCAAAGTCTCTATAAAAATTCCTACACACACAGTCGTTATATGAGATTGCGAGTGTAGTTTAATGAGACAGCGAGCATATGTTTTTTTTATTTTTGTAGAGACTTTAAGAAAGAGGAAGTGAGAGTTTAGAGTGCGATTTGAATTTAAAAAAACAACCCAAACGACACTCGCTATCTCAAATAGCGAGTGTAGTTATGACATTCTCAAGTGCAACCTACAGGTACAAATTTTCTTGTATATATATATGATTTGTAATGCCCCCAAATTTTTAATATAATTTTTTGAATTAATAAATAATTTTAAAATTAATTTATTTAATTATTTTGATTTTATGTGAAACTATCATTTTGTACGTGCAAATATTTTTGAAATACAATTTTTGGAATTTTGAGTTGATAAATAAATTCTATTAACTATTATTGGACATATTTGAATTTTTTGAATTTTTCTACATGAGAGAAACTACTTTTGTGAATATTCCGAAAGAAATAAATTTTTTTTGCAAAAGGGCACTAGAGGCAAATTTAAATTTCGAAAAAAATAGTTTGCTGCATATGAGGGTCGGTTTTGATAGTAGAGAGATTTTATCCATTTAATTAAATTTGATTTGATTTGACTGATTAAATATTTAATTGTGCAATTTTGGGATTGTTAGGGGACTAAATTGCAAAATTACGATCAAAACCCAAAAAAACCAGCACCCGGTCATATAAGAGATGGTTTGAACAAAGGATTTCGACCTTTCACTTATATTGGCTACTTGGGGCGATTGTTTTGAGTTATAGAGTGGATCTTTTGCTTGGAGGAGAAGGTTTCTAGTTTGCAACAAATATCTTCTTAAGGTGGGTAGCACTTCAACTCTCTTGCTTTGTTTTATCTCATGTATTTAGTATCATGCTAGGGATGGACTCTTGTATGTCATGGATTGTGTGTAGCATGATTGTAGTACTTGTTGAGATATATGTATGATATAAGATTGTGATAATGAGGCATAAAGATTGAATTTTGATTGTGTATTAATCTAAATAATTCATAATAAAGGAGTTTCCATGCATGAAGATCTAATTTTTATTTGTAGAAAGAGATCTAATGAACCTATATAACATATATGTTATTGTTGATGTGTAGATCTGATTGTATGATAAAAGAATCATGATTTGCGTAATTCAAAGACGGAGTTTTTGTGACTTATTCACTGTTTTAATTTGAATTCATGACGAGTTGAAAACTATATTTTTTATACACAAATACATGTAAACAAATTATTGAAAATACATGCTTGAAGTGATGAGGCACTAGGGTTAAGGGTTCGGGGTTAAACCCTTACCCTAGGATTGCTCGGGTTTGGGGTTTGAACAACGCCTGGGTTGCATAATGCAACCCGAACACTGTGCAAACACCAGTGTTGTTTTGGCTCTTGGGTTGGAGTCTTGGGGCTCGATTTTGATGGGATTTTGTGCAAGGGTTTGTGTGTCAGGGTTTGAGAACCCTGGTATGTATATAGATAAGTATATGTATATGTTTAAAACTAGTATTCGTATGAAGTTTGATTGATTTTAGATTGAGTTTCGAATATGCAAATTTCAAATTTTGTGAAAATCTAGCTTCAATTTTGATGTATTCAAGTAATGATTTGAGGGAAACAAATCTATATTTTTATAGATGAAATTATCAGTTTTGAGGGGATATGTATTTCAGTTTTTAGTGATAGAAACTTTGAGTTCTAAAGGATTATTATTAGTTTATAAAAGAAGTAAATTTCAGATTTTTAGAACCAAAGAATTTTATATTTGGGGATGAGATCTCATATAATTAAAAGACTTGTTTCGGTTCAAGTTAATTGGATTAAAGAGAAATTCATTGAAATTTATGTAAGTATGGAAAGCAAGATTTAAAAGTTAAATTTAAAGGATTTTATGGAATTGGATTTTTTGTTTCCATATAGAAGTCTTTTGTGGTAGTGACTGTTTATTATATGAAATGCTAATAATGAAGAGTTTGTGAATGTACAACAATGTTTATTTTTGGGATAAGATGTTTTTGGTTTAAGTTTTCTCTTCACAATTGCGGTGTTGTGGAAAAAGTTTGTTTTTTCAGAAAAAATACATAAAGAGCTTTTGTGATGATTGAACCAGTGGGGTTCTTGATTTCAGTTTAGGGTTGTTGTGAAAACCCTAGTTGGATGCTTGAGGCGTTGAGTTGTGGTCATTAGAGGCCGAGCGAACCCTAGAGTATCGAGATATATATATAGGGAAATGCTCAGTTGAAAACGGGTTTGTTTTCAAGGGTCTTACTTTTTTGTATGCAAAAGAAAAGTAAGACCACTGTACTAAAATTTTGACTCGTAATGCAAAAGAAACCACTGTACTAAAATTTTAATATCCACTGTAATATCACATGCCAATAAACCACAGAAATCACATAAGTAACCACATACCAATAAACAACCATCTGTAATATCACATACCAATTGATATGGCTAAAAATGGGGTTTAATAGGAACCGTCCAGATCAGGCACGAATCTTGAAGCCCAGGGGTAAAACGGTAATTTCACCTACCAATGGGTCTGAAGCGGGTATTGGTTTTCCTCTTCGAAAACCCGCTAACCCGCAAACGGATCCACCTCAATCGGGTGCGGGTTTCAACCAGCAGAAAGCCCGATCCAGAAGGATAGAATTAGGGTTTCTGATTAAATCCTAATCAACGGCCCTGATTCATGCCTATCCTTCCACTGGGAATTAGGGATTACATTCTTAATCTGTTTACAAGGAGAATATTCCTTATCAGATCACGGGGATTACATTCCTAATCCATTCCCTAAGACGCCTATAAATACCCCCCATCCATCTCCATTATGAGGTAATCAACCTTTCTCCAGTTTTTTGTGCTCTTTCATAATCATCCATGATTACTGACTTGAGCGTCGGAGGGTGCGTCGCCGGGAACAACCCCGGTGTCTCGCACTTTTTGCAGGTGCACGGCTGGAGTCAGCTTCAAACTCCGACAAAACAGGTATACAGGTCTACTATTCAGTTTCCCTAAGAATCCACAAATACTATCTGTTTGCCCCCACACCAAATTTAGCGGCAACAGATTAGCGCCGTCTGTGAGAAACTAACGAATAGCAACCTCCCCTCTTCCCGTTGAACAGATCTTCTCCAGCCATGCCTCCCAGGAAAGTCAGATCCAGAGGGTCCAACCAAGAACCCAACCCCGATCAGCAACAAGAAGTTCCCCCTCAAGCCGCTCAACAGCAGGGGCAACTTTCCTCTCAGGCGGAGGACCCACTCCAACAGGGCTTGCCTGCCCCTCAGAACCAACAGCCTTTCAAAGGTCCCAATCCGCAGAAACAGCCTCTCCATCCCAACCACGTCTCAATCCATAACGCCTCTTCGGACTCTATGGCCTCTCATCATCCCCGAGCTTCCGATCCCCACAACACCGTCCTCAATCGGCAGAAGGATGAGGATCTTCGCCGCCATCTGGATGAAAAGCGGGCCCGAGAGGGAACCTCCCGCCAACACCATCCGGATGAGCGATCTCCTCGCCACCGAGAATACAGAAGGTCCCCTACCCGAAGGGGGTGGAGAGAGTCCCCCGAGCATTAC
This sequence comes from Hemerocallis citrina, assembly GCA_017893485.1. Taxonomy (NCBI): domain Eukaryota; kingdom Viridiplantae; phylum Streptophyta; class Magnoliopsida; order Asparagales; family Asphodelaceae; genus Hemerocallis; species Hemerocallis citrina. The sequence continues at coordinate 24,281,894 of CM030362.1, read as the reverse complement.
CGAAGAAGGCCACACTCCTCTGTAGGTCGGCAACAGCCTAGGAACGATGAGGCACCCATCACCCGTGCCGAGTTCCAGCAGTTCCAAGCGACCGTCCTACAAGCTCTCAATATCCGTCCTCACAACAATGCTCCCAAGATCCCTTCTCCTCCTCCGGTCCGAAGTCCTCGCCGATGATCCCCATCTCCTCCTCCAGCTCTCAGCAACTCCCGGCGTGTGCAAAGTCTTCACCGCTCCAAGAGCTACCGTTGTCGTAGCCCCCACTCTCCCTCGTACGAAGACGAGTCTAGAGGCTCGGCTGATTACCGTCAAAGGGACGACGCTGTGTACCGCCGTCTCCAGGAGATGGAGAGGCGCTTGGGTCAGTTAGACCGAGAAGAACTTAGAGGAAGGACCCTTCGTCCTAGCAGACCTCCTTTTTCCCGAACCATAATGGATGCACCTGTACCGATCGGCTTCAAGCCTCCTCAATTTGAGACCTACTCCGGGGAGACAGACCCCGTCGATCACATCGAGAGCTTCAAGATCCTAATGCTCATCCATCAAGCTTCCGATGCCCTCCTCTGCAAAACCTTCCCCGCAACTCTCAAGGGCCCAGCTCGAGAATGGTACTCTCGCCTTGCCCCATCCTCAATATTCTCCTTCGAGCAATTCGAGACCCTCTTCGTCACCCATTTTGTAAGTAACCGTAGAACTGAGAAGACCAGCATTTCGCTACTGTACCTCCACCAGAAGAAGGGTGAGAAGTTGAGAGACTATGTGAAGAGTTTCACAGCTTAAGCCAGGTCCATAGCATCCCTCGACCAGTCGGTCGCTGCAGCAGCATTTCAATCTAATGTCCTCAATTCCAACCTCCGCTCCTCCCTCGCCAAGAAGCCTCCACAGAACTTCTCTGACCTCCTCCTCCGAAGTGAAAAGTATATTCGGGCCGAAGAAGCCGAGCACCGCCCCAACTTGGAGGGGTTTTCCTCTGGGTTTAAGAGAAAGGGAACAGAAGAGGAAGGAGCCAAGAAGCTCCAGAAGGATAATGCCGGCCAGTGCCGACCTCCCCCCAGATTCGAGAAGTTTACTCCCCTTACTGCTAATGTCTCTACCATTCTGATGGAAGTTGAGAAGGAAGGGATCATACCTCCTGCTCCGAGGATGAACACCCCTGCCAAGAAAAGGGACAAGGAAAAGTGGTGCCGTTATTACCGGGACCACGGTCACGACACCAACGATTGTCGGGCCTTGAAGAATGAGATAGAAGCCCTCATCCAGAGGGGGCAGCTGACCAGATTCGTAAGAAAAGACCGAGCCGAACTTCCTCCCCCGCCGCGGGGGGCTAATAAGCGTCTAGAACGCGATGAAAAGCCCGATTTCGAAGAGGGACGTGTCTTACACCTCATTCATGGGGGTCCAATGGGGGGCTCCTCATACTCCTTTCGGAAGGCATTTATAAGAGAAGTCAACTCGGTCCGAACCACCCCTCCTCCTAAAGGCCTCGGAGTGCCCGTCACATTCTCAGACGAAGATCTCGAAGGTGTCCGCACCCCTCATTGTGACGCACTCGTCATCAGCCTCCACATGGCGAACTTCAAAGTGGAGAGAATCCTAGTGGACAACGGCAGCTCCGTTAACATCCTCTTCCTCGCCGCTTTTAAAGGCCTAAAGCTCTCCTGAGACAGACTCAAGCCCGCCGGCTACACACTCCATGGGTTCACAGGAGTGCCAGTGACTATTGAAGGGGTGATTACCCTCGACGTAACCGCTGGCAAAACTCCTACTACCCGAACGAAGGCGATGGATTTTATGATTGTGGATGTCCCTGCAGCTTACAATGTCATCTTAGGCCGACCTGGCCTAGCAGCTTTAGAAGCCGTTCCTGTTGGATCCTGTAGGCTAAGCAACAAACACTAGAGGGGGGGTGAATAGTGTTAATGAAAATAAACTGCGGAATAAAATTATTTTTCTCGGCACAGTCGACTTAGTGGGGAACCAGTCGACTGATATAGCCAAATAAAAAGAAACTTGAACTCTCGATGCAGTCGACTTATAGATAAGGCAGGCGACTGATGAGACAAAGAGAGTAACTAATACGAGACTGATCAGTCGACTGATACAAGGGTGAGTCGACTGGCCAGACAAGTTATGCAGAGTTTTAATTAAGCAAAAAGTAAATGCAACCACAAGATAACCAATCACAGAGTACACAAGATATATCCTGGTTCGGTCCTCCCGACCTACATCCAGTCCCCAAGCAACCCACTTGAGATTTCCACTATTCTTGAAAAAAATACAAGAATACCCTACGGCGTTCAAGACAACAACCTTGTCTAACCCGTAGTCCTTTCTCTCAACCAGAGAAAGCAGACCCACTCTACAACCAAGAGTGAAAAGACACCGACTCTACAACCAAGAGTCAAAAACACTCTCCAACCGAGAGCAAGAGTACAAGAGGAATTTTACAATCAACCTATAGCCTTGTTGTTGTATGTGTTGATGCACGTGGCTAAAGAATTAGGTTGACTTCTATACTCAGTCCAAAGCGAATTCAATGCTATACTGGACTGAGTGTAGAGAACCAAAGTATGTGAATTTGAAAGCTTTGTTCTTCACAGAAAATCACTTAAATTTTTCTCAAGAGTGCTCGGGTGTTTTTGTAAGAAATCAAGTAAGTTTTTCTGTTTGAGAAGAAACTCCATATAAAGAGTTTTGATCTTCTGAACGTTGGAAAGCAGTTACATAACTGTCAACCAACGGATCAGACCGTTTGAGTTTGAAAAAGTTCGTTTTTGAAAATCAGAAAACGGTCAAAAAGCTCTCGATCAGTCGACTGGGTTGCCATATGAGTCGACTGATCAGAGTTTGAATAATTTTAAACAGTTTCGTACTTATCAGTCGACTGGCATAGGCTTAAGTCGACTGGTACTTAAAAGCTAAAATTCTTCAAGCTGTTTTGACTTATTTTGAGGGTTTTTTTTAGAGACACACATTATGAAATTGTTAAGTGTGTGTGTGTGTGTTGACAAGGCTTTACATCAGACTAAAGACTCAACAGGAAAGTACATTACAATGTTTACAAGACACAACAATATAACACATTTGAGCTTGAAGTCTTGAGTCTTGAGTTGAATTGAGTCTTTGATCCTTGTTTTAAGTAAAGTCTTGATCCTTGTCTTGAGCTGTATCCTTGAGAGCTTGTGCATTTGTTCAGCTAGAATTGTCTTTTGATATGTACACTGCATTGTTAGCTGTATAATATAAACACATGTTGCACTGTGTTGTGATCATCAAAATCAAGAATCAACAGTTCCTTCGGCGTACCATCTTAAGATGAAATTCCCCACCCGGGCCGGAGTAGGGGAAGTGAGGGGCAATCAGGAAACGGCCCGTAAGTGCTACATGACCTCTACCCTCGGACCAGTCCTCTCCTTAGAAACTCTCGAAATCCCCCAGGATGCTGCTCGGCCGACGTCCGAGCCGGTGGATGAATTGGAAGAAGTGCTCTTCTCTGAGCAGGATCCAACTCGCAAGTTCTTTGTTAGCAAGACCCTCTCGTCCGCCCTATGCTCGGACATTGTACAGTGCGTCCGAAGGAACCGAGACCTCTTCGCTTGATCGACTGCAGACATGCCCGGAATTTCCGAAGAACTCTTTGTCCACCACCTCAGCGTTGTTCCGGGGTCCAAACCGGTTCAACAGAAGAGGCGCAAGTTCGCTCCCAAACATCATCTAGCTATGAAAGAGGAGGTGGACAAGCTCCTGAAGGCCCGGTTTATACAAGAGGTGAACTATCTCGAGTGGTTGTCGAATGTAGTAATGGTGAAGAAGTCCAAAGGGACTTGGAGGATTTGTATTGATTTTACAGATCTCAACAAGGCTTGTCCCAAGGATCCCTTCCATCTTCCAAGTATTGACACTTTAATTGATGCCACCTCGGGACATGAACTCCTCAGCTTCATGGACGCCTTCTCGGGCTACAACCAGATCCGGATGTTCCCCTCGGATATCCCGAAAACATCATTCGTGACCGATCAGGGCCTCTATTGCTACAGGGTTATGCCCTTCGGTCTGAAGAACGTAGGAACCACGTACCAGCGCCTCGTCAATAAGGTTTTCCAAGCCCAAATTGGCCGTAATATGGCGGTATATGTTGACGACATGCTTGTAAAGAGCATCCGAGGTGCCGATCATGTGACCAACCTCCAAGAAGCGTTTGACGTCCTGAGAAAGCACAGCATGAGACTCAATCCGAACAAGTGTGCGTTCGGAGTCTCGTCAGGGAAGTTCCTCGGCTTTATGGTCAGCCAACGAGGAATTGAAGCTAACCCAGAGAAAATCAAGGCCATATTAGACATGGCACCCCCCAAGAATGTTAAGGAAGTCTAAAGGCTAACAGGTCGCCTAGCCGCCATAGGACGTTTTCTCTCGAAGTCCGAGGAGAAATGCCTCCCTTTCTTCAAGGCCCTCAGGGGGGCTAAAGGTTTCGAATGGGGTCAACAGCAATAGGAGTCGTTCGACCAGCTCAAGGCTTACCTCGTCAATCCTCCCCTCCTCAGCAAACCAATTCCTGGCGAACCCCTCTACCTCTACCTGGCAGCCTCTGAGCAGACCCTCAGTGCTGTTTTAGTGAGGGAAGAAGACCGGGCTCAAAAGCCCATATACTATGTGAGCAAAGTACTTCGGGATGCCGAGCTCCGCTACCCAAAGATAGAAAAGATGGCTTATGCCTTGGTGATGGCCGCGAGAAAACTTCGCCCGTACTTTCAGTCCCATTCGGTGGTCGTTCTTACCGACTAACCGCTGAAGCAGGTCCTCCACAAGCCAGAGACCTCGGGTCGCCTTATGAAGTGGTCTATCGAGCTAAGCCAGCACGATATAACTTATTAGCCTCGGACCGCGATCAAGGCTCAGGCCTTAGCAGAATTCATAGTTGAAAGTACCATCCCCGAGTCCAGCCAAACAGTGAAGGGACCACCCGTCTGGTCGGTTTAGGTGGACGAATCCTCCTGCAATGAGGGAAGCGGGGCAGGGGTCATTCTGACAGGCCCAGATGACTTCATCCTCCAATACTCCCTCCGTATCAACTTCAAGGCCTCAAACAACGAAGCAGAGTACGATGCACTCATAGCCGGCCTTGGAATGGCTCGAAATGCAGGGGCCCAACACCTCCGGATCTTCAGCAACTCTCAGCTAGTCGTCAATCAGGTCCTTGGCGAGTATGAAGCACGCGACGACAGGATGGTTAAATACTTAGCTAAGGTCAAGAGCCTCATGGCACTGTTTGAGGAAGCCCTCATTCAACGAATCCCCCGGGAAGAAAATGCTCAGGCCGACGCCCTCTCCAAACTAGCCTCTTCCTCCCTTCAAGGTCTCGAGCAGACCGTCTTGATAGAGGTCCTACTGAAGCTGAGTATTGAGGACGAAACTCCCGACTTTATGGAGTCGCTGCCTGTCCTGCTCGAAGACAACTGGATGAAATCCCTCGTCGAATTCTTAAGGGACGGACTCCTCCCCGAGGATCCCAAGGAAGCTCGAAGAGTGAGAACCCGAGCCGAGCGTTACACGCTGATCTGAGGTATCTTATATAAATGCTCCTTCACACAGGTAGACGACCGACCCTACCTGAGACGCCTCTCCCCCGAGCAAGCAGACTACGCCCTACAAGAGCTTCACGAGGGCATTGGCGGGGCACATTTGGGATCCAGAGCCTTAGCCCGCAAAGTATTGAACTACGGATATTTCTGGCCCACTCTCCTACGAGATGCCGAACGACACGTTCGGCAATGCAGCTCCTGTCAGAAGTACTCCGACATCCGACGCCTCCCGCAAGCTCCACTCATTTCCCTATCAAGTCCGATCCCCTTTGCAATGTGGGGGATGGATTTACTAGGGCCATTTCCACCAGCTCCCGGACAGTTCAAATTCTTAGTCGTGGTGATCGACTACTTTTCGAAATGGATAGAGGCCGAGCCCTTGGCCACGATCACCGAGAACAAGGTTGTTCAGTTCTTCTGGAAGAGCGTGATCTGTCGATTCGGCGTCCCTCGGGTCCTGATAACAGACAACGGAACCCAGTTCACCGGGGCTGCCTTCCGAGCTCTATGCGAAGACCTTGCCATCTAACACCGGTTCTCCTCTGTTTCTCATCCCCAGTCGAATGGCCAAGCCGAAAATGCTAACCGACAGATCCTCTCCGGCATTAAGAAGAGGTTGGATAAATGTTCCAAAGGCTTATGGGTCGATCAGCTTCCCAACGTGCTGTGGAACTACCGCACCACAAAACGGACCCCCACAGGAGAGAGCCCATTCAATCTCACCTATGGGTCCGAGGCCATCATCTCCCTAGAAGTCGGAATACCCTCTCCTCGCCTAATAGCTTATGAAGAAGAGCAAAACGCCAGAGAGGTCAGAGCCAGTCTAGACCTGATAGATGAAATCCGAGAAAGAGCTTCCATTCGTCAACAAAGCTATTGAAGAAGGATCGAGTTGGCATACAACAAGAGAGTCCACCCCAAGGACCTCAAGGAAGGGGACCTGGTCCTCAGGAAGTTAGCCATCTCTTTTCCCGGTCAGAAGAGCAAATTGGCCCTAAATTGGGAGGGACCTTACAAGATCGTCAAAGTAGTCCGCCCTGGCACATACAGGCTTGAAGATCTCGAAGGCAGGGAGATCCCCAGGACTTGGAATGCCGACCATCTCTTAAAATACCAAGAGAAAGCACCAACGCCTCTCTAAGTATTTCGAGATGTCGAACCGTTCCTCTCCTATTACTTGTAATGATTTTCTTTTATTTTTCTCTTGTAATAACGGCTAGCAACTTTGGAAGCAGCCAACTATCAATCATTAATAAAGAAAGATTTTTCATACTTTACTATTGTTTACATCTCTCTGCTCTCACTCTTCAATCTAACGATGGTTCGGAGTCCAACACTTGGCTCGATTCTACTTCACAAGTTCGCTCCTAAGCGAGCTAGAAGTAGTTCGCCATTCGGAATTGCTCCCACAACCATTGAACTACTCTAACGATGGTTTGGGGTCCAACACTTGGCTCGATTCTACTTCGCAAAATTCGCTCCTAAGCGAGCTAGAAGTAGTTCGCCATTCGGAATTGCTCCCACAGCCGTTGAACTACTCTAACGATGGTTCGGAGTCCAACACTTGGCTCGATTTTACTTCGCAAGTTCGCTCCTAAGCGACCTAGAGGTAGTTCGCCATTCGAAATTGCTCCCACAACCGTTGAACTACTCAAACGATGGTTCAGAGTCCAACACTTGACTCGATTCTACTTCACAAGCTCGCTCTTCAGCGAGCTAGAGGTAGTTCGCCATTCGGAATTGCTCCCACAACCGTTGAACTAATCTAACGATGGTTCGAAGTCCAACACTTGGCTCGATTCTACTTCGCAAGTTTGCTCCTAAGCGAGCTAGAAATAGTTCGCCATTCGGAATTGCTCCCACAATCGTTGAACTACTCTAACGATGGTTTGGAGTCCAATACTTGGCTTGATTCTACTTCACAAGCTCGCTCTTCAGCGAGCTAGAGGGAGTTCGCCATTCGGAATTGCTCCCACAACCGTCGAACCACTCTAGCAAAGGTCCGGAGTCAAACACTTAGCTCGAATGCGCCCCGCGAGCTCACTGTTAAGTGAAGTTCGGCTCATCTCTCAAGTTTGCAAGATTAGGCAACCGAAGCGCAGCTCGGCACCACTGGCCGAACCCTCATCTCGCCGATCCGCGAACGGGCAAGAGGCCGACTCAGGGACCTCGGCGCGATGGACACAGTCACAAACAAAACGACTACGCAAAACTATAAAGGACATGCAAGTTCGAGAAAGAAATATTATTGATAATTGGGATACGGTACAAAGCGACTCTTCCATACAACAAAATTACAATGCCGACTCACTACACTTGGACTAATTACAAAGGCTTCCAGAACGATCGTCAATGCCTCCGTGGCGCAGGGATGTTCCTCTTCAAGGACACTCGAGGTCGACGACGTTTGCCTCCGGAGCCCGACCCCAAACCAGCAAATTGGGACGTGTCCTCGGCACTGCTCCTAGCTGCCGCACTAACGGATGCCCCGCTCGACGAAATGGCCACCGAGCTTTGAGCATCCCTCGGGCTAGGATGGCCGAGAGGCGAACGGGTCGCCATCTCGTAAAACGTGATGCCCCGATCACTCTCCGCGCGAGTACACGAGGTGCTCCTGACGTTGATTGGCCCCGAATGCGGTTTGAGACGAGCCACCTCCGCCTCCAGCTCCGAGATCCGGTCTCGCAATGAGTCATCCTTGACATTGACCTCGAAGCGAGGGGGTATCGCGGAGTCCGGCACGCCTGAGCGACTGGCTATGAGACGCCGAAGATGAGTGACTTCGATACTCTTGTCTACTGTCGCTCTCTTCAGTGCGTCGACCTCGGCCGTCAGCTCTTCCCGTTCGGTCGTCAGTTTGGCCACTTCGGCCGTCAGCCCCTCTCCCTCCGTCCGAAGCTCTGCCTCTACAGTCTGCAGGTGACAGATCTCAGAAAGCAGATCGTCCCTCTCCGCTGTTATTTTTGACAAATTGTGCCGAATGCACTGGATCCGAAGCCCGTTGCTAAAGGCAGTCGGCGAACCTTCGTCCTCTCCTGTGGGAGTCATCTCGGCGATCCTGCTCTCCAGACGCCGAATCTCGATGTCTCGCCGACCTAGGATGAGCTGAAGATGGTTCCGCTCGCTTTCGGCTCGGCGCAATCCCAGCTCGACTTCATAAAGCCGCTCTCGGCACCTCGCCAAGCACAGCCTCGTCGCTCCTAAGCCAGCCTCGGCTCGAGCGTTGTCATCCGAGCGAGTGGGCTCGACGTTTTGAGCTACCACCGTGAGCTGAAAAGAAGTCGAGACAGACAGCAAAATTTCAAACACAGCCGAAGTCCAACACTTCAAGAATTTTTGAACAAACTTTGAACTCAAGTACAGAAAAGACACAGTCGAACCAAAAAGACAGAGCCGAACCCAAAAGTTAGTTTTTCATTCATTTCAAAACGGCGGTGGCCAGTCCGCTATTAGGCATTACATTTCAAAAAGAAAGAAAAACAAAAACAAAAGAAAAGAAGAGCGGGGTCAAGGCGCGATCTCTTTCCCAGGGCGGCGAGAGCGAGTGGGGGTCGACTTCTCCGAGGGGGGCACCACCGCCAACGGGGTAACCACAGTGCTGGGGACCTCGCCGGTGACTTCAACCTCAGTCTCGGCTTCGTCCTCCCCTTCTTCTTCTTCCCCCTCTGATTCGGGGTCGAAGCCCTCGACGTGGCCCGGAAACAGCCTCCACCCGGAGCAGTCCACGTCGGGGTACGTCTTCGTCACCTGGGCAATGGCTTCGGCATAAGCCTTGGCCATGTTTTGGGCGAGGAACCCTTGTGCCTTCGCCAAGGTCGCGTCCTCTACCGCCTTCACCGCCGCCGCCTTGGCCTCCTCAGCTTCGGCCAACTGCTTGGCTGCCTCCTCCTTCTGGCGAAGGAGGTCGCCCTCCAGCTTCGCCACCTCGGCCTCGAGGTGCTCAATCCTCGCCGTCCCCCCTTCGTGCTCAACGCGAAGCTTATCAAGCTCGTTCCCCATCCGGGCCTTCTCCTTCCGAGCCTGGTCGGACTCCTGCTTCAGCTCCTTCTCCAGAGCCGCCAGCCTCTCGGTGAGGTGCCCAAAATGGACGATGATCTGCGACGAGAAAGAAGAACCAAAAGAGTTAGAAGAATTACAGCTAAAGAAATTCAACAACGGCAAAAATCCAACACTTACCGAAACCGCCGAACGAGCGATCTCGATGACATCGTTGCCTTCTTGTCCGGCCTCCATGGCGGCTCGGTCCTTCGGCGTGGCGAGGTGCTTGACGGCCTGCATGCTCACCAGTGAGTTGCCGAGGAATCCATCGTGCTTCCGGACTTGCCAGTCCGGAATGTGGATCCTTTTATGCTCCTCCGTCAGGAGCTCCTCGACTGCCACCGTCAGCGGCGGCGTTGTCATTCCGAGGGCCGCGGCAATAGAGAACTCGCCGACCCCAGTAGATGTCGAGGCACCTGCACCGACGACGACCGGGCTATCCAGAGTCTCCACCTCCTCGACCGAGGCAGCGACCCTCGGAGTCTTTGGGGTCAGCAACTTGGTCGCGACCCTCTTGCGCTTCTTCGGTGCCTTGCTGGCGAGGCCTGCTCTCAAAGCTAGCACCGCGTCGTAGTCCATCGCCTCCGCATTAAAAACAAAGTTCGTCAGAACAACGGGACTCATGCAAAATAAGATATGAAAAACAAAGCAAAAGAAGCTGCGTACTGGGATCTACGCGACAGAGCCCCCCCTTGAACAGGATGTCCTCGGTCAGCTCCTTCCAATCATACTTCGACCGACAGAGAAGTGTCCGGACTGCCTCTTCCTCCTCAGGACGAAGCTTGGGCGGCGCCCTCGTCCTCTTCGGCACCCCTTCCACCCAACCGGAGGGGATCGGCCAGGCCTCCGGACTCCGCACTATCAAGAACTTGTCATGCCAGTGCTTGATGGAGTCGGGGCATATGACTAGCCTGCCGCCGTGCCTCGGCACCAAATAGTATCGGTACTCCGACTTGTTCCCCTGGTGTAGCCGATAGAGCGTCCGAAGCACGTTCAGCTCCGGCTCGATCCCCGCAGCTTGGCAATGCAGTACGAAGCCATTTATCACTCTCCATGCGTTCGGCATGAGCTGGATGGGGCTGACCCCAAACCAAATCAACACAGTGACAGCGAACGTATGGAGAGGCAGTCGAGCCCTGGCGATGAAGGCGTCGACCGGCCAGCAACACATGGTCACTGGCAGCGGCGAGTTGGCCCTAACCCCGGGACCCGGCAACATGAGCTCGTACTCCTCCGGGATCTGAAAAGAATCCCGGATCACTGCCAAGTCCTCTTCGTGCAGGATCAACACCGTCTCGTCCGCCTCCGTCGTCTCCCTCGCCGCATTCTCCTCGAAGGACCTCCCCCTCCCGTGAACTATCTGCTCGGCCTGACCCTCCGGAAGCTCCCGAACCCTGCGAAGTCCCGTCAGCTGCCCTGGCAATCTGCCGAACTCTCCCATTCACTTCGGATCCTCCACAATCGAATCTTTGCCGAACACCTTCTTCCCCTTGTCTGGCCGGCTCGGAGTGTGCGCTTCGCGACTTCAAGGGAGGGCTCAGACCAAGAGGTCGACTCGGAGACAGAAACGAGAGACATAGTTTATAAAATAAACTAAGTGTAAGTTACCTTGAAAAGATTAGCTGTCGGAAAATTTCACCAGAAAACGAACGTCGACCACCGGAAACACTTGCCGAGCACAAGAGATCGTCTGAGCAAAAGAGAAGAGAAGTGAGAAATGAGAGAGGGGGGGTGAGATTTTATAGAGGGAGGCGCGCCAAACGAGGATAATGGGCCTGCACTACTGGCCCATCCACACAAAACGACAAAAGCGACCTCAATCGTCGCCTTGTTTACCACGCCAAGCAGTGCGCCGCATTAATTACCGTCCCATCTGACAGAAGCTCAGGGGTCACCGCATTAAATGAACATCTCATCTGTCAGAAATGTCAGAAGTTCAGAAGGCGCGCAGAAGCCACCAAGTCCTGTGCCAAAAAATGCCAAGTTATGGACCTCGGCACCAGCTGCCGAGCGCTCTTGACACCGACCCTGTTACGGGAAAAATTGGACCTCGGCACCAGCTGCCGAGCGCTCTTGACACCGACCCTGTTATGGAGAAAAATTGGACCTCGGCACCAGCTGCCGAGCGCTCTTGACACCGACCCTGTTACGGGAAAAAATTGGACCTCGGCACCAGCTGCCGAGCGCTCTTGATATCGACCCTGTTACGGAGAAAAATTGGACCTCGGCACCAGCTGCCGAGCGCTCTTGACACCGACCATGTTACGGGGAAAAATTGGACCTCGGCACCAGCTGCCGAGTGCTCTTGACACCGACCCTATTACGGAGAAAAATTGGACCTCGGCACCAGCTGCCGAGCGCTCTTGACACCGACCCTGTTATGGGGGGAAAATTGGGGTTCGGCACCAGCTGCCGAGCGCTCTTGACACCGACCCTGTTACGGGAAAAAATTGGACCTCGGCACCAGCTGCCGAGCGCTCTTGACACCGACCCTGTTACGGGGAAAAATTGGACCTCGACACCAGCTGCCGAGCGCTCTTGACACCGACCCCGTTATGGGGGAAAAATTGGGGTTCGGCACCAGCTGCCAAGCGCTCTTGACACCGACCCCGTTATGGGGGGAAATTTGGGGCTCGGCACCAGCTGCCGAGCGCTCTTGACACCGGCCCCGTTATGGGAGAAAAATTGGACTTCGGCACTGGCTGCAGAGCGTTTTTGACACAGACCCTGTTACGGGGAAAATTGGACCTCGACACCAGTCGTTGAGCGCTTTTGACACCGACCCCGTTATGGGAGAAAAAATTGGGGTTCGGCACCAGCTGCCGAGCGCTCTTGACACCGACCCCGTTATGGGGGAAAAATTGGACTTCGGCACCAGCTGCCGAGCGCTCTTGACACCGACCCTGTTACGGGAAAAAATTGGACCTCGGCACCAGCTACCGAGCGCTCTTGACACCGACCCTGTTACGGAGAAAAATTGGACCTCAGCACCAGCTGCCGAGCGCGACACCGACCCCGTTATGGGGGGAAAATTGGGGTTCGGCACCAGCTGCCGAGCGCTCTTGACACTGACCCCGTTATGGGGGGAAAATTGGGGTTCGGCACCAGCTGCCGAGTGCTCTTGACACCGACCCTATTACATGGAAAGATTGGACCTCAGACCCCGCCGAACTCCCTCTCAGCACTCACAACCATGCCAAGGCCCCTCTCTCCTTCGGGAAAAGGTGCCTGATATGGCTAAACATGAGGTTAAATCGGAACCATCCAGATTGGGCACGAATCTTGAAGCTCAGGGGTAAAACGGTAATTTCACATACAAATGGGTCCGAAACGGGTACTGGGTCTCCTTCTCACAGATCCAACACCCCACAAACGGATCCACTCCAACTGGGTACGGGTCCCGACCCAAGACAAACCCAGATCAGCAAGAGGAAAATCAGGGTCACTGATTTGACCGAATCAACGGGCCTGATTTGCTCTCACCGGGAAGCAGGGGTCAGTTTCCTAAACAGATTGGGAGGATTTTTCTCCTGACAGTTACACAGGAAATCAGGTCCCTAATCACTCCCCTGGCGACTAAAAATACCTCCCCCCTACCACTGTGACCAGGTAATCACTCTTTTTCCACCTTAAGCTCTTTCTTAATCACCACTGGTTACTGACAAGAGTGTCGGAGGGTGCGTCGCCAGAATCAACCCCGGTGTATCGCACTTCCTTGTAGGTAGCGGCAGGAATCAGAAGGCTTGGATCCGCTGTTCAGGTTTTTCTCGCGAACTCATAAATCTCATCTGTTTACCCCCACAGCAGAATCAGCGGTAACAGATTGACGCCGTCTGTGGGAATCCCACACGAACAGCCTCCGCCTCTTCCTTGTCGACTAGCCCTTCTCTAACTATGCCTCCCAAAAAGGTCAGATCTAGGGGGTCCAACCGCGGACCCAATCCCGCTGATCAGCCAGAGGAAGTTCCCGTCCACCCCGCTCCACAGCCTGAACAACTTCCTCCTCCGGTCCAACAGGGCCAGCCTCCTCTTCCCAATCAACAACCCCCCAATGGTCCTACTGGCCATAACGGGCGGAGGCAGAAGCAACCTCTCCACCCAGACCATGTCTCGGTTCACAATGCCTCCACGGATTCAATGGCTTCTCATCACCCCGACGTCCGCAACACCGTTCTGAACCGCCAAAAGGATGAGGACCTTCGCAACCGCCTAGATGAGAAGAGGGTCCGAGAGGGAGCCTCCCGCCAACATCAAGGCGAGCGATCCCCTCATCGCCGCGACAGCAGGAGGTCTCCGGACCAAAGAGGGCGGGGCGTATCTCCCGAGCGTCACAGGAGGAGGCCACGTTCCCCTGCTGATCGACATCATCCGAGGAACGATGAGGCACCTATCACTCGTGCCGAGTTTCTACAATTCCAGGAGACTGTATTGCAGGCCCTCAACCTTCGCCCCAACAACCATAATGCCCAGAGGGTTCCAACACCCCCACGGGTTTCAAGTCCTCGCCACCGATCCAGAAGTCCTCTCCCGACTCCCAGTCGCCAGCAACATCATCATAGTCCTCACCGATCCCAGGACTATCGACGCCGCAGTCCCCGCTCCCCTTCCTACGAAGAAGAGTCCAGGGGATCATTTGATTACCAACGGAGGGACGATGCCCTCTACCGTCGAACGTCCTCAACTCCAACCTCCGATCGTCCCTCGCCAAGAAGCCCCCGCACAACTTCGCCGATCTTCTCCTAAGGTGCGAGAAGTACATTCGGGCGGAGGAGGCCGAGTGCCTCCCGAATTTCGGGGGATCCGCCTCCGGATCGAAGAGGAAGACGACAGAGGAGGAAGGGTCCAAAAAGCTGCAGAAGGACAATAGCGGTCAGCACCGTCCTCCCCCCAGCTTCGAGAAGTTCACTGCCCTCACCACCAATGTCTCCACCATCCTGATGGAAGTGGAGAAGGAAGGAGTTATACCTCCCGCTCCGAGGATGAACACCCCGGCCAAGAGGAGGAACAAGGAGAAATGGTGCCGTTACCACCGGGACCACGGCCACGACACCAACGACTGCCGGGCATTGAAAAATGAGATAGAGGCCCTCATCCAGAGGGGGGCAGTTGGCCAAATTTGTGAAGGCGAACAATTAGGGGGAGCGCGCCACTCCGCCTCGGGGGGCTAATAAGCACCCCGAGCGGCACGATGAGAACCCCGAGTTCGAGGAAGAACGAGTTTTGCACCTCATCCACGGAGGCCCCATGGGGGGCTCCTCCAACTCCTCTCGGAAGGCCTTCATCCGAGAGGTCAACTTAGTTCACAGCGCCCCTCCCCTCAAAGGCCTCGGCGTCCCAGTGACTTTCTCTGATGAAGACCTCGAGGGGGTCCAAACTCCCCACTGCGACGCACTTGTCATCGACCTTCGCATGGCGAACTTCAAAATGCAGAGGGTCCTGGTAGACAACGGGAGCTCGGTGAACATCCTCTCTCTCTCGGCCTTCTGAGGGCTGCAGCTGTCACGGGATCGCCTCAAACCGGCCGGCTACACGCTCCACGGGTTCACGGTGGTACCAGTAACTGTCGAAGGGGTTATTACCCTGGACATAACTGCTGGGAAGACCCCTACCACCCGGACCGAGCCGATGGACTTTATGGTCGTCGACGTCCCGGCTGCATATAATGTCATCTTAGGCCGATCCGGCCTAGCTGCCCTGGAAGCTGTTCCTTCAGCGTACCACCTTAAAAAGAAGTTCCCCACCCGGTCGGGAGTGGGAGAAGTCAGGGGCAGCCAAGAGACGGCTTGGAAGTGCTATATGACTTCCACTGGGGGTCCGGTGCTTTCCCTCGAGACTCTAGAAATCCCCGAGCCGAATGTCCGACCCATGTCTGAGCCGGCGGACGAATTGGAAGAAGTACTCTTCTCGGACGAGGACCCGAGTCGAAAGTTCCTCATCGGCAAGTCCTTGCCGACGGCCCTATGCTCCGACTTGGTGCAGTGCATCCGGGAGAAACCGTGATCTATTTGCTTGGTTCGCCGCGGATATGCCCGGGATTTCCGAGGACCTTCTAGTGCACCGTCTCAGCATCGAACCGGGGTGCAGACCGGTTCAGCAGAAGAGGCGTAAGTTCGCCCCTGAGCGACAACAAGCCATCAAGGAGGAGGTGGACAAGCTCTTAAGAGCTCGGTTCATACAGGAGGTGAACTATCCCGAGTGGCTCTCCAATGTGGTCATGGTTAAGAAGTCCAATGGTTCTTGGAGGATATGCATCGACTTCACCGACCTGAATAAGGCGTGTCCGAAGGACCCATTCCCTCTCCCAAATATCGACACCCTCATCGATGCCACCTCGGGCCATGAGCTCCTTAGCTTCATGGACGCCTTCTCTGGCTATAATCAGATCCGAATGTTCCCCCCGGACATTCCAAAGAAGCACGCCGAGTCAGAACCAGGGCCGAGCGGTATGTCTTGATCGAGGGAATCTTATACAAGCGCTCCTTCTCGCAGATTGACGGCCGACCATACCTAAGGTGCCTCTCCCCAGAACAAGCCGACTACGCCTTACAGGAGCTCCACGAAGGCATCGGCGGAGCACATTCAGGGTCTAGGTCTTTGGCCCGAAAAGCTCTGAATTACGGATTCTTCTGGCCGACTCTCCTCTAAGATGCCGAGCGACACGTTCGGCAATGTGGCTCTTGTCAAAGACATTCCAACGTTCGTCGCCTTCTTCAAGCCAACCTCGCCTCCCTATCAAGTCCTATCCCCTTCGCAGTATGGGGGATGGATTTACTAGGGCCTTTCCCTCTAGCTCCGGGCCAGTTCAAGTTCTTGGTCGTAGCCATCGACTACTTCTCGAAGTGGATTGAGGCCAAGCCTCTCGCCACTATCACCGAGAACAAAGTGCTTAAATTCTTCTGGAAGAGCATCATCTGCAGATTCGGCGTCCCCCGTGTCATTGTAACGGACAACGGGACTCAGTTCACCGGTTCCGCATTCCGAGCTCTGTGTGAAGACCTTGCCATCCAACAGCACTTCTCGTCTGTCTCCCACCCTCAGTCGAACGGACAGGCGGAGAATGCTAACCGGCAGATCCTCTCTGGTATCAAGAAGAGACTAGACAGGTGTTCTAGAGGCTTATGGGTCGACCAACTCCCCAATGTGCTGTGGAACTACCGCACTAACAAGCGGACCCCCACAGGCGAGTCCCCGTTCAACCTCACCTATGGGTCCGAAGCGGTAATACCATTTGAAGTCGGAAAACCCTCTCCTCGTCTTGCAGCCTACAACGAGGAACGGAACGCCAGAGACCTACGGGCGAACTTGGACCTGGTAGACGAGCTGAGGGAAAGAGCATCGATACGCCAACAGAGCTACCGGAGGAGGGTCGAACTGGCGTATAACAAGAAAGTCCGACCCACCGATCTCAAGGAGAGGGACTTGGTCCTCAGAAAGCTAGCCATCTCCTTCCCCAATCAGAGGAGCAAACTGGCCCCAAACTGGGAAGGACCCTACAAGATCACAAAGGTTGTTCGGCCCGGAGCCTATCGTCTGGAAGATCTAGAGGGCAGAGAGATTCCGAGGACCTGGAATGCCGACCACCTCCTTAAATACCAAGAAAGCGCCCCGGTGCCTCTCTGAGTATCACGAAGTGTCGATCAATTCCTCTCCTCTAACTTGTAATTCATTTCTTAAGTTGTTATATGTAAAAACGGCTCGCCACCAATTATCAATGAAGAATGCTCTTTCATACTTATAAATTTGCTTGCATCTCTCCGCCTTTATCTTTTGTTCTTTAATTTCAACCAATGGTTCGGAGTCCAATGTCCGGCTCGACTTTACTTCCCCGGTTCGTCCTTAGGCGAGCCAGAAGTAGATCGCCGTTCGGAACTGCTCCCACAACCGCTGAATAAATTTACCGATGGTTCGGAGTCCAACACTCGGTTCGACTTTACTTCCCCGGTTTGCCCTTAGGCGAACCAGAAGTAGATCGCCGTTCGGAACTACTCCCACAACCGTTGAACTACACCGATGGTTCGGAGTCCAACACTCGGCTCGACTTTACTTCCTCGGCTCGCCCTTAGGCGAGCCAGAAGTAGATCGCCGTTCGGAACTGCTCCCACAACCGTTGAACTACACCGATGGTTCAGAGTCCAACACTCGGCTCGACTTTACTTCCCCGACTCGCCCTTAGGCGAGCCAGAAGTAGATCGCCGTTCGGAACTGCTCCTATAACCGTTGAACTACACCGATGGTTCGGAGTCCAGCACTCGGCTCGACTTTACTTCCCCGGTTCATCCTTAGGCGAGCCAGAAGTAGATCGCCGTTCGGAACTGCTCCCACAACCGTCGAGCAATGCTAACGCTGGTTCGGATTACGTCGCTCGGATCGACTACGCCCACTCAAATCCTCGAGCCGAGCGGACGAGGGACCGACCCTCGTATATGGCAAAAAATCGTTCCGAGGCAAAGTCACCGTTAGATCATCTCAAAGTGCGTGCTAGAGTGTGATGAACAGACCTGACCATGCCACGTGTCCACAAAACGACAAGATAGTGTTTTCTTGGAACTTGCGCCTCCCTTCTTGCGATCCGCGCCCTGATCAAGATCCACAGTCCAGATCAGGCTACGTGGTCGCAGACTCGAAACAGTTACACCTCTGCCAAGGCCCCGAGCCGCACCAGTATGTACCGAGCGAGAGACGGGACCGCGGCTAAAGCGTGAGTTTCGTGGCCAAGGTGCTCGACGAAGCAAACACTCGCTTCTCGCGGTTCATTACAAGCCAACTCTAGCTAAAGCAATTACCGCACTACAACAAGCAAGCCAACTCCAATTTCATTAATATAACTTGGATAAATTTACAAAAAGGTTACAACAAAAGACAGTTCGGAGACCCAAAAACACAATACGACCCGTTTAGTGCCTCCGCGGAAAGGGGACGCTCCGGTTCAGGGATACCTTGGGTCGGCGCTTCTTGACCTCCGAGCTCGTCTCTAAGCCGACGAATCGAGAGGCCCCCTCGCCGCTGACCCTGACAGTCGCTCCAACCGAAGCACCACTTGAAGATACCGCTACTCCACTTTGGGCGTCGGCTGTTGTCCGACCTATGATGGGGGTTCGGCTCGCGAGTTGATAGAACGTAATCCCTCGGTCAATCTCTTCGCGAGTACACGAAGTACTTCGAACATTAGCCCTCACCGGCTGAGGTTTAAGCCGAGCAGCCTCTTCCTCCAGTTCGACGATCCTGTCCTTCAGTGTGTCGTCCCTCACAATTACCTTGAACTGAGGAAGCTTCGCCGAACCAGGATACTCGGCGCTATCAGATATTACACGGCGCAAATGGGTCACCTCGATACTCTTGTCGACCGTTACCCTTTGTAGCTGCTCTACCCTCCTTGCAAAATCGTCTCGCTCGGCTAAATCCCGGGCCAACTCTTCCTCCTTCGCAGAGAGTTCGGCCTCGACTATCCGTAGATGATGCAATTCGGCCAACAACTCGCTGTTTCTCTTCTCTACGTTATAGAGTATTCTCCTCGTCAGATGGACCTCGCCCTCAAGGCGATCCTCCCGGGACTGCTGAAACAACTCCGCACGGCGCCGAGCTGCCGCGGTGATACGAGTTTGCTCGGCGATCTGAAATAAAAAAAAGGACAACATTGAAGAACTACATGACCGAACCAAACACTTAGACAAGTCCAAAATCAAAACAATCTTTTTCATTCATCATCAAAGCGGTGGCCAGTCCGCAAAAGGCATTACACTGTTTTAAAAAAAAAGAACAAAAACTACAAAAATTACGAGGGGATCAGGGGTCCACCTGCGGTGCCGCTTCGACCACAGGCGCGTCGCCAGATGGCCCCTCGTTTCTCCCCTCGACCTGGGGGTCTGCCACCGAAGGGTCAGCCTCCACCTCCTCGTCGTCGTCGCCTTCCCCCTCGTCACCTTCGGCTCCCTCCTCCTCGCCGCCTGAGGGTGACCCCGGCCACAGCCTGTAGCCGACCCGCTCGAAGCCGGGGACACGGTCCTGAACATGGTCGAGCGCCCTCTGATAGGACATCTCCATGTTCTTGGCCATGTGCTTCTTCGTCTCGGCCTCACACTCGGCCTCGACCTCGGCCCTAATCTGCGTGGCCAAGGCCTTTTTCTCCGCCTTCAGATCGGCCAGAGACTTCGCCGACGCGACCAGCTCCTCGGCAGCCTTCGCGGCTTTGGCAGACTCCGCATCAAGTCGTCCTTTGGCTCTTTCCAGGTCGGCCACAAGATCGGCAACCCGGACTTCCAAGGCCTCGACTTGCCTCTGCTCGGCCTCGAGTTGCCGAACCGCCTTGATCTTCTCTGCCCTGTCTTTGTCGCTGGCGGCCTTCAGCTCTTTCTCCTGCTCGGCGAACGTCTCAAGGAGATGGCCGAAGTGACAGGTAGCCTGTGAAGACAACGATAAGCGCAAGATACAGGCCGAACGGTAGACTTAAAGAAATCCACAATGAAAAACTTACCGATACGAGCGACCGAGCCACTTCGTAGGTATCATCGCCGACCGTCCCCGCCTTCAGCGCGGCTCTATCCTTCGGGGTCGCCAGGTGCTTGACGACCTGCACCGACATCTGCAAGTTCCCGAGGAATCCGTCGTGATTCTTCACTCGCCAGTTCGGTACGAACAACTGTTTGTGCTGCTCGGTCAAGATCTTCTCGGCCGCGTCAGTTAACTGCGGAGCCTCGAGCGACAACGCCGCATTAACATCGAAGGCCCCACCAACCGGGGCCGAGGCCACAGGCGCCGAGGGCTCCTCGGCAACAACCACCGTCGAAGGCGCCTCGGTGGTCGGAGGAGGCGGAGTGGTGGTCGAAGCGACCTTGGGCTGCGGAGCTGACGAGGCAGCCACGGTCGGCCTCTTCCTCTTCCTGCCACTGGCCAATTTGGACCTATCGGCCATCATGACGTTGAAATCTATCTTCATTGCTTCTGCGTCAAACGAAACAAAAACTGAGTCAGTAAGACGAGCTAAAGACTTGAAAGAAAACAAAAATAAATGAGATGTCAGGAGCATACTCGGGTCAATGGGGCCGGACCCGAACAGCACCTCCTCCGTCAACTCCCTCCAACTCAACAAGGGGAGGGCCATGATCTTCCTCGGCCGCAGACAGTACGGGGTCGGCTCTCGCAAACTGGGCACCTCCGGTTTCCACCGGGTCGGAATTTGCAATATTGGTTCCACCCTTAATATAAAGAACTTCTCTTTCCAGCCTTTAATTGAGTCTGGGTTTTCTATGATCCTAACACCCATCCTCGGCCCCAAGTAGTACCGATGCTCGGTCTTGTGCATCCGGTTTATTCGATACAGGCCTCGAAAGACCGTTAGGTCCGGCTCGACTCCAGCGTTGCGGCACTGAAGCAGGAAAGCGTTCACATGACGCCATGTGTTCGGCATAAATTGGGTCGGCGCAAGGCAGAACCACCCGAGGAACTAGAGAATGAAGGGATGCAACGGAAAATGCAGTCCGGCATTCAGGGAGTCGAAGTCGAACATGCACATATCCGACGACGATAGTTTGAAATTCGCCCGCATCCCAGCACTGGGGACAATTAACTTATACTCCGGAGGGATGGCGAATCCCTTTCTTATCCGAAGGAGATCCCTCTCGGATAGCACCGACCCGATCTCGTCTGCCTCGGTAGGAAGTGCCGGATTGGGCTCCTCGTATACTTCCGACTGGCCGAAGATCGCCTTCTTCAAAAGATCACCTTCGTACTGCCTAACCCCCGAATGCCCGGACAGTACAGAAGGGTATCGCCCCATCTCGGGGGCCTGCTTCGGGTTCTCCACGATCACCTCGACCACGGGAGATTGGGTGACCACCCTCCTCTTCTTCTTTTCCTTCCTCGCCACGGCCGTAGACGGCTCGGCGACCTGTTTCCCCTTCCTTCGGATCTCTGCCTTCCTCCTCTCCTCGGTGCCATCATTGCCCGAGACGAGGCCTCACTCCCCGAGTTCACTCTTAACATCTCTAAAAAAAAGGCTAAGGCTAGTAGATTGACCTTTGAAGTGACGTTCACGGTCGGAATGAGCTCGCCGGAAATTGCCTGGCCCACGCGACAGCTAGCGCAACCGCCTTGGAGCAAAGATCACCACTAGCAGAGAGTAAAGAGTAAAAGTGAAATCTTAAGAGTGAAAAGTGAAGAATGAGCTTGGGGGTGGGGGAATGATCTTTTATAACCCCAAAAGCGAGTATGGGCCGCCTTGGGAATCTAAAAAGCCCATTAAGAAGCCAAAACGCCAAAGCGGAGCGTTACGACGTTTCAGGATTCAACAACAGAGAATCCTCAAATCACCAAGTCCACAACTCGGCCACCGGTGTGCCTAACCGAGCTACCGAACAGCTTGACTGGGCAACCAAGCCACTGAGTCTTCAAAACAGCTCCAAGCTACTAAGTCTCCACACCTCGGCCAACGGCACCGAGCTTCCGAGCCGAGAGGACGAGGAACCGACCCTCGTATATGGAGAAAAATCCTTCCGAGGCGAAATTACCGTCGGATCTCTCCAAAATTCGTGTCAGAATTCGATGGACGGTTCAGATTGCGCCACGCCCACAAAATGACAAGATAACATTTTCTCGTGATCTGAACCCCATCCCCGTGATTCGCACCATGATGGACGCACCAGATCCGACCACGTGTACCTTCCGAACTGCCTGCCACCGGCCTGCTTAACCGAGCTACCGAACAGCTTGGCCGAGCAGCCGAGCTACTGGGCTCGGAAGATAACGACCCATCAAAGACATCCTTCAAGATCTCCAACTCAATGCCTCGGCCAACGGCACTGAGCTTCCGAGCCGAGAGGACGAGGAACCGACCCTCGTATATGGCGAAAAAACTCGCTGACCTACCTCAACCGTTGGATCTTGTCAAAAAATGTGCCCGTCATGATAGACAGTCCAGATCTCGCAACGTCCACTAAACGACAAGATAGCATTTTTTTGGGATCCGCACTGAGATGGACGCTCAGGATCATGCCACGTACTCCGGCTGATTCCGAGCTACATGTGCCGAGCCGAGGGGATGAGGAACCGACCCTCGTATATGGCGGAAAAACCCACCGACCATCCTCAGCCGTTGGATCTTGTCAAAAAGTACGCTCGTCATGATGAATGGCCCAGATTTTGCCACATACCTCAGCAAATTCCGAACCGTGGGGACGAGGAACCGACCCTCGTATATGGCGAAACATCCTGCCGAACCGAGGGGACGAGGAATCGACCCTCGTATCTGACAAGATACCCGGCCGAGCCGAGGGGACGAGGAACCGACCCTCGTATATGGCGAAAAAACACGCTGACCCATATCAGCCGTTGGATCTTGTCGAAAAGCGCGCTCGTCATGATGGACGGCTCAGATCTTGCCACGTCCACTAAACAACAAGATAGCATTTTTTGGGGATCCGCGCTGAGACGAACGGCCCAGATGACGCCACGTACCTCGGTTGATTCCGAGCCGAGGAGCCGACCTGCCGAGCCGAGGTACCGAAGAACCGACCGTTAATGAAGAAACTACCTGCCGAGGAATAGGGATCGTATGATCACTCAGAAATTCACGCTCGGCACAGATCAAGGGTCCAGATTGCGCCACGTCGTTAATCGGTATTTAAAAACCAATTTTTATTTATTTAAATCATTTTATTTATTTAAAAATTGCGAAAAATTGCTAAAAATTCGAGAAAATTAACTAAAAATTCTAGAAAATAATTAAAAATTCGGGGGGATATTTTTTAGCCCCTGAACGAACAATTATTGCCTAGAATATACTGTTAAGGCCCCCGAACGATTAGTTAACACATCGCAAAATTAAATAAATAGTCCGAAAAAATAGATAAAAGCCGTCAAATACTCGATACAACTACAGAACAGCATATGGCTTCAAAAAATTACCTCACTACCCCCTTTGAGATTCAAAATCCTCCATTCAGACTCCGATACAACTCCACTAGCCACTAAAATAGTTAAACTACTCCTCAAAGGCTGATCACACTCAGTCTTTAGGAGTGGGGGGCTAGTGATATGGCTAAAAATGGGGTTAAATCGGAACCGTCCAGATTGGGCACGAATCTTGAAGTTTAGGGGTAAAACGGTAATTTCACATACAAATGGGTCCGAAACGGGTACTGGGTCTCCTTCTCACAGATCCAACACCCCACAAATGGATCCACTCCAACTGGGTACGGGTCCCGACCCAAGACAAACCCAGATCAGCAAGAGGAAAATCAGGGTCACTGATTTGACCGAATCAACGGGCCTGATTTGCTCTCACCGGGAATCAGGGGTCAGTTTCCTAAACAGATTGGGAGGATTTTTCTCCTGACAGTTACACAGGAAATCAGGTCCCTAATCACTCCCCTGGCGACTATAAATACCTCTCCCTACCACTGTGACCAGGTAATCACTCTTTTTCCACCTTAAGCTCTTTCTTAATCACCACTGGTTACTGATAAGAGTGTCGGAGGGTGCGTCGCCGGAATCAACCCCGGTGTATCGCACTTCCTTGCAGGTAGCGGCAGGAATCAGAAGGCTTGGATCCGTTGTTCAGGTTTTTCTCGCGAACTCACAAATCTCATCTGTTTACCTCCACACCAAAATCAGCGGTAACAGTGCCGAACCACCTACAGACCTCGGCCTCCTGGGTAGCAAGCGCTGGAAGGGGTCCGAAGTGTGAAACGAGCCTGTGGTCCACACCACGAAGGAAAACGGTCGAGCCGTCCACCAAGAAATCACGAAAAAACAATTAAAAATTCTGGATATTGAGGAAGAACTCCTGGAAAGTAATTGCGAAGTTGGGAAAGCATTCTCTAGTCTCCAAACAAGCAATTATTGCCAAGAATTGTCTTCTAAGACCCCCGAACGACGAATTGACACTTCGCAAAGTTAAAAGGATATTCCTGCAAAAACACCACATGACCCTAAGGGATCAGGAGCGACTCAGAGTTCAATCCACTTGAAAAATCACCACACTGCCTCCTTCGAAATTCAAAACCTTCCATTCGGGCTCCGATACAACTCCACTAGCCATTAAAACAGTAAAACTACTCCTCAAAGGCTGACCAAGCTCAGTCTTCGGGAGTGGGGGGCTCGTGATATGGCTAAAAATGGGGTTTAATCGGAACTGTACAGATCAGGCACGAATCTTGAAGCCCAGGGGTAAAACAGTAATTTCACCTACCAATGGGTCTGAAGCGGGTACTGGTTTTCCTCTTCGAAAACTCGCTAACCCGCAAACGGATCCACCTCAATCGGGTGCGGATTTCAACCAGCAGAAAGCCCGATCCAGAAGGATAGAATTAGGATTTCTGATTAAATCCTAATCAACGGCCCTGATTCATGCCTATCCTTCCACTGGGAATTAGGGATTACATTCCTAATCTGTTTACAAGGAGAATATTTCTTATCAGATCACGGGAATTACATTCCTAATCCAGTCCCTGAGACGCCTATAAATACCCCCCATCCATCTCCATTAAGAGGTAATCAACCTTTCTCCAGTTTTTTGCGCTCTTTCATAATCATCCCTGATTACTGACTTGAGCGTCGGAGGGTGCGTCGACGGGAACAACCCCGGTGTCTCGCACTTTTTGCAGGTGCACGGCAGGAGTCAGCTTCAAACTCCGACGGAACAGGTATACAGGTATACTATTCAGTTTCCCTAATAATCCACAAATACTATCTGTTTGCCCCCACACCAAATTTAGCGGCAACACCAATAAAAATGCTTCATTCTACACAAAAGAACACAAATTAACAAGGGAGAAATAAGAACCAAGGAAAAAGTAAAACAGACCAATCATTAATGTCTCCACTAATTGAAGCATTCTTTTCAAGTCCTCATAGTTGTCGTCGATGATCCTCCATAGACGACAAAGATGTACAATAACTGTGTTACTGAAAGAATGATCAGGAAAGCCTCCATTGTTCTCTATAAATTTTGGCAAATCAATAGACGGTAATAATTTTGCAACCAAATTCAAAATTTGAAAGATTGAGTTAAGTAGTTTTTAATCACTCGCCAATCGTGCATTTCTTCACTCAAAATGAATCTCTTTGCAAGCCAAACTACAAATTGATGGCAATTTTATCATGCAAGAGGGGATGGGTTTTTAGGGGAGAAAGAGGAGAAGAAATATGAGGAGATAGGAAGAGGGTTTTTTCCCTTTTTTTTTGGGGGGGGGGGGGATTGGCAAATTTAAAGAAGTAACATTTTCCCAAGTCCTTGGGAATCTTAGAATCCCACACCCCCATGGAAAAATTTATGTGGGAATTGTGGCAAAAAAATTTCTGGGAATCCTAGTTTTCTGAAAATTTGAAATTAAAAGTTAGCATACCAAACATGGAAAACTAAATTTTCAAGTTAAGATTTTCAGAAAACAAAAAAAAAACTTGTACCAAATGCCCCCTAATTGATTTCAGAGATCATGAAACTCACCATGTGACATCTTTTGAGGGCTCTGAAAAATCTCTGTGTTGCCTACTTGAAAATTTTGACGTGTCACCTTTTAAATGTTTTGTAAATTTAACGTGTGACGTCTATTTCAGGAAAAAAAAATTATAATGGAATTTAAAAATTAAAATACAATAATCACGTGTAATGTAAAAAATATGGACATAAACATATAAATAAATAACATCTCCTCTCTTCTTTTATGTATCCATATATTCTTCCTTGTAATTTACTATATGTCTATCTCGCTCTCTATTTTCTACTAGTAGTTTACACGTGCATCACGCGTCTTAATAAGTATAGTTTTTTTAAAAATAAAAATTTAGACGTAGTCTGGATTTGATCTAGAATCTCATTTACAATAGTTATGCACGTGCGTTGCACGGGTTGGTAGATGAACAAATTATACTAAGGTCTTCTCTCATTATAGTAGTAGAGATGTCATTATTTACAATAATTTAATAACTAATAAATGTTATGTATATTTTTTATTTATTTATCATGCTATATTAGTTAAAATATAATTGCGGTTTCTTTGTTTTCTTATTATTTATAAAGAAACATTTTGTAAGCTATTAGCATATTTTTTATTTTATAAGTTAAAATTTCCAGGGTTACAAAATTGAGTTACATAAAGGAGTATGTATAATTATAACTATATATTAAGCTAATGGGTCCACCCCTATCTCGTTTCTCTATTTCAATAGCAAAAGTATGAAACTCAAATCTAAATAGTACATGTGGTACACATATTTTCATTAAAAGGGGGGGGGGGGGGGGGGGGGGGGGGGGAATCCAAACCCCCCTCAGACACGATCTCAACATCTCATACTTGCAAAATCATCCTCAACCCTCCATCTCGTATCTCCCACGTTGCCCCCTCACGCACGACTATCCACCCCACCGCTACCTTCAACGACGATCCTTCTGCCTACGGCGCCGACCTCCCCAGCCCATTGAACTCCCCCCTTCCACACACATCGACCTCTCGACCCTCCATCTCGCCTTCGGCGCTACCCCATTCCGCACGACCCTCCTCAAATCTCGACCGCACATCCGACGATGTCGTCTCCTATGCACCGCTCCGGCCCCTGCACCGTTTTTGAACCATCACGTTTATCCGAATAATATTTCTAGTGAAATTTTGAAAGAGTTTGAGTTTAAGATGAAGATGATTGCGGTGTCGAATTCAATCATGATATTTGGTAATATTTCTCCCGCTTTTATCTTTTTGCTATTGTCTCATGCATATTTAAAGAGGAAAACACTTGAAAACTTAAACATGTATGCTTTGCTCATTAACTGTTTGATGAAAATGTATATGTAGCTCACAATATGTTTGTAAAAATGCTTTAAGACAATTTGCTTAACTACATCAATTTGTTTATATGTGCGGTGTATGTATTAGTTTACGAAACCCTAATTTTCTACATGATTTTATTTTTAATCTCTAATTTGTGTTTATGACTCTATGAAATTTGGATTTGGAAAAGAGTACGAGTTGAAGACGGGGATGATTACGGTGTCGATCCAATCATTCGATATGTTAAGGTGTGAGGGACGTCGTAGCAATCAAGGGCGACAGAGATGTTGGAGATAAGGGAGAGATGGAGAAGTGGAGGGCTATGTCAGAGATAATGTGGATTTGGGAGAGGGAGGGAAACGAGGGGAGGTTTGAGATGTAGTGGGCCAGGAACTGGGTGTTGTCGGTCAGGATGTACACAATGGTTGAGTTGTGTGCGATTTTTTGGGGTAAATTTCACTAAATTATATTTTTTAATATGTAATTTCTCACAATTTTCTCACAATTTTTTGGAGTTCCATATAACTAGGATATACACGTGCGATGTACGTATTTTTATATATATAAAATTAAATTAAAAACTCTAATACACGTGCAGTGCATGTCTTAGTAAATAGGATTATATATTTTTGAAAGTAAATGTGAAAACTATAATGGGAGAGTTGGAGTTGCACGTAAGTAAGTACCACTCCAACTCTTCCATTATAATAGTTATTATATACTATATTATAGATAGATAATAATTTATATGTGTGATCCACATTTAATATATTAAAAAAATATTAAAGTAAAAAATATGACGTAGTGAGGACTCAAACCTGAGACCTCATTCATATTAATTATGCACGTGCAATGCATGCGTTGGTAGATTTACAAATTTACAAATGACACTAAGGCCTTCCCCCATTATAATATTAGAGATTAAAAAAATATTAAAGTAGAAAATCTGACGTAGTGAGGACTCGAATCTGAGACATCCTTCATATTAATTATGCACGTGCAATGCACGCATTGGTAGATTTACAAATTTACAAATGACATTAAGGCCTTCTCCCATTATAATATTAGAGATTTACTCGGTTTTAAACAAATATTAACATGTAAATCTCTCGGTTTTAAACTAATAATTAACATGTTATCTTTAATCTCTAATATTATAATGGGAGAAGGCCTTAGTGTCATTTGAAAGTAAATGTGAAGACTATAATGAGAGAGTTGGAGTTGCACATAAGTAAGTAGATTTACAACTCCAATTCTTCCATCATAATAGATATTATATACTATATTATAGATAGATAATAATTTATACGTGTGATGCACATTTTATATATTAAAAAAATATTAAAGCAAAAAATCTGACATAGTGAGGACTCGAACCTGAGACCTCCTCAATATTAATTATGCACTTGCAATGCACGGGTTAGTAGATTTACAAATTTACAAATGACACTGTGGCCTTATCCCATTATAATATTAGAGATTAGAGATTAGAGATTAGAGATTAGAGATTTATGAGTTCCTCAAAATTATTTTAGTCTATACAATTTGTACATGGTAACACTAGTCTGATAAATAAAGGTATATATATACGTACAATTCTAACTACATACTTAAATTATACTCCTACCTATTTAGTTTTTATCTTTAAAAAATATTTTTGAGACATGGTATAAGTAATTAACTTCATTTTTATTTTATCTCTAATATTATAATGGGAGAGTTTGAGTTGTCATTTGTCAACATACAAATCCGTGTGTTGCACGTGTAACTCCAACTCTCCCATTAATTACAACAAAAACAAACAAATAAAAAAAATTTCACCTATTTAAAACGTGCAATGCACGTGCAAAACAATTTTATAACATTTTGTTAACACTAAACATCGTTGCACGTACAACACAAATTCTACTTATAAATATATACATTGCACGTACAAATTGTAGTTTTTCCTTCAAAATATTTTTTCGAATTACGTCCAATGCACGTCCAACTCCAAAACTATTTCTTAACACGTATATCGGACATGAAAATCCTCAAACTCTTATCAAAACGTGCATTGCACGTGAAAAATACTAGTGTTTTCTTAATGTTTTAGGAATTTTTTTTACCAAACTATCCCACTTTTTGTAAGTATGTACGAAACTATCCCTGTTTGAAAAGTTAATACCAAAACATCATTGTCGTTAACGGGGTTAACGGCCTTGGTAATAATATGCACGTTAACTGAGTTAACGTGTCTATACTTAGTGATTTTTTATGTACAAAACATCCGTGTCTGTTTATTTGTGAAGATAAGCATACACGTTAACTCAGTTAATGTGCCTTGGTAAAAAACAAGGCACGTTAACTGAGTTAACGTGTCTATACTTAGTGATTTTTTATGTACAAAACATCACTGTCCGTTTGTTTGTGAAGATAGGCATACAATTCTGATATACACCATCTAAAGTGAGAAAGGAGAGTTTGGAACCAAAATTGAGATTGACAACATCAAGAGGCTTTTGGCGAAAACGGTTTCAGACTTCAAAACGGCAATGGCTGGATGTACGATTATCAATTTCATTTTATAGCTTCCGCTTCCATTCATGTATATTCATATGGCGATTAGAGTATACATGAAGATTTATTTTGTTTTTTCTTACATTTAATTTACATAAATGTGTTTTTGACTTACATTTGGTATCAGAGCCTTAAAATTATCTCTGCCTTGCTTGTTATTTCATTTCACAAAATCTAAGGATGATTTTAAACATTACTCTCCTATTATTGATTTCCCGTGTTGAATCTTTACTGGATTTGACCGATTCATCTTTAATTACTTTGGTTGGGTGTTGCCTAAATTTGTGCTAAATTTCGGTTTAGTTTTGGTTAATGAAGCCTAGCCGAACTTGGTAACCCAAGCCTATGCTATTGGTTTCT
Source organism: Hemerocallis citrina (assembly GCA_017893485.1). NCBI lineage: Eukaryota > Viridiplantae > Streptophyta > Magnoliopsida > Asparagales > Asphodelaceae > Hemerocallis > Hemerocallis citrina. Next base: position 24,251,599 of record CM030362.1, on the reverse strand, counting down.
TTGCTAAATCGAAAATATAGTTATGAACAAATACTGATTTTGTAATTGATTGAGATCATGTTATTTTGTTAAAACTAGAAAACTTTAGTATTGTTTTGAAATAACTAGTTAAAGATGTTATGGCCATTAAAATTGTACATGATCAAAATATTAAAGAAATATGTCGAGTGATTTGTTAATTTTAGTAATTGGAGAGTAGCCACAACATCTCTAGTTATTTTAAAATTTACAAATTTTAAAATAACATTTGTAAATTTTAGTAAGGGGGGGGGGGGGGGGGGGGGGGGGCTGTACATTTTGGTAATATTTGGGAAAAAAGTCGGAAGAAGTTGTTAGACGGTTATATATATAAGGCATTTTCGTAATTTTTTAATGACATTTTAGTGATATTTGGGAAAAAAAAGTCGGAAGAAATTGTTGGACGGATGTTCTTCTTCTGTCAGAGTATTTTTTTTATTTTAATATTTTAATGGTATTTTCGTAAATTTTGAATGACATTTTAGTAATTTTTGGGGAATTTTTTTTTGAAGAAGTTGGCGGACGCAATATCATCTTCCGTCCGACCATATTAAAAAAACAAATAAACGAACAGACCATCATCCTCTGTTTTCTATATTTAGCAAGTGCTAAACCCTACTGCTATATTTAGATGCCCACTGTTAATTTCTATTGCTATATATGCATTTATAACAAACGATAGTGGGATGTTGTTTGCTAAAAAATGCATATTTTGCATATTTAGCAAACGATAGTAGATGTCTTATAAGTAGGAATTCTCTGATGAGAAAAAATCTGTCCTGCTGATCAGTACTTTATTAGAGTTTTCAATTGATTATGTAAAAACAGCAAATCGATTATCTACCTTTTGAGTAGTAAAGTCTAAAGATATCATTATAAAGCTGTTCTGTTTTGTATCAGGAGGTGATCATCTGTTTCTGAACATATAGCTAATGTACCTACAGTATTTTTCGACATTTTTATTGAACACTCTGTGATTTTTTATTCACACCCCTCTTTAAGGTAGTGTCCCATACTGTCCCAACTGCAAACGTTAACCTCATTAACTTGAATGGTTTAAATACTACCGCTAACGGGGTTAACGAGTCTATATTAGATGAGTTTTTCTGCAAATTCCCACTCAAGAGAAAAGTTATATCTCCATCAGCACGTTAACGGGATTAACGCTAGGGAAACTATTCGACTCGTTAAACCCGTTAACGACAGAGATGTTTTGGTACTAAATTTTCAAACAGGGATAGTTTGGTACATACTTACAAAAAGTGGGATAGTTTGGTAAAAAATTCATGTTTTAGAGGGTACGGTACTTGACCAGGCTACAACTAGGGTTTTGTGCCGTCTTCATCGCTTTAAATTTACCGCTGCTGCCGCTGTTCTCTTCCTTCCTTGCTTCTCAATTCCCATGGCGGTTCCAGGGCCTTACTCCGGTGTCAGCACCCTCGCCTTCGTACGTTTCTATCTTCGTCTTTCTCAGATTCGATTTCCGATCAGTTCTAACCTTCTTTCGTTCAATCTCGTTGTGTATAACAAACAGGTGGCACGTGCATCGGCTTTGACCTTCGGGCTCGTCTACGGTAGCATGAAGCTATCCTATCTTCAGGTATTTGATTGATTCGATCTATCTATCTCTTTCCCTTCAGATTAGATCTGCTCCGATTTTTTAAAACATTTTAGATGTCAATTTGATATGATGGATTCGGTGTTGATTTCTAATTCGGGTGGTATTTTCCCCACAAATTTATGCCCTATCTTATGATTGTAATAGTGAAGTCAGATTCATATTAGATGGATTTAGATTTGTAATTGCTTGTTTCTATATAGTGATATTCTTATGTGAAAACGAAGGAAGAGGCCTTAGAAAAGATTATTAAACAAAAACCAAAGGATAGAGAACGGCATTAGACCAATGTTACAAATTTGACATTGTTGCAAACCTTAGGTACTCATGAGTGGGAAATGGAAACTGTTATGCCCTTGTGAATAAGTGGTGGTAATGAACAAGGAATATCCATCTACTTGTTGAAGAGGATCTGTTCAAAAGGCACTGATGATATTTATTATTGGATGTCTAGGAAAGAAATCATTGAGGACACCTTACTTCAGCCAAACTAATTGATAGAAATTCTTTAGTTAAAGCCTATGCTATTATTGATTCAAACCACCTATGTTCGAATCTTGAAAGCAGGGAGCATTGCGTTCTGAGCGAAATCCTAAATGATCATGGTGTGCCATCAGAAATACCATAGACAATTGGTCAGTAAGCCCGACCATGACGACAAATCAATGTACGAACTGAAGTTGTGAATTGTCATAATTGGCAATGTTTTAAGAATCACTGTTTTGTCTTCTAGTAGCTTCTTTTGGGGTCAATTTTGTTTCTGTTTTGATGAGTCTCGTGAGCATAAAAAATCCCGGACCAGTTATCATGGTCCTTTTGCTACTCCAAATGCAAGGCAAACAACATTGTTTTGTTCATAAAAAGTTGTTCAATATGTCAGTTAAAAGTATTGTTGTTCTAAATGGTTAGTTCTTGCATCATGGAAAATGATTATACTGTGGCTTCTTAGCGTATTGATTGCTTTGATGTTCAGAATATTCATCTCTACAAGCTGATAATGATTGTGCATTTACAAATCGCAATAGCCAAAAAAAAAGTGTAATGTGCTTGTGTGAAGACTTCTAACGCAAATTCAAGTATTGAATTCAAGAAACAAGTGTAAATGTGTGTGTACAGGACAGCTAAAAGTTTAAGTTACATGTTATGGAATACATTTGGCATGATGGGTCTTTGGTTGGGGCTTTTGAATGCCCAATTAATAAATTCCTGTTAAAAATCCTGTCTAGTTTGTTGAAGTTATAATCAAGTTTTGTTTGCGCCTTTTTTTGGAGTATTATTTAATGCTGTAGGTAAAGGGAAAACAAAGATCAGGGTGGACCAAAACAAACATGTTCTAAGTATGCCTATCAGGAATTGTATTGTAGTTAAGGGAGAACTAGGGTTAGGGAGTTAATTTAATGACAAAGAGAAGCCTTGACGGAGCTTAGACGTAACCCACTAACCTGATAGAGCATAATGGAGAAAGCGATGCCAAACTGAAGCTCTGGGATAGATGCTTTGTTGTTACTGTTGTTGTTGTTGAATTGCCTATGGTCAACTACATTATCTAATTTTTAGTATCTTTTATACAAAATTTTTGACTAATGACTTTATCTATGATTTTTTTTGACTGTCAAGTCCTTTTTGGCATAAGCTTCATTGGAAGTATTAAGGACACAACCTCGATGACGCTAGCCGACTAGCTTAAATTTAAGTCCTGTTGTCTACAATAAAAATGTATGTAGACAAGAATCTTGCTAAAACAAGAATCTTGTTTTATATGGTTGATTTTTGTTAAAACAAGAATCTTGTTTTGATTAATTCTTACAATGTCAATGTGTATGTAAAGGGTAGCTAGTAGCTTCCAGGACTAGGAGCAGGATATCTTGTGACCAAAAGCATCGCTGACCAGTGTTGAGGACACTGAATGTGATTATGTTCCAAATGTATTGCATACTACACTATATCCGTCATTGTGTTATACTTATTAGACATGTTCCTGTAAAGTCTTGTAACTTTGTTGGGATAATTTGGTGGGTCCCTTGTAGATCATTTACATTAAGTGTTCATTCAGTATTCCTTCCTTTTGGAGTCTGGGAAAGTTGAACTTTGATCTGAGGAGTTAACTAGACAGCATGATATGTGTAGCCATTTGTCAATCACAGAGAACTACAGAGGATGGGTTTCTATTGCAAGATTTTTTGTGTAACTCAGCATTTAGTTAGACTAAATCTGGTACTAGAGAAATTCTCCATCAGGAAATTATCAATCGTAGACATCTTGGACATTATCATTACGCAATATTATAAAAATTTAGGTAACTCGTGGATCCAATAAACCTACAATAGTGGAGTTTCCAATTTTATAGTGCATTGTTTGAAAGATATGTGATATTCTTTTTGGTAAAGTTGTGCCATATAAATGGGTTTATTGGGTGTGCATGCCTAGAGTATTGTGTACAAATATACACTTTCCATTGATAAAATCTATGTTTTCAATTTTCTTATGAATTATAGAGTCAACTTCAGTATGATGAGCTTAGGTCACGTGGTATTGAACCCATTAAACTTAGGCCGCTCCAGGTGCTAGGGCCAATTGTGTGCAAAAAACTGTGCCAAATTCCTGATTTCATTTGTCAGATTTTCCTTAACTACCGAACACATGCATTCTTTTATGTGTTACTATCTTTATAGTGAGTTCTTGTTTTGATGCATGAGTAAACTTTATGGTCATATATATCTAAATGGTAGTAAAATCCCCTAATAGATCAAACTTGCATTTTTTCAAGGCTATTTTATGGCCATAAATCCGTCCATTATTTCGTGGATTTTATCAGTTAAGCATTTTGTTTAGATAACAGAAGTATGGTTTTGTCTAGATCATTCTATCACATTATTCCCTAAATGGATAACAAGGTTTAGGGCTACTGGCTGTCGGACTTGCCTTTTTGTTCATTGAGTTCAGAATGAAGTTTTGATTATAGGATAGTTTCAGTTTGAATTTGTATTCATCATAGTTGCCTTTTTTTCTATATAAAAAATTGGCCGTAATATGCTATAAACAGGACCGTGGGTGTACAAAATGAAAAGATCTCGTTTTAGCTTTTTCCATTCTGACATGAGAGAATCAATGAATAGTTATGAAAATATAATGTTTTAGGGGATACTTTTATAGTAAAACTAGCCTTTTGCTTTAATCCTTATGTAATTTGCGATAGATCACTAAGATCATTTGCCATGTTCAATGCATGCAAAATTTTAAAAATACTGCAGAAATGAACTTTCGAAACTGACATTTCTGATAAAAACTAATACCAAGGGTAAAAGTTGTAATGACAAAACCAAATGGTGCTTTTGACTTTGAAGAAAGAGGGTGAGGTGGTGGGTTTTGTGTGGCGGTGCAGTGGAGGTCACTGTTATTAAATTTGTAGATGGACGGAAGGGTTTTGTTACTAACTTCAAAGACTGACTGGAGGAGAGAGTTTGGGTCTGGATGTGGTCTACCTGCAAACTCTAAATGCAATTAGAATCTGCAAAACTATATTTGACCTGTTTGTTTATCTTTGAAAGATATTAAGTGAGTAGTTAACTAAAGATGGTCTGGATGTAAGAGCTTGGTGTTCATGGTTCATTTAATTTAGTATATAGGATGCACTTATGAAATAAGCTGACTCGTAACAAATTGCTATGTAAAGATGACAATCTACCACATCATCGATGTGGGAATTACAGTTAATTTACTAGCTTTAACTGGTTGTCCTTTTATAACTTCTTCTAGATACATTGTGATTGGGTGAATGTTTATTTGTTATTTTAAATGCATTTTCTTAAAGGAGTTGGCATTGGTGTACGGAGGTAAGAAGAGTGCTAATTGTTACTGAAATCAAGTATGGGTTTTCTTTTGTCCGGAGACTGATGTTTCAGAGCATCAATAATCTGTGGGGTCCTCCTCAAAAAAGATTGACGACATAATTCAAGTTATATATTTTGACAATATGTCAGTCTCTTTAGAGTTTATAGTACTGTGAAATATAGGCCTTTGGTTACTAAAGGTTAGGGTTTATTTTTCTTGTTTTGCAAAAAAAAAGAGGGAAATTCTGTTCCAGCATCCTTTTTGATTTAAATGGAATATTAACTTGAACCATTCATACCTTAAGAGTTTAAAGGTTATATTGGTAGAAGGTTGTTTGATCAAGGGTTTGATAATGTAAAAGGATGGTGATAAATTGATATTTACAAATTGAGAGACGCAATTATTTGGAGAATTATTTTTTGAGATGCTGTTTTTGCTTTCAGAGAAAAATGCATTTGTCTGATAAAGAGTGTAGACAGAAGTAGAAAAATCATGGAGCATATTTAGAAGGAAAATTTTACTTGGAGACAGCTTTGGAGCACCGATAAGACTGATTTTATGAACTCTATACTTGAAGAATGTCTGTGGCCATTCAGAATCATCACGAGTTAAAAGGTTGTATTGGGAGAAGGTTGGTGGATCAAGGGACTGAGAATGTGAGCGGGTGGTGACAAAATTGATTTTTTGATAGAGAATCAGTGATTTAGAGAATTATCTGTAGAGGCGCTATCTTTGCATTCAGAGAGAAATTGCATTTGTCCGATAAGAAATGTGGAAACAAAATAAGGAAAAAATCATGAAATATATGTTAGAAATGGGATTTATTTTGATGGCTGCCAATAATTTGAAAGTGAAGAGAAAGTAGATATAAGTTAGTAACAGGTCAGCAAGGAGACTTCATCATGTTCACGCAGAAGTACTTCAGTGTAGTGTAGTGTAGTGTAGTGTGTGTGTGTGTGTGTGTGTGAGAGAGAGAGAGAGAGAGAGAGAGAGAGAGAGAGAGAGAGTAGATATAAGTTAGTAACAGGTCAGCAAGGAGACTTCATCATGTTCACGCAGAAGTACTTCAGTGTAGTGTAGTGTAGTGTAGTGTGTGTGTGTGTGTGTGTGTGTGAGAGAGAGAGAGAGAGAGAGAGAGAGAGAGAGAGAGAGAGAGAGAGAGGTTTTGTTTTGTTTTGTTTTATTTTGAAATTTAGTCATATGCATTAGTTTTTTAATTTGCACCCTTTATTTTATGCATTAGAATATTTTAGAGATTTGTATTGAGATTTTGTTTTGAACCTATATATAAGTCTCGAGAATAATGAGAAGGCATGCTATTATTGATTAAAACAATTATTGTGTTGAGTTATTGCTCTGCATTCATTTCTTCTGTGTGTGATACCATAAGAAATTATTAGGGTTTGTGGGAACTGAGAAATCCTAATAAAGTATTAGGGTTTGTGCGAAACTCTAACTACCCCTAAATCCCCAAATTAATATATAATTCTAACCCTAACTCTCTCTTTCGGCCTCCCTAACCGCCATCTCTCTTCTCCTTCTCCATTCCGCCGCCACTTCAAGAAACCCAAACCTGACCCTTCATCTTCTTTTTCTCCTCTGCCTCACCCCGACGCACCCGAACCCGAACCGTGCCTCCCTCATCATCGCTGCACCCCCCCTCCTTCCTCGAAACCCGAAGTCGACCGTCAACACCTCCAAATCACCCCACTGCCTTGCTGCACCCCCCGACTACCATCGTTGACCTCTCCTTGCCGCCTTTCGCTTCCCTCCCACCACCATTCGACCACACCCACCAGTTCCACCACCACTGTCGAAAACCTTCTCCACTCCAAATTCCCAAATCCACTGAAATTCTAAAACCCTAATTCCCCCAATTTTCAATTCAAAATCCAAAAAATTTGCGGAGGAGTACAGTGCTATTGATTGCAATTTTTGATTGGGTATTAGTTGTTTGGTGTTGGCAAGATCAGATCCAGCTTCTTCCTCTCCATCTGTGACGATGGCCCGTTCATCGAACCCCGGTAACTTCTCTCCATTTCTCCAGTATTTGTGTTTACTGCCTATCGTCTCTATAATATTATTTGAAATTTTGAGTGTGTGCTTCAACTTGCTCATTAGAGTACGAATTATTATTACATATCTTGCTAAGAATGTTTAGGTATAATTATTCATTGTAGGCTTAAATATTTAATTGAGTTTGTTAAACTTGTTTCAATTATTGAAAATCCATCAAACCAATTATTAGTTTTAATTTCTAACTTAATCATCATTACATGTTGTTAAACTTAATTTTTTAATATTTTTGGAAAATTCTCTACTTAGGCTTAAGTTTACATGAATGTGTCTGTGTGTGCCCGAATATTGCATTGAAGGGAAACTATATACAGAAATCTTCTTCTTGTGAGAAATCACAAGTGAAGATAAAGTAGCAGTAGATGTTGCGCCTGTCTCTGTACAATTTTAAAATTAAGAACTGAAAATAAACAAAAAAAGGGTAAAGCTAATCCTAAAAACTTGGATAAATTGTAGGCGTGCCAAGTAGATATTAAGTTAGTAACAGGCGCAGCAAGGAGAGTTCATCATGTTCATGCAGTGGTACTTCTGTGTTGTAGCATCATTTGAAGGAGCATGATGTAGTATCACCGGAAGATAGCAGATGAGCCCCAAATATTTGTGATTTTTTTACCAAACTATCCCACTTTTTGTATGTACGTACGAAACTATCCCTGTTTGGAAATTTAATACCAAAACATCCCTGTCGCTAACTGAGTTAGCGCGCCGAGTAATTTTCTTCGTGCTAACTCAGTTAGCGTGCTGCAGGGGATACAACTTTCCCCCTCTTGTTTGGATGTGGCAAAAAACTCACCCAATATAGGCATGCTAACTGCGTGTTTAAAGTACTTGCGCTAACGGGGTTAGCATTCGTAGATGGGACAGTATTGGACACTACCTCAAAGAGGGGTGTGGGTAAAAAATCACTAAGTATAGACACGTTAACTCAGTTAACATACCTATTATTACCAAGGCCGTTAACTGAGTTAACGACTGTGAAGATTTCAAGTTTCCAAAAAGTTGAAACTTTTTGGAAATCGGAGATACTCACACACGTTAGCTGTCTATTCTTACCAAGGCCGTTAACTTAACTGAGTTAACGAGTGTGAAGATTTTAAGTTTTCAGAAATTTTCTGGAAATTGGAGATACTCACACACGTTAACTCAGTTAACGTGCCTTGTTTTACCAAGGCCGTTAACTAAGTTAACGTGTATGCCTATCTTCATAAACAAACAGACAAGAATGTTTTGTACATAAAAAATCACTAAGTATAGACACGTTAAAGTTAACGTGCCTATTATTACCAAGGCCCTTAACTCAGTTAGCGACAGGGATGTTTTGGTATTAAATTTTCAAACATGGATAGTTTCGTACATACTTACAAAAAGTGGTATAGTTTGGTAAAAAGTTCAATATTTGCAGCCTCTGACTTGGAAAGCAAGAAGCTCACGAAGAGCCTGCTCAATATAGTTAGAAGGTATATTAGAACTGGTATAATAGTAGATGCAGGAAGGAATGGGAAGTAAAAGAACATCCTTGGATAACTGGCTGCCAGAAAGAAAATCCTCCTAGGCAGACATATTATAGAGTTGTTGAGAGACCAATATGTTTTTAATGGTCTGAAACTCAATACCTAAAAGTAAATTCTCTGGTTGGTAGGCAATTCTGAATCATTTCATTAAAGTCATTATGTTATGCATTATGAATTTGAGTATGCATCCTGTATAAGAAGTGACATCTGTCTTTATTTGATGAGCATTTGAGTACAGTTAAACTAATGTATGGTGGAAAGCACTAATGGTAGAGCCAATTTATTATTGTTTACGTCCTGTGCACAGCTGCACAGCTGACTGGCTGACTGGTCTCTTATATTCTCTGTTTTCAGGCCAAAGCAAAGTCTCATAAAAAGGCAGAGGCAAAAGGTCATCACTGAAGGTCCGATGGACTAATCTAAAGCTTGTGAGAATGTTGTTCTCATTTTTCTTTTCTTTATATGCTCAAACTTAGTTTTTACTTTGCATCCTGTTCACAACCTGAAATGCGGTCGACGTGATTCTTCTTCTGCCAATAATAGTACTTTGTTAAGCAATGAATCACTGTGGATGAATTTCATTATTTTCTTAGATCTGGGAGATCTGGGTTTAGCCTGTAATTTTTAACATCTTAAGACATCATTTGGCAAAGGATTGAGTAAAGATCCATTTTGGATAAACTGCACTTGTATCAGGAATGAGTTGATACGAAAGTTCAGTTGTTTCAAGTTTCTTTCTTATCATGAAGGAAAAGGCAATAGCTTAATCAGCATGTGAATAGTTCTGTTCTTTCTCTTTCAAGTTTTCAAGATGCTCATACTCAGACATTGCATTGAATAACTTTGTTATCTATGTCAGTGAACTTGTCCCGTGCACTATGATGTATGATGAATGTTGCACCTCGCGAACCAATAATAGCCCATCATTGTGCTGTTGCATGCTCGTTCTATCTCTTATCCAATCTGTGCCTTCAACATGATGTGATAAGCTACTGATATTGGTCGGTAAAAAATAGAACAAACATTCCTCTCTTCGATTGAGAGCATCCAACTCATTGACGCCAGTTCATATCTGCACCATACCAAATATGTTGTATTACTGTATTATTTACTGCGAGTCTTTGTCTAAGTGACTAGCTCTGTATATACAACAACAAATCAGATAAATCAACCGAACTAAACCCTAAAAAAACACCCCATCATCGAAATGAAGAATATTGCAGTGGGAGTTACTCTGGCCGCCCTCTGCTTGCTGGTGGTCGCAAGTGAGTATAAATTGTCACAATGTTGAGATGTTTTGCCATTAATTTCTTCCTCTCTCGAGTTGTTTGTATGGTAATGAAACATTTAGGTTTGGAGTGGGTGGACTATCCATAATCAGTGATGAGGTGCTGTAGCGGCATACAGGTTTGGAGTTGTGAACCCGATAACCCGTCTGAGAACAAGGCTTGTAGGGTGTCATTATGGGGGATGTAGGAAGGGTGTCAGGGTCAGTATCTGGGATGGGCTGGTCGCCGAGCGTGTCACTGTAACTGTTAGCTTCTCTAATCTTTCTCTCTTTTGAGTCTTGTAGGAACGTTTGTTTGTAATTGTTGAAATATAGCAATTGTATATTCTGTTTCCTAATATGTAGGAAACAGATTCCCCAAATCTCTCATCTCCTCAATCTTCTCTCAATCTCTTTTCTTCTTTCCCAAGAATGTAATTCTATATATAGATGTATACAGCAAAGAAAAAATAACAGGAATAATAATTATTTTCCCCCAAATCTGTTTTCTTCATGGTAAGAGCCTAATCAGATTCAGGCCAAGTGAAGAAGAAGAAAAGGAGGCTGATCACCTCCATCTTGATCTGATCCCGTCACCGATCATCGATTCCGATCCCATCAGATCCCGTCGCCGAAAATCCTCCGTACCCGTCACCGTTCTGCCCTCATCCACGACTTTCGCCACCGAAACCCCCAACGAACCCATCACCACTGCCTCTCCTTCGCCACTCCCTACTGCCCTCGCCCTCTGCCGACCACCACCGCACCATTAGCTCTAGCCACCCCCCGCCTCCGGCTTCTTCTCGAACCAAGATGATCGACATTAATAGCCAGCCAAACACCTGCCCCGAAAACCCCTGCTCCCTCCTCTTCCGATCGTCAACAGCAGCGCCCAAATCATCCAAACCCATCTGAAGCCTCTCCAGCGTCCTCTCCGGCGTTCCTCGCCGTCACGCCACTCCCAGACGCGCCGCCACATCTGACCCCCAAACTCCTTCTACTCTGCCGTTGACATCAGCAGTAGACCCAGACCCACAACCCCGATCTGCTCCTCTTCCTGAGCACCGTCGCGACGTAGTTGCCGTCCGCCCCTTGTGTTGCCAGCAACGTCACCGAAGCTCCGTGGTTGTCATTGCTGCCAGCAACGTCACTTCGGTGGAGGCCCTCTCTTGATGTTGCTGTGGTGATTCATCCGTTGTTTGCTGTGGCGATTCATCCGTTGTTGCTGTTCTGATTCATCCGCAGTTGCTGTTGCGTTCATCTACTGTTGCTGGTCGTCGCCCTGCCTCCAGCTGCCATCTTCTCGCTGAGCGCCTCCACCGAAGTCCTTGCTGTTGCTATGGGACAAACTGATGGAACTGAGAAGAGTATTGGACTCGCCTCTACATTAGTTACAGCTGCAGGTAATGAGGGTAAGGTATTTAATATTTCTGCTTCTGTTATGAATAATGCATGGATAATTGATTCAGGTGCTACCGACCATATGACTTTTGATTCTAGACAAGTTCAAAATTTTCAACCATCCACTAAATCAACTGTGTCCACTGCCAATGGTGATCCTGCCACTATTACTGGTGAGGGTACCATACACCTCACAAACAACCTAACCTTAGATACTGCCCTAGTTGTGCAATCCTTGAATTTCAACCTATTATTTGTTGCCCAAATAACCACTGCCTTACATTGTATTGTAGTTTTTTGGCCTTCACATTGTGTGATTAAGGATATTCGGACTCGCAAGACGATTGGTTATGGGGTTAGACACGGGAAGCTCAATTACCTAGATTTAGAATCTGAATGTTCGAGCAAGTTGACTCAAGCTCTAAGTGTGGAAGGATCCGAAGATGAGAAGAAGAAATCAGAGATTTGGCTATGACATCGACGTCTAGGGCATGCCTCATTTGGTTATTTGAAAAAATTATTTCCAAGTTTATTTTTGAAGTTGGATATATCTGCCTTTCGGTGTGATGTGTGTGAACTCGCAAAAGGTCATCGTGTCTCTTTCCCTCCAAGTCCAAGTCGAAGCTCCCTTCCTTTTATGATTATTCATTCTGATGTTTGGGGTCCATCCAAAAACACTACATTTGGAGGAGCTAAATGGTTTGTGACCTTTATTGATGACTGTACCCGTATGACCTGGATTTGTTTGATGAAGTCAAAAAGTGAAGTTAGTGGTTTGTTTGAGAAATTTCACAAGCATGTTATGATTCAGTATAATTCACAGATTCAAGTTTTTCGGAGTGATAATGGCAGAGAGTACCTGAGTTCAAATTTGCAACAATATTTGGTGGAACACAGAATTGTTCATCAGACTACATGCTCGTATACACCTCAACAGAATGGGGTTGCAGAAAGGAAAAATAGACATTTGCTCGAAGTGGTCCGTGCTTCTCTCATCCATGGAAATATGCCACTCATTTATTGGGGAGAAGCCCTTGCTTCTGCTGCATACTTAATCAACCGAGTTCCCTCAAAAATCCTAAACTTCCTCACACCATTTCAAGCATTAACTGAAGCTGTGAATGCACCAAAAGTTGTCAACTTGCCACCTCGTGTGTTTGGGTGTGTTGCATTTGTTCATCTTCATCAACATGAACGCAATAAGTTAACTCCTCGAGCTGTCCGTTGTGTTTTCGTGGGATATGCACAGAATAAGAAAGGGTATCGGTGCTATCACCCACCAACTCAAAAGATGTTTGTGACTATGGATGTGGTGTTCCATGAAGATGAGATGTATTTTTCCTCTGACGTTGAACTTCAGGGGGAGTACCGAAGTGAAGTTCAAACTCTTGCCTATGATGAAGTGGTTACTATTCAAACTGAACAATCATATATAAGGGGAGAAAATCAGGATGTAAGTAATGACGATCACTCGAATGAAGACTTGTTGGTTGAGGAAGAAAATTTCCACGAAGATCTGCAGTCAGTGCCGAACCTCCATGAAGATGATTCATCTCCACCACCAGCACCATCTGAACGATCTCCACCACCACTATCATCAGATTTATCTCTACTCCCAGCAGAACCCCAAAACCAATCGTCATTGATATCCGGAGCTCCAAGAAGAGAACTTCCAAACCGTACTACTAGAGGTATCCCAAAACCCACTTACGAGCCTAATTCCACTAGTAAAGCCAAATATTCCATGAGTCATTATGTGTCCACTCACCGATTGTCTGAATCAAATAAGTCATTTGTGAATCAATTATCTGCTGTATCTATTCCTAACAGTGTGCAGGAAGCTTTAGCCGATCCAAGGTGGAAAGCAGCTATGGATGAGGAGATGGAGTCCCTGAAGAAGAATGAGACTTGGGAGATAGTCGAGCTGCCAGCAGAGAAGAAGCCAGTAGGATGCAGATGGATTTATACAGTGAAATATAAATCGGATGGTTCGATAGAGCGGTACAAGGCAAGGCTGGTTGCCAAAGGGTACACTCAAACTTATGGAATTGATTATGATGAAACATTTGCACCTGTGACAAAGTTCAACACTATTCGAGTTCTACTGTCACTTGCTGCAAATCTTGACTGGCCGTTGGAGCAATTTGATGTGAAGAATGCATTTTTGCATGGGGAATTGACAGAAGAAGTCTATATGGATCTTCCACCAGGGTCGAACAGACCAGTCCAACACAGCAACAAATTATGTCGTCTGAAGAAAGCATTGTATGGACTGAAGCAGTCGCCAAGAGCCTGGTTTAGGAGATTTATAAAATCAATGAGGACATTCGGATACGATCAGAGTAATTCTGATCATACTCTATTCCTAAAAAGGAAAGAGGGTAAAATTACTGCCTTCATTATTTATGTTGATGATATGATAGTAACTGGAGATGATCCTGAGGAGATGAAGGCATTAAAGAACTACTTGTCACAAAAGTTCGAAATGAAAGATCTTGTTCCTTTGAGATACTTCCTTGGTATTGAAGTTTCTCGCTCAAGAAAGGGGATATTTCTTTCTCAAAGAAAATATGCTCTCGATTTATTGAAGGAAACTGGAATGTCCGCTTGTCAACCGATTAGTACACCATTGGAAGAAGGACTAAAACTATGCAATGAAGCTGATCAAGTGCCTTGTGATAAGGAAAGATATCAGACATTGGTTGGACGACTAATGTATCTTGCACATACACGGCCAGATTTGTCATATGCTTTAAGTGTGGTAAGTCAGTTTATGCATGCCCCTCGGGAACAACATATGGACACAGTAATGAGAATTATGAGATACATTAAGTCAGCCCCAGGAAAAGGAGTTTTATTTGCGAAACATGGTCACTTGAAGGTTGAGGCATATACTGATGCTGATTGGGCAGGATCTACAATCGATAGGCGCTCCACTTCAGGATATTTCACCTTTGTTGGAGGAAATTTAGTTACATGGAGGAACAAGAAGCAAAATGTTGTTGCACGCTCTAGTGCAGAGGCTGAGTATCGCGGAGTAGCTTTGAGTATAACAGAAGCTTTATGGTTGAAACTCCTATTGCAGGACTTAGGCTATGGTCTAAAGGAACCTATGAAGGTGTATTGTGACAGTCAAGCGGCATGTGATATTGCGGCTAATCCAGTTCAGCATGATAGGACGAAACATGTAGAGGTGGACAGATTCTTCATCAAAGAAAAATTAGATGAGAAAGTTATTGAGATATCCAAAGTGAAGTCAGAAGATCAATTCGCAGATATCCTAACCAAGGCTGTTTCGACTCGGCTATTCTTGAATTTTGTTGACAAGTTGGGCATGTTCGATATCTATGCACCAACTTGAGGGGGAGTGTTGAAATATAGCAATTGTATATTCTGTTTCCTAATATATATGAAACATATTCCCCAAATCTCTCATCTCTCCAATCTTCTCTCAATCTCTTTTCTTCTTCCCCAAGAATGTAATTCTATATATAGATGTATACAGCAAAGGAAAAATAACAAGAATAATAATTATTTTCCCCCAAATCTGTTTTCTTCAGTAATACGCAAGTTCACGGGCATGTATGATGATTGTATTTTTGATGCTTCCTGTTTTGTTTTATTGTTGTCTTCCTTTTTATTTTTGAACTAAAGTACTTCCCTTATCAAAGAATTTGGCCGAGTCAAGTGGACCTTGTAGACTTGTTTAGTGCTCATACTGATGTAGCATGCATGCGTTACCCCCTATTGAGCTTATGGGCTCAAATCATCTTGCGAGTTGCAATATGCCTTCGATTATCAAAAAAACGAATCCAGAGTGGTTATGACTATCAAAGGAAAACAACATGAAGGAAATAAGCTCAATACTCAAGTTCATTCGAGTTAAACAGGAAAGCTAAGGTCTCACAACATGGCTTTATTTTCCATGTTCCGCAGTTTTCAATTACCTAAAAAAACATGGCATGTTGGAGTCCAACATTACCTAATACTAGGTTATCTGGTGGTAGCTAAGGTTAAGTACGTTGACTTTTTTTTTGAACAGTTGAATGGTTCTGCAATTTCTTTTCGTTTTTGTGAAAGATTCTGCTAGTTTCCATCGTCTCAACTTCTCATTGTTTGACCAAATGGAGATATCGATTTCCATGCAGAACTTCTTCCAATTTGATCGTGTCTGCTAGTGCTGCGAAAGCTCCAATGTGTACTTGTTTGACGCGTAAGGATTCAAGTGCAACCGCACATCAGACGGTGTCATTTAATCCTTTTGTTTGCCCACTTTCAAACTCATCTCCCTTCCAAATCAGAAAATTTTCCCAATATGACCCACCTTTTGAAAGTATTTACCAAACTGACCCACGTTCGAAAGTATTTACCAAAATGAGTTTCACTCGCTATCTGAGCTCGCTATCTCCTCTCAGATAGCGAGTTTGGTTAAAACCTCATCGCTATCTGAGATAGCGAGTGTATAGTTATGTGTTTGAAGAAAGCATCAAGTATGTACTCGCTATTTCAGATAGCGAGTGTGTTTGTACTAAACTCGCTATCTGAGATAACGAGTCTATGGTTGTATAGAAAATTTCTTAATTGACAATCGGTATCTCAGATTGCGAGTGTGTTTATACCACACTCGCTAACTGGGATAGCGAGTGTAAGGTGTTGAAGAAAATTTCCTGAATCTAAACTCGCTAGTTAGCGAGAGCTTTTCTACTAAACTCGCTAACTGAGATAGCAAGTGTCGATTGGGGAATTTTAAAGCTTGTCTACTAAGCCCAAGGAATTTTAAATTCGTCCCCAATCTACACTCGCTATCTCAGTTAGCGAGTTTGATACAAAACCACACGCTAACTGAGATAGCGAGTATGAACTTCTTATTTTTCTTCAAGGCCATACACTCGCTACCTCAGTTAGCGAGTGTGGTATAAACACACTCGCAAACTGAGATAACGAGTGTGGTACAAACACATTCGCTATCAGAGGTAGCGAGTATGAACTTGGTATTTTTTTTCTTTCAATTTTTCCCAAAGTGTGGAGAAACACATAACCATACACTCGCTATCTCAGATAGCGATGAAGTTTTAACCAAACCCGCTATATGAGAGTCGTTTTCGTAAATACTTTCGAAAGTGGTTTAGTTATGTAAATACTTTTAAAAAGTGGGTCATTTAGGTAAAAAATTCCCAAATCCATTGTTAAACGTAGAAAATAAATAAACGAGGAAAACACTACAAGATACTAAACAAGAGGAAAAGAAAACAATATAAATAAGGTAATTGCAAGGAATTAAATTTATAAAAAGAAAATACAAATTAGTTAAAACAAAATTGAAATTTTTTCTGTTTTTCTGGTATCTTTCTTAAAATTTATATTCTCTTTCGCATTGTTCTTTAGTATTAACTCTCTGGTGATTTAAATAGGCAGCGACTAGCATCTTGCCGAGCTGGACCTGATCCTGGGTTGAGAGATGCAAGTTGTCACTGATGCTGTTTGTTTTTTGGGTGTGGGGGGCAGCAGGTGTGAGTTCTTATAATTTGTGAAGAGGAAGCTGTGGTACTGGCGTCGATCCGATCCTAGAGTGTAGGATCGACTCGGAAGTAGCAGGGGAGAGGTAGAGGCCGGGCGCTCCGCTCGGATCTACTAGCCGATATTGGATGAAGTAGCTCGGCTCGGATATAGTAGCTCGGCTCGGCTTGGCCTTGTGTACCTATACACTGCCTAGAAAAACCAGGAGAAGTCCCGGCGACAGCCGACATGCCATCCGACGATCTAGTTAATCACTGAGAAAGCAACAGTAACGAGGGTTCAGGCGAGAAATAGTTTATTACCTTTTGAAGTGAGGAGGGGTTTAGTATTTATAGACAGGGGTAAACGGATCTGAGATCCTACCGGACCGGGTTGGACCCGTTTACCCATGGGCCTGAACTGATTGAAGCCTAACCTGATGTTGGACCTAATGATCGCAGGAAAGCGGGTTTCGAGGAGATCTGAGGGCCCTGATTGCGCCACTCTCTCTATTCCATATCACAAGCCTCCCACTCTTGCAGGGCGATGTAAAAAAAAGTTGTGGAGGAGTAGTCTGGATCTATGGAGAAGTGTGGCAATGCGAGTTTTATGGGGTCTTTTTGGGGTCGGCGCCAAGCCGAGCCGAGTCCTAGCGGCCGAGCACGAGGTGCTTCTTCCAAGCGTCGACAACAATGCCCTGGTGATTCCCCCAGGCATCAAGGCAAGGGGGTCGGCTTGGACTGCCGATGTTGGATGAGGTCGTCAAGATCGGTTTGGGTTGTCGAGCCCGAGGCGATCTTAGTTTGAAGAAGCTACCCCGTTGCTCGAAATTGCCGCCGAGGGTCGAGGTTTAGGGGGTCAGTTCAGATCGTCAAGACCCTGGAGACTTGGTTTGAGGAAGCTACCCCTGTGCTCGAGATCGCAGTCGAGCGTCGAGACTTAGGGGGTCGGCACGGAGCGCCGAGCTCCAGTGGCTAAGCTTTGTGAGAGCTATCCCTGTGCTCGAGATCACCGTCGAGCGTCGAGGCTTAGGGGGTCAGCACGGAGCGTCGAGCTCAAGCGACTTAGCTTTGTGGAAGCTACCCATGTGCTCGAGATCACTGATGAGCGTCGAGGCTAAGGGGGTCGGCTTGGAGCGTCAAGCTCAAGCAACTTAGCTTTGTGGAAGCTACCTCTGTGCTCGAGATCACTGTTGAGCATCGAGGCTAAGGGGGTCGGCTTGGAGCGTCAAGCTCAAGCGACTTAGCTTCGTGGAAGCTATCCCTGTGCTCGAGATCACTGTCGAGCATCGAGGCTTGGGGGGTCGGCTCGGAGCGTCGAGCTCAAGCGACTTAGCTGTGTGGAAGCTACCCCTGTGCTCGAGATCACCGTTAGACATCGAGGCTTAGGGGGTTAGCGCGGAGCGTCGAGCTCAAGTGACTTAGCTGTGTGAGAGCTACCACTGTGCTCGAGATTACCGTCAAGCATCGAGGCTTAGGGGGTTGGCACGGAGCGTCGAGTTCAAGCGACTTAGCTTTGTGAGAGATACCCCTGTGCTCGAAATCACCATCAAGCGTCGAGGCTAAGGGGGTCGGCTTGGAACGTCGAGCTCAAGCGGCTTAGCTTTGTGAGAGCTATTCTTGTGCTCGAGATCATTGTGGAGGGTCGAGGCTAAGGGGGTCAGCTGGGAGCGTCGAGCTCAAGCGACTTAGCTTTGTGGAAGCTACCCCTGTGCTTGAGATCACTATCGAGCATCGAGGTTAAGGAGGTCAGCTCGGAGCGTCGAGCTCAAGCGACTTAGCTTTGTGAGAGCTACCCCTGTGCTCGAGATCACTGTCGAGCGTTGAGGCCCTAGGGGGTCGGCACGAAGCGTCGAGCTCAAGCGACTTAGCTTTGTGAGAGCTATCTCTGTGCTCGAGATCACTGTCGAGCATCGAGACTAAGGTGGTCGGCTCGGAGCGTCGAGCTCAAGCGACTTAGCTTTGCGAGAGCTGCCCCTGTGCTCAAGATTACCGTCGAGTATTGAGGCTAAGGGGGGTCGACTCGGAGCGTCGAGCTCAAGCGACTTAGCTTTGTGGAAGCTAGCCCTGTGCTCGAGATCACCGTCGAGCGTTGAGGCTTAGGGGGTCGGCACGGAGCATCGAGCTCAAGCGACTTAGCTTTGTGAGAGCTACCTATGTGCTCAAGATCATCGTCCAGCGTCGAGGCTAAGGGGGTTGGCTCGGAGCGTCGAGCTCAAGCGACTTAGCTTTTTTAGAGCTACCCTTGTGCTCGAGATCACTGTCGAGCATCGAGGCTTAGGGGGTCGGCTCGGAGTGTCGAGCTCAAGCGACATAGCTGTGTGGAAGCTATCCCTGTGCTCGAGATCACTGTCAAGTGTCGAGGCTTAGAAGGAACCGTAATGGCGGGAATTCTAGGAGCCGTTATAGGAATCGTTTTTCGCGAGAATTGAGGAGCCGTTATAGGAACTGTTTTTCGCGAGAATTGAGGAGGCATTATAGGAACCGTTTCTGCGAAAATCGAGGAGTCGCAAGTTTCTTATATATACGTATCCCACACCCCCTTTTTCATTTCCCACTTTCACTTTCTCTCTCTCTAGATCCCAGAGCTTCTCTCTTTAGAAGTTTTCTGTCACCGTCGACGAGTTTTCCGGCGATCTTCCGTAAGACTTCAATCAGATTAGTAATTTTAATATGTCTAGGACTCAGTCCGGCTCTTTAGCCTCTACCCTCGACAATGGTACTCGCACGGATCTGTCGGATTCCTCTTCTTGGGAAAGGGACGATAACGTGTATGTCGTGCAACCGCTTCGTACTCGCAAGCCGTTTGTGGTGGAAAACAGCAACTCGGATGAGGAGGAGCATCTTGTCGAGGTTGTCGATGATGAGGACGAGGAGATTCAATCTGCCGAAGGATTCAATGACGAGGGGGGACCGGTCGAGGGGGTGCATTCCGCCGAGGGTGCCAAAGTTGTGGGTGAACAGGCCGAGGGGATGGGCTCCTCCTCGAGGGCCTCCGTCCTTTAGCCGCTGGCCACTCCGTCGCCTGAGAAGGCTCCCAAGATTCGGAAGAAAAAGATGAAGTGGACCATGCCCAGCAGTCCTGACAAGATGATTGCTCCCCGAAAGCTGGACGCCCCCTTCCTACCGCAACCATTATTGACCAGGAAGTACTCGGACGACGTTGGGGACTTGGTCCGTTACGGGGTACATCCCTCCTCGCCGAGCCGTGTGAAGATCAAGATGGATGGTACCCCCACTATTTTGAAAGAGGAGGACCTATCAGTGATCCGCGCGAGCTACTTCATTGGAAGGGAGTTCGAGTTGATGGTCCCAAATGCCAGTCTTAGGCCTACCGACCCTGTGGCGCCCTGGTACTGAATCTTTTCCATGGATGCGTTCTCCTCTGGACTTAGGCTGCCCATCCACCCCTTCATCCTTGAAGTGCTGAATTGGGTCTTGTTATGCCCGATGCAATATGGTCCGAACTTGTGGAAGCAGATGGTGAGCTTCGTCTTGCTGTACGAGAAGAGGAGGGTACCGCTGAGGCTAAATATCTTTCGAGCCATGTTGGGCATTAGCTCGTCAGGTGAATTTGAGGGGATCTATTATGTATTGCCTCGGAGCGGGGGCAAGGTCGTGCATGGCCACCCCGACTCGATAAAGGAATGGAAAAAGAAGTAATTCGTCGTCAGGAGCGAGGAGCCATGGGAAATTTTGACACGTTGGAACTTCTATAAGCCTAACTTCAAAGGCCCCAAGAAGTGTGAATTTTCGGCCGAGGAGTGGGCCTTTGTAGAGTGTCTCTGCATGAGGACAGTTGGCCGAAGGTGACAGATAGTCACATGCCCCGCGTCGGACTGAGCCCCGACCCGTCTCGTATGTCTTTCGTTCGTTTTTTCTTTATGTAATTTTCTTTTGTGCTCAACAATTTTTAATGGATTTTCCTGCAGAGATGGACCCCGAATCGATCAAGGAAAGGAGGCTCGCCCTGAAGAGGCAAATGACGGAGCAGTCCGAGAATAGGAAGTAGGCAGGGGCCTCTTCCAAAGCAACTCTCGAGGGTCAGCTGGAGCCGAGGGCTAAGAGGGTGTGGTCCAGTCAGACGCGAGAGACTACGGTCGTTCCGAGCTCCAGCGTTTTAAAGGTGACGGAGGTCGTGTAGGGGGTGTCCCCCCTCTCCGTGCCGATGCCCAGACCATGGTCGGGAGAAGAGGGGCTTCAGCCTTGGGGCCTTGACTGGGCCATCCAAAAGGGGGATACCCTGACAAAGGGTCCTATTGTCGTTGAGTTTGTGGACAAGATGACCACCCCTTGGGATCGGCAGAGCATGAGTGCCGACACCTTCGAGTCGGCTTACATGAGGTGGACTTAGGCGAGCGTGCAGGTAAATTTTGAGGCCAGGTATTTCTGTTTTCATGCATCAATTTCCACTTCGCTTGCTAAGTGTTTTACCTCGGCTGCAGGCTTGTCTATCCGGCGCTCAGGTGATGAGGCTCCACGACAGGAGCTGAAATATGAGAGGAACCAGGCCAACCGCTTTAAGTGCGAGATAATGGACCTCAGACTCGCTTTGGACGCTTCCCAGAAGCGAGAGCAGGCCCTGAAGGCCGACCTAGCCTCGATGGCCAACGAGGGGCTGCAGAAGGAGGCGTTGAGGTGGAAAGGGGGATGCTCACCTTGAAAGCCCAGGACATGGTAATCGAGCCCCATAATGAGGTGTACGATCGGGCGATGGGCCACGTCAAACACTTCTATCCGACCTTGAACCTGGCGGGCTACGATTATGATATGGAGATCAACGAGCCGCCGAGGACCCCTATGGGCAATGCTCAAGTTGAAGGGGAGACCGGGGGCGGAGTTGCCGGAGCCGAGCCGATTGTTGACCCTGTGTTCGCTGCCCGATGCCGAGGGAGAGGTTGGCACTAAGCAGTAGTTGTTTTTTCTTTTCCTTTTACACCCCCCCCCCCCCCCCCCCCTTTTTTTTTGAAATTGTATTTACCGAAGGCGGACTGGCCACCACAGCATTTTGTAAAGTCTTCCAATTTATAACAAGGAGTTTGAAATTTGGCCAAGTATTTTGACCTCGACTTTTGCTTTGATTTTGGGATGATCTTCTTTGCCTGTCCGACCCTTCTGACTTGTATCATTTTTAGATTAGAAGTTAGGGACTGTGGGCCTCAGAATGATTTTTTGTTTCAATTCTGTCAGATGTCGGCCTCCCTCCTTGAGTCGAATCCTCGACGATCCGAAGTGACCTGACTTCGGAGCAAGATCAAGGTATTAGAGTCTAGCCTTGATCGATATCGGAAGGAAGCTCGTGATCACGGTGTAGCTTTCCACTATTTTCGAAACAAGTCGAAGGAGCTGAGTGTGGAGGCCCCTCAATTGAAGAAGGCGATAGTCGACCGTGACCTGGGGGTGTCGGCCTTGGGTTTTCCATGTTAAGTGCCTCGGTTCAAAGGCCTACCTCGGATTCGCTCTTTCGTGAGGTTATTATGGAGAAAGATATCGAGATTCAACGTTACAAGACGATGTCGGGGCTATCAGTCTCTTCGGGGGATGGGCGCCCCTTGGGCTGCGATCCGTCTCTGATTCGGCAGTTGGATGTGGGGCCGGGCGATGCTCAAAGCTCTGTGGCCGGCGTGTCTACCTTGGCTGCTTCTATGGATTCTAGCGGCCAGGCCGCGGAGCCAAGTCGCTCGGCAGGGTTTGAGTTAGCTCGTGTTAGCCCAAAGGGGCTCTGAGGATAGTTTAGGCCGATGTGATAGTTGTTTGTAATAACTTTATTGTACTGTGGCCTCCCGAGGTGTTTCTTAATAAAAATGACTTTCGATTTATTCATTCATTTTTTATCTTTTATTTTGGTACTGGGGGTTTTGAGGCATGAGGGTCGACACTGAGCGTCGAGATCTTGTGCCTTAGCTTGCAAAGGCTACCCAGGTGCTCGAGATCACTGTGAGGTGTCGAGGCTTGAGGGTCGGCACAGAGCGTCGAGCTCAGGTACCTTAAGCTACCCAGGTGCTTAGGGGGGCGACACGGAGCGTCGAGCTCAGGCAACTCAGCTTTGTGAGAGCTACTCCTGTGCTTGAAATCACTGTGAAGTGTCGATGCTTGAGGGTCGGCACAGAGAGTCGCTCTATTTGTGAAAGTCTGTGGGTTTATATAGAGAACTTGGAATGAAAACGAGAAAGACATAGGGTTGTTTACTTTATTCTTTTTCATACAAAAAGGGGTGGCACGTAGTACTGAGTTGCTCCGCGTTCCACGGCCTCTTCACTATTTTGCCTTTTAGGTCTGTAAGTCGGTACGTACCGGGGCGTGCTTCTTCGGACGACGGATTTTCCCTGGCCTCATCAATTAGTTCTAAAGTTGGCTCTGAGGTCCTGTAACGCCCCTGCTCCTAGCTCAGACAATTTATATAATTTATAAGACAAATTAGATACTATGTAGTACACCTGCCCACCACAGGCTTCCTCTCAAAAGGTGATTAACCGGATTGTTGACTCTTAATCACAGGCTTTATTATTTTCATATTATTATATTCCTTGATCTAACCGATATGTGATCAATTTCCTTACCTTCTCTCCCGAAGCACACGTGAGTGGGCCCCATCAAACCATGCCACGTCACTTGGCCCTTTTGTCGAGGTCAACAGGATATGCATAGCACATATGTGCTGTGCTATTAATCCCATGGCCCCCCACTCATGAAATACCATTTCAACATGTATACATACCATCCTGAATTAATCTTTTCACCAACAATCACTTTTTATAATATTTTCAACATATATATTATTTTATATACTATTATATTGTTTTGAAAACTATGTGGTGTTACACACACCCCCTTCCGAAAATCAACGTCCTCGCTGAGCACGGGCATGCAGAATTTAGTACAGGATCTCCTTTCTAGTCGTTGTGGAACATCTGTTCTTCTATCTGCCCGATTATTCATGATTCCGAAGTACATCGCCCGATCAATCATAATCCCGGATTTAAAAATAAAAGTTCGTCTCCCACGGAGCAACCACAGTCCGTCGACTGGGCCTATAGTCAAAGTGAATCGCCGCAGCCAACCCACCGCCCGACTATATAAAGCAACCCACTTACGTTTGCCCAGGTTTACTGCATCTTCACTTAAGTGCATAATTCTTAAGTTCAAGACATAAATAAGTTATCATCCCCAGAATCAGTTTTACCTCCTACCGGATTTGTTCACAAAATACGAGATCGCCCGACGGCAGTATCTCAAAAAAATCAAATCTCAAATCTTTCTTTAAATATTGCCGGTAACCGAGGTCTTACTAATCCTTAATCATAATCTTCCATGTACAAAAAATATGGGTACATATATCCTTTAATAATCATGTCTTAAACCTAGATATTCTTATCTTCACAAATGATCAATGTTTCATTTAATACTACTCATGATTCCTTAATAACAATAAATCTTTTTCATGAACAAATTTTCATCCATCATCAATCTCTTTAATAACTTAAGCACAAATAACAAATTCATATTTCAACATATACCAAATACTCTTAATTCGCATAAATGAATAATCACATCAAGAGAAATTCATTCACATGAATAATTTATTCTCATTCTACCAATAAATTTCATTTGTAATTTAAAACTCATGGAATAACTCTAAGAATCAAGTGCAATCTATTCAAGAGGTATTAAAATTACATAGCATATTTCCTTTACTCTTCTAAAATAGGGTCATATTCTTCTTTTTTTTTTTTACTGAAAAAGGTAGGTCATGCCTACCTCAAAAAGCTATATAAATATATACGCAAAATGATCAGTACAAAAATCTGCTGTAGGGTGATGCTCAGGTTATGAGAGGGGTTAAGTTCGAGATGGCACGCTAGTGGACCGTAGAGAGGGCAGCGGACGTCTGTCGTACACCTCAACTAGGGCCACTGTCGTGATCTCATCCCCCTTCCCCTCCCTTACATGCAACCGAGGCATTCGATCCCCTAGCAGTAAAACAGTACAGGAAATTAAGCTACATATAGTATCAGTCTAGATACTGGATCAGTCTCAAAAAACAGTACAAAACAGAGAAACTGAAAACAAGTTCTAAAGCAGCCTTTAACTTGCATTCTCGCCAGATGTGTCCCCTTGAGCAGGCTTCATAAGGTCACTGTCCCCTGTTCTGCCCAACTCCTCCATGAGCTTAGTCTTCTTCTTGGAAGCGTCACTCGAATCTAGCCATTGAGAAAACCAGAATTTAGTATTAGCAATCAGATTGTTCACCGATGTTTGCTTGCGGGAAAAAATCCTATCATTAATAGCATTCCAGATTGACCAACAGACAGCGATAGTAATGAGATGCCATGCATGAGTGTATTTATGCTGCTTGTTGTCAAAACACCATGTAGAAAAGCATTCGGCAATAGATGCAGGCAGTGTGTGTATGTCAAATGCTCTAGAAAAGTGAAGCCAAGTTTGAGTAGCCTTCGGGCACTCAAAGAAGATATGGTAGGTGGTCTCTGTGTGATAATCACAATCACTACAAGCTATATCACCATTCCAACCTTTGGAATGAAGTCTGTCTCTGGAGTTGAGTTTCTCCCCACTCAGCATCCAGATGAATATCTTGCATTTGAGAGGGGCGCAGTTGCTCCAGCATGCACGATAGAAGGGAGAGAGTAAGCCGGAGTAGGTGTAGAAGCGATAGGCTGATTTGACAGAGAAGCACCCAGAGAAGTCATGGTTCCAAATGGCTCTGTCAGGCTGATGAGAAGATGGCTGGAGAGAGGAGATGTTTTGAAGTAGCTGTCGCTTCTCTGCTAGAATGATACTATTGGAGGAAGTATGAAGACTTGGTCGCCAAGTCCAATGATCTTGATGAAAGCACCCTTGTGATCTCAGGGAGGCGGTTTTGTTCCAGGCAGCATCATAAAGGTTAGGGTATAAAGTGGCGATGCTTTGCTTATTAATCCACTTCGATGTCCAGAATTTGAGGAGCGCCCCATCTCCAAGCTCCCATGAGATCCCTTGATCAAATTGCTCTTTGAGTTTGCAAAGATTTTTCCAAAAGTCAGAAGAAGTGGACGAACAAATGAAGCTTGCGCTGTCACTTTGGAAGTACAGGGATTTTAAAGTTTGCGTACAAAGAGACTTGTCGGTGTGAATCTTCCACCACCATTTCAGCAGTAGAGCATGGTTGAAGAGCTGGAGGTCAAGCACCCCAAGGCCTCCTTGTTGCTTTGGTTGGCAGATGCGTGCCCAGCTGGTGCAAGAGATCCCTGAAACCTGTTTGTCGCCTCCAACCCAGAAGAAACGACTTCTTATTTGATCAATGCGCTTAATTACCCATTGCGGCAACATAAAGAAGGATGCGAAGTAAGTCGGGAGAGCGCTGAGCACTGAGTTAATGAGGATGAGCCTTCCTCCACGGGAGAGCATTTTGCCTTTCCATGTTGAGAGCCTGCGCTCAATTTTGAGCAGTAAGGGCTGCCAGTCCCTCTTCTTAAGCCTGCCTTTTGCAAGAGGCATTCCGAGGTATTTGGTAGGCAAGGAGTCTTGCTTACAACCAAGGATGTGAGAAAAGGCCTGTAGCTTAGCTTGAGAGCGCCCAAAGTAAGTGATGGCTGTTTTGGATAAGTTGATATGAAGACCCGATATATTTGCAAACAGATGCAAAAGAACCTTCAGGTGAAGCACTTCCTGCTCATTTCCTTTGCAGAATAGCAAAGTATCATCTGCGAATTGTAATATAGAGAGGTCTGCCAGGGTACCTCGAAGGTCTAATCTTGAGAATGTGTCGTTGATCCTACCGACTCGCAACATTTGCGCTAGGACATCCACAGCAAGGATAAAAAGCATCGGAGAGAGAGGGTCTCCTTGCTTAAGTCCCCTTTTGGATTTGATTGTTTTCCCCCCAATTCCATTGACTAGGATATTGGACTTAGTGGAGTGCAGCATTGCCTTAATCCAAGAGCACCAACGTGGCCCAAAACCTCTAGCTTTCAGAAGCTGATCCAAGAAATCCCAATTAAGCATGTCAAAGGCTTTGCGAAAATCAATCTTTAGCATAATAGTATCTGACTTCTTTGAGCAACATAAATTGATGGCTTCATGAGCGACTAGGAAGCAGTCTACTGTAGATTTGCCCCTGAGGAATGCACTCTGAGATGAAGAAACAAGAGAGTGAAGGAGTGGGCTCAATCTGTTGGCAAGGATCTTAGTGAAGATCTTCATTGAGCAGTTTAACAGACTGATGGGACGAAAATCAGCCACCGTGGAAGCTCCATCGCACTTAGGAATGAGCACAATAGTTGAATAGTTCAATCTATCGAAGGTGGCTTCACCATGCTGAATGGCTAGGAGCATACTGCACAGGTCCTCTTGGATAGTATCCCAGTGTTGCTGATAGAAATACATGGGGAAGCCATCAGGTCCCGGAGATTTATCTCCATTCATGTCAAAAACAGCCTTCTTAATTTCCTCTCTACTGAAGTCAGCATCTAGAATAGAGAGGTCTACATTAGTGGATGGATACAGAGTCGACCAATCAATAATGAAGTCAGAGTTATTGTTGGAGCCACAAATTTCCTAAAAATGAGCGTCAAAGCTGGATCGAATGGCTGATTGGTCGGTGATCAGGTCACCCTCTTGAAGCAGAGAGTAGATGAAATTCCTTCGTCGTCGCCCATTAGCCATTGAATGGAAGAACTTGGTATTAGCGTCCCCTTCTTTGAGCCAGGTGATGCGTGAACGCTGGCGCCAATAGATGGTCTCAGTTTGAATGAGCTTGTGATATTCCGATCGAGCAGAGTTGAGCTCAACTTCTTGGGAATCAGAGAGGTTTTGTGATTCAGCAATCACGTCCAGATCATGAATACTTTGCAGCAGTGAGGCTTTGCGCTTAGGTATATGTCCAAAGACCTCATATCTCCACCGTTTTAATCTCCTTTTGAGGAGGTTAAGCTTATGAGCAAGAATATCAACCTTGGAACCTGTGCAAACAAAGCTGTTCCACCATTGCTCAATATTTTGATTGAAATCTTCATGGGATGCCCAGGCCTTTTCAAATTTAAAGTAGTGAACTTTGTGATGTAACGCTTGAGAGTCAAGAATAATAGGACAATGGTCCGAAGCGATACGGGGCAGAGAGTGTTGGATGCATGAGGGGAAAGCTTGATCAAACTGGCTAGTAATCAGAAATCTGTCTAGCCTTGCATAAGAAGCATTTTGGCGCAAGTTGGACCATGTAAATTTTCTCCCTGCAAGTGGCAAATCAATAAGCTGCAGTTGTTGTATCCAATCACGGAAATTCTTCATATCTCTGCTAGAGCCTGAGCCTCGATTGCGCTCCTGGTTGGATATGGTCACGTTAAAATCTCCACAAATAACCCATATATCACTGAGAGACTTGCTCCGCTGCACAATTTCATGGAAACAGAGTTCCCTATCATCAAGCTCAAAGGGAGCATACACAGAGGTAATTGACCACTGAACACCTGAAGCTTTGGTACGGAAGGAGACAGAGATTGAAAATATGTCAACAGCACAATAGGTACAATCAAAGAGGTTGTCATTCCATCCAATTAGAATGCCCCCTCTACTATCAATCGCATCGAGACCTCTCCAGGAGTTAATAAGATTGCCTCCAATTGAGGACAACTTTCTAGGGGAGGGAGCAGAGAGTTTGGTCTCTTGGAGACAAACTACGTCAATTTGAGCATTTCTAAGGCCATCTTTAACTAAGGCACGCTTAAAGGGGTTGCCTAGCCCTCTAACATTCCAGCTTCCTATCTTCATTGAAAGTGAAAGAGCACAGCAAAAAGCACGATAAATCAAAAAGCATGCAACAGTCTCAGGCACTAGTTGAGATGTTGCTGTTGATCAGGGTGATCAACTGCAATCTCCACAACTTGCTTGAGTTTGGTGATCGAATGTGGCCCAGCAGCCGCCACTCCCACCGATTCCACAACTTCCAGAAGATCATCATTCGAGAGCAAATTGAAAGGGTTTTGACTGGCTGAATTAAAGGAGTTCTTCGATGAGGATGTACCTGACGCTTTGCGTAGGGACGCACTCTTGGCCGAAGTGCGCAGATGTTGGAGGAATGGTCTTGTGGTTGGCAGTCTGGTAGCCGAACGGATACGTTTACGGCGCCTGCTAGTACCTTCATCAAAGCCAGGTGGACCAGAATCTGTGGAAGAGGGTGCTGCTTGACGGCGAGGAATCAGTGACCTTGTGCGGAATGTGGAGGTTGCGCCAACTGCTAGCGGCTGAATACTCTCAGACTTGGAGTCCTGTTTCCCTAGCTTTGCATCTATGGCTTGCTCAAATGCTGGCTTGATATGATCAAAAAGAGACTGGGGGATACAAACAGGCTTCCCTTCCCAGGTCAAATGACAAAGTTGCTCCTCTACCGCAATGTCGTGAGAATTTTCAGAGCTGTGGGGCTGAATCTGGGAGGCTTCGGAGGGTATATGCAAGTTGTCTTTGGGTGAATCCGAGTTGATGACAATAATAGGTGGAGAAGTTGTTTGCACAGCTGGGACCACAGGAATCTCAACATTCGGGACCATAGGAATCACAGCATGCGGGACCGCATCAGTCTCCGCATTTGGGGCCACATTTGGGATCTTAATACTCGAGTCAGCCATACCTGAGATATTCAAAAAATGCTTACCAAATAAAGAAGGATTTGGTGGGGCCTGAAACCGCGCCGCCATATCCTGAACTGTATCAACCGTTTCCTTGATCTTAGCTTTCCCCTTGTGGTCGCCAATCACTCCCTGATTTGGCTCCGAGATATGCGGTTGCAGTTGAACAGGATTATTCACCGGCTCATCAGGCTTGCACGTCGGCGGTGACTCTCTCCGACGCCAGAAATTAGTGGAAGACCCCTGTTGATCCGAGAAGAGTTTAGTCTTGCCGCTGGCCACATCAGCGGTGGGGATGGGGCTGCCGTAGATGAGGACTGGCACTTCATGAATCTGAATCTCTTTGGTCCAGGGCACCTGGTAGTGAATCATCACGTTTTTGGGGATGTGGCTGACATCTTCTACTTCGATTAAGACCAGAGCCTGTTCTCTCATGGCTGCTGCTTTCATGTCCCCGCTCAAAGTGACAAGCTTGCCAAAGGGGCGGACAATCTGTTCAACAGAAGAATGATTCCACATGTGATACGGTAAGAGAGGGACGTTGATCCAGATGAAGCAAGGCTGTGGTTTCATCTTCGCCCCGAAGTCCATTGACCATGGGGAAAAGGTCGCATTAAACCCTGAGAAGCTAAACATCCCCTCCTAGATGGCTCGTGCCGCATCCTCATCTGAGGGGAACTGCACATGGAAAACTCCATCGGAGACTTTCTTGACAACCCACCGCCCCCCTTGCCTTCTCCATGCAAAGTTCAGGGCACTCTCCACGGTGGCAGCATCAGGCTTTGATCTAGGGTTGATTAGGTGGAGAAATGCGCTTGCATGTAACGCCGGGAGTGCTGCAGCGAGTTCAGAGTTATGGTGGACTTCAACGGCCATGGGTCATATTCTTCTTAATAATAAAACATAAATCTTTACTTACTTTCTTTTTTCAAACTTTCCTTGTTAAAATCTTAATTATACATGAAAAATCTTGAAACTAGTTTTAGTAAGTCCTAACTCATTTTATAGGAATAATAATATTTTTTTTTCCAAAATTTTAACTTGCTTTAAAACTCCTCAGTCGAATTTAAACACAAAAAAAAAAAAGCTCACGCTGGGTTTCGAACCCGATGTCACGGGACGACTTCTTTTCCTTAAGTCAGGCCGTGTCCCACCTAGCTTACTCCTTAGATCGAGGGCTAAGTCAGGCAAATTGAGGGTTAAGAAGGCAGATGATTGAAGAGAAGTGAGTAAAGTAAGATGGAAGAGAATTTATTCTTATAGAGAACTTTACTAGAGTGGCTTGGAATGCTTTTCCTTGGATGGTTGGAGCAAATGAGGCTCCTCCCTATTTATAGTGCTAGCAAGATCCTTCTCCTCAAGGGAAGGTTCTAGACTACAAGAATTCTACTATGTACAAGAGTTTACTAGAGAGTTCTACAATACTCCATAACTATGTACATTCTTCCAAAAGATTCTAGTTTGTTCTAGAACGTGCCACATTGTCCTAGAGAACTCTAGGACGTTCTTGATCCTTCTGGGGCATTCCGGAGTGTTTCGGTCTTCTCTTGAACAACCTAGATGCTTCTAGAATTGTCCGTGACACCGAGCCAACTTAAGCCAACGACCCAAAGCAACAGCGCCAACCACTAGTCCATTTGGACTAGTTGTTCTAAAGTCCTCATAAAATTCTTTTACCTTGAGTCTAGGGTCTTAGATGGATAAAAACAAAACAAAAAAAACAGATTTTGAGCCTATCGGGTTCCGAACCCAGGCCACCGAGAAGGCAGCGCCACCGCCGACCACTAGGCCAAGTGCACTAGACGTCACAAAGATCGTCTACATATTTTTATTCCGCTTTCTGTTATTTTCTTTTCATTCACAAAAAACTCGATTTCTTTATTTGTTCAAATCTCTTGTTCGATTGAATTTGTTCATAACATCTGAATTTACTTTACAACAGTAGATTATAAATTTATAAATCATATTTTTGAGAAATAAAATAGCTTCTAAATAGTTTCTTTTTCACAAATAAACATGAAATTTCTACTTTTTCAAGTAACACAATTCTATGTATTGTCTATAAATTCAATGGTACTAATTTTACAAAAATAATATATTCATTTGCTTATCAAAGAAGAAATCTCCAACCATTAATCATACAATCAATAATTTTTTCGTTCATAATGATTAGGGAAATGACAAAATGATTGATTTCTTCTTTTCTCATTAACTACTACATGATATAATGTTGATTCATCAAACATAACATGATTCACTATTAATCTCACCACATTCATACTATAGTTCATTCTATTTTATCACCTCAAAACTACTCATTTACTTTCATTAGCATGCGCATTCTAAAAATTAGAAAGTAAGAGAACACCCACCTTTGATGATGATTGAACAAACAAGATGGAAGCACTCCTAGCTCCAACTAAGCAATCCTAGCTCCTAGCAATAGCCTCCAAACATAACAACTCTCTTCTCTATTTCTTTTCTTTCTCTTGTTACTTGATTTGTTTTTGGTGTGAAAAAAAGAAAAAAATGGTGTGCTATTTATATAATTTTGGGAGGGTCTAAAGTGCAAAAATCTCACCCTAATAACTCTTCAAATTAATTCATACAACCCTTCGAGTTCTAAACCCTTAAAACTCTCATCTCTTCATCTCCCCACTCTCTATTAACTCAACTACTATTTATTGTTATTAAGGAATCATGAGTAGTATTAAACGAAATATTGATCATTTGTGAAGATAAGAATATCTAGGTTTAAGACATGATTATTAAATGGTATATGTACCCATGCTTCTTGTACATGAAAGATTATGATTAATGATTAGTAAGACATCGGTTACCGGCAATATTTAAAGAAAGAATTGGGATTTGATTTTTTTGAGATACTGCCGTCGGCCGATCTCGTATTTTGTGAACAAGTTCGATAGGAGGTAAAACTGATTCTAGGGATGATAACTTATTCATGTCTTGAACTTAAGAATTAGGCACTTAAGTGAAGACGTAATAAACCTGGGCAAACGTAAGTGGGTTGCTCTATATAGTCGGGCGGTAGGTTGGCTGTGGCGATTCACCGGGACTATAGACCCAGCCGGCGGACTGTGGTTGCTCCGTGGGAGACGAGCTTTTATTTTTAAATCCGGGATTATGAGGACGGGTCAGCGGTGGATTCTGGAATCTTGCGTAATCGAGCGGGTAGTGTTGTTTACTGTCTCTAATGTATATACGTATACCAGGACTAGAGGGTCACTTGCAGGATGATTCCCACGATATAATAGCCAGAGAGGCTGAGATCCATATTCGTAGAATGATCTAAATCTTGTTTTATTGCTGGGTAGTTTCATGGCGAGGGATCGAATCCTTTATTGTGGAGGGATCGAACCCTTTGTTTTGTTTTGTAACGCCCCTGTCCATAGCTCAGACAATTTACACAATTTGAAAGCCACGTCTCCATTCACTTTTGACTGAAGTCAACATATTCCTACAAAGCCAAGCAAAGCTTTACTGTTTACATTTTTTTCGTGGGCCCCCACCTACCACACATTCCATTTTACACATATTTTACCAAAGCCATCTATCCATTATAATTAACATATAGCCAGCTATTCATATCCATATATATATAACTAGTATTATACAAGGAAAATTGGGAGAATGAAAAGGGCAAAAAAAAAAAAAACTACCAGCACGTACGTTGCACGGGGTGGTTTAAGGACAAATTACACTAAGGCCTTCTCCCATTATAGTAGTAGAGATATATATGGGTAAATGGGATATGGGCAACTTGCTCATTTAGTAAATGAGCAATTGATTATGTGGCATACATGTGATACATTGGATAACTAACCTTTTTAAGGCTTTTCCAATCACATGCATGCCACATAATCAATTGCTCATTTACTAAATGAGCAAGTTGCTCATACCCCTTTTTCCCATATATATATATATATATATATATATATATATATATATAGTCATGCTATTATGAGATGGTGAGATGGAGTGTTTTTTTGTGAGATGGGCGATTTGAATCATCCAAATTTTGATCACACCGTTCACATCATTCTACATGTCATCTAGATGGTGTGTACAAAATTTTAAGCCATTTGGAGACCTCGAGCCTTTGCATCAAAGCGTTCAACACATCATGAAGACGATGCGAAATACATATATATGCTTTTATTTGAACGATTTGACGCATAGGCTAGAGATCTCCAAATCGCTTGAAATTTTGTACACACCATCTACGTGATATGTAGAATGATGTGAACAGTGTGATCGAGATTTGGAAGATTCATATCGCTCACCTCACAAAATACATTTTCATCTCACCTATCTCACCATCTCATATTAGCATTTTCCTATATATATATATATATATATATATATATATATATATATATATATATATATATATATATATATATATATATATTTCCTATATATATATATACTTTTGAAAACTACGGGGTGTTACATATTACATATTACATAGCTCAAACAATGTTTGAAAACTACGGGGTGTTACCATCTGTTCTCTATCTCTCTTCCGTCTCCTTCTCCATCCCGCTTTCTCACCCTCTCTGTTCCGAACCCAGAAACAGAGGAACCCAAGCTCGACCCCTTCACCTTCCTCCACCTCCTCGACTTCCGTTCCTCCTTCCAAACCCTCTCCGGCGCCTCGCTCTCCCCCTTTCCTCTCCTCGTCATCCGCCAGCCGGGGCGCCGCCTCTCCTTCGTGACTTAGCCACCGCCTCGCCTTCGACCACCCCGACCTCGACGACTCCACCGCAGAGCCCTCGCCATTGCTCCTCCAACTGCCTGCTACCCAACCACTCCGCTGCCATTGCCACCGCCCTCCTCGTCTTTCCCTGCCCTCGACAGCCTGTCACACCAGCTACCCTCGCTCCCTGGTCGCGCTCCCAGCGAGCAGCAGTGCCACACCCTGTGCTCCTCTGCTCGTCTCTGACAGACCACAGCAACAGCAAACGACAGTGCCGTCTGCCGTCTTCTCCCCGCAGCATGCTCCCCGTGCTGTGTCCCTCCGCCTCAACGCCACCCTGTGCCCTGGCGCTCCCGCCATCAGCCCCATGGCCACCGTCCCGCCGGCAGCCGTTCCCATCGTCGGAGCCAGCCAGTGCAGCCCCATAGCCAGGGGTTGCCATTACTGTTGATGTGGATCATGGAGTTTTGATCACTTTGATTGGTGGTCGTCCGATCGACTTGATCATCTTGATCATCGTGATCATGATCTCTTGATCTTGATTGATTGATTCCTAGCCGTCCGTTGATTTGATCTTGATCATCACCATCGGGGTGATCTTGGCCGTCCGTTGGATCTTGATCATCATGCTTGATGGGATGTGGGCCATCAATCTCCTTTTGATCATCCGATTAGATCCTAGCCGTCCGATCTCTTCTTGATCGTCATGATCATGATGATCATCAACTTCCTTTGATCGCAGCTGTTCGATTGATCGATCTTGATCTTCATCAGTATCTTCATCGTCAAGAGATCTGACCGTCCGATCTGATCCGATCATCTTGATCTTGATCCTCGATCTCAGATATCCGATTGTGTTCGTGATCTCGATCGTCTTCATCTTGTTCGTGATCGTGTGTTCGTGATTGGTTCGTGTGTTTGTTCAATCCGTTCGTTGTGTTCGTGTCGGAATTCATTCCTGTTATTCCTCCGTCGGATTCATCGTCTACACCCCAAGGCAAGTATCTTCTTGTACAATCCATTTATTCTCATACAAGTTTTCTTTGCAAAATACCACAAGTATATCCTTTGACTCTTTCGTATTCTTCGGTCGAATTGAAATCTGTTGCTATACATAAGTTTGTAAGAAAAGTTTGGTTTGTAAGGAGTTTGAGAGTAATAAAAAATTATCTTTCTATGAGTTCTGCTATAAGATTTTATACAAAATAAGGTATGAAAAACTAATTTTTCTTACATAGGGAGAGTTTTGTAAGGCTCTGCCTGAAGGATCTTGCAAAAAGACCCACTTGCAACCTTTTATAGTTAGACTGTACACCTAGCAGTATGAAACAAGCTAGGTTGTGGTTGCCTGTATCGAAGTGCTACTAGTTGTTCCAGACGTATCTCTAGGATGAAGCTTTCTTGAGAGCATAGTAGTTCTGAGATGGGAGGAACGTAAAAGGAGCACTAAAATCGGGGTGCATACCAGATGTATTTTATCCACTGGTAGTAACTGGTACAAAGCAACTCAATGGGGGGTTTAACTAGGTCGGAAGCATGATGGACCGTTTTGTTTTGATTTTTAGGGTATCCTTAGAAATCTCTCTCTACTCCTGATTTTATAATTGTTGCTAAATTGAACTAATGGATAATAGTAGTTTTAGTATTGCCTCAGAAATTTTTGAATTAATGATTAATTATCAAGGAAGTGATAGAATGCTAGTTTTTGATGTTTATTATCCTCATAGGGTAACAAGCATGAATGATTATTACGAATTCAAATTATTCTTCTTTAGTATACTACGAGTAATAATTATAACAATAAATCAAATAAATCCTGGAGAAACTAGTAATATAAATGTCAAAATAATTGTTGATCTATATTTTTATGAAAGATCTTTATTATTTTATGAAAATTGTGTATTTAGTAGTTACATCTGGACCCCTACTACAGCATATAAACAATTTCTAGAATAAAATGAACATATTTAAGAGGGAAAGTCATATGGAAGAACTTGAAGAACCCCCATATGATAGTAGTAGTGAAATATCTAAGATAGAGTCAAAATCTATGAGAGATATTGAACTCATGCTTGATTACTTTAATATTTTTCAGATAGACAATGCACATTATATAGAAGAATATTATTTTGCCGATCTTTGAAGTTTTTTGATACTCTATTTAATTTTACTTTTCAGGTAATTTCACACGTCGCAACCCCACTTTGTGGTATCAAAACCACGTTTTGAAGTAAGAAACTCTGACCTGGTTTCCTCAAAATTTTAGCAAAAGTTTTAGTACATTTTAAGTAGTTAAAAAGTGAATTATATAAGAAAAATAGAAAATATTAAAAAAAAACAAATTTTAAATTTGCAAAAAAATCGCGCATCCTATAGAAAAACCTATAAGATAGTAAACATAAAATATTAATTAAAAACTATCCCTTAGTTGCAAATATTTTGGCCATTGTCCTCTTTTTACAAATATTTTCAAAATTAATCCTAAGAAAACAATTAACTCCACTTTTCAGCCATCCATAATATAATATTTGTAGTTATATCCTCTTCAGGTTTATCTCTACTATTTTAAAGGGAGAGTTCGTCACCAAACAAATTCCATCTGTAAACAAACAAACACGTGCAATGCACATACATAACTAATATACGAAGGTCTTAGTTTCGATGCCAGACAACTCAATTTTTTTTATAAAAAAAATATATTTATAAAGACGTGCATCGCACGTGTAAATTTTAATTTAAATAAAAAAATATATTTATAAAGACGTGCATCGCACGGGTAAATTACTAGTCTAATTAGTTGGACTGATAATACGTAGATGGAGATTGGATGACTGCATGACCCAATAAACAAATTTACCGATTAAAATCAATAAAATCCATATTAGTTAAACAACGCAGTAATAAATTCAAAATATTTTTAACATCTAAAATATAGACTCTATACACGCAATTTTGTTGGGGATAAATCATACACCATTGGGTGTGCTTTACAATTCGTGCCACTCTGGTGTACATGTGAAACCTTTACTAAATTAGTATCTACAAAAATTAATTGAAATTAAGATTATAAATTAAATTTAAAAATTTGAACGCAATAGATGGCATTAATCTCATCCACCCTGATGAGATGAAATTGTTGATTGAAATTGCAACACCTGGACGTGTTCATCTGATAGTGCACAAGAATGTTAGTGTACCTTTTTTTTCTCTTCTTTTCTTTTTTTCTTCAAGTTCATTTTCAAAAATTGTCCTTAGCTCGTTGAATTCTACAAGAGACCACTAAATTTGATGGCACGCATCTTAAAGCCTGTCTTTTTCTTCGGATCCAAACTTTCTCAAGATACACCCGTATACGAAATTCTGTATGCGTCCCCGTACGGGATTATGTCCCAATTAAGAATTCCGTACTACAAGACGAGTCGCTCCATCGATCCAACGGTCCTAATCAAAGCCACGCGCAACCTCAAACCCTTACGCGAAATTTAAGGCACTCTTTCTATTCAGTTATATTGTTTCCTCCCAAACTCCGTCTTCTTCCTCCTCATAATAACCCACCATTTGACCGCTCAAAGCTCTGATTTTTAGGGTTTCCTTTAAACTCAACAAAACTCCGATCAAACTCTTATGATTCCGTACCACTCGTAGCCATGAGAGCTCGAATAGTTGTTTTCCCGATCAAAGGTCGGAACTGGTGCTTCACTCGATCGATCGATTCATCCTCTGGTTCTCACTCATCTTCACCTCCACCAAAATGGAAGGATCTCTGGATTAAGGTGAAGAGCAATGGAATGCTGGCGAAGGAGAACGCGGAGACGGTCGCGGATTTCGTCGCCGAAAAGGTCGGATTCTGAAAGGAGCGAGCTTGCTTGGTTTAAGATGTTTCAGACATTGATTTTGATTTGATTGGTTGTATTTTTTTCTTCAGATGAATCGAACTTGGGTTGGGTTGCAGAAGGCTCCTGAAGGCTCGTTCAAGAGTAAAATCCACAGGTTCGTTGCTTTTTTATTTAATCACTCATTTTATTTGGAAATGGTTGTTGGGATTGGTTTGTAAGTTTCGATGTTGTTTGTTTTAGTGTTGGTGAGAAATTGCTCTCGAGAGTGAAGCCATCGGAGATTTTCTTGAAATCGGTTTCGGAGGATGTTACCAATGTGGAAATTACTTTTCCTGCAAGGTGAGGCATCTATATGATATCTGAACAAGTGCAATGCTCGTGTTTTCCTTTGTAGAACGCTTATTTATTGTCTCAATGCATGATGATTATCGTCAATTTAGGCATATTCATCATTTGTATCTTTAAAGATTATTTTACTACTAGATTTGCCCGTGGGCACGTTCCTACGACACGTCTTCGGAACGATACAACATATAAAAATCTTTGTAAACAGTAAAACAACAATTATGTAGCTCAAGTTTGAATAGTATGACAATAATTAGTTGTAAATAAAAGTCCATGTTTCCATTAGTATATGTTGAAAAATTATTATAATGGGGGTGTAAAATTCAACTTCTTAGAACTTTGAGGGTGGAAAGTGATTAAATTTAACTGTTTGGGAGATATGTGCTATTTTTATTGTAACATGAGCAATAAAAAAACATAAAAAAATCTGAAAATTTACAAACCTAAAATTTGAAAATCTAAATTTCTGAGTAAATAGAGAGAGAATGAGAAAAAAAAAGAGAGAGAGGGAGAGAGAAAGAGAGAAATATGAAGAAGTGAAGAGAGAAGAGAGAGAGATAGTAATAAAGTAATGAGTTTTTTTAGTTTTGGGCGGAAAATTGGTGTTGCGGGGGAAACTTTTTTGGTGGAAAATATATTTTGGGAGGGTGAATCTAAACCTTCGATTTTATTTCAATTGAAAGGGAACCACTTGATAGCTTTTTTTAAAAATTGTCTTGTGTTTTATTATATAGATTATATGGATGTCATTGTTTGACATGAGAAACTGCTTGCAAAATTTCTATTATTCATTTGTTTTTTTATGTATCTTATGCTTTTGTGTGGTAAATGCAGTTTGAATCCCCGTCTTGTGCGCAGAAGATTACGGCATATTGCTATGAGGTAGCTATTTCCATCAAGTTAATGAGTTCAGTAAGAAATTTTAAGTTTTTGTTTGACTTATTACTCTTTATTTTGTGATATTGTTATGTTGCATAAACAGGGGATCTGCAATTCATAAGAAGAACTTCTATGGTTCGGTTACCTTGATTCCGGTCACTGGTATTTTTAGTGTAAGTATATATTGCATATGTATTATAATTTTGGATTTAAAACATATTTGATAAGGATTCGTGTTGTATTTTCTCTTGAAGTATTTTCATGTTCATGCCATTGATATTGATATGTTGCGAATTATGTAATCTCAACCTTTCTGTTGATCATCATATGGAGATACTCCCAGTTATTTATTGCCATGAAATTTTGTCAACAACCCTTCAAAGATATATTCATGTTCTTCCAATGTTCTGTAGGGTATAGCTTTATTCCTATCTACTTTTACTAATGACCATTTATATTGTCATATATTTAGGGGCTTGAGTATGTTTAAT
Source organism: Hemerocallis citrina (assembly GCA_017893485.1). NCBI lineage: Eukaryota > Viridiplantae > Streptophyta > Magnoliopsida > Asparagales > Asphodelaceae > Hemerocallis > Hemerocallis citrina. Next base: position 24,211,494 of record CM030362.1, on the reverse strand, counting down.
ATTTTGTTTCAACCCCTTCCATTAACTTAAACATGGAGTAGTAAGTAATTTAATCCCTTGGTTTCATTCCGTGAGCCAAATAGCTTTTTCACTCGTAAGTTCCAATGTAGACTCGCTTTACACATTATCCATTTTCAAGCAGAAGTTATAAATTTACTAGAGATCATCCTCATTTGAGGTGGGATTGAGCCTTATCAAGTGTATGTGTTTGCTAAGGATTTGAAAGAGGTTTAGGTAATTGGCCTAGATGCCTTGCAGTGGCTGAGGGAGCCCTAGGCCGTTTCTACATTGCCCAGGTGGTGGTACGTGGCTGCCACCTCCATTCTTTTCTTGAAGGTTAAAAAAAGGAATTAAATTAGAAGACTATGATAGAGAAAGAAGAAGCACTTGACACATCACATTTATCTGTCTCCACCTCTCACTAGTCACTACTATCTCAAGCGCCGGGCGAACGAGCAAGACACTAACAATTAGGGTTTTTACCACCCATTCTAGATGAAGCACGTAGTGTAAAACAAAATAATTTTGTGCCCTCTCTCATTTAGCTTTCCTCCTTGCTCTCAACCTGGTGGCAGCTACATCGTCAATCATCAACCGGAGGCAGCAGTGAGCAGAGAGAGGGTAGTAAAATTCCGCTGGTACCTCTCCACTCTCTCTGCCCGCTATTACACCTCTTTCTTCATCTCCTCCTCCTTCTCCTTAGGCAGCTAGGCTTCCCCATGCCGCTTAACTGCTACAAATATACTGCCTGTCAACCACTCAACCTGGCATATATCAATAGTTCAAATAGAAAAACTTAACCAAACGACCAAAGTTAATATGAAAGGGATTTCCATACCTCTTTTGAGGTAAATTTTTACATACATTTCCAATCAAATGATCAAAAAATTCTTCTTTGAAGGTGGCACGAGGCTTTCTTTAGAAAAAGGAAGATCATAATTCTAGTATCACTTGAATTTTATATGGAGGAATTTCCTGTCATATATTTGACCTGTCTTGATTATGGAGATTTTGTGGGGATCTTGTTTTAGTTGTTTAGGCAACTCAAATTTATGTTCAAACAGGAAAAATAACTGAATCTAGAGATCCTTTTTGTATGACAAACCCATAAAAATTCCCTATCTCCGATTCTCGGTGCTGTTTATAAGAAAGCTACTCCATATCAGCTATCTAATATTTATTAGAAATAACACAAAATAAAATGTTCGCTGCGTCATCTCGAAACCCAATTGCTAAATTTAATAACTTCAAATGTTGGTTGATAATTGGTTAAGGAGTAGAGTCCCCTTCTGTTGTGCACTCGGCCTTTTGGCCTTTGTATCGATGATCCGAACCGTTCACATTGATCGACACGTCTAAATTAGCATAAATATGTAAAATCAAGTCATTTGAAGTTTATTTGCCCATGCATTGAAGTGTTACAAAATTGTATGGCCGAATATCATTTTTTTATAATGACATGATGAATGGACAAATGAATTTCAAATAACATGATTTTACATATTTAGACTAATTTAGATGTGTAGATCAATGTGAACGGTTCGGATCGTCGATACGAAGACCAAAAGGCCGAGTGCACACGGACGGAAAGTTTCTCCTGGTTAAGACTTCAACCTTGCTGTTAATGCTTATTTTAAACTTTTTTTTGTTTGAGAATAAGCTTAGTTATTACTTATATGTATATGTGTTTAAGTTACTTCCTAAATTAGGAAAATGTACCACAATTAGTGAGGCTAGCACCTTGTTGCACTAGGCCTTTAATTTGCATCCACACCGAGTTTGAGACTGTATGATGTGAATGAGAAATGGGACACAAATGTTTAGCTAAGTCGCCACCCAGATAAGCAATATAACATCTCAAAAAACTAAAGACGGTGTCTAGAATACCAAGATATGTGGAGCATATACACCACTTGTGCAGTTGGCAGTGAGCTGCCTTGTTTTGTCGGATAACACATTCCTCAAAAGACAAGGAATCTCCACATTATATGCCCACTGACTGTTTATGCGGGGCACACAGTTAGTATTTGATACCTATTTGTATTATGGTGTATGTCTGTGTTGTGGTTGGGTTCATGTCCAAATTTTGGATCCAAACCTCACCTCAATAACTTAAGTATTAATATCATTAGCCCTTGGACTTCTTCTCTTTTCTGTATTCTTCTCCCCTTTAAGTCTAGGTTTTTAAATAGAAACCTCTCTTCCAACCCTCTTCTCCATCAAGATCTTTTGGAATCGGTGCATATTCTGGACTTGTGCATAATTGATTCTAATTCCATGCCATCTATGACAAAGACAGACACTATGCAAGAAAGAGGTGGTTGGCTCTTTACTTATTTCAAATAGTGTGATATTTCGCAAGGGGTAGACTAACCTAGGACCTCTCTCTCTCTCTCTCACACACACACACACACACACACACACACTATTAAATCAGTGATCTTGTTATGTATATCAGCGTCATATTTGCTTCTATACTAGACTCATGCATAATAGATCCAATAATTTCATTGTTTTCTTTCTTGGTAAATCACGCTTAATGAAGATCCTTGTTGATTCATATCCTTGGTGATACTAACTCTTTTAGATTTTTCTGATTTTTCCATCATTTTAACCATTTCCCTTATTTTAAAATATAGAATCTTCATACGGCTAAGGGGCTTGTGTGGTACTATTCCACATAGTGCCGCGTCCTGCATTTTGTAGCATTGTCTAAGACTACCACATTCAAGAAAGCATATTGAAAGCTAAGGATTAGAAGTAATGCAAAAACATCTTTAGTTTGGACATTCAATTAAACTCTCAGTAATGGAAGCTCATCTATATATTCAAAATTCGAAGATAATCCTATTTGGATCTTTTTTCTAGCAGATTCTGGAAGATTTCAGTAGAAGAATTCTGATATCCTTTAATCATCTGCCAATCGTAGGTTTTGCCATTGCCAAATATACCATTCTTCTGGATCATTTTCCGTGCATTTTCCAACTGGAGGGCTTTCAAGGTATGCCAGGGTTTCTTGGTTTATTTAGTTTGCTCATACTTTGGAATTCTGGTGTTGTTTCTTGTGGTGGCTTGGAGCATGCAAATCAACCATAGTTTTTAGTTTATTGTTGTGGGGAAGTTCTTTTTCCATAACTCTGATGGCGTCCTATAAAACAATCAAATATCATATTATTTTTTAAGATTTCCCATGCAGACTTAGGTTAGAAATGTACAACGCATGTCTTGAAATTGTTTTGTTTCATTCAATTAACGTTTTGATGTAAATTCGGATTAACATTCAGCATGACTTACTTTTGGTGCTTGAAGTGATCATTTCATAAGATTCAGTATTTTGGGTGTTCTGAAAGTCATAACAAGTAGGTTTAATTTTAACATCTATCTTTACCCTTGATAACCGAGGATAGAAGTTGTGTTGATGAGTGTACATCTAACTGATTAGTTTCTCCTATTGAACTGTCTCAAAATTTTACAATTAGCCACATAGAGATTTCCAGATGGAAATTACGTAGTGTACTACTCTTTTTCTACTTTCACACTGGACAGTACTAGACTGAAGAAGGTGGAACCCATGCAAAAAAAGTTGCATTGCCAGCACCACCTTCCTGAGTCTAGTAAGGGTGCGTTTGGCCTAGCTTTTTTTAAGCTTTAAAGCTACTTCAGAAGGAGAAGCTAGAAAGTAGAGCTTTGAAATTAAAAGCTGAAGCTGTTTGGATAGTCAGCTTTTTTTTAAACTTTAAAGCTACTTTTAAGCTAGAAGTTGTTTGGCATAAGATATCAATTGTAAGCTACTTTTATACTTAATTTAAGTTTTTGAAGTACAAAATTTTGTAAGCTCAGAACAATCAGAGAGAGAGCATGAAGTATCAAATTTTGTCAGCTCAGAACAATCAGAGACAGAGCATGAAGTATCAAATTTTGTAAGCTCTGAACTAACACAAACAGAGCATGAAGTATCAAATTTTGTCTTCTTAGAACAAACATAAACACGTCATGAAGTATCAAAATTTGTTAGCTCAGAACAAACAGAAACACAGCATGAAGTATCGAATTTTGTAAGCTCAGAACAATCAGAGACAGAGTATGAAGTATCAGATTTTGTAAGCTCAGAACTAACACAAACAGAGCATAAGGTATCAAATTTTGTCTTCTGAGAACAAACAGAAACACATCATGAAGTATCCAAATTTGGTAGCTCAGAACAAACAGAAACACAGCATGAAGTATCAAATTTTGTAAGCTCAGAACAAACAGAAACACGGCATGAAGTATCAAAGGAACAGATCTAAAAGTTCCAAATAAATCAATTTCAAGGAACAGATCTAAAAGGGGAAGGGGAAGGGGAAGGGCGACGAGGTTCGACGACGGCGGCGGCAGCGGTTCGACGGCGGCGTGGTTCGACCCCGGTCAAGGAACAGATCTACATCATGCGAGGTTCGACGGCGGCGTGGTTCGACGGCGGCGGCGAGGTTCGACGACAGCGGCGGTGGTTCGACGGCGGAGTCAACTGTTCAGCGAGGGAATGGAGGAAGGGGAAGGGGAAGGGGAATTTTTTTGATCTTTGGTTTTGGGTAAAAAGAAGAGAACGGGTAGAAAAAGGAGAAGCCAAAAGTAGATCTGGAATGCTTCTTTTGGAGCTCCTTTTTTTAATAAAAAATAAGCTACTTCTATTTTTTTTGGGCTTTTCAAAATATGTGTTTGGCCCAGCTTCTCCTTCTAAAGGAGAAGATAAGCTAATTTTAAGCTGGGCCAAACACTACCTAAATAGTATGGAAGTTAGAAAAAACACAGTAGTACAATTAGTAATACTCGGGTACCCTTGTTACAAAATAATAGATAGAACTGAGCGAACCTAGACTATGAAAAGATTATTTCTGGTTCATTCGTTCGAAAGCTTAGTAGTAGCATCTAAGTTAAAAACTGTGGAATTTTGGCAGACTACAGATCGTAGGTTTGAATATGACCGTTTTGGAAACCTGCATTGTGAGTACACAGCAAGTCATATGGGACTTTATACATCTTAATCTGCGTAGCAGAAAAAGAGATTCTTTGAAGTCCCTAGCCTTGAATGTGAATGAATTGCGTATTTATCTTATCAATCAGCAAATCAATGTCAAATCAATGTCAGGATCAATCTATATTTTTCAATTGATATGATAAATATGCAGGCCATTGATATGCTAATTATAAGATAGATATCCAGATTAGTCATTTTCCTCATGTTTCACTGGGAATACCTGGTACCGAATGTTACATTTCGGAAATTAGACTGCCATCAATCATTTATTTTTTCTCTTTTTTTACCCCAGGGAAGTGAGAGACTTCAACTGTTAGTTTCAGACTGTTCAAAGTCCTGGAGCGTACTGGCTGAAAAGGAGGAAAATCGGTCTGTGGATCAGTCTAATCTTTCCCCAAAGTCTCCATGGGTAAGTTAAAGACATTCTATTTCTTATATTCGTATAGCTTTTTCATCTCTCTATCCATGGTGTGAATTTCATCAATATGAAAGACTATTATTCTGTCCACAGAGGCAAATGGCTACTAGGCTACTCTTTACATGTTTTATTTCTGTTTGGTGGTTCATTCTTGTCATTCGGTTCTAAATTGATATGCATATCACTAATTTTAAGACCAAAGCAGATGCATGTCAAGCTCAAAAAGTTGACTATTTTTTGTGATTCTTTGCATTTTTCAAATTTGAAAACCAGCTCTTTTCATGAACTCAACTACAAGCCGTAATACTGTAAAACCTCTCCAAATTATAAATAAGAATAAACTCCACATTGAAATAAGTTATAATTTTTTTAGGTCCATTCTTAACGAACTTGCCTCCACATAGTAATAATTATCTGTATATTACAAAAAATATATGTTATATTACATTAAAGGTTTAAGATGAAATAAAATATTTATGCAAAATTTTAAACTTTAAGATGATTTTGCATATTCCCAAACACTAAATATATATACATGTACTAGTTTTTTGAAACCATGTCTATTTCTTTTACCAATGTCTGTACTTTGGATTTTTTTTGAAACCATGTCTATTTCTTTTACCAATGTCTGTACTTTGGATTTGACATGCTCCATTAATTAATTATTAATGTAGTGCATATTTTATCTTTATACCACTTGCATTAAGGATAACTTCGTCAAAAAAATAATTTTTGTAATTACACCTCTATCAAGTTATAACATTCTCATAGTAATAAAATTTGTCTGGTCCTAACATTATGACTATAAAGAGGTTTTATTGTATATGATATGGCTAAAAATGGGATTAAATCGGGACCGTTCGAATCGGGCATGAATCTTAAAGCCCTGGGGTAAAACGGTAATTTCACCTGCAAACGGGTCTGAAATGGGGATTGGGTTTTTCTTCAAAGCCCAATAACCCATAAACGGATCCGTTTTACTGGGTACGGGTCCCAACTCATTACAAACCAGTTCAGAAGGATAAAGAAGAATTCAGATTCATAATTATCTCTAAGAAGTGATCTTAACCGCTTCTATCCATTCACACCGGGAAGTAGAGATATGTTCTTATCTCGAAACGGATCCCTAAAGGCGACTATAAAAACCCCTCTCCCCCCACTGTTACCGGGTAATTAATCTTTTGCCAATCAAAGCTCTTTCATAATCTTCCTGATTACTGACAAAAGCATCGGAGGGTGCGTCGCCGGAATCAACCCCGGTGTTTCGCACTTTTTGCAGGTCAACGGCAGGAGATCACGGTCAAACTACCGGTGAAGTGTGTTCAGGTTTGGCTATTCAGCTTCCCTCGAATCCACAAATCTATCTGTTTGCCCCCATACCGATTTCAGCGGCAACAGATTGACGCCGTCTGTGGGAAACGAAAAAGCAATCCGACCTAACTTTATCAACGAAACTAGTTTCAAGCCATGCATCCAAAACAGAATGGGAAGGTAGCTGTCTCCAGCCGAAGAACCACTTCTCTTCCTCCTCCCCCTCCTCCAGCTCAAGGTGCTCCTCCTCAACAGGCCTCTCCAGGGTCTCGGGGGGCTGCCCAGGGGGGCTCCCGTCGGAGTCGTTCGAAGCAACATCCTCCTCATGACCATGTCGCGGGTCCCAATCCTTCAGTTGAATCTATGGCTTCTCAAAGCCCTCCCGAGCGGGATCTTCGTCAAGTGATTGCCGACCGCCAAAAGGGGATCGACCTCCGAACTCGCCTGAATGGATGGCGAGCCCTTGGAGGAGTCCATCAACCTGAGCACCCAGGGGCCTCAAGAGTCCGGACCCCCTGCCGACCGAGGACTAGAAGATCCCCTCCCCCGAGGAGGCGAAGAGAGTCCCCTCAGCATCATCGGCGGAGAACTCATTCTCCAGTAAGTCGAGCCACACATAGGGACCGCCAAGCTGGAGAGGCACCAGTCACAAAGGCAGAGCTTCAAGACTTTCAAGCGGCAGTCTTACGGGCCACCACCTTCACAATCCTTGTCCTCCTCCATCTCCAAGCTACCATCGTCGCAGCCCTTGTCCACCCTCGTACGAAGATGAGTCCCGGGGCTCGGCAAGATATGATCAAAGAGAAGACTCAGTCTATCGCCATCTCCACGAGATGGAGAGGCGCCTCGGCCGAATTGACAGGGAAGAAGAGCAACGAGCGATAAACTTTTGTCCGAGCAGACCTTCATTCTCCCGCACCATCATGGAGGCCCCCGTCCCAGAGATCTTCAAGCCGCCTCACTTCGAGGCGTATACCGGGGAGTCGGACCCCGCAGATCACATAGAGAGTTTCAAAACTCTCATGATGATCCACCGTGCTTCAGACGCCATCCTCTGCAAGATATTCCCTGCCACGCTGAAGGGTCCTGCGAGAGAATGGTACTCTCGACTCTGTCCCGACTTCCATCTTCTCATTCGATCAGTTCGAAGGGCTCTTCCTTACTCATTTCGTGAGTAGCCGCCGGGCCGAGAAAACAAGTGTATCTCTGGTGACCCTCAACCAAGAAAAGGGTGAACGCCTAAGGGATTACGTTCGACGCTTCACCGCCGAAGTCCGGTCCATTCCCTCCCTCAACCAATCAGTAGCCTCTGCCGCATTCGAGCGCAACGTCCTCAAGGCGTCCTTTGCCAAGAAGCCTCATCGGGACTTCTCAGAACTTCTACTTAGGGTGGAGAAGTACATACGAGTGGAAGAGGCTATCAATTCCTCTGCTCTTGAGGAGTCATCTTCCGGGAACAAACGGAAGAATACGAGCGAAGAAGGGTCCCAAAAATTCCAGAGGGACGGCAATGGCCAGTGCCGCCGGACTCCTCGTTTTGAGAAGTTCACTCCCCTCATTGCTAATATATCAGAAGTTCTTATGGAAGTGGACAAGGAAGGTTTACTCCGCGCTCCCCTAGAATGAATACCCTTGGCAAGAAGAGAAATAAGGATAAGTGGTGCCGCTTTCACAGGGACCACGGCCACGATACGGATGATTGTCGGGCTCTCAAGGTAGAGATCGAAGAACTCATACAGCGGGGACACCTGACGAAGTTTGTCCAAAAAGATGGGGTCGAGCTTCCCCCTGAGGAGCGTACAAATGAACAGAGAGGTACGTCGAGCTTCAAGACTCAGAACCTGGGGTCGTCTTCCACCTCATCCAAGGAGGTCCAGTGGAGGGAGAACCCAGCTCCTCCCAAAGAGGTCTTCACCTTATCGTAGAAGTAGGATCTTGATTTTCAATAAGGCCGATGCTTGTAACCCAGCCAATAGCATGTAATAATGGCTCGCCCTATTGAAGCGGCCACTTAGTTTATCTCAATAAAACTTTATATTTTTTCAATGAAAATTATTGCTCTTGCTTCATCTCTATCTCTCCGAGTCACATCTACGACTCGTTAAATGGTGAGTTCAGAATCCAGTTTCTCCTACATGGCTGCTCCCGCAACTTACTAGGCCCAAAAAAATGAGTTTGGAGTCCAACGCTTGGTTCAACGTTGCTTTAGCCGCTTGCAAACAAGCAAGGGCGGGGCAGTTTACCATTCGGAATTGCTCATACACCTCGTTAACCCCCTATAACAACGAGTTCGGAGTCCAACACTTGGCTCGATTCCGCTTCAAATTACTCGCTTATAAGCGGGTAAGAAGTGGTTCGCCATTCGGAACTGCTCCCACAACCGTTGAATCTCTCTTAAACACAAGTTCGGAGTCTAACACTTGGCTCGATTCTGCTTCAAATTACTCGCTTATAAGCCGGTAAGAAGTGGTTCGCCATCCCGAACTGCTCCCACAACCGTTGAATCTCTCTTAAACGACGAGTTTGGAGTCCAACACTTGGCTTGATTCCGCTTTAAATTACTCACTCATAAGCGGGTAAGAAGTGGTTCGCCATTCGGAACTGCTCCCACAACCATTGAATCTCTCTTAAACGACGAGTTCGGAGTCCAACACTTGGCTTGATTCCGCTTCAAATTACTCGCTCATAAACCGGTAAGAAGTGGTTCGCCATTCGGAACTGCTCCCACAACCGTTGAATCTCTCTTAAACGACGAGTTCGGAGTAACACTTGGCTCGATTCCGCTTAAAATTACTCGCTCATAAGCGGGTAAGAAATGGTTCGCCATTCGGAACTGCTCCCACAATCGTTGAATCTCTCTTAAACGACGAGTTCGGAGCTCACAACTCTTTCTTAGAGTTGCTCCTCAAACTCGTCTCCCAAATGGCTCTCTTCTAGAGCCAAGCTCTTCGCTCCGCTCGCCTCCAAAGCGGACCTCTTCTCAACGAGTTCGGAGCACAACTCTCTCCTAGAGTTGTTCCTCAAACTCGTCTCCTAAATGGCTCTCTTATAGAGCCAAGCTCTTTGCTACGCTCGCCTCCAAAGCAGACCTCTACTCAACAACTCAACAAGTTTGGAGCTCAAAACTCTCTCCTAGAGTTGCTCCTCAAACTCGTCTCCCAAATGGCTCTCTCTTAGAGCCAAGCTCTTCGCTCTGCTCGCCTCCAAAGCGGACCTCTTCTCAACGAGTTCGGAGCACAACTCTCTCCTAGAGTTGCTCCTCAAACTCGTCTCCCAAATGGCTCTCTCCTAGAGCCAAGCTCTTCGCTCCGCTCGCCTCCAAAGCGGACCTCTTCTCCACGGGTTCGAAGCACAACTCTCTCCTAGAGTTGCTCCTCAAACTCATCTCCCAAATGGCTCTCTCCTAGAGCCAAGCTATTCGCTCTGCTCGCCTCCAAAGCGGAACTCTTTTCAACGAGTTTGGAGCACAACTCTTTCCTAGAGTTGCTTCTCAAGCTTGCCTCCCAAATGGCTCTCTCCTAGGACAAAGTTCTTCATCCTACTCGCCTCCCGAGTGGTCCTCTTCTAAGCGAGTTCGGAGCTCAAAACTCTCCCTTAGAGTTGCTCATCAAACTCGTCTCCCGAATGGGCCTTGCGAGGATCCTCCTAGCTCATTTCCTTCGCCCCTAGGAGTGGAGCTCCTCTTCGAAGATTCTGAAGACCAAAACAATCCTTAAACTTCATGAAGACAAGGATGTTGCAGGACTATTTTGACCATGAAGAAGGGTGAATCTTCATCCCACTCCTAAAGCGAAGTTGTAGCTTCGAAACAAGGGGTCGCACGCCCCGATCGGACCTCCGTAGCACCAGAAAAGTGGATTGCAACATAGCTGCGCCGAGCAAGAAAATGGCAAAAACTATTGCCTCATGATTCGCGCCATGATCGTGATCAACCGTCCAGATCTCGACACGTACTTCAGATCTGCAACCCGAGCAACTTGCATTCCGAGCTGCGTATTGGGGAAAAATGACTTCATCATCATAATTCGCGCCTGATCACAATCAAACGGCTCAGATTGCGCCACGACCACAAAACGACAAGATCACGTTTTCTCGTAATCTGAGCCTCTTGCCTCGTGATTCGTGCCATGATCGTGATCAACCGTCCAGATTTCGCCACGTACTTCGGATCTGCAACCCGAGCAACTTGCATTCAGAGCTGCCTATTGGGAAAAAACGACTTCATCGTCATGATTCGCGCTTGATCACAATCAAACGGCTCAGATTGCGCCACGACCACAAAACGACAAGATCACGTTTTCTCGTGATCTGAGCCTCTTGCCTCGTAATTCGCGCCATGACCGTGATTAACCGTCCAGATGGAGCCACGTAGCTCGGATATAAAATCCAAGCTACTGTGCTACCAAACTGCAAAATGACAAAATGTACCTCAAAATCCGTGCTCGGATTCGCCGAACAAGCAAAAAAAAGGACTTAGGAGTTAACGGGTTAACGGGTCGGACCCGTTATGGACCGAAACCCGTTACCCTACTTCACTTTTCCTTCTCCTTCAGCATTTTCCCGCCAAAACCAGAGATAAGAAAAAACCCAACCTCTTCTTCAAAACCCCTGAACCCAAAAGCCTCGATGTTGACCACTCCATCTCCTTCGTCGAAGCCGTCTTCGAGCTCCAATTCACCAAGCTCCAAACTCCTCTCAACCTCCGAACTCCGCCTCCATCCAAGCTCTACTTCCTCCTCTCCTTCGAGCTCCACAATGCCGAACGCCATCTAGCTCCGGTGCTGAGCTCGAAGCTTCGTCGAGCTCCGAATCCACGTCGCCGAGCCGCTGAACTTCGCGAGCTCCCCTCGCCGAACCCATCGAACCGAGCTCCTCTCCTTCGAGCTCCACAATGCCGAGCGCCAACTTCGAAGCTCACCTCCGAGCTCTACTTCCTCCTCTCCTTCGAGCTCCACAATGTTGAGCGCCAACTCCGAAGCTCACCTCCGAGCTCTACTTCCTCCTCTCCTTCGAGCTCCACAATGCTGAGCGCCAACTCCGAAGCTCACCTCCGAGCTCTACTTCCTCCTCGCCGAGCTCGACCACTCCGCTCGTGACCTCCGCCGAAGCACCCCTCGCTAACGCCTCCTCGTCAAAGCCCGGCCGAGCTCCTCTCCAGATGAGGTAGGAGAGGAGGTGAGGTCAGGGGCGCCGCTAGAGTCGAGGATGGGGTGAGGGGCGGGGTCGGAAGCCTCAGTCGAAGACGGAGGAAGAAACAGAGTAAAAGACGAGGCGAAGAAGAAAAGAAAGAAGAGAGAAAGAGCTGGGCGGGAAGGAAAGAAAGAAAGAAAGAATGAAAAAAAAAAAAGTGTGCCACGTGGCGGTCAACGCAAGCGTTGACCGAGCCACGTGGCGTAACAAGGTGGGTCGGCACTGGATTCCGAGCAAAAGGTGTTTCGAGCTGCACAAGTGGAGAAAAACGTTGTCGAGCCACAAGAGCCGTCCGATCTTCTCAAAATTCGTGACACGACATGATCGACGCCCAGAAACGCACCACGTGTCCAGAAAATGATCCGCTTTGTGATACGCACCATCTGATCATGATCGACGTTCAGAAACATGCCACGTGGCTCTGCTTTGTGATGCGCGTCATCTGATCATGATCGACGTCCAGAAATGCACCACGTGTCCAGGTAATATTTAATTAATTAATTAATTAATTTAATTGAATTTATAATTTAAAAAACTCTGAAAAAATATTTAAAAATCGAAAAAAAATAATTAAAAAATTCTAAAAATAATTATTAATCCAGAAAATAATTTAAAAATTCTGAAAAATATAATTATTAAATTAGAATAAATAATTAATATTTTCGATAATGAATTATTTAATTCGGAAAATGAATAAAAAATTCAAAAAAATGAGGAAAAATTCAGAAAAGTCTGGAAAAATCACAAAAAATCCAGAAAATTATGAGGATATTTTTGGGCATTTTACAAGCTCAAAATAATACCGTTACACCTTAAGCAAGATCCAAACTCCCTTAAGAACTCCGATAAAATCTTGTACGCTATTAGACAAACAAAACTACTCCTTAAAGACTGTAGAACTCAGTCTTCAGGAGTGGGGGGCTCGTGATATGGCTAAAAATGGGATTAAATCGGGACCATTCGAATCGGGCACGAATCTTAAAGCCCATGGGTAAAACGGTAATTTCACCTGCAAACGGGCCTGAAATGGGAACTGGGTCTTTCTTCAAAGCCCAATAACTCATAAACGGATCTGTCTTACTGGGTACGGGTCCCAACCCGTTACAAACCAGTTCAGAAGGATAAAGAAGAATTCAGATTCATAATTATCCCTAAGAAGTGATCTTAATCGCTTCTATCCATTCACGCTGGGAAGTGGAGATATGTTCTTATCTCGAAACGGATCCCTAAAGGCGCCTATAAAAACCCCTCTCCCCCACTGTTACCGGGTAATCAATCTTTTGCCAATCAAAGCTTTTTCAGGATTACTGACAAGAGCGTCGGAGGGTGCGTCGCCGGAATCAACCCCGGTGTTTCGCACTTTTTGCAGATCAACGGCGGGAGATCACGGTGAAACGACCGGTGAAGTGTGTTCAGGTTTGGCTATTCAGCTTCCCTCGAATCCACAAATCTATCTGTTTGCCCCCATACCGATTTCAGTAGCAACAGTATACACTAGACAAATTTTAGTGGAAGATAGTCCTCAATCTTTAGTATCTTTGTTTCAGTTATAAACATTCACACCCTTGACAAATCTATCATTATATTGTACTAGCAATTTGCACATGCAATGCTTCACCCCCCCCCCCCCCCCCCCCCCCCCCCCTCCTCTTTTTCGAAGCTCTCACTCTTCACGAATTATCCCCAGGGGCATCAACATTTATTTTATATGACATTTTCATAAATAATTATGTCGTAAATAAATTCGAACTGTGAGGATATTATGACAATTTGGTAATTAATTAGAAATAGATGGTTAGAATAACTCTTATTTAAAAATGTGTGGTTGAGATTATATTAATTAAGTTTGTTTGTCTACAAGTTACACAACTCCAACTCTTGAGTTATAGCAGTAGAGATAGTGATAAGAAATTAAGAATGTTGTCTTTTTTCTCTTAATCACCTATTAGTTAGAAATTTTTTTTGGCGGCTGTAAAAATTTGGTTTTTGTATTCCTCTAATATCTAGTGCATCTAGTGCATAAGTACGCTGCATATACCTTCTTGTTGAACCTTTTAGTTTCTTTTTGTTTCTCAACAGGTTTTGAAACCCTCTGAAGACCTCGAAAAACTTCTTACTGACAAAAACTCAAGTGATAGCATAAGTAGCTGCACCATCTCCAAAATATGCCAGGCCTATAATTTGGAAAAGAATGATGTTCTGAAGTACAACAATTAAAATCCTTAAAAAGTTTAATTAGTTTCAGGTTCATATAATAACGATTGTTGTAACTGGAAAGGACGTTAGAGTAAGTTTGAGAATTATGTGTATTTTTTGATAGTTGAGAATTTTGGTAAGCATCTCTTTTTTTTTAGCCTGCTTTGTTGATTTTCTCTGGTTCGGAATAGTTTTTTTTTCCCCCTCCAATACAGAAATGGCTTTTACTGCATGACAAACCAATTTTATACCAAAATAAAACTATGGAAATTGGAAGGTACTCAAAGATTATCAGTGATCAGGGATATCTATTTATTTCTCTAATATATCTATTCGGCAAAGAGAATTGAAGGTGATATTTAATGCATTTCCAAGCGTATCTATTTAGTAGGAGTAATACTTTCATGATTGGTTTTTAAGACAATCAAGATTCACGATGTAATTTTTTTAACAAACTATTTCCCTAATTACTTGGGTGGTTTTTTTTTTTAAAATCAAGTTGTGAGATAGAGGTGCTTACAAGAAGTTTGAGGAAGTGTCCTTTTTATTTTTTGTGATACAAGAGCCTACTGTCCTTGTATTTTTATTTTTTATTTTAAATGGGGAGTATGTTGTTTTTTCAGAGGGGCCTAAAAAGATTGCCCTGGTCCAAAAGCCATCATAATTACCACTCTTATGATACTAAGATTCATTTAACCATCAATATTGAATATATTTTTGTAACTAAAGTACATTATGACCGTTAAAGTGTGCCATATGAATGTTGAAGATCTATCAAATTGAGCATCCGAGAAATGTTCTATCTAATGTGCGTCTAACATGGTCAAGATAGACTCAACTTCATGATTAAAGTTTACGTTCTTTAGCTCCTATGCAACAAAAACGGTGAAGGAAGGGTGGAAATCATAATTTTGTGCATCAATATGTTTTTGTAGTACATCAACTTTTGCTATAATCAGCAAAACCATCAGTAAAGTGCTTCTTCTATGTTTTTTTTGTTTGTTTTTTTTTTTTGTTTGTTTGTTTTTGTTTTTTTTTATATAAAAGATGACTCACGGCATTGCTTCATTAAAGATAAATAATGAAATATAGTAGTACCAAAATACAACGAAAAGTAGAAGCACAAAGCTCACCAAGTCATCCACCTACATCTCCACAAAATAAAGAGTATTACAATCATAACATAAAAGCAAAGAAATGGAGGATCCGCCTCTAAGCCTCCTCGGTCGTCTTTATCTTCTTCATTGCCCCGGCATAACCTGCCCAATCATGGATGAGACCGAAAATTTTATGCATTGAATTTGGGAATGAAATTAATTGATTGCGAAAGCATAAGGTTCCGATCTAGCCATAGGTTCCAAATTGTTGCTGCTACCGCAATATCCCACGCTGAACTATTCTCTATCCTGATTAGGCTATCCCTGATTCTACCCCACACGTCTGTAGACGAATTAGGACGCTCGTCGCATCCAAACCCCCTACAGATAACTTTCCAAATGTTCCTCGCCTTATGACACATGAAAAAAATGTGTGTAACATTTTCCTCCGCCTCTAAACAGTACTCGCACCTGACATCTATGATCATATTTCTTTTCCTCAGGTTTACTTTGGAAGGATAGCATCGTTAAACATCAGCCAACAAAAAACTTTTACTTTTAGGGGAGTTTTGGTCCCCCAAATTGTGTTTTGTTCTTTGCTTCTTATACCACCGTCATTGACCCTTCCGTACATAGCCGATACTGAAAAATGTTTAGACTCGCCGATATTCCAGCGTCTCTCGTCTGCCACATTGGTCAATTGCCCTCCTTCTACTTGCACAAACCTATTTAGGTCTTCGAACTGCCGAGTGCTCTCAGGTGATTGTAGAGCAGATACAGTCAACCTCAGTTTCCCGTTTCTCCAAATATCCGCCACAAGTGAGTCCTTGTCCTCTGTTAATGCTGCTGCTAGCGGAAATAGGTTATTGAGGGACCTATTCCCGCACAACTTGTCTTTCCAAAATCTAGTATTCTTCCCATTTCCTATAAAGCACGTAGCATTTGTGTTGAAAATTTCTCCTTGGTTAGCCACTCCTCTCCACATAGGTGAAACCTTCCTACGAGCGCTTCTTCCTCCAAAACGATATTTTTTCCTTCTTCGGAATAGATTGAAAGAGTGGCACCACCACCCTTTGTGCTGATTGTAGATCTTCCATCACCACTTGCTAAGAAGAGCTCTGTTTATGTCATGGAGATTAAGAATTCTCAGACCACTGAATTCTTTTTTCTTACATACTCTGCCCCATTTTACCTGGTGGAACCCTTTATTGCCTTCCTCGGTTCCCCTCCACAAGAATCGTCTTCAAAGTTTGTCTATCTTGTTGTTAACCCACTTTGGGACCTCGTAGACTGACATTACATAGGGTGGGATTGCGCTAAGAACCGAATTAAGAAGAGTAATCCTTCCGCCTAATGATAAAAATCGACTCTTCCATCCTCCCAACTTCCTAGCAATCTTTTCAATCAAGGGATTCCAGTCCTCTCTTCCCAACGATCCTGGCCTAATTGGCGTGCCTAGGAACTTAATTGGGAATTCCCCCTTTTCACATCCTAACATGGCGGAGATAGTGTTCGCCGAAATAGACAGGTTCTCGCTAATCGGAACGACACTTGTCTTATTTAAATTTACTGTCAAACCCGACCATCCTTGGAAGCAAGCCAGGGCTGCCTTAACCGCTATAATTTCTTCCCTTATGGCCGTCCCGAATAAGATTCTGTCATCGGCATATGGAAGAATTGTCATTGGCTGTGCCACTCCTTTTATCCGAATCCCCTTTATTACATTTTGCTCTTGAGCCCTCCGAATCATTTCTGTCAGGCCGTCTGCTACAATGGTAAATAGCAGTGGAAACAGAGGATCCTCTTGCCTGAGTCCCTTCCTGCATCTGATTTCTTTTCCATGCTAGCCATTGACATTTATTGCCGATTTCTCTCCTTGTACACACCTTTTCATCCAGGCCCTCCATTTCGCACCAAATCCTTTTAACTCTAGTGCTTCGTCAATGCACTCCCAATGTACCGAATCATAAGCCTTTTCAAAATCTAGTTTGAGTAGGAAACCGTCCAATTTGCCTCTATTTCCTCTGTACACTATCTCGTGTGCTGAAGCTATGCTATCCGTAATGTCCCTTCCACGAATAAAGCCACTTTGTGATGTGCTGACCACATCATGTAAATGGGGTGCCAATCTTTGGGCCAACACTTTTGTCATAATTTTGAACGATCCATTTAGAAGGCTAATCGGTATGAAGTCAGAATTCGAGCACACTTCACCTTTCTTCTGGATCAGAATAATAGAGGCATAGTTAAGTCTGTCCATCGCCGTGTGTTCATCATATAATTCATAAAAGATATTCATTAAGTCATCTTTAATGATTTGCCAATAGTACTTGTAGAACAAGATTGGTAACCCATCTGGCCCTGATGCTTTGTCCTGTCCGAGCTTTTTCACTGCATCCCGAACCTCCTCTTCTCTGAATCTATTCTCAATACCATCACTACCATCTAGCATGGATGAATTCCACATATCCGGGGAGAGAGTGCATCTTGTAGTGGAACTTGTGCCTAATAAGTCGTGATACTTCTTGTCGAGGTGTTCTCGGATGGTCACCTCATTCTCTGTCCACGAACCGTCCACCAGTAAACCGGTTATGTAATTTTGCCATCTTCTTCCGTTTGCCACCTTGTGAAAGAATTTTGTATTTGCATCCCCTTCTTTAAGCTATTGAATTCTGGAGCGTTGTCTCCAATACATCTCTTCCATACTTCCAATCTGCTGTAGCTCTAGTCTATTCTGAACCATCTCGTCTTTTTTCGTGCGCAAAAGATCCCTATTTTCTTGTAAGGTTTCCAGCTCGTAAATCCTATTGGCAAGAGTCTCTCTTCTCAAGTTTGTTTCTCTCTTTTTGTGTATGGCCCAACCTTTTAAATTCCTGCGTAGGCGCCTAACCTTTTCCACCCAAATTCCTATGGCCGTCGTCTCTTTTGTGTTCACGTCCCAAGAATCTTTGATGACTTGCCGCGTCTCTTCCATTACCGTCCAAGCTTTCTCAAGTCTAAAAGGATGTCTTTTGTTTATGATAATCTGTCCATAATCTATCACAAGTGGCAGATGGTCAGACGTGTATCTCGCTGCCGACTTCACTTTTGCCAGAGGGAATGCTTCTCCCCACTCAGTAGACACCAAAATTCTATCTAGCTTTGCCAGAGTGGGACTCCGTTGCATGCTTGACCATGTAAATTTCCTGTCACTCATCTCTAGCTCGAGCAGTTCTAGTTCATCTATAATATTGTTGAAGGACTCCTGCTCTCTGTGGTTGTGGCCTCGCCCTCTGTGTTCATGTTGAAATCTGGTGATATTAAAGCCCTCCTATCACCCATGCCCCCTCCCACTTATTCCTGATCTCCTGGAGCTCTTTCCAATGATCCTTGTGTTGTCTCGAGTCGTAGGTCTGTACACCGTAGTCACCGCATGCACCCAACCGTCACTTCTCCTTCTTAGTCTGATAGACACTGAGAACAGTCCGATAAACTCGTCTATCATTTCAAAAAGTTTCGCATCCGTCGCAGCAGCTATGCCTCCTGAATAACCCTCTGCCGACTTGAATCTCCATTCAAAATCTATCATTCCTCTCAGAGTACGAAATTCCTCCACCGTGGGCTTTTCTATTCTGGTTTCTTGAAACCCGCAGATACTAGGGTGAATCTTATTCAAAGTCACACTGATGGATCTTTTTTTAACTTATTGCCGCATACCTTTAATATTCCAGAAGATGTAAACCATTAAAAACTAATTAGAAACTCCTATATTCTAGACCTCCCTATCCCCTCCCCCTCCCTCGTGTGCCTAAGCGATTGCAATTCTAGATTCCCTTCTAATAATGGCCACATTATCTAGTTGTTCTGATCTATTAGAACCCATGGCTAGACCGTACAGACTAGCAAAATAGATAAGAGTATCATCATTTAATGAATTAAGAACATAGAAGTCGGAGGAACCGATACCTCCACCAAGCGTATCCGGATCCGCTGTCTTTGAAGCTAGCATGGCTATGTCCTCCCTACTGTGCTCCTGACTTCCTCCTTTGTACATCTGATGTTTTCCTTTCCTCTGGTATTTGTTCAACTTCTTGCTGGAACTGCTGCCTATACTTCCCCTGAGTCCTTATCACCATACTCTGTCGTGGTTTCTGAGATGAAGTTGTCTTCTCTAACACCATCTAGAGCTCCTATCATCCCCCCTCTAGAGTCCGGGTCAGTTGTCTGTTGTATCGGTTCGGAGACCAGATTGCATGGGTCTAGTATGCCATTTGTGCTTTGTTCCTGGATTTCAATCGCGTCCAATGGGCCCCCGTCAGTTTCGTTGAGCTTTGGCCCAATTTGTACAAACTCTCCTGCTTTTTTTGTCATAAGAGCTTTCAATGCCACCTTGACAGACTCCTCAATTTCAGCTTCAGAGAAATGCAACCATTTGTTGTTTGTAATTCCCAAAATCTTGCTAGCCTCGAGCCCAAGTGCCCAACCCCATCTTGACGTTTCAGTATCCCGTTATTAATGACCTGCGACCTCGAGACCTCCCTCTTCACCCTCGTACTATAGGTAACGTCAACTGATGGGTTTTTGAACCCAGTCAAATCGCCCTTCTCCTCCGTTAACTTTTCCATAAAATGCGCTGCACAACAGCTGTCAACCGATGGGTCTATACCGTCCTCTTGTGGACCCCGCACATCCCCTTTAATTTGAAATGACCGGTCACGATTAGGGGCGCTAAGAGTGAGCGACTTGGATGCTAGCTTGATCTGTGAGCTTGATGGACGATCAGTATACGCCCCCCCCCCCCCCCCCTTCCCCCATCCAACGGACTTAGCGCGTCTTCTACCTCTCGCCTCTCATCCCTGCCGTCCGAAATTGCATGCTCAGCTCCGACCGTACCTCTGAACGAAACACATTTCTTCGGTTCCACAATCACTTTAACATCATAGATTTTGTTATCGAAGTCCACCATGATCTTCGACGGGATGAAGGCTCTGTCCTCTACTCCGATCTTCAATCGAGCGAACCGTTGACTTGAGTGTACCAACGTACCTCTATCAATCTCGATCAGCACTCCGAAGCTACGTATGATGTTTTGAAAACCAGACTGCACCCACAAGTGGAACGGAAAATTGTATAATCTGATCCACAGCGACGCCATTGAGTCCTGCTTCACCACCCCATATCCGCGAGTCCATTACTTGAGCGTGACAAAGAACTCCATACCTTGTGAATCTCTCCCTTCCAAGCTCTTCGTTTTCAAAGCTTTCGCCACCATTTCTCCATCACTGCAATGAACCAAGAACATCCCCTCCACCATTTCTTGAACAATCCACTTGGGCGATACGGTGGACTGAAGTGCAGCTGCGAGGAGCTCTGAAATGTCTCTCTCCTTAGGGTTGCCAGTTCGTGCCTTCGCCACGATACACCTGTTGTATCTACCCTCGAACTCAGCCATTATTGGCATCGGAGTAACCGTAGCGTGGATCACTTTCCTCTCCCCCGCGGCACTCTCTAGGGTCCTGCTAGCTTCCAACGCGATGGGGGTTGTCACCCTGTTAGTCTCTTTGAAGGTGGAGCCACCGACGCTTCTTCGCCTCGGGCACGCTGTCGAAATGTGGCCACTCTCTTTACAAACATAACAGAACCATTCGTTCTTACAGTTGCTGATGGAGTGTCCAGCTCTTGCACACTTGTGGCAGTTGGATCGAGAGTTAGGCTTCTTCTCACTTGATCCGCTGTCGGACTTTTCGTTTTTACGGCTCCTTCTCCGCCTGACCAAGATCCACTCGGCACCATCTTTATCTTCCTGTCTCCTCAGCACCTCATGGTCTTGTGGTGACGAGCGAAGACGAGCTCCGTCTTCACAGTTGCCCCGAGGTTTGCCTTTGGTGACCTCCGCAAAAGTCCTCCTTTTTCTCTAATGGACTTGCTTCAATATGATCTCTCTCTGGCAACTTGCGGATCTCAGCATGTCCACTCCTGCCTCTCGCCTCCCTGTGGTGGCCTGCTTTCTCAGTCGACCTTCCCACCCGTTCTTCATGTCCTTTAGCACCGCTCAAAAGGTCTCTATGACCAGGTGGTGAACGCCTAGAATATTTTCCCCTTGAGCTGTGACGATCCAGTACCTGAGTAGCATGGTGCTTGCTTGACCTGTTCGCCTCCCCATCCTCCCTCTCGCGCTTGGTCATCGTCAGCGTGCTGTGATCCTTGGTGTGGTCACGGTGACTGAGATGGTGGGAATGGTTAGGGTAGTGCTTCTTCTATGTTGTATGTGTGCTTTACATCTATAAAATCATCTTTTGTTGTGTTCTTTACATCTATAGTATCATCTTTTGTTTTGTTTCAAGATCTTTCTTCTTTCTCAATCTTTAATATATAATGTAAAACTTTATGCCAGGATAAAAAATTAAGTTTAGCCTAGAAGATATAGCTTGACCATAGAATGTGCATTAGAACCACAAGCTAACTGTTGATAATGCTTTGCCAGAAGAGATTGATGTTAAAGTTGACTTGACAAGTGAGCTAGCATTTTACTCAAAGGCTTTCCTCCACATCCAACAATCTATACTTTGATCTGCGAGATATGAACTTGGCCCTCTTGGGAAAATGGTGGTGGAATGTTTTCCACTCCAATGGAGAAGGATCGCAGGATTTCGTTCAGACATATCTACATGGGAATGGGACAAGGAAACTGGGTTTCAAGGTAGGCCCGCACGTTTCCTGGTTCTGGAGAGGTATCGCCAAGGCTTAAGATCCCTTCATTAGCTGTGTGACGTCGTCTATCGGGAATGGCAGACTCACCAAATTCTGGTGGGATAGGTGGCGTGGCGATCACACACTTAGGACTTTGTTCCCTGATTAATATGACCAAGCATCACAACCGCACTGCACGGTGGCTACAGCCCGGAGAATATGCTCCTAGAAACTGGCCTTTATCGCCAGCGCTGGTATAATACCAGCATAGGCTCACGAAACTTCAGACCTATATCGCCAGCGCTGGTATAATACGCTCACAGGGCCCCGATAGGAAATCTTGAGGACTGGAAAGGGATGACACCTTCACTGTTCGGTCCCTTTATAACCGCATTCACTTTAGGGGATGTAGCCCGTGTTGGTCGGGAGTGGTGTGGAAGGCGAAAACCCCGTCGAAAGTTAAAGCTTTCCACTGGCTAGTGCTCAATGACGCTATATTGACTTAGAGAGAACCTAGCGAAACGTCAATCGAATTTAGACTCTACAGGTAGGTTCTGCAATGTTGTCTCTGAAACTAGAGACCATCTTTTTTGGAATGCCCCAGGAGCAAAGCAGTCCTTGTGGAGGTACTTAGCGCCCTGGGGATGTATGAGTACCCTACTAAGTATGAGGAGTTGTGGGTATGACCAAAGTTCGCTACGGAGAGACGAACGATGAGAGAAGCTTGGTTTATCGTTATCGTCGCTACGACCTGAGGTCTTTGGCTAGACAGGAATAATTGGTACTTCTGTGGGACATGTAATAGTATTTCTAGTAATTTGACTCACATTATGCATCTTATTTTTTTTGGACAAATGTGGCTACTGCATCACCTAGAGTGAGGAAAGCGAGCGTCTTCCAGGTGGAGGAGTACGACGATGATGACGTAGAGATTGGGCCGACGCTAGACTGAGGGAGGTGCCCAACACGTCAGATTTGTGTTGTTGATTGATCCCCACCACCCCAGGGTTTTGTTGGGGGGAGTAGAGGCTTAGAGGTTTTTGTTTGTTATGTTGTATGGAGGTTGATACCGTCTTCTGCCCCACCCCCCATGTTTTTGGGGTGGATTTATGTTCTTTTGTTGTTTCGTAGGTTATTGTACTTGGCTCAGTACTCTGAGTTTATTTTATTAACTCCTTATTTTTGAAACAAGGTGACCATACTCCACATTTTCCTTCAAAAAAAAAAAACAATCTATACTTTGAGGCATCCATTGTTTGGCAGCCCCTAGAATATTATGCAAACATGGTGAAGATAAATTTTAACATGTTAATATTCGAAGGAAAGTTCTTAGTGTGGTAAGAAGATTGAAGAGGCTCGGAAGAGGAAGATAGCAAGAGAAGCAAAGACCGTCGAATGGAATTGCTAAGAAAATTCCTAGAAGTGCATCTAGGTTTTGTGTGAAAATATCTAAGTTTTGCATGTTGGGGTGTAGTGTTAGGGAGAGGAATCTCACCACAACTCTCGTTGGGGAATTTCGTCGAACGCTTGTACTACAGTGGAACTGATTAGAGCAATGAGGATGGAGAGGTAGATGAGACAAATCAATCGAACAACTAAACAAATAGATCCACCAATCTAACACAAGCACACGAGGATTTATCCCGGTTAGCTTTCACTTAATTCAGAGGAAAATATGAGGAGATATAATATTCAACTAGAAGTGATTACAAGGAGTTGCAAATTCACTTAATACAAGGAATTAAACTCACTCACCAGGAATTATCTCTTAAGCCTCTCTTTGCAATGGAGAAAATATCAATGAAGTAAAACTCACTCACCAAGAATTATCTCTAAAGTCTCTCGTTGCAATGGGAAAAATATCAATGAAGTACTTCACCTCTCATATTGAAGGCTATTACAATAAATAGAAGAAGAAGAACCCTAAGTTAGTATTGATATCTCAGTCGTCCGATATATCCTATAGAGGAAGTCACTAAATAGGAGCCATAGGATCTGACTTGGAGTTGAAGATAGGGTTGAAAATATCACCAAAATAAAAGCCCAAGAGAATGCTTGTGCCACTGGCGGTCGACCGCAACTTTTCCATCCCGGACCCGAGGGGTGTGCAATCGACTGCACAGCTCTCTGTTGCTGCTTTGTTTCAATCTTCTCCTCTTTTCGACGCTTCAACCTCCATACTTCATCGTCTCTTCTTTTAATACGAACCACGAGTATACAAGACATAATCCTAACAATATTCACATTGGATTGCATACGAGTGCTATCAACATGATGTGATTCTTCATCTCTAAACTCTACTAAACTCCACTTGCTAGACATACTTGTAACGATTGTTTTTTCAGCTACTTGAACAAATCTTCTACCCAATCTCACCAATAAGTATACCCCCTCAAGATCACACTTCAGTAGGCGTTAACACGGAGCTGCCAACCTTTGCACGAACTCTACCTACCCTGAGGCACTCTCCACCTCCTGACGATATTCGAATGTCGTGATCTCGCTTTGATGATGCTAGTTGCGGCAGACTAGATGAACTTGCAGGTATATTGGGAAAAGAATCAACACTTGCACAAGTATTTCAGATTCCCTAAAGTTTGTAGAGATTGTGTTGGCTTGGCCCAACAATTTTCATACCTCTAATCACCTTACGATGACCTTGAAAAACAGATATAACTCCACATCAAGCTGTGTACCTACAACCCCGTGCTTCAAAAGTTTCCAAGAAAATCAGATTCCGTTTCAGTAGAGGAATATGCAAGACTTCCCTTAGAGTGTACTTCTTCCCACATGGCATCTCCTACTTAACTTTCCCCTCACCTCCTACTTCACAAATCTCTCCAGTTCCTGTTCTCACACAACACCCTGTAGTAAACTTATAAGTAAAAAACAACTTCCTCTTGGAGTAAATATGAGTAGAACTCTTTGAGTTAATAAATCAACTAAAATTTACTTCTAAATAATTTGAAATAAGAAGACACAAAAACACCTGATTCAAATGGGTAAACCACATTTGCGGTAGAATTGCCATCATTGGCACTCTTCTGATTCTGCAATTTTCAACAGTCTTTCTTGATATGTCCTGACCTCCTCCAATATCGGCAACAAGTCGATCTTTTTTGCAATGCACTTTGACTTCCAGTTGAAGGACTTTCTACTACTAGACAACTTATGGGAGTAGACGATAATTTCTGAGTCTCCTTCCTAAGTTGATTTTTCTTCAATGCCTTGATTACACCATTCACCGTAATAATCTCTTTGGTAGATTTATCATGTAGCATGGTACCGATCAAATGCTTGTACAAATCCAGCAGTGAATATATCAAGTTGAAAGCTTTATCTTTTTCGCTCACATCCGCGTTGATCGCCTTAAGTTCTGATAGCACCTTATTGAACTCTGTGATGTGATCTTGACGATCAGTACCTTCCTTCATTAACAAAAGGAATAACTTATTCTTCGAATGCATCCGATCTAATAACGATGAACCACAGTAGTCAGCTATGAGTTTTTTCCACAAACTCGGCGTGCTAGTTTCTTCAAGAAATTTGCACTTGACCTCGTCTGCTAATGATAGTCGGATTAGACTTATAACTCTTTTCCAAATATCATCCCAAACATCTTCCTTCATATCAGATGTCTTTTCCTTCTTCTTGATAGCTAAATGCAGATGTTCTTGAACTACGACATCATACATGTCTACCTTCGATGATTGAAGTTAATATTTTCATCGATCTGCTTGATCTTCAAAAGGTTGTGATTTGTCTTCTTTACCAAGGGACTCAGCAACCTGAAGCTCTGATACCACTTTGTTAAGGTGTAGTGTTAGGGAGAGGAATCTCACCACAACTCTCGTTGGAGAATTTCGTCGAACACCTGTGGTGCAGTGGAACTGATTAGAGCAATGACGATGACGAGGTAGATGAGACAAATCAATCGAACAATCAAACAGATAGATCCACTAATCAAACGCAAACACATAAGGATTTATCCCGGTTTGCTTTCACTTATTCCAGAGGGAAATATGAGGAGATATAATATTAACTAGAGTAGATTACAATGTGTTACAAATTCACCCAATACAATGAATTAAACTCACTCACCAATAATAATTTGTCAAGCCTCTTTTTGCAATGGAGAAAATATCAATAATGTATCTCACCTCTCATATTGAAGGCTATTACAATAAATATAAAAAGAATAGAGAGAACCCTATGTTAGTCTTGATATCTCATTCGTCCGATATATCCAGTATAAGATTTCACTGAATAGAAGTCGTACGATCTGACTTGGAGTTGAAGATTGAGCCAAAAATATCAATGAAATAAAATCCCAAGAGAACGCTTCAGTCGCTGGCGGTCTACTGCACCAAAGTGCGGTCAACCGCAACTTTTCCATCCTGGACCGGAGGGGTGTGCAGTTGACTGCACAGCTCTTTGTTGCTATTGCTGCTGCTGCTTTGTTTCAATTTTCTCATCTCTTCGACTCTTCAACCTCCGTGCTTCATCGTATCTTCTTCTAATATGAACCATGGGTATACACGACATAATTCTAACATTGCCAACAAACTTTGTTATTAAATAACATATTAACTATTTGAAATATGAAATTGTAATATATGAGTTAATTTTAATTATCTTATGCAGTAGATATCAAATAAACATGTATTTGCTTCAATTTGTGACCTTGCTCGAGTCTTTTATATATTAACTTTTGTGGACTTACCGTTGTTGTTTAAACAACCAAGAAAATGTTCTAAATTGGTGGATGCTATAGAATCTCCTCATTATCATTTAATATATCATCTTTTTCTAAACAACATTAAATGAAAAAAAGTTTATAAATTGGAGACGATCGTTGGTATAGGAAGCACACTTGATAGCTGTCTTACTACACCAATATTACTCTAAAGGTCAAATTAGTCAGGCTTGGGCAAGACGTGAGCAACTGCAAGTTAGTTGTCTATCCATATCTAGCTACCTTAAGGGGTGTTTGGTTGCACGTAAAACTTTTGTAAAGTTGTAATATTACTGTAGAGAAAAGAAACCTGTAAAAATGAGTTCCGAAAAGGTGGTTTGGTTGGATGTAAGATTACTGTAGCTGGAATAGTTTTCCATGGAAGATTAGATTTGTTTGAGTTGTTAGAATACTGTAGCGAAAATTATTTTAAAATGCTCTTCAGTTTTTGGTTTTATTTGAAATTAATATCAATTAATTATGGTTTAAACTAATTAAACTAAATTGATCTTAATTAAATTAAACGAAAACAAACCGAAACTCAAAAAAATCGAAAAAAACCCCGAAAGTGAAGCTTAAAAAAGACTCAAAAAATAAACCGAAACTACCCCCCCCCCCCCCCCCCCCCCCCCCCCGCGCCAAATAAAATAAAAATAAAAAAAACAGAGAAAAAAAGAAGAAGAAAACAACAACCAACTTGAATATGTGGGACTTTTTAGTCCCACATTGGCTAGGTAGGGAGAGAGAGAAGATAGTTTAAATAGTGTTTTATTTCTTATCTGTATGACAAAGCCACTTTAGAGAGAGAGAGAGTGAGTGAGAGAAATATATAATAAAATAATTGTGAACAGTGTTCTCTGAGAGTTTTCAAAGCAAAAATCGTCGAAGGGTGTTGTTCGCTCGATTTGGGTTCCTGCAGTCCACTTCGGGGCAACCAAACTGCCCCTTAGCGAATAGCAAACCAAAAGTCCATGATTTTTATTGAAGTACAATTACATGATGCTTTTTTTTGGAAGTATACAATTACATGATGTTAAGAGGATACTTGGTTTTGTTGTTGTCAGTCTTACAAAAGATGTTATAGGCTGTCATGAGCATCAAGTTATGTGCACTTGGTACACGATAAATTTTCGCTAATATCATTGAAAATCTTGAGGGTTTAGTCGACAATGATACATATGGCGATACGAACACATCATAATTCATTAACGACTAATGGGTGGCTTGTTTGGAATTAGTATATTTTCGGTGGCCTTTCTGAAAAGAAACCCTAAAAAGTTGTTGTTGATGGTCTAAAGGAGTCAGTGAGATGTCCTAGATGTGGCAACAGGGTCGAAGATATGAACCATATTTTATTCAGTTGTCCTAGGACCATGTTAACGTGAGAGGTTCTGTGTCTAGGTTTTGGGAGTATAGAGATACTAAACTCGAGTATAGAGGTGTGGGGACGGTGGAGAGAAAACATAGTTAGAAAGAACGACATAACAATTTGGGACATTTCAGTTGCCACTACCATGTGGGGGTTATGACTAGACCGTAATGAACTTTGTTTTCGCAATACTACTAATAGATTCCCGGTTATAATGCATAAAATCTTTGCTTATATTCACGTTTGGGTAGGACAGACAAGAGCAAAGAAGTGGTTGCGAAGGAAGGAGGAGGAGTAGCGCATGAATGGAAGGAACGTTCCGCAGGATGGAAGGCTCAGTTCCTATGTATCTTCTTTTGATTGGTCGATTGTAGTTGACCATTTTATCATTAGAATTATGTAGGTTTTGGTGTAATACTAGATTTGCCCGTGGGCACGTGCCTACGACACGTCTTCGGAACGATACAACACAGGAAAAGCCGTGAAAACAGTAAAACAACAATTATGTAGTTCAAGTTTGAATAGTATGATCATAATTAGTTGTAAATAAAAGTCCATGTTTCTATTAGTAAATGAGGGTGTAAAATCTAATTTCTTAGAACTTTAAGGGTGGAAAATGATGAAATTTAACTGTTGAAAAGATATTTATTATTTTCAATATAACATCTGCAATAAAAAAAGCATAAAAATTCTGAAAATTTTACAAACCTGAAATCTTAAAATCTAAATTTCTAAATAAGTTAAGAAAGAATGGGAGAGAGAGAAAGAGAGAAATATGAAAAAGTGAAAAGAGAATAGAGAGATAGTAATAAAGCAATGAGTTTTTAAGTTTTGGGGGGAAAAATTTAATTTTGGGTTTGAAATTTTAGACGGAAAAATATGTTTTGTGAGAATCAATCTAGCCCATTGATTTTATGGAAGATTGAATGAGAGCCACTTGATAGCTTTCTTTGTAATTTATTATATAGATATACTATCTATTTCGTTAATTTTTTTTATTAATGGAGCGATAACGATATCATATTTTATCTTTAAAAAAAGAGTCAATTAATAAAGAATAAAAAAGTAACTTTAGCAAATATTTTTATTGTAGCCAAATTTTAAGAGGGAAACAGGAAACTGCAGTTTTCCAAAAACTTCTTCACTAATCAGTAATCACTGCTCCATTTTAAAACCCTAAAATTTATAAATCCCACCAAAAATTCCCAAATTCTCCGTCTCTCTCAAACCCTAATGGATGCTTGCTCTCTTCTGTGTCTGAGATCCGCAATCGCACCTCGATCTCCCTCCTCCTTTCTCCCCTTCAGAAATCGTTGGATCGCTCCAATTTCGACATCCACCTCTTCGTCTTTCAAGCCCGTGCAGTGCGCGGTCCGCTTTCGCCCCTGCATCGACATCCATAAGGTAAACCTTCTTCCATTCCTATTTGTATGTTCTCGTTGCATTGCTAATATTTTAACTTAGTTATCGAATTTTGAGATGTAATTAAATTAAAATTAAAGGTATTACAATTAGGGGAAAGTAAAGCAAATTGTTGGGTCGACACTTGAAGATTCAGCTGAAGGAAGCAGCAATGCTCTGATAACCAATTTTGAATCAGATAAGTCACCTGCCGAATTCGCAAATTTGTACAAGGAAGATGGACTCACTGGTGGCCATGTGATAATGCTTGGTTCTGATCCCGCGAGCAAATGTGCTGCAGTTGAAGCTTTACATGCATATCCTGGTGAATTCGCGTGATCAAAAGTTTTCATATATTGGTTGATATTCATTTCCAGTTTATACTCTGATTTATGTAGGTGTGTTATTATTTCTAGTTACTAAGGTGCATTTTTGGCTGTATGGACTAGTATATTTTAAAACAGTTGATTTTTTTCGCTTATCAGAAATGAACAGTAGATACAAAAGGGAAATGCCCAAGAAGTGTTATACACTTATTTGTCCGAAATGGCATGCTTCACAGTTGAAGTTTCTTGCAACTCTCACTCTTATGGGATTCTGGGTAAAGGAAGTTGAGGAGAGGAGTAAGTGTGTGTAGTCAATTTTGAGGGGTGTTTGAAATTTCTTAAAGGTAGATTTTGAAGATTTCAAGGAAACATATGAAAATAGCAAAGCTTTTTAAGGGTGTATATCTGAAAATCCTTTTGAAATAAGGAAAGAGAAATGAAAGGAGGACATGCTATAGTCAGCTTTCTTATAGTTGAGCAGCTTACCTCAGTCTTATAATCGTGACTTCCTGTGATAGGCCGATACTTTACATTGGAGTCAATGTATTCAGCTCAACAGTCTATCTCTACTGTCAGATGATTTCTTAAACATAATTTTGCACTTGTCTTCGGATACTGTGTCCATTTAAAGCTGATTTTATAGAACAATACAGTTGAAATTCACACTGCTTGAGAACCTCAAAACATCGAATGTTCTATTAGTTTTAATAACCTTTTCAAATTAACTATATAGTAATTTGCTTACAACTTCTCTTTTTATATCTTACATTCACAAGTTATTATTGCTTTAAGGGAGGATGCAAGTCGGTGGTGGGATCAATCTGGACAATGCTCAGAATTGTCACAGCTTCACTTCCAAGTTTCCTGCACTTGACTCTTATGGGATTCTGAGAATAGGAGTCATTTGAAATATCTTAAATGTGGGTATTGAAGATTCGAGGGGAACATGTCAAGATATAAGGGTATATATTAAAAGGGAAAGAAAACTTGGTGAAGGATATGATGTAGCCAACTGCCTGAGAGTTGAGTAGCTTACCTCGGTCGTATAATCCCTACCAGTGACACACTGATACTTCACATTGCAGTTAATATATTGAGCTCAAAATTTTATTCACTAATCACATGATATAATATGTAGAATTTTGCACTTTGACTTCAAATACTGCTTATAAGCGGATTTCAGTAAACAATATGGTCAAAATCCACGGCTTGTGAACCTCAAAACATCTAATAATTTATATTAATCATAATGACTTAGTCAAATTAAGTAACAGAATAATTTGCTTGCAACCATTTTTCATTTAATATATTTACAAGTTATAATATCTTCCAGGGGGAATGCAAGTTGGTGGTGGGATCAATCTGGACAATGCTCAAAGTTATCTAGATGAAGGAGCCAGTCATGTCATTGTTACATCGGTAAGAAGTATTTTCTTTTAATAACATTAATTGGACATTAGTTTCATCTCTGTCTTCTATAAAATATACTAATATAGAATATCTATGGAATATTTTGAGCATAACTTAGAATATCTTTCACACACTACAACACTAATAGTCTTCCCCGACGTTTTTTTTGGATTCCCCGACGCTTATAAATGCCGGTGTGACCCGTACTGCGTTTTTGAAAACGCCGGTACAAATGCCGGGAAAGCGAGCGTCATGGTAGAGTTGGGGTCTATACCGGTTTTTTTTAATATAAAATACCGGTATAGATTGAACCTATCCCAGTGTTTTAAAAACGAGTAGAGGTATTTTCATTTAACCACGTTTTCTTACATCCTAAGATTCACAACTTTATTAAAAAAGAAACAAACTCAAACCCCCAATTCAACAAATATATGTAACTTCAATCAAACATAACCCCTCAAGATATACCACTTAAGAACATTAAACATTTCTAATATATCACATAATTTTTTTTAACTATATTCATGGAACCACCCTAAAATCTATAATTAAGGTCTTAAAACAAATAAACTCTAAAACAATTAACTCCAAAATAAATAAATAAACAAAATTTAACGCAATATCAATTAAATTTCAATACAATTAACTCTATTCATACAGCCCTAAAACACCATTGTGGCAATTATATAAAACACCTTTGTGGCAATTGATCAAACACCTTGTGTTCGAGTGTAATTTCGGTTCAAATATAGTCTCTCTTGGATCTTTTTTTCTGTTCAAGGAGATGATGGTGTAGGTGGTGTGCTGTTGAGAGGAATTGTGCAAAGAACGAGGGAGGGTGTTGTGCGGTTGGGATGAGAACAAGAAGAACAAGAAGACACTTGGCAGTTGGTTCGTGGCTAAATATTAGTAAAAAAATGACCAGCACAATAATAACTTTTATATTTTACACATGATAAATGATTAAAGCTCTAGAGAAGAATTAATTTTTATACCACTCACAGGGCCGTAAGTTGTCGAGGGGGTGGGACTACGGGGGGCGACAGCGGGGGTGAGAGCGAAGTGATCAATATAGAGAGGGAGAGCAGACGGCTACGATGGGATGAGCTTCAATCGGGAGTTTTTTTGGGGGGGGGAGAGTGAGTGAGCGGGATCGAGAGACGGCGACGGCGGGAACAACGATGGCGGAGGAGATGGCGGGCACGGCGACAGAGGGGAGGAGGCGCAATGGCAAGCGGCGGGAGCGCGCGAGAGATGGAGGGAAAGAGAGGAAGTTTTTAGAATTGGGAGATAAATATTAGGGTTCAAAAGATTTGGGGATTTTATCCTACTGCGACATTTTAGATTAAAAACGCCGGTATAGACAACACCTATCCCGGCGTTTATATTTCCAAAATTATAAACCTAATTTATGATCCTAGCATACCCCAGTGTAGGGTTGGCAAACGGGTTGACCGGGCCGGATCGGGTCGAACCCGTCCGGGTTGGAACCCAACTAGGACGGGTTCGGGTCGGGTCTGAGTGGCAACCGGGCCGGGCCGGGTCGGAATTGCAAAAACGCGACCCGCCCAACCCGCGAACCCATTCGGGTCCAACTCGGGTCGGGTCGCAGGTTGGCCCATCTAATTTTTTTTATTTTTTTAAACTTATTTAAATTTTTTTTAATAATAATAATAAAAATGAAATAATAATAATAAGAATCAAAGAGTGAAATTGCCAAAAAAAAATGAATATATTATTAATATGATTTCAACTTATATAAGTTTCCCAATTTGTAATAAGAAATAAAGATTTTCTACAAATTTGTTTTATACAATAACAAATTTCTTCGAATAATTTCAATTATCTTCATTTATTATCCCAATTTTTCATAAAAAACAAAAATTTTATACAATTTTTTATACATTTACAATTTTCTTCAATTTGTTGGTCTTCAATTTGTTGTTGTTGTTGTTGGTCTTCAATTCTTCATGTTGGTTGCTATTGTTGTTGTTGTTGTTGTTCTTCCGGCGAGTTGCTTCCACTTGTAGATGTGTCGAACGCTACTCCTTGAGTCCTATCTTCGGTCTTCATTCAGTCTTCCGTGCAGACGAGCATCTCTAACGATTGGGGCTTCAAACGATTCCTGTAATCGGTTAGAACTCTGCCACTTGTAGAAAATTCACTTTCTGAAGCAACTGTAGAAACGGGGAGTTAGTAATTCTTTAGCCATATATTTAAGAATACTATAAGTATGTTTATGGTCTTTCCACCATTGCAAAATATCTAGTGAAGAAGTAAAACTTTCAGAATCTTGTTGATTATACCAATGTAATTCATTTGGTTGATTAGTCCTAGCTTTTTTTTGATTGAATTTTTGCAAGTAAATTAAATGTGGCATCATCTAATTTATTCTTATCCTTACCTGTAGAAGTAGCAGAAGAAGAAGTAACTAAAGTTATAGTCCTGCTGGAAGAAAAACTTCTATCATAAAAATCATACAAGTTATTTAATGTTGCTTCAAATTTAGCTAAAAATGTTCCCAAATCAATTTCAAAATCTTCTTCCCCAAGTAAATTAAAAAACATTTCAATCAAACCCTTCGTACCTTATAATTTGATACGAGGATCCATCACAGTAGCAATACAATACAACACAGGAGGAGGATTAAAATACTTCAAAATTTTGGTGTATGCAAGTTTCACAATATGACCAATAAAAGCATCATCGATCATTTCTTTGAAAGTTTGCATCATAGTAACTATGGAAATAAAAATGCTACTAGAAGTAAATTCATAAGATTTTGAAAATTTGAAAGTTGCGGTTTTAAAAGGTTCTAAAAATTTTAACAAAGATTTGGCATAAAACCAAGCTTGGGGACTCATTTCAAAATTTGGCATATTTTTTGCCATACAAAAATCATTTATACATGCTTTATATTCAGTAACAACATGTAGCAAATCAAAAGTAGAGTTCCATCGGTGTTTAACATCCTTTGGAAATTTTCTAAAATGTACATTTTTAAGCCTACACCAAGCTTTCCATTCTTGAAATATAGGGCCACTTAACGCAATAAAATGTACGCAATTTCTAACATTAACTATATATGGTTCAGCTATTTTTAATGTATCTTGAACACATAAATTTAAAATATGACATGCACATCTAACATGAAAAATATTACCAGATGGAGGGTTTAATGCGGTTTTTGGTATACTAATTGATGCATTGTTGTTAGATGCATTATCAAAACTTATACACATAATTTTATCACGAATATGAAAAATATCACAAATTTCTAAAATACGATTTGCAATTTCATTACCACTATAGGGATAGGGCAACGCGGCAAGTGATATGATTCTTTTTTGAATAATCCAATCACTGTCGATCCAATGACAAGTTATTCCCATCATTGGAATATTGTTGCAACCCGTCCAACAATCGGAAGTTAAAGAAACTCTACAAGTTAAACTCTATAAAATGGCAATCAAAGCTTCTATCATTTCATTGTACATTTTAAAACAATTGGATTTGCAAGTATTCCTAGGGATTCTTTTAAAATGGGGGTTTAATGCAGTTTGATTAAAAGTTTCTAAGTCTCTACTATCGGAATAGGAAAATGGTAACTCTTCCTTGATTACTAGTCGGGCCATTTCCCGACGAATAAGTTTGGGATCATAAGAATGGCTATCCACTACACCGGTTCTAGGGTGGATTTTTTGTTGGCCGGATAGGTCTACAAGAAGTTTTTTTTTGTACATTTTGAATGTGTCGTTTTATTGTACCCGTCCCTTCACCCTTCTTCCATTTGTATGGCTTCGAACATGTTTTACAAATTTTTTTACCTACACCGGATTTACTTCGTCCGGAATATAATCATAAAATTTGTGTCAATCACTAGTTTCCCTCTAGTTTTCCTACTACTACCCGGTTGTATTGTTTCGGTTGCTTGTGTTTGTGGTCTTCTTCTATGTCTATATCTCCTACAAACTCATCGTGTGTAGCAATATGTTCGGTCATATGGTACTCTTCGGTGGGTTCAATTTGTGGGACAATTGGAGGCCTACGAGAATTACCGGTGGAATCTTGTCCATTTGACTACGGCCGCTACCTCGTGATCTAGACATGTTGATATAGTAGTGTATGTCAAAAATTTACATACAATCTAGGCGAGATAAGTTTTAAAAAAAAATCTAGAAAACAATAGGTGGGTTGTGAGAGAGAAGATAAAAAAACCATTAAACAAACATGATACAATAAATTTACACTACAAAAAAAAATTATCAAGACAATAAGAGGGTTGTAAAATTTTGATACCGTACTTCGCGGATACTCGTATATAGAATGAGAGCGAAAATAAAAGTAGAAGTAGAAGTAGAAATCCGGACTCGTATATAGAAAGAAAGATAGCTTCTTTGTTGGAGCCTTGGAGGAGTTGAAGACTTGAAGTAGACGTAGTTGAATGTTGAATTCGATACGATCGTAATTTGTCGCTTCTATGTTGTATGGCTTCTTTGTTGACAAACTTTAAAAGAATTGAGATTGAATTGAGTAGTATTAGTAGAGAGAGTAAGAGAATAAGGTGTGAATTTTTTAGAGGGGTTTAAGGGGTATTTATAGGGGAAAAAGAAAAAAAACAAAAAAATACAAAAATAAAACGGCTAGAACAGAGCCGTTGCTCTGTTTTCGTCCGTTGGACCCGCAGGTCGAACGGTCGACCCACGCGGGTCGAACGTTTGGCCCGTACGGGTCTAACAGTTCGAAACCCGCCGGTCGACCTGCGGGTTGGTGGGCGGGTTGACTACTGTTCACGGGTTGGCGGGCCGGGTTCAACGGGTTGGAAATCCATATTACTCGATCCGGGTCGACCCGCTTAGGCTTGCGGGTTCGACCCGGACCCGAACCATATATTCACGGGTCGGGTTTGGCGAGCGGGTCGCGGGTCTGCCCGGCCCGGTTGCCATCCCTACCCCGGTGTGGCTACCAAAACGCCGGGGTAGCTTATAAATGTTGTAGTGACATTCTTATTAAGTTTCAAGATTTGGAAAAGAAAAAATGTACATACATATATCAAAATACTGCCAATTAATTTTGGGTTCCTGGGGTCCTACATGCATACCTTCAGGCATATTTTTATCACGCATTAACTTTTCAGTTCTGAATTGCATCTTATGCTGTGAACCAAATAGAAAAGCATCTGAACATGCAGTCAGAGTCCCATCACTGAATTATCATATTGATGATAAAAAGTTGAAATTTGGCTTTTTTTTTGTTGCTAGAAATTGAATTAAGTCTACTGACCACATGGGAAAGGGGTTAACTCCATGAGTACCGGGTTAGACCCGAATCAAATAAGCAACAGAATTGACTGTTTGGATTTTGTTTGCAATCTCTTCTGGTTCTATCCGTCTTATGCATGTATCCATTGTGTTTGTTTTAATGAACTTCTTCAATAAACAGTATCCTCTAAAAACTGTTTAAATGACAGAATTATTTTTCTTGTACTGCAGTATGTTTTCTGTGATGGGAAAATGGACCACGAACGCCTTAAACAACTTGTTCAGATGATTGGAAAGAAGAGGCTCATTTTAGATCTTAGTTGCAGGAAGAAGGTATGGAAGTTCTACGTTAATTTGCATACATTACTTTTATTATTTCCATTTACTGTATAAAAATTACAAGATGTGTACTCTTGGAATTTGTGTGAAGAAAGTATAAAGTGAATGATTATTGATTGGTAGCTGGACGATATTTTAATTGTTTTCTTGCATGCTTAATGACAAATAGCCTCTCCTGCAAAGTGAGATGCATGCTTGTAACTTTTAAATTTTACATGTTTTTGGCGTGCATCAAGGTTTAAAGGATTTTCCTACCCTTGGACAAATAGTCACCCACTTTTTGGGACAGTGTTACCTTGAAAGATGATAACCTACAAAATGCAGCCAGTATGATTTGTATGCAAAAAAAAAGCAACTTATATTTCTCGGATTACTTCATCGTTGCCTATTCACCTTAGACACTTGGTTTTATTGGGCAAAATACTTCATTATCTTGTTCAAGTTTTTAGCCGACCCCAACTAGTTGGGAAAAGGCTTTGTTATTATATCTTGTTCAAGTTTTTCTGTATTTGCAATTCCTGTTTTTCCTGCACTGAACAGGGGATCATGTCATTTTTCAGTTTCTCCATTTGTTATTAATTGGTATACTGCAGTAATCATGTCATATCTTGACATTAATGAATGATCAGGTAGAAGAGTGAATAAAAATCTCTAAAACGAGAACATAGAAGAAAAGGGAAAGAAAAAAAATCCCTCATATGCCACTGTTTTAATTTGAATCAAAGCCACGACTGAATGTGTTTTATGCTGGACCCTAATTCACCATTCAAATAGCGAGAGGGGTAACTCCCATTCTTCCTTCAGATATTGACCTCACACCCATTTGTGTGTCACTACCAACACCAATAGAAAGAGTAAACTACTATACTGAGAAGGTGAGAAGCATAGATGGTTATAGACAAGTTGCTCATTAGAGCTTCCCCATCATCATTTGGTTGTCATAAAAATAGTCGCTATCAAAATGGGTTCTGCTATGCAGCACGAAGGTAGCATGAAAGAGGTTCTATGCCCTGTTCGTGACCTGACATTAACACTCTCTTATATGGTCCAAGGATCCCATGGACGAGATGGGTTTCTCATAATCCTAACTGACACTTCGGTCATTGGTGCCCTCAAAATTATCGTTCACATCATTATAACGTCTACAAGAAGGGGCAGAAACAGATTTGGAATTAGGGATTACATTCAATTCTGAGCGACACAAAACGTAGAAAAGAAACAAAATACAATTCTCCAATTATTTCCATGTTATTCTTTTTCCTAAATTAATTTTTTTGATATTTTTCAATAAATTTGAGTGAGGACGGAAGTGGTATTCTCTTGAATTTTTTTTATGGTCATACATGCTTGTCTAACATGGTTTTGGATGACCTACGTTTGTAGTTTTAAGCCTCTTTGTTATTTGCAGAACAGTAAGTACGTCATTGTCACTGATAGATGGCAGAAGTTCAGTGATTTAGTGTTGGATGAGAAAAGTTTGGAATTCCTTGCCATGTACTGTGATGAATTTTTAGTTCACGGAGTTGATGTTGAAGGGAAAAGGTAATTTTTTGAGATACTTTACACTCCAATGTTTTCTTAAGTTGCATCCAGATAAATTATCTGTCCAGATTGAAAATTATAGGCCAGTATAAAATTTGAAGACGATACTCTCCCCTAAAAGATTCATGTTTTTGTTTTGAATATTTTTTCCGGAGTAAGGCCGATAACATCAAAAAGTTCAGCATAGGATAAATTCCGAGCATCATTATTAATAAGAGATGAGTAGATGACCTTCCAACTTAAGTCCCATGTGCCATCGCAAATTTCATAAACTTTACCCTTTTCTTAAGGAGTTTTCCTGTCCACCACATTTTCAGTTATATCATTATAGGAAATTAGGGCTGTGGTATGTCACTATGTCCTGATAAAGATCTGGAGGACAGCAAAATTGTTTATAGGGGTATCCTCCTATAGCAAGATGGGAAAAGACTCATGTTCCAATGATTTAAAAGACAAAACGGACTTCTTGCTCCTAAGAGTACTTTTCAGTATGAGACTGAAAACAATGTCTAAGCTATCCTCTAACTAATATGGCAACTGAATGAGGGATTTATATGGATGTAATTCACCTTCAATATTTGTGCCGGTCCTACACTGGTAATGTCACTAGAGACATGAAGGCTATAACATCTAACCAGCACCGATATCTAGAATCCGTGCAATTTTTTTATTTTGGCAAGTGGCAACCAAGTGTGCAAGAATTCAGGGCTGAACCATTTACAGTTCTCAGGCTCACAATTTCTGTGTTTACACATAGTGCAGTTCTATCTTTCCATGTAAAGCCCAGAGCACTGAAGCTAGCAACAGAACTCCAAGTTTCTTTGAAAAGCATTTTATAGTCATTTTACCAAGGTTGTAAACGGCGTCAGGCGGTGGCGGTTCGGCCAAGGACCGCCTACCGCCTAGGACGCCTAGGCGGCGCCTAGGCGTTTTGTTTTTATTTTTTAAATATTAATATATTAACCTTTTAAAAGTTACATTTCTCTATTTTTGCTTGTAGTCTAAATCTTTTTGTGAAGTTGGAACTTTGGTGCTTGTAATTTAAATCATTTTGTGAATTCTTTAATCTTTATCCTAATATGATTGAATGATTCTTAATCTTGACAATGGAGGTTCCAGGGATGAAACAAACAATTTATTGGAGTTATTGCGATCAAGGACAACTAATTTTCCTGAAGAAAATGGCCAGGTCATGGGATTAAATGCATCACAATTCACAAGTGATGCTAGGCCAGAATGATTTTAGAAGTTTAATAACGATTATGGTGTAAACTTTAGATTCATAATGACATAAACAATAATCAGTCATATAAAATTTCAAATATAACATGAACTAGTAACACCTTAATGTAAAGATGAAGAGGCTTTTTTCTGTTGAAGATGAAGAGGCTTTTTTCTGTTGAAGATGAATAGACTATTTTAAAGAATTTGAAAAAAAAATTACAAAAAAATCTGTCAGCCGCCTGATCCGCCTCAGCCGCCTCGGCCGCCTAGGCGCCGCCTGATCCGCCTCGGCCCGCCTAGGCACCGCCATATCGACGCCTTGTATGCCTAACTGCCATCTCAACGCCTAGAGTACCGCCTATTGCATATGCGGTTCGTTCTCCTCTTTTTGAGCGCCTAGGCGCCGCCTAGGCGTCCGAGGCGGACGCCATTTAGAACACTGCATTTTACTGTTCACTCCACTTTCACTTTTCTGTACTGCAAATTGTGCCTTTTCTGCTCTTTTCTCAAATTTCCTTTTTCCTATTGTGATATTTTTGACAGGCTAGGAATTGATGAAGAACTCGTGGCTTTGCTTGGTCGTTATTCACCTGTAAGTTTCACAGTTTGAATTTTGGTCGTAATCTTTGTTTTAATTTGTTGTTTACCCACATAAATAATCATAAAGTAATTCGGGAGGAAGAGAGAGATTACAAAGAGTAAACTTCCTTTCATATTCTTCTTTCAATATGGAGAAATTCAAATCCTGGTGAAGCATATAAATCAAAAATCATATCCTTATCTTATTGTTACCACTCCCTTTCAGTAACAGAGTAAATGATTGCCTTCTCAGATACCAGTGACATATGCTGGTGGAGTCAACACTATGGCCGACATGGAGACAATAAAGAACGCGGGCACAGAGCGTGTGGATTTCACTGTTGGAAGTGCTCTTGATATATTTGGAGGTGATCTTTCTTACAAAGAGGTCGTTGCTTGGCATAACAAACAAGCCGCGATGGTAACTCAGTAGCTTCTACTTTGAATTTCCTCTTGTAATGCAAATTGTACAATTTCATTTCTTAAAGAAACAAAATAAAATGAGTGCTGTCTTGGACAAACATGTCTCTATATCAGCTAAGGCTGGCCGGGCCGGGCTTGGGCTTGGGCCAGACTTATACAAACCCGAGCCCGATTCCCCAATA
This sequence comes from Hemerocallis citrina, assembly GCA_017893485.1. Lineage (NCBI taxonomy): Eukaryota > Viridiplantae > Streptophyta > Magnoliopsida > Asparagales > Asphodelaceae > Hemerocallis > Hemerocallis citrina. Next base: position 24,170,805 of record CM030362.1, on the reverse strand, counting down.
TTTTTTAGGGTCCTAGCCTAGCCTGATCTTGGGTCGGGCTGCTAAATTCCCAAGCCCAGGTCCGAATAAATGCAAAAAGCATGAGCCCGGCCCAGTTCCTTCAAAAGATGGTGAACGTGAAAAAGATTGGAGAAGATTTATGATGAAAAATTGATAATCAAATACAAATATTAAGTTCAACAAACAATAAAATATGGACTCTTCATTAAAATCAATGACGAAAATTTCCCATGCTCCTCTTGGAGTTCTAATAGACAGAGAAAAGGTATTAGCTCATTTTAGGTATATAAAAGAGTGAGATTGATACACACATTTAGAGACGAAAAACATTCAGAATACATGTTGTATTGGTATATTCTTTTTGTAGGAAAAGGTTATATCGATATTGAATGTCTATACCAAATACCAACAGCCTGATGACAACAAAGCCACATACTACGACTAGCTCTAACTTAGTGAATTATGGTTTAGCCAAAAAAAAGGTTCTACTGATATGACAACAAAGCCAATTATTGTTAAGCCCGTGCCAGACGCATACAAACCTGAACCCTTCCCAAAAACTAATTCGGCTTCACCCTTTGAGCCCGGGTCCGAAATTTTTGAAAAATTTCAGCTCCATACCCTACTAAAAATGGGTCAGACTTGGTTGGATTCGGGTCAATTGCCAACCATCGATGATAGCATTAGCTTCCCTTTGTGGTGATATCTGACATTCCCTCCATTATATATCAGACTTAAAGGGAAACAATGAAGCTCCCAAGAGAATGAACACCAACCACATCAACTCAAATTGATTACATCATCAATTTATTAATGCCTTCCTGTACTAGATTTATGAGCACTTGCAATGCATAAGTGTTGAAGATCAAACTATTAGTATTCTTTTTTATAATATCTTTTTTAAAAAACAATTCTGTAATGATATAAGTTATTAAGATATTAGTGTGAATTGTGATGTGCAACTTCAATTATTAAACCATCTAATCAAACACTAAAAGTTTAGAGGTTTCATACAAGTTTGATTTGGAAAGACAGTTAGCTAAACCCTAATTTAAATATTTTTAATTAATCTCATGGACCCCTTAATTTCAACAGTCCACATAAATTTTCCCCAGATAGAAAGTCCACTTACGTGCTCATTAACCTTCTTCTTACTTTTACTTATGACAATCACAAGAGAAGATTAAGAGGTGAGGCAGTACGTATTGATTAGCTGTTCTTAATTGCATAATTAACAAATGATTATAAGCGTGTGAAAGGCATGTGTCCGTGAAAACAACAAAAAAAAGGGTGAAGAAAAGAGAGGGTTTCTTTTTCTTCTTAATTTTAGAGGGGGTGCGAGTCATGTAGCAATAGTAAAAGTGATCCCCATCTCCATTTCCATCTCCTATTGATTTTGGCATCGACATTGATAGGAAAGGAGTTATAGACTTTGGACCTACCGACCCAATCGCACTCATTAAAAGCATGTTTTGTGTCTAATTAGTGATACATTTTTGTGTATGAATTTTTTGCAGATCAATTATTGATTAGTTTGTAGTGAATAATATTAAGTGGAGGGTATAGGAATATTCTCCAACATTTAGAAAAATCTCGTCTCAAAACACTCATGTTAAACTCGCTATTTCGAAAAACGACCATAATTGAATTAGATTTGTTGCTTGAAACAGTGAGTCTATTAGGGTCGCTGTTTGAAACATCTAGTTAAGTTTAAGGAATTTTTTCTAACACTTGGAGATCTCGCAAAGTCTCAAAACACTAAAGCTAAACTCGCTATTTCGGAAAACGACCATAATTGAACTAGACCCGCTGTTTGAAACAAACAGCAAGTCTAGTTCAATTAGGGTTGCTATTTGAAATAGTGAGTTTAATCATAGGAGATTAAGGCGGATAAATAAGGGCAAAATGGTCCCCGAAATAGATTCCGACACCCCTCTTGCTTGCTCAGTTGAAAGTGTATCTCAGCGAATGCAAGCAAGGGCGAGGTTGGAAAGAAAAACCCAAGTACGAAGGTGAGCAATATAGGTTGTCATATATGACAATCCCGATGGCCAAACAGAACCCGGTGATGACCCTTTTTCCGATGAGTCCGAAGACTTGGTACGTACCGTCTCATTAGAAATTTCAAGAACTTAACACGTTTTTGTAACCAACGAAGACGAATATCCCCCCCCCCCCCCCCCCCCCCCCAATCAGCTCATGCCATAATAGCCAAACATACTTGGAGAAATCTTACCAATTCTCAAAATACTAAAGCTAAACTTGCTGTTTCAAACAACAATCCTAGTTAAACTAGATTCTGTTTTAAATAGTGAGTGGGTCAGTTTGGTAAATATTTTGGAAAAGTGCGTCATTTTGGGAAAAATTCCCTTCTTAATAAGTTGTTGGTTATATCAGTTATCACGTCATTGAGTGACACTTGGGTAAGCTATAATTTTTATATCTTCAGGGTATGATCAAGAGTCGCTTCAGAAACCATTATCTTCTACTATACTTACACTAGTATAATGCACGTGCGATGCACGTTTATAAAGGTGTGTAAAATTTTGAGCAAGGGACAGGTCACCGAAGAGATTGCATGCATGCATGCAGACAAGCATGCACAATTTATTCATTTTGATATTTGCACGCATGTATTAGACCTACTGAGAAAACTTTCTTATGAATAAATTGTGCATGCAAGTACATGCAAATCTATACTATTAATTATTTTTCCAAAACTATGCAGACAGGCATGCAAATCTATGCATGTTAATTATTTTTTCAATACATGTAAATTACATTTCTGACCTCCGATATTAACTCTATATTTTTTTTAGCCTTTTATGTTTATGAGGGTATAATAGTAAAAAGCCGCCTAAATGGGACGTTGCTTAATAATAGTATAGATTTTTTACAAGTTCGTTACTTGTGATTCTCCCAGTTTTTAATTGCTCGATTAGACACCAGTGAAGACCATTAAATGTCTTGTGCAATGGGGTTTTTTTTCTGCCATGTCGGTGAAAATTGCATAGCTGGAAACAACACATTGCCCAGTGCCCACTACATTATCTCCTGTAAAGTGAAGGCTGTCATTTTTTCATAAACAAAACAAAACAAAACAGAACAAATTACACTTCCATTTATTTTCTCGCGTTCTGCCTATGAACAATAAATTCAAAGTAATATATTACATTAAAGCCAAATAGACACGAAACAAGAATCGGACATAAAATCTCTCTACAAGGGAAGACTAAACCAGTCAATTCAAGCGCTATGTAAATAGAATATATCTTTGTTTACCTAAATCTTCAATTTAGCTTCAACAATAATTCATCGGTGCCTTTTTTTCTTTTCGCACACGCATGCATGTCACATTCATGTAACTAACAGAGTGAGAAATGAATGAGAATGAAAAGTTGGTGAGTATGAAGAAGAAGAGGATGAGGAGGATATGTATGGTTGCTTTCAACAGCCACTCAATAATTCCAGATTCTTGAATGAATGTCGACTGGAAATTGTTAAATTTGTCAAAAAGAGTCGGCAGAAAACACTAGAGAAGTAGTAGGAATAATAATTAGCAACTAATTGCGGAGATTAACTTTTGTATAAGCCTCAACCACAATCACAATGTCGAGTTTTCAACTGAAATTGTCGTATGTGTCGGCAGTTTTGTACATCTAGTGTTATTTACATTTGTTTTAGCCGGTATTCTGTTGAAAGTCCCACATGTTCTGAATTTTTTAGTAGTGGAAAATGGTTTTTGAATATTTAATTTTAAACAAAACGGTTGATATTGTTGTGAAACGGTGACCACATATTAAGTGGATACCCAACCTAATCAGGTGGCAACCCAATTACACTACCAAAATCTAATCCTAACTTCTTTCCTATATATATGTTATGAACAGAGAACCACAACACTTAGATTTCGGCTACATCTCTCTCTCTCTCTCTTTTTGCAACACGTTATCAGCACGACACTTCGTGGAATTCTAGGCCTCTAATTTAACCACAGCAAGAAGCAGCCCCTTCATCTCCTTTGCCTCGGAGTTGTGCATGCCAGCTCGATCTGACTCTGACGCCAGTCGCCTCCCGTCGACGCCCGCTGTAAAATCCTTTATTTGGTTCTATTTTATTATGATTTTAATTGAAAAATCAGACATTCATCACTTCATGAAGCAAGTAAAGAATGTGTATGATCAAGGTCTCTAGCTCAGCATATCAGGGGAGTTGTGAGCTCCTAGAGATCACAAACAAGCCTACAATCATTTATGAGCATAATGCAGCCCTTATAAAGCAAATTCAAGAAGAAAAGAAAAGATGATTAATGCAAAGCAGATCAAGTTTTCAGAGAATCTTGTAGACATTTTCACAAAATCTTCATAAAATCTAGATTTCAAAAGCTAGTAGACCAAATTGGCATGAAAAGAGTTCTCCTGATAAGCATATAAATGCATATGCTGGTAATTTTTGAGCTGAGATGTAATGACCAAATATATTATTTTGGGAGGGTAATTTTTCATTTAAGTTGATGTATGAACTAAATGTAATAAATTTTAGTGTTTTTGAGGGGTTGTAGGTTGTAATGCTACACCTACAACCTTCTCTTACAACCTTTTCTTTTACAACTTTAGGTGGCACAATCTCATTGGAATGTATTGTAGAGTAGGTTGTAGTGGGTTGTACACATCTCCAATGAGATTATGCCACCTAAGGTTGTAAGGTTGTAAAGGTTGTAGGTGTAGCATTACCCTTTTGAGGGGGGGCATCATGTAGGTGCAAGCATCCTGAAAATGCTAATAGAGACATCTTGAAGAATGTATTTGCGCATTGTACTCTTTTTTTTCGATGAGATTATTTTCCCACTAGGTTTTTTTTCGAAAGGTTTTTAATGAGTCAATGTAAGTCACACCCACTTAAATTTTTGAAGAATTATATTCCTGAAAAATTAGTTGTACTCTTTTCTTTCACTACGATTTTTTCTCAAATGTGGGTTTTTCCTTATAAAAGTTTTTAATGTGGCAATGTTTTAAAGTAGGCATCCAAGAATGAGTGTTGTGAAACAATCACCACATATTAGGTGAATGCTCACCTATTAAGGTGGCGGCCGAAGCCAACCTATTCAGTTGGCGGCCCAAGCATACTACCAAATTCTAATCCTAATTTTCTTTATAAATATATGTTATGAATAAAGAACCACAACACTTGGATTTGAGCTACACCTCTCTATCTATCTCTCTTTTGCAACTGATATAAAGATGAAGTTTGTATAGTTTTTTTTGATAAATGAAGTTTGTATAGTTGTTATCCACAGTAAGTACAATTAGAACCCTCTGGTTATGAATAGAACATTTAGCAAATAGATTGTGCAAAGAGGAACACATGAATTGGACTGCAAATTTTAGAATTTGTTTTTTTTGGCATTCGGTTGTGATCACCCACACCAGAGAAAGATGTTTTTTCAATATTTTGAATTTATTTTATCTAAGATCTTGAACCTGTGACTTTTTACTTAAGATTGAGAAACTTTGCCACTTACAAATTTTGTATGTTGAGATATTTTGAAGTCTAGCTTCTCAAGATTTGGGATTGGATAAATATTTCTTGAACAGTAACCTCTTTTGTTTCCATTCAGAAAAATAAAATAAAAATCTTTTTGTTTCTTTTGTCTATAATTGTATAATCAACTTCTCACTTAGAATAACTAGGCAGTTTGGCCTCTTATCAGTATTCTTCTACTATTGTACTACTATTCATGTTGGCCTCTATTTCATCTATATTTATGGTTGGATACTAAATTACCGACATTTTGAGGATTCATGCTATAGTGGTGTCCTATTGGAACTTTTTAGAAAAAGAATTAAAGGATTAGTATAGTGAAGTGGTTCCTGTTATTTTATCATCATTCAAATATTGTTTAACAAGCTCATTTTGTGGGTTAGGGTTATGATCTGAATTAGTAGGTTATTGAGTTAGGAATAGGCTGTCGCATTAATTAGACAAGTAAATACACGTGCAATGCACGTTCGAACAAATTTTTTTATATTCTATTCACGTGCGGTGCACGTGAAAAAAATTGAAGGATAATGAAAAGGTAAAAAGAAAAAATTGTTATGGACCAGTTCGGTAAATATTTTCGAAAGTGAACCAGTTTGGTAAATAATTTCGAAAGTGGTTCAGTTTGGTAATTATTTGGGTTGAGGACAAAATACGGCCTTCTTCCATTATAGTAGTAGAGATTAGATGGAATTTAATTCCATTTTAAAAATAAATTTAATATCGATAGTAATAGCAGTTGGTTAGATTGATTAAGTGTGCTGAATTACAAATCCGATATGTAATGTTTGAGATGCTTAAATTTAATGAAACAATCGACGGCCTTAGTTTGGCTAGAAAAAGACATTTAGTTCTCATCATTCGGGCCTTTGGGTTAGAACATAGGTAACAATTTGCAAAATCTCTAACTCTTTTCTCTTTTTATATGTTCCCTCTGCCTCCCTTGCTGTTTCAGTTCAGCGGCAGCGTGCTTCTGTTTGTCCTGTGTGCTTGTTTTTCTGTTTTTTCCAGGAGGGTTTTTGGCGGCGGTTTTGCGTAGGTCGTCTGCTCAGTCGAAGGCCTACGGAGCTGGCGGTTTTTGTGCTTGTCTGTTTGGTCTGCTTGCCACAGGAGTTCTCCTTCTCCTGGATTACTCGTCTCTATTCTAAGTGCGGCTTCCGGATCTAGCTTTTGCATTTTCTGGAGTCTTTTAGTCTTTTGTAAATGTCATTTACTTGTCTATTTAGTGTCGTTTTTACTTATTGGTTGCTGACCTTTGGCGGCTCCTTTGTCCTCTCTTCTGTACTACGTCTTGTATTACTTTCCACTGTATTTTACTGTACTGTTTTGTTTCTATTAATATATTTTCTCGGGTTAGAGTCTTTCAATTCTATCCATTACATTAAAAAAAACAATTTGCAAAATCAGCTCCTACCGGTGCTCAAACATTAAGGCGAGACAGTGCTTAATTACGGAAAAGCTATTAGAAAAGCCGTAGGGGCTAGTTTTGAAGAAAACAGTTAAAAATGTAGTCGAATGCGTTGGGAAGTGTGATTAAGAGGCTAATAGATAGAAATTGAATCTGTTACCATATCAGCTTACACCAAATCAGCCAGCTATTAATCTGTTTCCATATTAATCTGTTACCATATCAGCTTACACCAAATCAGCCAGCTATTAATCTGTTTCCATAGCAGTCATGCCATTAATCTGTTTCCATTTGTGTTATTAGTGATTGAGGTTTTCTCTCCTAAACATTAGTATTCAGCCTCTCTCTTTGTATCTTTAAATAGCATCTTTGTATCAGATGAAAATCAACCAAGAAATATACAATCTCTTTATGGTATCAGAGCTGTCTAGCTTCACAGCATTTTTTTTTCTCGATCCAAATCATGTCTTCCACCAACTCCCAAACTGACCAATCTTCAACATTGATCTCAGATGACAAGAAGCTGGTTGTTCTCAATGCTGGCTCTCAGCTATACATCAAACTCGATGGAGACAACTACCCAGCATGGCGTATCCAATTCCTGGCACTGCTAACAGGATTTGACCTCATGAGCTACATAGATGGCACAAAACAGTGTCCATCAAAACACATTGGGACTGATATAGCAACTATCAACCCAGAATACACCCTCTGGATCCAACAGAATCAACTTATTCTCCATGGCATTGTCTCCTCTGTAGCTGCAATGGTGGTCACCCACCTTGGTAATGTCAAAAATGCCAAACAAGCCTGGGACATCCTTCAAACCATGTATGCCGGCAGATCCAGAGTCCGCATCATGGCCCTCAAGCAGCGCATATCCACCTTCTCAAAGGGTACTCAGACTATGGTTGCCTATCTTCAAGGTTTTAAGGCTATCTCTAATGAACTTTCTATCATTGATCACCTCCTAGATGATACTGATCTGGTCATCCACACCTTAAATGGCTTGAGCACGGACTATCGTGAGATCTCAGTAGCCCTTCATAGTAGGGAAACCCCAATCAATTTTGCTGAACTCCATGAGAAGCTCATGGACTTTGACACCCTCATGCACCGTGATGGACCAGCAAGCAATAATTCTTTCATTGCAACAGCTCATGCAGCAGCCCGCAATAGAGGATATCATCAATCAAAAATTCTAGCGCATCACAACTCCTCATCACCTGCACCATCTTCAGATCACAAGGTAGTGTGTCAATATTGCAATAAGCCTGGCCACATTGCAAGGAATTGCTACAAGATCAGAGGCTATCCCAAACGTAATGGTGGCAGACCTTCAGCCAACACAGCTTCCTTTCAACCTGCAATGAAAAACACAAGTTGGATCATGGACACAGGGGCCTCTCACTATATCACTCAGGATCTTGAACAACTCACCTTGGCAAATCCTTACCCGGGATCAGATAAAGTCGTAGTTGGCGATGGCACAGGTTTGAATATCACACACATAGGACACATCTCTCTTCATACTCCTGTTAAATCTCTGCATCTCACCAAAGTGTTACGAGTGCCACATATTAAATCTAATTTGTTATCAGTCTCAAAATTGTGTCAAACTAACAATTGTTCTGTTGAAATTTTTCCTCACTATTTTGTTGTGAAGGACTTGAACTCGGGCCAGACTCTGCTGCAAGGGCCAATTAAGCAAGATCTCTACCACCTACCAATCATATCCACCACATCTCCACAACCTCATGCTCTCAACACCAGCATCCAAACCATCTCCACATGGCATCACAAGCTTGGTCATCCCTCTTCTAAAATAATCAAACATCTGGCTGACGATCATCATATTCTAATAAAGTCGCCCACATCTCATGATTGTAGCTCCTGTCACTGTGCTAAAAGTCACAAGCTGCCCTTCTCAAATCATCATCTCTCCAACAGCAGACCTTTGGAACTCATTTACACGGATGTTTGGGGACCAACCCCAATAAAGTCATTAGATGGCTGCTTATACTACTTGATCTTTGTTGATCATTTTTCAAAATATGTCTGACTGTATCTTATGAAAAACAAGTCAGATGTATTTTCCCTCTTTATTCAATTAAGAACATTGTTGAAAAATATTTCAATTTGCCTATCCTATCTCTCTTCTCGGATAATGGAGGTGAGTTCATAAAACTCAAACCTTTTTTGGCCAAGCATGGAATCAGCCATCTAACTACACCTCCCCATACACCAGAAGTAAATGGTACGGCCGAACGAAGACATAGACATATTGTGGAAATCAGTAGAGCCCTCCTGCACCATGCTAATCTACCTCCAAAATTCTGGACTTTTGCCTTCACCACAGCCACATACCTCATAAACAAGATGCCATCACCAACCATCAAAATGAAGTCTCCATTTGAGGTACTATTTCAAAAACCACCTAATTACACTAAATTGCATTCCTTTGGCTGCCTCTATTTTCCATGGTTAAGGCCCTACACTAAACACAAACTACAAAACCGATCCCTTCCATGCATTTTCCCTGGCTACTCATTGTCCCAACATGCCTTCCTATGTCTTGAACCTTTATCCAACAGAATATATATCTCACGACACGTAAATTTCATCGAAGATTCATTTCCTTATGAATCTCTCACACAATCATCTACAGCAAGTACCATTATTCCTCCAACCGAGTTCACTCTGCATACTGTCATCCCAGCCCAAGCCCCTCCCACACATGCCCCAGTAGCAACCACTATCATGCCTGCACAAAAAACTCGTGTGACCGAACCTTCTCTGGTCCTTGCAGTAGAATCGAACCAGTAGTCTCATGTCTCCATGGCAACACAGTCAGGTAACAATTCTCCTTCACCTCCTTCACCCATTTTAGATCATTCTAACACAACTCGCAGTCACCATATGGTTACCAGATCTCAAAATAACATATTCAAACCAAAGCAAGTTTTTGCAGCCACTAAACATGCTTTGCCAGAAAATCTTGAACCATCAACCGTGACAAATGCCCTCAAGATTCCTCTTTGGAGAAAGGCGTGCTCTGAAGAATTTGATGCACTTCTTAATAATGGCACTTGGACTCTAGTACCAAAAATGAAGCCAAAAGTTTGGTAGGATGCAAGTGGATATTCCATATCAAGAGAAATCCGGATGGTAGCATTGCAAGGTATAAAGCCAGATTGGTTGCAAAATGCTACACTCAAACACCTGGCCTCAATTTCAAGGAAACTTTCGCCCCAGTTGTTAAACCTCAAACTATCAAAGTGGTACTCACCTTGGCACTTGCACATGGTTGGTCTATGCATCAAATGGATGTGAACAATGCTTTTCTACAAGGTAAACTTAGTGAAGATGTCTACATGCAACAGCCACCGGGGTTTACCCACTCTGAATTTCCTCATCATGTCTGCAAACTCAAGAAAGCCATTTATGGTTTGCGCCAAGCACCAAGAGCGTGGCATGATGCTCTAAAAGCCTTTGTTCTTGACTATGGCTTCACTACTAGTCTAAGTGACTCTTCCCTATTCATCTACCACAAAGGTGCGGTGCACGCTCTTTTATTAGTGTATGTTGATGACTTAATATTGACAGGGAGCCACATGAAATTCCTCAATACTTTCATGACAGAACTTTCAAATAGGTTCTCACTCAAACATCTTGGCTACCCTCATTATTTCCTAGGCATTGAGCTCATTCCAACTAGGGACGACATCCTTCTCTCACAACATGGGCACATAAGGGAATTATTGGACAAAGTCAATATGGCTGGGGCCAAACCAACAAGCACACCATTATGCACCTCCACTCCCTTAAAACTATTGGATGGTTCGGCACCTGCTGCCCCCAAAACATTTCGGAGTATCATTGGTGCTCTACAATATGTCACCCTCACTCATCCCGATCTCTCATTTGCCATCAATAAGTTGTCCCAGTTTATGCATCAACCTACACACATTCATTTACAGCAGTTGAAACGGGTTCTAAGGTACTTAAAGCACACCATCAATCATGGCCAAATGCTCAAGAAACCACCAAACCTACAACTCCAAGCCTTTAGTGATGCAGATTGGGGAGGTAATCTTGATGATCACACTTCCACTTCCGCATATGTTATTTTTCTTGGAGGCAATCCAATTTTCTGGCTCTCTAAAAGACAATGCACAGTTGCACCCTCATCAACGGAGGCTGAGTATCACTCAGTAGCAAACACTGCAGCAGAAGTTATGTGGTTAGTTCATTTACTTAGTGAACTTGGAATCAAGCCAAACACTCCATCCTTATTCTGTGACAACATTGGGGCTACATATCTATGCTCTAACCATGTCCTTCACTCAAGAATGAAGCATATTGCCCTTGATTATCACTATGTGCGTCAACTTGTACAAATGGGTCACCTTCGAGTAGCTCACTTATCCACCAAGGATCAGCTAGCTGATGTACTCACTAAACCATTACCCAAAGCCAGATTTACATGGTTAAGAGACAAGATAGGTGTCCTGGATTGCGGCGTAATAGATAGAAATCGAATCTGTTACTATATCAGCTTACACCAAATCAGCCAGCTATTAATCTGTTTCCATATTAATCTGTTACCATATCAGCTTACACCAAATCAGCCAGCTATTAATCTGTTTCCATAGCAGTCATGCCATTAATCTGTTTCCATTTGTGCTATTAGTGATTGAGGTTTTCTCTCCTAAACATTAGCATTCAGCCTCTCTCTTTGTATCTTTAAATAGCATCTTTGTATCAAATGAAAATCAACCAAGAAATATACAATCTCTTTAGAGGCTTAGGGATGCTTTAGCATCGTTTTTGGGTTTTGATAAAATTGTTATTGGATTAAATTTATCACCCGTTTCTTCCGACCCGTATGATACTTAAATACACTTACTCCGAATGCCCAAATCTTCGGATCATCTCATTAATCAATGAAGTAATCGTGATGCAGGGCTATGATTTACAATATGACCTCACACACACAAGATAAAGGTCTGTGAAAGGAGATTTCGTTATAACAGCAAGGTTGTAGTATATAATATGCATATGTGAGTATTTGAGGATCCATATGGAGCTTTTCAATATGCCCAATTCAAGGCCGGGCAACTATCGTACATGTTAGATATTGTACTGTATATATTTAGTCCCATATCGAGTTATGTATCAGTTTAGTATTTGTTTCCCTCCTATATACAGGAGACATTGTACTCAGTTATGATTTATTTTTCAATAATCCAATAATATTTTTCCAATCTCTTTGTTAACCTTATTATGGTATCAGAGCACAATTATACAAATTTTATTTTCTTATTTTTTCCATCAAAACCCTTGAATTCCAATAGGGAAAAAAAATTCGACAGAAGCCAAAGAAGAAGCCATTGCCACCAACTCCTCACTGGCAACGCCAACAGCAGCATCTCCGACGACTAGCAACCCGCAACCTCCATGCCAACCAAACCCCGAGCTCCAACCTGACTCGAAGTCAACCTCAACTTGATCCGCCATCTCTGTCGATCTCCGTCATCTCCTAACACCCCAACACAACCGAAACCCTAGCCGCTGCACCTTCCGCTCATCCTCGCCATCAAAATCCCTGAACTTTCTCCGCTACATCTCTCTAACGACCCTCACATCCACCTCTACAAGCCCTTGCCACCTTTACTTCAAAACCCTAGCCGTCACTACAACTGTCTTCGAAACCCTAGCCGCCACTACCAAACCCAAACCCTATTCCTGACTTCCACATACCCATAGCAAAACCCCTAATCCTATCTCCGACGACCCTCACATCCACCTCTACAAGCCCTCGCCACCTCTACTTCGAAACCCTAGCCACCACTACACCTATCTTCAAACCCCTAACTGCCACTACAAAATCCAAACCCTATTCCTGGCTTCGAAACCCTATTTCTGACTTCAACATACCCATATCCAACCCCTAATCCTACCCGACCCGCAATCCAAACCCTAATTCCTCATACTCGAAACCCGAAAACCTAGTACCCGGTCCTATACCCAAAAATAAATAAAAAATGCAGGTACTCTTTCTTCTCTAATGACATCTCATTTTTACCGGTCTCTTTCATTCTCCGCCGACTTCCCCGCTGCTCCATCTACCTCTTCATCCCCCCCTCTTCACCCCCCATATCGATCTATCTCTAGATTCATACATATGCAGTGCCGCCATCATCCTAATTTTGGCCTCCTTCCTACTCATCCCAGCATCATCCCTAACCCAGCCTCACTTTTTCTTCCGCAACTGGTAGCATCATCCAGCTCTCTATCCCGACACCAGCAGCATTTCCGACCTCCCTTTGATCCCTGCTACAGCGACACCAGTCTCCTGCCTACTCACAACACTTCTTCCCTTACATCCTCGTTCATGACCATTATTCCAGCCTTGCCGACTCCTGCTGATTGGGCTAACCTTCAACATCGCCCCACTCAGCTGGAACTTCAGCTTTTGGGTCAGTCTGTCACTGCTGGACCCTCTGCCCCTGCATTCTCTGTTACTCTCGGTATGAATTCTTGCTGGATTTTAGATTCTGGTACATCACATTATCTTACCAGTAATTATACACTGCTCACCACCAGCACTGCACTTTCCTCTCACTCTCCATCTCTACACACTGTCGATGGCTCACAACTTCTCACCACACAGTCATGGTTTATTAGCTCTCTCACTCTCACATTGCCTTATGTTCATTATACTCCTCATTTATCCATGAATCTTATTTCCATTAGTGCGCTATGTGATAATGGTCTTGTCGTTACATTTAATTCTTTAGGTTGTTCTACCACCGATCCACATACTGGTCAGGAGTTTGGACATGCTAGTCGACAGAGTCATCTCTATCATCTAGATTTTCTTCATGCCCATAAATCTCATCCTCATTTTGCTGGTGCTGTATTCTCTGATGCTGATCTGTGGCACAAACATTTAAGACATATTAGTGAGTCTCGACATAAGACTTTAGCTTGCAGTGGTGCCCTTGGTCCTCTTTCTTTTACTCATTGTCTGATTATCAGGTTTGTCATTTGGCCAAACACATAACACTCCCTTTTAATCACAAAAGCACTTCTTACACCACCCATCATTTTCAACTCATTCACTCTAACATATGATGACCATCTCCTACACTTTCTCACAAAGGTTATCTCTATTATGTTAGTTTCATAGATGACTTTTCTAGATTCACATGGGTGTTTCTTATGCGTCAACGCTCTAAGATACCTGATATTTACCAGTTCTTTACGAACATATTTCACACTCAGTTTGATGTCCGTATCAAAACCTTTCGATCAGACGGTTCTTGTGAGTACACTTCCGCTGTTATGAGATTGATCCTTTAATCTTATGGTCCACTCTTTCAGCAATCATGCCCTCACACGCATGAGTAGAATGGTATAGCTGAACGTAAGCATCGTCACATCCTTGAGATGGCTCGCGTTCTTCTGTTCATCGTTCTTTCTAGGCTGAAGTTGTCATGACGTCTGTTAGTGTCATTAACATCACTCCCTCGTCTGCCCTATCAGGAACATCACCTGATGAGGCTCTTCATCTATCACCACCAGACTACAATATGCTTCGTACTTTTGGGTGCACCTGTTATGTTCTTATCCCCCCCACTGAGCGCACGAAACTCATCGCTCGAGCCACTAAGTGTGTCCACCAAGTCCTCAGTCCATAACATAAAGGATATTGTTGTTTTGATCATGTGGTAAGTCGTGTTCGCATTTTCTGACATGTCTCCTTTGTGGAAGACTCTCTCTACTACTTGACCTCTCCTGAGGATGCTAGTTTTCTCGATTTTCCTGTTGTTGGGCCTATATTCCCGGCCATACCTTCACGCATTACATATGATCCCATTTCTTTGGCTCCTTTCCCATCCCCTACTGATGTTCCACCTACGGAGACACCACTTGCATCCTCACCGTATCCTGCACCTTCACCACCTGCATCCCCACAACATACTGCACATTCACCACATGTATTCCTACAGCTGCATTCACCCACTCCACCTATCTCACCTCCATTCACTGTCCACCCTCCACTGGTCCGTCAGTCTACACGTTCTACCTCAGGCATCCCACCGGCACGCTACACACCTGATGTCACTGGTCCTTCTGACCAATTTAGCTTTGCCACCCTTGCCTCCTACTCACCACAATTTCATGCATATCTCACTGCTATATACTCCACACGTGAGCCCAGAACCTATCATGAAGCTAATCAATTTTTCGAGTGGCAGAAAGCTATTGTAGAGTAGTTTTGTGCATTTGATCAGACTAGCACTTGGGATGTTGTTCCACTGCCTGTGGGCGTCCAGCCTGTTAGCTGCAAGTGGATCTTCAAAGTCAAATATCGACCTGATGGCTCCATTGAGCGGCACAAGGCTCGTCTGCCCGCTATTTTACTCAGGAGCATCACATTGATTATGATGAGACTTTTGTTCTAGTTGCACAGATGACTACAATTCGCACTTTTCTTGTTGTTGCCTCTGTTAGTCAGTGGCCGTTACACCAGATGGACGTGAAGAATTTTTTTCTTCATGGTAACTTATCTGAGGCTGTTTACATGTATCCTCCTTCTGGCCTTACCACTCCTCCTCGTCATGTTTGCCGTTTGCGTCGAGCTATATACAACCTAAAATAGGCCCCTCCGGCCCGGTTTGAGTGTTTTCATCATTTTATCACTCAGGCTGGTTTCAGTCAGAGTTCACAGGACCACTCTATGTTTATGCGGTCATCACTGCTGGGAAGGATACTTCTACTATTATATGTTGATGATATGATTATTACTGGGGATGACTCTGCAGGCATTGCATCCACCCAAAACTACCTTCAACAGCAGTTCCATATGAAAGATCTTGGTAGACTCCGCTACTTTCTGGGTCTAGAGATTGCCCATGGATCTCGGGGTATACTCATTTTTCAACAGATTTACATATCAGATATTATCTCCGTTCCATGTCTCTCTGACAGTCGATCAGCCGATACTCCTTTAGAGCTTCATGTGAAGCTTCGTCCCACAGATGGTGAGCTCCATCCCGATCCCACTAGATACTGACAGATTGTTAGACAACTTGTCTACTTATACATAACTACACCCGATATTGCTCATGCATTCAGTATTGCTAGTCAGTTTATTTCCGCTCTTACATCAGTTCACTATGGTTCTCTTCTTTGGATCCTCAGATATCTTCGAGGCACTATCACTCGTTCATTATTCATGCCTAGAACTCAGTGCATATTCTGATTCAGATTGAGCGGGTGATCCTACTACTAGACAGTCTACCACAGGTTTTTGTCTATTCCTTGGTGATTCAAGGATTTCATGGCAAAGTAAGACACAGACAGTTGTTGCATGTTCTTCCACAGAAGCCGAGTACAGAGTAATGACATCATCTACTAGAGAGATTGTTCAGGTTCATTGGCTATTATCAGATATGGATATGACTCTCACAGGAGCTACTCCTCTTCATTGTGATAGTCGGAGTGCGCTGCACATTGCAAGCAACCCGGTCTTCCATGTGCGAACGAAGCATGTAGAGATAGACTGTCACTATGTTCGTGAGCGTTTTGAAGCTGGGACCATTTCACTTCATTCTGTTACCTCTTCACAGTAGAAAGCAGATTTCTTCACCAAATCTCACACTGTTCAGAGGTTTTATTACTTGGTGGGCAAACTCACACTGTTCGACCCACTGTAAGTTTGAGAGGGGATGTTAGATATTGTATTATATATATTTAGTCCTATATCAGGCTATGTATCAGTTTAGTATTTGTTTTCCTTCTATATATATGAGATATTGTACTCAATTATGATTTATTTTCTAATAATTCAATAATATTTTTCTAATCTCTCTGTTAACCTGATCATTCGTGTTTGGTGAACCTCAACTGAATTCCTATGGTCTACTTTTAGACAGACTTGATACCCTCAGTTTCGCTAGTGACTTATATTAATACAAGTAGTTCAAACCATAAAATTTTGTGTGTGGATACTTCTAATGGCTATAGTTAAAGACTTAAAACACTTCACCATTATGCTACTTTAAAACTACACTATTAGAGCGAATAATGCAATATTGTCCACAGTAAATCTTGCCAAGCACAATATACCAGTGGGTGTGGGGTGTTCTAGATGCAATCTAGGGGAAGAACATATAAATCACATTTTCTTTTATTTTCCTAAGGCCAGGTTAGCGTGAGAGACTAGGTGTCTAGGATTTGGGCTAGATGACTTACCAACTACGACACAAGATTTATTGAAAACCTGGAGGGAGAAAGTGATTAGAAAAGAAAATCGAGTAGTCCGGTGACAGATATGACGAAGATTTGTTTAGTGGCCATTTTACACTCAGCATCATAAGTTAGTAGCCGCGGCTACTTATGTGTGGAGTCTATGACTAGATCGAAATGATTCATATTTTCGTAACTCTAATTCTAGATTTCCAATTTTGATGCTCAATTTTTTTTTTCTTATTTGATGTTTAGGCTGGTCAAGCGGGTGCTAAGAAGAGGTTTCGCTTGGTTGATAACGAGTTGTCTCAACTGAGATGAGGAATATGTGGGATAGCTCTACAAGAGGTGTCTCATATGATATTTGCTTTTGTAGTAGATGTGTATGTTTCATTTAATAGTAGTTGTTGTTGTATTAACTTGCAATGTAAATTTGTATTGTATTATGCCATAACCTTGTTTCGTTAAAATTTTATTAATAAAATCGGGTAGGTGGGTCACCTTTTATTTATATAAAAAAAAACCCCACACTATTAGTCACCCAATGAGTTAAATCTAAATTATTTAATAATTAATTAATTACCATGGGAACTAAAGCTCTTTCACTAGTTTTTCACCCAACTAAAATCAAACCCCAACAGCTGATGTGTCAGCGACAAGGTTTTTCCTATCTTTATGGAGAAACAAGCAAATCGTGCTTTCATTTTCCTCTATCCAAATAAAGCAAATTCCCAGGTTTTGATTGGCCTCAACACAGCCAACCATACACTTCTCTTCCTCGTCGGAAACCCCTAGACTGTTCCTGCGGATCATCTTACCCACCTGCTCATCTGACGAGAAACTCAAAATATCGTGGCGGTTTGTGGATTTAAAAGCTCCTCCCATGCCTCATCTTGTTTCTCCCTCTGCTTTCCGCTTTCTTTCTCTCATTATATTTAAAAATAAAAATAAAAATTCTTGTACCGAATTATAGTGAAAAAATTGATTAATGGAGAGCCAAGCAAAGAGAAGTAACTCGAAGTTCAAAAGGGTTTGTGTTTTTTGTGGAAGTAGTTCTGGGAGGAAACAGAGCTATCAACTGGCTGCCATTGATCTCGGCCAAGAATTGGTAATTAACTAATTTACTAGTAATTTTGTTCTAATTATTATTAGTATTAATTAGTTTGATTAATGAAATTTAGCTGGGTCTTTGTTGTAGGTGGAGAGAAACATAGACCTGGTGTATGGTGGTGGAAGTGTAGGGCTCATGGGTTTTGTTTCTCAAGCTGTTTACGACGGTGGTCGACATGTTCTAGGGTTCTCTCTCTTTGTCTCTAGTTATACACACTAACAAGCACATATACAAATATTTTGATATTTCCGTGCGGAAATGATACGATACCAGCTCTGAGTAGAAGTGTTTGTGCTTCATTGCATTTATCATTTACATTAAGATCGAGTCTCACTCTAATCCGGTTTTTTGTGCAGGGTGATTCCCAGGACTCTAATGCCTAGAGAGGTAAAATACTTATTTTACCCTTAACATAATATCTGACTCTCATTGCCCTTTCTTGAATAAGATTTTACTATTTGTGAACCAAAGTCAGGTCCTTTCCATTTACAGAGGTTTTGACCTTGTCATGTATATTAATTCAATGGACTAATTAGTCCCTATTCCACCAAAAGTAGGGAATCTAGGTTTGTCTACCCTTTCTCACAATCAAGTATCTATAACTTTTCTAATTGATTTGAATGAGTAACTAAGGTTATGGTCACATTCTTAATCATGTTTTTAGCTTGTGCTTATGGGTATTTATTTACCCGTTCTTTTATTCATCAGTCTTTTATCCTCCTTTTGACCTTGGCTCTGTCTCCTATTCTAACCATGTTATCTTCTTCAGCAAAACTAAAGTATTGTTAATAAAATAAATTATAATAGTAAAACTTGGTATTATACTACTATCCAGTTCCATCTACTAGTAGTTTACACGTGCGATGCACGTTTTAATAAATATAGTTTTTTAAAATAAAAATTTAGACGTTATCTTGATTTGAACCTAGGACCTCCTCTATAGTAGTTATGCACGTGTGTTACACGGGTTGATAGACTGACAAAACATTTACAAATGACACACTATAAATAATGAACAAAAGCACTTAACCAAACACACTATTAAATAATGAACAAAAGCAATATAGATACCCTATAAGCAACAAGTCTACTAATTTTAATTTTAGTAGTTTTATTTGTATGCATCTGTTTGTATTCCTCCCTTTCAGGATGGCGACTACTACTGCTCGCAGTCTATGTTTATTTCTTTTAAAAAGACAATAGGATTCAGTTGTGTTTGTGTACCCATTAATCCTGCACGCATCTTACAAATCATCGACAAAAGACAATGAACTTCCCTCAACATAACAAGTATACAGATAATTTTCTTTAGGGAAATAAAATTAACATTACAAAGTTTTCTTATTTTGTTTACAGATAACTGGAGTGACTGTCGGTGAGGTGAGACCGGTATCAGACATGCACCAAAGAAAGGCTGAGATGGCGAGACATGCCAATGCCTTCATTGCCTTACCAGGTATATACGCTATGTCGCTTGCCCATTCCTATACAAGTCTGATAGAAAATCACCTACATAAGTATTACATTAAATATCAGAAAAGAACATCGAAGAAAAATTGTTCACCAACATCATATTTCATGCCAAATTTTGTAAAATTGTACTAAAATGACGTCTTAGCTTGAGCTCCCATGGTCCCATACATGTCCAGATTCATTGAGTATCAAATTATTCCCAGTGGCCATTGCCCAAAACATTGTTCATGGTCAGAAATGGATTGAGGGGGTGGTTCAGACATGCACCTGGCCCTCTCACTAATCCTTATCATGTGATTTAACAGTATACCGACTGTTTCTTGATTCCCCCTTAAAATTTAGAAAAGAAAAAAAAATTCAAATAAAATAATGATGTACGACTCAAATCTGTTTGAAATTGCAATTTAGGGGGCTATGGGACATTGGAAGAACTGCTTGAAGTCATCACTTGGGCTCAGCTTGGGATCCATGACAAGCCAGTAAAAACTCGATCCTAGTACTAATTACCATGGGATCAAATTTAAGAAATGTACATCTATATATATATATGTATATATATATGCTTCTAATTTCATATTTGCAGGTAGGTTTGCTGAACGTAGATGGCTACTACAATTCACTGCTGTTGTTTATAGACAAGGCAGTTGATGAAGGATTCATAACTCCAGCTGCTCGGCATATTATCATATCTGCCCCAAGTGCTCATGAATTGTTGAACAAGCTTGAGGTAGTATTTTATAACATCGATCTTGTAATTAATTAACGTACATTTTAGTTAGCTTAATCTATTATAAGCATAAGAATCCTTAATTTGGGGA
Organism: Hemerocallis citrina; assembly: GCA_017893485.1. Taxonomy (NCBI): domain Eukaryota; kingdom Viridiplantae; phylum Streptophyta; class Magnoliopsida; order Asparagales; family Asphodelaceae; genus Hemerocallis; species Hemerocallis citrina. Next base: position 24,150,197 of record CM030362.1, on the reverse strand, counting down.
ACGAATATATTTGCAGGAGTACGAGGCAGAGGTTGTACCCAATCTCAGCTGGGAAATGGAGCAGTTAGGACATTCACCCAAGTCAGAATTTGCACGTTGACTAGGCTGTATAAATTAACATAAATTTAGATATGTCATTATATTAATTATAACGTTATAATTGATCTGAAATGTAATCCTTGTTAATTCTTTTTATCCTTACTAGCTAATTTTTAATCTCGGAACTAGTAATTTACACGTGTGATGCATGTTTTAATAATTTCAAAAAATAAAAATAAGAACTAGGGAGGATTTGAACCAGAAACCTGCTCTATATTAATTATGTACGTACGTTGCGCATGTTGGTAGAATGACAAAATGACAAATGACACTAAGGCTTCTCCCATTATAATATTAGATTAGAGATAAGTGATTAGAGATTTAGATGCCAGCTCTGGTATGTATATGTATAAATGGCTCCCACGTTGGCTTGTCCTCTTCAGCCTCTTTATGGTTTTGACTTAAAAAGAAAGTAGTATTTTTTTTTGAATTTTATGTATTTAAATATATTAACTATCAGGATGAAGTCAAAAGTCTTCACCCAAAAAACAAAAACTGATGTATAATTTATTTTGAAGATTCCTTACTAGTAAGAGTTTGTTATCAATAGTCATGTCACCGCTGGGAAAAATAAAATAAAAATAAAAAATCTTTATTTTAAAAATACTGTCATGCACAAATATAATTATCCAAAAAGATCAAGGATATCTTTTATCATGATGAAATAGGATCGAGCGAAAAGCTTATATATATATATATAGAGAGAGAGAGAGAGAGTAAGTCTATTAAGAGCTGGGGAGCTGGAAATCTTATCGGGAGCTGGAGATTTCAGCCATCCGATCGCGTTTGATCGCGATCGAACGGCTGAGATCTCCAGCCGCTTATCTTCAGATATGTTGAGGGGTAAAAGGGGTATAATTGAAATCCCCCTATCTCTTATCTTCTCACGCTCTCCTCTCTCCCGCTCTCTATCTTCTCCCGCTCTCTAGCGCAACCCTAATCCCTTTCTTATCTTCTCACGCTCTCTCTCCCGCTCTCGATCTTCGTCCCGATCTCTTCGAAACCCTAATCCCTATCTCTTCTCTTCTCACGCACTCTCTCCCGATCTCTATCTTCGTCCAGCTCTCTTTGAAACCCTAATCACCACCAAAGTGGACCTCTCTCTCTCCCGCTCTCTTTCTTCGTCACTTGTGTAAACCCAACTCCACGAAAAACCCCATCTCCAGCCACTTATCTTCAGATCTGTTGAGGGGTAAAAGGGGTATAATCGAAATCCCCCTATCTCCCTAATCATCTCACGACCAAAGAAGAGCTCTCTTAAGTTCGTTCTCTCTCTCCGATAAGATCTCCAAACCGCGATAAGGGTTTCGATTTCTACTCTCAATTTCAAATTTTATTTCCTTTAGAATTGCTTCTAGTTTGTTGTTATATTTTTATCCCTTAAATTATGCATTCGTTTCTTTAACAACTATACATTTATTTCTTGAAATTTATTTAATCCATGTCAGAAACTTGTAAGATCAGTAAAGTTGCATGCATTTGTGAATGCTTCATATTTTGTAGAATAACAAATAATATTCGTACTATTATCTGGAATTTTGAGATGTCGACATGACACATGCATATAAGCACACATAATGCATGTAATATGAAGCCCAGTTTCTATTTATTTTGAGATTTGCTTAAATCACTGCTTATAGTTTTGTTAATGAGGGACATTTTTTATGCCTGTCCATTGCATCAAATAAAAATTGGAAAGTCAAATCCTTTGCGTGTTGTGTACGTGTACTAATACTTTAGAGGAAGAAGCTGAGGGATGTTTCCCATTTAACTATGGATGTTTCTCCCAAAAAAAAAAATATTTAACTGTCCAAAATGTGTACATCCTTAAATTTTTTTCAACACTAAGTTTTATATCCCCTCAGTATGAAGACTTCATTACTTGAAGCTTCAGAATGTAGTCTGTTAGACTTTTTCCTTTGTGTTACTTATAAAGTTGTATCTTTTTTTTAATGTTTGTTGTCTCATTCTCCTATGAAGGATGAAGTTTGAAAATGAAGAGTTACTAAACCAAGATGTTCATACCGGTTGGGGGGACATCTTCTAAACCATTTGTTGGTTTAGTATTTGCAACATTAGATGAAGGATATGAATTTTATAAAAGATATGCAAAATTAGCTGGTTTTTCAGTGTGCAAATTCGCAACAATGGTTGACACTACTACGAAGGAGAGGTATTCACAACAATTTGTATGCTCAAAGCAAGGTAAGCCGGTAGATACAATTGGTGTGAATGTTGCCAATATTGAAGAATCGTCTTCTTCAAATGTGATAAAGAGAAGGAGAAGGGCTGTGACGAAAGAAGAGTGTATGGTTCAAATACGAATTCAAAAGGACGATGACGAGAGATGGTCAATTCAAAGGTTTGTTGAAGAGCACACCCATCTTTGTGTTACACCTAGAAAGCAACAACTCTTAAGATGTAATAGAACTGTTTCCGAAGCGCAAAAAAGTTTACTTAGTTCTTTCAAAGAGGCTAACATTAGAACTTCAGAGTTTATGTCCTTCATGGAGATAGAAAATGAAGGTTTCAGTAATATTAATTGTACTGAAAAAGACATTAGGAATTCGTTGCAAAGAGAGAAGGATGGGATGAGAGCTTATGATGTTGACATATTGCTGGAGCACTTGCAAGAGGAAAAAGAGATGGATCCTTCTTTCTGTTTTCATTACAAGGTTGATGAAGACAACAAATTAACCCATGTATTTTGGGTTGATGCTATTGCCAGGAAGGCTTATAAGCATTTTGGTGAAGTGCTAATTTTTGATACCACATATGACACAAATGAATACAAATTGGTTTTTGCTCCATTTACTGGAGTTAATCACCATGGTCAATCTGTCAATTTTGATGCGGCTTTCATAAATTAAGAGACCACCGACTCGTTTGTTTGGTTGTTTGAAAAATGGGGTGAAACAATGGGTGGGTCTCCACCTAAAGTTATCATTACAGATCAAGATCCTGCAATGGAGAATGCAATCCGCATGTGTTTTCCTGATTCGAGCTACGGGCTATGCATGTGGCACATCCTTAAAAAGCTTCTCGATAAGCTTGGTGGTCTGGGCCTTAATAGTGATTTTAGCATTCCATTCTATAGTTGCATTTGGGAATCAGAGACCCCGGAAGAGTTTGAGATGAGATGGAATGACGTAATGAACGCTAATGTGCAAATTGCAGGTATTACTTGTTTCAATAAATTATAGCTATGTTTGGTCATTTTTTAGTAGTATTAATACTTGATACATATTACAATAACAGGTAATCCTTAGCTTTCTGACATTTATGAGCTTCGTGAGAAGTGGATACCAGCTTATGCTAAGCATATTTTTACTGCTGGAATTCGCACAACTCAGAGATCACAAAGTATGAATGCTTTTGTGGATAAGTATGTTAATAGAAAAAATTCTTTACATGAATTTATCACGAGGTTCGAAAGGGCAATAAGAAAACAAAGACAAAATCAGTTAGCAGCTGACTACACAACTCTTCATACAAAACCAAAGCTGCAAACAGATTTTGAAATTGAGACACAAATGTCTGAGCTCTACACTGGAGCGAAATTTCATGTATTTCAAGCTGAATTAGTTGAAAGCTTGAATTACGCCTCTTTAATGAAAGTTGACGATGGTAGTGTGCGACACTATATTGTGAGGAGAATGGGAAAGTCAGTAAAATTTGATAAAGCAAGAAATGTGTTCTATAAGGGAATGGACAATGCTGGGTCTTGCACTTGTACAAAATTTGAAGTGGAGGAAATTCCTTGTAGACACATCCTTGTGGTATTGAGGAATGAATGTGTTGATTTCCTGCCTCAATCTTATATTTTAAAAAGGTGGACCGCTTCGGTAACTACCGAGATTGTATATGATGATGCTGGTGAAGAAATTATTGGTAGCTACGGTAGTCCACAAGATTTGGATATGGTGGAGTTGTCAAATGAAATCAACAAAGTGATGAGGATTGCTCGCTCATCAAAGGAGATGCGCCAGAAGGCTAAAACATTACTAGTTGGTATTGTTGCTGAATTGCAACAAGATGTGCCCCAAGAATTACAACAAATCACAAGTACTTCACTACCTAAAACAGTCAATATTCATGTACCGGATATTACAAAGACCAAAGGTAGTGGGAAGCGAATTAAAGGGGGAAAGGAGAAAGCATTGGAGAAGGCTGCGAAACCACTAAGGAAGTGTCGTTTGTGCAAAAAACTTGTTAATCATGACAGTCGCACTTGTCCTTTAAAGGAAAGGTTAGTATTTAAATACAAACTTTCTTACAATTTTTGTTATATATAATATAATCTTATTTTCATTTTGTGAATATTAATCGTGTAGCTCTAATATGAATGAGTCACAAGCTTCTACTACTTTTTCAAGAATGGAACCCATAACAGAAGAGGCTCCAAATATTGCATGAACTTTATTGGTTTATTTCTGTGGATTTTGCAAGGTATGTGTCATACATGATTTAAAATAATTTCTGACCCATATCTGTCATTATTGTTCTTTAATACCTTATAGCACATTTATTAAATTAACCGTTATGTCTTCATTGTGTGCAGGTAAAATAATGATGTACATAAAATAGATGAATGATCTGAAATTTATATCCGACAAGTTGGTAAAAAGATTTGGTTTACAGTTTATAATTCCAAGTTAGTAGGCAATGATGAAAAGTTTATGCATGAGATTTTTTTTTGGAAGCTAGTAGGCGTGGCTTAAGAAAGCAGCCCTAGTGACCAATTAAAAATAAGGATATTTGACTCACTTATACTTGATTTATTATGCGGCAGTGATGAAAAGTTTATGCATGATTTTGTTTATTCATGATTATATATTCGGCAATTGGTTTTGAAAATTTGACTGGATGGTGTTCAACTTCATGTTCAGTTTCTGTCTGTTTTGAGCTGGGGAGCTGAAATTATTTGAGACTTCACCCTTTTGTTCAATAAAAGTTGTTCTCAGCTTACCCATTTTCAACTTCATTTTCAACTGCATTTGTACTGAGCTTACAAATTTTGAGGCTCATGTGTAGTTTATGGTGGTGTCATTCTGAGCCTGCATGATTTTTGCATCTGAGTCCACAGTTTTATATTTTTGTTGTACTTGTTCTGAGCCTACATATTTTTTAAAGTAATGAAATTTTTTACTTGATGATGCCCTGTCTTGGCTCCAAATTCGATGATGTCCTATCAATTTAAATTACCAGCTTCAACATGTTCAACATACACCCGACAAGAACATACTACATACGTATTTGCATTTTTTTTATTTGATGAATTACTTTGTGCAGGAATTCAAAAGGAAGAACAAGAAGGTCGTTAGCGGAGAACCGGAGATGCCTTCAGAACACTCTCCGACAAAAATTGTATTCTTTAGTGTGTTGATCATGTAAGGATTGTAATGAAAATAGTGGAAATTGAAAGATACAACTAGTTTGTGGTTACAAATGTGTATTTATTTGTTTTCTATAATCTTCAGAAGACTCTCCGTCAAAAATTGTGGTTACAAAATTTGAAACTTAATGTTCAGTTTCTGTTTGTTTTGAACGTACACAAATTGATACTTCATGTTAAGTTTCTGCTGTTCTCAGCTGTGCGTACACAATTTGATGCTTCAGGTTCATTTTCTGTTTGTTCTGAGTTAACAAAATTTGATACTTCATGCTGTGCATCTGTTTGTTCTGAGTTTACCAAATTTGATACTACATGTTCTGTTTGTGTTTGTTATGAGATTACAAAATATGACACTTCATGCTGTGTTCTGTGTTTGTTCTGAGCTTACAAAATATGAAACTTCATGCTCTGTTTCAGTTTGTTCTGAGCTTACAAAATTTGACACTACATGCTCTGTTTGTGTTTGTTCTGAGCTTACAAAATATGATACTTCATGCTCTGTTTGTGTTTGTTCTGAGCTTACAAAATATGATACTTCATGCTGTGTTTGTGTGTTCTGAGCTTACAACATTTCATACTTCATGCTCTGTTTGTGTTTGTCCTGAGCTTACAAAATATGATACTTCATGCTCTGTTTGTGTTAGTTCTGAGCATACAAAATTTCACACTTCATGCTCTGTTTCAGTTTGTTCTGAGCTTACAAAATTTGACACTACATGCTCTGTTTGTGTTTGTTCTGAGCTTACAAAATTTGATACTTCATGCTCTGTTTGTGTTAGTTCTGAGCTTACAAACTTTGACACTTCATGCTCTGTTTCAGTTTGTTCTGAGCTTACAAAATTTGACACTACATGCTCTGTTTGTGTTTGTTCTGAGCTTACAAAATTTGATACTTCATGCTCTGTTTGTGTTAGTTCTAAGCTTACAAACTTTGACACTTCATGCTCTGTTTCAGTTTGTTCTGAGCTTACAAAATTTGACACTACATGCTCTGTTTGTGTTTGTTCTGAGCTTACAAAATATGATACTTCATACTCTGTTTGTGTTCGTTCTGAGCTTACAAAATTTGATACTTCATGCTCTGTTTGTGTTAGTTCTGAGCTTACAAACTTTGACACTTCATGCTCTATTTCTGTTTGTTATGAGCTTACAAAATTTGATACTTCATTATCTGTTTCCGTTTGTTCTGAGCTAACAAATTTTGATACTTCATGCTCAGTTTCTGGTTTTTCTGAGCTTACAAAATTTGGTACTTCATACCCTGGTTCTGTTTGTTCTGAGATTACAAAAATTGATACTTCATGTACAGTTTCTGTTTGTTCTGAGCTTACACAATTTGATACTTCATGTATAGTTTCCGTTGTTATGAGCTTACACAGTTTGAGCTGACACAATTTCATCTTACACATTGAATATACATCATACCATCGCATGACACCAAAACAATAATGAACTAAATATATGGAAGAATTTCGATAATCATAGAATTGCAAGGTAATACAATGTTCTTGAAATCTGAAACTTTACAAAAAACTGAAACTTAACAAAAACTTTACAAAGTAATACAATGTTCAATAACGCACAGGTACTGAAAGTATACAACTTTTTTTGCTCCAAATATACAGTTTTTAGTATAGTATCAACAAAAATACAATTTTTTTTGCTCCGCATATCAACTGCTGTCGAGTTGTCGAGTAGTCAATATCTCCAAGAAGCACTTCATGCTGAAATCAACCTGAAATCAAAATTAAACATAGCTCAATTAGCCTGGAAAAGACAAAATGTTTAAAAAATATAGTCGGCTCAGAACACAGAATATCATTCAGCAATTATTGTAGGCTCAGAACAACAGAACATTTAGATCATAAACTGTTTCGAAGCAGCAGCAACAGCAAAATCAGTGTCACAAACCAATGTGTTAAAAACACATTTGTGACCACATACCAGTTATAACTTTCAACTTCCATCACTTCCATTACAATCCATACATGACCAACACACTAAAACATGATTGACACCAGACCAAACAATTCAACCAAGAGAAACTGAACATGAAGTACCAAATTGTGTAAGGTCAGCTCAGAACAACAGAGACTAAACATGAAGTCTCAAAATTTGTTAGCTCAGAACAACAGAACCTGAGCATGTGTAGTTTAAAATTGTGTAAGCTCAGCTCAGGACGACAGAAACCGAATACGATGTTCAAATTGTGTAAGCTCCAAACAAACAGAAACAGAGCATGAAGTATCAAATTGTGATGGCTCAGCTCAGAACAAACATAAACAGAGCATGAAGTATCAAATTGTGTAAGCTCAGGACAAACAGAAACTGAACATGAATATTCAAATTTTGTAAGCTCACCTCAGAACAGCAGAAACTTAACATGAAGCATCATATTGTGTCAGCTCAGAACAAACAGAATCTGAACATGAAGTATCAAATTTTGTAACCTCACCTCAGAACAGCAGAAACTTAACATGAAGCATCATATTGTGTAAGCTCAGAACAAACAGAATCTGAACATGAAGTATCAAATTTTGTAACCTCACCTCAGAACAGCAGAAAATTAACATGAAGCATCATATTGTGTAAGCTCAAGACAAACAGAATCTGAACATGAAGTTTCAAATTTTGTAAGCTCACAACAACACAAACTGAACATGTTTAGTTGAAAATGTGTAAGCTCAGAACAACAGACACTGAACATGAGGTTCAAAAATAACCAGTAGGCTCAGAACACACACTTCATAACTAGGGCTGCATTGGGGTGCCGTGCCAACTAGGATATGATAGATATATAATCAAGAATAAATACAACAAGCTTGAAGTAATTATTCAGAACATAAAGTTTTTTGCATCACTGCCTACACCAACACACCGAAGGAGAGAATCAACCACCAAAAGGCTTAAATGAGTACCCAACACATACGCTTCCAACATCAGTTACAAGAAATATATATTCTGTTGTTTGGAGCTTACAAAATTTGATACTTCATGTTCTGTTTCTGTTGTTTTGAGCTTATCATCAACTGTCTTATATATATAGAGTTAGTCTATTAAGAGTTTGGGAGCTGAAATCCTTATCCTGTGCGGGGGTTTTTAACCATTCGTTCGCGACTAATTGCGATCGAACGACTCATCTTCGATCCCGCTTATCTTCAGAATGTTTCGGGGTAAAAGGGGTAAAATCAAAAACCCCTATCTCTCTTTCTTACTCTTACTCACAATCAATCGACCTCCTTCATAATAGACTAACTCATGTATATATATGGACTAAAAAAACCCAGTAGGCTCAGAACACACAATTTATAACTAGGGCTGCATTGGGGTGCCGTGCCAACTAGGATATGATAGATATATAATTAAGAATAAATACAACAAGCTTGAAATAATTATTCAGATCATAAAGTGTTTTGCATCACTGCCTACACCAACACACCGAAAGAGAGAATCAACCACCAAAAGGCTTAAATGAGAATCCAACACATACGCATCCAACATCAGTTACCAAAAAAAATATAGTTTCTGTTTGTTCTGAGCTGACAAAATTTGATACTTCATGTGCTGTTTATGTTGTTCGGAGCTTATCATCAACTGTCTTATATATATATAGTAAGTCTATTAAGAGCTTGAGGGCTGAAATCCTTATCCTGAGCGGGGGTTTTTAGCCATTCGTTCGCCTTAATAGCGATGGAACGACTCATATTCGATCCCGCTTATCTTCAGAATGTTTGGGGGGTAAAAGGGGTAAAATAAAAAACCCATATCTCTTATCTTCTCACAATCAATCGACCAAACTCACATAATAGACTTACTCATGAATATATATAGACTACAAAAAACTAGTAGGCTCAGAACACACAATTCATAACTAGGGCTGCATTGGGGTGCCGTGCCAACTAGGATATGATAGATATATAATCAAGAATAAATACAACAAGCTTGAAGTTATTATTCAGATCATAAAACGTTTTGCATACTGCCCAAAAATCAGATGAATTGAGCTAGACTCAAATCACGCAAATGTAAGGTAAGTGTTGAGGGCATTGGGCATTCAAAAACCTTTATTTCATTTCTTCCCCATCTTCTCTCCCGCTCATACCCCAAACTATATTCAAGGTTGAATAATTATCATGGCACACAACCAAATACGCTTCAAAAACAATAATTTCAATCCCCAAAAATTAATAACCAACTTATATCAAAATCAATCTCATCATTGCCTACACAAAACCGAATGAAACTGCAAGAAATTAAACAGAAATTATAACAGAATTTATGAGAATCAAACACTTCCCTCCGAAATCTGAGAGAGGCAGAACCCACTGAGAGTAGAAATCGCAACCCGTATCGCGGTCTGGAGATCTTATCGGAGAGAGAGAATGAACTTGAGAGAGCTCTTCTTTGGTCGTGAGACGATAAGGGAGATAGGGGGATTTCGATTATACCCCTTTTACCCCTCAACAGATCTGAAGATAAGTGGCTGGAGATGGGGTTTTCGTGGAGTTGGGTTTACACAAGTGACGAAGAAAGAGAGCAGGAGAGAGAGAGGTCCACTTTGGTGGTGATTAGGGTTTCGAAGAGAGCTGGACGAAGATAGAGATCGGGAGAGAGAGCGTGAGAAGAGAAGAGATAGGGATTAGGGTTTCGAAGAGATCGGGATGAAGGTCGAGAGCTGGAGAGAGAGCATGAGAAGATAAGAGAGGGATTAGGGTTTCGCTAGAGAGCGGGAGAAGATAGAGAGCGAGAGAGAGGAGAGCATGAGAAGATAAGAGATAGGGGGATTTCGATTATACCCCTTTTACCCCTTAACATATCTGAAGATAAGCGGCTGGAGATCTCAGCCGTTCGATCGCGATCAAATGCGATCGGATGGCTGAAATCTCTAGCTCCCGATAAGATCTCCAGCTCCCCAGCTCTTAATAGACTTACTATATATGTGTGTGTGTGTGTGTGTGTGTGTGTGTGTGTGTGTATGCTCAGTTACAAACGGATATGTTTGCACAAACCGGTTGCGAACTGAGCTTGTGGCCGTTGGATCTCATCGCTCTTGATCCAACGGCCAGAATCAGTTCCGCTCATCAGTCCCCTCTCTCACTTAAGTAACAAAAAGGCAGTTTTGGTATTTCACCCCAAATAACTCTTCGACTTATTCAATCTCTCACACGCTCTCGCTCGCCGCTTGATGAACTTGTATTTTTTTAGCGAAAATTGAACCTAGGCTGCTGTTGAAAACAACAGCCTATGTACTCCGAAATTCATCTTCTAACATTGGCTGTTGCTTCACACAACGTCCTATGTATAACATAGGCCGTTGTGTGGAACAACGGCTTAGCTTATACAAGTGTTTTAAAATACTTGTACAAATTTTGATCTCCTCCTACATTCTATCTCTCACACTCAGTACACACACTCTCTCTCTTTCTTTCTCGCGCTCCCAAACCCATAGTCGAAACCCTAGCTCCTCCTCCTTCACTTGACACTCTCACTCGCTCCCTCATTCTTCTCGAACTCTTGCCCTCTTTCTTTGAATCTCCCAAACCCAAAAAACCCTAACGAATTTCTCCCAAACCCTAGTCGTTGTCTAAGACAACTACCAAGTTTGTCTTAGGTCGTTTGTGAAAGTTGTCTTGCTCTCCGACTTGCGACCTAGACATTTGTGAATTGCCTTGTGATAACCAAAGCCATTGTTAGAGACAACGACTTAGTATAACTTAGGTTGTTGTTGAAGACAACGACTACAGTTAAAAGTGAAAGTTGCCTTGCTCTATGACTTGCAGCCCAGACTTTTGTGAATTGCCTTGCTAGAACTAAAGCCGTTGTTGGAGACATCGACCTAGTATAACCTAGGTCGTTGTTGGAGAAAATGACTTAAGTTAAAATCAAAACGGTAAAGTAAGTTGCCTTGCACTATGACAAGAACTTGTAATTTTAACCCTTTTTTTGGTAATTTTAAAATTTTTAATTTTTGGCTTAAAATAGTTGGTTGTTTTTATAGTAACCCTACCCTCCAACATAATGTTATTTAATTTTATTTATATTTAAAATTTTTAATTTTCTTGTTAGAATGGGATGATGGGAGGAACACATTTATTGGGATCATGTAGAACGTAAGAAACATATTTTTTTAAAAGAGTTGAATGGTTTTTAAATAAATTCAACTAAAAGTCCTAATTTAGTTTTGTTAGGGGGTTGTGTAAGGAAAAGTTTTGTATCTTGGTTTTTTTATTTAATTTCTTCTATTTCATCTGTACCAATTTCTAAACAATAGTATGTCTTTGAGTGGAGTTAAGTTGTTTGTTAAATTATATGTATGAATTTATCATTTTCTTAGTTTGGAATTAGTAGTATTACTCGCATTAAATGTTTCCTATTTAAAGTATGTAATTCACTGCATTTTTTACATGTTTAGATATACTTATCTTCACTTGTGTTTCTATTACAACTTTGCATTTTGTCTCTATTAACAGAGGATCTTGAACTCTACACCAAAGACATGTTGATTCTTGATTTTGATGATTACAATACAATGCAACATATATCTGTGCTATGCTCTATATATAATTGCAGGTTGTATCAAGAAGATACACAAAGGCCTCATCACTCTAAAGCTGAACAAATGATCAAGCACAGCTCCGGATCAAGACAATGGCTTCACTCAAGACCCAAGTCAAGACCAAAGCTTCAAATGTCATATAATTGTGTGTCTTGTAAAAATGTAATATGTTTTCTATTTTTTGAGTCTTAGATTGATGTACAGCCTTGTCACACACACATACACTCACATATATCTTTTTAGAACTGTGAGTTTACAAAATCCAAAGGTCGAAACAACTTGAACTAGATCAGCTGTTGAGTACCAGTCGACTGCCATTTATACCAGTCGACTGAGTCTGTACAAAACTGCCTGATCTTATTCAAACTCTGATCAGTCGACTCATAGTGGCAACCCAGTCAACTGTTCGTGCTTTTAACCGTTTTCTGATTTTCAAAAGCTGTTTTTTGAATTTAAAAGAGTTATCCGTTATTTTTCCGTTGATCAAATGGTTATGGGTATCTGTCTTTAACTGCCAGGGACCCTAGTCTATAAATATAGCCTAAGGTTCACCTTCAAAAGGTAACTAAGAATTTTTGAGAACAACTTTAAGATTTGTACATTCAAGAGAGAAAAGCTTTCAATACTCACTAAGTCTTGGTTCTCTGTCACCAGTCCAGTATAACATTGAATTCGTTTTGGACTGGATTTGGAAGTCAACCAATTAGCCACGTACTATATCACAATCACAACAAGGCTATAGGTTGATTGTAAACAATTTTATTGTTTTTCTTTTTCCTCTCGGTTGGAGAGTAGGACTTTAGGGTGTAGAGTCGGATTTTGTCACTCTTGGTGGAAGAGTGGGTTGCTTTCTCTGGTTGAGAGAAAGGACTACGGGTTGGACAAGGTTGTTGTCTGAACGCCGTAGGGTATTCTTGTAATTTTTTCAAGAATAGTGGAAAATCTCAAGTGGGTTGCTTGGGGACTGGATGTAGGTCGGGAGGACCGAACCAGGATACATCGTGTGTACTCTGTGGTTGTATCTCTCTACTTGCATTTCTATTTTCTCAGTTTATAATTTTTACTGTGAAACTTGTCTGGACAGTCGACTGTGTACTCATATAAGTCGACTGGTCAGACTCGTACTACTCTGAAATAATTTGTGTGTCTAGTCGACTGTCTCATCCATAAGTCGACTTAACAGACTTCTTTAAAATAATTCTTTTTGTGGTTTCAGTCGACTGATCTATCTCTCAAGTTGACTAAACAGAAGAAATTCTCAATTCCGCATATTAAATTTTTTATAAAACACTATTCACCCCCCTAGTGTTTCTTGCATTGCCTACAGGATCCAACAAGACATCCATAATCTTTGTTTATCGTCTCTTTGTTTTATTAACTTCATTTTTTAGCACTAATAACAAACAAGATATAATAAGGGTGAATAGATTAAATATTTTAAACAAATGGCCTAAGGGTAGCCCAATAGGAACTTGTTTAATTTTATTTTGTTGGCAAATTTGAATATTTTATATGGAAAATTTCAATATTTTTTTTATCTTCTAAACTACACAATATCTGTATATATGACATATAAATTTCATATATTTTAGAACATATAAATTTGGTGATATTGTGAATATGAGAGAGTATATCCCTATTTAGCTTATCTGAACCATCCAACCCTTACCCTAACCATAACCCTATCGTAACCCCTAACCCTACCCTAACCACTAACCCTCCAACCCTACCCTTGACCTTAACCATTAAGTAACCCTATCTACAATCACTTACATATCTTTTGTTTAATGCTTAACCATACCCCGAACCATCAAACCCTAACCCTATCCTTAACCCTACCTTAACCCCTAACCCTAACCCTACCTAACCTCTAACCCTTGACCTCAACCAGTCCAAGCCATTTCTCATTTATTAACATTGTCAAAATATGAGATTCTCACTTACGTATTTTTTATAAGTAGCATTAAAAAATTCACCAACTTAAGGACATTTCTTAAATGGGAAGTCTTTCCATATAAAAAAGAAAATAATAGTTCCTTCCAAAAATAAATAATTTAATTGGAAATCTTTTGTAATTGTGAATATTTTATTCACGCTCTTCACATTTACAGAAATTCTTAAACAAATATAAATAAAAAATTCACAAATTCCTAACCATAAAAACTTTCAAAGAATTAGGTTAACAAAAGCTGTTGTACCAGACAACGGCCATGGTTTGAGAAGTTCGTTGTTTGGAACAACGGCTAAGGTTGGGATGGTTTTTTGAGAATATTGCCAAGTTCAAGCAGAGAGCATACTAAATTTTGGCCTCATTTTTTTATACCGTAGGCTGTTGTTTGAGACAACGACCTAAGACAATCTTGGTAGTTGTCTTAGACAATGACTAGGGTTTGGGATAAATTCGTTGGGGTTAGGGTTTTTGGGTTTGGGAGATTCAAAGGAAGAGGGTATGAGTTCGAGAAAAAAGAGGGAGTGAGTGAGGGAGTCAAGTGAAGGGGGAGGAGCTAGGGTTTCGACTATGGGTTCGGGAGCACGAGAAATAAAGAGAGAGAGAGAGAGAGAGAGAGAGAGAGGGAGAGTATACTGAGTGTGAGGGATAGAATGTAGGAGGAAAGCTAGATTTGTACAAGTATTTTAAAACACTTGTATAACCTAAGATGTTGTTCACACAACGGCCTAGGTTATACATAGGCCCTTGTGTGAAGCAACGACCAAGGTTTGAAGATGGATTTCAAAGTACTGAGGTCGTTGTTTCTAACAACGGCCTAGGTTCAATTTTCTCTAAAAAAATACAAGTTCATCAATGGTGAGCGAGAGAGTGTGAGAGATTTAATCAGTCGAAAAGTTATTTAGGCAAAATACCAAAATTGCCCCTCCGTTGCTTAAGTGAGAGAGGGGGCTGATGAGCAGAGTTGATCCGGTGGATCAAGAGCAATGAGATCCAACGGCCACAAGCTCAGTTGGCAATGGGTCTATGCAAACAGACTCGTTTGCAACTGAGCATTATATATATATATATATATATATATATATATATATATATATATATATATAAGATCCGAACCGTGCACATTGATCTACAAATCTAAATTAGTCTAAATATGTAAAATCAAATTATTTGGAATTCATTTGCTCATCCATTGAAGTGTTACAAAATTGTATGCTGAAAATTGTTGTTTTTTATAGTCACGTGATGGATGGGCAAATGAATTTCAAATAATTTGATTTTACATAATTAGACTAATTTAGATGTGTAGATCAACGTGAACGGTTCGGATCGTCAATACGAAGGTGGGAAGGCCGAGTGCACATGAGTGCATACGGAGATCTAGTGCACAACGGAAGGGGACTTTATATATAAACATTTCGGACCAGATTACATGCGACTTGTGTGCGCCCGCATGTCCTGCGAACATGAATGCCGGACCGACATGACCCAATCCCGTGCAGAGGCTCTTTTTGCTACAGTTTTTGATTTTTTCCTTTGTAAACGGCTGTTATAAACGCAGAAACGGTTTTGTCTGCTATTTCAGTGCAGTATTAAATATTTTGTCTGCCGTTACAGTGTACGCATTCAAGTGACTGTCTGCAGTAACACTGTGGAATTCAGGGCATTCACTGTTGTCTGCCGTTACAGCGTACGCATTCAATACATTGTCTGTGTTACACTGAAGGCATTCATATCTTTGTCTGCCGTTACAAGTTCTAACCCTGACTCTATATATAGAGCCCCCCCTCTCTTTCTCCCTTGCACCAAAAATTATCTTCTTTCTTTTCTGTTTAATTTTGCTCTATTCCGTTCCTCGGTCCTGCTGTTTCGTAACTCGGTGATAGAGTTCTCACGCTATCGATCGGTTCGAGGGTGTTACGTGGTGCCTACGTGAATACTCTAGTCGTTGCATCCTGGGAGACAGACGCCTTCGCACAATCCAGCAACCGGATGAGGCGAAATCTGTTTTAAGGACATTGTGTGATACACAAGCCTCGACTGCTCTACCTTGTTACATATTATTTGGGTTGTTAGTAAGTTGTTATTTATTTAATTTTATTTTCTTGTTGGATTTTCTTCCTTTCCTATTCTCTTCTCTGTTTTCAGTGCCTCTCGATCAATTGAGTTTATTGTAAAGGAAAGTTTATAAAGAATTTTGAAAACAAACTTAAAAAAGAATTTTTTTAATAAAATTTTCTTGACTTCCAATTTTGAGGAACTTCTTTTCTTTTTCTTTAATCTGGAAAACTTACACTCGTGTTGTGTATTTTTCAGAATCAAAATAACTACTGCATCGGAAAATGTTGTTGTGTCTGAAATGGTCCACGTGTCAGTTGCTGATACGACGCAAGTACCGACTGCTGCTGCGGCACGAGTGCCAATGCCAACCATTGTACCTGTCTCAGTCTCCTATGGGGAGAAACCTGAGATGTTCAATGGGCAGAATTTCAAAAGGTGGCAACAGAAGATGATGTTCTATCTAACCACATTGAATCTTGCAAGATTCTTGAACGAAGAAGCTCCAAATCTTAAGAAAGATGAGCAAGATAACCAAGTCATTGCCGCTGTGGATGCTTGGAAAAATGCTGATTACTTATGTAGGAATTACATAATGAACGGATTAGCCGATTCTTTGTATAATGTATACATTGACAAAAGAATAGCTAAAGAACTTTAGGAATCACTAGGCCATAAGTATAAAACTGAGGATGCCGGCACCAAGAAATTCATTGTGGGTCACTTAATAGACTATAAAATGGTAGATTCTAAAACAGTGATCAGTCAAGTTCAAAAATTACAACTGATCTTGCACGAGATTCATGCTGAAGGTATGAACTTAAGTTAAAGTTTCCAAGTAGCATGTATAATTGAAAATTTACCACCAGGTTGGAAAGACTTTAAGAATTACCTAAAGCATAAGAGAAAAGAAATGGGCATTGAAGATCTCATTGTCAAGCTTCGTATTGAAGAAGACAATAGAGGATCTGAAAAGGTTGGACTCATCAGTCATGCAGTCAAGGCATATATAATGGAACATAAACAACATTCCAACAAGCACAACAACAAGGGTCCCAAGTTGGGGCCTAAGGGAGGAATCTCCAAGAAGCCGAAGTTTCGAGATAAGTGCTTCAATTGTGACAAGATGGATCACAAATCTACTGAATGCAGACTTCCCAAGAAGAACAGGAACAGAGAAGCAAACTTGATTCAAGGCATTACTCAAGATGTTTCCGATATCAACCTATCAGCTGTGATCTCAGAGGTGAATATGATAGGTTCAAACCCAAAGGAATGGTGGATTGACACTGGAGCTACTCGACATGTGTGCTCCAACAGAAGTATATTCTCCACTTTCGAACCATTAGAGAATGGTGATAAAATGTTAATGGGGAACTCGGCTACTTCAGAAATCAAGGGCCAAGGAAATGTGATTTTGAAGATGACTTCTGGAAAGGAACTGACTCTGAACAATGTTGCATATGTTCCTGAAATCCGTAAGAACTTGGTATCTAGTTCATTGCTTAATAACCACGATTTTCGTTTAGTGTCCGAGTCAAATAAATTTGTTTTGTCGAAGAGTGGAATGTATGTTGGTAGAGGATACATGAGTGGTGGAATGTTCAAACTCAATGTAATGACCATGGTCAAGAATATTAATAAAGCTAGCTCTTCTACTTAGTCTTCCAGTTTATGACATGGTAGATTAGGACATGTTAATTATGACACTTTGCGTAGACTAATTAACTTGAGTCACATACCAACATTCCAAATTAATTCCAAACACAAGTGTGAAACTTGTATTGAGGCAAAACTAACAAGGTCATCGTTTAAAAGCGTTGAAAGAAACACTGAACCTTTTGATCTAATTTACACTGATATTTGTGATTTGAAAATGATTCAAATAAGAGGTGTTAATAAATATTTTACTACCTTCATTGATGATAGCACGAAATACTGCTATGTATATTTGCTTAAAAGCAAGGATGAAGCTATAGAGAAATTTGTTCTCTATAAAAATGAAGTTGAGAACCAACTCAACAAGAAAATTAAGGTGCTGAGAAGCGACCGGGATGGAGAGTATGAATCGTCATTTACTGACACGTGTGCTAAGCATGGGATTATATATGAAACGACAGCACCTTATTCTCCTCAGTTCAACGGTGTTGCTGAAAGAAAGAATCGTACATTGAAAGAAATGATGAATGCAATGTTAATAACTTCTAGTTTGCCACCAAACTTGTGGGGAGAAGCTATTCTTTCAGCTAACTATATTTTGAATAAGGTGCTCAAAAAGAAAGAAGAGAAAACTCCATATGAGTTATGGAAAGGAAGAAAGTCATCCTACAATTACTTGCGAATGTGGGGATGTCTTGCCAAGGTGGCAGTATCTCCACCTAAGAAAGTGAAAATAGGACCAAAAATGGTTGATTGTATTTTCATTGGCTATGCACTTAACAGTAGTGCCTATCGGTTCTTGGTGTACAAATCCGTTATCACTGGTATATCAAAGAACACGATAATGGAGTCTATAAATGCATCGTTCTTTGAAGATGTATTTCCATGTAAGTCAAAAGCAGAACCAAGTTCCTCCAAATGAACACATGAGACTATTAGTGAAGATAGTGAAGACCAAGATGAAGAAGTTGAGGAGGAACCTCGACGCTGTAAAAGAATAGGAATGGAAAAATCTTTTGGTCCGGATTTTTTGACTTTTATGCTTGAAGGTGAACCCCAAACCTTCAAGGAAGCGATCAACTCTAGTGATGGTCCTCTATGAAAAGAAGCCATCAAGAGTGAAATTGATTTTATCTTGCAAAATCATACTTGGGAATTAGTGGATCTTCCACCCGGTAGTAAACCTCTAGGTTCCAAGCGGATATTCAAGAGAAAAATGAAACTTGATGGATCAATTGATAAATACAATGCAAGACTTGTAATTAAAGGTTATAAACAAAAGGAAGGTCTTGATTACTTTGATACATATTCTCCTGTGACGAGAATAAATTCCATTAGAATAATACTTGCTGTAGCAGCTCTGCACAATCTTGAAGTACATCAAATGAATGTAAAACAACTTTTCTTAATGGAGATTTAGATGAAGAAATCTACATGGAACAACCTGGGGACTTTTCAGCTCCAGGACATGAAAAGGAAGTGTGTAAACTGGTGAAATCATTATATGGCTTGAAACAAGCTCCAAAGCAGTGGCATGAGAAATTTGATAATGTCATGATGACAAATGGCTTCAAAATCAATGAATGTGACAAATGTGTATATGTCAAAGATACAGAAGATGGATATGTCATTATATGTTTGTATGTAGATGACATGCTTATTATTGGAAGCAATGATCAGATAATTAAATCTATTAAAAACATGTTGAACTCGAGGTTTGATATGAAAACATAGGACTAACTGATGTTAGATTAGGAATTAAAATTACAAGAATATCAGACGAGCTTATTTTAAGCCAGTTACATTATGTTGACAATATTCTTAGAAAATTTGATAAAGATAATTCTGGAATTGCCAGAACTCCATTAGATCTAACTTTACATTTATCCAAGAATAAAGGTGAGAGTATTTCTCATGTAGAATACTTTAGAATCATAGGCAGTCTAATGTACTCAATGAGTTGTACAAGACCAGACATAGCCTATGCGGTAAGTAAACTAAGTAGATATACGAGTAATCCTGGAAGCAAGCATTGGCAAGCAATTAAATGAGTACTGAAGTACTTGCGTTTTACTCTAACTATGGGCTGCACTATACGAGATACTCGGCTGTACTTAAAGGATACAGTGATGCGAATTGGATATTGAGTGATAATTCAAAATCTACTAGTGACTATGTGTTTACACTAGGTGGTGCAGCAGTTTCTTGGAAATCCTCGAAATAAACAGTGATCGCTAAATCCACGATGGAATCTGAATTTATTGCACTGGACAAATGTGGGGAAGAGGCTGAATAGTTAAGCCACTTCCTTAAGGATATTCCAAGGTGGACGAAGCCTGTGCCTCCAATCTGCATACATTCAGAAAGTCAATCTGCAAAATGTAGAGCACAGAGTAATATGTATAATGGTAAATCTAGACATATTCGTCGAAAACATAACACCATTAAACAACTACTCTCCACTGGGGTTATCTCTGTTGACTATGTAAAGTCAAAGGATAACATTGCGGATCCGCTAACCAAAGTGTTAAACAGAGAGTTAGTTGATAAATCATCGAGGGGAATGGGACTAAAGCCCATGAAAGAATAAGTCGATACAGTGGATACCCAACCTAGCTGACTGGAGATCCCAAGATCTAGGTTTAAAGGGACAACTAAATTGAAAAGACCAAGTTGGATCACTGTGGGGATTTTCCCATGTCCATTCCCATAATGAAACAGTGATACCCGTAAGGTAACAGGTTAAGCTAGACTTTTAATGATTCTTATGCGTCGGATATCCGAGCAGAGTAATGCGGGTTACACTTAAGTAAGAAATCACCTATGTAAGAGGGAAGAAGGGCCACTTCCAAGGAAATAATATAAGGCAATATTCCTGTTAAACTCTTGCAGAACCAGGCATATGTTCATGGCCAAAACGAACATAATAGTGAGAACCGAAAATACGTTAGGAAGATTTCTGTGTGAGATATGTCATCGTTTACACAAATGACAGAACAGTTCAAGGGCATCGCATCTACTGTTTAGTTAGTAAAGTAAACATATTTTCATAAGGGAAGGTCAAAGGGTCACACCTACCTATCCTATGCAGGAATCAACCGCTGAATGCTATCACCAAGTTTGTCGTGTCAGTCTGTCGTGTATGTGGTTGTCAATTTTCATTCATGTGGGGAACGTTAGAAAATAGGTGTTTTATACACCATTTACGAACCAGTTTTTGAGCAATTTTTGAGTAAGATCCTCAATGAATTATTGAGAGATCTTGATTGATATGTGTTCTCCTTCGTGAGTAGATCAAAATCATATATTAATTTGCTAAAAATGGTTTAGGGGTGAATGAGAAATTGTTCCTCAAAGTGAGCCGTTTTCATTCTTGAAAATGGGTTAAGGGAACATAGTCCCGCATCGGAAAAATCAAAGAAATTAGAAGAGGATATATAGTAACCTCCTTCTAAGCATTGTAAGATAGCTAGAAGAGAGACTCTCTCTCGCGCGCGAAGGGGGGGGGCAAATCTCAGATCGGATTACATGCGACTTGTGTGCGCACGCACGTTTTGCGGACACGAATGCCGGACCGACATGACCCCAACCCGTGAAGAGGCTCTTTTTGCTACAGTTTTTGATTTTTTCCTTTGTAAACGAGGGTTATAAATGCAGAAATGGTTTTGTCTGTCGTTTCAGTGCAGTATTAAAGATTTTGTTTGCCATTACAGTGTACGCATTCAAGTGACTGTCTGCAATAACACTGTGGCATTCAGGGCATTCACTGCTGTCTGCCGTTATAGTGTACGCATTCAATACATTGTCTGCGTTACACTGAAGGCATTCATATCTTTGTCTGCCGTTACAAGTTCTAACCCTGACTCTATATATAGATCCCCCCTCTCTCTTTCTTCCTTGCACCAAAAATTATATTCTTTCTTTTCCGTTTAATTTTGCTCTGTTCCGTTCCTCGGTCCTGTTGTTTCGTAACTCGGTGATAGAGTTCTCACGCTATCGGTCGGTTCGAGGGTGTTACGTGGTGCCTACGTGAACACTCTAGTCGTTGCATCCTGGGAGACAAATGCCTTCGCACAATCCAGCAACCGGAAGAGGCGAAATCTGTTTTAAGAACATTGTGTGATACACAAGCCTCGACTGCTCTACCTTGTTGCATATTATTTGGGTTATTAGTAAGTTGTTATTTATTTAATTTTATTTTCTTGTTGGATTTTCTTCATCTCCTATTCTCTTCTCTGTTTTCTGTGCCTCTCAATCAATTGAGTTTATTGTAGAGGAAAGTTTATAAAGAATTTTGAAAACACAATCTCAGTATCCTAATTACACATCATGGAATTACCATTTTTGCCTAAAGAAAGCTGCTGCAGATGCACGTGCATGGCCTGAAAGCTCAATTTGTAAGGAAGATTCTTTAGGGTTTCGAGGCTCCACACGCGTAGTTGTACCACACTTACTGTTTCAGACAGCGGGTACTTTGATTTTTTTTGTCTCTTAATCAAAACTGGTGCAAAAAATAATCTGTGTCCTTGCACGGGGTGGGGTTCAGATGGTCCGACATTCGTGTCTGCAGGATGTGCGGGCGCACACAAGAAGCATGTAATTTTTTTGTTACATGCGGTCTCAACTCGGACTGATTATATGCAGCCTGTGTGCTCCGACACATCTTGCGGATACGAATGCCGGACCATCTGAACCCCACCCTGTGCAGGGATTATTTTTTGCATCAATTTTGATTAAGAGTCAAAAAAAAATTCAAAGTAAGACTCGTTGTTTAAATTTTGTTTTTTCCCCGCCAAGTTGTGGACAAACATCCATACCTACACTCGCTATCTCAAACAGCACGAACATTTTCATTAAACTCTCTATTTGAGATAGCGAGTGAGTCGTTTTGATAAATACTTTCGAAAGTGGGTCAGTTTGGTAATTACTTTCAAAAAGTGGTTTATTTTGGTAAAACATTCCAAGGTGGCAACGTGGACAAATTAAGTGATGCCAGGCAGTAAGCCACTAATAAGAGAACACGTGGACATCGACGGTGGAGGATCCCCCCCCCCCCCCAACCCCAAATAAGCATATTTTTAAAACTAAATCCAGAGTAGGCATATGCCGAACTTATTCTCTCAGTGAGTTAGTTGCTGCTATGTCAGCTTAAGCCGCAGTTAGGAACTGCGACAATAGTTATAATGAAGCAACAATTTTCAACTGCGACCTCTTCAAAAAATTGAAGTTTGTCGTTGTTGCCAACTACGTAACAATGTAAATTGTTGGCCGCAGTTGGTAATAGCGACTGCCTCAAAATTTTGGGGCTTAGAGAACCAAGTAGTGAGATAGAGTTGGATGCATAGAGAAAAATTCTAAGTCAAATTGTGTTAAAGAGTGGCTGCAATTGGGGCCTCTTTTATACTGAGGCTGCAGTTGCTAACTGCGGTCCTTTGTGGGACCTAAGACTATCTCAGTTAAGTATCAGGTTGCACCCCTCTCCCCATCTCATTTCTTCATCTCTCCCATCACAACTCCTCCAATCTCGAACCCAAATCTCAAAACCCTAGTATCCAAATTCCTCCAACTCCTTTGATTCCTCCACCTCCACCTCCGTCAAATCTCTTCCAATTCCTCTGACTCCTCCAACTCTGTCAAAACTCATCGTGACTGCTAATTTCACATCTCTTTTTCCAATTCTGAAAACCCAAATTTGGAGATTTTTCCCAAATTTCACATCCCTCTCTCAAAATCAAAATCTGAAATCTCACATCATCGCCAGCACCATCCCCAATCATCTCCGATATCATCTCCACAATCAAATTTCGACCTTTTTTTCACCACAATCAAATAATAGTTTTTGTTATCATTAATAAAATTCGCTTATTATGCTTGTTTGAATTTAGATTAATGAGATTTAAGCAAATATCTCATAAATGATTGATTCATAAGAATTCACCTTGGTAGAATACTTCATATTTGGTTATAAGTGTAACTTATGTATGTTAGGTTTGAGATTAGATAATGACTCACATATTCGCCCCTTCATGTATAGGTACGGATTACGAAATTCCTATTTGGTATATATTATAGGGGATAAATAGTCCAAAGCTACGAGTTTGTTATAGAGGTGTTGAACCGGAAATAGTTTGGGCTCCTCGTTATATTACTCGTTATATTACAAAGCAAAGACTAGTAGAGAATACCTATGAAATTACTAACTCGGATAGAGCTGAATGAAGTATTAAAATCCTAACTCGGTATGCAAATGAAAAAAAGAGAAATACATATTTCATGGATGTTCTTGCAGTTAATGATGACACTCTTATTGCCATGATTGCAAGAACAGTTGATCCAAACTCTAGTTGGACTGCATTGGAGATATATATTGAGAAAATCAAGATTCATAATGATCAGCCACATGTTATTCGTAGTTCAAGTCCCGTACGTTAAGTGCCGACCAATGAGGTGAGTTTCAATCCAGTTCCTGAATCACATGCAAGATTGACACATCCACAAGAAGACATGTTCACAATTCCAACATCACCAAATCTCACGGAATGTAAGTTGTCATGTCCTTCTAGTTTGATAAGCAATATTGTTGATAACAAAAATGTTATTCAATCATTCAATCATACTACTGTTAACAATGAGTTATTAGAAGATGAAGAAGATGAGTATCCAGATGATAATGTTAATGACAGTGAGGACTCGCAATTTGATGCGGTCCCCTCAACTTAATTCATGTGTTCACATGTACCTGAGTTTGAATCGGCTGATTGAGTTAACAATGCCAGGGTACATCAATTTGCACTAAAGTCATGTGGCTGATCTGATGTGGATGAATTGTATACTGGGGAAAAGTTTGAAACTAAGGATAACGTCCAACATGTGGTAAAGATGTTCTCTATAAAAAATATTGAGAATTCGTCTAATGAAATCGACCAAAAGTGTATATGGCGTGAAATGTAAATCAGCATCGAGGGTTCGTACACCTGAGAAAATGGTACAAAATCTCGAAGTCGCAGATGAGGCAGGTTGTCCATGGAGATTTTCTTCAATCGTTTCACATGGGCAGACATATTTCACGATGAAGAAGTTACAAGGGTCACATACATGTCTCAATCACATCTTGAATGAAGACCACAGTAGAGTTGATTCTAAGATTGTTTCGAAATTAATTTTGAATGTTGTGAAGGCATAATTAAGACTAATACAAAATACCATAATTGAGATAGTCAAGCTTAAATGCAACAAGAAGACTTGGCTTGCAGAACAGAAAGCTATTGAGATGTTGTTTGAATATTTGAGAAGTCATGTAAGAAGTGTCCTGCTCTTTTATCAGCACTACAAACATCAAATCCAGGAACTGTGTTGTCCATTGGGATAAGGATTTGACTGATTCCGGCGAAGAAATATTCAAGGCTGTATTTTGGGCTTTGGGGGCTTCGATTAAAGGAATTAAGTCTTGTAGACATGTAATTAATGTTGATAGAACTCATTTGTATGGAAAATACAGGAGTTGTTTATTGATAATCATTGCACCCAACGAAAATGATAGTTTATTTTTATTTGTTTTTGCAATAGTTGATAGAGTATAGCTAGTTGGGCATGGTTCATGAATTGTAATTGACTTTTTATTATTGGTCGCCAATGATTATGTATTATTTTTTATCATCATGTGGGTATCTTGTCTGACATGGATATGTGAAACGAAGCATGGAATGAGCCACATGCGTATCATCATTTTCGTATGCGAAATTTTGGTACAAATTTCTTCACAAAATTCAGTAACAAGGCATTGAGGAATACAGGGAATACAGTTAAGGTGGTTTCCTGTCAAAATCAGCTGAGAAGTATGAGAACAAATGGCAGAGATGGAAAAATTAAAAATTGAGGCTCTCAGTTGGCTCAAGGAGAAACCAGTCGAGAAGTGGGCACTTGCTGCAGATAGAGGACATCGATATGGCATGATGACTATAAATTTATCAGAAATTATTAATTCTATTTTGAAGAGTGTATATTGTTTGTCTGTGACGGCAATTGTGGAGATGATATTCTATCGTCTCATTTCTTACTTTACCGAACGTCATCAATCGGTATAGAAGCTTATAAGTGAAGGGCAGATTTGAGCTTCGAGGGTTCAAAAAATTATCAATATACGGCCTGAGGGGGCTAATATGCATGAAGTTATAATGTTTCATTATAATCATGGTATTTCAAGTAAAAACATATATTATAGTACACGGTGGGCACAATAAGGGTTAAAAATTACAGATTGTTGACTTGGGAGCGCGCACTTGTACTTGTCAGAAATTCCAGTTCTATCATCTTCTATATTCTCATGTCTTGGCTGCATGTGCAGCTCGGGCTATTGATTATCGATCTTATATTCATCCATTTTATTCTATGAATTCCTTAGCATATAGTTGGGTGCCCAACTTCCGTCCTATGCAAGATCAAGCATATTGGCCTATCCAAAGTTGTCTGAATCTCATAGTTAATGAGAGTCTTAGAAGGTGTAGGAAAGGTCGGTCCAGGACTACGCACATTTGCAATGACATGGGTGTCAGGGAATGCTCGAGCACGGTGCAAACTTGTTCAAAATACAGTCTAATAGGACATAACAAGCGTAGTAAGCGTCCTTGCCAGGACAATGGCATAGGTTGATTATGATTTCATATTGTACTTTGCATTAGTTCATTATACTCTTTTTAAAGATGTATTGAATAAACTACTTTGTTAATTGTCTAATATTTTCAATCTTTATATGTCATATACCTTCTTATTTGTCTATTCATTAATCGACTAATATTTTCATACTACTTTGTTGGTCATCATTGCAATAATGTTACAAGAGCGCGGTAATACAGGATCCTCTTATAGTACTAGCGGACCTCGGATAAGTTGTATGCTTTTCAATGTTTAAAGAATATGTTTATTTTTATGCACTTATCAAAAAATATTTATTTATGCGATACAATACAAATGAAGGAGTTGATATAAGTGGCTGAGGACAGGGACCACAAACGCACGGTGGACGACCCCCGAGTAGTACTAGTGGGCCTCATGCTAGCGGTGGCCGAAAACGCAGAATCTCTCCTGCACTTGTAATAGTACTTTATATATATTTTAGTGTTGAATTTGTATATATAATGTTTTAGCTAATATAACAATATTTTTCATGTTGGTGTAGGTTGTTGGCCAATCATCTTCGTCTATTGATGTTGACTAATCGTCTTCGTCTTCAGTTGCACCTAGTCGCTTATGTCCACTAGACCCAACACTACTGACGTTGTAGTAAAAATACAGATCTCAGTTCGTGTGGAACGATACATCTAAGGAGTGCACTTTTCGTACGCACACGACATTGAGAATTCACTCATACACACACGACTTGTTGGTCGCAGCTGGTTTCTTTGGTATAGGATTGATGAGGTCAATGAAACTGGATCATGCTCCGCTTAGAGCTCTGCTAGAGAGATGGCGACCTGAGACACTCATTCCATCTTACCAGTAGAAGAGCTGACCGTCACACTTCAAGATAATGCAGTCATTATAGGACTTCCAATTGATGGGCTGGTGTGACTGGAAGTATGGGGTTTGATAGGGAGCAAGCAGTTTGTGACAGAGTTCATCAGTGTTGAGCCAGGTGAGATGGCTTTTGTTGGCTAATATATTAGACACTCCTGGCTTAAGGTCATGTTCAACGACTTCTTGAACGACGATTCATCCAAGTTTCATGTTGAGCGCTACACCCAAGCTTACCTATTGACACTGTTTGGAGGTGTTCTCTTTCCAAACTCCTCAGGTGATATCGTGTCACTAATGTACCTACTATTCATTGCCGACATTAGGAAAGCGGGCCGGTACAGTTGGGGTAGTGTTGCATTAACGTCCTTGCATAGGAATCTGTGTGGAGGAGCGCTGAATGCAGTACAAATGACGGGACTGATGACAATACTATAGGTATAGAGCTGAGCAACGTTTACATATCGGTCGACCTCGCATAAGCACTCACATGGGTGGATGGATGACATAGAGTATGAGGTCATGTTGGCTCCCATTGGTGTGTACTAGGTTGGGGCTCACACGTGGAAGGATAATGTTGATATATTATAGAGATGAGCTTCAGTAATTGCAATATGAGTTCGTCAAATGGGAGCTATATACGACTGAGAGATTGGAGAGACTACAATCTGTTTGCACGGCGAAACCCGAGCTATGGTTGACGAAAGCACCACTCATCAACTTTAGTGTTGTAAAGTTTTACTTTTTGATTGAGTGCTTCGACAATTAAGACTCCAGCAGAGCATCCCAGTCGCATGATCGTATGACACTACCCTGCACGGTGTCAAAGGGATGAGTCGACTGTCTGATCATGATTGTGCAAAATATCATCAAGTTCATGTCAATGCATGAAATGAGCACAAATTCAATACGATTGTTGCAGGTATTCCTCCATATGATGGATCGTTGCACAGTGTGTACATGTCATGGTATCAGAGGATTACGTGTTTGTATATTGCTTCTCCTTTCACTGTACCGGCAGGGGTCCAGTGATCAGTTCCAAGGAGAGAGATAAAATTAGCTTCCGTATATTCTCTTTGCAACCCATGTATCAACCAATGGTATCGATATTTCGATCCATTGTAAAAAAATTATATTTTGTTGTTTATTTCATATATTTATCTTTAAAAAAAATCTTTTCCATTTGAATCATTCTAATTTGTATTACAAGGTTGATTGCACGGAGATGCGCTTATGCATTGTCGAGTAATGTGATCGATGCAGCCAAGGAGTTCGCAAGAAAAATTCTTAAACCGTGCAGGTCGCAACTTGAACAGTTTGGTAAGGAGCCATGCTAGATGTGTAACTCCTGTTCCCGTTAATACGTATTTTTTTAATGTATTTTTCCGTATTTCAAATTCTTAATATCTTGTAACTAATTCTTCTCAAATGATTATCGGTTTTCAACCCAAATTGTATTTCATCCTATGATTTTTGATATGATACCCAAATGTTGAATCTTTTATTTTAATTATTTAAACCAATTTATTTATTCAATTATTTGTTACATTCTATAATTATATATATCTTTTTCATTTAATTATTGATTGAAGCCTAGGCCTAGTCTAATATTAATATTATTATTCAAACTATTTTATGAAGCCCAATATTCAATTATTCAATTGTTTTAATATTTAATTCGAAGCCCAGTTGTTTATTATAAGCTCAATCCCATAACTGATTTATTAAATGTTTTGAGCCAAACCCAAGCTCATCTCCTATTGGACTCTAACCCTAAACCCAAACCCGCATCTTGTTGGATCTAAACCCAATACCCATATATTTGTACAGATCAATCCTACACACTCACCCGTACATAATTCCTTCATGCTCCCCCACTCTACAATTTCCCGTACCTACACGTTCCCCCACCACCTCATAACTACCCCCCCCCCCCCCCACATTCTCACCCCGTTACTTTACTATTATTTTTATATAAACCCCCTCTCTCTCCCGTCTCTTTCTTTCTCCTGTTCTTTCACTTTCTCTGTTTCGAACCCAACAGAGACCCCCTTCCCCTTCGTCTTCCTCCTCACCCCTGACCTCGGCGACTCCTCTGACCGCTCCACTTACCCTCGTCGCTGATCACCGCGACCTCTCAGTCAAGCGACCCCGCTCGAACCGCCCTCGCCTCCATCGCCAGTGCAACCACCATTGCTGCTCGCCTTCCTCCTCAACCTCCGAAGCACCCCCGTCGAGCCACCGCTGCGATCTCATCTAGCAACCGCCATTTGCATCGCCTCGACACCACCCCACAGAGCCCTAGTCGTCATCCCCTCGCCGGCAGTCATCCACCACCTCCGAAGAACCCAACATCATCACCTTCGAGCTCGACCATCGTCCTCCTCGTCAACATCCTTGAGCCCCGTCTTCGACGCCTCGCAGCACCGCCCTTCCACCTCGTCACTGCTCCTCCATCAACAGAGCCTCCGTCAACACAGTTGCGCCGCCCACGCCGCAGTCGTAGCCCACTCTCCCGCCATCGCTCTCTCTCTCTCTCTGTGTGTGTCGCTGTGAAGGAGAATAACATAATTGGATTGTATTGGTGTTTGGTGTTTGTGTGGGAGATCCGATCGTGAATTGGTGTTTTCTATTTTGGAGAAATGGTTGTTTTGCTGTGTTGGCTTTGTTGTGTAGTTGCTGCCACGTATCTTGCACGTGCTTCGCTGCCCGGGATCCTAATCCCGTTATTCTTGTATTCAGTATCATCGTTATCGTTATAAGGCAAGTATCCTCTTGTACAACTCGTTTATTCTCGTATAAGCTTTCTTTGAAAAATACCACAAGTATATTTATTGACTATCCGTTACAAATTCTAATTCATATTTATCGATCAAATTGAAATCTGTTGCTATCCATAATCCGTTGATCCCGTATTCGTACATGATCACGAATACTTTGTTGCCATATGCATTACATGAACACGATTGATATACACATATGTACTCTTAGGATTATACATGATTATGTGCATAACTGTTTTTCCCTGTAATAGTAGTTTGAATACTGTTATGATATCTTGTTATTCTTGATTAAGTTTTGTATACGAAATGCTCCTGACCCAGTACATGACATTAAAACTACATATTTTTGCATCTCATAGTTAGAACATGTTCCATGCATAATTCCTTGATATTTTCTGACCATATATTGACATCGTCTCGTTGCATCACGATCATGTTGAAATTAATAAAAGTAACAAGTCGGGGTATAAGGGGAAAGATTTAGTAGTGGGCAATATAGAAGTGCGTACTCGGACAGGAGCTCGTATTTTCCGATGCAAGTTGCAAGTTACAAGTTGCAAGTTTGCAAATTACAGGTTTACATGTTCACGTTACAAGTTCACACTCTACATGTTCCACATTGCACGTATCTCGATACAAGATATAATTGACATGTTTTTCCGAGTACGTGACCTATAGAATCCACCACTAAGTCTAAACGTTCACTTGATTGCGTGTATCAAACATGTGGTATGAGACGCATGATTGTTGCACTAGTTAGGTTAATAAAAGACATGAGATTAATACGTGCACTTGCATGATCCAATTACATGTACATGTTCCTGTTGACTTGTTTACTTGATTACTTGTTTACATGCCACTTGTTTTATGATGTCTTGTTCACGATCTTGTTTACATGTTGTATTTTTTCTATTACATGATTCTTGACTCCATGATCTTTTCCTGCTTCTTGTTTTATTTTTTTGTACTTATCCCCTTAGCTTGTACCACTTACGGCCCGTGACTTGCATTAACGGGCATCTTCTTGTTTCTTCTTTTGTGATAATGTACTTGCAGGCCCAGATGGAGAGTTACCAGAAGGTGTTGCTGATCAAGTATTTTAATCTTGTTAATTATCATGTTACTTTAGTTCAAGTTTTATTCATGTACTCTTTATTGTATCCGGACATGTTTGACCCGTAACTATGTTGTTGGTTATGAACTGTTTCTTAGTTTATTATTATCCTACCTGTGATTATACATGCTTATGTGGTTGTTATTGTTCTGTTGTTGAGTTACCTGTGCATCTTATGAATGGTATATTCGCATCATTCGCTGGGCCTCAGTCATGTGCTCGTATTCTCGTATTTCGGGAAGCGGGGCGTGACAAGATGCTATGTTGACCTCTCTTGTTCATCAAACAGATAGACGTAAGGTGGTGAGGAAGCCCAGGCAGCAGGTATAACGATAGGAGCACCAACAAGAAGAGACGACACAAGATGAACAAGAAGAAGAGGAACCAACACGTGAAGAGGAGCAAGTGGATGACGATCATACGCTCATCTCATAGCAGATACAAGTAGGTGCAAGTTCGCCAAAGCCCGTTCGAAAGAGGAAGAAGACCAAATTTTTTACACTGAGTTAGAGTTGTGCATTTCTTTCTATAAAAATTAGCAAATTGTGATACTAAAATGTTGTTGAACTTGTAATATTTTGGACTTTTTAATTTTGATTTCTTTTATATGCGTTTGAATGTGTGTTTGAAGTATGAATGCATTTGAATTGGTATGAATGTTTATGCGTGTGCTAGTGCGTGTTTTGGATATTGAGCTCGTGCATGTTTTGAGTTGTAAACAGGAAAACAGTGATATCTGATATAACAAATATCATTGTTTCAATAGAAGTGAAGATGTGGTTCCCAAGCTGAAACTATGGCTTCAGTGTGTATCAATTTTCTTGCTCTTTGACTTGACTCTCTGACTCGGAGAGCCAAATAATTTAGTATAGTGTAGGCCACAGTTGGACTATAAATAGAACTGCGGCCTCAGAGTATCAATTTTAGTTACTCTCTGACTTGGCTCTCTGACTCAAAGAGCCAAATTTTTTAGCATAGTGTATCCGTAATTACTAACTGCGCCTCTCTTTAGAGATTTTTTCTCACAGAGCTCTTACTCTCTGGTCTAAGTGCAGTTTGTGGGTCTCAAAACTTTGAGACACATTTTCTATTGTCAATTGCGGCAAACAATTTTTACTGTTGCCGCAGTTGGCAACAACGACAAGCTTCAACTTTTTTTTGTAAGCCGCACTGGGGAAGTGGGACTTCATTATAACTATTGCCACAGTTGAAACTGCAGCTTAAGGTGACTTAGCAACGACCAGTTTACTCGGGAAATAAGTTTGACATGTAATCCACTTTGTTGTAGTCTTGTAGATAAGCTAAGGAGACACAGAGCGTGGGGTAGGTAGGTGCGCGGGGCTGGATCTCGGATTCCATCCTGTGCTCACGTAAAGGAATTTTGGTCACACGAGAGGTAGTCAATGTCATTATCACTACAGGCAGACCAAATGTTTAATGATTGGTTGTGAGTGCTGGTAGCTTGTAGGTTTGGTGTACACTAATGCAGGTTTGTATCTCTACAGATTATAGAAAGGCTTGCTAAGTTGCTATGGTTCAAAGTATCCACCATCGATAGAGTTAAATTTTGCAAAATTAGTATTTGAAAAATCTCTAATCTCTAATATTATAATGGTAGAGACTTTTAGTGTCATTTATCATTTTATCATTCTACCAACATGTGCAACGCACGTACAAGACTAATATAAAGAAAGTTTCCGGTTCAAATCCTCCTTACGTCAGAGTTTTTATTTTTATTTTTATTTTTTGAAATTATTAAAACGTGCATCGCACGTGTAAATTACTAGTAGCTTCAAATGAAGATAGCTGCAATTGTTTGTGTCGAAATTTGAAAGTTTAAAATAATTTAAAAAATTCGGACAGAACAACATCTTAACAAATTTATGGGTCGGACGGAAGATCATCTTCCATCCCAGTCATTTTTTAAAAATTTAGGTAATCAATATACAAATCCTCATTTAATTATGTAATCAATATATCTAACCCTCATCTTTTATATTCTAATTCTTTTTTAATTAAAAAAAAGGACAAACGGAATAACTTCTTCCGTCCGTCCATATTAAAATAAAAATAATAATTAGATGGAACAAAATGTTTCGTCTTATATAATTTGCATATTCTCAATTCTCTACCTATATTTGGAAGGGTACTATTATACTTTCTATTTTGAATTTTGGGCATATAGACAACTATAGCGGGTTATTTCGTTGGCCAAATTTTGTAAAATTTGGGTATTTGGCCAACAATGGTGGATACTCTAACAGAGCTTTCAACATATTGAATATTTCTGTTAATTATGTAGAGAAAGGGTCAAATCACGAAATATGCGAAACAAGAAATATAAAATATCTTTTTTTAATAAGGATATTCTTTTAAAGATATTTTTCCTCACAAATATTCTGTAAGATGAGGCATGGAAAACCAAAAAGTATCATCTATGAAGAGGGAAGAGAAAGCGAAGGAGGTAGTGCATTACCCACTACGGGAAGTCTCAGGAAGCCAAGGAGTTAGTGTAGCCTCCATCTTGATAGAAACCAGGTCGACAGAGTAGCAGATGTTTCTCATTGTTTCTCCCATGATAATGATGTTTAAAGCAGCTCCTTTAGTGTCCTGAGCACACAGCGCAAAAAGGATGACATGCTGCAAAAAGAATATGAATAATTGGAATGAGAGAGGATCAAAGCATAACAATGGAACTAAAGATTAATAAGATTGTATTAGCAGCACTATGCTAGGTACCGTTGAATAAAATATTGGAGTAAGGAGAGAAAATATTATTGATTTTCTTGAAATACATATAAGGCTTTTATATAGGTTTACAAAATTTGGGCATAAAAAAATGCTTCTAACATAATAATCAAATATAATATAAATCAACTACATATCGAATGTAGTTAAACTATGATGACAACTCACAATATTCTATATAATATATCACAAGACAATTTGAAAAAAAAAACTATCAAAGTGGTTCTTCTTCAATTGAAACAAAATTAGGGTGGCCTTATTCCACCTTTTTCCTCAAAAAAAAAAACAAAATCAGTGACTCACATTCACACTCTCAAAAGACATTTTTCCCTTCAAAACAAAAATCATCCTCACTTTATTACTATCGCTCCTCTGTTCACTGTTTCATATTTCACTCTCTCTCTCTCTCACTCTCACACTATCTCTCTCTACCCAGAAATTTAGATTTTCAGATTTCATGTTTATAAATTTTCGGATTTTTCAGATTTTTTATACTTCTTTTGATTGCTCATGTAGAAAATTTCACCGAGTTTCCTAATTGATTTCAAATGCAATGGAAGATTTAAATGGATATTCACTTGGGTAAATTTCAACCTCTAAAGTTACATTCAAAGTAGCAAATATTTTCTCAAAAGTTAAATTTCATCATTTTGCACCCTCAAAGTTCTAAGATGTTGGATTTTACACCCCCATTTTATTTTTCAACATATGCCGATGAAAACATGAACTTATGTTTACAACTAACTGTTGTCATACTATTCAAACTTGAACTACATAAACTCCATGATGGAAGTTTCTGATTCATGCATCCGAAATGTTGGAAAGTAAATGTATCCAGTATTATACATGAACATTATTATAGTGTACATCTTAGAAATTATATTAACATCTGATAGTAGAATACACTGAAAACACCAAAATTAATCATCAAATATTTTCTCTCCTTGATATACAAAGCAAATTCTTCATCAGAACTAAACAACATCATATGTCTGGCTTCTCATTGCTTCCTACAATAGGTTGCATATATTTTACTGTTTACAATATGCTGCATTGTTTCAAAGACGTGTCGTAGACACATGCCCACGAACAAACCTAGTTTATTACTAAATATGAAAGATATGGTAAATATTCCAACACACCCCCTCAAGTTGGAGCGTAGATGAAGTTAAAGCCCAACTTGAACTGAAGAGAAAATCGAAGAATTACGACAGAGCCGAGATCTAAATCGGGCAAAGAAAGCTTTATGGAATTCAATTATATGAGTTAACACTCCCATTAAACTTCATACAGAAATTGAGTGCGTTGCGGATGAAGCTGGATAGCACTGATCGAGAAAATCCAACGCATTGCAGATTAAATCATTTAACGCATAGAAAATCTGAATTTAGATAACATCGGATATGAAAATCTGATTATGAAGATCATATCAGAAAATCCGATTATGGAGGACCGAATTTTAAAATTCGCATCTTGAGAATGACTGGATCTAGAAATTTGCATCCGGAAGAAGACTGGTTCATGTCATACATTATGTTGAAGCGGCGATCGTCACCACGGCCTGAGAGATTCGCGGTGGCCATGCACTCTTTATGCAACAGATTAGGAGGATTTGTCACCATTGGAGCAAATCTAGATTAGATATGAGGTTGAAGACATATGAAGAAGAGATGTTGACTGTAGAGGAGATCAAGTGCAGGCACACAACATAAAGTAGCACGGAATTGGAAGCACCAAAACAGCAGCAATAACAGCACACAGTCAGAAACTTGCAGGGTTGTTTCGAACTAGAATATGGACGAATATCAAACTTTGTTCTAAATCAAAGATGTCGTTCTTCGAGTCTTCTTCAAAATGAGTGGTCATATGTCACAAACGGATTTTTGTAGCTCCAGAAAAATCAATTTTTTTGCAACTGCAAGCAGAAATCTGATTGCATAATTTTTTTTCGACACAAGTGGTGATCGGAGGTTGCCGATAAGGGAATTTGGATCTAGATTGCAGTGGGGATGGCCGCGTCGTGGTGTCCCTCGTCATGAGAAGATTAGGATTTGTTGAGGAAGGTGTGGTGGCGGCTAGAAGTTAGGATTAGGGTTTTGGATGGAAGAAAGAGAATTTTTTAAGAGAGATGACTTTCTTCTTGCTAGTCAAGAAAGAGTGTTTAAGGATGATCAAAACGCTCTGATACCATATGAAAGTCTTTGCCACTAAGCTAAAACTTCACATGGTATCAGAGTAACTTAGGTTTGAATTCATCCGGTTGCGCAATTTAAATACGAATTTTTTATTAAAAATACCACTGCCTATAATTCAGATATCGGCCCACAATTTATTGGGCATCTATCTCGTTTATTTGGCCCATAAAAAATGGGTCATCGACCTGATGAAGCGTGTTAGAATACAAGTACAATTTTTCTTAACACTTCTACAACTTCGAAATTTTAGCTTACTGACCGGGACTTTGACCGGGACTTTCACACTAGGCAAGCAGCCTGAATCAAATTGAATTAGATGTTCTACTAAGATATCCAAACAAGTTGCTGACACTCTTGGTTTCAAGAGCAATATTGATTAGCTTTCACTAAAATTTTGCAGGCTCTGTTATATATTGCAGAAAAATCAAGAGAGGATGATAAATGATAGCCAATAAGATTATGGTTTTGTAAAGTTGAAACAAGTAAAGGGAATGGAACATAAGACGAGTAACAACACACCTAAGATATATCATAAATTAGTGCAATGATAGAAAACTTGGGTGACTTCAAATATAGATAAAATTATGGAGGAGAATCACTAGATATAATTTTAACATAAGCAATTAACCGTCAATTAGTGAATCAACAAGTGCATTGATCAAGAATAGAAATTGTATTATAGTTCAAGATATGGTGCCCACACAAGAATAGATTAACCGAAAAAGGAATAGGGTAGTCGCAAAATTAACAAAGAGAAAGGTCCTTTAAAGAGCTATATGGAAAAACGATTTACATAAATGACCGCAATTGTTTGAAATAAAGACATTCTATTTTTTTATTTTTTTTTTAAGAATAAAGATGACATCGTCATCGTTTCATTAATGATAAATTAACGAAACCAGCATTACAACAGAACAAACAAAAAGGAAAACTAGTTCAATGACGTCTAACATCTCATCAGTATAATGCGTCGACAATCAAAAGCTAAAGCAAAATATATGAAATTGAGATACAAATTACTCTTTCTCTTCAGAACAACTCTATCTACATCCGGAGCTTTTTCCTGTTAGCCGCCTGACCTGCCCATGCACAAATTAAACCGTAAATTTGATGCATAAAAACAGGAAATCTAAGGTTGCAATTACGAAAACATAAGTTATTTCGGTCTAGCCACAGTCCCCAGATACCCGCAGCTATAGATAAATCTCATGCCTCTCTATCATCTTTTTTTATGCTATCCCCCCTTCCCATGTCCCAAGCCTCTGAAATTGAGGCTGGACAATGGAAAGACCCAAACCCTCGACTGACCACCTCCCAGGTAGAAATTGTCCTATTACATTTGAAAAATATATGCTCCGTGTCCTCATCGCCGTTGTTGCATCTAGAGCATTGGGCCTCGATGTGCATACCTCTCTTCAGTAGGTTAACTCCTGATAAAATCGCATTGTTCGTCACTAACCAAAGGAATGCCTTAACCTTCAATGGCGCTTGTGTCCCCCAAATCATCGCATTGTATTTGCTTCTTGCACCTCCATCATTCAGTCTGCAGTAAAAGGATGCTACCAAGAAATTTTCGTTAGGTGCCAAGTTCCAAGTTCTGACGTCTTCAGCGCCTTCTGAATTCCTTCCTTCAGTTCGAATGAAACTGTTGAGACTGTGTATTTGTGCGACGCTTTCCTGAGAGACATTGTCTCCCGTCTGCAGTTGTAGCCTTCCGTGCCACCAGACATCCGCGACTATCAAATCTGTGGTTACCATACTCCTGGCTGCTTCAGGGAACATGCTTATTAAGGTATTGTTAGCACACCATTTATCCTTCCAAAAGCGTATTTTTTCCATTCCCAATTCTACAAGTGGTGTTTGCGTGGAATATGTCCCCCACCTTAGCTATTCCTTTCCACGGGTACGACGATCTTCCGAATTTGGATCTTCCCCCAAATCTTACATTTTTCCTCTTCCGGTATGTTCGAAACGATTTGAACCACCAGTAGTTTCTAATTCTGTTCAACTTCCACCACCACTTGCTTATCAGGGCCCGATTCATATCCCTCAGATTAAGAATTTCCAAACCTCCATACTCTTTTCTTTTACATACCCTTCCCCAATTAACCAAATGGAATCCCTTGCTTGTTTCGTCCGCTTCTTTCTAGAGGAATCTTCTCCTACATTTATCGATCATGTTGATCACCCACCTCGGCAGTTCGTAAATGGACATTAAATACGTCGGCATACTACTCAGAAATGAATTGATCAAGGTTATCCTCCCTCCTAGAGTGAGAAATCGTCCCTTCCACCCTGCCAGTTTCCTTTCCAC
This sequence comes from Hemerocallis citrina, assembly GCA_017893485.1. Lineage (NCBI taxonomy): Eukaryota > Viridiplantae > Streptophyta > Magnoliopsida > Asparagales > Asphodelaceae > Hemerocallis > Hemerocallis citrina. The sequence continues at coordinate 24,111,818 of CM030362.1, read as the reverse complement.
TTCCTCTATTAACGGCAACCAATCATCTTTCCGAAGTGCTCCCAGTCTAATCGGCGTGCCCAGATACGTTATTGGATAGTTAGTCACCTTGCATCCCAACAATAACTTGATTGTGTTAATCTCGGTGCTGAGGTTACCACTTAATGGAGTAACGCAGGTCTTTGCGAAGTTTACCTTCAGTCCTGCCCATGCTTTGACACATTTCAAAACTACGTTAATTTCCATGATCTCTTTCCCCTTTGCCTCCCCTAGGATTATTGTATCATCCGCGTATTGAATGATCGAAACGGCTTCTGTAATCCCTTTCACTCGAACAATAGAATAAAGACATTCTATTGTTATTGAGAAACAATCGTTTCTATTTGTTGTACCAGAATATTAAAACTCCAAAAGGCCCAAAATCTTATAATGATCACTAAAGCCTCTAAAAGTGTCTCTACTGAGCAGAAGTTCCTACGCGCAATTTATCAAATCTCACTAACATCAGCATGTACAGGACAAACAATCTTCTGAATCCTAACTCTTTTAAAAGTTCATGCATCTTACAAAAGTTCCATGCTTTAATATTGATGTGCCCCTCACTCCCAGGAATTGAAAATTTCACAACAGCAGAAGTTTCATGCGTTACTCTGTAACTTGGTCCTACAGGTGTTTCAGAAAATGAATACGCAGTTAAAAGTTTCTCATCTTTGCTGCTTACCTGGTTTCTTCTCCCTAAAAGATCGTAGCAGGTTCTTAATTTCTCATGGATCTGGATCATAATGAGTCTAACTAGATCCAAAATTAGTGACAAATTATACAACGACCTCTCAGATATAGGCATGTGACAAGTTGGCATTACAGATGAAACAAAAATATATATAAACAGATTTATTTAGCTACAAACTGTGACAGCAGAAACTCATTTGGATCTGGGACAATCATATTGTCCTTTGGACAGGAACTGCAATGCCAGATCCAATCAATGGCAATGTTCTTAAAGGGTAGTTATTATACTTGCATGCGGTCCCCTAAAGGTTTATTTTGGTTTAATAAAGTCGGAACTGCTGTATAGCTCTTGCCTCATGCTATTATAACAACTGTCATTAGAGCATGGAGTAGATAGTATGGTTTGATGTAGTTGTAAGAGCAAGAATTACTAGGATTATCGGCCACAGGAAGAGGGAGGATCACGAGGGCTTTCGAGGTGGAGTATGATGAAGAGGATGTGGTGATTGGCCCCACTCTTTCCTGAGGGAGGGGTGAGCATTGTATGATTCCTACCCTTCCAGGGCTCTGTTGGAGGAGCCCATGTTTTTATGATGTACCGGCTGCATTATTATCTTTTGGATGTATTTGGAGTTATTATGATTCATGTTCATAGGATTTGACATAATTTTGAAAGCAATTTATGTACTGAGGAGGCTTATGAAAAAGTATAGGAAGAATAAGAAATATCTATATATATGATGTTTATAGATCTAGAAAAAAAAACATATAATAAAGTCCCTAGAAACATAGTATGGTGGGTGTTAAATAATGAAAGAATAACTATTCGGTATATTGAGGTAATTAAGGATATGTATGAATAAGCAAAGACCACAATTAGAACAACCACAGGAGAGACCAGTGATTTTTCTATTACAGTAGGTTTATACCATGGTTCGGCTTTAAGCCCCTACCTCTTTGCTTTGGTTATGGGTGAATTGACGCAAGGAATACAAGATGAGATGTCTTGGTGTATTCTTTTTGCCGATGATATTGTCTTAGTGGACGAGCCTAGAACTGGAGTCAATGCTAAATTAGAATTGTAGAGAAAAACTTTGGAAGCTAGAGGTTTTAGAATAAACAGAACTAAAACATAGTATATGGAGTGTAATTTTAGTGATATTCGGAACACAACTGAGTAAGTAGTGAAGCTTGATAGTCAAGAGATACCCAAGAGAAATCGTTTCCGATATTTAGACTCGATTATACAAAGAGATTGGGAGATTTGTGAAGATGTTATACATGTGATCCAAGCAGTGTGGTTTAAGTGGAGAAGTGTCAGTGTTGTTTTGTGTGACAAATGTATACCTTTGAAGTTGAAGGAAAAATTTTATAGGACGACTGTTAGACCATCAATAATGTATGGAGTAGAGTGTTGGGCAACAAAGAAACAACATGTCCAAAAAATAAGTGTACATGAGATGAAGATACTAAGATGGATGTGTGGTACAGCTAGAAATGATAGAATTAGAAACGTGCATATATGAGACATACTAAAGGTAGCTCCTATCCAAGATAAGTTAAGAGAGAATCGCCTCAAGTGGTTTGGACATGTCACACGTGACCTAGTAGTGTCCTCGTTCGAAATAGTGATTTGATAAGTATTGAGGATAGAGTTAGGAGTATGAGAAAACTTAAACTTACTTGGGTGGAGAAAATATATGATAGCTTGTAACCTTATAGAAGATATTGTGCTAAACCGTGCAGAATGAAAAACCAGGATTCATGTAGCCGACCCAACTAGTTGGGAAAAAGGTTTTGTTGTTGTTGTTGTTGTTGTTATGTATTTGGATTTATTCCACCCTCCTATGTATATTGGGGGTATTATGTTTTATTTCCTATTAGTAGTTTTAGTCCAGTACTTTAAGTTTATTTTATTAATCTCTTATTAATGAAACATGATGACCATATTCCACATTTTCCTAATAAAAATAAAAAAGAAACAAACAAAATGTTAGGATTAATCAAAGAGAGGAGTGGGGTGGACACTTGTGTGGTTAAAAGAAAAGAATAAATATCACCCTTTTTCTATTTATTCTGTAAGTGTTGCACTTAGAGTTGCAGTAATATTGTTTGCAGACCCAAGTATAGTAAACGTGCTATTTATGCAGTTCCCACTATCGTAGTTTGAGCATCAAGGATAGGGAGCTAATAATCAGCAAAATTTTGATTTACTACAGATTTAACCACCCTTTAAAAGGATGGATGATGATGAATCCAATTCCAATAGTTAAGAGGGCACTTGCTTCAACTTTTATACTCGAAAGGGTGTGATGGGGAAGGTGTAGGAGAAAGAGGCAACAATAGGTTCAACACAATGATTCCATGCACTCATGACGAAGGACTCTTGATCTGGTGGTAGCCAAAATAAGCACAAATAAGCTACATGATATATAAAGTACTTGAGATGAAGAGGATAGACCCGTTCTTGTTTGCTTGTCTCAGTAAGGGCATTTCTAGTCGTAAAGGTGTCATGATAGCATGTTGAGCAAGCAAGATTTGTTAGCTCAATGGCTGCTCTACTGTCAGCACATGCAAGGAACTTTTGGTTGAAGATGATAACTAAGGCTGCAAATGTGTCGGTTTGTGTATACCGCTAAATCAAACACAAATTTATCTTCTGCATGGGTATAGCAAGCTCAGTATGGGTAGGTTTTCAGATCCTGTGATTCGCAGCCTTAAGTTATACTCACATATAATTAACCCGGCTCCTTTTCTACCTATCAAGCAGCTCAAACGAAAAAGATACCAAAAACAGCTTTAGATCAATTCAATGTGCTGCTGCTGAAGATATCTTCCTCGAATAAAAAATACTAGTATTTTACACGTGCTCACGTGGGGGAATTTTGGGAGAAAAATGAGAAGGGAAAAAAAAAAACTACGCACGTGCAAGTTAGTAGATAGACAAATTACACTAAGGCCTTCTCCCATTATAGTTGTAGAGATAGAAATTGGTTTATATTGTAGAGTTTAATTAAACGTGCATTGCACGGGTTGGGATATGAACAAATTACACTAAGGCCTTCTCCCATTATAGTGGCAGAGACTATCAGGGACTTCATAGTTTGAACTCATCCGCTTACTGGCACTAGTGGTTTAAAACTTGGGTTCCAAACGAGTCCTTGAAGTACTCATTACTCACGAGTGCTACTTAGTAAGCCTTCAGACACTATTAGAGGCTAAGCTGCTTATTAAAAGCTTTTACTTCTTATCAAGTGTCTTTTTGTGGGTATAATGGTATAACGTTCAGGTGTATTGCTTAAATCTCTAATTGGCAAAATTCGCTAGTAATCTAGGACCAACAGAACTATTTTGTTTTCCTTCTATCTCATGCTTTCTTTGCAACCAACCCAGCCCCAGCAAAGGCTGTATCTAGTGCCCAACTCATTCTATGTAATCAGCACTATATGCATTTGCACTTCTATTCAGTGTGCCAGTCCTTGTATCTACCCTATACATATGTTCAGCTAATCCAGTTCAGCTACCCTGGAAAAAAGCTCTTCAGGAGAAATTGACATTGGAGAAGCCTTGAGGCACAGAAAATGTCAAATTTTGAGTCAAAACCAACTCAAATCATTACTAATATACGATTATTATTCATTCTCTTCTCACAGATATGATCATATGATACAATTGTAAGCTACTGTTATCCACATCCTGAACTCAAGTGAACACAGATATGGGTAGACTAATATGATACCCATTTCCAGCGCTATATCGTTCAAAAAATCATGCAGAACTCAAGAAATTTTAGATTCTTCATGGATGGTGGACCTCCACCTCTTCACCAGCTCTCGAACTTCTTTTCAAGAAAGAACAGTATCAAGTTCCACGAGCCTTTCCATAACTGATGAAGATCACCTGGTAGTACAATTCCCTGAGAATGAAGAAGCTGTGCCTAAGAGCTTCTCGCTAATTTGATAACATAATTAAAAGACTCTACCCACTTAGCTATCCAACTAAGATCTATCCACCAGAAATCAACCATGGACTGATATCAAGAAAACCCGTGCAAAATCAGCCTACTAACATCTATTCTAGTCTCATTGAAATGAGAGAAATTACATGAAGCTAAAGGAAAACAGAAACCTAACAAGTACGAGATTAGAAGGAAAACCTAACCAAGCCAATGTACCAGGAAGATGGGCAACACCAATGCAATTTCTCTCCTCTGTTCCACCAGAAACCAATCATTCTAACCTTCTTTACGGGTTCATGCAATATATAGTACGAGAATATATACAACATGCTCTCAGAATGCTAGCAGTTAACAGTTGAGGATTCTACTTCATCATCATAACATAGGCTGATTTCTATTACAGCTTAAAAAGTGGAATACAAAACCAAAGGAATGCAATATAGAGGCATGTGTCATCTATGACAGTTTATTTAGTTAAAAATTTACTAAAATAATTGGAAGTAGGATTTAGTGATTAGACATTATAGATTGTCTTGATGAAATATTTCTAAGAACTGTTAGCAGAGAGAACTTACACATAATTTACATGACCAAGTATGAGTAACCCACTGTAGTCATTTATGGTCAATCATTATAATAAGCTCCACTGAGCGGAACTCCAGTTATAATCAATATAAATGGTATAGAGCGCCGACACATTCTTTCGTGGGATAACTCTTACTATCACGAGGCAGTACAGTGGTGGAAATATATCAAGATCAAGCAAAGCTTTTATTGAACCAGCAGCAACCATCACATGAGAACCAACACATTTTGATGCTTTGACATCAACTGCAGAACAGTAGTAAGCGTGAGATGAAGAAACATGTACTAAAGATGGCCAGCTCACAGAAAAAGGAAGATCATGAAGAAATGTGCAGATCTTCCTGTGAGGTGACAAGAACAACATTTTATTTTCTAAACTTTTTTCCAGGTAAGGTGTATATGATATGTTCTGCTACATACAATAATTACTACACAATAGTTGTAATAGAGAGGAAGTTCTAGTGTGTTAGGGTTGGGAGGGTGTTGGGGCTGCAGGGTCGGGTGCACAGTACTTCGAGAATTTCTCTGATCCGGAGATTCTTTTAGGAGAGAGAAAGCACTGGTAAAGTAGATGGGATACTTGTGGGTTGCCCCGATCGTAATGCGACGTGTGTCAGTTTTCTCCCTGTTTGCCCCATATTCTTATGTGTTTGGTAAGTGTAAATAAGTTTTATATGGCAAGGAACCTCATGTATCATCAAGGAGGTTTTATTTTAGTTAATGAGATATTGGATTGGAATCTCTGTCATGTTTATATATAAAGACCCTGCCTCTCCTCTTATTTTGAGGCTCCCCATGATACGAACCCCTATGAAAAATTTGAACCGTTCATCTTGTGATGCATGCATACAATAGCCTAGGGTGTAAAATCATGTTATTTGACAATCATTTCACATCCATCATGTAGCTAGAAAAATAAAGAATTTTCAGCCATGCAATTTTGTCGCATTGTAAAACATAAACCAATGAACTTCAAATAACTTGATTTTACACACACATGTAGAACAAGATGAACGATTCAGAGTTTTCATAGGGCTGGGATCACATATGAGACCTCAAAATATGGGGATGGGTAGGGTCTCACATAAGCATATATATATATATATATATATGAGGGATCTTCAGTTGCAAACGACCATAGCATGCAAACGCCCTATAAAGCTTGAAGTCGTTGTTTCAAACAACGGCTTCAGTGGTTTGCACGCGTTTGCACGCCACAGTGCGTCTGCAACCGAAAACCCCCCTATATATATGAGCAAGGTAATTAACAAATCTCCATTGTGCAAGGTAATTACTAAATCCTGACTTCATAGTTGTAATTATGTAGACTTTTATGTTCTATAATTACTTGAATTGATTTTTGTGATGCGTAATTATGTAGATGTAGTAGTTTGTATATATTTTTTTATATTTATAGATGGTAGAATTGTAGATGCAGTAGTCGTTGTTCACTCAAATTGTAGATGTAGTCGTAGTTTTCATTGTTCGATATTAGTAAAACTGTACAAACGGCCAAATGAAATTATGAAACTTTGCGAGTAGGTCGGATTCACCACACACAAGCTAACGCAACTTCTAGAAGTGAATTTCGACTCACGGTTGGCAAGATACGACCGTGTATCGCTTTTTCTCAAGAAAAAACAAAATAAAGCGATACAGAGCTGTATCTTGCAAACCGTGAGTCGAAACTCACTTTTACAAGTTGTGTTGGCTTGTATGTGGTGAGTCCGACCTACTCTCAAAGTTTCGAAATTTTTAGATATCGTTTGCGCGGTTTTACTAATATCGAACAACATACGTGTATATTAGAAAGGGTTGTTGCGTGTTTTGTGTAAAAAAATTTGAAACCTGGTGAGTAGGTCGGACTCATCAAATGCAATCCAACGCAACTTATAGAAGTAAGTTTCAACACACGGTTTGCAAGATACGGCCATGTATCGCTTTCATTCATGAAAAAGAATGGAAAGCAATACATGGTCGTATCTCGCAAACCGTGAGTCGAAACTCAGCTCTAAAAATTGTGTTGGCTTATGTGTGGTGAATCCGACCTACTCACAAAATTTTAAAATTTTTGAATGTCGTTTTTGAGGTTTACTATGTTCTCGTAACAACAACAATTATACTCTGAAAATTTTAGAGTATGGTTACACTAGAAAAACCCTACAAACGACATCCAAAAATTACGAAACTTTGCGAGTAAGGTTGGACTCACCACACACAATCCAACGCAACTTGTAGAAGTGAGTTTCGACTCACGGTTTGCAAGATACGGCAATGTATCGCTTTCTATTCTCTTTGTGAGTGAAAGTGATACACGGCCGTATTTCGCAAACCGTGAGTCGAAACTCAGCTCTAGAAGTTGCGTTGGCTTGTGTGTGGAGAATCCAACCTACTCGCAAAGTTTCGGAATTTTTGGATGCCGTTTACGAAGTTTTCTATGTTATCATAACGACAAACAACTAATTTTGAATATTTTGTGTACGAAATATAGAAAACCTAAAAAGCGGCAACCAAAAATTCCGAAACTTTGCAAGTAGGTCGGATTTACCACGCACAAGCTAACACAACTTGTAGAGGTGAGTTTCAACTCACAGTTTGCGAGATATGGTCGTGTATCGCTTTATGTTGGTTTTTCTTTAAATAAAGCGATATTTGGTCGTATCTTGCAAATCGTGAGTCGAAACTCACTTCTAGAAGTTGTGTTAGCTTGTGTGCGGTGAATCTGACCTACTCGCAAAATTTTGAAAAAAAAATGGTTGTTTGTGCGGTTTTGCTAATACAAACAACAAGTATAATTTGTTATATTTTGAGTACGAAAATATAGAAACTCCACAAATGGCCACCAAAAATTACAAAACTTGATGGGTTGGTCGGATTCACCACATACAAGCTAACGCAACTTCTAGAAGTGAGCCACGACTTACAGTTTGCAAGATACGGCAATGTATCGGTTTATGTTGGTTTTTCTAGAAACCCACATCTACAAGTAGCGTTAGCTTGTGTATGGGGAATCCGACCTTCTCGCAAAGTTTCGAAATTTTTGGTTGCCGTTTGTGCGGTTTTCTCCCGTTTCGCTCACTTTTTACAATATCGGCGACTCAACCTAAATTGGAACTCTTAGCAATTAACCTTGGTACTATTGTTGATATGGAAATGGGTAAAACAAGGCGATCGTCAGGCCCTTCTAGTAGCGGTAGAGGCGAACAGTTTACAGAAGTAAGATTGATTATTATTATTAGTTTTGAATACAAATATGTAACATTGTATTAATAATAACAAAATTTGTATTCGTTTATGTAGGTTGGTGGCCGCCATTTTTCATCCGCCGAGGCCAGTCCGTCGTCTTTAGTTGGAGTCGTTGGACATACACCTCCAGAACCGGAAGACCCAAGCGTACTTGCGTTGCAATACATACACAGATCTCATTCTATGTGGGATGGATCATCAAAGAAGTGTAACTTCTGAAAGCACGCGACTCTTTCCATGGACCCCCGTACCACTACGTACTGGGTCCAAGCCAATTTTTACCGAGTCGGTTTGATGGGAGGTGTGAAGCTCGATCGACATTTACTTACAGCTCTTGTCGAGCGATAGAGGGCGGAGACACATTCCATCTACCAGTAGGAGAGAAGGTCGTCACTCACCAAGATGTAACAATGATTACCAGGTTTCCTATAGATGGGGTGGTCATGACGGGGAACATGGACATCGACCGAGTGGAAGTTGTACGTAATTACCTCGGTGTCGATTTAGAGAAAGAGCTGGATGCAAAGAAAGAGAAAGTTGAAACTAGAATTGTAGCTGATCTTACGTCAGATTATGAAGATGAAGTCATAGAGCAAACCACAGCGCAAGCTCAAGCTAAAGCAGAAGAAAATTTTTGGAATGAAGTTTTCAACGATAGATCCCTCCGACTTGCATGGTTAAAATCAATATTCACCGGGTATTTGAATGATGACTCCACTGACAAAGATGTCTAGTACTACACGTGTGCGTACATTGTAAGTTTGACTGGAGGTGTGCTCTTTGGTGATCTCATGCCACTGATGTATGTACGATTGTTGGGCGACTTCACTATGGCCGGATGGTTTAGTTGGGGAAGTGTAGCCTTAGCGTCATTGTATAGGTCGTTGTGCGCATGTGCATTCAATTTCAGGGAGACGGCGGAGCCGATGGTTTTGTTGCAAATTTGGAGTTGGGAGCGCATGCAATCAGTCGTCCCTGCATTGTTGAGCCTTCACCAGCTTGGTTGGCCGATTCGCTAATTCCAAAGATGTTACCTCCTTTGGGTGTAATGGGCAAAGCGACACACGTGGATCGATAACCCACGCACATCTCTAGTGTACTATAGAAACGAGTTGGACGCGTTGCGCGACGAGTGCTTCAATTGGGGTCCGTACACCCACGACAGATTGTAACGACTTCCACCCGTGTGTTTGGGTTGACGACTGCCTCACTCGTCAACTTCTCTGTTGTGGAGTTCTACTATCCGGATAGAGTAATACGGCAATTGAGATACCAGCAGAAGATTCCCGAAGTCCGCTCATATGACAATAAATTGTATGAAGTGAAAGGAACGGGTCGCGTGCCCAATTTTGACTGGGCAGATTTCCATCGGGTATTGGAATCGGAGATATCATATGGTACTCAATATCCTAGGATATCGAATATCTTACGATGGCTCGAGGCAAGAAGAGTAGATGACGTAGTACAAGCGCATTACAATATTGTACGTATCTCTGCATACTGTTGTACCAGCGTGAATCCATATACTGATTCCCCCGACATAGGAGGAACCACCGGCGTATTCCTCTTCTCAGCCGATGTATCAGCCGAAGGCATCGACGTATCCAGCTATGGTTAGTGTACTTTATATATTTAATTATTTTTCGTATGGATGTATTGTTAAGTGAACAATTGATATTTATGAAAATGGTTTCCTAACAATGTTGTCTAATTTAAAAAACCTTTCAACTCGTTGTAGATTGATAACACATGAGAGACAATCTGAATAGTTGTTCGTACGTTAACAAGTGTTTTGCCCAAAAGCGTGAAGGAGGTAGTGCGGGAGATCCTTAAACTATGTCGCCGCAGTCTTGAAGATGCAGGTGATGGGGCAAAACTTGATGCTTATTTTCATTCAACGATGCATGTACTAAGGCTTTTGCCTGACAAGGGGAGGAATTCGAATTGCCGAGCCACAACAACCGCAACAATAAGAACCAGAGGTGTCAGAGGAAGAAAAGCAAGTGACACAATTTAGACACAGAAATCCCATTCGGAAGAGGAACAAGCCCGAACAACTCTCACCGAGTGGACGCAAACCTCCCCGTCGAAAGAGGTAGTAGCTCGGTATGTGCAATTTTTTTAATCTCCTAAATGACTAATACATTTTCTTTCCTAACTTGATCAATTTTGTAGATGATTGAAGGTCATGCGAGGAAGACGGTGTGGGTGTGTGACTTAGAAGCTACGTATGTATTTTTTGTTAGCGAACTTGAATTGCATGTATTTCACATGAAGTTTGATTTTGTTCAAATTTGAAGATTATGTACTCGTTTGATATTTGTCTATGTTTGGAGAAATGATAAGTTCATAAGTTAGTTTATGTTGAAATTTTGTTTCGTAAAGTTTATGTATTTATGTATTGTTATCGTTGTAAATTGTGGTTTGTGTTAGTTTTTGCGTGGGTTATTGTTGTTGTTATATGAGATGGGTGAGAATGATGATGTTGTGTGAATGAGATGGATGAGATTTTGTATGCAGCAGAAAGTTTGCTATGAGTTTGAAATTTTTGAGCAAAATCCTTCAACCTATCCCGTTATTGGCGATGACGGGTTAACTGAATTTAACTCGTTATCACCAATAGCGGGTAGGTTGAAGAATCAGTCAGAGAACTAGATATTCTTCAAAAAAAATTCTTCAACTTATCCCGCTATTGGGGATTGCCAATACTGGGTTATGTTGAAAGATTTTTACAGTTTTACAGAGAATCTGATTTTTTTAAATCTCTTCAACGTAGGCCACTATTGGAGATGACGGGTTAAGATCACCCGTTATCTCAAATGAAGGGGTAAATTGAACAAATGATTTTCTTCCAAAAATCTATTGCCCGCTTTTTTTTCTTTTCTTTTTTTTTTGGGTGGGTGGGTGGGTGGGTGTGTGGGTGGGGGGGGGGGGGGGGGGGGGAGGGGGTTATGAAAAGGGTGAAGCAAGAAAAACAAATTTAATCAAAAGTCACAAGGTTACCATGCTGAAGGTGTTGTCATCTTCATCCAACATAACCCTATACGTACAAGAAACTACATGTTGTCATTGAAATATATAAATTAAAAATTAAAAAATTAAAAATAACAATAAAATATCTATACAACTTGATGTCTCCATATAAAATCTCCATTAAAAAATTAGGAATTTATCATCATTCTCCATATACATTGATCTCGGTTTAAGAGTAGAGGGTTGGAGGGTTAAGGTTAGGGCTTGGGTTAGAGCTAGGGTTAGGGTCCTAGGGTAAGGTTTTAAATCTCAGATTTTTGACTCATCTCAACAAAGGGTGTTTCGTCTCAGGGCGAAGATATCGGAGGAGAACTAGGGGAAATGTAATCATCTCGAACGTTCATTTCGGACACTCAATAAACATATTTATTTTAACTAAATAATATATTATATGTTCCACAAGTCATTTATCATATAAAATATTGTATAATATAACTAATGACATGAATCAATCACGGTAAATATTCACCGAAATTAACAACAATATAAAAAAGAATGTAATATAAGTATATAACTAAATTAAATTTGCATTGATTAGAAAAAAAAATATTAGTTAATAGATATACTTGACTTTGCATATACACAAACAATAGAGAACTAAAATCCTCACATTATCTTAGCTTAAGGTCCTATATTGAAATACTTATATGCAAAAAGTTTTTTTTAAAAAAAAGGTTACATATTCACAATAACATTAATGTCGATTTCGACCGATATTTCGGCAATTTTGGCCAAAATCTACACATTTCGGTCCAAAACAATTGAGTATAAAATCAGTGATTTTGTATCGACAAGCTAGCCGAAAGGTTATTCGGCCGAAATTTAAAACAGTGAGAGCTAGGGCTAAGGTTAGAGGGTTAGAGATGGAGTTAGGGTTAGAACCTAACAATATATATATTGATTTTTTTTCCCTTTTTTGTATTATTAAATAATTATTAAATTTTTTAAAATAATTAATTTCTTTATTAATACCTAACGTTCTGCGAATTAAAAAGTGAAATAATTTTTTTTAAAAAAGGCATTAGTTTTACAAAATGGCTACAATAAAAAAATCTAAAATCACTTACAAAATAAACCACAAAAAAACCATCGAGAAGAAAAATATGATAAAAACTTCAACGCAACGGGTTATATGATGGAATCACATTGACCAGATAAGGATGACAATACCCTCATCATGGTAACTTTTGTTGGTTTTTAATAAATAAAAAAAATTATTGGGAAGAAGAAGAAAAAAACGGTTCAAATAAAACATGCTTATATTATGGAAACTTTCTACCTAACCCGCTATGCGTGATAACGGTTTTATTAAACTTAAATTGTTATCACCAATAATGGGTTAGGTTTTAAATTCTTTTTTAAGAATTTCTAACTTGTTAGAGCATATGTAGTCGTGGAGACCCAAATTTAATGGAAATGGGAAAAATGACTTTGCACTGCATTCGTCGAATGACAAAAACTTCGTTTTTGAACTTCTTAAAATCTCAGACGAAAGATTATTTTTCGTCCCACGAAAAAGAAAAAAAATCGAATGGCCATCGTAATTTTTTTAAAAAAAATTAATCCTAATTTCTTAAAAACTGTTAAATTAATCCTTATTATTTCTTAATTTTTAATTAATTATGATTTAAACCTAAATTTAACCCATCGAGCAAATTATAGGGTTGTTGTATATGATTTTTAATGTGAGAATTGTATGCAACGGGGCATCATCTCCTGTCCCAGGCAATTTCAACATTTTTTTTCTAAAAAATTGGGACGAAAAGGATATTATCCTTCGTCGGACCATTTTTTTTTAATTAAAGGGACGGGATATTATCCCTCGTCCTATGATTGTGCGTGAAAAAAAAGAGCACGGGCGAAATTTTATTCTGTCTCTCACGATAAATTTACAATAAAAAAAAATTAGGGACAGGGTATTATTTCCCGTCCGATAGGGTTTAATATAAAAAAAATCTCTCCGACGAAAGATAATATTTCGTCCGATCAAACAGGCGATAAATCATCTTTTGTTAGCTATATTTTGGCAATTGTCATTTCGTCTGCCAAATATAGCCGACTACTGTAGCTCCGAAACTCAAATTTTGGGTAAATGGCCAACGACTGCAGCACTACTTTTCCCATATTTTGGAAATTTTGGCAAAATAGCCACGACTACATATGCTCTTATTGGCCATAACAAGTTTATTAAACCAAACATGTTGTCGCCAATAACGGGTTAGGTTAACACAACCAAAAATATTTTTTTCTCTCTTGAACGGGGGGAGGGGTTTATGAATAAGGTGAGAAAATATTTTTTAGGGTTTTTTTTAATCTCTACATATTGCAGTTTCCAATAACGGGTACTGGAGTTACTGAACCCACAGTTACCAACAGTGGGGAGTCTTTCAAAGAAATAATTTCAACGGAGACTTAACCCTCAATCAAGTTAGAATAACCTAACTACCCTAACCCTAGCCCTAAACCAAAGAATTTTTTTACATAGCAGATCACAGAGCCATTCAATTGATGGGGCAACACAATTGTGGAAAAAATTTGAAAAAAATGAATTATTTTTAAAAATTGCAAGGATACCAAACCCCCAAAAAAAACTTAAATTTTTTTTAAGACTTTAAAAAAATTACAAATTAAAAAATAAAAAATATTTAAAAAAAAATTAAAAACAATTTAAAAAATTGAAGCATTTTTTTAAAAAAAGATTTGTTACAATATATATAAAATACGAAAAGAAAAAAACCATGTAAAAAAATATTTCAATAAAGAAAATAAAATAAAAAATATGAAAAATTAAAATATTAATAAAGAATTTGAACTAAACCAGGTCGTTGAGGTTATAATAAGTCGTCGTGTGAAACAACGGCTTCAGGTTAGATCAAATATAATAAAAAACTCTTGCTCTTTTTAACAGAGCTTGTCCATGATCTCAATAGAATGTTCACCCCATTCCTAAAAGATGTCATCACATTTTGAAAATATAAAAAAATGCAAAAATACATCTATTCACATTACTACATAAACAACCCACCCATTTAACCAGAAAAAAATAATTTAAAAACCCCAAAATAAATTTGTGATATGGCGAAGAACCAAAAAAAAATTATTCAACTCAACCGGTCTTGGCGACAACCGTTGTTCTAAATGGCGGCCGCCTAGGCGGCCACAAAGCGCTCAGATGGAGGACGAAAAACCACCTTTGCCATAAGGCGGTGGTCTAGGCGATCGGAGGCAATTAGGCAGCCGTCTTGTTGAGAATGTGTACGTGGCGCCAATCAGGCGTCCGCCTGATGTCCAACGCCCAGGCATTTTTTTTAAATACTACAAAATAACACGCAAAATAAGAATATGTAGACTTAGAAGATTAGGTAACTAGTAAGCTTAGTTAAGTCATTGTTGGACTTGAAATTTTGAATTTCAAATTTAGGATTTTGGTAAAAGAAAACTACTACTAATCTATTATATACTATGTATGGATCTTTAATAGTAGTGGAATGTTTTTACTTTTTTTAGTATTATTGGTGATGGATTGAACATATTACACCTATTACACATATTAAAATAGAACATATTACACATATTACACATATTGGCATATTGCACATATTACAATGGCACAATTATTTTTTTAATTGCACATATTGCACATGTTACACATTAATTGTACGAGGAAGCTTTTTTTAAGCATAAACAGCCTTTAATTACACATTACACAAGACCATGATGAATATTTGTAATTGGATTGCATAATTACACTTCAAATTGAAAAATAAGGGTTGAAATTAACTAAATCGGCAAAAAAAAAAATCAACCGCCAAGGCACCCCTTGACCGAACCGCCACCGCCTAATGCTATTTACAACACTGGCAATAACAGGTTTATTTAACCTAACCTGTTATCGCCACCAACAGGTTAAGTTTTAGAAAAGTTTATGAAGAAGTTCAAGCATGTGTTAAATAACAAGTTTACTTAACTTAACCTGTTATTGCCAATAATGTATCAGGTTGAAGAAATCAAACAGAGAACCTAATTTTTATCAAAAAATATCTTCAACTTAACTCGTTATTGGCGATAACGGTTAAGTTAGGTAAACCCATTATACTTAACCTTTTATGGGCAATAATTGGTTGAGTTGATGAGATTTTTTGAAGAAAATATAGTTCTCTGTTTGATTTCTTCAAGTAAAAGATGAATTTGTACAAATTTGCATCCAAAATTCAAGTCCCTGTTTCAAATCATTAACACATTATTGGCAATCCCGGTATTATAGCTCAACTCGTTATCATTAATAGCCGGATAAGTTGAAAAGGAATTTGATCAAATTTGTTTTAAAATATCAAGTCTTTGTTGGATTTTTTTATACTTAACCCGCTATTGGAGATAACAAATTAAGTGTGCGCAACTAGATGTTTCCAATAGCGAGTTAGGTTATGTGCAGAAAAAATTAAAAAAAACACAAACACACAGCCGCTGTCGCCTGCATACATGGACATCATGTGCACAAAATTTTTCAACTTTAAAGCAATTATAGCAATAACAACAACTACACAACTTAGCATTCTCATCCATCCTCCACATTCTCATCTCATTCATCTTCAACAATAACAATAACATTTACAATACATTGACCTTCACATCAACAACAATAACAACACACAAATAAGCAAATACAATTACATACACAAAATTAAACTTATAACTTCAATTAGATTTCTCAACTTAGCACCGTTTCAAAAAGCAATTACATGAACATATATATACATTCAGAGATTAAAATCTCTTTGAAGAACAAAGCTTCCTTCTACAATATCATGTTCCAATCAAACCTACAATATAAAACTTCAAAAATCTTATATTTATAATCAAAAGAAATAAGTATTAAAGATCTGGAACTTCAATTTTACATACATAATAAGAACTCACAGTGAATCATCACCTTCTTCGTCAGCACTGTCTTCACCGGTTGGATCTTCTTCATATGCATTGGTACAGCTAAATAATTTTATAGGATGAGTTAATGAACTTTAAAAAAATCAATGTCAACCTAAAAAAGTAAGATTGAGTGGGTCAATATTTTTTAACTAAAAAAAGATATATTACCTAGCATCTTTGTTTGGACAATTTCTTGAAACGTGTTTGGTTCCCCGCATGTCGCATGCATTGCACCGTCTAAATTTTCAATGAAGTTGCTCTTTTATCGGTTTCAATCTTTTTCCGCTAGGTCTTTCCTTTGTAATGCACTGACGAGGGTCCCCCACGGGTACATGAGACATATCCACGTCTTTTCCATGTGCATGTCCACTTTCTTCAGCATGTTGTCCACTACTCTCGGGTTGGACACTACCTTCAGGACGTCTGCTAATTCCGAGTTGCAAAAGAGTAACGCCTTCAATGCCCTTAAGCATGTGGTCGAGCATGAATTTGTAACTTTCAGCGGAAGAAGAACCAAGATCGACCATCTGTCGTGCGAGATGGCTCAATTCACAAAAGCGAGAAGCAAAATTCCCACTAGTGTCGTCATGAACGGAATGTGGGTCCACTATTCTTTTATCAGTTTTCGACACACTACGGTTTTCAGGCAAAAGATGTCTTCTATCAGGTGATGTAAATTCGTGATTGTGTGGTTCATGAAATGAATAAAAAATCCATGTATTACTTTTTTCGTTTAGTTTTACACGAACAAAAGCTTTGCAACCCGTTCTAGAAGTAGTTCTTTGTCTACCATCACTAGGCTGACTCGGTGATGCCCCTGCTTTATTACACAAATACGACTTATCCACGACCTCAGTTCCCTTATATTTGTTTCCACCCTTACGCATTGTAAACCCCGCACATCTAGCATAGCTTTGATAAAACTTTTCTGCTTCCTCTAGAGTCTGAAACGTCATACCTATTAATGGTTTGAAGTGCTCGTCAACTTGCGGCCTAAATTCACCACCATCAAGTCCACACACAAAATTATGGCCGGCAGCAGAATTTCCTTCATCATTCATCATATCTAACACAAAAAATAATACAGCAATTGTCAATACACTAATCATATAGACCGAATCAAATTATTCATATATAAAGATACGAAACAAGATACGTGAGAAAACCGCAGAAACGGCAACGAAAAATTCGGAAAATTTTGTGAGTAGGCCGGACTCACCCCACACAAGCCAACACAACTTGTAGAAGTGAGTTTCGACTCACGGTTTGCAAAATACGACCCTGTATCGCTTTATCTCACGAAAAACCAAATAAAGCGATACACGGCTTTATCTCGCACACCGTGAGTCGAAACTCATCTCTCGAAGTTGTGTTAGCTTATGTGTGGTGAATCTGACCTAACCGCAAAGTTTCGAAATATTTGGAACCTACCTGTACGGTTCTACGTTTTCGTACTCAAAATATTCAAAATTAGTTTGTTTTAGTTGTTGTTACAAAAAACATAGTAAAACCTTACAAACGACGTTCAAAAATTCTGAAACTTTGCGAGTAGGTCGGATTCACCACACACAAGCTAATGCAACTTCTAAATGTGAGTTTCGACTAACGATTTGCGAGATACGGCCGTATATCGCTATCCATTCTTTTTCGTGAATGAAAGCGAAATACGGCCGTATCTTACAAACCGTGCGTCGAAACTCACTTCTACAAGTTGCGTTGGATTGTGCGTGGTGAGTCCGACCTACTCATCAAATTTCAAAATTTTTCATTGCCGTTTATTCGCTTTTACACAAAACACGCAGCAACCCCTTTGAATATTCACGTATGTTGTTCGAAACTAGTAAAACCGCACAAACGACATCCAAAAATTTCGAAACTTTGAGAGTAGGTCGGACTCACCACACACAAGTAAAAGGAACTTGTAGAAGTGAGTTTCGACCCAGGGTTTGCGAGATAGATACACGACCGTATCTTGCCAACCGTGAGTAGAAACTTACTTCTAGAAATTGTGTTATCTTGTGTGGTGAATTCAACCTACTCACAAAGTTTCGAGAGAAAAATTGGTTGCTTGTGCGATTTTACTAATATTGAACAATAAAAACTACGACTACATCTACAATTTGAGCGAACAACAACAACTGTGTCTATAATTCTACCGTCTACAAACATCAAAAAACTAGATACAAACTACTATATCTACATAATTACACATCAAAAAAATCACATAATTACAACTATGAAGCGAGGATTTAGTAATTATCTTGCACAATGGAGATTCGTACAGTGTAGGTGTTGTCGACGATGCGTTCGGAATTAATCGACGAACTGGGATTTCGAGTTCCCAATTATCTTTCGCAGATTGGAAGGGTTTCGATGGGTTCGGGAACGAGAAAGAGAGATAATAAGGAGTGAGAGCGTGAGAAAGAGAGAGAGTTGCAAGGAGGTTGGCGGTCGGGATGAGGATGAGGCGCCAGAGGCGGGGGGGTTTGAAGTTGGGGATTTTTGGGTGTTCAAGTTTCGATGGGTTCGGGAACGGGTGAGGGAGTTAAGGAGTGTGTGCGAGAGGGATGTGGTCGGTGGTCGGGAGTCGGAGGAGGAGGAGGAGGCGCCGGAGGTCGTTAGGATCGAGTTTGGATTTGGGGGTTGGAGGTCGGTCTGGGTTTCGGTCGGGGTCGGGTGAGAGAGAACTAGAGAGGAGAGTGTGAGCGAGAAAGCTAGAGTTGAAGGGGGTATAATGGGTTGAAATCCTTATTATACCCCTAAGTGTTTAAGTGAGAGTTGATTGGGCGGGTGAGATCTCAGCCATTGGATCTTAACCAACTCGATCCAATGGTTGAGAGCTTCGTTTGCAACGGGTCTGTGCAAATAGCTCATTTACAACTGAGCAAAGCTATATATATGGAAGTCTTCAAGAGAGTTGGAGCGCTCCATTAGGTGAGAGTACTCGCCATGGTGAGGTCATCCTATGAACGATGCAAACCTCATCTTATTCTAAATACCTAATATAGTCTATCATATGAGAGTAAGTCATTTAAACCAAGGTTTTAAAACTAAAGATTGATTTTTTCCAAATATTTGGATTGAGAATGGTACTATCCAACCGGTAGTTAAAATCGGTTTTCGAAACTAATCGGTGCATGTCCAATTACTGATTAATCACTGATTAATCGGCAATTTTTTCGATTAAACGCGTTAGGAACTAATCAAACCTAGACCGATTACCAATTAATCATTGATTAATCGGCGATTAAATCGGATTTTAACTGCATAGGTACCTGATTTTTTGGATCGGACATACTAGAGTAAAAAAATATCTAAAATGTTTCTATAATTAAATTTATATTTAAAAATAACAATAAATTTTAAAAAATGAAATGATGAATTAAATAATTCATTTTACAAATTTAATATTTGCAATTACAAGTCAACCCAACTAGTTGGGGAAAATGCTTTGCTATTGTTGTTGTTGTTTCAATTACAAACTTTAACATTTTAATTAGTTTCTGAGAATTATTAATGTAGAATAAATCTAGAACAATAGAAATATGTAGAACGAATAGTACAAATTTTGTTTGCATAGAAGAAAAACAAAATATAACCTAGACATGAAACAATGTCCATTTACTTCTTTATTGATGAATAAGCAGATCAATAGAAAACTTTAATATTAAAACATTTTAATCATGAGATCGGTTAATTCAGGTTTGCATATGACCGATCCATCCGACCCAATTGTTAACTCGGCTAATCCCCGAGTTATCTAGCCAATCCCGAGATTTGAGGGTTGTATTGAAGCGGCCCCTTGAAAAACGATACATATCGGTCGGAAAGAATTAGGATCGACCGATCTTTAAAATCATGATTTAAACTTCGTCTAGCCTGGCATTATATCAATATAAAAGATAAAGATATTTTAGCCATACAAATTCTTAATGCATTAATGGAAAAAGCAAATAAATTTCAAAAGATTTGATCATTCTTAGGCCAGTTAAGATATTTCTAACAAAATGATCAGATCGGCCATAAGATGTCTTTCATGATGAAAAAGAACCTTGGTCTTTCCCACCTTGTTGGAAGCTCAGAGCTCTCTTGAAGATTTCCATATATATAGGGAGGCGATAGGGTAAGTACCGTTCTCCTGATAAGCTTCTTGGGCATACCATGCGTAGCTATCCAACAGATGATCCAAAGCGTTCATATTGATAACCATGACCAAAATTAGTGTAAGGATGCACAAAATTATAATCACGTAATCTGATATCCATATGTCCATGTATCATGCCGTTACATAAATAACAATATTCAGCCACACAAATTGCTACACTTTAATCAAATGAATCTCAAATAACTTGATTTCACGTCTAGGAAGCACCGATTCGGGTGCGGGGATGCAGCAATTTCAAAAAATAGTAGGATGCGGATGCGGCTGGGATTCGTCCAATATTTAAATAATTATTTTAAATATTAATATTTATATTTTTGCATAAAAACCAAAATCATTGTTAATAATCATACGTTAACCAAGATATTTCAGTTCATACAATCACAACAAGCAAGCATATTATGTAAATTTGAGTTCATATAATCACAACAAACAAGCATATTATATTATTATGTATATTTGAGTTCATACAATCACAGCAAACAAGCAAGCAAAAAAAAGGAAGCTAAAATGATTAATTAAGGTTGTACGAACTTTTGTGGGATCATACAATCACAACAAAAAGCAATAAAGGATTAATTATGGTCATACAATCACAACAGGAAGCAAAAACTATATTTATAACTTCATCACAAGTGAAGTATGTGCACCAATCTCAAAGCAAGTTTAATGGTGAATATTGGCAACAGGAAGCAATAAAGTTTAATGGTGGATTACTGGAGAGAAGGCGGCAACATCGAAGAGTGGAGGAGTCGACGGTGGAGGTATCAACAGAGTCCGACAGAGAAAAGGAGAAATTAATGGTGACGAGTGGAGAAGCAAAGTTGACGGCGAAGAGTGGAGAAGCCAACGGAGAGATGAGGAATCGACGACGGCAAAAGAGAGGATTAAGGTTTTGATTGGAATTTGGGGATTTAGGGTTTTTGAGAGGGGGGGAGAGAAAACATTAGATAGAGAGAAAAGGAGTGGGATTTTTTTTTTAGCAAAGGCCTAAGCCCGCACCTTTGCCGCACCCTAGCCACACTCTAGCTACATGCACCCATTAAATTTTTTAAAATAAAATAATGGGACACGCAGCCCGCCGCACCCCCGCCGCACCCGAGTCCGATACGAGTCCGACTCAAGTGCGAGAGCCTCCGTAAAGAGTCTGTGCTTCCTAGTTTCACATCCTTACTAATTTAGTCATGTAGTTCAAAGTTAACGGTTTAGATTATTCAACTAATGTCCCCAAAAAAAAGTTCTCGCATTAAGAATTCATTTGGTGAGAATCACGTGATAACTTTTTCCAGGGCCATTAGTTGAAAAATCCGAGCAATTAATTTTCATCTACATAACTAACATAGTCTAAGGGTGAGAAATCAAGTCGTTTGAGATTCGTTTGCTCATGCATTCAAGTGTTACAAATTGTATGGTTGCATATCGTTATTTATTATAATGACATGATGCATGGATAAATAAATTTCAGATGACTTGATATTACATTTCTAGACTAATTTAGTCATGTTAATCAATGTGAACGATTCGGATCATCCATGCAGCCATGCATGAAATTCTCACGAAGCTTATTGTGAGAACAGTTCTCACCGAATCGCTTCCATGTGTCCGAGTGAAATTTTATATATGTTAAATAGCTCTATGTTAGGGGGACTGTAAAAAAGTTTAGTAAATTTTGAGAAAATTGAAATTTACTCTGTAAATTCTACTTTTTGAAGATAATTGATTAATACGTCTAGGTCAAAGTATTTTTGACTCAGGGCATTACATTCTTGATAGAGGAAATTACATCCATCTATAAGATCTATTACATTCTTGATAGAAGAAATTACATTTTTGACTCGGGACGGTCCTATATGTCTCTACCATTAAGAACGATGTGGATCCGCACTATACACAGTCCATACCGACCACAACCAACTCGAGACTGGATGCTACATATTCTGGTCTTTCCATACACAAGGATAGAACATCAAGTATTTCACAAATCTGAAAACTTTAGAGCACAAATCTGAAAATCCCCAACACCAATCTGTCTACAATAACCTACTTAAGGCTTGCCTTCATGATAATACTGTCCTTCAAAATGGAGAATGACAGGTTATTTGGTGTTACAATATGCAGGCCCCCTGGACTTGAATTCATTCCCATTTTGTTGTTGAGTTGATAGTGGTATCCTAAAATGTTTAAGTTTCTGATCCGTTCGATGTCTAGACATTCACAATGCATATTCACACTCCATGAGAACCAGGAACTTTTGGAAGTATGTCCAAGACTCCAAATACAGTTTAAGATATACACTATCAACTCTTTGCAGTCTCCATGACTCTCAAGTTAATTGTTTTTGAAAATTGAATTACCATTTGTAGAGTGAGTGAGTCGCCAAATTCTACAGGTAAGCACAATTCGGTAAAAACCGAAAACCAAACCGGACCACAACCAAAAATCTATTTCGGTTCGGTTAATTTTAATCGGTTGGGTTTCGGTTTCAGTTTTTTGGATTTACATGTTTCGATTCGATTCGGTTCGGTTCGATTGGTAACCAAATTTTAACCGAACCAATTAATAAATTATCCCCACAAAATAACCAACTCCCACTTCTTACCCATGTATGTTTTTATCACGTTCTTTTATCTGTCTTCGCTCGTTTATTTGTCTCTCATCATTTTTTCCTTCTTCGTCTCTCTCTCTCTCTCTCTCTCTCTCTCTCTCATCCCACTCATTTTTTCTTCTTTCTCTCTCATCGATTGCTCTCTCTCTCTCTCTTCATTCTCTTTATGCTTTCAATCACTTTCTCTCTCATTATGCTTTCAATCTCTTTCACTCTGTTTCTTCTCTCTTATTTCCCAATCTCTCTCTAGATCACTTTCTCAACCTCTCTCTTCTTTCTCAAATTCATATCTTCTTCGAATTCAATAATTTTTATTTTTAATAATTTTGTTAACCGAAACCGAACTATTAAAATAAGGTTTCATCGTACTTCGGTTAACTTGTTTGGTTATGTTTATAGTTTGGTTAGTTTAATATGAATATAGTTTCGGTTCGATTAATTTTATACACAAGAACCGCGATTCGACCATTGGTCACTCCTACAAAACTCCACTAACTTAGGCACAAACATGGATTCAAATAAAGAATCTTAATCACCTAGGCTTAAATCAAGAGGGGAAAAAACAACATTCACATAGAGAAGTTCTGTAATATCAACTAAAGCAAACTAGACTGAGGGCTCGAACATAGAGCAAATGACTATAATGGAGAGAAATCATAAAGCATAACTAACAAAAACATTTAACAAATCAAGTTTGCATAAGCAATGGGGCTACAAAATTTATGAAAATGTAGATAGCAAACAACATCTACAAATATGTCATAAGGAACATTGATACTAGTATTTAGTATCAGACAACTCGTTCATTTAACATCCAACGTAACTAAAAAACAATGATACCTATGCAGTAGAAGAATAATGCCCACATTGTAAGAAAAGTCGAGTCAAATTTTAAGCCTGATAATCTAAAAGTAAAGCGCACTCTAATACTACATTACAATCATACGAAGAAAAAGGAGAGAATATACCTTTTTGCATTTCTCGGGTTTTTGGTGTATCAAGAGACCCTACAATAAAGAGGGGAAAGGGTTTAATTAAGGAAAACACGAGACTAAACACAACAAACAACTAGCATTATCACTACCGCAATCGAAATTATAAGGAAACCTTTTTGGGGATTCTAGGGTTTCGTAAGACCCGCCGACTTCGTCAGATTTCGATACAGACTGTAAAGAAGAAGAGGGTTAATTAGAGAAAACAGAGACCAAAGTCGAAATTGAATTGAAATTGGGGTTAGAAAATGAGAATAGAAGATGAGAAGGAGATGCACCTGTCTAGGGTTTCGGAGGAAGGACCGGTGAGAATTCGAGTGATTCGCACATATAATTGCAAGGGTAATGCTACACCTACAACCTTTACAACCTTACAACCTTAGGTGGCTCAATCTCATTGGAGATGTGTACAACCCACTTCCACCTACTCTACAATACATTTCAATAAAATTGTGCCACCTAAGGTTGTAAAAGAAAGGTTGTAAGAATAGGTTGTAGGTGTAGCATTACCCTAATTGCAAATACAAGCCACTTGCCAAATTTTTTGCGAAAAAAGGCCAGTTAAATAAAAATTACAGAAACAAGCCTATCTTTGAAAATATTATACAACAATCAAACTAAAAAAATTGTATAACTCACTACCCTATTTAAAAACTGTATATTTCACATAAAATTAAAAACTTGAAATTAAAAAATCTTACATAATTTAAAATAAGATACATTGATAGTAGATTAACATAAACATATAACTGATAAAGAAATAATAAAATATTTAGTAATAACAAGTAAGACAGCTCAAAACCTACCAAAAGAAATACAGAGGAAAGTAGCACACAAGGTAATAGATTATAGAAACGAAGAAACAAGTTGGTATTACCAGCACCTACTAGCAAATAGAAAATTAAGGTAATCATGATTAATAGTCCAAAAGTAGAAACATCAATAAGCAAATTAAATTAAAACTCATAATCAGAAATTTATATTATAAACTTTCAAGAGTTTGAAGAATATTACAATGGCTCAGAATTTGTAGGAACCATATGAAAAGATTTAAAAATCATAAATAAAAATATAAAAGAGTTAAGTAGATATGTAACCGAAGACACATAGGAATAATTATGCATGACAGAAGAGGGTATGAAGGTGTTAGAAGCCATAACAAAACTTAATATAAATACTTTAAAAATATAAGATTTAATAGCAAATCCCAACTCAGAAAAGTAAAAAAAGCCTTAAAATATCTCGATATAACAAATGAAGAAAGATAAATGGATCAAGAAAAGACAAGATTATAACAAAACCCACAGAAAATTCAACTAATATGTATGAATATTTAAGACAACCACCTAACAAAAGTATGTATAACCTACCATGAAAATGACAATGTAGAGAAAGAAGTAAGTTAGGGGGGGAAGAAAAAAAAAACCAAAATATGAACCCATATATAACTATGAAAAAGGGATAGGAGGAAATGACAAATGGCTAAATTTAGATTGTGTAAAAAATGTAGATAAAACAATAGAAGAATGGGTAAATGCATCTCTAATAGTAGGATTTAGACAAAATCTCTCAGGAAATAATTTGAGAAATTTATAGAATCAACTTTTATAGGGGTAGTAGCGAAATAGAGGAATGGACTAACAAAGAAGAAATAAGTAATGTAAGGAATCCAAAAAAAATTGATGATAAAGGAACACAAGAAATTTCAGCACAAAGAACCCTATGAAATAATTACAAATTACGATAAAGCAATAAGAACATAATTTAGTGTTTACGAAAAAATAGAAAAACATAATATATTGTAACCCCCGTTCCCGTTTATACGGATTTGTATTTTTCTTTCCCTGTATTCTTGTATTTAAATTTTTCCCTACTCTTCTGAACCCAATTTTTTGCATTCATTTAAATACCCGACTATTTTATTTGAACCCATAATTTCAACCTACACTATTTATCACTATTTGATTATTCAACTTCTGATTATTATTTTACTACTATTATTATTATTATTGTTATTATTATTATTATTTTGAAAAAACCAAAAGATCCTAATTCATTATAAAATTTCTAGTTAATTATTTGATTTATGTTAAAGCCTACCCTGCAATTTAATTATTGGATTTCTTTGTTATGAAGCTCAGTTCTATATTCATTATAATTAGATCTTTATTAACATAAAGTTTTAGAGCCCAATAACACATTCTTTTTAGCCTTATTTATTCTGATTTGTGAAGCCCAAATATAAAGCCCAAGGTTACAACCCAAACCCATATCTATTGGATCCCAACCCGTTAACCCATTATCCTACCCTACCCAAATTTAACTATCCGTATACAAATCCCCTCACATCCCTACCCCCCCCCCCCCCCTCTCTTCACCTCCTGTAACTCCATAACCACCACCAGCTCATAACTACCCGTTACTATATTATTATTATATTATATTTATTTTTATTATATATTAAACCCCTCGTACTCTCTCTCTCCCCGCACCTCGACGAGCATCATCAACACCAGCCCGCCCCATCGTCGCACCACCCACGCCCAAGTCGTCACCTCTCCTCTGCCTTCGAGCGCTTCCCGCTCGAGCCATCGTCGTCCCGCTCTCGTCCTTCGTCCCCTTCCCCGTTCGCTGCTCTTCCCTTTCTTCCTCGTCGTCGCGTCTCCGACCACTGCCACCAGCTTGCTTCCGCCATCGCTCCGCAGTTGCAGCCCTCTCTCTTCTACCGCCTCTCTCTCTCCCTCTCTCTGTCGCATTTGGGAAGGTGAAGAACAGGGTGTGTGGGTTTTATTGGTGTTTGGTGTTCTGGATTTGGGGATTGGATTATATTGGTGTTTGCTGTTTTGGAAAGAGAGTTGTTGCTGTTTGTGTAGAGAAGAGGATCCTGAATTGGTGTTTGGTTTTTTGATCCAATCCGATGTTTGGTGTTGTGTGTGATTGGTTGTTGTTTGCTGTTGTTGCTGCCACGTATCTTGCACGTGCTTCGCTGCCCGAGATTCTGATCCCGTTATTCTTGTATTCGGTATCAGTATCGTCGGTTATCAGGTAAGTATCCTCTTGTACAACTCGTTTGTTCTCGTACAAGCTTCCTCTGAAAAATACCACAAGTATACTCTTTGACTCTAATTTGTATTCTTCAGTCGAATTGAAATATGTTGCTATACATAATCCGTCGATCCCGTATTCGCATATAATCGTGAATACTTTGTTGCCACATGCATTACATGAACACGATTGATACACACATATGTACTTTTACGATTGATACATACATGATTATGTGCATGATTGTTTTACCCGTGATAGTAGTTTAAATATGATATCTTGTTATTGTTGATTAAAATTAATAAAAGTAACAAGCCGGAGTATAAGGGTAAAGATCTAGTAGTGGGCAACATAGAAGAGCGTACTCGGACGGGAGCTCGTGGTTTCCCGATGCAAGTTACAAGTTACAAGTTGCAAGTTGCAAATTACAAGTTTACATGTTTCACACTACAAGTTTACACTCTACATGTTTCACGTTACAAGTTTGCACGTATCTCGATACGAGTTACAAGTTACATGTTTTTCCCGAGCACGTGACCTATAAAATCCACCACTAGGCCTAAACGTAACTGATTGTATGTAGCAACCATTTAGTAAAAGTATGGATGCATGAAGTGCTACCTATATAGAATTAAACATGAGACATGAGATTAACACGTGTACTTGCATAATCCAATTACTTGTTACATGTTCTTGTTGACTTGTTTACTTGATTACTTGATTATTTGTTTACATGTCACTTGTTTCATGATGTCTTGTTCATGATCCTGTTTACATATTGTATTTCTCCTATTACATGATTCTTGATTCCTTGCTCTTTTTCCTGCTTCTTGTTTTGTTTTTATACTTGTACCATTAGCTTGTACCGCTTGCGGGCTGTGACTTGCATTAACGGGTATATTCTTATTTCTTCTTTTTGTAATAATGTACTTGCAGGCCTGGAAGAAGAATTACCCGAAGGTGTTGCTGATCAAGTATTTTAGTCTTGCTAATTATCATGTTATCTTTAGTTCATGTTTTATTCATGCTACTCTTTATTGTATTCCGGGCATGTTTGACCGGTAACTACTTTGTATTTTTCTAGCGGTTGGTTATGTTATGGACTATGTCGTGTACTTTTGTTATCCTATTGTGATTTTTCATGCCTGTATGGTTTTGTTGTTATCTTGTTGTTGAGTTACCTGTACATCTTATGAATGGTGTATTCGCATCATTCGCTGGGCCTCAGTCATGGACTCGTATTCCCGTATTTTGGAAAGCGGGGCGTGACATATTTCTAACAGAATCAAGCAAAATGGAGACTAAGCAATTTAGAAATTTGTGATATGTGTTATTTTGATAAGTATGCATGTGAATTCATATAATATTTTCAAGATAGTGACAGAATTCAGACAAAAACTCTCAGGGAATACATACTAATAGAATTTGTTTACAAAGGATACAAATCAAGAAACTATCATAACTAATAGACTCTGGAGTAGGCACTAGCTTATGCCGTGAAAATATACTACAGAGATGGAAACAAGATGGATATAATAAAAAGGCTATAACTGGATTAACTGGACAAACCATCATACTTGATAAGTATCAACAAAATATTACTATACAAATAGGAATATAAGTACTAAAATACCAATAATATACCAGTTTGATGATATGAATAATAATGTACTATTATGAAATGACCTTTTCCAACAATACTATCTTATAACTTTATCACGTAAATCAGTTATATTTCCAACACATTGTCAACACCAAACAATAACAATTAGATAACACAACCTTATTCTAAAACATACCTACCACATATTATAATTTATTCAGCCCAGCATGGTGAATACCAATATTTACCAAATAAAACTAAGGTACAACAAGTACAACTAACAATTACAGAAGAAATTTTACAAAAACAACTAGAAGATCTGTGTGGAGAAGCCTCTTTAACAAAATGGCACTTAAGTAAACCCGCAGCTCATACAGTGCTAATAGATAAGAACAAAATAATAAAAATTAAACCCATTAGGCATAATCCAACAAATTTATAAGAATTCAAAACACATATAAAAGAACTAATGGAAAGCAGTTACATAAGAAAATCACAAAGCCCTCATTCATCACCAGCATTCATAGTAAGAAAACATCTAGAAGAAGAAAAAAAAGGAAAATCTTAAATGGTAGTAAATTATAAGGAATTAAATAAAAATACTAAAAATTTTGGATATCCACTACCAGATATGCAGATACTACTAAACACCATAAAAACAAGAAAATATATTATAAATTTGATTGCAAATAAGGATTTTACCACGTAAAACTAACAGAAAAGTCAAAACAATTAACATCTATATAATAAAACACAAAGAAAGCTATCAAGTGGCTCTCCTTTAATCCCCTCAAAAATCAAAGGCTCAGATCTAACCTTACAAAACATATTTTTTCCCCAAAAGTTTTCCCCCAAAACTCAAATTTAAATCTCCCACCCAAAACAACTCCTATATTTATTTAATTATTTTCTCTCTCTCCCTCCCTCACTCTTCTATTCAAAAAATTAAGAAGATAAACATTTTTAAAAAATAAAAAAAATTAAAACCTAAAAAAATTTAAAATTTAGAAACTTTTAAAATAATTCAAAAAAATCAAAAAAAATCATATAATATGTTTTTTGCTCTATGTTTGCTACTTCAATTAATTTGCTGGACCTTCAAAACTATTTTGTATGATCAAAAAAGGTGCACCGTTTCGAAGACGTGCCGTAGGCACGTGTCAACGGGCAAACCTAGTCATTTAATACACCACATGAATTTTATGAATGAACCGTATTACCATTTGGATATAAAAACAGTCTAGGAGTTTTTCAAGAATATATGGATAAAATATTTGAGAAGTACAATAATTTTATACTAGTATATGTAGATGTATTTTTAATAGGATCCGAAAACGAATAACAACATAAAGAGCATTTACAAAAATTCATAGAAATAGTAAAAAATGTAGATATTATACTATCAAAAAAGAAACTGTAATTGTTCAAAACTGAGATAAAATTTGCAAGAACACAACTATCACGTGAAGGAAAAGAACTTCAGCCACATATAGCAAAAAAGCTAAAGACATTTCCAAATATCCTAAAAAAAGAGAAGTACAAACTATAATTGGACTACTAAATCAAATAATAAGATGATACATATCGAATTTATCAGCAAAAATTATTTGGTTACAAAAAAAAGTTAAAAAGTTTTAGAAATAGGAATGGACCCAGAGAAAGAATAAAAACTTATAATATTAAAATAACAAACTTCATAATTAAATAAGCTAAGATTACATGTTAATGAATGTTCATGGATAATGGAAACAGATACATGTAAAAATAATTGGGGATCAGTATTAAAAATTCATTGAAATATGTGAAAAAGATGGAAGACTAGCCAAATATACTAGTGGATCATTCACACATACCCAATAAAATTACCACATAAATGTAAAAGAACTATTAGCAATCTTAAAGGCTATAAAAAAAATTTTGAATTATTCATAATACATACAAAATTCACAGTAAGGACAGATAATACAAAAACAAATAGTTGGATTAACAAAATAATAGACCCAACTATAACAAATAAAAGATTGATAAGATGACAAATGAAACTAACAAATTATGATTTTACAATAGAAAACATAAAATGAAAAGATAACATTTTTGCTGATTTTTTATCAAGAAATTAACTGTTTCATTCGTTGCAAAATGGAAACTAGAGTCCAGCAAATAGAACGGGATATAGTTTTCCTCAAGGAAACCATAGAGCAAATAAAATGAGCATTTAATCAATTATAACTACAAATATACGGACTCTAAAGTATGCTCTCTCAGCATGTAAGTCAGCATGTAAGTCAGCATGTAACTACATAAAATATGGTGGACAATGCTAGCGAAAAAATGTATCTTGAAGTATCTTGAAGTCAGCATCTTGAAGTCAGCATGTAAGTCAGCAATTCTGAAGTATCTTGAAGAAAATGAAGAACTTCCAGTAGAACATGTTAAAAAAATTCAGATGACTACCCAAGTGATTTATGGAGCATCTAATATCATACTTTACAAAGCTGAGGATTTTGTGAAACTAATCCTAGAAAAACAAGCAATGAGATTCAGAAACATGTATTGTGAATTAAAATATATAAAGTCAAGAGATAGCAATATATGGATCCATGATAGTCAAGACCCAAAGAAATAATAATGTATACTATAGCAAAAATAAAACAACCACAAAATAAACATGCACTGTTTGACAGCTGGTACCATATATTATCTACAGGAGCAATGACGATGACAGAATAGACAGCTGAATACAACTATAGCTTGATAAAGACAGAGCATCAACACAAATGTGGAGCATGTAAAGATATCGGACCACGAAGAATCACTTTTCTAGAATAGTCCACAATGTAATCAGAAGGCTGATGTAAGCAGTGACATATTTGTAGCAATTATTGAACATATGATGTAAGTAGTGACGCATGTAAACTTGTTGTAAGTTAATCCTTTGGTCTATAAAATGGTGGGCTGAGTTGAGAAGAGGGGAGACCATCTAAGAGAGAAAATTTCCATATAATTATATAAGAAGAGCGTGATTGTAAAAAGTTGGAGGGGAATAAAAGATTATCTTTCATCAGTTCAAGCATTTATCGGTTTTTTGTAGAAATTAAGCAATGAATAATTAGCATCTTTCCCTGAGAGTGGGTTTTGTAAGTCTCTGCCTGAAGGATCTTGCAAAAAAAGACTCATTTGCAACCTTTTGTAGTTAGGCTGTACACCTAGTAGTATGAAACGAGCAAAGCTGTGGTTGCATGTATCAAAGTGCTATGCAGTTGTTCCAGACATATCCCTTAAATGAAGCTCTCTTGAAGAGCACAGTAGTTCTGGGATGTGAGGAACGTAAAATGAGCACTGAAATCGGGGTGCATACCAGAGGTATTTTATCCATTCGTGGTAAGTGATACAGAGCAGCTCAAATAAGTTTAACTAAGTCGGATGCATGATGGGCCATTCTAATTTTTTATGGTATCCTTAAAACCCTCTCCCTACTCTTGATTTCATACTTATTGTTTTAAAGTTACTGAAAATAATAATGGATAATAATAGTTTCAGTCTTGTCTCAGAATTTTATGAATTAATGACAAACTGCCAAGGAAGTGATAGAATGTGGGTATTTGATGTTTATTATCCTCAAAGAGTAACAAAAATGTACAATTTTTATGAGTTTAAATTATTTTTCTCTAACGTACAACGAGTAATAATTATTACAATAAATCAAATTAATCATGGAGAAACTAGTAATATAAGTGTTCAAATAATTGATGACTTAATTTTTTATGAAAAATCTTTATTATTTTATGAAAATAGAGAATTCAGTAGCTACATCTGGAGTCCTACGACATCATCTAGAAAATTTCTAGAAGAAAATGAATATATAAAGGAAGAAAACGAACATATTGAGGTAGAAAATGTACGTATGGAAGAACCCGAATAACCCCCATACGATAGTGAAGTATCAGAAACAGAATCAGAGGTCGTGAGAAATCTTGAAGTTATGTTTGAGTACTTTAATATTTTTGAAATTGATAATGCACATTATTTTCAAGAATATTATTTTACAGAAGGATATCATCAATGAAGTTTTTTGATACTCTGTTTATTTCTCTTTGCAGGTAATTACTACAATTAACGCTTTACACACACTGCTGGTATCTGAGTCTCGTTTTTAAGTAAGTAAATCTTACTTGGTTTACTCAAAAATATTTAGTACAATTTAAGTAATAAAAAAATGATTGATAAATTAAATAGAAAATATTAAAAAAATAAAATTTAAAATTGCAGAAAAGTCACACATTCTATAGAAAATATTATAGAGTAGAAAGTACAGAATTTTATTTGGAAACTAGCCCTTTTTAACAAATAATTTGGATACTAGCCCATTTTTGCAAATAATTTAAAAAAAGGCTAAATCCCTTATTAACTTATTAACTTTGAGAATTCATGGCGAACATTTTCGCTCAAATCGGAGATGAAATTGAAAACAACGAGAGGCTCCAAGTACCGAAAAACGTATACATGAGCGGAGTATAATTTTTTTTTTCCCGTTTCCTATTTCTTCTTTTTTTTAATTTAAAAAGGGCGGAGTATTTATAGGTGTATGGCTTTGCATATTCTGATTCTGAACGCTACGTGGTATTCACACTGTATATACACGATATCTAATTATTTGGATTTTGGATCCGTGTAACCAACCAACTCCGACCCGTATTTTCCATATTTGGACCCTCAGAATTTTATATCAGGGAGCCCTTCGGTTGAGAACTAATTTTGGTGAGAACTCCGTGAGAACTCACGAAGTAAACCCCCCATGAAAAATCCGAACCGACCATCTCGTTCTAAATGCCTTAGATAGCATAACATAAAGAATTCAAATAATTTGAAGTTC
Organism: Hemerocallis citrina; assembly: GCA_017893485.1. Taxonomy (NCBI): domain Eukaryota; kingdom Viridiplantae; phylum Streptophyta; class Magnoliopsida; order Asparagales; family Asphodelaceae; genus Hemerocallis; species Hemerocallis citrina. The sequence continues at coordinate 24,078,082 of CM030362.1, read as the reverse complement.
GTTTGCTCATCCATCAAATGGAGTAGAATTTTCAGCCATACAATTTTGCAATGATGTAAATTATGGGAAAACGAACTTCAAATTATTTGAATTCTTTAGGTTATGCTATCTAAGGTATGTAGAACAAGATGGTCGGTTCGGATTTTTCATGGGAGGTCTACTTCGTGAGTTCTCACGGAGTTCTCACCAAATTAGTTCTCAACCGAAGGGCCACCTTTTATATCATTCTATTTTGGATTTTTTAGAATTTATTGTTATTATTATTTTGCTAATCGAAAATATTACAAAGAATTAACAAGTAAGGACAATCACACAATAAACATAAACATCTGAAAAAGTTTGTAGGAAGAACAAACCAAATAACCAGAACTTCGAAAATTATGAGAAAAGCCATGAGAACCCCACACAATTCCTCACACTAGATCCTCTTCCACTCCTCCCTTCGTGTAACGCCCCGCCCCAATGCTCAGACAAATTATAAATACTATGTAGTTCCACTGCCCACCACAGGCTGCCTCTCAAAAGGTGGTTAACCGAATTGGTGACTCTTGATCCTCGGCAATAGTATTTATACTCAATTTATCTTCGCAAATTCCCGATATGGGACTATATTTCACAATCCTTTCACAAATCCCGTGTAGCTGTCGACTGCTACACACACCAGTCGACTATACACAGACCAGTCGACTGCTAACCCTAACAGTCGACTGTTCGCTCAAGATCTGGGGTATTACATACACCCCCCCTTAGGGATCAGCGTCCTCGCTGAGCACAGGGCACACATCTCGTGTAGGACCGCCCTTTCTAGCCGATGTAGATCAATCACTCTCAACACCGCAGATCGGATACCCGGCTATCAATCACTACCTGTGACTCTCAACACCGCAGAGTATACCCGACCCCGGAGATCAATGATTCTCAGCACCGGTGTCGAAAGTCGGCTCTGATACTATTTGTAACGCCCCGCCCCAATGCTCAGACAAATTATAAATACTATGTAGTTCCACTGCCCACCACAGGCTGCCTCTCAAAAGGTGGTTAACCGAATTGGTGACTCTTGATCCTCGGCAATAGTATTTATACTCAATTTATCTTCGCAAATTCCCGATATGGGACTATATTTCACAATCCTTTCACAAATCCCGTGTAGCTGTCGACTGCTACACACACCAGTCGACTATACACAGACCAGTCGACTGCTAACCCTAACAGTCGACTGTTCGCTCAAGATCTGGGGTATTACACTTCGTACCCCCAAAGACAACCGCTACCAGTCTCCACCTATGCCAAAACGAGTTAGGTATGAAGACCAGGGCCATCATCGTGAAGGCGAACGGAGACGCGACAAAAGTTCTGGACGACGGTACCAAAGGTCCATTTCCCCAAGAGGGAGAAGAGAGCGTGAAGATGCTAGTAGATCCAGACCGTACCCGTCGCCCCATCGTCTAGTCTCGGAAGATCAGAAGGAGCTCTTGGAGCATAGGAGGACTGAACGCCCCCTTCCTGCCGCTGATGGAAGCGCTCCCAAGCATCGATCGTACGCCGAAGTTGCTAGACACTCTCTCCCAGATGCTGACGCACATAGAGTGCGTCGACGCTCTCCAAGCACAGCTGATGATCGTCGTCGACCAGAGAGAGAGGAAACCGAAGGTGAATGGATCTTGGTTAGATCGAGAAAGAATAGACAGCCGTCCAAGAGTCACAGTTCGTCGGAGATCTCGCGCAACGAAGGTCGCAAGAACTGCCACAAGTGCGCCAAGCCGGGTCATTCTATAAGCAACTATCAAGGCGACTGGTTCTGCTATTTCTGCCATCGCTCAGGCCATATATCGACTGCCTGCCCCAAGCGTATTATCGCTTCGCCCTCCAACGCGAAAGCTCCTAAGGTGCCGGCTACTGCCGCTTCGGAATGCAATAAAACTCAAGAGAGCGCGGCTGGTGATCGACGTGTGATCCATACCTCAATAGCGCCGACGCCATTGATAGTGGAATTCGAACGGCGCTTTAACAGCGGTATCCTAGTCAAGGTTCAGTCGGGAGCTCCCTTTTCCTCCGACATTGTCGAATTGCTTCAAGCAGCACTTGTCTCCTCTCCAACTCCGACATGGGTTATCCAAGAAATCACCGTCAACGTCTTCTACGCTCATTGTAGCGACCCCGATACTGCTAAGGAAACCATCAGGGTTAAAGGATTAGAGGGCAAAGATGTGCAAGGATTGGAATTTTTTGTCACCTTCAAGTGGTGGACTCGCGACTATGGTGCGGTAAAGGCGGAGAGTTTACCTCCGATTTGGATAAGATTATACAATCTGCCCTTTCACTGCTGGGTGAGATCGGCATTTCAAAATGTCGTTCGTAAGTTCGGCATGTTAATCGACATCGACAGACAAACTCTCATGTTAGCCGCGCGTAAATTTGCGAGGATCAAGATTGGAGTAGCGAACAAATCCGACATTCCATCCAAGATACTTACTTCATTCGAAAATCACGTTTATGAGGTTACGATTATTGTTGAGCCCCAAAAGAACGTCTCCTTCAGAGATGCGACGCCGGGAATTGAAAAGGTTTTCAAGGGTTCAGATGCTCTGGCAGAGGAAGACGATGAGTCCTCACCGTTGGATCCAAAAGCTTGGGTTCACAAGCGTCGATCGTTGGATGCAGATCAAGATAGATCTGAGCCGCACGCTCACGAGCGCCATTCCAAGCCTTCGAAAATTTTGAAATTTCAGCAATCCCATCCGTCCAATCCTTCGACTGCACCTACAGAACAGATCTCTGCGTGGCAGAGGGTCCCACCGCCGAAAGAAGGATTGGACGTGTGTACTGGAGCTGAGAAGACTGGTTACGGTGACGTGCTGTTAACAGAGGGTGAGGGGCTCAAAGCTGAGGTGATGGGTGGCAGTAGGACAGCTAAGATGCAAGGGAAATTGAAGGAAGCTACTGATGTGGGCCTTCGCTCACAAATGGGCCTGGTCAAAGATCCACGTAGAACCCTGTATTTTCAAATATTAATTTAAATATTTGAAAATGAATTAAAATGATTTTCTGGAGATTTAATAAATATTTTCTAAAGATCTATCTTTTCTTTACACGTGCAAAACACGTGCAAATAATTTTGGTGTAAACATACAATTTTATATTTTTAATAAGTTCTCATACTTATTATGGAGTATATTCTAAAATTTGGGATTTTTCTGAGTAGAGAAACTATTTTTATAAATATCTCGAAAGAGAAGGGGCTTTTATGTAAAAAGTCGTTTGGATCTTAAATAAACTATGAAAATTCGTTTTTACTGATATTTTGGTTTCCCATGGCTAGCATTCAAATTTAACTACATTTATATTTTATTTTAAATCGATTTGGTGAAGATTTAAACCAACAGAGTGTTTTTGCAAATATAGAATTTATGTTGGATCTTTGCGCAAATGTTTTTCTGGAAGGTAAAAGTCAAATATTTTTACTGGAAAATTTAATATGTATTGCTATATATTATTTCGGATTTTTCTAGATTTTTATGAATATTTTATGACGTATTTGCAAATATTACAAGAGGGAGGGCTTTTGTGCAAAATCGCCACCCTGAGTGTAAATCCGGAATTTTCTTATCTCTGGGCTGTGCTGGGTTGTTGGACAACTCAGTGATAAAATATGTAATTTGGTTTTGATTCAGTTAATCTATTTTAACTAAGGAAAGGTTATATGAGTAAAGTTATATTTTTGGGAGGACTATTTTTCAAATACATTTCTAAAACCCTAAATCTTATTTTCGGCCTGTATAAAAGAGGGTGTGCAGCCGTCATTCGCTGCACAACTCCAGATTTATTATATTATTATTTTCTTGGTGGTCAAGAGGAGAATTTTTGGATCTCGCAAAAAGGAAGGCTTTTCGTTGGATCGTTTCAATTCAAATGTGAGTGATATAAATTTGTTTTGTTGTTTGATTTATGTGAGTGACATTGTTTTTGTTTTGTTTTGATTTTGTGAGTGATATAAAATTGTTTTGTTGTTTTGATCTATGTATCCGAGTGACAATGTTGTTTTGATTTGAGAATGATATGGAGCTTATATTGTGGTATGATTCATGTGAACAATTGTTGTTGTTTGGACCATGTATGTAAAATCTATGAATGACTAGTAGATCTTGATTTATAAAATTGTGTTGCTAAAAAGCATGTTAAGATTTGAGTATGGTTATGAACGGATGGTTGAACATCTGGACATCGAGTTTATAAATCAGATTTTGATTAAGAGTCGTGAAAGAAATTTAGTATTGAGAAACCCTAATGAAAGAATTAGTAATCTAAAACATGAGAACTTGAGTTTTGACATATTTGATGTTTTGAGTAATATATCCATAATGAGGAATTGTTGAGATTTATCATTTTTCCTGAATATGAATTATTTCATAGACAAAGAATCTTTAGAAAACTTCAGTTTTGATTTTTGTATTCAGACCTAAATTATGAAAATTGTAGGCCGACAGTCGACTGGTCTACTATTCATTCGACTGGTACGACCCTGCCGTTGTATCTTCAGTTCTTTTGAAATCCCCTCTGGACAGTCGACTAGACTCTTATGCAGTCGACTGGTGTCCTGAGACCTTATTTTGTAAAATTATTTCAATCCTTTCTGGACAGTCGACCTATGACCTCTTTAAGTTGACTTATATACTTAGAATATTTTCTTGAGAATTATTGGAATTTTGTCTCGATTAAGTCGACTGATGGCTTTCAAGTCGACTGTTATGACTTAGTTTATTTTTGTAAAATTTTGGATATTGTCCTCTGGACAGTCGACTTACCACAGTATGAGTCGACTGGTACTGATGGATTTTTGTAACTTGAGTGTTCTTTCGAATGATTGGCTTTCAGATAATTCAGTCTATACTTTGTCTTCAGTTAAGCATTTGATTTGAGATATTCAGTTGAGCTAATTTTGTTTAGTGCAAAGTTGATTAAGACTTTTGAGTTTGAGTCTCTAGAGGTGAGTGACCCTAGTATACCGGTGTTAAGTTATTTTGTTGAAGCCCGTGAGGCATTTCAGTTAGTCAGTTTTGAATTTAGGCCGGTAGGGTACACCAACTCTAGGAGATTCGTTAAGTAATTAAATAACCCAAAAATGATAAGGACAGGCACTAGTGGTGATATGATGAACGGGAACATGGGTTATGCACCTCAGTATGGCTTTAGATGTGGGATTTAATCTCCGGAATTATCCAAGTAACTTACTTGAGGTGTGGGATTTATCTCCGGAATTATCCAGGTAAATTACCTGCGATGTGAAATATATCTCCGGAATTATCCAGGTAGTCACTTACAGTGTGGGATTGATCTCCGGAATTATCAAAGTCGAGGCGACGTACATGGGGTATTCATGTGATGAGGGTCATTGTTTCGGTGTGGGATTTAATCTCCGGAATTATCCAAGTGAATTGCTTGAGGTGTGAGATTTATCTCCGGAATTATCCAGGTAAAATACCTGCGGTGTGAGATATATCTCCGGAATTATCCAAGTAAATTACTTGCGGTGTGGGATTGATCTCCGGAATTATCGAGGCAAGGGCTAGTACTCACAGTTTATCTTTATCTCGTAGTAGTCATCGTGTTAGGATTAGTTGCATAGCGGGGATTGAACCCTATGAAGTGGAGACGTTAAGGGCTTGCACCGAACTTATGTAGAGTGGGATGCATAGACTTCGACAAGTATGCATTAGAGAGTCCGCATATAGACTTTGTGTTGTCTTGACTTGGTTTTATGCATGTGTTTTCCAGTTTTCCTACACTTGACACTAAGAGTAGATGCACTTGTTGTTTTCATTCTATGATGTTTTCATGCTTTACATCTTTGTTATTCCTCAGTCATTTATTATTGTGGTTGATACATTTTGTTAATGACTTTATGTTTTACGATTGAATTATGTTGTTTGTTTTATGTCACTCACACCATTTATGGCTGACCCCTTTAGTTTTGGGGGTTAAGGATCATCTCTAGCCTCATATGTTACAGGTTGTTGCTTAGAGTTTGGAGGTTGGATGCTTGAGATAGTTTTGGAGACAAACTGATGTGATAGAGTTTTGTGTAAAATTTTAGTAAAAGAAGTGTTGTAAAAAGAATGATGTAATTCAAGGTGTTTTGTATTCCGCTGTGCTGGTAAAAGATTATTGTAATAAGAATTTGGAATAAAATTATTTGTGTTTTTGGGCTATGTGTACTGTTACATTGAAGTTGATGCTGGGATTGTGCCACGTATTTTCTAAGTTATTATATTAGAAATTCGGGGCGCTACAATCCATGTTTGAATTTCTCTCAGCAGGATGTGGAGCACTTGGTAAAAATAGCTTTGATGTCGCTGTTTCAAAACAAGGGGCTGCAGATGAATAGTGTGAAGCCCATGGGCCAGGACAGACAGATCGAGCATAACTCAGATATGCCAGGCGGGAGCAAACCATTGTCTCTGTGCGAGCTCGCCTACAGTATGGTCAATAATACTTCTCTCACAGACAACGCTTTAGCTCTAGCTGTGTCGGACAAGGGGAAAGAGACCATTGGTGCTCTAGATGGAATTCGAGAAGATAATCTGATCTCGGTCACAGAAACAGAAGGTGAAGACAAAGACGTTAGAGGCAGCGTTGGGAGCTCTTCAACTAGAAAGATCACTGAATATCAAAGGAAAGGCAAAAGACAGCTGGTTAGTTCGGATAGTCAGAACAACGGAAAGGAGGGAGGGGCCTATAGGGGAAACTTTCATTCGAAAGATATCACGGCAGGCGAAGGTACTTCTAACTGTAGTCTTTCAATTCTAAATTCCTTAGCAGATGATTCCTTAATTTACTTCGCTAGCTTGTATGGTATAACCATGGGTTCCTCTAGATCAGAACAATTATCCAATCTAGCTGTCATTAGAGAGGAGACAAAATTTGTCTCTTCCTAAGTTGGGTGTTGGTCAAGGGTGGGGAAGCTTAGGGGTTTAGATGTTTAATTACTTTTTATGATATACATTTTCTGGAATGTTAGAGGGATGCGCCAAAAAGTTAAAAAAAGAGCTATTGGAGTCACATTGTCCAAGGTTCGCCCAGACATTTGCGGCCTCCAAGAAACTAGAATAGAAAATCCAGTAGAAAAAGACTTCTCTTCTCTTAAAGGTTTGGAAGACTTCCAGTGGTGCGTTAAGTCTGCTAAGGGGTACTCGGGAGGTATAGCTGTAGGAGCTAATTACACCAAGTTTGAGATTACTAATTCCCTCATTGGCTAGTTTTCGGTGTCGATTAGAATAAGACGTCGTCGAGATGATTGGTCTCAAACGGTTACTAGCGTATATGGCCCTTACGACGGTAGATTGCGACCGGCTTTTTGGAATGAATTAAGATCTATCAGAAACAGATGGGGAGGGCCTTGGTTAATTGGAGGAGATTTTAACATCACCAGATTTCAGGACGAGCATAAAGGTAAGGGCCATGGCACTCTCGATCAAGAAGAATTCAACAAGACGATAGATGACCTGGACTTACTGGAACTAGAAATGACGGACCGAAAATTTACTTGGTCTAATATGCAGAGGAATCCCATATTAGCCAAGTTAGATCGAATTCTAGTTTCCAACGACTGGGAGGATGTCTACCCATTCGCAAAAGTGAAGACGGCTCTACGTTACACATCGGACCATTTGCCACTGGTCATAGATTGCGGTCTTATAGGAAGGAAGAGACAATTTAGATTCAAATTCGAGAAAGCGTGGACCGCCTGTGAGGAAACGCGTCAGATTATCGCTGAATCGTGGAATGCAAGTACCACCCAGTGTTCCTCAGCAGTTGGAATCTGGATAGAGAAGACCAGGCGCCTTAGACGAAAATTAAAAGATTGGGCCAGCCATAAAACGAGAGAAACCCACCTGAGAAGAGAGACTTTGGTTACTAGAATCACGGAGCTAGAAAGGGAGCAGGAAGATAGAGATCTCCAAGATTATGAGAAAGACGAACTCGCAAACGATAGACTGGAGCTTCAGCATATTGGAAAGATGGAGGAGCTATATTGGCAACAGAGAGCGAGGATCCAATGGCTTAGAGAGGGAGATGCGAACACAAAATATTTCCACAAAGTCGCTAACGGAAGGAAAAGACAGAATCACATCACGGGATTATCTGTTAACGGAACCTGGATGGAAAACGAAGATCTGATTCTGGGCCACCTGGACGACTATTTTCATAATCTATTAAGGGGCCCTCCAGCTAGTAGATGTGGATTGGTTCAAGATATGTGGAGCTCTGCCAGATTAGATGGAAGTGTAGGTATTGATGACAGATTTACTGAGGCAGAGGTCTTCAAGGCCATTAAAGCTCTGGGTCTGGATAAGGCTCCGGGACCAGATGGTCTACCTATATTCTTCTACTCCTTCTACTGGCATGTTATTAAAGATGACCTGATGAACATTTTTAACGAGCTGTACGATGGTAGGGCCAACTTGGAGCGCTTGAATTATGCAACTATTATTCTGGTGCCTAAGAAAAACGACGTGTACGAGGATCTTAGACCTATCAGTCTTTTGAATAGCTCCTTCAAAATTATTACAAAGGTCTTAGCACAAAGACTCGCTCCTAACCTGAATGAGGTGATAGCGCAATAGCAAAGTGGGTTCATAAGTGGAAGGGACATCATGGACAGTATAGCTTCAGCTCACAAAATCGTGTTTCGAGGACACAAAGATAAGGTGGACGGCTTCATCCTTAATCTCGACTTCCAGAAAGCCTATGATTCGGTTTCATGGGAATGTGTGGAGGAAGCCCTTGTCCTGAAAGGGTTTGGATCTAAATGGCGGTTATGGATGAAGATGTGTGTCCGAGGGGGCAAATCGAACATTCAAGTTAATAGATGGCAGGGAAGGGAGATATATTGCAGAAAAAGGCTTCGTCAGGGGGATCCTTTGTCGCCCCTGATCTTCGCAATAGTCGCCGACGGATTAGCTGTAATGATTAGTAGAGCCATGGAACATAACATCATCATGGGGATTAAAATCAAAGGCATCAGCCAGCCGATGTCGATCCTACAATATGCAGACGACACTATCCTATTCGGAAGTGCAACGGTAGAAGAAGCTTCAGTAATTAAGATGGCTTTGGCATGCTTTCAAGGATGGTCAGGCCTGAAAGTGAATTTAAACAAGACTAGTATTATCCCTATCTATGAGCAGACGTCGACTCCGATTCAGGAAATTAAGCATATTTTAGGTTGTAATATTAGCGATTACCCAATCAAATACCTGGGTACGCCTATCAAGCCAGGAGCACTAGGGAAAGAGGATTGGAACTTTATCATTGTTAAGATCGAAAAGAAGCTCGCAGGGTGGCAGAGCAGATTCCTATCGCTGGGTGGTAGAATCATATTGCTTAACTCTGTCCTCAGCGCTATACCGCTTTATTCGATGTCGATCTACGAGTTGCCCAAGTGGGTGGTCAAAAGAATCGACAAACTCAGGCGTAGGTTCTTATGGAAAGGATCGGGCGAGGGTAATAAAGGTTACAACTTAGTAAATTGGGGAAGAGTATGCAAAAGAAGAGAATTCGGCGGGTTAGGTATCGTTAACCTTCACGATATGAATAGAGCTCTACTCAGTAAGTGGTGGTGGAAGATGTACAATAAGCCCAAAGGGTGGTGGAGTTACTCATTCGACCTATATCAGAAGAAACGGAGATTCAGATTTGGAGGAAGGAGCCCGTCGGTGAAAGTGTCTTGCATCTGGAAGGGAATATCTAAGCAGGAAGAGATTTTCCACACTAACACAAGAAGCACAGTACGCAACGGGAAGAACACCAGATTTTGCAAGGACACATGGTGTGGAAGGTCTACCCTACAAAATCAATTTCCACAGGCGGCGGAGGCTACTACGAATTTAGACCTTACAGTTGCGGACATCCGGAAGTGCGGTAAACTGAACTTCATCGTTTCCAACAATATCTCGTCAGAGGGAAGGGCACAATTCGTACAGCTAAACAGGATGGTCATTCAGGAGGGAGGACAAGAAGCAAACTCCCCTGATGAAAGATGGTGGGTCAGAGACAATTCCCAAGTTTTCTCGGTATCATCTATGTATACATGGCTTAACGACGGAGGGACGAGATGTCAGGTCCATTCACTCATCTGGGGTGCCAAAATTCCCTTTAGAGTTAAGGTGTTCTGCTGGTTAGCTCACAATAATGCAATCCTATCCAAAGTAAATCTTAGGAAGAGAAATATGCAGATAGATGTAGTCTGTGACCCGTGTCTTAATGCTGACGAAGATGTTAACCACATTCTGTTTCATTGTCCCAAAGCTCGTCTAACTTGGGAGGTTGTATGTAGGGGCTTTAGATGTCCACAGATACCGACCTCAACCAATGACATATGGGGGTTCATTAGAGATGTTCACATCAAATTAGAGGATAGAAAGGCCTGTGATTTAGCAATAGCGGCATCTATGTGGAACCTATGGCTAGAAAGAAACGATTTTATTTTTCGCCATAAAGAGTATAGATTTCCTACCTCTATGAATAAAATGTTTCTTCTAATCCATGATTGGGCAGGTGCTCAGGCGGCAACAAAGAGAACCAGGAACAGTGCTGAAGATTAGCGATGCTGGTGGTCTCCATCATCCGAGCAATCTAAGGCAATTGGGATAGCTGCTGGGTTTCTTTCATGTACTATGCTTAGTTTGGTTTTAGATGTATTTTGTTCTTGTGGTGGACTTTTACTGCTGAGGTGTCAGCTTATTTTGTAATATTTTGTATTTGCTGCACTTGTTTCCTTAAGTTCTCGTTAATGAAATGATGGCTTCGGTCATCTTCTTATCAAAAAAAAAAAAAAAAAAAAAAACATAAACATCTGAAAATGAAAATAAATCTTTGTATCTTGAGCAGTTGTTGGAGCGTTGCCTGCGTTAAGATAAGTAGCAACATTGATTTCGTGACAAATGGAGGAACTTAAACCATTGAGACTAGAGGTCGTTGGGCAACAACGAATGCATTTGAGATATGTAGCAACATTGATTTCGTGACAAGTGGAGGAACTTAAACCATTGAGGCTAGACGTCTTAGAGCAACAACAGATGCATTATCACATTCTCCTGCTCCGCTTGCAACTTCTCAATTACTATAAGTATATATCTGTTTCAATATATAGAGATTTGGACTGAATTGTTTTGTATAAACTTTCACTTCTAAAGTTGAGTTTTAGACTGTGTGGATAAAAGATTGCAAAAGATGTTGAGAATCATCACCAAATTTATAGACCATACTCTAGAGAGTTCAACATCATTTCTAGACTACACTTTAGAAACTTCAACATCTAAATTTTTTCCATAGCTTCATCAAGAAGCTCCCCATTTAATGATTTTTTCTAGAAAATTCTTCCACCACCGTAACTCAACTATAAATACCCCTTAAAGTTGGGTGTTTGGATCAAACTCCTTTGAAGAAAAATAAAGTGAGTAGAGTGTGATAGTCAGGAAAAGTATAGGTGTTGAAATACCTAAAGAGATAAAAAGTGCATTTGTGAGTCTATTGTATCATTGTTCTTGTATTGATAATATTATAAAATCACAAGAAGTCATCCTTTCATCATTGTTCGCATATAAGTTCTCTATTTTATTCATCTACTCCTTTTCCAACAAAGTGGTATCAGAGCGAGGTTTCTTCTATTGGGCTCAATCTAACGGGAGGTTCTGCAGATTGCGAATATGTTCCAGCCACAAATTCCAAAACTGACGAGGACGAACTATGATCATTGGAGCATTCAACTGAAAGTTCCCCTCGGATCGCATGAGTTATGGGAGATTGTAGTTGTAACGCCCCGAATTCCCGTTATCGAACATCCGTGACACAACCAGAATCTTTACCTTCAAATGCATCTCAACACAGTAAATAACACGGAAATTTAAAAACTTTTATTGCCATCCGAGTTATTACATCAAAAATACAATTTAAATCATAAATTTCACTATTCACATAATTAAACTTAAACAACAATTTTGAACTCCACATAATCTACACCTCACCTCTGCACTGCTGAGGACCTGTAACAGTAGGGGATCTAGGGTAGTCCACGGACTCCCTAACCCCCCAAACACTAAGGGGTTAGCCATTTCTGGTATGAGTATAATCTACTAATTAAGCAAATAAATTAAACTTTATAAGTAAAACGGAACAAACTTATGAATACCAAGTTAATCAATTTTACTTGAAATCTGAACATGTAAACATCATAAATGGGATTTCACATCAAATACTCTCTGAGTCATCACCTGTATGTATATCCATACCCGCTCACAACATACTTATCTTTAGTTTGAAAATCATTCACAAATTAATCGCTTAAGGCCCATCACTTTATGCCTTAAACAAATATTTCTATAACTTTACTTTACATAAACCGCACCTCATTTACCATTCATTTGCATTTACAGACTCATGACTTATATTCTTTCGTGCTCATCTTCATTCATGAACATGTTCTTACTCAATCTCATATCACATAACATCGCTTTTATTCATTTCTTACAACATATATCATCACGTCTCGTAATACATCACTTTCACCCTCATTATACACTTCAACTATCATACTCACAATTCATCTTGAATGGAAAATAAATGTGTATCCTGATTTCATAGTATTCGTGTATGCCATAACTTGAAGTCTAATACAAAACACAGAGTACAGAACATATGCACTTAATCTAATGTTAGCAAGACTCTGGACACACATTCATCCCATACTACATGTGCCCTAGATCAAGCCGTTTCTCCAATTTCAGGGATTTGAACCCTCATTATGCAATGCATTCTAATTCGGTCCACTTCCTGTTCCTGATAGTATGACATGGTTGAGGAGGTATAAAAGGAAATAATTCAGGGTGCTATCCCGTTGTCACCAATAATTGTTGCATCAGACCCTCCTCGAAAGCTGCGATGAACTTACAGATATACACGCAGCATATCCATTGCGCAGAAGATCCATTATGATCCGTTCGTGTCCACCAATATAGAACATGACGGCCTCGAAGGTCTAAAAACCCCCTATCCGCCAAGAAATCGACACCCCGTTCTTACCATGGTACTTCAGGAATCAACAGTGCAAGATACGCACCGCAGCACGTATCCCTAATGACAGGAAGAGACAACCCCATAGTATTACCACCTAGTGCTAACTCTCAGAACGAGTTGGATTATAGGGAATTACCCCTAACACCAATTCGGTCTTCGAGCGAAACGATAAAGGAAAACCTAATCAATGCAGTTTATTGAAACAAGTTGTTACCTAAATCACACTCGGTGTCGATCAACAATGTCGAGCCTGTCCGGTCTGTCAAACAACAATCATCACGGGAATCACATCCACTGATTCCCAATACCTTCACTGGTCAGCGACCAAATAATTCCGACCCGTGACCCTCAGCGAGTGGTCCAACGGCGCCCCAAGGATGCAATACAATTCAAATGAAGGTAAGCACACACATAACCATCAATTCTTGACCACTGACAGACTCAGGCATTGAGACACCATACACAAACCGACCAGAGCTATATCCCAACTCACTCGTGTCCACCATGAGTACTAAGCACAGGAACTTATCTAAGTTCCAAATGAAATGCTAAAACATCAATAAAAACTCGATAGCTCATGATCACCACACTGCGGTATGTAAAGGGTTCATCATCAATTGTCCGATGAAATAGTTCAAGAAAAAGCAGTAGCTGTGACCCAAGCTACGCTCATCGCAATCCCCTAGTGGACGACTCCCTCAATTTCTTATAGAACTCAAGTCCCCAAGTCAACTTAAGCTTGAAGTTTCGTCTAAACAACAGGTTGCTAACTTGCAACGTCCATAACTTCCAACACACAATACAGAATTGCTTGTTACTACCCATTCTGGAAAGATAAAACCCTAGTCTACAACTCTCCAGCTAACCATTTACTCGAATTCAATCATCTTGATACTATAAAACCTCATATACTCTCAATAGTATATTCTTCTTGCACTCGCTGCACCATTCCAATATCTTAAAAGTTTGCTCACTCATCGAAAATTCTCGATTCCGGGTCCTATAGGAAGGTGGGAGTGTATACTTCAACTTCCTAGTTGAACACCTCTTTCGGATTCTATCATTTGAGTTCTCGAAAACACTAAGTTCCATCAGGTGTACAAACAGGGAGAAACTGGTTTACTTAGCCAATAATACCTTAACTAAGACTGGATCCGTTCCATCTTTGAAAAATCATAACTCTCAACCTATAAACTGGAATTACAAAATTCCAGATGGGTTAGAAAGCTATGACTCCCTACTACGACTCTCTAGTTGGTCAATTTCCTAAATTCTTAACAAATAGTTCCCAATATCTCATCTTCACAAACTAGCCAACTTATATTAGGCTGAACATAGCCCACTTTGAAATTCAATAATAAATCAACCTTGAGTTCAATGCTCATGAAATTTGAGATTCTTAATCTACACATATACCATTTCATTGTGTCCAAAATTCACATTTAGATTCATCTCACACAATGAGCTACGACTCTTCAAACATAGCACACAATTTCAGCCACTCTTTCAACAGGGTTTTTGCCACTGTATATGGCTTATTGTTGAAACCTCATCAAACGATCTTTAAAAATTCTAAAACTTGAGAATCATCAAATAGACTCATACCAAAAGCTACTCCCAAAATTTCATAGCAAGATCATACATACACAATTGGTTATGACTTTTTGAACTTCAGTCCAAAAGCAATCAGCTTCAACTCTGCCCTCTCAGACCAGCTGCACTCCACAAACTTTTTGCGGTATCAAACGACCTCGAAAAAATTACGAAATTTAAGACTAGAGTTTTAGACACATACAAGAGTATCCACAAAACTTTTCAGCTCAAAATACCCAGGTTACACTGAGATACAAAATCGGAAATATACAGCAAATTGTAATTTAAAATTTTCATAACACACCATGTATATAAAATAAAAGAGATTATACTCACCAAATATCCAGCGAAGACTCGAAGCGCCACCGTGCCACCACGCATCCAAAGTCGCTAATATATTATATTATCAAATTTCAAAGCAATTAAGGCTCAAATCATCTAAATCAATCATGGGAGCTAATAACATTGATCCAAATATCACACAGGCGTTTTATTGAACGCTTGAGATACACATGTGCGATACACGTAATATTCAAATTCCTACGGGATTTTTATCCCCATGCAATTACTAAAATCACCCCCAAATTATTCTAGTAGTTCAACTAAAATTTCTACTACCATACGAGAACTAATTCTTACATATTTAATTCTCTTTTACAAACCCAAAACCCTACTTTATTAACAACTTGCAAACTCTCTAATAATCTGCTAATTTCTCGCCTCTACCATTCCCAACATCTCTTAATCTTCCTGCCATAATACTCCTACTCAATAGAAATTAACCACACTTAATTTTATACAATAAAATACAATAGGGTATACCTTCCCGAAGCCCTCTCAAAAAACCGACGCTACCACGAGCTAGAGCACCTTCCAATCAGTCATCCCCTCAAATTAATTTGAAAATCATTAAGTATTTGGGTGGATTTGAGCGGGGAAGAGACCAGCCGAAAGTTGGGTCGGTGGGGTTTCTTTTTGATCGGGATAAAAACAGGAAGGGAAAGAAAGGAGGAGGAGAGGGGAATGGGGGGAGGGGTCTATATAAAAAAATTATAATATAAATATATATTTATAAAGGAATATTTACAAATAGGCCCCCAGATCTCCAAAATATTTCAAATAAACCCCAACACGATACTTTAATAATACGAACAGTACAAAATAGATAATCGCCCGCAATTCTTAATTGTGCACAGATTACAATGCAAAATAGCCATATGCTATTTTGCGGGGTATTACAGTAGTAAGCGACTACAATGAACCGGAGTCGCCCACTACTGAAGCAACTTTGACAAATGCGCAGAAGAATGACCTAAGGCAAGCAAGGAAGAAGGATGAGAATGCGATGGTTATCATCCATCAAGGCGTCGATGAATCAGTCTTTTAGAAAATGTAAAATGCAAAGTCTTCAAAGAATTTTTGAAAAATTTTGCAGAATGCTTACCAAGGAGTAGACCCCTTAAAGCTTTACAATTTGAGTTTGAAAATCTTAAAATGAAAGTTGGTCAAACAATTTCAGATTACTTTGATCGAGTACAAGCTATTACCAACCAAATGGAAAGAAATGGAGGGACTAGAAGAATTTACAATAATGGAGAAATTATTGAATCTTTGACTCCAAAGTTTGAACATGTAGTAGTCATCGAAGAGTCAAAAGATCTCTCTACTATCTCTATAGATGAATTAAAGGGATCTCTCCATTCTCATGAGCAAAGGATAAACCAAAATTAAAATAATGGAGAAAATTTGGTGCAAGCTCTCCAAAGTAAGCTGAGAATTCAAGAAGGTATGACTGAGGCAAAAGTGGCAAAGGCAGTTACAACGGAGGCTCAAATTCTTAAAGAGGAGGTGGATGGCAATCTTACCAACATCAGTATGAATAAGATGATCGTGAACGACCAACTGCTCATGGACAAGGACAAGAACGAGGACCAGGTACACGTGGTCGAGGCCGTGGAAGATACTACCAGTCTCACAGAGCTCAATACCAGTGCTACAACTGTAAAGGCTATGATCAATTTAGCTAAGACTGTCCAAACCAATCAGAAAGCAGAGTCACAAAGAAGAGCAACTTCGTCATAGAAGAAGTGATGAATCAAGAGTACTCCTAGTATGCCAGAATCAAAAGTACAAGAATCGAGATGTTTGGTATCTAGATTCAGGAGCCAGCAACCATATGTGTGGAATCAATGAGTACTTCACCAAGCTAAATGAGTCGGTTTAAGGAGAAGTGTCGTTCGGAAATCAGTCAAAGATCCCAGTCAAATGTAAGGGTGACATCATAATCCAGACCTAAGCTGGCGACCACATGTATATCTCTGATGTTTACTATGTTCCCGTATTGCAGAACAATATCCTTAGTCTAGGTAAGCTACTAGAAAGATGATATGATATTCAATTGAAGGACTTTACTCTCACCATCAAGAATAAAGGAGAATCAATTGCTAAGGTGGGCATGTCAAAAAATAGACCGTTCACTTTAAACATTAACACTGCTAGTGTTAAATGCCTGAAATCAATAATCAAAGATGAATATTGGCTATGACATCTGCGTTATAGACATTTAGCATTTAGTGGACTCAATCTATTGTGGAAGGGATAGATGGTGAGAGGTTTGCCACAAATTAAGCATCCCAATCAGCTATGCGAAGGCTGTATGAGGGGCAAGCAACACATAAGGAGCTTTGAAGTGGAAAATTTCATGAGAGCTGCAAAGCCATTGCAGCTGGTGCACACAGATATTGTGGGACCATTTGAAATTGTTTCTCTTAGAGGTAACATATATTTTCTCACACTTATTGATGATTATAGTAGAAAGACTCGGATCTATTTCTTAAACGATAAATCAGAAGCACTAGATGTTGGATGTATATGTATATTCTCACTATAATAGGATAATATTGTGTATATTATTCTATGGGGCAACACGGGTTTACACGTGTTATGTTTAATATTGGAACGGGTTGAGTGGGCTAAAAGCCCAGTACCCTAAACCCAGTCTAATCTCTATATAAGCTGGTCTAGAGGTAGTGCCCTGTGATATTCCAATACTGATAAGCAGGGTATAATATCTTAAGCGGCTAGAGATTTACCCTAACCCTAATTTCCCCAAATCAGTATCAACAATCTTAAGATATTACCTTCTTCTACCTCTGGTCGCCACTGTCTCCGACCAAGACCGCCGCCGTCGCTGATCCAGAACGCCGCCGTCGACAAGATCGCAACGCCGCGCCGTCGCGATCAGAACGCAGCGCAGTCGCGATCTCGCTCGCAGTCGCGATCCCGCTTGCCGCAGCCCTCGTCTTCGAAGACGTCGCAGATCGAAGGGGGCGGCTCTCCGATCGTCGTTGATCCGGTGCGTCGCCGCCGGTGTGGATCATCTCTGGTCGTCGAAGCCCAGATCCGGTCGTCTTCCTCAGCTGTTGGATCTAGGGTTTGATCAGATCGAATCAAAGGGGTTCTTCTTCCATTGCTGTTGTGTTTGGGAGCTTGATCAGATCGGATTGAGAGGGTTCTTCGATTGCTGTTGATTGTTTGGAGATTTGATAAGATTAGATCGGATTCTTTTCTTGACTCACTGCTGTGCTCTCCAGATTTGGTCCATTCTAAACTCAGTTATTTTTCTGTTTAATAAATCACATAAGTAGTAACTATTTAGAAAGAACTCTCTATTGTTGGGAATCTATTGTTTATTCCTTTGTGATGGAAAAACATAGTCGTCCGTACGAGGTTCCCAAATTAGAGGGATTCAGTAGTGCTGAGTTTAATAGTTGGAAAAGAAAAGCCCAATACGGGATGAAATTCATGAAAATATTCTATACATGTCAAACAACATATGATGAATGTGTTGAAGATGTTGACGATGCAACATGGGTAACTGATGAAGACTTATGTAGAGAATTCTTATTGAATAGCATATCAGACCGTCTTGCAGACGTGTATATGAAATATGAAACTGCTAAACAAATTTGGGATAATCTACTAGATGAATTTAAGAAAGAAGAGAAAGTTTCTAAGGCACATCTAGTTGATAAGTTCATGGGTTTCACCTTTAAAGAAGAAAATGCAATCCTTCCTCAGGTAACAGATTTAGAAAATCTGGTAGGGAAACTAAAAACTGAAAACATTACTGTGTGTGATGAGTTCCTTACTGGAGCAATAATCTATAAGTTACCTGCTTCGTGGCTATCTTTTAAGACTGAGATGTATAGGTTGCCTGAACAAATTAAACTTGCACATCTAAAACGTTGCATCAAAGTTGAAGATGAGACTAGAACTAGGATGAATTTGGAATTGGTTAATAAACAACTTTCTACTGCTAATGTGTTAACCAGTACCAAACGCACTCCTAAGTTCAAGAAGAACAAGTTTAATTTTAAGGGTGAACCAACTAAGTTAGAAGTCACGAAGAAAATTGCTAAAAAGAAAGGGAAATGCTACAACTGTAGAAAGTGGGGACATCATGCCTCTGAGTGCAGGCTACCCAAAGTGGAACAACCCAACATGGAAAAGGTGAACTTGTTGGAGGGAAAAACTGAGCCCACCAATTTTCTTTGTGTTGTTGGTGATGTAAAGGCCAGTACCTCTGCTAGTTGGTTGTTGGACTCGGGAGCCACCTGTCATGCTTGCAATGATGAGACCCTACTATCTGATCTGAGAGCTGCAAATGAATCAGTTTCAATGGCAAATGGAGAATCAGTGAAGGTGCTTCGGACCGGGACAGCGAATCTCAGTCTCTCCTCAGGTAAAACTTTAATTTTACGAAATGTTAAATATGTACCTGCTTTAGCTAAGAACTTGATCTCTATTAGCTTACTAAATCATGCTGGTATGGTTGTTACTATGATTAGTGGTAAAGCTATCTTGTCTGTAAATTCTTTTTATTTTGGTTGTGCTTATTTAGTTAATGGCATGTTCAGAATTAGTTTAGCAGATGAAGTAATCAACAATATTAGTTCCAAATTGTGTAGTCCACATACATGGCATAATAGGCTGGGACATGTGAACTATGTTAAGATTCTTAATGTTGCTAAAACTTTTAACTTGCCGATTGACACATCCATTAAAGGTGACAAATGTGAAGTGTGTGCTCAAACAAAGATAACTAGAAGACCTTTTCGTACCGTCTCTAGGAGTACACAACTACTTGAGTTGATACATTCTGACATATGTGATTTCAAGAGTTTTATGACACAAGGAGGTCGGAAGTACTTAATTACCTTTATAGATGATTACTCTAGATATTGTCACATTTATCTGTTAAAAACCAAGGATGAAGCACTAGAAAAATTCAAAGAATTTAAGGACCGTGTTGAGAATCAGTTAGATGCTAAAATTAAAAGATTTAGATCAGATAGAGGTGGCGAATATGTTTCATTAGGATTCAGAGAATTTTGTAACTCACATGGAATCATAGCAGAAACTACAGCACCCTACTCACCACAGTCAAATGGTATCGCCGAAAGAAAGAATCGAACACTCACAGAGATGTTGAATTCTATGTTATTGACTGCTGGATTACCTTCACAATTTTGGGGTGAGGCTGTATTAACTGCTAATAATGTTTTGAACATGTTGCCACACTCTAAGTTACCTGCTACACCGTATGAATTGTGGCATAAACACACACCTAATTTTAATAAATTAAGAACATGGGGCTGTATTGCTTTTGTTAGGATACCTGACCCTAGAAGGCCTAAAGTGGGACCTCGAACAAATACGTGTGTGTATTTGGGTAGTGCAGTTGATAGTGCTGCAGACAGATTTTTAGATCTATCTCTCAACAAAATAATAGAATCAAGAGATGCAGAATTCTTTGAAGATATGTTCATCAAAGATAAAGGCATCTCATTATCTGAACCTGCAGACACAAGGAATGATTCACAACAGGAATCTAGATATACTTCAACTGACACTGAACCCTCACATAATGTTGAATTAAGAAGACTCTCTACAAGAGATAAAACACCTAGAACCTATGGTGATGACTTCGTGACATATGCACTAGCAGCTGACCCTGTTAGTGTTAAGGAAGCCTTAAGGTCTAGGGATGGTTTGCTTTGGAAAGAAGCAATTGATGATGAAATGGATTCTTTATTGCAGAACAACACTTGGGAATTGGTTAATTTGCCAGTAGGGGCTAAAACTATAGGAAGCAAGTGGGTTTTGAAGAAGAAACTTAATCCTGATGGAACTGTAGCTAAGTATAAAGCACGCTTAGTAGCTAAAGGTTATACTCAACAAAGTGGGGTGGATTATTTTGATGTTTATTCACCAGTTTGCCACATTGCTACAATAAGGATTCTTCTAGCCATAGCATCTATTGAAAAATTTGTTATTCATCAAATGGATGTTAAGACTGCTTTCCTAAACGGTGACCTCAATGAAGAAATCTATATGAATCAACCTGAAGGTTTTGTACTTAAAGGTTCAGAACATAAGGTCTGCAAATTAATTAAATCTTTGTATGGTCTAAAACAAGCACCAAAATTGTGGCATGAAAAATTCGATAAAACAATAAAGAGCTTAGGTTTTGAATCTAGTAATTCTGACAAATGCCTTTATTATCGTGATGAATCGAATAAAATTGTCATTATTTGCTTGTATGTTGATGACTTGCTAGTTGTTGGAAGTGACCTCTCTATTGTTATAGAAGTCAAAACCATGCTATCCAAACAATTCAATATGAAAGACCTGGGTGTTGTGGACACCATATTGGGTATGAGAGTGGGCTTTAGAAGGCAAGGAATAACCCTTAGCCAATCCCACTATATTAAAAGTGTGTTGAAGGACTGGGGATACAGTGATTGCAAAAGGTTTAATACACCTTATGATAATACCAAAAAGTTGACACCTAACGATGGTGCAACAGTGAGACAGTTAGATTACTCTAAACTTATTGGGAGTCTCATGTATGCAATGACATGCACCAGACCTGACATAGCCTTTGCGATAGGCATGCTGAGCAGGTTCACTAGCAATCCTAGTCAATTACACTGGAATGCCCTTGAGAGGCTACTGGGATACCTAAACGGTACCCAAGAGTTTGCTTTGTGCTACTCTGGTTATCCTTCAGTACTAGAGGGATACTCTGATGCATCGTGGTGCTCAGGAAATGGTGACAGTAGGTCCACTAGTGGTTATGTGTTTACACTAGGAGGAGCAGCTGTGTCATGGAAATCTAAAAGACAACCTGGTCCTGCCTTTTCATCCATGGAGTCAGAACTCTTTGCGCTATCTTCTGCTAGTGAAGAAGCGGAATGGATAAAAGAGCTATTGTTAGATATTCCTTTGAGAAGGTTTAGAGTAACCACTCTCAGTCTTTATTGTGACAATCAAGCTGCAAATATTGTAGCTAACAACACTCTCTACAATGGTAAGAGACGTGTTGTGAGCCTTAGACAGGCCAAGTTGAACTATCTCATTAAACAAGGGACAATTGCCCTTATTGATGTACGATCAGAAAAGAATGTGGCTGATGCCTTTACAAAAGGACTAAGTAGAGATCTAATTATCAAAACTGTGGGGGAAATGGGGTTAAAAACTTTTGAGGATAAGTTTTAACACCCTAGTTATTTTGATAAATTAGAATCCAAAGTTGAGAGCCATAGAGTAGTTCAAACTTTAAGCATCAACCTTGACAGTTGACATGCTTTAGATAATTAGAAAAGTTCTATGTATTTATTGTTGATATATAACTTCATTCCAAATTTGATGATGTTATATATGTTTCAAAACTTACATAAAATTATCTTTTATTCCAAAAGAAAGCATGAAAATTTGTCGATGTGTTTCCGATGTTTAGAACTGTTGTTATATCATTCCAATTTTGATGATATATCTCTTTTATGGGGTTTATGTTTCATTCCAATCTTGATGATTCAGAACTTAACCATAATTGATCTAACAATTCTATCATTCCAACATGAAACACAGTATAGTTCTTGTGTAGAAACTATAATAGTTCTTGTACTTTATTTTGATAAAGATACTTGATTGTGATGCTTATGATGTACCTTTGCATATCTATGTTGAATTGTACTAAGTTCTTTAGCATGAACTAGATACTCTTATACATTTCATTTGAACTCTAAGAGAAGCGACTCATGAGATTTCTATGTGTTATGTTTAAAACAGATGGCAGCAAAGGCAATGGAAATGAATCAGTCAACTTTGATTTTGAGAATGATGATTTGCTCGATATGGAGGAGTAGACACAAAAGAACTCGCAAGATTTGTTTGTCAATTGCTTGGAGAAACTTCTATTTCAAGTTTAAGACTCTTTATTTGATTGAGCTTAAAACTTTTCGTTTATTTTGAAGTTTATTGTTTGGTTGACTTGAGATTATGATTTTGCTTTGTTGGTTTAGTCTTTGTGAACTATTCATTTATGGTTTTAGAACTATTTGATTATTTTGGTTTAGTCATATTTGAACTATTCAAGTTATAATTGATTTAGTCTATGATCCATGTTCTTTATGATTCAATAATGTTTGAATTTTTGTGATCCAATATTATAACATTGCTTAGCCTAATATATTGAGAATATAGGAGGAGATTGTTGGATGTATATGTATATTCTCACTATAATAGGATAATATTGTGTATATTATTCTATGGGGCAACACGGGTTTACACGTGTTATGTTTAATATTGGAACGGGTTGAGTGGGCTAAAAGCCCAGTACCCTAAACCCAGTCTAATCTCTATATAAGCTGGTCTAGAGGTAGTGCCCTGTGATATTCCAATACTGATAAGCAGGGTATAATATCTTAAGCGGCTAGAGATTTACCCTAACCCTAATTTCCCCAAATCAGTATCAACACTAGAGAAATTCAAGGAGTTCAAGGAGATGGTAGAAAAGCAAAGTGGGTACGACATCAAAGTACTCAGATCCGACTGTGGAGGAGAATACAACTTGACAATGTTCGATGAGTTTTACAAGAAGCATGGGATCGTCCACAGCAAAATGGAGTAGCAGAAATGTGGAATTTCTTAATTCTCAACATGACAAGGAGCATGATGAAGAGTAAGTACCTGCCAAAGATGTCCTAGGCCGAAGCCGTAGATTGTGTTATATATCTTCTAAATATGTGTCTAACTCGAAGTGTGAGGTTCAAGACACCGCTAGAGATTTGGAGCAACCTGAAGCCAAGTGTCAACCACTTGAAGGTATTCAGATGCATTAGATATGCACACATTCCAGAGCTAAAAAGGAAGAAGCTCGATGATCAAGGAGAAAAATGCATCTTCATCGGCTACAGCAAGAGAACCAAGGCGTACAAGCTATACAACTCAGTCACAAAGAAGTTGATCATTTTATGAGATGTGGAGTTCGACGAAGAAGATTTATGGTGGTGGACCGATGAAGAGAAGAAAGCGAATGGAATATGGTTCAAAGCAAAAGATGATGATCATGCAGAATAACAAGAAGGCCCATATCCAAGTCCTCCTAGTCCGACTCCATCTACACCAGGATCATAGGCATCATGATCATTGTTTTCTAGCCCCAATACAAGCAGCTCTTCAGGGTAGTATCTAAAAGAGTGCGAAGTCTCAATGACTTGTATACGAATACTTAGCCTATGGAACTGACTGAAGACCACAGTCTATTTTGCCTGCTTGCAGAATGTGATTTCATCACCTACCAGGAAGCTGCACTAGAAGCGAGGTAGAGAAAAGCAATGGACGAAGAGATCGAGGCGATACAAATGAATGACACATGGGATCTGACAACACTCCCTAAAGGTCATAAAGCAATTGGAGTAAAATGGGTCTATAAAACAAAAACCAACTAAGAAGGCAGTGTGGAAAAGTACAAGGCAAGGATAGTAGCTAAAAGCTACAGTCGAAGAGAATATGTTGACCGTGGAGATACTTTTGCCCCAGTAGCAAGGATGGACATTGTAACACCCCGAATTCCAAATAAGACCGAATTCGAGATTTCACGGGATCTTTACTTCACTTCGTACAATTTTACAAGGAAAATAAAACTTTTCAATAATACATTAGAGTTCATTACATCTTCACTTATGTGCCTAGTTATTTTAGTTCAAGACATGAATAAATTTCCAAGCCTAGAATTAGTTTTACCTCCTACCGGACTTTATCAATAAATACGAGATAGCTCCATAGCCATATCTCAAAACATAATCTCAACTCTTTTCAATTTATTAGTGCCGGTGCCCGAGGTCTCACTAACTCTAAATCACAATTTTTTCATGTACAAGAATCCATTGGTACACATACCCTTTAATAAAACATGTCTTAAACCTAGATATTTTCATCTTCAAATTTATTCACAAATGATCAATAACGTGTCGTAACACTTATTCACAAAGTAGTCATTTCTTAGTCTTGGCACTATTCATGATCTATTTACTCATTTAAAATCCTTATAAGCAATCACTTCTTACAAGAATACAACTTCATCACATGAAATTCTTATTAACAATTTAAGCTCATACATTGTCTCAACTCACTTCAAAATAATATTTAAACAAAATAAGAGTGTAATCTTTTCAAAGGAAATCACTTCACACAACCAAATTTTACTCTTCTTCAAAATATAAATCTCATACTCTTTAATAATTAAATATTAAGAAAAATTCACTTTCCATCTCAATTTCTTCTTTTTACTTCTCAAATATACTTGAAAAATTCTACAACTATTTTTAATAAATTCTATTTCATTTTACAAGAATTATAGAATTTTTCTCAATTTTCTTGTCTCATTGAAGCCCCATTGAAAAGCCAAAAATCAAAAAAATCAACTTTTGCAGCCAACGGGTTTCGAACCCTGGACCACACACAGCTACAGTACCACCCAAGACTCAACCCGCTAGCCATTAAATCCATATGGACTTGGCGTCATAAAGGTGAGCCGAAAACATTTTATACAACGCTTCATCATTTGAGTTCATTTAAAAACCGAAAATAAAAAATGGGACTGTTAGGACTCGAACTTAAGACCTCAGATCACAGTCACACTACAGTAATAGTTTTAAAGTTTAGCCATTAACCAGTAAGTTCATGAGCGATTTCTGTCAATCGAGTTATGCTAATTTGTTTTGTTCAGTCTTTCTGTTATTCTATTTTCTTCAAAAAAATACTCAATTTTTCTCTTGATTCAATCTTTCATTAAACTGTAGTTTGTTCATCTATATTGAGTTTACTTCCTCACAGTAACTCATAATTTTATAAATCATATTTTTAGACAAACATCTAAATTACACATTTAATTTCTTCTCTTTTTATGAGTAAGCAATATATTTCTTCATTTTAAACAACTAGCAATTTCCAACAACCAAAAAAAATTATGAGTACCATATTTATTTTACAAAAATTCATTTGCTTATTATAAATGGAAATCTCAACAATTGATCATATAATCACACATCTCTACATTCATGCATACTAGTGTATGGCAAAATTTATTCTTTTCTCATTAACAACTACATGATGAAATTTTTAATTTACTAAACATAACGTGATTCAATATTACAACAAAACAATAGTATATATTTCTTTATCACATCAAACTTTCTATACTACTCATTCATTATTATTAGCATGTATTTTTCTATAATTAGAAAGCATGAGAACACCCACCTCTTATGAAGGTTGAACAAATGAGAAAGATGTATACCACTCCTAGCTCCTAGCAAGAACTCCAAGCACAAGAACTCTCTTACTCACTTTCTTTTTCTTTCACTTAATTTGAATTATTTTTTGTGTGAAGAGAGAAGGGGAATTGTGTGCTATTTATAGGACAATGTTAGGGTTCAAAGTGCAAAATTACACACCTAATAAATTGCTCAATTTAATTTTTCAACCTTTCATTTTCTTAACTCCAAAAACCCCCAACCTTTCACTACTCCACCTCTCTAAATCCCTAACTTTCACCTCTTCCTCTTCTAAAACTCCTCAACCGGACTTGGGTAGTGTTCTTTTTCTCCTCTTATAAGAGATTTACCTCTTATAAGAGGTGGTCCACCTCTTATAAGAGTTTTTTTAGCGTTCTTTTTTTTTCCTCTAATAAGACATTTTTCCCAAAATCTCTTATAAGCCTAAAAGACTTCTAGCAGCCTCTTTCAAATTCTTATAAGACTTCTATCACTTAAAAAGTCTATATTACCCCAAAGTCTATATTATAATTGTTGATGAAGGTTTCTGATTTTCAGTATTATATATCTCATTTCCATGCATCTGCTAGCATTTTACTCAGGAGTGTCATTTGTTTGCATGGAATGTCTCCTTTTGAATGTTCGAATGACTTATAGTTCTTCAATTATCATTGTTTTACTTTTAAAATTGTCACATTGCCTGCTAATGTGTTGATAATTTATTATAATCTCTTATAACAAAGAGCTTCGTCAGATGGACTGGTTCGTGATTGTTATGCTTCCACTTTATTTCTTGTCTTTCCTATTTTGATTGAACTGCCTGCTGGGTTAGGGCTGCGTTTGGTTGGGCTTATTTCAGTCCAAAATGACTTTTGAGCTGGGTTAAAATTAAGCTCAACGAAACGGGCTCTTAGAATATACGCAAACTTATGTGATTGTAGTGGTCACTGTTCATAAAATAATATATGTGCATCATTGAAGTGGTCACTGTCCATGATGTTCTTGAATAGTTGATGTATTTGAAGTAGTGTTGTATTTGACACAATTCGCATTAGAACAAAGTCGACTCAAACTATTTTCAAACCCTTTTTTTTAAAAAAATATTTTTTTGTTGTTGTGAATTTAACTTGCCATTAAACTAGTTTATATATTAGTAATTTGAACTTATCTTTTCTTGTCCCTCATCTCACTATTTTTATACTTTGGGGTAATAAAGACTTTGGGATAATACAGGCTCTTGTAAGAGGTGAAAAAAGAACAGAAATCTCTTATAAGAGGTTCTTATAAGAGGTTATTTTTATATAAAAAGAACACCTCAAAAAGAGGCTCTTATTGTAAATCTCTTATAAGAGGTAACCTCTTGTAAGAGGCAAAAAAAAGAACAGTACCTTACTCTCTTCCAACAGATCCCCCTCCCTCTCACGTGCACAGTGGAAGAACCCCCAAAGGTGGGCCCCAGTAAATGTGAAGCCACGTCACCTGGTGACTTTTTGACCGAAGTCAAAGCAAATGGTGTGCTGTGCATTGCTTTGACTTCACGTGCCCCCTCTCTCTCACATATGTGCCCCCCCCCCCCCCCCCCCCCAAGTTGTTTTAGGCGACCCGCCCAACCCGTGAACCCTTTAGGGTCCAACCCGGTCGGGTCGGGTCGACCCGCAGGTTGGCCTGTTTAGATAGATAGGTTTTTTTTAAAATATTTTTAACTTAAAATAATAATAATAACAATACTAATAATGCTAATAAACATTAAAAATCGTAATAATAATAATAATAAGATTGAAAGAGTGAAATTGGCAAAAAAATATTGAAATATTATTCATATGAATTTAAGTTATACAATTTTCACAATTTCTAATGAAATGAAGAATTCAATTCACAAATATGTTTTATACACTAACATATTTCTTATATACAATTTTAATTGACTCCAATTTTACTAATTTAACATAACAAGCAAAGATATAATACAATTTCTAACGTGCCGGTCGAGTTGCTATTACAAGCAAAGCTATTGTTGTTGTTGTTCTTCTTCTTCTTCTTCTTCTTCTTTCGGCGAGTTACTCCCACTTGTGGACGTTGATAGTGCTTTCCCTTGTATCCTATCTTCAGCCTTCAGCCAGTCTTCTGTGCAAACGAGCATCTCTAACGTGTCAGGATTCAAGCGATTCCTGTAATCAGTTAGAACTCTGCCACTTGAAGAAAATGCACTTTCAGAAGCAACTGTAGAGACAGGAGGAGTTCGTAAATCTTTAGCCATAATTGACAGAATACTAAAAGTGTGTTCATGGTCTTTCCACCATTGTAAAATATCTAGTGGAGAAGAAGAAGGCTCAGAATCTTGTTGGTTATACCAATTTAATTCATTTGGTTGATTAGTCCTAGGTTTTTTTGATTGAATTTGTGCAAGTAAATTAAATGTTCTATCATCAAATATACTCTTACCCTTACCTTTAGAAGTAGCAGAAGAAGAACTAACTACAGAAGTTGTACTACTAGAAGCAAAACATCTATCATAATAATCATACAAGTTATTTAATGTAGTTTCAAACTGAACTAAAAAAGTAGCGCAATCAATTACTATTTCTACATTTTCCCCAAGTAATGCAAAAAACATTTCAATCAAACTCTTCGTATCTTCAAATTTGATACGGGGATCCATAACGGTAGCAACACAAATCAACATAGGAGAAGGAAAATAATACTTCAAAAAATTTTTGTATGCAGGTTTTACAATCCCACCAACATAAGTATCATTTACATTTCATTAAATATTTGCATCATGCTAACTAATAAAATAAAAATGCTACTAGAAGTAGATTCATATGTTTTTGACAATTTTAAAGTTGCGGTTTTAAAAGGTTCTAAAAATTTCAACAAAGATTCGGCATAAAACCAATCGGTGGGAGTCATTTCAAAATTTGGCATATGAAATGCGATACAAAAATCATTTACAACTGCTTTATATTTGGTAACAACATGAAGTAAATCAAAAGTAGAAATCCATCGGTGTCTAACATCCTTTGGAAATCTTCTAAAAGGTACATTTTTAAGCCTACACCAAGCTTTCCATTCTTGAAATACACTTGGACTTAATGCAATGAAATGTGCACAATTTCTAATTTTAACTATATATGGATCGGCTATTTTTAATGCATTTTGAACACATAAATTTAAAATATGACATGCACATCTAACATGAAAAATATTGTCAGATGGAGGGTTTAATATGGATTTTAAAGTAGTAATTGCTACATTGTTGTTAGATGCATTATCAAAACTAATACACATAATTTTATCGCGAATATGAAAAATATCACAAATTTCTAAAATACGGTTTGCTATTTCAGCGCCACTATGGGGATACGGCAACGCCGCAAGTGATATAATTCTTTTTTGAAGAATCCAATTATTGTCGATCCAATGACAGGTTATTCCCATCATTGGAATATTGTTGACACCCATCCAACAATCCGAAGTTAAACTAACTCTACAAGTTAAACTCCATAAAATTGCAATCAAAGCGTCCTTCATTTCGATGTACATTTTAAAACAATCCGATTTGCAAGTATTTCTCAGATTTCTTCTAAAATGAGGATTTAAGGCCGTTTGGTTAAAATTTTCCAAGTCCCTACTCTCGGGATAGGAAAATGATAACTCTTCCTTTATGACTAATCGGGTCATTTCCCGATGAACAAGATTGGGATCATAAGGGTGGCTATCAACTAGACCGGTCCTAAGGTTAATTTTTTGTTGGCCTTGTAGGTTAGCAAGAAGGTCTTTATTGTTATGTTGGATTTGTCTACTAATTGTACCGGTGCCGTCACCCCTCTTGAATTGGTATGTTTTAGAACATGTTTTACAAACTTTCAAACCTATACCCGGAGTTTGTTCGTCCGGGATATAATCGTAAAACTTATGCCAATCACTACTTTCTCCTCTACTTTTCCTACTAGTACGGGGTTGTGTGGTTTCGGTTGGTTGTTGTTGTTGTTCTTCTTCTTCTAATTGTATGTCACCTACAAACTCGTCATGTGCACCCCATTGTTGGGTAGGAGGATCATGGTACTTTTGGGCGGGCTCACTAATTGGGACAATTGGTGGCCTACGGAAAGATGAGGGGGAATCTTGCCCGCTACGATCGCTACCGCGTGATCTAGACATAATGTAGTAATGTACTAATGTATGTAAAAAAAACTACACAATGTAGGAACGATGAATTATAAAAAAAAATCTAAAAAACAAGAGGGTTGAGATAGAGAAGATCAAAAAACCAATAATAATTATAACTACAATACAAAAATAAAATAACGAGAGAGAGATGAAATTTTGATACCGTTCAACATGGATACGCGTATATAAAATAAACCGTGAAAATAAGAATAGAAGTAGATTTAGAAATAAGCGATTCCGGAATTGAAGAGTTGAGGAGAGCTTGAAGGAGAATTGACGACTTGATCACTTGGAGTTGGACGAGAGTTGAAGAGTTGAAGACGTTGTTGAATTTTGATTTCGATACGATCGAAAATTGATTGTGTATATGCCTTGAAGACTTGCTTGTTGAATACTTGAATTTTTGAAAATTCCTTAGAAATGAGTTATAATAGTAGAAAGAGTAAGAGAGTAAGGTGTGATTTTTTTGA
This sequence comes from Hemerocallis citrina, assembly GCA_017893485.1. Classification (NCBI taxonomy): domain Eukaryota; kingdom Viridiplantae; phylum Streptophyta; class Magnoliopsida; order Asparagales; family Asphodelaceae; genus Hemerocallis; species Hemerocallis citrina. The sequence goes on along the minus strand of CM030362.1, from coordinate 24,047,154 downwards.
TGGGATTTTGGGGGGGTATTTATAGGCTCAAAATAAACAAAAAACCCACAAAAAAACAAAAAAAATCCAAGCAAAACGACTATAATAGCCGTTTTGCTCTCTGTGCTACAGTGCCCCCTCCCCCCCCCCCAACGGCTTGTTTGACCCGCGGGTCAACGGTCGACCCGTGACGGGTCGAACGGTCGACCCGAACGGGTCCAACGATTCGCGACCCGCGGGTTGGCATACGGGTTGGGTGAACAGTAACGGGTTTGCGGGCCGGGTTGTACGGGTTCGAATGGCTATTTACGGGACCCAGGTCGACCTGTTACTATTCACGGGTTCGACCCGAACCCGCCAAACGCTTTCACGGGCCGGGTTCAATGGGCGGGTCGTCGGTTGACCCGGTCCACTTGCAATCCCTATTGGTGGATGAGTTTAATTCCTTGTGTCAAGTGAATCATTAACTCCTTGTAATCTCCTCTAGTTGAATATCAGACCTTCCTATATTTCCTTCCGGATTAAGCAAAAGCTAACCGGGATAAGTCATCGTTGTTGTGTTTGTGTTAGTTTGGTGGAACTACTTGCTTGCTCAATTTATTCGCCTCGTCTATTTCGACTTTTCCATTGCTCTAATTAGTTCCGCTGCGACCAGACGGCGTTTGTTGACGCCCCAATCCCAATAATTATGAGCATCCCCTCTACACCAAGAAACAATGTAATGACATCATGATCATGTGCTTGTAGGTTGATGATATGATCTTTACAGGGAATAATCCAAAGATGTTCGAGGAGTTCAAAAAGGTGATGACCAAGGGGTTCGACAGGACGAACATAGAAAAGATGTCCTACTTTCTTGGTGTATAGGTGACTCAATCAGAGAAAGGAATATCTATTTCCCAAAAGAAGTATGCAAGTCAGATACTTGAAAGGTTTAACATGGCAAACTGCAACCCAGTCAATACTCCCGCTGAAACTGGACTCAAGCCCAGGCACGACCTGCCAGGAAAATCAGTTGATTCTACACTGTTCAAGAGCATAGTTGGAATTCTAAGATATTTGACCATTACGAGGCTAGACATCATGTATGCAGTGGGGCCAGTAAGTAGATACATCTAGAAGCCAAAGCAGAGGCACTTCAAGGCCGCCAAGGGAATACTAAAGTACATCAAAGGAACTATTGGAGATGGATTATTGTACACACAGACAGAAGAGTCCAGGTTGGTTGGCTACACTGACAGTGACTACGGAGGAGACTTAGATGAAAGGAAAAGCACATCCCGGAATACATTCAACATCCGATCAGCTATATTTTCATGGACTTCGAACAAGCAATTAGTAGTTGCCTGTCAACATGTTATGCCGAGTACATAGCAGCAGCAACATGTGCATGTCAGGCAATGTGGCTCAGAAATCTCATGCATGAGTTAAATCATAAACAGCATAGCCTACAGTAATGTACGTGGATAATCGGTATGCTATCAAACTGGTGTAAAATCTAGTTGCACATGGAAATAACAAGTACATTGAGACAAGGTTCCACTTTCTGCGCGACCAATCTAAGTTGAAGAGAGTAAAGCTCAATTACCGCATGACAGAAGAACAAGTTGCTGACATCTTTACTAAGCCATTAAAGACCAAAGTATTTCAGAAGTTGAAAATCAAGCTTAGGATGATCAAATTTGGTGATGAGGGGGAGTGTTGAGAACCATCACCAAATTTCTAGACCATACTCAAGAGAGTTCAACATTATTTCTAGACAACAATCTAGAAACTTCAACATCCAGATTTTTCCCATAGTTTCATCAAGAAGCTTCCCATTTAATGAATTTTTATAGAGAATTCTTCTAGAGAATTCTCCCAAAACCCTAACTCAACTATAAATACTCCTTAGAGATTGGGTGTTTGGATCAAGCTCCTTTGAAGATAAAGAGACTACAGTGTGATAATGAGACAGAGTATATGTGTTGAAACACCTAAAGAGAAAAAAAGTGCATTTGCAAGTATATTGTATCATTGTTCTTATATTTATCTATATAATAAATTACAAAGAAAGCTATCAAGTGGCTCACAATCAATCCCCCCCAAAATCAAAGGCCCATATCAAACCTCACAAAACACATTTTCCCTCCAAAATTTCAAACCCCAAAACCAAATTTTTCCTCCTAAAAAATTCATTACTTTATTACTATATCTCTTTCTCTGTTTACTTTTTCATATTTCTCTCTTTCTCTCCTCTCTCTATCTCCAATTCTTTCTTTATTTATTTAGAAATTTTGATTTTAAGATTTCGGTTTTGCAAAATTTCAGAATTTTTAATAGCAAATATCTCTTCAACAATTAAATTTCATTATTTTCTGCACTTAAAGTTCTAAGAAGTTAGATTTTATACCCCCATTTATAATTATTTTTCAACATATACTAATGGAAACATAGACTTTTATTTATAACTAATTATTGTCATCCTATTCAAACTTGAGCTACATAATTATTGTTTTACTGTTTACATGGCTTTTCGTGTTTTGTATCGTTTCGAAGACGTGCCTACGGCACGTGCCCACGGGCAAATCTAGTAATATTATAAAATGACAAGAATTGTTCACATATAAATCCTCAATTATATTTTTCTACTCATTTCCAACAAAAGATAGGCCTAACTGTGACTCTGTGAGTGGCCGTACACAATGATGTCTAGACGAATTTGCTTCTGCAAAGCGTGAATCGGCTTCCGTAATGCCTTTCTTAATTTCTACATTTCTTTTTTTATAACAGCTATCTGTCCGATATAACAAATTTACATTGTTAATTACAAGCTAGCCTTCTTTTGTGCTGTACTTGAGTAAATATTTGTCTGATTGAACTTTGGTAGAAGGTGACACAGGACACTGACATCATGTAACGAGTTTCTCAGCACGAACACAATGAAAGAACTTTTATTGCAAAAAACATACTTCTTATGTCATGAATTCCACATTTACAGGTTAACTGTTTAAGATATGGCCTTCAGTTTATAAACAAGGCTCCCATGTGTGCAAAATAATTCCTGATTTTCTGCCAAATGAAAGCTATAGAACGTCTCGCAAACAGCGCACTGGTACATAAAGGTTTAATCGTCATCCTTGAATTCCCTGGACGGTAGAACAGAAGCCAAACTAGTCAGAATCGATATTGTAATCATTGAGTACTTGAAAAATGATATAAGCTTGATATGGGTGAGATGATGTGGATATAAGCTTGATATGGGTCAGATGATGTGGCCCCTCCTGGACCACAGGATCCCCTAAAAAATCGTTCACCCCTGATCATCGGGTCTGCCAGGTCTGCCCTAAGCCTCATGGGCTTCTGCCACATCAGGCCCACGGGCAACCGGATCCAGACCCAACCCAAACGGATCCAGACCCGTTTGGTTTGCCTATAAATACCAGGCTCTCTCCCCTTATATAAGGTAATCAATCTTTCCTCTCTCAAACCCTATTACTATTACTCTTCTTCAGTGACTGACTAGATCGTCTGAGGGTCTGCCACTAGGACTAATCCCGGTGTTTCTAGACCGAGTGCAGGTACACGAGACCTCCGGATCCGAGCCGGGCATTCGATCCGAGCCGAGCATCCGATCTCCACCTCGCTCCCGCCTACTCCCGAGCCGTACCCTCAGCTGAGGATCGGGCGTACCATCCGTACCGAAGCTTCCGTAAAAATACAAATCGAGAAGAACTCACACCTGGTGCAGCCACCCCCAAAAACAATCCACATCAAAGCTGATAAATTTGATGGCATGCAACAAAAGTTCAATTATTAGACGGGCTATATTTGAAAAAACCCTTTGAACTATCATCTTTATGCAGAAAACCTCACTAAACTATTTTTTTATGCAGAAAATCACACTTAAGTATGGTTGCAAAAAAATCCACTTCGATGGTGTGAGATTTCTGCTAAAGTTGAGTGAGATTTTTTGACACTAATGAGAAAGATGCATGATGTTCTCTGAACCAACTTGCAAAGATGAATAAGGTTATCTAGCATAAAAGTTAGGTGTAGTTTTTTAAAAATATAATTCAGGGTTTTTTTTTTTGAAAACATACTCCAGGGAGATTTTCTGCGTAAAAAATAGTTCAGTAGGGTTTTCTGCATAAAAGGAGATAGTGCAAGGTTTTTTTTTCTTTTCAAATTTAGCCTTATAGACGCTTCTCAAGAAATCAATAAATTTGATGAAGTCGATGCTTTGTATGGCGCTTTGAATGAGAGAACACGTGTTGAAAAACTTGCTAAAATAATCACAATATTGAGAGGAATTTACTCTCGACAAACTACCTTATGAAAATTACAAAAGCTAAATGGGAAAAGAAATCCTCTATACAAAGCCTTTGAGATTATATGAACCATTTATAAGTCGGGGTGGACAAGGACCTCGGTCAGCATGAAAGCACGTGGACCGGCACAATTTTTTTTGCTACATGGGTTAGTACTATTTGGAAAAGGATAGGGCTTGCGCCTCTAAATTCATGTCCAATTTGAAATTTGCTAGGCCTGGTGCTCAGCCCGTGAGTGGCCCAGGCTTGATTCAGTCAGGCCCACAGTACATGGACTATTTTAGGCATGTGTTACATAGACTCTTTTAAGCTGGTGGGATATATATGTAATAAAATTGAGAGAGGGAAATAGGAAGAGTCAAGGGATATGAAGAGAACTTCAGTTTTTTGTTGCTTATTTCTTCATACCTAAGTCTATTCTACGTTGTAAAATCTCGTGCCGAAATTGTATTTTCTCAAGTATACATATATTTAGACAATTTTGGTGTTGAAATACGAATAATTAACCTTTTATATTTTTCTCATTTGCACATATTTTATACTTAAATTTGAAGTTGATCCTAGATACTACATACTAAAAATAGTCTTCAAAGTCATATGATGTAGGCACGAAATATAACACCAAAATAGATGCAAACGAATGTCTCGATGCACTGGCCATTGAGGCACGTGTGTCAGTCTAAGCCTAGTAGGACTAGTGTACGAGCTTATCGATATAGGCCCACTATATGCCTAGGCCCGTGCACTACCCACCTCTTCTCCCATGGATTGGGCCTAGACTAAGCTAGGCACGACCCCGGCATGGCCCGTGTACACCCCTAAATTTATAAGCTTACTAATTATCTGTCTGCCTTATACTATACCATGGGAAACATCGATTGAGCTATAAACTTAAAAACACATAAATGGACATGCCAGGACGTCTTCAATGCGACATGGCTCACCAACATGAGAAGATTATAGAATACTACATTTAAATAGGTAATTTCATGTTAGATATGTGCGTCCAGCACAGGTGTAACACATGTCCAATACGACACACCTTCTGTTTAGAAGTTAGAATTGTTTCATAATAGGTTACAACTTACAACTACTGTTTGAAGGTTAACTGCAAACTTAGTTCAGATACTGAATGAATACACACATTAATATGCATTGTTTCTTCCAATTTTCTCGAATAAGCTATCTTGTTGTTTTGATTAACAGAATCCATTTCAGAATTAGCTGTAGATTCTATATAATTTGTTTGGAATCAAACGCCACCTAACTGTGGTGAAGTTATCATTGATTGTTGAAGCATATTATTCATGCCTTGAAGGACTAATTATGCCTAGTAGTTAGTATCAATTTACCAGGAAACGGAGCTTTAAGAACATTTTATATAAGGGGATGATTGCAACAAACTAGCAAACAGTTACCTGCGGTCAAGATAGCGTGGCTGAACTCCTGTGCCTTGGCATGTTGTACAAGTTAAAGAACCAGCACCTTCACAGTTGATGCACTTTGAGACCTCAGTATCCCCTCCACCAAGAACTACAGTCACGGAACCGGCCCCCATGCAAAACCTGCATTGCTCTGGAAAAAGTTTCAAATATTTTAACTTAATGTTATGCTCCATTAGAGATAAGAATCATGAAATCTTTATTTGAATGTATTACTAGGAAACTTAGAACTTCAGTACAGGATGTTTTTTAAAAAATATACATAATGATCTGAGTAATCTAATAGAAATTACTATCGTTGGTGGAATTTGATGAATAGAATACTCAAAACTTGTTAATCCAAATTCTACAATTGTAAAAATTGACTGCATACAAGCCATTTACATTCAAATTCATGCCCCTCTATTGGGCAGCATGAAAATATTAGAATTTAAATGATTAAGGTCGATCCATCATGCGGAAAAACGATATAAGGATCGAAAACAAAATAAGCCCAAGAAATTGTGCCTCCCGCCATTGATGATTTGCACTCTTTGATTTCCACTACACAGGTTCTATGATTTGCACTCTTTGATTTCCACTACACAGGTTCTTCCAAACTCCAAATCAGCAGCTTACGATGGTGTAATTTTTAGGGGTTTTGATGATTGAGTTTGGGGACCAAATCATGCTCATTTTATAGGCGAGCCTTCCATCAAGGCTCCCGGTCAATGTTGCTGTCACTCTTATGAATTAGTTGTGACTAATCCACTTACCAATGGATTAGATAAAGACTTTTCCTCATAAAGTTAAAAGCCTGACCACAAAAAAAGGAGGTTACTCCCGGGAATCTAGGGGAGCAAGTAGGAGTACAATCCCAGGAATCTAAGGAAATGAAGGGGCATGTCTAACATTCTTCCACTTGGTATGTACTTTAAACTTAATATCTCACTTTAACCCATCGATAATCCAAATTAAGTAATAAACACATGAATCATAGCGGTAAGTCATCCAAATAACGAGTATTACTTTCCAGTTGTATTTACTTCTTGACATTATACTTTATGTGACACGTAACTTAATGAATAAACCCGATGCTTATTCTTGGTCCAATGAAGATAAGTTTTCTCAAAATTAATTAAGGTGCACATATATATGATAAAACATCAGAATAAATAAGAGTTTCATGGATAACATTATTTGTACAACATAAAAACTTCATAAGGAAACCAAGTCCCATGTTCACTACATGATCCATGAATTTGAACTGTGGCATGCCTTTAGTCAAAGGATCAGCGATCATCAATTCAGTGCTAATGTGCTTAATGGCCACTTTATCTTCCTTCACACATTCTCTTATGGCTAAATACTTAATGTCAATATATTTACTTCGACTCACTTTTGTTGTACCTTGCTATAACGACAGCAGCTGAATTGTCGCAAAATATTCTTAAAGGACTGAAGATAGAATCCATAATTCTTAGCCCAGAAATGAAACTCTTAAGCCATACACCATGTGAAGTGACCTCAAAACACGAAACGAACTCAGCCTCCATAGTACAAGTAGTAATCAAGGTTTGATTAACGCTCCTCCAAAACATAGCTCCACCGGCCAACATAAAAATGTATCAAGATGTTGATTTACGAGAATCAATGCAGCCAGCAAAGTCCAAATCTGAGTAGCCAACAACTTCTAAACTGCTCGTTCTTCTGTACATAAGCTTGCAATCTCTGATTTCTTGAAGATACTTTAACACTTTCTTTGCAGCTCTCCAGTGGTCCATATCTGGGTTACTCTGATATCTCCTAAAATTCCAACAGCAAATGCAATGTCAGGCCTTGTGCAGACCTGAGCATACATCAGGCTTCCGGCAGCAGAAGCATATGGAATGTTCTTCATTTGTTCCCTCTCAAGATCATTCTTTGGGTCTTTTGGGCATTGGTTCAAATTGAACTTGTCACCCTTCACAATGGGAGAAACACTTGGTGAACAATCCTTCATCTGAAATCTCTCTAAAATCTTGTTGATATAGGTTTCTTGAGCCAAACCCAAGATTCCTTGAAATCTGTCTCTATGGATCTTACTGTCAATGACATAATATGCCTTACCCATATCCTTCATATCAAAACTTTTAAAGAGGAATTGTTTCACCTCATGTAGCAAACCTTTATCATTGGTTGCTAGCAATATATCATCCACATATAAAATAAGAAAACAGAATTTACTCCCACTGACCTTAAGGTATATACATTGATCCATAACGTTTTCTACAAAACCAAATGAAGAAATTACGTTATGGAATTTTAAATACCATTGGCGGGATGCTTGTTTTAAACCGTATATGGATTTCTTAAGCTTGAAAGCCAATTGCTCACCATCACTAGAGTGGAATCCTTGTGGTTGTTTCATATAAACCTCCTCCACTAGATTTCCATTAAGAAATGCAGTTTTCACATCCATTTGTTGTAACTCCAAGTCGAAATGGGCTACTAATTCCAAAATAATATGCTGTGAATCTTTCTTAGATACAGGAGAAAATGTTTCTGTATAATCGATTCCTTCCTTTTGAGTGAATCCCTTAGCAACTAGTCTAGCCTTGTATCTCTCAATGTTGCTTGATGAGTTTTTCTTTATTTTAAAGACCCATTTACGATCAATGGCTTTTGCACCATTAGGCAACTCAACAAAGTCCCAAACATTGTTGCACCTCATGGAACTCAACTCTTCCTTCATGGCATTATACCATAATTATGATTCTTTGCAACTGATGGCTAGTGAAAACAGCTCGGGATCATTCTCGGCTCCAATGTTATAGTCATATTCTTGCAGGTACACAACATAATCACTAGGAGTTGCTGACATCTTAGTTCGAGTAGATCTTCTTAATGTTGTAGCATCATCTTCCTGGGAAGTATGATGTTCAACTTGTTGTTCAGCAGTTTCATACATCTCCTGAACAACTTGATCTACTGGATTTTTGTCAAGAGCTTATAGAACTTCAATCTGGTTGGTCTTCATTGATTGGTTGTTCAACACCAGTTTGTACTTGGGGGGTGCTGTGAACAACAACAACCAATATATTACTTGAAGTGGAAGGTTGAGACTCTGTATGATCAACATCAGAAACTATGTTCTTAATTTGATCGCTCCCAATGACTGATTATTCAAGAAATTTTGCATTTCTTGATTCCACAATTCTAGTGTTGTGAGATGGAAAGTAAAATCTATAACCTTTATACCTTTCGGCATGTCCAATAAAATACCCACTAATGGTCCTTAGGTCTAACTTATTCTGTGGGTTATAAATTCTCACTTAAGACGGGCTTCCCCAAATGCGCATATGTCGCAAACCTGGTTTCCAACCTTTCCATAACTCAAATGACGTTTTATAAATAGTCTTGGTTGGAACCCGATTTAATATATACATCGCCATCGTAAGTGCTTCCGCCCACAAGGATTTAGGAAGATTGGAGCTGCTAAGCATACTCCTCACCATGTGCAATAAAGTTCGATTTCTTCTTTCTGCTACATCATCCTGGTTCGGAGAACCAGGCATGGTGTATTGGACAACAATCTCATGCACTTGAAGAAACTTCGCAAATGGCTCAGGTGCTTGTCCATTCTCTGTGTATCTGCCATAATATTATTCACCTTTATCTGATCGCACGATCTTAATTTGCTTACCACACTATTTCTCTACTTCGGCCTTAAATAGCTTAAAGACATCCAATGCTTCGTTTTTAATATGAAGCATGTAGAGATACATATATCGTGAGTAATCATCTATGAAGGTGATTAAGTATTTCTGACCACATGATTCCATGTCTAGACTAGATATATCAGTATGTATGGTCTCTAATATGTCGGAACTCCTATTGACTCCTTTCCTTGACTTGGTGGTTTGCTTTTCCTTAATACAGTCCGCACAAGTTTCAAAATCAGTAAAATCTAAAATACTAAGTACCCCATCTTTCACTAATCTTTTAATTCTTTCAATGGAGATATGGCCTAATCTCCGGTGCCATAATGTAGATGAATCCTCTTTAACAACACATCTTTTAGTGTCAGCTTGGACATGCAATGAATTATAAGTGGAATAATTTTGTAAACAAAATGCGATAAAGACAATCAGACAAAATATCATTCCCAACACAATCTGATTTATTCATCATACTGAAAGATGTTTCTGAAAAATGAAAGGAATATCCAAAAGGTACTAATCTGGAAATGGAAATCCAATTTCGTGAGAAACTTGGTACATAAAAGGTCTTTCGCAATTTTAAAACATAACCACTACTTAAAATTTTACAACAAGTCCCTATAGCCTCTACATGTGAGCTCATCTTGTTTCCGGATAAGATGCTTTGCCCACTTCCCACTGGCTTCCTTGGGTTTTTTATACTTTTTCTTGTCAAGTCATTATTGAAATTTGAGGCGTTCTTTCTTTAGGTGTCCCTCCTGTTTGCAGAAGAAACACTTATTGTCTTTCTTAATATCAGCTTTCGGATGAATGTTAAGCTTCCCTCTCTGATTGGCTAGAGATTTTCCTTTTTTGTGCATTACCAGCATTGCACTTTCTCCTTGCTCCATTAACAGCCTTCCTTCCTCTCGTACACACATGGTCATTAATTCATTGAGTGTCCATTTGTCTTTATGTGTGTTATAAGAGATTTTGAAAGGCCCATACTGAAGTGAGAGAGTGTTAAGGATGAAGTGCACAAGGAAAGACTCCGACACTTCAACCTCGAGTTTCTTTAGTTAAGCCATGATATCCCTCATTTCCATTATGTGTTCACGCACACCTTTTACACAGATGAGCTTTAGAGATGTAAACTTCATAATTAGGGTGCTTGCTAGTGCCTTATCTGAAGTGACGAATTGCTCATCAACGGCCTTTAGCAACTCACGAAATTTTTCATGTTGCACGACTGAACCATGTATACCAGCACCAATTTAAGTTTTTATGTACATCACGCTGAGCCGATTGGATCAGTCCCATCGTTCATGAAGCTGAATTTGATTTGGAGTGCTGGTACTAGTGACTTCAGGTGGTCCATCTGTCCTAATAGCATAATCTATGTCCATACACCCTAATTGAAGAAGTACTCTCTCCTTCCAAACTTTATAATTATTTACCTTAAGTTCGGGAACTTCACAACCAATATCAGAGAAATTTGTAGGTAAAGCTGCATAATATAAATATTACATGCTTCTATTAAATTTGAGGCATAAATGAAATCATACTTTACCAATATAAATCATGCTTAAATAAATATAATGACATCAAAAATTGCGTGTGGGCTAAATCTTTAATTCAATAAGACTCATTATTCTTTATGATAGAGTTTATCAAACTATTTTTCTAAATTTATAATTCTTCAGGGTATATTATGATTATAGTTTGGTATTTTCTATCTTTAAACTTTATGATAAAACTGTCAAATTAATTATTCCTAACTCCGGTGGGTAAATTAAGAAGAATTAATACTGATATATTATCCTAATTAATTATATAAATATAATAAAATCTCTGTGGGGGTAAAGTCATTATATTTATAAAATCAATTACAATGAATGTCCATTATGTGATCCTTATTTACTTAATATATAATTTTATATATAATCAAAGATGTTGTGGCTATTCCTTGATCAATTAAAATTATATGGTTCACTAGACATTTTAGGCTCTACTTGATGCCTAATAACAATTATTTAGCAAAACAATAACAATAATTATTTCAACTTAATATAACAGATTTAATGACTAGCCATTATGAAACTCAATATGCTAAATAATTGCAACTATATTTGCATGTTAGATAATAACAGTAAGTGCTAAAGCATTTTTTTAATAAATAAATAAAAATTATAAAAATTAAAATTTTGTGGGGATCCAAATTTGAACACTCAACCTTACACTTAGAGAATGAGTACCCTAACCATTAGGCCACTGAGTGGGCTTGCAATGTATTGCAAAAGAAAGATACTTATTACCAAAAAACCAATAATTTTAAAACCCATCATCTTCAACCTCCAACCGGGTCTATTTTGACCCGTATGACTCGATTGCAGACCCGACGATTTTCAAACCTTCTGGCCACCAAAATTGATATTTCAAATCACGAAAATGTTAGAAATCCAATTACCCAATGATTTCTAATCTTATCAAAAGGTTCGAAAAATCAACTTTGGAATGAAAAACTAAATTCATGGGTTTCTATCAAAAATAGAACAATAATCAACAAGGTAGAGGTTTAACCTTGCTCTGATACCAAATGTTATAGTCTTACGTGCTTAAGGTCGATCCATCATGCGGAAAAACGATACAAGGATCGAAAACGAAATAAGCCCAAGAAATTGTACCTCCCACCATTGATGATTTGCATTCTTTGATTTCCACTACACATTGGTTCTTCCAAACTCCTAATCAGTAGCTTACGATGGTGTAATCTTTAGGGGTTTTGATGACTGAGTTTGGGGACCAAATCATGCTCATTTTATAGGCGAGCCTTCCATCAAGGCTCCGGTCAATGTTGTTGTCACTCTTGTGGATTAGTTGTGACTAATCCACTTCCCAATGGATTAATTGTGACTAATCCACTTCCTAATGGATTAGATATAGACTTTTCCTCATAAAGTTTTAAGTCTGACCACAAAAAGAGGAGGCTACTCTTGGGAATCTTGGGGAGAAGGTAAGAGTACAACCCCAAGAATCTAGGGAACTGATGGGGCATGTCTAACAGAAACTGCTTAAAAAGATATATACAAGACACACCTATACACGAGCGGCTTTTGCTCTTGCGTACTAAAGGTACAAAAAGAACACTTAACTAGCAAGAAACACCGACACAGTGACAATATGAGCTTTGCTTCATGATTATCCTAATGTACTATTAATCTCAAAGCCTGATTGTAACAGTAAGATGATCGTGTTCGTATAGATTCCATCCAACTACCATTTGATCTGACAACGTTTCCCTCCCCCCAGGCTCACCCCCCTCCTCTCTTTCTCCTTTCATTATAAGAGTTTAACGAGCGAAATAGGTACACTAATCTCATAAGGTTTAGCTTTCTCCATACCATATTACACAGACCTCGTAATTGAGGACACACATGGATCGGAGGGTGTCAAAATAGCTTTTCTCCAACTGCTGAGTATAGAATTTGAAATAAGCTTGACAAACTATTTTACTACTACTGGCCAAACCTGGACCATTAGCTAAAATAAGTAGACAAGCTAAGCTTGAAAAGGGCAATTCATTTGAGTTAAGGTCAAATAAATTCGACTATGGTATCAGAGAGCAGACACATTCCTGAGATGAAGATCACTGCAAGTCATAGGAGGTGATAAATTTCTTTCCACTTAAATCTAGCCACTTATAATACCATGATACTAGAAATAGAAGTGATAAAATTCAGTGAATATAAGGGACTTACGAGCACCAGATCCACTGCATGGGAAGCAAGGCTGGGTGTTCTCTCTCTTAGCCTGAAAATGATAGAATACATTAAATTAATGTTCATCATTAGAATAGAACACAGTATAAATTTTTGAATAATGGATGGTTCTTGAATGAGGGGAACAAGTGCATCTGGAAGCTAACATGCCCAAACAAAGAGTTGTCGTATATCAACATCTTCCATTACTAACTACTCTCAGAAGCCTAATTGTAGCCTGTAGGGTAGAATATCTTGTACTTACTATGATGAAGAATTACCAACCAAGAAAAATCTTCCCTTATAATTTGGGGTTCAAACATATCATAGTAATATGGGAAGCTATAAACCTTAGGATAACCTCGTAATTGATGATGTTAAGAACTTCGTAACTCAGAGAGAAATATTTCTCTACATCTATGTGCTAGTTGCTGTATATTTCGCTTGATAGGAACTCCCAATGTTCTACAGATGTCAAGAAAGAGCATTCAATATACTAGTATTATACACGTGCTGTGCACGTGGAGAAAATTTTTGGGGAAAAAATGAAAAAGGCAAAAAAAAAAAAAAATCTACCAGCACGTCCGTTGCACGGGTTGGTAGATGGACAAATTACACTAAGGCCTTCTCCCATTATAGTAGTAATTTACACGTGCGATGCACGTTTTAATAATTTTAAAAAATAAAAATAAACTCTGACGTAGGGAGGATTCGAACCGAAACCTTCTTTATATTAGTTATGTACGTGCGTTGCACATATTGGTAGAATGACAAAATGACAAATGATACCAAGGCCTTCTCCCATTATAATATTAGATATTAAACGTGCATTGCACGGGTTGGGATATGGACAAATTACACTAAGGCCTTCTCCCATTATAGTAGTAGAGATGGCATATTATTCTCATGCGTATCTCGTTATTGATAGGTGCATTCAAAAAGAAATGGAGTAGACCATCAAACCAAACATTTAATCAACTGGCAGATCGACTTTCTGTGGATTTACTTTTGACCAGATTATAAGTTCTACAATTATATGTTTAAAGGGATTAAGCGAAAATGTGTATAATGTATGAACGTACTCTTCCAATTCTACTTGACTCATTAGTCGCAATATTAACTGGCATACACTGAGGGCTTAAATAACTAAATAAGACAGTTGATAGTTTGCACATGCTAATAAATCCAGCAGTAGAGTAGGCTGTAGGGGGGATAACAGCACTAGGGGAGATACCAGTATTATCTGCTAATTACTAGCAACTAAACAAACACCAATCAAACTGCAGAAGGAAAGCAAATACACTTAAGAATAAAGACTGGGATTCTCAGAAAGAGAAACTCACAGCACTGTCTATCTGCGTCTCATAGAACACGGGAATCCCAATCCCCACCGCGACGCTTACAACACCAACAGTAATGGCTATGACCTGAACAAAATTCAACCACATTTCATTACCAACTAAATTAAAGAACATAGACCGAGTTGGAGAATAGCTAGAAATATTACAGTGTCCTGGTCGAGATCTACGGCTCTAACGCGGGGGTACAATGTGGCTGGGCGGTGGATTCTGGCGGTTTTGAGAGAGGGGGAAAGAAATTTGGGATGAGAAGAGGAGGAATGCAAGAAGGGAGAACAGAGGCCGGAAATAGAATGCGCCATTGGGGTTGAGATTGAAAGATGGGAGATGAGGGTTTAGGATTACTTTTCTTGTTTGAGAACGGAATTCTGACCACATGTTTCAGTTGTTTGAAGAGAGCAGAGAGAGGGAGTAACCACAAGTTTTAGTTGTTTGACGAGAGCAAGAGAGAGGGAGTAATCCACTTTGAGATATGGATGGTGACCGGACCGAAATTTTTTCCGTAATAGACCACTTTTTGAAAATATTTGTAACTATGGGCCCGTTTTGAAACTATTAGCACTTGGGGGTCACTTTGTGCCACGTCACCAGCGGCCGCTATTCTCATTAGCGACATCTTCATTTTAAAAGTAGCTAATGGAAATAGCGACCTATGTTTTTAAAAAAATTGAAATTATTAGCGCTCGTGGGCCACTTTGTGCCACGTCACCAGCGGCCGCTATTCTCATTAACGACATCTTCATTTTGAAAGTAGCTAATGGAAATAGCGACCTATGTTTTAAAAAAAATTGAATTTTTTGTTTGTTGTCACTATTTGATGCTGTTTATTTCTGGGAGACGTGTGGATGCACCAGGTGTGAGTTCGGGCTCAATTTATATTGAAGGAGAATGCCGCTCGTCTGCCGACCTTCGGTTGACCTTCTGGGACCTACGATGAGCTCGGAAAGATGTTGAAGGCTGGGCTCGGATCGGAAGGGTCGGATCCGAGGTCTTGTGTACCTGCAGACGGTCCTGAAACCCCGGGGTTTATCCCGGCGGCGGACCCTCCGACGCTCTGGTCAGTCTTTGTGAGAGAGTAGCAATAACTAGGTATATTTAAGTGGCAAAAGATTCATTACCTCAAAAGGTGGGTGTGGGTCTAGTATTTATAGAGAATCCCAACCGGGTTTGGCTCCACTTGGGGGCCGGGTCTGGATCCGAAAGCCCGTGGGCCTGACGTGGCAGAAGGCCCAGGGGGTTTAGGGCTGACGTGGCAATACCAGGAGTGGTATAGGGCTGACGTGGCGAAACCCTTGGCGGTATTTGGAGTTGACGTGGCTGATCGCGGGTCTCCTGTGCTTCGGGGGGGAATCGGAAGGCCTAGGCTGCGCCAGGTCATCCTTCTGCCCCGCCAGAGAGAGGGGACGGCCTGTGGGACTGTCCCGGATCGGACTACGAAGGCTACTGAGGCTCGTCGGTACGAGGAGGCGAGTACCGTGAGGGCAAACACATGGTTCGGCGCCGACCCTGAAGTGGTTCGGAGCCGAACTAGGTTGCTATCTTTATCTTTCAGAGTGTGAATTGTATCGGGCCCTGGTTGGGCCTCAGGCCATTTTTACCCTGTCACACAAGCCCCCCACTCCTGCAGGGGGTGCGGAAGCTAGCCGTGGAGGAGTGCTTATGGTGGTAGAAATGGGATGGCGAGTCACTGGGCCTTCCTGAGAGGGTTATCCTGATGGTTAGAGCGAGGGCGAGCCAAGGAGCCTTCCTGAGAGGACTACCCTGGTGCTAGACCTGACCTCGAGTCGGTCGAGGGATTACGGGCCAAGAAGGGGGGTGGCGAGCCGTTGGCCTTCCTGAGAAGACCACCCTGGTGCCAGACCTGACCTCGAGCTTGGCGAGGGATTACTGGAAGGCAAGGGCGATGGCGAGCTGTGAAGCCTTCCTGAGAAGACTACCCTGGTGCCAGACCCGACCTCGAGCCGGTCGAGGGATTATGGGCCAACAAGGGGGGTGGCGAGCCGTTGGCCTTCCTGAGAAGACCACCCTGGTGCCAGACCTGACCTCGAGCTTGGCGAGGGATTACTGGAAGGCAAGGGCGATGGCGAGCCGTGAAGCCTTCCTGAGAAGACTACCCTGGTGCTAGACCTCACCTCGAGTTGGTCGAGGGATTACGGGCCAACAAGGGGGGTGGCGAGCCGTTGGCCTTCCTGAGAAGACCACCCTGGTGCCAGACCTGACCTCGAGCTTGGCGAGGGATTACTGGAAGGCAAGGGCGATGGCGAGCCGTGAAGCCTTCCTGAGAAGACTACCCTGGTGCTAGACCTCACCTCGAGCTGGTCGAGGGATTACGGGCCAACAAGGGGGGTGGCGAGCCGTTGGCCTTCCTGAGAAGACCACCCTGGTGCCAGACCTGACCTCGAGCTTGGCGAGGGATTACTGGAAGGCAAGGGCGATGGCGAGCCGTGAAGCCTTCCTGAGAAGACTACCCTGGTGCTAGACCTGACCTCGAGCTGGTCGAGGGATTACGGGCCAACAAGGGGGGGTGGCGAGCGGTTGGCGCCCTAGAGTGATTGAGCGGGGATATCCCGCCATTCCTGTGGAGCATTGAAGGCTCTCCGAGAACGGTGTGATGGTCCAATTTCCTAGGGGCATTTAATGGCGCCGCTTAATAAATGTAGATGGCGCATGGTTTTCCGTTGATTGACCTTCCCCGCGCCCCAACGGTTAGTCCCTGGGGGAGGTTATAAATACCTCTCCCCTCCATCGCAGGTATGATCAAAACAGGGGTGGCCCATTGGCCCTCAGAGGTGTCTGCTTCGGCGGACGCCTGTCTTTTGCTAATATTTTCGACCCCAGCAGCGTCGGAGAGGTGGTTACTCTGTCGCCCGGATCTTCTCTTGGATCTGATGGACCTTGATACGGCAGCCAGATCTAGGGGAGATCAGGGCGAGAGGGGTAACGGCCGAGATCCGCGTTGGTGGAAGAGGAGCCTCGGATTGGTGGTGGTTTTGCCGTCTGGATCCCTTTTCGGGTCAGACTACCCTGTCATGGATGTTTGGCCCGGGAGAGATCCGGACGAAAGATGCACCAACCGTATTCCGGTCTTGGGGCTGAAGGGCCTCGGATGGGGGGACCACCTCCCATCGGGGGTCCGTCTTGATAGGGCTGCAGGCGATGGCGGTTTCTGTCCCACCCTCGAACTGTTCGGGGTTTCGGCTGCCGAAGCTGTAAGTCCCGGGCTGCTCGAGGGTGAGAGGGGAACTGGTCGAGCGCTGGAGCCCGGGGCGTCTGTCATATGACGGCGCCTTAAACCTTAAGTAAAAATGTTTTCTCCGTCGTGTATTCCATCCGAGCCGACCCCAGTGTTGGGCTGTCAGTCTGGCGTCTGATGACGTCCTCCGCATAGGTTTCGAGGACGCGGCGCAATTTTCCAGGCGGCAGTTGTGCGTCAATCAGTGAATAGTAATCGCGGAAGTCGAGGAGCCGTTCTTCCCTTATATAAGTATTCCCCCCTTTTCCCCTTTCGCCCACTTCAATCTCGCTGCTTTCTTCTTCAAAAAATCTCCCAACCCTTCAGCGATTGTTCTTGCAGTTTGTCGTACTCGGCTCGCCCTCCCGAAGCGGTCCCAGGTTAGTTTGGTAAGTTTGTTTTAGCTTTAGGCACAGATGGATAGGGCTCAGTCCGGTTCGTCGGCGTCGTCGTCCAGGGGGGAAGTAAAGCCTGACTCTCCGTTGACGTCATGGGAAGAGCCCGTGTTCGAGGAGGAGTCGGTGCCCGTTGTGGGCCCTACTGGCTTGGTTTCTTGGGAGGACTCAGTAGGTGAGGGGGAAGCGGTACACAAGACGAGGCTGTCGCGCTCCCGACGCCTCTTTGTGGTGGAGAGTAGTGGGTCGGAGGGAGCCGGCGACAGTTCGGACAGCATTCGCGTGCTGGAGTTGTCTTCCGATGAGGAGAGAGGCGAGGGTGATATAGCGAGGAGATCCAGCGTTCAGGGTCGAGGACCGTCGGAGCGAGTCAAGAAGGAGAAGAGGGCCCCAAGAAAACCGGGGTCGAGGACCGGCGGTTCGAACCAGGCGCCTGTTTTCCGTAATTTGATGACGGGTTCGCCCGTTCAGCCGAAGCATTTCCGTCAGTATCCCGACGACCTTTCTGACCGGGAGCTCTTCGGAGTGCAACCCTCTTCGCCGAGCCGGAGGAGGGTGATGATGGACGCGATCTCGACCGTTTTGGAGGACGGGGATTTAGAGGTTCTGCAGCTGGCGTATCATATAGGGCCTGGTTACGAACTGCTGATGCCGAGCTCTACTCTGCGCCCCACCGATCCCTTATCAGCTTGGTACTGCGTCTTCCCAGTGGACGCTTTCATCTCTGGCCTGAGGTTGCCAATCCACCCGTTCGTTAGGGACGTGTTGAACTGGGCCTCCTTGGCGCCCATGCAGTACGGGCCGAACTCTTGGAAGCAGATTATCTGCTTTGTGCTGATGTGCGAGGAACAGCAAGTACCCCTGCGGCTGAATGTGTTCCGCGCGATGTTGATGGTCGACTCGTCGGCCGAGGGTGTATACTATATCTCTCCCCGGAGTGGGGGGAAGGTCGTTCGCAACCACCCGGATTCCATCAAGGGATGGAAGGAGAAATATTTGGTGGTCCGGAGTGAAGAGCCATGGGACATTTCCACTCGATGGAACCACTCCAAGCCGAACTACCAACCGCCGAGGCAGGGGGATCTGTCGGCCGATGAATGGGGGTTTGTCGAGCGCCTCCGCCAGTCGCCTAGTATTGATTGGACGGAGGTGATGGAGACCAATTTGGCGAGCGCTGGACTGAGCCCAGCCGTTATGTGTATGTAGTTGTTTCTTTTCTCTTGGTCCTTTCTTGCTTTCTTGCTCATTGCTCTTAATGGTTTTTCCCGCAGGTATGGACGAGGCGTCGATCAAGGCAAAGAGGCTCACCATGAGGAAGGAGAAGGCTGAAAAGGAGGCGGCGAAGAGGCCGAGGGGGTCGTCCCTAATCATCTCGGAGGTCCAGCTCGAGCCGAGGGCCAAGAGGGGTCGCTCGGAGACGAGCAAGGGTGCGGCTGCTTCGAAGGGTCAGGGCCTAGTGGGGGCCCCTGTTCTTGACAAGGGGAAAGGTCCCTGGGTCGAGGCCGAGGAAGAGGATCCGGTGGTGGAGTTGTTGCGGCAGCGGTGGGCTCCGGACTGGTCGGTTCGGATGGGGGACCGCCTGACAGAGGAGGCCCAAGCCGTTGAAGTGGTGGAGAAGCTGGCGACCCCTCGCGATCGCAAGGCGATGGAGGGCGAGCCCGTGGAGGTGGCGTTCGCCCGCCTGGCGTAGGCCACTGTGCAGGTAAGTCTGTCGACCCTGTCCCTCTTTGTTGATTTTCGTGCGGAGGCCTGATCTTTATCTGCCGTTGGCTGTAGGCTTGCATACAGGGGGCCAACATAAAGAACCTGTACGAGGCGTCCCTGGCCCAAGAGCGAGCTCGGGCGGAAAAGAGCGAGCTGGAGATGAAGGAGATGCGGATCGAACTCGAGGGTTCGCATTAGAGGGAGCAGCAGCTGGAGCTCCAGCTCAAGGCCAAGGACGCGGAGTGGGAGAAGAAGATGGCCTCCCTGAAGACGAAGTTCACCAAGGAGGCGAAGGAGGTGCTGACTACGGGCCAGCTGACGGTGATCGCGGCCCAGGACAAAAGCTATGCGAAGGCCCTCAGCCACGTGAGGCACTTCTTCCCGGCCCTCGATTTGTCCAAGTTTGAGTATGATATGGAGATCGAGGGGACGTCGAAGACTCCAGGCGAAGAAGGGCCTGCCGTCGACCCACCGGCCGACGCACCCGTGGATCCGTCCGTCGACGCGGAGGTGGGTCAATGAGTTGTGTAATTTTTATCTTTCTTTTTCTCTCCCTCGATTGTATTTGCCTCCCGCGGACTGGCCACCGCATTTTTTGTAAGAAGCACCTGGATTTATAGTGGCAAGAAAAGTTTTTTTGACCGGCCGGTTGTTTTGACCTCGGACATTTCTGAATCTTCTTGAGAATGTGTGTTGAGCTGGCTGGTTATCTTGTAGGTCACGGCTCTCCTCCCTGAGGTGGACTCCCGTAGTTCCTATGTGGCGTGGCTCCGGAGTAAGGTTAAGGTCCTGGAGGCCGCGCTGGCTCGTCATCGAAGGGGGGCTCGGGACACTGATACTGCTTGTAACTTTTATCGGAATAAGTCCGCAGTCTTAAGTGTGGAGGCGCGCCGATTGAGAAGGGCGATGTGGGATCGGGAGCTCGGCGGTGCGGACCTTAGACAGGCCGGGCTTAGTACCTTGGTGCCGAGGCCCTCTCCTGGGGGGTTACCTCGCGACGTCTTTGTGGAGAAGGAAATGGAGATGCCTCGGTACAAGGCGGTGTTGGGTGCCTCGTTCTCTTCCTCCGCGGGTCGACAGGCGGAGGGGGTTCCCTCTGCGCTGCTGCTGTTGCAGCGGACGCGACCGGATGACGCCCAGAGTTCTGTGGCTGGAGTGTCGATTGTGGCTGAGGCTAAGGAATGCCACAACGAGGAGAGGGGCCCCTAGTTGCTTGGTCGGAGTACTCTTCGTCCCTCGTTGGGCCCGAGGGGCCCTGATCTTCCTGATTTGAGATGAGTGGAGCGGTCTTGTAACGGTCTTTGTTTTTCTTTCGTTTTATTTTTTTCTCTTTGGAACGAAAATAAAGGGGTATGAACAAAGAATCCTTTTCCTTCCTCGCTTCGGCCAGTAGTGTAGCGCGCAATGTCGGAGGCAAGGTCCGGCTCCACCGCTCCTCGAGGGATCGAAGTGGGGCCTTAGGAAGGACCCTCGGTCCGGACTCGCACTGAGACTATCGAGACATTTGGGTTTGGACAAAAAGGGGTATTTTTAGTATAAGGTAGGGAGGGCCGCTAAGGCAGCCCTTTACACACGAGGGTTTACACAAAAACAGAGTTACATTTAGCCGGGCCATAATTTATGCTCGTTCGGCGTCGAGGGGGAACACACCTCCCCCGACGGTGGTCATGTAGCATGATCGCGCTGCTTCTTGGCTGCCTCGGACGATGCCGACTCCTTGCGGGGTGGGGAACTTGAGCTTCAGATGATAAGCCGAAGGCACCTCTTGTCGGGAGCATAGTCCAGGCCGGCCGAGTATGGCGTTGTAAGCCGCCTTGACGTTGACCACCATGAAGTCCATGGATTCGGTCCTCTTGACAGGAGTCGACCCGGCGGTAACGTCGAGGGTAACAATCCCTTCTATCACGACAGGGACGCCGGAGAACCCGTGCAAGGTGTACCTGGCCGGCTTGAGTTTGCTTCTGGGTAACCTGAGATTTTCGAAGGCTTCGAGGAAAAGAATATTCACCGAGCTACCGTTGTCGACGAGGATCCTGCGGACTTCACAATTAGCCATGTGGAGGTTAATGACGAGGGCATCGCAGTGGGGCAAGCGAACACCTTCAAGGTCTTCCCCTGAGAAGGAGACCGGCCTTGACTGCAGTTTGGGCGAGGGGTTGTCTCTGACAGCGTTCACCTCTCGGATGAAGGCTTTTCTGGAAGTATTTGATTCACCTCCCATCGGCCCTCCGTGGACACAGTGCAAGATGAAAGGGATATCTGCGGCTCCCTCGGAATCGGGGTCCCGACCCTGAGTCTGGTTTGGAGGAGGGTTCGGAGGCGATTGCCTCCGGTTCCTAGCGTCTCGCCGATCCCGTGGGCCTTCTCGGGTAAACTCTCGGAGGTACCCTCTGGAAATGAGTTCTTCAATTTCGTCTTTCAGGGCTCGGCATTGGTCGGTTTCGTGCCCGTGATCTCTGTGGAATCGGCAGTAAAAGCGCTGATCTCGATTCTTGTTGTTATTAGATCGGGGGGGTAGTCGGACAATGCCCTTGTCTTCGATTTCCAAGAGGATGGCGGATATGTTATGCGTCAGGGGAGTGTACCTCTCGAAGCGGGGGACTGGCGGGACCTTCTTCATGGCCCCCGGGTCCCTTGGAGCTTTCTTTGGTGGTTCGACTTCCTCGGTCTTCCGCTTTCCCTTCCCGGTGGCATCCCTGGCATCTTCGGGATCAAGGGCCTCTTCTGCCCTAATGTATTTCTCGACCCTATTAAGGAGGTCGGGAAAGTCGACGGGGGGTCTCTTTGCCAGAGAAGCCTTCAGCTGTCCGTGGCAGACATTGTGTCGGAATGCCGCTGAAGCGACGCCTGGGTCGAGGGAGGAGACCGACCTTGCCTCAGCGGTAAATCTCCGGACGAACACTCTGAGTGATTCCCCCTCTATCTGCTTGAGCCCAAGTAATGAGGCGCTGGTCCTTTCGGCCTTCCGGCTAGTGACAAAATGGGCAAGAAAATTGCCCTCGAGTTGGTCGAAGGAGTAAATGGAGCCAGGGGCGAGCTTCGAGAACCACTCGCGAGCTGGACCCCGAAGGGTGGCAGGGAAGGCTCGGCAGAGCAGGGGATCCGAGGCGCTGTGAATCATCTTGAGGGTTTTGAAACCCTCCATGTGATCAGCAGGATCTCCCTCGCCATCGTAGGTCTCGAATTGAGGGGGTCGGAAATTCGGGGGTATTTCCGCTTGGAGGATGGGGGCGGAGAAGGGAGGACGGACAGGTCTGTACCCCTGAGCCGCTCTTTGGCCGCCGTCCCCTAAGTGATCGAGGCGATCCTCCATTTCTTGTAGGCGTCTTAGGAGTACGTCATCGTCCTCCGGCTGGATCGTTGAAGGGCGGGACGTGCTGGCTTCGGCGTCCGACCCTGTTTGGGAATGGAGGGTTTCTTCCCTGGGGGCCCATCGGAGGGCTCCCAGAATTTCTCTTCGAAAGTCTTGGAATTCCTTATGAGTGACGGGGGCTCCCTCGACCCGGTTTGGTCTGTCCGAGGGTTGTCTTCCGACTCGGCTGAGCGCGGGTCTTCGCACCTCGGGCGGGGGTCTCGGATGGTTCGGGACCGGGTTGGAAGCGGCCCTTCCCCTGCCGCGGGTAATCTTGCGGTTGAGGATTATTCCCCGGAGGTCGGGCTGGGCTGGCCGGCCGACGCTCCTTTGGGACTCCCGAGGGGGAGCCTTGTGTTTCGACGTGCGTGGCCTGGCTTTATCAGTGGGCGGGGGCGAGTCCCGTTGGTTGACGGAGGAAGCAGCCCCCTTGCCTTTGGAGGCCATGAGGGTTCGGCCGTCGATGGCCTTTGAGGGTCTGGATCGGATCGGCTTCTTGTAACACCCCGAATTTCAAATAAGGATAAATTCGAGATTTCACAGGATCTTTACTTCACTTCGTACAATTTTACAAGGAATTTAAAACTTTTCATTCACAATACATCAGAGTTCAATTACAACTTGGTTTTACACAGTGGAAGAATGAAATTTATAATAAAACATTTACAACATCTTTAAAATAAAACAGCATCAGCATATCCACTTTATAGCTCCATGAATGGTCCTTTACCTGCATGTCAATCTGTGGGCACGTCAGTCACTTACAACTGACGAAATGTTATACACGGCTATCCTCTCTATGCCGGGAATAGTATAACGATCTCATACTTTAACAAATCACAAAAAGATTGAATGAACATATAAAGTGTCAAAAGTGATTATTCTAAACATAAGTGTATGTCATGCCTTAATGCCTAATACACACATTTCTAAACTAGGATGACACTAATGCACACTTGTTCGGATTCTATGCATCCCATACTACATAGGTCCGAGGGCAAGCGCCTACGTTCTTCACAATACAGGGCTCGATCCCTCGCCATGAAAACTACCCGGTAGCAAAACAAAGTTCAGACTATTCCACGAATGTGAATCCCAGCCTTGGAGTCCACCGCCAGCTGTTATAACAGATTCCACATCGTACGAACCGTCCCGTATGTGACCCTCTAGCCCAGTATATATATATATATACATTGGAGACGGTAAACACAAAAATCCATCCGTCCGACTACTCAAGATCTTGGAGTCCACCGCCGACCCGTCCTCATAGTCCCGGATTAAAATATAATAATCCGTCTCCCACAGGGCAACCTCAGTCCACCAACTGGGTCTATAGTCTTGGAGTCCACCGCCGACTATATAGAGCACCCCACTTACGTTTCCTTAAGTTTACTACATCTTCACTTATGTGCCTAAATTTTCTTAAATTCAAGACATGAATAATTTCCATTCAAAGAATTAGTCTCACCTCCCACCGGACTTAATCAACAAATACGAGATAGCTCCACGGCCATATTTCCAAATCATTTCTCAAATCCTTTCTTTCAATAATGCCGGTACCGAGGTCGTACTAACTCTAAATCATAAACTTTCATGTACAAGAAACATGGGTATTCACACCCTTTCTTAATCATGTCTTAAACTTATATAATTTTCATCTTCTACTTATTCACAATGATTAATGTCTTGTATTAGCACTTATCCATAAAGCAATCATTTCTTAGTCTTTACACTATTCATAATCTAGTTATTCACTCATAGTCTTTATATGCAAAAAGGATTCCCTTTTTAAGAACACAATTTCATCACATGAAATTTTATAACCAATTCAAACTATCACAATATCTCAATTCCCTTTAAAATATTTCTTAAACAAAATCAAAGTATAATTCTCTTAAAAAAATCACTTCACAAAAATAATACTTTGTTTTTGTTCACTACAAAGTTTCACACTCACAATTTCATCTCTCTTTATATCTCAAAATATACAAGAAAACAATCTTAATATTTCCCATTTCATTTTCCTCAAAATATGCAATAAAGTTATGATTAACTTTAATATTTATTACTTCATTTTATATGAAGAAAGTATGAGTTTTAATCAAAAGCCCCCTTTTTAAAGTCTCATTTTTACTTTCTTAAAATAGACAATAAAATTTCCATAACAATCTCTAATAGCTTCCATTTTATCTTATATTTATAATAGGAATTTATTCATACTAAAAAAAAACATCTTATTCTATTAAAACCAAATCAAAAAAATAAAAGATGGCTATCAAGATTTGAACCCAAGATCTCTTATAAAAGGTGCTCATTGACTAACCAGTAAGTCCTAGTGTGCTTTTTGTTTATAAGTTGTATTCATATACTTTTGTTCACAATTTTCTGAAATTGTTTCTTTTTAATAAAATTTGTTTACCCAATAATTCAATCCTTTAGGATATTGGAATAAACTTCTCTTTGGACTAAAAGGAAATCTTAAATAGTAATCAACAAGTCCAAACTTATTTTTAGCATATATCTCATTTTAAAAAAAAAAGATTTTCTTTCTTTACAAAATTTACACTTCTTTTCAAACTCGAAAATTAAAATCATGATTTTCTAAAAAAAACTAGTTTATGCCCAACATCTTACAAATAAAAATTTGTGTTAAGAATCAAACATATTTTTTAATCGATTATGGGTGTCTCAAAGAAATTCCTTTCATACAAAAATTGTATTTTTGACATATGTCAACATACTTCATAAAAAGAATTTATTTCCTTCTCTTTTCCTTTTCATCATATCTCTAATCATATGTCGAAATATAGCATTCTTTGACAAATCACAAATTTGCAAACACTCTAATATGGTTCATAGAATTAATCCTTTAGTTGCACTCTTCTTTTCAACTAGCATGGCAACAATCAAAACAAGTTTATGGTATTCAATTAACTTTACAAAAAAATATTTTTGCAAAAGAATGTATTCCCAACATTTTTCATACAATCAATTATATCTTCATTCATGCATACTAATTCATGACAAAACAAATCAACATTTCTTTCTCATTACTAATTAACATAAGTTGGGTTTGTTTACTCAATAAAGCAATATTTCATTACATCCAATGCATAGGTTTGTCCTATTTTATCAAATCAAATTCTATATTACTCATTCATTTCTATTAACATGCACATTCAAAAAAAAAAAATTAGAAAGTAGGAGACATCCACCTTATTGAAGCTTGAAAAGAAAAGAGAACACCACTTCTAGCTCCAAAGATTCCTAGCTCCTAGTAAGGCTTCTCCTCCTAGCAATTTCTCCTTTCCAAGCAAGAGATCCTCCAAGCACAATAACTTTCTTACTCTCTTTCTTTTTCTTCCTTTCTTTCTTTTTCTTACACTTATTTTGATATTGATTTTGGTGCAAGAGAAATGTAAGAAATGGGACTCTATTTATAGGATTTTGGAAGGGTCTAAAGTGCAAAAATCTCACCCTAATAACTCTTCAAATTTATTTTACAACTCTCCACTTTCCTAACTCCTAAAACCTCCATCTCTTCATCTCCCCACTCTCCACTAACTCAACCTACCAACTCTTCTCCTCCCCTTGCCCAAAAAATGGTCCAAATACATTTGTGTATGCATGCACACATGCATAAACAAATATGAACACATTTCTATAACTCTAAATGTGTACTAATATGTGTAACTTGTCATGTATTAGTACATGTTTAACTAAAAATGTGATTTTAATAGTGGGCTTGCTACATGGGCTCATTACTAATTAATTTATTTAATTATCTAGTGGGCTTGCTACATGGGCTCATTACTAATTAATTTATTTAATTATCTAGTGGGCTCCTCTCCTAATGGGCTACATTTTAGTTTATAGGTCCATGGATCAAAAGAAAGGCTAAATAAAACTAATGCATGCTAAAAATAGTAAAATGAGAATAGCAAAATAAGAATAAAAATTTGCACGTGCACCATACGTGCAGAAAAAATTGAAAAATGCATTTTAATCAAAAATAAGGAGAAAATAAATTTTCATTTTATAAAATAGATTTAAATACATAAAAATAAATAATTTAAACCTATAGAAAATATTATACGTAGTGGTGGAAACATGTGCATCAAAACACTTAAAAAGCACGTAAATCCCAGGGATTGAAATATTATATTTTAGTTGACTCAAAATAGGGAAAAATCAATATTGAAAATAAATAAATAGCCGATAATCAAAATACGGGATGAAAACACGTTACAAAATACACGTGCATAACACACGAGGGCAAAATTGTAATTTCCAATTTTGCGGGGTGTTACACTTCTGGAGCAGCTGTTTCCCACAGACGGCGCCAACCTGATGCTGTTTATTTCTGGGAGACGTGTGGATGCACCAGGTGTGAGTTCGGACTCAATTTATATTGAAGGAGAATGCTGCTCGTCTGCCGACCTTCGGTTGACCTTCTGGGACCTACGATGAGCTCGGAAAGATGTTGAAGGCTGGGCTCGGATCGGAAGGGTCGGATCCGAGGTCTTGTGTACCTGCAGACGGTCCTGAAACACCGGGGTTTATCCCGGCAGCGGACCCTCCGACGCT
This sequence comes from Hemerocallis citrina, assembly GCA_017893485.1. Lineage (NCBI taxonomy): Eukaryota > Viridiplantae > Streptophyta > Magnoliopsida > Asparagales > Asphodelaceae > Hemerocallis > Hemerocallis citrina. The sequence goes on along the minus strand of CM030362.1, from coordinate 24,019,378 downwards.
CTAGTCAGTCTCTGTGAGAGAGTAGCAATAACTAGGTATATTTAAGTGGCAAAAGATTCATTACCTCAAAAGGTGGGTGTGGGTCTAGTATTTATAGAGAATTCCAACCGGGTTTGGCTCCACTTGGGGGTCGGGTCTGGATCCGAAAGCCCGTGGGCCTGACGTGGCAGAAGGCCCAGGGGGTTTAGGGCTGACGTGGCAATACCAGGAGTGGTATAGGGCTGACGTGGCGAAACCCTTGGCGGTATTTGGAGTTGACGTGGCTGATCGCGGGTCTCCTGTGCTTCGGGGGGGAATCGGAAGGCCTAGGCTGCGCCAGGTCATCCTTCTGCCCCGCCAGAGAGGGGGGACGGCCTGTGGGACTGTCCCGGATCGGACTCCGAGGGCTACTGAGGCTCGTCGGTACGAGGAGGCGAGTACCGTGAGGGCAAACACAAGGTTCGGCGCCGACCCTGAAGTGGTTCGGAGCCGAACTAGGTTGCTATCTTTATCTTTCAGAGTGTGAATTGTATCGGGCCCTGGTTGGGCCTCAGGCCATTTTTACCCTGTCACACTATTCATATTAGCGACCAAAGCATATATATATATATATATATATATATATATATATATATATATATATATATATATATATATATATATATATATATGAAATCACTAATGGGATTAACGACCTTAAATGAACCGTATTCTAACAGTTAACAAAATCTATAATAATCAATTTATTTTTGAAACTGAGGTTGTTATTCGGAATAATCTTAGTTGTACAAAGGTCGCTATTCGGAATAGATGTCTTAGTTGTACTAAGGTCGCTATTCGGAATAGAGATATTTATTGTACTAAGGTCGCTATTCTGAATACATGTCTTAGTTGTGTGACTATTTTGCAAAATTTACAAAGAATAAGGAGATTGAGTTTCCTACTGAGGTCGCTATTGTAATAACAACCGAAGTATACTAAGGTCCCTATAGCGACCTTAGTTTTTTTTTTTAATCCCAAAAGAGCAAAAGTTGTCTAGAAATCGCTAAGTGTCTCAATACATTCATTTGAGGTTGCTAATCTCATTAGCAACCACATATATATTAAGGTCTCTAGTGGGAACAATGACAACAAACAAGAAATTCTAAATATTTTAAAATATAGGTCGTTATTCCCATTAGCCATTTTCAAAATGAAGATGTCGCTAATAAGAATAACGGCCGCTGCTGACGTGACACAAAGTAACCTACAAGCGCTAACAGTTTTGAAACTGACCCATATTCACAAATATTTTCAAAAAGTGGCTTATTACGGCAAAAAATTCGGCCAGACTTGGGGTTGAGGGAACTGGTGCAGAAAGCATATTGACTTGATTATATCCAAAATAACCCACTTTTTGAAAGTATTTACCAAATGGACCCACATTCAAAAGTAATTACCAAACTGATCTACTTGCTATCTCAGATAGCGAGCTTGGTGAAAACACCATCGCTAACTGAGATAGCGAGTGTAGGCTTACTTATTTGGAGAACAAAGTCGAAGGAAAGAACTCAGGCTCGCTGTATCAGTCAACGAGTGTAGTTGTGTTTAGTCAGCGAGTGTCGTTTTTTTTTTCTTTTTTAAGCAGGACTCGTTGTCGCTCACCTCTTCACTTCTCTCTCTCCACTACCACTTCCAACCCCGAAACTCAAAACCCTAACTCCCAAATTTGACCTCTCACCCCAAAAAAACCCTCCACAATCTCTTTGGTCCACTTCATTCCTCACAACCCTCTCTCCTCCCACTCCTAAAACCATAAACCCATCATCTAAGATCCCCAATTTTATTGAATTCAGAAAAGTGTAAAGAGGATTGCAGCAGAAGCAAGTTTAGTTATCTCATCCTCATTCTCTACATCCTAAACAATCAATCTATCATACGGTATGTCTCCATACGTTTTTATTTATTTATTATTTTCAATTAATTTTGATAATGGGTTTATTAGAAATGTTGATAACTAGTGTTGTTTGAATTGGAATTTTCGGATTGGTGTAGTCGGAATTGGGTTGTCGAAGTGTGATTTGTGGGATGATATAACTTGTTCATTAAATTAGTTTGGAATGTACATTGTTCATTGAATTAGCTTGTTCATTGATAAAAACCGTTGTCAGAACAATGGGTTGTTGGATTGGGTTTGTGGGTCTAATTATAGACATTTTTCCATAGACAAACTAGTCTCTGAAAAATTCCAACTTTCACAGTCGCTACCTCAGATAGCGGGTCTAGTCAAAGACACTCGCTATCTGAGATAGCAAGTCTAGTTTTAGACACTAGTATCATGCACGTGCGATGCACGTGGAGGAAGAAGGAAAAAGACAAAAAAAAGGAAAATAATTTCCAAACTGATCCACGGTCGTAAATATTTACCAAACTGGTCCACTTTCGCACGTGCATGCGGAGGAAGAAGGAAAAAGACAAAAAAAAGGAAAATAATTTCCAAACTGATCCACTGCCGAAACTATTTACCAAACTGGTCCACTTTCGAAAATATTTACCAAAATAAGTCATTTGGCTTCAAAATGACAAAAAAAAATAAAAAAAATAATGACAAATACCACTAAGGCCTTCTCCCATTATAATAGTAGAGATTTTTTCCAGAGACTAGTTATAGACATTTTTTCCAGAGACAAACTAGTATCTGGAAAATTCCAACTTTCACAGTCGTTTTCTCAGATAGCAATTGTCTTTGTACTAGAGTCGCTACCACAGATAACGATTGCGTGATTTGGATTTTTCCAGAGACTAGTTTGTCTATGAAAAAGTGTTTGTAATTAGACTCACTATCTCACATAGCGAGTATCTTTGAATTAGACTCGATCGCTGTAACACCCCGAATTCTATTTACATGTAATTCGTAGCACAACAGGATCTTTTTACTTCATTTCGTACAATTTTACAAGAAAATTAAAAGATTTTATTTACACAACAATGTTTAATACAGAGTACACAGCGGAAAGAATACAACATGAAATACACAACTCTAATATCAACAACTTTAATCATGAAAATAATCTTTAGCATAAATTCATCTTCATTCCCTTTTGCTAATCCAAGTCTTGCACGGGAAAAACTGCGGGTACGTCAGTTGCTTACAACCGACGCAATATTATAAAACAGCGATTCTCACTATGCCGTAATATAACGATTCTCTTACTTTGGCAACCACAAACTTGAATGCATAATAAAGTGTAAAAAAATGACTATCGTAAACATGTCAATGTATGATATGACTTAATGCCTAATGCAGATGTTATACTACAATGACACTAATGCATACTTATTCGGATTCTATGCATCACATTCTACATAGTTCCGAGGGCAAGCCTTATCGTACTCCTAAATATAGGGTTCAATCCCCTACTATGAAATACTACTACGGTGACTAATATATGTTTCAGATATTCTGTGAGTATCTAGTATCACCCCGATAATTCTTGAGTATCGCATTCCCACTTCAAATGATTTTGGACACACTACCTCACAACCAGTATTTCTGGAGGCAAATACCCGCACCACGAGCGATGACACCGGTAATTACCATCGTGAGTGATTTACAACCATCACTCCTCACACCCTGATAATTTTAGAGAGGAAACCCACACTGCGCTGTCATCGGTACCTCATCAAACAAACACCCCACGAGCGTCGCCTTGATCCCGATAATTCTGAAGAAACATGTAGCGCCCCGAATTTTCAATATGATATCTCAGAAATGTGTGGCACAATTCCCAGCACCAACTTCAATTATGATAGTAAACATCGCCAAAAATACAAATTTTTTTTCAACCTTTATTACATTAGTTCATTACAAAACACAATGGAAAGATAAACACCTTGAATTACAATCTTTTTTTACAACACATCTTTTACAATTTTACATAAGCCATAACATCATTCTATCTCAAGCATCCAAATCCAAAGCTATAAACAACTATCTACAAAACATGAGGCTAGAGATAACCCTAACACCTAAAACTATAGGGATCAGCCATAACGGTGTGAGTGACATAAAAATAAATAAATGCAACATAAATAAACATGAAACATAATATCATAAACAATATGTATCAATAGAAATAGTAAATGAAATTAGGAACAACAATAAATAAAACATGAAAACATCAAGTGAAGCTAGACTAAGTGTTAAGTGTAGAAAAAACAGGAATATTACGCATAAAACCAAGTTAAGAAAACATCAATGCTATATACTGACTCTTTAATGCATACTTGTCGGATTCTATGCATCCCATTCCGCATAGGTCTGGTGCAAGCCCTCAACGTTCTCCACTTGATAGAGTTTAATCCCCCGCTTATGCAACTAATCCTACTACGATGACTACTACGAGATATAGATAAACTGTGAGTATTAGCCCATGCCCCGATAATTCCGGAGGTCAATCTCTATCCACAGATAATTCTGGAGACTATTTCCTCACACCTGGGAATCTTCGAGAATACCCTACACCGCAAGCTATGGCGCCTCATCACACGAATACCACATGAGCATCGCCTCGACCCCAATAATTCTGGAGATCAATCCCACACCTCAGGTAATTCCAGAGACTATTTCACTCACACCTCGATAATTCCGGGGATTATCTCACACCGCAAGCCATACTGAGGTCCTTAACCCATATTCTCATTTCATCATATCACCATCTAGTATCCGTCCTTATTTATTTAAGTTAATTAATTAATTACGAATCTCCTAGAGTTGGTGTACCCTACTGGACTTAACTCAACTGATCAACAACAAGCCTCAACTGGCCAAACCACAAACTCTCAATTGCCGGTATACTAGAGTCCCACACACCCTATCGTTTAAAAGATCATTAGAAAAGTTCAAGAAAACGTCAGTCAGAGCACTGACAGTCGACTTCATACTGTAGTCGGTCGACTGTCCTGCGTAAAAATCCAAAACCTCGAGAAACATTAATCAGAGCAGTGACAGTCAACTGTATAAAGTGGTCTGTCGGCTGGCCCGCATGAAAATCCAAGACTTCAAAAAACCTAAATCAGAGCAGTGACAGTCGACTGTATCAAATGGTCAGTCGACTGTCCCGCATGAAAATCCAAGACTTCAGTAAACATAAATCAGAGCAGTGGCAGTCGACTGTATAAAGTGGTCAGTCGACTGCCCCGCATGAAAATCCAAAACTTTAAGAAAACACTGCAGCCAGGATCGCGATGGTCAACTGTCGAAATTAACCGGTCGACTGTCGTGCATGCAGTCTGCAGTTGAGTTTGTGCATGTTTTAACCGATACGGTGTTTTACTTTATAAAAACAAAATCTGAAAAAGGTACGTTCCTGAGATGATTAAACATGACTTGTAGAGTATATAGGTGTCACACCCCGCTTCCCAAAAAGAATACGGATACGCGACTCAACCCAGCGAATGATTTGCATCATCCATAAGTTCAGAAATCTTTACAACATCTCACAAAATAATCAGAGTCGGAAGCAAAAGAGTAAACCACACATGCATAATTGAATTAATAAACCAACAGAATTTACTTGAAACAAAATGTATTAATCTCAAATAAATCATATTTGGATAAGACAAAATCCTGGGTCACATCGCCTAAAATACAAAGTAATTATCCAAGTACTCAAAATACATTATTCAAAGCAACAATAATAGCAATACTAATAAGCAAAAAATCCAGCACTAATATCTCATTTCGCCAATGCCGTCGGGCAGCTGACCATCCTGATCCGCAATTAATAATTGTAAGAGAAGGAAAGAGAAAATAAGTACCTGTCAATGCAAGTTACGGGCCACTTATAATGTAGGATACAAGTACATGGAAAAGGTGAACAAATAGCATGGAATAATGCATCAACAGTAATAACTAGCATGAATCAGTAAAACAAAGTCAACTATCATGGTATACTAACAGTACAAATGAATGTGTCCAGTATAGTGTCATATGGCAACTAACAGTGTTCAGTAACAGTAAGCTCAGTATATCAGTGTAACAGTATAACAGTATCAGTCTAACAATATCAGTCTTATGTTCTTACAGTCTTGTGTGTATTACTAGCTAGGTAGCACTTCATGCGCTCCAAAATATAACACATGGCTGCTACAACAAACAGTTTCACTTTTAGATTTCATATTGGACCATACTGGGGCAATGTACCCAGGTATTAGTAACAGTAGCAGTAGCAGTAAAAGTAACAGTAAAAGTAACAGTAATAGTATGGAACACTAGTTCCATTCCAAGTACATATTTCCATATTTTCTACTATCAGATCTTCCCTTAAGAAATCCCGGCTTGATCACTTTTATTATGGTTATCAACAGACATGGTAGTGCATGAAATAGTGTCAAACTAACATGATACAATCAGTATTAGGTTCAAGAAAACAAATAAACATGTATAAGTGATATACGGTAACATAAACGAGCAAAACAGTGTATGTTCATATTCATGACAGCATAACAGTAAAGTACTAAAACAGTGATTCCTGTTACTACAGAATTCCAAATCTGAATCCACCGAAGAATCTGGAAAATAAACTTCCACACAAATTCATAGATTATATATAAGTCATATAGTATTTCACAAAATCATAACTCAAAACTGATTTGAATTCAGAAAATACGTTCAGCCAGAAATCAGTAAATCGAATTTATAGTCAGGAAAACGGCATCAAAACACATCAAATAAATCCAGAAAAAATCTGGAGTATTTCCCTATATGTCTAGTATTAGAATATAAAGTTTCATAATATTACAGTAAAATTAGTTCAGCCAACAAAATTCAGAAAATATCAAGAAACGATAGTTTGGCAAATCTGAAATTCCCAACACTGCTATATGAAAACTGTAATATCTCGCAACCCGTGAAATGAAATCCAAATCCGCCAAAGGGAGATGAAAATAGACAAAATAAGCTAACTTTCATATTTCATAAATAATTTCCATACAGTAAAAGGAAATAGGGTGAAAATACGATTCTTTACAGAGCAGCGAGCAAAATACAGCAAGTATAGCTTTCATAGACAAACATGAAATGGCGTATAAAACTCATCAATAAAATCCTGGGTAATCCCTAGATAGGTATAAAAATACTGTGCAAAGATTCAGATCAAAATAATATATTTAATACTAGTATCAAAATAGTTTAATCATCAAAATCATCAAGAACGAAATCTGGAAATAGAATACACATCTGTAGTAAAATAGCCATAACTCACTCATACGAGAACGAAATCGATCAAGGTCAAAGAGTTTGGAAAGAAGATAAATTTCTCTACAATTTATGTCTAATACAAAAATTAAGAATTCTGATCTTAATAAGGTCTAAAATACAAATCAAAACTAATCATCGACAATTACATATTTTTCTCTTGAAAACAAAACCAACGTAAACCACACGAAACTTGTTCCAATCACAATCAAACATAGTATAGAGTCTACTAAGTGTCCAAACAATCATGAAATATAGTATATAACATATTCACAACCATCATATCACATGGATCTCATCAAACATATAATTTCACCTAATTATCTCACATATATGAATAGATCAAGAACGGTCAAACCTAGTTGTTTTCATGTCGATTTTGTGTCGTGCGGTAACTATGGTCAAATAGCACAATAGAGACAAAACCCATCAAAGATAACACACACACGAGTTGTCTCTAGAATCCAACTACACTATAAGCGGTATTTTTGACTTGTATCATGCAAAGGAATTGGAGTACAAGTTACTTACCTTAACCGAAAACGAAAATGAAGAACACCAAGAATAACGGGAACGGATCCCCGCAACGAACAAATTCACAAACGGAAATCCACGAACCAATCAACCCACGTGCAACCTACGTGCATGTGCAACCACCAAGAGGAAGAGAGAGATTAGACGGCGGGGGTAGCGGCGGCTGCTGCTGCTCTTGGTGCTGCTGTCGACGCGCCGGAGGACGGCCGGAGGGAGAGAGAGATGAATATGGATGGATGGAGAGGTTGCTCGGTGTATGGGGTTGCGGCTAGGGTGTATGCGATCGGGATTGGGGAAGGTGCAGGCCCAAGGGCATTCGGGAGGAGGTGGTTGGCTGGGGGTTTGGGGTGTCGGCGCGCACAGGAAAGAGAGAGAGGGAGGCCGGGATAAGAGAGTTAGGGTTAGGGTTTAGGAGAGAGGGTAAGAGAGATATATATATGGGAGTTTTAGGGTTTATAATAGGAGATGGGTAATTGGGTTAATGCGTTGTGGATAGTTTAGGAGTAGAAATCGGATTAGTTCAATATAAGTTGATTAGGGTCAATTTCGTATAGGATTCAAAATAGGATTGTAGGTTAGTTTGGCTTTGGTGATCAATTAGGGATAAAAAGCAATAAGATTAGGACTAAGGTAACCAACCAAACACCATGAACGCCCAAGAGCAAATTAAAGAGAACAAGAATTCAGTGAAGAGAAAAAAAACAACAATCAATGGAGAACGAAACCAAAGACGAACAAATCAACACAAAGAGCTCAAAATGAAACAAAAATGAATATATATTAAAAAAACTCCAATATACGGTCCAAGAAAAATACAAGAGAGTATAAATACTCAAGAAAGAGAAAAATACACAAAAAATACGAAAAACAAAAAACAGGGGTTGCAATAGGAGTACATGAAAACGAATCAAAACCTCTTCGAATTAATAAAATAGCAAATTGATGAATTCCTTCGAAATATGTGCATAGATCAGAATAGGGTATATAAGAACCAGTTATGTGCCAAAATAACTTTGTAAATAGGGGATACATTGTTCAAACTATCTCAGTGCTAAAATAATCAAGATTAAATCAAATCTCTATAAATCTTACAAAAAATTCAATTCCTTAAAAAACAATGAAAAGGAGCGTATGCATATATATGTATGTGGTATATCTAAATCATCAAGAAACCATTGTAATTACGCAATATAAAATTCTAATTCATTTCAGTAATTGAAAACAACTCAAATCCAATTGAAAACTTCACATAATCACAAAACCAAACTTCGGGTCGTAATGTATCAGTTCCGAAACCAAACCTTTTTTCTTAAAACTTCAAAACTTGATCTTTTAATTCATTAGCCTTTCTTATAATTCGTTCAACTCATATACCATCATTCACAACAGTTAACCCATGAATATATGTGACTGTAACATGTTATAGTCAAATTTGCATTCATCCAAACTCATCAACAATGTATTCATACATTTTGATCCATTTGTGCATAACATTCATCATACTCAATCAAATCAGCAATAATCTGAAAGAAATAACCTACTCATGATTTTTATTAGGTTCTCAAACAATCTCAAATCATCCATGCGTAATCACAATCATAAATAACAAGGTTTTCATAAAATATCCAATTTTTAACTCATCTACTCATCAAATCCATTATATCTTTATACGATCTTTAACATGCTTTCTAAATAGATAAAACATCACATACAACATTCAAAGAACAATACAAAAGCAAACATATATCACTTACCTCTTTGATGAATCAACCGAAGGAAAATAAAGAATAAAAAAAAGTCATCCCTCGCAAGAAGAACCAAAAATCCTCGCTTGAAAACTCCAAGAAATAAGAATAAGAAATCTCATTGTGTTGTGTAACAAAAAGACGGCTGCACCTCACACTAATATAGGCCGGGAATAAGGGGATCTAGGGTTTTTAAGTAGTTTTGCAAAATGCCTCTTTTGAAATATACATTTACATACATAAATCTCTATACTTGGAAATTGAATAAAACCAACTTAATTGAGTCTTAAAAACAAAAACAACTAGCCTACAACCAGCCAGTACTATTTCAAAACCCAAAAAACAAATTTGCATTTTCACCCCTCTAAATAGCAATTTTGCAAATAGACCCTCCTTTACCAAAACTTGCAAAATAAACCAAATTTATTAAAATAAAAAAGTAAACTCTTTACCTCTGAGTTGACTAGGCATCATGCCAAGCCCAAAAATCTGAAAATCTGAAATTTTCACTCCAAGTGGTAATTTTGCACAAAAGTCCCTCTTTTTTGTAATATTTGCAAATAGGTCCAATAATAATCAGAAAATTTCAGAAAATTCTCAAATAATATCTAATAATAAATAATGAGTTTCCCTAAAATAGATTTTGACTTTGAACTCCTCAAGAAGATATTTTCACGTGTTTTGCACGTGTAAAAAGATAAATTTTCAGAAAATGTTTATAAAAAAATCATTTTAATTCATTTATTAATCTTAAAAGCATTATTTTAAAAATCTGGGGTGTTACAGAATATCTCTCATCGCGAGCCGCAACTCAGATAATTTTGAAGATAACCTCCCACCGCGCTATCAAGGCCCTCATACTCATGTTTGCCCATACTTCATCACATCTCACCTTAGTGTCTGTCCTTAAGTTTCAATTTTAAATCACCACAATCCAGAGCTAGCTCACCCTACCGGACTTAAATCAACACGAGAGAAAGTTAACCCAAACTGGCTACTTCTCAAGAGATACTTAACCCACACTGGTTAGTTTCTCAAATGTTCATTATTCACAATGTGGGTTACTAGGGTCTCGCCTAACATCTAGATTAACATCTTTCATGTTGAACAACTTGGGGTACTCATACCCTTATAATTCATATTCTCAATTTCATTTATTCATATTTCATTCAAATCCTTCATTCATTCTTATTTATTCATCATGGAGTAAAATCTCAAACTAGTCATTTTTACAGTTCACAAACTTTCTTCATATTCATCCAAACTTAAAAAAAGTTTGCAATATAGAGTTAATCAAAACTCAATCTTCTTGAAATTCATCATTAGAAATTCATTATTTAATCTCCTCCTTTTACATTTGATTTTTTAAAACCAGTTCTTAAAATCTTTATTCATATATATATATATTTCTCTTGAGTACAACTCTCTCTAATACATGAATATGAACTTTATTTTTCCCAAAATATAACTTAAAACAGTGAGAAAATATTCTCAATTTTTATCTTAATATTATAAAATATTTATATGATATTTTTTGAATTTTTAAAACTCAAGAAGACTAAAAAAAATACAAAAAATGCACTTTCTTTGCACAGTAGGGCTCGAACCCAGACCCAGGGACACCCCCAGTGCCAACGTGGTGACACCAGGCACAGGCATGCCCCCGCTAGCCACTCAAGCCAAGCATCACTTCTAATATAATGTGTTAAATTCTTTATATTTTCATGCTCTATTTTAATCTCGATTTTCAAACTTTCAACAATTTTTGATTTCTAATCGTTTCTCCAAAATAATATTATCAAAATACATTTCCGAAATCCCATAATTATTTCTTTACTGATTTCAATCATATTAGTAAAAAACTAATCACAAGTCAATAATTATCTTGAAATCTAGTATTCATATTTTGCAATTAGAAGAAATTTCACTATTATCATGAAGGTGTATATTCTTTATTATAGCAAATATCATCCTCATTGATTTTTATAATTTATCTTAATATCTTCACAATTTCTTGCACACAAATTACAAGTTTGTTTATACATATGCACAAATCAAATGATCTAATCATGACATGATATTTGTATATAACCATTTCTGTAACCCCCATATCCGATAATAAGTATTTTTCGTGTATTTTTGATAATTTGATTTTTTTTAAATTCATTTTGTGCTAAATTCTGTTCGGGTCTTTTATTAAAGTATTTTCTAATAAAAAAATTCTATTCATTTCGAATAACGGGGTATTTTGATCATATTTTCTATATCTTATTGATCGACTATTTATATTTGAGCATAAATCAAATATATTATTATTATTGGGTTATTTTAATGGGTTCGTCAAACACGAATACAATTTTGTTATCTAATTTTATTATGACTATTAATTGTTATTTCTGATTATTTAATTTATCTTTCATTTACCGAATTATTTCATTTTCGTATTTGATTTGATTTTTACTGGCGAATTCCAATTTATTTTCCAACCCAATTTATATTTTAATTCATTTGTATTATTTATTTATTTATTTGGATTTAAATTTTCGTTCATAGAATTTCTGTTTTTCTTGATTGAGCTTTTCTTTTTGAACCTATTATCTTTTATTTTACTGTGGTTATTTTTATTTGAACCTGATTTAGATCTATCTCTTATTGAACCTTAAACCCCAATTTGATTTGTTCTTGACCCAAATCCGCTATTATTGAACCCTAAATCACTAATCCAGTACCCTAATTGTACCCTATAAATACAACTCTACTGCAAATCCTAAAATTGCACATTATTGAAACCTTAGCCATTTATTCTTTCTCCTCTCTCCTCTTTCTCTCACCTCTGTGTTTCTCTCTCCCCGTCTGCAGCAAACTCCTGCCCCTCTACTGTAGCATCATCTTCCCCACTATCCCATCTCCTCCCGACGCTGCCCCGACCTTCGGCGACGCCCCTCGCCATCCGCACCACCCTCGGCAACGCCAGCACACCCCTAACCCCCCTGTCTTCCCTGTTCTCGCTCATCCCACAAAGAAACACCCCTTGTTGCAGTGCCGCCGCCGCTGCACCCTAGTCCGCCGCCTACCCCACGGTCGCACCTCGTCGATGTCGTCGATGTCCCGCCGCCGTCGAGTGGCCAGACCCGCTAGCCCATTGACGTTGCTGACCTTGGTGCTGCTATCCCTTTTACTGTGTTGCTGCTTTGTCTCTCTATTGCACGTATATTACATGTGCTATTGAGGATTGTGCTAGTTCGTGAGTTCGTTGCTTCGGGATCCTTATCCCGTTATTCTTGGTATTCAAATTCACCGATTATAAGTCAAGTCACCGTCCTCTTGAATTGTTAATTGTATCAAATTCAAATTTTATTGAAACTCTTACAAGTAGATCCTTTGTTCATCGTATTATACATTGTTTATCTCTTTCATTGGGTTTATTGAGGGTTTACACGAGCTAACCACAATACTCTTGACATTGTGCCAATTTGACTAAAAAAATATTGAATCTTGCATACATCATATAGTATGGACAATAGAGTTACACATACAGTCACGACACAAATAAATTAATATAGAGACAATTGTTAGGTTGTATGTTGTTTGATCGATTGATAGTTGATTGATGATAAATTAGTGTATGTGTGTGTTATAATTTTATTTATCATGTTTTGATACTCATCATGCTGATTATATAATTTATTGACTTTAAGAATCAATACCCATCATGTTTAATTAATTTATTTTCATGAAAAATACCCTAAAAACTGTATCTTACTTGCTACCTGGAATTTGTCTGTTGTTTTTGAACCAGTAAAAAATATTTAAATGAAATATTTTCTGAATATGAATTGTAGTCTTATCTTTCTAGTTTCCAGAACATCTTGAATTTTTGAATTTCTAGTTTTGTAGCAAAAGTTATGTACGTTTTACTACAACTGAGTTTTTACTTTCAGATTTTCAGATTCTCGTATCTTTCGCACTTAAACAATAAAAATGCTAATCAAATGATAAAATTTTAATCTGAAAATTTCCATATTGTTTCTTAACATGTTTAGGAGTTCAGAATTTTTTTTTAATGAATTTAATATTGAGTTTTTGCTGATTCTAAAATTAAAACAACAAGAAGTCAAATTTCTGCCTGAACATAAAATCTGTAAAGAACAGTGTGTTTGACCTAGCTACTATTGTCAGGATTTGAACTTTAAATATGCGTTGGAACCGTATGGAAGTATAATTTCCAGATTTTTTGACGGATTCACTTTTCGATTTCTGAGTCAACAGAAAACTGTATTTTTGTACAGACTGCGCTTGCTGTCCAGAATTTTAGATTCCACTTTTTAATAGATTAATTATTCTTATATCGTACTAGTGCATGAATTAATGAATGTATGTTGCATTGCATGATTCTAATGTCTTATTGTCACCATTCTAATTGTCCAATTCAAGTTATCACCCTATTGTTTCCCTATTATTACTATTGTTCATCTCATGTCACATATTTGCATATTGTATTGTTGCATTAATAAAATAATTAATAAGCCGGGGTTTAAGGGATTCACTAGAGTAGTTGATGATATAGTGATTGTACTTGGAGGAGGGGCCCGTGTTTTCCTAAATATTGTTCTGGCTATTGTTTTATCGTGTGATTGTGGTTACGACGGTAACCCAGCCTATCGTGTATTGTATCGTTGTCGATGACCGTACCGTACACCGAAAGGTGAATATTGATTATCGTTGCCGAGTACATGATCTAATCTTCCACTTAATTCTAAAATGACATTGATTGTATGCATCGAACCTGTATTATGGGATGCAGTAGTTTATACATTAGTTAGGATTAAAATGATTAATAGACTTAAGGATCACACAACATCGACACTACATATTATTCCTAATTGTTCCTATTGATATCGAATTGATCATTGATTATTATAACCGAATATTGCATCATTGTTTATAGCCATTGTATCGATTTCTGTGATATTGATTATTGATTATCATGCCATGTTATTGATTCCTATTGATCCATTGATTCATTATTATACCGTTATTCCATTGTTCCCTGCTTTCTCTACTTGATGTCCATGACTTGCTCTAAGGACAATTTTTCTCCTCTTTTTAGATGAAGTGTATACAGGCAATGAAGGAGAATTGCCTGCTGGAATTGGATAACAAACATTCAGAAGATTACTGCTTTCTCATTGCTTATTGCTTTAATAAACTTAATGTATTGAGACTTGTTATTATTTTGGATTGGATTATTACTGTTTTGGGCTTATGTCCCGGATTTTATTATTATTTCCAGATGTTGGATTATTATTATTGTATTTGATATTTTTATTGCTTCATTCCAAGTACTATTGTTCATGAGATTATTATTATTGCCTGCGCATTTGTTCTGTATTGATTATATTGTTGAGTTAATCGAATAAACAGTTTATGGGTGGCATTAGTCATTCGCTTGGTCAGTATTACGTGCTCGTATTTCCGTACTTTTGGGAAGCAGGGCATGACAATTTCAACATATTAATAAAATAAAATTTCAGATCATGATCAGCGGATGCTCAGTTGAAAACGGATCCGTTTTCAACGGGTTGGAAAAAACCCGTCTCAGCCGTCGGATCATCTCAGATCATGATCAGCGGAAGAGATCGAAACCCAATAAGTCTCCCACTAACAGCTCTAAAAGCGGAGGGGCAATTTCGTAACTTCACGCCAAAAAACGTTTCACACTTAGCATTTTTTTTGCGTGAAGTTTTTTTTGCAGAAACCTATACTTAGGCCGTTGTTGGGAACAACGGCCTAGGTTGTTTGAAGTTTTTTTGTCAAGAAAATTGTACTTAGGCAGTTGTTAGGAACAACGGCCTAAGTTATTTTTTTAAAACAAAAATTTCAACCTAGGCCGTTGTAAGTATGTACAAGTGTTTTTCCAAACACTTGTACATACTCAGATCGCCATCTCCCTCACAACTCTCTATCTTACTACTGGAGCTCGAGAAACCCATTTCCCCAAACCCTACCTCTCTCTCTCTCCCGATCTGAAAACCCTAGCTCTCTCTTGCTCGTTGCTTCTCACTCAATCTTTCCCTATTCTCACACTTTTGCCCTCTTCCTTTGAAGATCCTGATTACAAAAAAATCCTAACCCATACGAAATCTCCTCAATCCTAAAACCCTAATCCTAAAGAAATTAGCCAAACCCTACTCCCCTTCCTTTCTCTACAGCACTGCACAAGGGCCTCCTCTATCTCCTTTCCGAACACCCTCATTATGAAAGGTATTTATTTTTTCCTACTTTAGTAGATCTAACTAGGTTAATTGATTGAAAATTTTTCTCTGATGTTTAAGTGTGCAATTTCTATATTATGCGTAGGTATTCATAGAATAGGTAATTCTAGTTTTATTGTGGATGTAGATGTAGTATTAGTTGTTGTTGGTCGTTGTTCGATGTTAGTAATAGCGCACAAAGAGAAACAAAAAATTATGCAATTTTGTGAGTACGTCGGTCTCGCCACGTACAAGCCAACGCAACTTGTAGAAGTGTGTTTGGATTCACGGTTTGAAGTGTACGGCCCTGTATCGCTTTCGAGTATTTTTCGTGAGTGAAAGCGATACATCAGCGTATATTGCAATCCGTGAGTCGAAACTCACCTCTAAAAAATTTGTTGGCTCATGTGTTTCGTGTCCGTCCTACTCCCAAAGTTTCGAAATTTTTTGATCTCGTTTGTGCGGATTTGTACCGTATATCAAACAACAACCTCAATTAATGTTTGATTCCTGTTGATGGTACTTTTTAGTAGGAAACGACATAAAAAAAAAAAAAAAACTTTGCGAGCATATTGGGCTTACCGCTCGCTACCTAACAGTACTTGTAGTTGCGAGTTCGGACCCCCGGTTTGGGGCCTACGTCAATGTATCACATTGTTGGCATTTTTCATTAATGAATGCAATACACTGCTGTGTCTTGCAAACAGTTGGTCAGAACTCGCTTGTACAAGTTGCGTTGCCTTGTGTGTGGGGAGCCCGACCCAATCACAAAGTTTTTTTTTTACCGTCGATTGTGCGGTTTTCTCATGAATTTTGTTGTATTTTGAGGGAGTTTTCAATAGAGAACCCACTTGAAAAATCCGTAATTTTGCGAGTAGGTCAGTCTCGCCACTCACAAGTCACAACAACTTGTAGTTGCGAGTTGTCACCCACGATTTGCTATATGCGTCCTTGTATCGCATTTCCCTCATTTCGAAGAGTGAAAGCCAGCGAGACACGACCGTATCTTGCAAATCGTGGATCGAAACTCACTTCTACAAGTTCCGTTACCTTGTGTGCCGCAAGCCGGTCCCAATCGCAAAGTTTCGTATTTTTTTGACGTTGTTTTTAACGTTTTGTCACTTTTTGTGTTTCGTATGTATATATATCACAATCGTTTGTTAACAAGTTGTTTTATATATGATATGTGTATTAATTTACCAATAATATATTTTTTCTTCAGATGATCAACGATACGGAGAGTTCTACTGCCGGCGATAATTTTGTGCGGGGAGAACCAATCATTGATTCCATGTCGTTAGTCGAAGAATATCATAAACCAAAGTTAGGTATGACGTTTCTCACTTTAGTTGAGGCCGAAAATTTTTATTCTTCATATGCTCGTTGTGGGGGTTTTGCAATGCGTAAGGGTGGGAATAAATTAAAGGGAGGAGTGGAAGTAGATAAGTCATATCTTTGTAATAAAGCCGGGTCGTTACCGAGTCAACATAGTGATGGTAGACAGGGAACAACCTGTAGAACGGGTTGCAAGGCTTGCGTTCGTGTAAAATTGAACGAAGCAAGTAATACGTGGGTGGTGTATTCATTTCACAAAGAACAAATCACGAATTCACCTCACCCGGTAGAAGGCATCTTTTGCCCCGAAACCGTTCGTGTCAAATACAGATAAAAGGATAATAGGTCAATTCAACCAAGCTAATATCCGGACATGTCGACAAATACTCTTATTCGAAAGTGCTAGTGGTGGTCATGATCAAGTAGGATTCATCGAAAAAGATGTTAGAAATTTACTTAGTGATTCGCAAGAAGCATTGAAAGGACATGATTCTACAATGCTAATTGATTTTTTTGAATCAAAGAAACAGACAGATCCTTCATTTTTTATGACGTTCAAGTAGATCTCGAAGGGCGGTTGTCACATTGTATGTGGGTTGATGGTATTTCTAGGATGAATTATCAAGAATTTGGCGATGTACTTTGCTTTGATGCCACGTACAATACGAACCGGTATGGAATGTTATTTGTTCCCTTTGTTGGAGTGAATCAACATTGACAATCGACTTTCTTAGGAGGTGGGTTCATTCCAAATGAGACGACCTCTTCGTTTGAGTGGTTCTTTGAAAAGTGGTTAGGGGTTATGAATCATGCTCCATCCGATATCGTCATCAAGACTGTGGGATCGCCGCCGAAATTAAGAAAGTTTTTTCCTAGACTCGGCATCGTTTTTGTATTTGGCACATATTGGATAAGTTACCGCAGGAGGTGCGTATGTCGAACGATGTCGACAAGTTTAGGGAATCTTTGACGAATATCATCTACCATTCTGAATATGTACATGACTTTGTAGAAAAATAGAATTTATTGATTTTACAATACAGATTAGAGAATAACATACGCTTGAACGATCTATTTGATATCCGTAAAGTTGGGCACCTGTCTATGCTAAAGATTCTTTTTGGGCCGACATGTTGAGTAGCCAATGGGTTGAGTCAGCGCATTCCGCCTTGAGGCATCATACAAAAAAGAAATATTCCTTACATGAATTTGCCGTCATCTTCGACCGTTTTTTGGGAAGGCAAAGACACGATGAACTGAAAGAAAATCATCGTAACCGTGAGAAGAGACCGAAGTTGAAGAGCAAATGGGTTTTGGAGGCACAAATGGTGAAAACATACAATTTGAAAATCTTTTACAAATTCCAAGATGAAGTTACAAAAAGCTTCATGTACAATGTGAGTTTCGTTGGCGATCTTGAGACACCGGATAGTTCAACGTTCCATGTGATGCTCTGTGGAGAATCAGAATCGGCGCGCCTCTTCGGTTATGCAAAATCAACGGAATTATTACATGTGCATGTCACTTCTTCGACTTTGTTGGCATTTCTTGTAGACATATTTTAGCCGTTCTTCAGTTCAGCCATCACACTTCCCTTTCAGATGTATACATTAAAAGAAGATGGACCCGGGATGTGATGAGAAGAAGTTATACATCTGTTTCAACCAAACCCAATGTCGAGAGTTTTGTTTCTCGATATTGTGAGTTGAGCTACCATGCAAAACAGATTGTCGATCACGGTTGTTCCTCCAATGAAAGTTACAAATACACGTTGGAGAATTTGCAGAAGGTCATTGACGGCGTCTCTCGGCTACAACCCGGATTGGGTGAACAACCCGAACAGGACTCACAACCACATGACAGTGTAGAACCGGAAGGTAGTTCACAATCACATGGTAGTGCACAACCTCATGATGAAGGCAGTGGACACATACCTACACGCATAAGTGACCCACAACAATGCAAGACAAAGGGAAGGCCTCGTGCCAAAAGATTGAAGCCGATAAGAGAGCAACTCAGTATAAAAAAAACCGAGACGGTGCCGAAGATGCGGCATTGTGCAAATGAATCATGATTCAAGAATTTGTCCAACATTATTTGAGGGGTAAGACTCGTACTTTCTTTGTTTCTCCCTCTTTTAAATTTATTATACTTCATTTGTGGTAAATGAGTTTCTCACTAACTAAAACTTATCTTTGAATGAAGGTCAATCAATCCGCAAGAAGTAATTCCATCCGATGAAGAGAGTTCTAACGAGAGATATGATGATCCATTGTGAATTGGATTTTTTTTATGTAAAGTTTCAGTATATTACATATTGATGCAAGTGTTGTTAATTAGTTTTTGTTGTTATATATGCGAACTTTCTTATAGAGATACGCGGGTTCACCGTCATGGTCTCGTGGGTGCGGAAATTACACCTCTGCGTCGTCCCACCCCACACAACCGCGGATCTATGGCGGTCTTGCAAAGTTAGTTCACCTTTGTATATTGGTCCTGGACCTCGACGTGGTGGAATCGAAGAGGATGCACTAACCTACATGAACACAAAACACAATTATTATTAGTGTACTAACAATACCACTATATACAAAATGTACAGTACAAATCAATAGTTCTCTTACTTCTGTGGAATGTTCGCCCCGACCAATAACAGATGTCCTTCCGGTTCCCCTCGTTCTAACTATTTCTTTGTAAGAAAGTTCACATATATAAAACAAATTGTTCCAAAAAAAAGCATATATATAGATACGAAACGAAATACATGAGACAACCGCAAAAACAACATTCAAAAAATACCAAACTTTGTGAATGGGTCAAAAATGCAGCACATAAGCTACCGCAAGTTGTAGAAGCGAGTTTGGACTAACGGTCTTCGAGAAATGGCCGTGTATCGCTTTCACTCTTAAAAAAAAAGCGAAATGCGATCCATGGACGCGTATATCTAACCATGGGTAAGAACTCCCAACCACAAGTTGCTTTGGTTTGTGAGTGGCGTAAATGGCCTACCCGCAAAATTTCATAATTTTTTAGCCATTTCTCTATTATAAACTCGTTAAATACATAACAAAATTTATTAGAAAACCACAAAAACGTCCGTCAAAAAAATTTGTACTTTACGATTTGGGTCGGGCTCCCCGCACACAAGGTAACGCAACTTGTACAAGCGAGTTCCGACTGACGGTTTGAAAGATACGTCCGTGTATCGCTTTCAATCTTGAAAAAGAGCGGAAACTGATACTTTGACGTATCTCGCATACCGTGGATCGGAACTCGCAACTACAAGTTGCGTTGGATTGTGAGTGGCTAGCCCGACCTACTCCCATAGTTTTGCATTTTTTGGAATTCGTTTGCGCAGTTTTCTAGTGAGTTCGTACTAAAAAATTCCAAGGTATATAGAAGTTCTTTCATATACGTGACAATACAACACAAACGAGATGCAAAAATTCCGAAATTTAGCCGTTACGTCCGGCACGCAATACACAAGCCAACGCAACTTGCAGATGTTAGTTCCGACTCTTGGTTTGTAATATACAACTGTGCATCGCTTTATATCCATTTTATTAAATAAAAGTGATAAACGGACGTATCCTGCTAACCATGAGACGGAAATCGCCACTACAAATTGCGTTGCCTTCTGCGTGGTGAGCCCGACCAAGTCTTCAAATTTTGGAATTTTTGGATCTCGTTTGTTTGCCTTTTCTTATATTCTACAACTACAACTAACACTGCATCTACAAAAATGTCCACAAAGTATATACAACACACATGATACAAAAATTGTACGCTCTCCAAATTGAAGACTACTACGCATAGTATAAAAAATCAAACTCAAAAACTGGAAAAAAAAAATCAATAAATTAGCATAGTTCATTATACTAAATTGTAAAAAGGTGACTACCTAGTCCAGAGAGAGAGAGAGAGAGAGTTGTCGAAGATGTGAGGAGCCGCTGCTGTAGACGAACAAGTTGTAGACTCTACGGTAACGTAAAATTTGTGCTAGGGTTCGGGTGAGTTGGGGAGATTTTGGATAGGGTTAGGGTTTGGGGGATTCGAGAGAGGGAGAGATAGATAGAGATAGATCGAGAAGAGAGGGAGATCGAGAAGAGTTTCAGATCGACAGAGAGGAGGTTGGATTAGAGCTAGGGTTTGGGGATTGGGTTTTGGGAGCTCCAGATAGAGAAAGAGAGAGAGTTGTCGAAGAGTTGTGAGGGAGATGGCTCAGATCTTAGTATGTACAGATTTGAGTATATACATACTTAGGCCGTTGTTAGGAACAACAGCCTAGGTTGAAATTTTTGTTTAAAAAAACAGCCTAGGCCGTTGTTCCCAACAACGGCCTAAGTACAATTTTCTTCAAAAAAAACATCAAACAAACTAAGTCGTTGTTCCCAACAACGGCCTAAGTATAGGTTTCTGCAAAAAAAAACTTCACGCCAAAAAAACGCTAAGTCTGAAACATTTTTTGCGTGAAGTTACGAAATTACCCTTCTGCTTTTGGAAGCGTTATATATATATATATAGAGAGAGAGAGAGAGGAGTGATCCAATGAGAAACATTCTTAAATAAGAAAATGAGAAACAACAATTTATACCATTGGATATGAGGGGATTGAGATGAATGGCTAAGATTTCTCCCGCTCTCTCAATTATGATGGAGGGGTATTGGGGTCATTTCACTCATTCTTAAATCCCTCAATCTCCTTCTTTCTCACCGTTCTCTCTCCTTCTTTCTCACCGTTCTCCTTTCTTAAATCCCTCAATCTTCCTTCTTTCTCACCGTTCCCTCAATCTCCTCAATTTCAACAACCCCAATTTTCTGTTTAAATGATTGTTTTAATTTTATGGATGGCTATCAGCCTAAAACTGAATGACAAAAACTAACAAATAATGAAACAAAAGAAAAGATGAAAGAAAAACCTGACTTTAACCCACCATTTTAATGTAAAAAACTTGGAAGGGGTCCATTTTAGTGGCCAATTTAACCCACCACCACACACTCTGCATAGATTCCTGAACAAAAGATTAAAACTTGTCCACTCCATCTTTTATGTTGGCTTATTTCATCAACTTGTATTATCTTATCTTATTGTTGGCTCATATATACTTTCAGAGATTTAATAACTTTTTTTAAAAAATGAAATCTTGGTATTTTCAATTGGATGAACCTTTAATCTGCGTGAACTGTTGATTGGATTTGGAAGAGAGAGAGAGAGAAGAAAGGAGAGAGAACGGTGAGAAAGAAGGAGATTGAGGGATTTAAGAATGAGTGAAATGACCCCAATACCCCTCCATCATAATTGAGAGAGCGGGAGAAATCTTAGCCATTCATCTCAATCCCCTCATATCCAATGGTATAAATTGTTGTTTCTCATTTTCTCATTTAAGAATGTTTCTCATTGGATCACTCCTCTATATATATATATATATATATATATATATATATATATATATATATATATATATATATATATATGCAAATGCTCAGTTGAAAACGGATCCGTTTTCAACGGGTTGGAAAACACGAGTCTCAGCCGTCGGATCGTGCAAGATCATGATCAGCGGATGAGATCGAAACCCACTAAGTCTCCCACTAACGCTTCCAAAAGCAGAGAGTATATATATATATATGTATATATATATATATATATGGAGAGATAGAGAGAGGGGGGGGGGGGGGGGAGAGAGAGAGAGAGAGAGAGAGAGAGAGAGAGAGAGAGAGAGATAATTAATTAATTAATTAAATAAATGAGTTGTTTTGGGGGAATTTGAATTTGAATTTTGGGGGAAAACTTTTGTGCGGGGGGGGGGGGGGGGGGGGGGGAATGTGTTTTGTGATGTTAGATCCGGACCTTTAATTTTGGGGGAATTGAATGAGAGGCACTTGATAGCTTTCTTTGTGTTTTATTATATAGATATCTAATATTATAATGGGAGTGTAACACACCGAATTCCAAAATACAACTGAATTCGAAGTTCCGCAGGATCTTTACACTTCTTTCGTACAATTTTACAAGGAAATAAAAACATTTCTTACGTCAGAGTTACATTACACCTTTACATTATTACAGCGGAAGCAATTATGCAGTAATTACAATTTGAATCAATCTGTAACCCCTGTTTTCATTAATACATATTTTTAAAAGTATTTTTCTGTATTTAAATCCTCAGTATCTTATAACTATTTTTCCCTAATTGATTTTATTATTTAAACTATTTTTGGAGCCCAATTGTTTGACTATTTATTAAAAGCCAAAGTTTGTATTTTGATTTTATTAATTATTAATGTGAACCCAAGTTGTATTTTGATTTTATTATGTATTATTCTGAAACCCAATTGTTTATTCTAAAGCCCAATTTCGTATTTGATTCTATTAAATTAAATCTGAGCCCATAATTCTAAGCCCAATACCCCAATTGTTTTGTTTAAATATTTTTTTTTTTGATGTATCGGATAGAGCCAAAAGACTCTAGCCATCAAAAATATATTAATCAATAATAACATAATACAAATAAATATTCGATGGCTTTACAAGGTGTAAAACAATAAAAAGCGAACAATAAATAAAAGGACAAATACTAATGAGCCACTAATCAGATTACAGCCCAAGCCCTTTTTAGCCCAAGCCCAAATCCCTTTAAATATTGTTAAATACTAAATATTTTGAATCCCTTTTTAGCCCAAGCCCAAATCCAATAACCCAGAACCCATATATTTGTGCAGACCCCTACCGTATACAATTTATTTCTCCACACCCCACTTCTCTGTCCCATACTCCAACTCTCCACTTTCTAATCCCGTACCTGCACACTTTCCCCCATTCCTGTACACCATCTCTCCCCCACTTTGCAAATGCACAATCCCCCATGCTCCTTGTAACTGCCCCACTCTCTCAACCCCCCCCGATATCTTATTATTTATTTTATATAAAAACCCTTCTCCCCCGTTTCATTCTCTCTCCCAATCTCTCCCTCTCTGTTTCTAAACCCAAACAGAACCAACTCTTCTTCTTCCTCTTCCCTGCTCTGTCTCCAACAAAAACAGAGGACCGAACCATTTACCCCACCTCCATCTTCCACCGCTGTGAACCTTCGTCATCGTCACCATCGAAGCACTGCTCCTTGGTCGCTTGCCGCCACTCTTCCATCACTCGCTCCCTTCCCCCACCATTGTCGAAGCTTCCTCCATTGCTGCATCTCCCCCGAACTTTCGAGCCACCACCTGTGCCGTCCCTCGCAACCATGCCACATCGTCTTCCTCCCTCGAAGAGCTCAACCCGGTGCCGTCTCTCCGCCATCGTCTTCTCCACCGCTTCGCCAGTCGCTCCCTCGTTAACCCACCGCTTACGCTCGCCGTCCCTCTAGCGTCGTCTTCCTCCGCTCAAGCTTCGAACCCCGCTGTCTCCGCAAACATCTCGTTGACCACTCACCTCGCCTCTTCTCCGTTCGCCACTGCCGTGCCCTCTCCTCCAAACTCCAGCCGTCGCGACCATCGCTTGACGCCAGCTCTGGCCACCCCGTTCTCCATCCTTGACTCCCCCGGCCCTCAAAGCTTCCGTCGCCGTTCCCTGTCTCCCGCGCTCTCTCTCATTTTCTATCTCTCTCTGTGTTGAAAAAGAAGAAGAAGAAGATAGGATTTGGGGATGATTATTGGTGTTGGGTATTGTTGTTGTGTATTTTATTGGAGTTGGAGGTGTTTGTTGTTTTGTGTGAAGGGATCCGATTGTATTGGAAGTTATTGGAGTTTGGTGTTGGGAGAGAGATCTGGTGTGTTGCTGTTTGGGTATTTTATTGTGTTGGTGTTGTGAAGTGGTGAGTTGCTGTTTTGGAGAAGGTGGCTTGTTTGCTATTGGGAGTTTGCTGTTTGGAGTTGCTGTTTGGAGTCTGCTATTTTGGATTTGCTATTTTGGCGTGGCTGCCAAATATCTTGCATGTGTTCTTCTGCCTGGAATACTGATCCCGTTATTATGTCTTAAATTTCATCGTCGTCAACTAATAGGCAAGTATCCCCTTGTACAAATTCGTTGGTCTAGTACAAGCTCCTTTGCAAAATACCGCAAGTATATTTTTGACTCTATTCGTATCTTATATAATCTATTGATCCCATATTCGTACATGATCGCGAATACTCTGTCGCCATATGCATTGCATGAACACGATACACATATATATACCCTTAGAACTGTATAGAATGTTATGTATGAATTGCTTGTTACTAGGTTGCATGTTGTTATAATATCTTTTATTCTTGATTAAGTGTTATGCATGTCATTAGTCGTATCAACATATTTTATAAGCCCTAAAATATGTTTTCTAGCATTGCATAAGTCTTGATACTTGATCCTGCTATGTTACCCGTCCTTGTTGTTGCATGTAGTTATTGTTTATGTTTGATTATAATAAAAAGATAACAAGCCGGGGTATAAAGGGAAAAGATTTAGTAGTGGGTAATATAGAAGAGCGTACTCGGACGGGGGCTCGTGGTTCCTCGCTACAAATTGCAAGTTACAAGTTGCAAGTTTGCTAAATAACAGGTTTACATGTTTTACGATACAAGATATACTTGACATGTTTCACGCTACAGGTTACACTACATGTTCCACATTGCACGTATCTCGAATAAGATACAATTTTCTCGAGTACGTGACCTATAGAATCCACCACTAGTCTAAACGTTCACTTGATTGTGAGTAGCAACCATGTGGTATGGGACGCATGAAGTGCTACCTAGTTAGGTTAATAAAAGATATGAGATTAACACGTACACTTGCATAATCCGTTTACATGTTACATGGTTATAATGACTTGTTTACTTGTTTACATGTTACGCGTTCATGTTGACATGTTTAATTGCTTACTCGTTCACATGTTACATGTTTCTATGGATTATTTACTTGTTTACATGCATGCTATTTGTTCCATGAGCTCTTGTTCTTGATTTTGTCACATATTGTATTTGCTCTATTATATGATTCTTGATTCCTTGTTCCTTCCCTGCTTTTGTTTTATTCTATATTTGTCCCGTTAGCTTGTACCACTTGCGATCCGTGACTTGCATTAATGGGTACCTCTTTGTCTCTTCCTTTGTAATAATATACGTGCAGGCCCAGATGGAGAATTACTCGAAGGTGTTGCTGAGCAGAGGTTTTAGTGTTGTTTAATTCCATATTATTCTAGTTCTTGTTTATTCATGTACTCCTTGTTGTAATCTGGGCGTGTTTGACCCGTAACTATGTTTCTTTTCCAGTTGTTGGTTATGTCCTGTATTATGTCATGTAATTGTCATGTACTTTGTTATCCTATTGTGATTTTACATGCCTGCGTGGTTGATATTGTCATCTTGTTGTTGAGTTAAATATACAGCTTATGACTTATGAATGATGTATTCACATCATTCGCTGGGCCTCAGTTACGTGCCTGTGTTTCCGTATTCTGGAAAGCGGGGCGTGACACAATCCTTGAGTAGCATGTAAACTTCAATTTGTCAAGCATCTTTACCTTGCATGTAAAACTGTGGGCGTGTCAGTTCATTCAACTGAAGAAATATTATACACGGCAATCCTCTCTATACCGGAAATAGTATAACGATTCTCAATACTTAGCAAACCACAAACTTGTTCACAACCAAAGCTAAAGGGACTATCCTGTTGATGTCGTATTGTGAATGTGCACTTAGTCCTTAATACAATTATTTGTATTACATGACACTAATGCATACTTGTTCAGAGTCTATGCAGCCTATACTACATAGGTCCAAGGGCAAGCCCTTAACCATTCTTCATCTTGTAAGGTTCAATCCCTCGTCATGACTTAATCTACTACTGTAACTACGGTAAGTATCCTAGATGTTTTATGACTTACGAACTCATGTCTAGGAGCCTTGAAGGGAATCCCAATGCACTGACACATGACTCATCATGTAGGCATCCTGTGGTGATTCAGCTCCTACCATAAACATGACACCACCCGCAGTCGTCAAACACCCCACGAGCGTCGCCACCGGGACGGTTCTCTGGAGCAGTATCCACGCCTAATCATGACGCATCATGGGACATCCTGTGAATACTCTCACGCCGCCAATTCAATGTCCCTCATACTCAATGTTTTTCTCTTACTTTCATCACATCTCCACTATGTATCTAATCCTTAGGTCAATTAAATCATGAATAAAATCAATCCCTTAGGGTTAGTAGCCCCACTATACTGGTTTTATTCATTTATTTCACATGACCCAAACCTTGGTCTTTTCATCTCAAATATCATTTCCACAATTCTTTTTTTGCCGGTATAAGGCTTAGCTACATCCTAGTTCTCAATTTCAACTCATAATTACAACATCGAGCTTTTCATACTCATAAAGCCTTTTCATGATTAATCACAATTCACATTTCATAAGCATAGTATTCATGTATCCACATCATTCATAACTCATCACATTCGATATTTCAATTTCATACACAGTTTATGCGAAAAATAATAAGTTTCAACTGGTAGTATTCAATAGTTCATTTATTCCACGAATCTCTTATTCTCTTTTCAATCCGTCCTAAAATCACGATTTATAAGTTCTATTAATCACACAAATCAAGGTTTTCGAATTCCTCATTACCAATTCTCATTTTAAAACTCCTTAAAAAAACTCATGTATTTTTCCTTTATTTCAAAAGACAATTCATTTTTTTTAAAAAAAAAAGTTCTTTCTTGCAAATAGCCTCAATTTCTCAATTACGCTTTATCAAAAGTTACACAAGTTTTTCTCATAAAGTCCAAAAAATTTCAGTAATTTTTCCCCCTATTTTCCTTGAATTTTAATCTATTTTAAAACTCAAAATAATATTAAATTTCCAAAAAAAAAAACAACATTTTTTAAACCCAAAACCCCATCCGGATTCGAACCCACAACCAGCAGCCCAAACAACAGCGCCCAAAACCACTGCGCCAAGTTACCAAAGCAATATAAGAGGGGTTATTATCCCTATGTATCCACTTTCAGTACTTCGGATTTTAACCCAAAAAAAAAAAAAACGAAAGCTCTATTATCAGTATCAAACCTGAGACCAATGACTAGGCCCCCGCTACTGTAGCGATTGGAACTCTTCCGACCAATTGGTCTAAGTGACCATATCATTTTGAAAGGGATTTAATTAGGTTTGAATTAGCTCTCTGTTTATATCTATATTTCATGAATTCTCACAACAATTTGTTTCTTTTTCCTCTCTTTTGAAAGCATTTTTTTCCAGAATTTATTATACATAAATCCTCAGTAAACCAGCAATTTTATAAATATTAATTACTTTATAAAACAAGTATTTTAATCCTAATTTGTGTTTCATGTCCATAATTTCGACTTTGAGAACAATAGCACATTTCTTCAAAGTTTAGAGTTAGGCTTCCACAAATCACTACATTTTTTTGTTCTGTTTCTTATTGACATTCTACCATATTTTTAGAACACAAAAATCTCATCTTTCTACAGAATAAAAATCTATTTTTTGTCAACTAATTACACATGATGCATTCAATCAATTGTTTGC
This sequence comes from Hemerocallis citrina, assembly GCA_017893485.1. Taxonomy (NCBI): domain Eukaryota; kingdom Viridiplantae; phylum Streptophyta; class Magnoliopsida; order Asparagales; family Asphodelaceae; genus Hemerocallis; species Hemerocallis citrina. Next base: position 23,990,761 of record CM030362.1, on the reverse strand, counting down.
AAATACAATCTCCTTTTCTTTTTCTTTATTATTATTTACCATAGCATTCATGTAGCACAATAACATGGAGATTTCTAACATATTAATTAACAATTATTCATTAGCAATCAATCCATCAATTATTCTCTAAATTACCACTCTACTTTTCAATTAAACAAGCATGGTTCCCATTTCTCACTAGTTGATTCATATATTTTCATTAAAATCATACCTAGCATGATGTCTACTTCTAGAAGTACGAGAAACATCCACTTTCATTCATAATTAATTAATCTAGCAACCATTTTAACACACATCTACTAGATTATCAATTCCTCTCTAATTAGGCAAACATGAATTTAATTTCAACTAGTTGCTCTTTAATAATTACTCAATTTATTCCTAGCATGATTTCTAATTTAGAAGCATGAGAAACACCCACCTCTTTGAAGAAAAACGAAATAAAAGCTCCTAGAGTCTCCTATAATGCAAGAGAATAGCCTTCTCCTCCTAGATTGTGTTGCAAAAGCTCTCCTTCTTGTTCCTTGGTGCAAACCCGATGCTCTCCTTGTGCTTGATGATGGGCCGGCCTCCTTGGTTGGGACACACAATTCTCACACTCACTCTTATACTCCCTAATGTATTTATCTCCTATATAATTTCTTCCTTTCAATTAATTTTTTGTGTAGTATGCATGAAGGTAGGGGGTATTTATACTAGTTCTATGATGGATTGGACGGTTAGCATTTTATTAGATGGTTGGAGATGGATGGCGAGGATGGGATGGGAAGTTGTAGCAACCACCCATAAACAAATAACCACCCATGCACACACACCCACTCTCCCATCTCTCTTTATGCATAACCCGGTCTCCAAGGTGTGCAAAGCACACTACTTGCATGCACGTGCCCTTCTGGTACCCCCCTATTTGAAATTTGTACAAATTCCATTAATCAATTGTTCACCATTTGTGCCTACATGACAAGTTGTGGCAATTTAAAGGATTAATTAAATTTGTGGGCCTCACAAATAGTGGGCTTAGGCTTATGGGCTAAATAATATAATATTTAATTATTAAAGTGTGCTCAAAATAAGAAAACAATGTTTTAGGCTTTACAAAATAGGCTTTTTAGAAAAATAAAGGAAAATAAAGAAATAATTGTTCATACTACAAAAAATAAATTTTTTATAAAAAAAATAAATATACATACGAAATTTTGCACGTGCACAACACATGAAAATAAACATTTTTATTAAAATGAAAGTTTAGGGTATTGCAGGGAGAGTTGTCATTTGTAGAAAACGTGTGATTTGTATGCATTCAACCATTTAATCTCAACCATTCGTTGAGTTATATTAACCATTCATTTATTCAATTGTTATTAGTTACCGTAATACCCTCAAAGTTCAAATTTATTTACGACATAATTATTTATAAAATTGTTACTCATAAAATAAAAGTTTGTGCTACTAGGGGTAATTGTAAAGAGTATGTGATGAGTAATAGGAGGTCTGAGGTTCGAGTCCAGATCACGTCTTAGAACGTGCATCACACGTGTAGATTGCTAGTATATATACTATAATGGGAGAGTTGGGGTTGTCAATTGGTATATCTCTAATATTATAATGGGAGAAGGCCTAAGTGTCATATGTAATTTTGTCATTCTACCAACATGTGCAACGCACGTACATAACTAATATAAATGAGGTTTCTGGTTCAAATCCTCTTTACGTCAAAGTTTTTATTTTTATTTTTTGAAATTATTAAAACGTGCATCGCACGTGTAAATTACTAGTATACTATAATGGGAGAGTTGGGGTTGTCATTTGTAGACTTTCAACTATCTAATCTCAACCTTTTTTTTAAAGTGGGAGTTATATTAATCATTCATTTACTCAACTGTTGTTAGTTACCATAATATCCTCAAAGTTCAAATTTTTTTACAACATAATTATTTACAAAAGTACAACTTATATAAAATAAAAATTTGTGCCACTAGGGATAATTTATAAAGAGTATGTATGAGTAAAGGAAGGTCTCAGGTTCGAGGTCATATTACGTCTTATTATTTACTTTATAAAATAAATTAAAAAAATGATTAGAATGTGCATCGCACGTGCAGATTACTAGTCTAATATTATAATGAGAAAGTTGGGGATGCCATTGTAGACATTCAACCATCTAATCTCAATCACTTATTTTTAAGTGGAAGTTATATTAATTATCTATATAGTCAAAAATGTTAAATGTTGTCAGTTAATATAATAACCTAAAATTTCAAATTTATTTACGATATAATTATTTACAAAAGTGTCACTCATATAAAATAAATGTTTGTACCACTGGGGGTAATTTGTAAAGAGTATGTGACAAGTAAAGAGAGGTCTCAAGTTCGATGCCAGATTACGTCTTGTTGCTTACAATATAAAAAAATAATTAGAACGTGCATCGCACGTGCAGATTACTAGTATATATATTGGGAGAGTTGAAGTTGCAAGTGTGATGTGTGGATTTGTTTTATTACAAATGGGGTATGTTTTAAGTCGTACATGCAATACACGTAAGTTGGAGTAATCCGTGTGATGCACATTTTAATAAATAAATATATTTTATAAGTAAATAAAAATATAATAGGAGAGTTGGAGTTGCACGTACACTGCACGAGTTTGTTTGTACAAATGAAGTTTGTTTGGTGACAAACACTTGCATTAAATTAGTAGATAAATAAATATATTTTATAAGTAAATAAAAATATAATAGGAGAGTTGGAGTTGCACGTACACTGCACAGATTTGTTTGTACAAATGAAGTTTGTTTGGTGACAAACACTCGCATTAAATTAGTAGAGATAGAGATATATATTTTTATTTTGTTACAAATAAAGTTGATTTGATGACAAAGTCTGTTATTAAAATAGTTTAGATATAAATATTCTACGGACTGTGGCGGTCCACTAGGGATGTGACTCGTAGCGGATCTGATTACTGGTTCATTGCTGAAGCAAACCTATGGTCCTGTCAAAATTTATTTTTCCAAATCCAATATTTTAAAGGAAGGGAATCTGAACCTTCTGTATGTTAATTAATGACGGAGAGTCGTGAATACGCACGGAATTTAACGATAACTAACCGCTAATTAATTAAAGTTCAATAACAGCGGGAACGAGATTCAGAAATTCGACGGCAGAGAATTGAGGCAATTCTTGGCAGCCGTCCGTTTGGAATCCCACGTGGCAGGTTGTAAATTGGGCACGTTGCGGGAACTGCAGATAACCGACTTACATTGGGTACTCAGCAATGCTGCGGACCTGCGGCCCCCTCAGTCCTCAAAGTTCGACGGCAAATATAGAGAAATGATCCACAAACATTGATTTTTACGCTAAACATACATTAAACTTGTCTTTTACAGATAATTGAGCTCCATTTCTTACTAAAATATAAATGATAAAGGCTCAATAATCACTAAAAGACCAAATGACAAGCTCAATATATGTTTGAAGTAAAAACTAATGTATGTACATAGTTATAAATTCGAGGTTCGGAAATAATTCGTTAATATTTAATATTCAGAATTCGGCAAAAATCTGGTAAATTCAGAGAAAAAACTCATAAAAATATGGAAAGAAAGAAATGGAAAATTTAATGCATTTCAGTACCCATCATCTAAGTAAATATATATTTAAATTCATAAATATGAAAAATAGTAACAAACTTAGCGATTAATTTGTTTAATTTACACATTATTCGCGAATAATTTGTATTTTCGTGAATAATTTGTGAAGTGGGTAATTTAAACGGAAATTAGTGATTAAATCCCGAATTGATGACATATGATTTCTTCACGAATAATTTACCAAATTCGCGAATGATTTGCGAACTTTGTTACTATGTGTATGTGCAGCATATCTTGCAGATATATGGCCATGCTTTTCAAAAAATAAAATAAAAATCGGAATTACCCTTTTATCATTTGGGCCCTCATTTTCACTGATTCCCCCCCCCCCCCCCCCCCCCCCCCCCCCCCCCCATAGGTCACCTTTTGAAACTAATTACAAAAATGGATTACTTACAGAACTATTTCTGAAGATAGATCAGTTCTCATAGACAACAGTAACGAACTGCAACCTCTTCGATAACATAGCATCCGTATATGACATATAATGCTAAACTCCTAGGTTTGATTTTTTTTTTTTCATAAGTGTAAAACGGTATTGCAGTCTCGATATACCATAGGCCATAGTACCGAACCATAGAATCTTCGATTTCTAGGTTGCAGTTCACAACTATGACCTAAGTACATATCATAGCTAATATGCTATGAGATTTGGAAAAAAATTGTATAAGTGTAAAATGTGAAAAATAATAGGCTGCAGCCTCGATATAACATAGGCTGCATTTCACAACAGTGGGCTCAGTTATATGCTTCGCATGACTCAATTTTCAGCATATAAATGAGGTTGCAGTTGTGGACTGTGACCTATGTTATATCGAGACCGAAGTACCCAACCGCGAGGTCATATTTTTCACATTTTACACTTATGGAATTTTCCCCCAAGCATCAGGGCCTATTAGCTATGATATGTACTTAGGGCACAATAGTGAACTGCGGCCTTGTTATCGAAGAAGCCGCAGTACGGTGATGTGACCTATACAAACTGATCTATATTCGCAATTAGTTTTGAAAAGTGGTCTACCAGAATCTATCTTGAGAATTAGTTTAAAAAAGTGACCTATTTAGGGAAATCTTTCCATTTTAGCTCCTCCGTCTCTAACGAGGTTCCCATTTCCGTGACCCTTCTCTGTCTTTAATTACGAACGTGGAACGTGCTCTTTTCAAGAACAAGAAGTAACGGCATCCCCTCTCTCTCTCTTCTTCTCCTCAGTCGATGCAGCGAGGAATCTCAGTCGATAATCGGAGTTCGTATCGGAGAATCGGAAGATGCTAGAAGATCAAGTCGCCACCCTTCTTCAAAAGTACCTCGGAAACTACGTCCGAGGTCTCAACAAAGAAGCGCTCAAAATCAGCGTATGGCGAGGTACTTGTCTCCTCTTTCCTGTTTGATCTTGATTTTGTACTGTTTCTGATTGTGTACTCATCAATTTCTATCGTAATGTTCGAATTCATTCATCAATCGATTCAGTATCATCGTTTGCTGTTGGTGCTGTTGAGCTCGGAACCGCTGTTTCTTGAGCTTAATCCGCTGTCTAGGGTTTTAGTACGGAGTATTTCGTGTTTTGGAGCTTAATTTTAGGGATTTTGTGAGAATTAGGGTTCGGTATTGGTTTAGTGGAGTTGTGGAAGTTAGGAGAGAGTGAACTTCGAAGTTTGAATTGGTGAACAGTCCAGAGGTCTGGAATTATTAGTTAGTTTAGTGAAGAATCGAGCGGGGTTTTTGATTTGCAGGGTGAACTTAGAAGTTGTGACAGTAATGATCTTCAGGAATTTAGGACTTTGGTACTGATTATATCTCATTCTGAACTTAATTTTAGAGTACTTGTCTGAATTAGGTTTATGGAGAGCAGAGTTTCAATTGGTGAATGATGTGATGGTCAAGAATTATGTCATATTGAAACTGGAGTCATTATTATTAATTAATTTAGTGAATAATTGAGCAGGATATTGATTTGCAGGATGAAGTGGAGATGTATGGTTGTAATGTTCATCAAGAGTTTTCTCCTTGTTTAGAGTGAGTTAATATTAAAAATCATAAAATCTAGTGAGGTTTTTGAGATTTAGTGTCAGATATAGTTTTACATAATGATATAGACGTTGCACCATCATGTATCTTTGAAGAAAGGGTTAAAGATAAGAAAGTTTGGATGTTAAGGATAGGGTCTCATCGTCTGTGCAAATCTCCTCCTATGTTTCACTTTGAGATTGATGGTATAATTTTGCTGTTGTTCAACAATTAGATTTTGACTTATATGGTTGAGATTTGAGATGTGAAGAAGCTATTGGAGCCCTGATTTATAGGCCGTCTATTGCCCCTAACAGATAAACACCGTTAATGATGATCGATAAGATTTTGCATCGACATGCACCTCTGTAAAACACGGATCTAAACTAGTGATATTCTTGTAGTTTCTTGCAGTCCATTGGTACTTTGATTTATAAGTATGAGCAAGATAGTTGAGAAGACATGCATTTGTTTTCGAATCGTCACAACAATCAGTATGTCGTTTACATTATCATGAGCGAGAATATGCTGCCGATGAAGAGCTTATTGATGGTACGCTCTTGCAACATTAGTGATGCTAATCAGTAAATTGTTTGCCAACCATCACCATTCTTGACTGAGAAGTGCTGTGTTCAACAACAGTTGACAGTTGTTTGTTATTGTTGGTTCCTCTCGAAGATGTTGATCATCTGCCAAATATTTCTAAAAAGTGGACTATTGTAGTAATTAATTGTACGTTCCATAAAGTTAATCACATGTACATTTTTGTGGTCAAAACATGGAAGCATGAGAAATGTAAAAAAATTGAAGTTACGAGTTTGCTTGATACCTTACGGAATTAAATTGGTGCAAGTCATATGAGTGGAAACCACTGGGTTGTAGCTCAGATTGTAGAGGGTTGGGATGAGTCATGGCTTAAGGGAAGGGTGGTCTTAGGTTTGAAACCAGGCTACGAAAAAGGAAAAAAAAACCCTCAGATGAGTGGAATGTGCCAATATAGACCGTCAAAGTTTATGTGGATTTGGAAGGAGTTCTTGGAAGGCTGAAAGTCGACCAATAGCAAAGTCTAATCAGTCTTTAACCCAGAAGAACTTCATACGAAGTTTGACTACCTTGGCTAGTCTTTCTAAATGATTCTGAGCAGCACTAGGTGTAGTTTAGATAAGAAACTATATGAAAATCAAGTCAGTAAGGAATTTTTGATAATTTTAATGTTGAGAGGTTTCCTAATTCCTATAAACATGTAAATGATAAAAAATCCAGTTGGTGTGCTGTATGGGAGTTCTATGACTTGAAGACAACTCTGTCTCTGCGCAAGGAGAAAGCGTGTAGCTTTCGGTAGCAGTTCCAACCTCGTTTAGTGTGTGCATTACACACTTATGTTGTTATTATTTTTGTTATGTTTGTATTGACTTTTTTAACTAGCTTAGTTATATATATAACCTCTATTGTTTTTTTTTTCAATCACTGTTTTGATGTTGTAGTTATTTGCTTCACTTTTTGCTCTCGATTTGTGCCTTTCCTTTCCACAGTATTAGGTGTAGGTCGTGTTGCCTTAGGTGTAGGCCGTGTTGCCTTGCTCTCTTCTTCAACAGTCAAAATTTGTATTTGCCCCCCTTCGGTTGCGAACTGACTTTTGGTGCACTGGATATTGACATAGATATGGATGCATTCGATAACCTCCATGGCTGTGTGAAGTCAATCTGTTGAAATCCTAGTCGTTCAATCAAAACATGTTTTTTGTGATTAGATTGTAGACATTTGTTTAAAAGTATTATCTTTGGAGCTTTCCAGAATCACTTGTATTTTAGATTGTAGATTCCCAAGAAGTCTAGTCATCCATAAACCTTTAATCTACCGAAGATGTCCTCATTGTTTCACCATGATCCAAAATACTGTCGTTGCAATGATAGATTCAGATATATGATCTTCATTTATTATTTAAAATTTTAAATATTTGTGTAGAATTTGATAGCATAAGTTTGGTCGTTGTACACCATTAAATATTGGCTTCATCATAGGTTTGAATTGTTGGATTTAGATCCAAGGGTTCAGATCAGGTTCAGAGAAAAGCGAACCATCATGATTAAGTGATAATCCTCTTGAACACGTGTCTTCTATCCTACTAAAAAAGCTGCATTCCTTTCAAGTCCTATAATTTCCCCCCCTTTACTAAATTGAATTTCTAAAATATAAAAAACAATCAAAAACATGTTCTACTTATGTAAGTTGGTAGGGACATGAAGGGAATGCTTCTATTTTACAAGGGGAGAAGGCAAGTGGCATTCATTGGCACTCTTGGTGAACCATGATGGACCACTTTTAAGCATACCTAATCCAAATCCCACATCCACTTACTAATAGCTAAATCATACAAGTTTTTACCATTTAGATAATAATGGTATAAACTTGTGTAAGTTAGTTTGGACTTAAATTAGTCTCCAATATATCTATCTATCCTTGAGTAATCATAACCCTTAATTCTAAGTTACCTTCAAACTCTCTTCCCCCCTCCCTTCCCTTTGCGTCTCTATTATATCTGCTCATCTAAGAGTAATGGAACTAAGATGAGTGTTACTAGGTCACGCCTCTAGCATGCAATGGACTAACCACTTCGGATTTTGAGTTTGTCATGGATATAACTAGTCTGGCAAGTTCCAAGTAGATAGTGTTAGATGCCTGTTCAATATAAGGACGCTGGACCAATTTTGAGTGTTAGTGCAAGTTAGATGATAATTTGATTATCATCTATATCTAAATTGAGAGCTTGTGGGTTAGTTCGTTAGGAAAAAGACAACTTCTTAGTACAAATAGGCGTTTCCTCACATTTGATAGAAGTTCATCAGGGGAGCATTTCTTTAGTCTTCTAAATGGCAGCAGTTTCACATTGTTTTTATTACCGACCTTTTTTAGTAGGAATTACAGAGGGCTTTCACACAAGGTACCCCAGTCCTCACATTTGATAGAAGGGTTTACCCATGAGTCCTTTTCTATTCTTCTAAATGGCAACAATTCTAGAAGGTTTTTTAGAAGCCATTTTGGCATGTTTGCAGCCGAATATCTTCTTGTCAATTTAAGCACTTCTAGTTTTTCTCAAGTTATCTAACAAGGTTTTAAAACTCGGGATCGGGAGTGGGATCGGTTTTTGGAAACATTTGGAAATGGATTGGTATCGGTATTGGCCGGATCGGTAGTATTGGGTCGGTGTATCGGTTTTTTTGGATCGGACATTTTTTTAAATTAAAGAAAACCTATGTTTCTATAATTTAATTATTTTAAAAATAATAATTACATTAAAAAAATGAATAACTTTTTTTTTTCAAATTTAAATTTTTGAATGTGAACATTTTAACTTGTTTAAGAAATTATTAATATAGAATAAAATTAGAATGATAGAAATAGGTAGACCAAATAGTATAAATTTTATTTACATACAGGAAAAAAAATATAAGTTAGACATGAAATGCCGTTCATTGCATAATTACATTGTCATTGCTTGGATAATATAAATAGAAAATTCAAATATCCACATGAGTAGAAATATCAATTATTAAAAAATTTTAAACGTAGGATCAGTGGTTCCGAGTTGGGATCGGACCAACCCATCCGATCCAGTTGCTAACTCGGCTGAGCCTGAGATTTAGTTGTATTGGAGCGCCCCCTTGAAAAACAATCCGGATTGGCCGGATCGGATCGGGATCGGGATCGGGCGATCTTTAAAACCATGTTATGTAAGACACTTGATACGCCCCATTTCTCTTTATCTTTAGTGAATCTCTGAAACTGCTTTTATTTTCTAAAATAGGACTACTGGCATTGTTAAGTGGAGTTAGGTTAACTTCTGTGCGATCTAAGAAACTAGTCAAGTTAAATCTTGGTTATTCATACTTCTCTCATTAATTATTCATAGCCCCTGCGACCGATAAAAAATTAAAGATAATTGTATAGTTATGGGCCTGCTCAAAACCCATGTGAAACCAGTTTGAGGCTTATGCCCGGGATTCTAGGTAGTTCTTTAGGTTATCAACTTGTTGAGACGATGACAACACATAAAAATTACTAGCGAGGATACTTTGAGAAGCAGGCGAGCCATAACTTTAGTTTGAAATAGTGAGATCAGGAAGTTTCAAGTATCACAGACTTCAAATTTCATATTTTCAAGTTCACGAGTTCTGTTATTGACCTTTATTATCATTGTAATCGTTATCCTAATCTTTATAGTAATTATTGTTCTAACTTCAAGGATTACTCTGCTTATATGTTGATGTAGGTGATGTAGAACTTACTAACATGCAGCTGAAGCCAGAGGCACTGAATGATCTGAAGTTGCCTGTGAAGGTCAAAGCGGGATTTCTTGGATCAGTGAAGCTTAAGGTTATTAGTACGAACATTTCTTGGACTAAAAGTTTATGTTTTACCTTACAGTTCAGATTTGTGTATGAACGTATTAATTATGAATATCATCTCACTGGGTAACTTTTATTCCGCATTCAGGTGCCATGGAGCAGGTTAGGCCAGGAACCAGTTTTAGTTTATCTAGACCGTATATTGGTTTTAGCTGAGCCCGCAACACAAGTCGATGGGTGTAGTGAAGATTCTATTCAAGAAGCTAAAAAGATCAGAGTACAGGTAAGATGGTTGAGTGATGATTTTTTTGACTCATTGTTATTTTATGAGTTATCAATTGATGTTTAGTTTTGGCTTTACTCTTATTCTAGGAATTGGAACAAAGGCTTGTAGAACGTCATCAACAACTGAAAACTGAAATGGTATGTCAGATTTCTCAGTATGTGTGTTCTCTTTTGAGAAAGCTCTGTGCGCATGTGTGTGTTTAGATTGCAATGGTGATAACCGCCACTTGATGTAAGGGTGTAGGGCTGCAAACGAGCCGAGCCGAGCCAAGCCGAGTATCTTGAGGCTCGGGCTAAGCTTGTTAAGTTATTGAGCTCGGTTTTCAAGCTCGAGCTCGGCTTGAGCTCGTCCCGAGCCAAGCTTTGACCGAGTTCGAGCCGAACTACATGCGAGCTAAGCCTAACAATCACATCATGCCCAAGCTCGAGCTCGGCTCGTTAAGCTGTTGAAGTTGATTTTCAAGCTCAAGCTTGTCTCGAGCTTTGACCAAGCTTTGACCGAGCTCGAGTTAAGTAGCCCGAGAGTAGCTTGGCTCGTTTGCATCCCTAAGGGAGGTGATAACCACCGGCTAATCTACATCCATACTTAACTTTCAGAATGACCTTGGACATGTTAAGGTTCAATATGTCACTATGATTTGTAATTTTCTCATACTTAGGATGCGGATAATCATAGCAAGTTTTTTGTAGTGTGGTCGTAATATCCATGCTCAGACTTTCAGATTGACCTTTAATTTGTGAAGGTTTAAAATGTCATCGTATTTTAATGTCACCATGATTTATACTCCTCGTACTTGTAATGAGAATAATCATAGCATTGATTTGAAGTTTATGGTCTTCAGCAGAACATAATACTGCTAAATTCACTCAGTTTAATTTAAATTAGGACTAAATAGCTTATTTATCTCTAATACGGAATTCTGCGATGTTGAGAACTCCTTTTGTTGGATTGCTCACCTAAATGCTACACTAATTTATGGAAAGTTGTGGAGAAATGAGTATGTGAGCTATAGTGTAGTTATATCACACAGGGTGTTGTTTAATGCTACTGTAGAAACCATTATTCAATACTTAACTGAACAAGCAATGGTGAAATATTTCACAAAGCTGGCAAAACTATATTGAAGTAACTTAAACATATGAGAAGATCATGACTTGAAACAAAATGTTCTTGCATGATATTGTAAAATTGTACGTGTTTGCATAGTGATGGAAAGAAGGTTCTTGACTTCATGTCGTAGAATCTGCTGCAAGCACTTAGAGAAGATGGTTTCCTTCCAAGATACCTGAGTTAGTAGAAGTTCTAGATAGATTGGTCTAATTATTTAACAGTCTATATGTATTGGTTGTATTATTGGCTTGCCTGAGTGTACTTAGGGTCATATGAGGGTAGGTGATGTAAAACCAACCCTAAAATAGAGAGTTTCCAAGAATTTTAATGGGTTAATTTTACCAACATAAAAGTGCGGATCTAAGTTGGAAATTTGTAACAGTTAACAGGTTCGATGAGTTTTCAAGAATTGAATAAGTGTAACAGTCCCAATTAATAAATCAATCTTACAATCAATTAAAACCCTACGTGTTTTAGCAAGTAAGAAGTTCAATACTGATTCGTACTCTACTCTAGCATGTGGATCACTCAATCTCAGTTATTTTGTGGTCGACAGGCAAATTAGATAATATACTAGATAATAGAGCAGCAAAACACAAATATTTAATAAGGGAAAGATTATACCGAATGCGAAGAAAACCAGCGTAGATGTAGGAGTGGACAATACCCAAGAACACAGCAACTCAAGAACAGCAAGAGCAAGAGGAGAGAGGTGCAGCGAGGGGATCTGGCCGCTGCCGTCGGAGCTGGTGATGGCACAGGGCGGCGCTGGGGAGAAGTCTGCCGGCGACGCAGAGGAGGGGCGTCGCGACGGGGAACTCAATCGGGAGGTTGCTGCGATGGTGGGAGGGTGAGGGAAAGGCACGGGGATGCAAGTGGTGGTGGTTGCGGGTGGCAAGGCGTCGGCGATGGGGGGCGTCGGCGAAGGAGGAGGTCGGGAACGATAGGGAGGTGGCGGTAGTATTCGGATTGGGAGAGATGTGAGGATGAGGGAGTGGCCGATGGGGTGGGTTATTTTGGGGTTCTGGCTGTTGATCGAGGAAGAGGACGAAGGTGAAGAAGGAGGGATGGATTTGTGGGTTTCGGGAGAAGAAGAAGAAAGGGAGAAGAAGAAGGGGAAGCGGCTGTACGGGGGGATTAGATTAGGATTTTGGGGATTAGGGTTTGTGTTAGGGATTTGTATTTGGGAATTTTTTAATTGGGGTAGATTTTAGAGTTTATCACAAACCCTAAAATTTGATTAGGATTTATCACAAACCCTAATGTAGATCTCAGTTGTATCACACAAAAGAGAAGGAGGAAGAGCAAAACTCAACACAGATTTTTTTAAATCAATAATGGCATATCTTCTCATTCATCTCAAGGTCTTTAAATAGGCTCAAATACATCTTGAAACACATCTCCAAAATATTCTCAAAATCTAAAAATACAAAAAGATTACATATGGCTATAATTGCCAGAAATAAAAATGGTAATAAAATAAAAATCCTAAACCAAATAAAGCAGCTGATGACGACGACGCCTGCGTTGATAGAAACGCCCAAATCGTCTTGAATCGATGTCCTCATCAGTAGGGTTGTGGAATGAGCTCGTAGGCGTGAAGCTCGGCTCAAGAAAAAGCCAGTGCAAACTCATTTCATTAATAATTAGAATAGCGTGAACAAAATATCTATGTTCGTTTAAATATATGAATATTTATGAACAAACCTTGTTTGAGCTTGGCTCGCGGTCAAGCTCGACTTATTTGGAGATCGAATAGGTTTGGCTCGATTAGGTTCGAAGATTTCAGATCAGGTTGAAGGCTAGAGTGAGGGATTCTGGGGCATGATTATTTATTTTTTATGGAATGTTATTATGCTACAGTGTATAATTGTATATACCATTATGGAATGTAATTAGTTCTACATCATTGTTGGTTCCATCCTTATTGGGATGAACCTATATCTATCTTCTATTAGATAATGGGAGAAAGGTGTGGGTTTATTATCTTACATATGTTGCATGTGCATTGTTAAGCAATATTGAGAATTGCTGGTAATTATTATGCCTCAAGACATTAAGAAAATTAATTGCAAGTATTATGCCTGGGAACAATATGTAAGATTTCCCAATACCACGTGACTGGAATTTTGATCAAGAAAACATGATTAAGATATAAAATGTGCATTGCATGCTATATGTTTTCTAAAAATTGAGCAAATCAGGAATAATAAAAAACCTTTAGGTACTACTGGAATTTTAACATCTTAATATTGAATAAGTATAGCGGGCGCGCGCGCGCGCGCACACACACACATATATATAAAGGAATGCTCCATTGCAAACCATTGAAGCCGTTGTTTCCAACAACGGCTTGAGTGGTTTGCATACCCGTTTGCATGAGACCCGTTTGCAATGGAGCATTGGCATATATATATATATATATATATATATATATATATATATATATATATATATATTTGCTATATATATAGATGTTACTAGCGGTAGTTTACTGTATACTTGCTATATATATAGATGTTACTAGCGGTAGTTTACTGTATACCAAAGTGAAAAGGCTCGAAAAAGCTGGAGCCTGTGGAAGTTTTCAGTGAACAACCCAAAGCTCTGCTTGGATGGCTCGAGTACAACCCTATTGAAAGGCATGCTGGCTGTGGTTTCTGAAATCATTAAGTTAGGTTTTGGCTCAAAAATAGATAAGGTTAGGTTGATGTAAGGATGTTCACAACAACAGTTTTCAGTGAAATTCAACTTAAACTATTATAAGCTGAATTTTTTTGATTAGGGGACAAACTTATGAGACCAATCTTCTGCTGAAGCTGTTCACAAATCTGTAGTATCCAGCATAGTAGCCCAGGAGGACATTCATCTCATGCATGCATGTGCTATTTTTTTGGTTTATTGTGGAAAATGAGTTGTGTACATGCTTTTATTTTAATTTGTTGTATTGGAGGATGGCTGAACCATAGATTCTATTTTAGAAGAAGTGGCTGCAAATCCATGGTTTAGTTCGTTCTAATATGGCAACAAATAGATCCATGTTTCCCAGTACACTTTACACCCAAAAATCATATGGTATCTACCGGTTACACTATGGGCAAGTATGCATTAGTTGTAAGATCAATCAAATATTCTCATTTTGGCTTAGTCCGATTGTGATATCAAATAAAAACAAAGCCTGTATCCCGAATCTGCATTGTTTTGTACGAAACTACGTTTATCTTGTATGTTAGATAAGTTAGCAAGCTGGCCTTTGAGGGAAGTACCCAAGAAAGAAGTTATGAATGCCAGTGTTCGGGAATAGAACATATTGTTAATTGAATGAAGTGGTTGTGTGGGAAGAAAAGACATGCATGCTACTTGTGTCATGCAACCTCTTCTACTGTTTGCCTTCGGTAAATATGGACCACCTGCTTGCCGACTTCACTGTTCCAGTGAATAACCAAGGCTGGGTGCCCCCTATTTCATATACAGTGTAGAGCATACAATATCTGATCCTCTTCTGGCAGTTCGACAGTCTGCCTTTGTATAGGTGAGCAAATTGCCTTAAGTCTTGAAGGCCAGTCCCAGTTCTGGCAGAGCTCCTATTCTATCGACATGGGAGCTGGCGAAGGAATCCCTCTACCTATCCCAGAAGCTAGCCTGTGATGGAATCCCTCTGCTATCAAAGAATGGGTGATGGATGGGTAACCAAGCAGACTGCATTTATATAAGTGAGCACATTGCCCTTTATCTTAAAGACCAGTCCTATTTCTGGTAGAGCTCCTATTCTGTCTGAATGGAAATAGGAGACAGAACCCCGGTACCGATGCTAGCGGCTAGCCTGTTATGGAATTCCTCGAAAGATTGATGGGTAACCATGCAGAACGCAAGGTGCTCATGGAAGGGAGCTGGAAAGAATGAAGGTAGCAAAGATACAATGAATTTAAAACCACCGATATAGCCGGCCTTAGAATGTTGATTCTTAAGGTAGAATGCATGAACTAAGTTACCAGGTTCCTAGTATGTTTCGGTTCATGACACGTGCATGGGGTTGCACCGTTGCAATACGATACCTCGGGTAGTTCTTGGGGTGTGTGTGTGTGTGTGTGTCTCTCTCTCTCTCTCTCTCTCTCTCTATATATATATATATATATATATATATATGAGAACTCTTTCGGTGAGAACCAAATGTGAACTTTTTTTTGGGGGGATATAAATCGAAAAATCCGAACCGTTACATTTTGATCTACACATCTAAATTAGTCTACGGATGAGAGGTCAAGTCATTTGAGATTTGTTTGTCTGTGCATTTAAGTGTTAAAACTGTATGACTGAATATCATTATTTTTTATAATGACATGATGGATGGACAAATGAATTTCAAATGACTTGATTTGACATATTGGGACTAATTTTGTCATTCTAAACAATATGAACGGTTCAGTTCATCCGTGTAATGACTCTTTAAGGAGTTCACACGTAGCTTATCCTGAGAAACAGTTTTCACATGATCATTCCCCATACACACACACAGTGCTTCGCCTTGGAGAACCCATTGATACGGACCCCTATCAATAATTGTAACCATTCATCTTGTTCTACATGCCTAACATAGCATTATGATGTGAAATTAAGTTGACATTCAATTGCCCATCTATAATGTTGTTAGATAATTAAAGAATTTTTAGTCACAATTTTGTAACGTTGTAAAACATGAACAAATGAACTTCAAATAACTTGATTTACGCACTTAGTTGTATAAGGTGAACGGTTCAGATTTTTCATGGGGGGTTTGTATCAACGAGTGCTCGCAAATGTGGTGCTCCCTTCAACGTTAGCATATATATATATATATATATATATATATATATATATATATATATATATAAGTGATCCTCTAAGAACTGATCTTATAGATTAGCTTTGGATCCTCTTCCTGTAGAGATTTGAAGACCGTCCAATTGAATCGGGAGGCGGGAAAAAAACCCAAAAAAACTCGGTTCAATCCCAAACTGAATCTCTACTTAAGTTTTATGATTGGTGCGAATCTTGGAGCGATCGTAGCGCACATTTTGGGGAGATCAGATGGCTGTCGAAGAAGCGGTCTGGTTTTCTTGCAAGTGAACATGGCCTTGGGTTATTTTTGGTATTTTTTTTCCGATTACGAGCCTTTGGATCTGGTAAACACTAGTTTAAATTTTGGCTAGCTTGCCGATACGTAATTACAGATTTTATACTACATATCGTTTTTGGACCGAAATATGTAGATTTTGCTGAAATTATCGAAATTTTGGCTGAAATTGGAGAATTATTTTTATAACTTTTTGTAAATAAGTCTTTCAATATAGGACTTTAAGCTAAGATAATGTGAGGATTTCGTCTTTCTATCATTTGTGTAAATGCAAAATGAAGTGAGTCTATTAACTAATACATTTTTTCTAATTAATGCAAATTCTATTTAGTTATATACTTATTACATTCTCTTTTATACTGTTTTTAAATTCTTCGAATATTTACCGTGACTGATTCATGTCATTAGTTACATTATACAATATTTGATGTAAAACTAACCCTAAAATAGAGAATTTCCAAGAATCTTAATGGATTAATTTTACCAACACGTAGTGCGGATCAAAGTTAGAATTTTTAAACAGTTAACCGGTGTGATGGATTTTTAAGAACTGAATCACGTTTAACAATCCCAATTAATAATTCCACTCTACAATCAATAATTAAATCCTCAAGTGTTCTTAGCAAGTAAAAGATTCAATATTGTTTCGTACTCTAATCAAGCAAGTGGAACACTCAATCTCAATTGTTTGTGGATGACAGAATATCAAATAATATAATAGAGATGATAAGGCAGTAGAACACAAATATTTAAAAGTGGAAAGAGTATATCGAGGGTTCGAAGAACTCAACGTAGATCTCGGATTTAAACAGCAATGAAGAGCACAACACTCAAAGAACAGCAATGGCAGCAACACGTCAAGAGTAATGGTAGCAATCAACTTCAAGATGAATGGTAGCAATCGGCAGTGGTGGGGGACCACGGGATCTGGCCGACGTGGCTCGACGGCGGAAGGGCGTCGATCGGCGAAGGCGGCGGCGCGAGTTGACACCCTGCGGCGTCGGATCTGGGCTGGCGTCGAAATGCAAGGCTTCGAAGGCAGCAGGATGGAGGAGAGCAGAAATAGTGAGGTGGGCGAGAGGCTGGTGGTCGATTGAGGGAGAGCTTCGATGGGTTAAGGGGTTGAGGAGGTTGGCGACGGAGTCTGGGGTGATCGGGGATGAGGATGGAGGATGATGGAGATGGGTTCGAAGATAGGGGATCCGGCGACGGGGGTCGCGATGACGAGGGTGAAGGGCGACGAGGCTGGCGGTGATGGCGACGGGATGGGTTTTTCGGAGCAGAGGTGGATGATGAGAGGATGGAGGCAGCTGTGGTTATTGGGTGATTAGGGTTTTAATGATTTTGTTTTGATTTGGGAATTTAAGGTTAGGAATTTTGTATTGGACTTGGGGATTTGCAATTTGGGATAGATTTTAGAGTTAATCACTAACCCTAAAATTGTATTAGAATTTATCACAAACCCTAATAAGTTGGATCTCAATTATATCACACAAAGGAGAAGATGAAGAGCAAAACTCAACACAATAATTTTAATCAAGAATAACATATCTTTCTCATTAATCTCAAAGCCTATATATAAGCTCAAAACAAATCAAGATACAAATCTCAGAATATTCTCAAAATCTCAAAAATATTCTAATGCATAAAAAAAGATTACATATGGCTGTAATTGCCAAAAACAAATATGGTACTGAAATAAAATCCTAAACTAAATAAAATTGATGTCCTCATCAATATTTTATATGAGAAATGACATGTAGAACATATAATATATTGTTTAGTAAAAAAAATGTTTATTGAGTGTCCTAAATGAACATCGGAGATGATCATTTCCCTAAGATCTTCCGATATCTCTGATCCGAGACGAAATACCCCTTGTCGAGATGAGTCCAAAATTTGAGATTTAAAAACTTGTTGATAAATCTTAGATTCGACAGCTCATAATGGCTGGCGGATATTGGATTCTAAATTAAGTTATATGATCATTTCTTAGGGGATCACTCCCCTATATCCATTTGGGTTGAGGGCGTAGGATTTTCAGTTGTGTCATAGGAGGAAATTTCCTTCAATGCCACCTGCTGGTCTTTCATCCAACCAAGAAAGATGAAACCAGAAGAATAGGGTTTATATATTTATTGGTACAAAAGGTATCTCTATGGATCAGTCTATGGTCATTTAGGAGAATGGTTACACAGGAAAAGTGGAGCGAATGAAGGAGGTGTCACTGAAGAGAGGAGAGAAAGAACACACATATTTAAAATCCTAAGCAGTATTCGGGAATTAAAATCCTAAGCAGTATTCGAGAATCAATAACTGGAAGGAAATCAAAGGCGAAAGGTTCTTTTCCTCCTCTTTTTATTTTTTGTTGTGTTGTTGAAAGCACCTTCATTCCTGAGAGTGCCATCTTTATATAGAATGAGTACTTCTACAACCTATTCATTTAACTTACTCTAAAGTTACTAGGCCTGTATATGTTCTTGATTTGAATTTCATAATTTATGTGAAGGCAATGCTGTTTTTATATATGTCTTTATGTATAGGGCTGAGCCATATGGGTTTATAGTTTGATATTTAGTTCACAATACAATTCCTTTCAAGGAACTGATATGTTTTCTCTTGTAAAGAATTCATCATGGCTTGGATCATTGGTCAGCACAATAATTGGGAATATCAAGCTATCTATTACCAACATCCACATTAGATATGAGGACTCTGAAAGGTAACATACTCTGGTTATTTTATTTGTTCTTGACTTGTCATAGTCCTTATAATTCTTTACTTCAGCAATCCAGGCCACCCATTTGCAGCAGGCTTAACACTTGACAAACTTTCGGCGGTGACCGTGGATGAATCTGGGAGGGAAACTTTTGCAACTGGGGGTGCCCTGGAGCGCATTCGGAAGGTACATTGTTCCATCTAGATTTTTTGACTCTTGACAACCAGCTACTTTATTATGTGAATTCATGTAATGCAGTTGTAGATTTGATAGGAATGCATTCAATTTAAACTTAGGCTTGATCCTTGCCTGAAATTTGAGTATCTTATCGTGGCGATTTTGTCATCTACATATTTCCACATTTCGATTTTTTAGGTTTATCTGTTAAAAGAGAATTAGAGGATGTCATCTGCTCATTTAGGGCTTTGGCAAGCTGATGTTGAATGCCTAACCTCGATCTGCTAACTCTTGATGACCAGCTCCGTATCATGTGAATGCATGCCAAGCACTTGTAGATTTTTATGAATGCATTCAGTTTAAATGTAGCCTTATCCATGTCTGAGAGTTTAATGTTCTTCTCAAAGCAGTTTTTGTAACGCCCCAAGCCCGGCTCAGCTGCGCACGTGGCTATACGTGCGTGCACGCGAAAGAACGGACACAAAACTCTAGCCACGCCCACCACAGGCTGCCTTAAAAGGGTGGTTAACCGTTGGGTAACCCTTTATCATGAGCTAATCCTATATATCTTTCTTTCTCTCTTATTCACCACCGATATGGGATTTAAATCCCCAAGGTCAACCGGTCAAACACACCACACACACACATTCCATCTTTCATTCATTTATTTATTCCATCATTCCCATAGGAAATCTCATAGGCCCATCACACCAGCCCGGACTTACAACTTTGATTCAGGATCCCTTTCTAACCGATGTGGAGAGGATTACCCTGATTCTGCTAGTTGTACAGTCCCCTACCCGGGCGACCTGTCCCAACCTAGCTCTCTCTCAGGCGTACATCTTGCACACACTCGGAGTCGAAAGTCGGCTCTGATACCATTTGTAACGCCCCGAGCCCGGCTCAGCTGCGCACGTGGCTACGCATTCGACGATTTGACAAGCTAGTACGTCGAGCTGCAGTGACAGAGATAGATATGAACCAAAGTCAGCAACCACCAGGGAAAGCAGGGGCATGGAACCATGGGAAGCGACCCATTTCCACTACCAATTTTAAGAAGCAGGACACGAACCAAAAGTTTAAGAAGCAGAATACCGGTATGGAAACTTTCAAGACAGTGGAGTGTTATCTCTGTGGTGAGCGGGGACACTATAAGCATCAGTGCCCAAAGAATAAAGTTCAGCATGCCGGGAGCACTTGTTTTCATTGTGGGAAGACTGGGCACATCAAGCCAAACTGCCCGCAACTGCAAAAGAGCAACAATGGACCGAGTCAGAAGAACAGTGACAAAGGAAAGAAGCCTTTCCGTCAGGGCCGTGTTTTTGCCTTGACCGAAGAAGATGCTGAAGAGGATGAAGGAGTCATTACTGGTATGAAGGATTGAAAGATATTTTGTTATCTTGATGTAATGAAGGATAGTTATTAAAATATATAATCCTTTGTAACAGGATGTTTGAATGTTAATGAAATGGAAGCCAGTGTTTTGTTTGACAGTGGATCTTCCCATACTTTTGTATCAAAGTCCTTTGCTACAAGGTTGAAATGTACTCATAAGGCAGTTCCCGGTTTAGCTTTAGAGGTAGCCACACCATCAGGAGCTACTCTAACTGCTAATGAATGCTATAAAGGCTGTAAATTGCAAATAGGTGGAGAAACTCTTAGCATAGATCTGTTGGAATTAGGATTTGTGGGGGCAGATATTATAATCGGGATGGACTGGATGACGAAACACAAGGCGACCATAGATTGCAAGGAAAAGAAAGTGACTATAGTGATACCCGAGAAAACAGAGATCGTGTTTCAAGGAAAGAAGAAGCACGGAGAAATCTTAACGGCTGTGACTGGGATAAAGGTACCAGAGGAAGTAAAGAAGATACCCATCATACGGGATTTTCCACTAGTATTTTTGGAGGAGTTACCTGGATTACACCCGCGTAGAGATGTGGAATTCAGTATCACAATTCAGCCAGGTAGTGCACCAATATCAAAGGCACCGTATCGAATGGCACCAGTAGAACAAAAAGAAGTCAAACAGCAAATTGAAGAGTTATTGCAGAAAGGATTTATTAGACCTAGTGCTTCTCCTTGGGGAGCACCAGTGTTGCTTGTCAAGAAGAAGGATGGATCGATGAGAATGTGTATCGACTATCGAGAATTAAATAAGGTCACAATCCAGAACAAATATCCACTTCCCAGGATCGATGACTTGTTTGATCAGCTTCAGGGTGCGGCTGTGTTCACAAAGATCGATTTGCGATCAGGCTACCATCAGGTCCGTGTGAAAGAAGAAGATATACCTAAGACAGCTTTTAGGACTCGACATGGTCATTACGAGTTCTTGGTGATGCCATTTGGAGTGACAAATGCCCCAGCTATTTTCATGGATATGATGAACCGAATTCTACGGCCATACATCGACTCATTTGTTGTGGTCTTTATAGATGACATCTTGGTATACTCAAGAACGGAGGAAGATCATGGCAGGCACCTGACTGAAGTTTTGAATAAGCTACAAGAGCATGAACTATATGCAAAATTATCCAAGTGCGAGTTCTGGAAGACCGAAGTTGCATTCCTTGGTCACGTCCTTTCTAATGAGGGAGTTGCTACTGATCCGCAGAAGATTGAAGCTATGAAAGAATGGCCTCAACCAAAGACAGTAAAGGAAGTCAGAAGTTTTTTGGGGCTAACAGGGTACTACAGGAGGTTCATCCAGGACTACGCCAAGATAGCAGTGCCGCTTACAGGATTAACCAAGAAGGATAAAAAGTTTGAATGGACTAAGGCATGCGAAGGAAGTTTTCAAGAATTAAAGGGTCAGTTGATTTCAACACCGATATTGGTATTACCTCAAGCAGACAAGGACTACGTGATATACAGTGATGCGTCACACCAAGGTTTGGGATGTGTTTTGATGCAGGAAGGAAGAGTTATAGCCTATGGTTCAAGGCAACTCCGACCGCCCGAGAAGAATTACCCCACACATGATTTGGATCTGGCTGCAGTAATTTTCGCTCTGAAGATATGGCGACATTATGTTTATGGAGCAAAGGTGGAGATATACACTGATCATAAGAGCCTGAAATATATATATCATCAGAAGGACTTGAATCTTCGACAAAGGCGACGGCTGGAAGTATTAGAAGATATTAGACCCGAAATTAAGTATCATCCAGGAAAGGCCAACGTAGTGGCAGATGCACTTAGTAGAAAATGGAGTCTGGATACATTGATTGCAACAAGGAAGGAATTGGATGACGAGATAAAACGAGCCGGTATCGAGGTGGTTACACAAGGCTTAGGTGCGATCTTAGCACGACTTGAACTACAACCAAGTCTGAAGGAGCAGATTAAGAAGGGTCAAGGAAGAGATGCAGAGATTCTAGCACGTAAAGAACAAGTAAATGCAGGGAATCTTCCGGAGTTCAATATAAGGGAAGTTCTGTTATGGTTTGGAGACAGATTGTGCGTACCGAAGGTGGATGATTTGAGGGAAGAAGTCATGAAAGAAGCGCACACTACATTACTTGCGGTTCACCCGGGAAGTACCAAAATGTATCGAGATGTAAAGCAATTCTATTGGTGGGCAGGGATGAAGCGGGATATAGCAGAGTTTGTGGCTAGATGTCTCACCTGTCAGAAGATTAAAGCAGAAAACCAGAAGCCAGGAGGGTTGTTGCAACCGTTGCCCATTCCAGAATGGAAGTGGGAAAATATTAGTATGGATTTCATTACCGGGTTGCCCAGAAGTCCCAAAGGACATGATGCTATTTGGGTAGTGGTTGACCAATTGACAAAATCAGCCCATTTCCTACCTGTGAAAATTACTTGGTCATTGGAGAAATTAGCAGAAATATATATTGAAGGGATAGTGAAGCTGCATGGAGTACCAGTATCCATAGTTTCTGACAGGGATGCAAGATTTACTTCGCGATTCTGGCAAAGTTTGCAGAAAGCAGTGGGGACAAGAACAGATTTCAGCACAGCTTTCCACCCACAGACAGATGGACAAACAGAAAGAGTAAACCGAGTCTTTGAAGATATGCTAAGGGCGTGCACTACGGATTTTGGAGGAAATTGGGAAAAATATTTAGCTTTGGCAGAATTCGCCTACAACAACAGCTATCAGGCTAGTATTGGTATGACTCCGTATGAAGCACTCTATGGAAGAAGGTGTCGAACACCGGTATGTTGGTACGAAGTAGGGGAAAGGCAGATGTTCGGACCAGAAATTGTGCAACAGACTTCTGAGAAAATTGAACAAATCAGAAAAAGATTGAAAATAGCACAGAGCCGACAGAAAAGTTATGCTGACACTCGGCGAAGAGAATTAGAATTTGAAGAAGGGGACTCAGTATTCTTGAAAGTTTCTCCAACCAAGGGCATATATAGATTCGGGAAGAGTGGTAAGTTGGCCCCAAGGTACATTGGACCATACAAAATCCTGAAGAAAATTGGGAAGACAGCATACAGGTTGGACTTGCCAGCAGAACTAGCCCAAGTACACAATGTATTTCATGTTTCGATGCTGAGAAAATACGTACCCGACCCGAGTCACCAACTAGTAGAAGTTGCAGAAAATCTGCAAGTGGATCTTACTTATGAGGAGCAGCCTATAAGTATAGTTGATCGCCAGGACAGGGTGTTGAGAAATAAAGTAATTCCCATGGTTAAAGTGCTCTGGAAAAATCAGTTTGTTGAAGAAGCCACACGGGAGCTGGAAAGCCAGATGAAGAATATACATCCTGAGTTGTTTAATTAATATATGTTTTCTTTATTTATCTCTCTTCCTCTTCCTACAGTTTAGTTCTGAGGACAGAACTATTCTAAGGAGGGAGTGATGTAATATCCCTAGTATATAAGATATATGCATTTGTTTTTTTTTTCTTACAAAGAAAATATAGGTATACATTGATTGTATATATAAATATATGTGCATTGTTTATTTGTTTATGTTAACACACTATGCCTACTTTCTTCATCTGATAAGTTTTCAAACAAAAAAAAAAGCCCAACTTTCCCTCTTAAAGCCCAACCCAACAATATAACTATAGGTAAGTGTAAATAAGTGAAGCTTAGGGGGGTAAAAGTAAAAAGGAATGACACCTAAGCTCCCTAGAATACTCCACACACACCCACATCTTTCCTCCCTTCTCTTCTCTGGCCGACAGCAGACATCAGCTACTGCAGCTGTTCCCCTCTTTCCTTTATATATAAGAGTGCCCTTTTACTACTCCTACTACTACTTTACTACTATCCACTATTACTACACTACTGCTACTACTACTGCTGTTCAAATACTGCTGATTGTTGCTGTCCAGAACTACTACTACTATCTACTACTCCTACCACTCCTACTATACTACCTACTACTACTATATTACTTTACTACTACTATTGGGTTGAAACCAGGAGTCAAGAAAGCTTTTTGAAGCAAGGAGGAAGAAGCATATCCTTGGAAAAAGAAAGTGGGTATTTTCCTTATCTCTTGATTACTTTTGTGATTTTTTTTAGAAGATATGGTTTGATAATATTGTGGTTTGAAAGTAGTAAAATTGTGTTAAGAAATATGCTTGTAAAGTATTATAAAATTTAGTCTCTATAAAATAAATATACCATCAGTAGTAGTGGTAGTATTATACCATCAGTAGTACTACTAATACTAGTAAGTATTAGTGCATCAGTAGTAGTAGTAATATACCATCAGTAGTGGTAGTATTATACCATCAGTAGTACTACTAATACTAGTAAGTATTAGTGCATCAGTAGTAGTAGTAATATTAGTAGTATAAAAATATAAGTAGTAGTAGTAATATTAGTAGTATATAGGGGTGGCAGATGGGTCGACCGGGCCGGGCCGGGCCCAACCCGTGCGGGTTGGCACGCTTGGGTATGCGGGCCGGGCCGGGTTGGGGTGTTATACGGGCCGGGCTGGGCCGGGTCAGATTCTTAATTGGGTGGCCCGCCCAACCCGTGAACCCATTAGGGCTCAACCCGGGTTGGGCCGAGTCGACCCGCGGGTTGGCCCGTATAATAATATATATATATAATTTTTTTTTTTTTTTTTGTGGTAGCTTAAATTGAAGTAATACTAAGTAATACTACATTACTACTAATAATAATACTAAGTGAGTAATGCTACATTACTAAGTAATACTACATTACTACTAATGGCTAATAATAATACTACAATTCTTCAAAATTATAATTCTAAGTAAGTAAGTAATACTAAGTAAGTAATACTTAGTAAGTAAGTAATACTAAGTAAGTAATACTTAGTAAGTAATACTTAGTAAGTAATACTAAGTAAGTAAGTAAGTAATACTAAGTAAGTAATTTTTTTTGGTAGTTTAAAATTATAATACTAAGTAAGTAATACTACATTACTACTAATAAGTAATAATACTACAATTCTTCAAATATCCCCAAATGATGTTTAATTATAATACTAAGTATGTAATTCACTAAATTTTGTAATAATACTAATAAGTAATAATACTACAATTCTTCAAATTGAATCAAATATCCCCAAATAATGTTTAATTATAATACTAAGTAAGTAATAATACTAATAAACAAAAAAAAACGTGATAATAATAATAATAAGATTGAAAGAGTGAAATTGACAACAAATTTTGAAATTTTATTCATACGAATTTAAGTGATACAATTTGAACAATTTATAACGAAATGAAATGAAGAATTCAATTCACAAATAAGTTTTATACAATAACATATTTCTTATGTACAATTTTAATTGACTACAATTTTTCTAATTTAACATAAGATGAAAAGCTATTGTTGTTGTTGTTGTTCTTCTTCGGGCGAGTTGCTCCCACTTGTAGAACTTGATAGTGCTTTCCCTTGCGTCCTATCTTCAGCCTTCAGCCAGTCTTCTGTGCAAACGAGCATCTCCAACCACTCCGGCTTCAACCGGTTTCTGTAATCAGATAGAACCCTGCCACTTGTAGAAAATGCACTCTCAGAAGCAACTGTAGAGACAGGAGGAGTTAGCAAATCTTTAGCCATAATAGACAGAATACTAAAAGTGTGTTCATGTTCTTTCCACCATTGTAAAATATCTAGTGGGGAAAGAGTAGGCTCAGTATCCTGTTGGTTATACCAATTTAATTCATTTGGTTGATTAGTCCTAGGTTTTTTAGACTGAATTTGTTCAAGTAGACTAAATGTTCTATCACCAATTTTACTTTTACCTTTAGAACTACCAGAAGAAGAACTAACTACAGAAGTTGTACTACTAGAAGCAAAACGTCTATCATAATAATCATACAAGTTATTTAATGTAGATTCAAACTGAACTAAAAAAGTAGCGCAATCAATTGTTAATTCTACATTGTCATCTAAACATGCAAAAAACATTTCTATCAAATTCTTCGTACCTTCTAATTTGATACGAGGATCCATAACAGTAGCAACACAAATCAACATAGGAGGAGGAAAATAATATTTCAAAAATTTTTGAAATGCAGGTATTACAATGTCACTAATATAAGGATCATTTAACATTTCGTTAAATATTTGCATCATGCTAACTAATTCAATAAAAATGCTACTAGAAGTAGATTCATATGTTTTTGAAAACTTTAATGTTGCGGTTTTAAAAGGTTCTAAAAATTTCAACAAAGCTTCGGCAAAATACCAATCGGGCGGAGTCATTTCAAAATTGTGCATATTTTTTGCGATACAAAAATCATTTACAACTCTTTATAATCAGTGACAACATTCAATAAATCAAAAGTAGAATTCCATCGGTGTCTAACATCCTTTGGAAATTTTCTAAAAGGAACATTTCTAACCCTACACCAAGCTTTCCATTCTTGTAAAATGTTTGGACTTAATGCAATAAAATGTACACAATTTCTAATTTTAACTATATATGGATCAGCTATTTTTAATGCATCTTGAACACATAAATTTATAATATGACATGCACATCTAACATGAAAAATATTGTCAGATGGAGGGTTTAATACAGATTTTAAAGTAGTAATTGCTACATTGTTGTTAGATGCATTATCAAAACTAATAGCCATAATTTTATCGCGAATATGAAAAACATCACAAATTTCTATAATACGGTTTGCTATTTCAGCGCCACTATGGGGATACGGCAACGCCGCAAGTGATATGATTCTTTTTTGAAGAATCCAATCATTGTCGATCCAATGACAGGTTATTCCCATCGTTGGAATATTGTTGACACCCGTCCAACAATCCGAAGTTAAACTAACCCTACAAGTTAAACTCCATAAAATTGCAATCAACGCGTTCTTCATTTCAACATACACTTTAAAACAATCCGATTTGCAAGTATTTCTCGGAATTCTTCTAAAATGAGGGTTTAAGGCCGTTTGATTAAAACTTTCCAAGTTCCTACTCTCGGGGTAGGAAAATGGCAACTCTTCCTTAATGACTAATCGGGCCATTTCCCGACAAACGAGTTCGGGATCATAAGGGTGGCTATCTACTTGACCGGTCCTAGGGTTAATTTTTTGTTGGCCTTGTATTTGATCAAGAAGTTCTTTGTGATTATGTTGTATGTGTCTACTAATTGTACCGGTGCCGTCACCCCTCTTGAATTTGTATGTTTTGCTACATGTTTTACACACTTTCAAACCTACACCCGGAATATGTTCGTCCGGGATATACTCATAAAACTTGTGCCAATCGCTAGTTTCTCCTCTACTTTTCCTACTACTACGGGGTTGTGTGGTTTCGGGTTGTTGTTGTTGTTGTTCTTCTAATTGAATGCCACCTACAACATCCATGTCGTGTGTACCCCATTGTTCCATAGTAGGATCAATGTAATCTTGGGCGGGCTCACTAATTGGGACAATTGGTGGCCTACGTGAAGAGGAGGAGGAATCTTGTCCGCTACGACCGCTACCGCGTGATCTAGACATAGTGTAGTAATGTGGTATGTAAATAAAATCTACAATGTAGAAGCGGTGAATTATACAAAAAATAACTAAAAAACAAGAGGGTTGAGATAGAGAAGTTCAAAAAACAAACAATAATATTAACTACAACGAAAAAAAAACAAGAGAGATAGAGATATTTTGATACCGTTCACCGTGGAATACGCGTATAAAAAAAAACCGTGAAAATTAGAATATAATAGAAAAGATGGAGGAGCGCTTTGCCGATTTCGCAATTGAAGAGTTGAAGTAGATTTGAGTCGATGGTTGAAGAGAGTTGAAGACGTTGAATTTTGTTCTCCGATACGACCGAAATTTGATCGTGTATACGCCTCCTTGTACACTTGTTTGATGATTACTACAATTGTTCAAAATTTTTTTTTTTTTGATGTATAATAGTAGAGAGAGTAAGAGAGGGAGGTGTGATTTTTTTGGAGATTTTTGGGGGCTATTTATAGACTTAGAAGTGGGTAAAAACAAAAAAAAAAAAAAAAAGAACGACAGCAAGCAAGCAACGGCTCTAAGAGCCGTTTGCTGCTGCTGTGCTGCCAAACGGCCCAAACCCAACGACACCAACCCAACGGCTAGAAGCAAGCAACGGCTAGCGACCCGCGGGTTCAATTCGCGGGTTCAATTCACGGGTCGGGGGGGCGAAATTCGCGGGTCGACCCGCGGGTTGGCGGGTCCAATTCGCGGGTTGACCGGGTTCGTGGGCCGGGTTTCGCGAATCCAATTCGCATAAATAGTGATCCGGGTCGACCCGGTACTGTTCACCGGGTTCGACCCGAACCCGCGAAAGTCTTAACCGGGCCGGGTTCGTGGGCCGGGTCGTGGGTGGGTCGCCGGTTGACCCGGCCCAGTTGCCACCCCTAGTAGTATAAAAAGCATCAGTAGTAATAGTAATGTTAGTAGTATTAAAGTATAAGTAGTAGTAGTAATACTAGTAAGTATTATAGCATCAGTAGTAGTAATAATATTAGTAGTGTTAAAGTATCAGTAGTAATAGTAATGTTAGTAGTATTAATAGTGGCACTAATAGCAGCAACAGTAGGCATAATAGTAGCAATAACAGTAGTAATAGTAGTAGTAATAGTAGTAGTAATAGTGGCAGCAGTAATAAGTAGCAGTAGCAGTGATAGTAGTAAGCATCAGTAGTAGTGAATAACAGGCATAAGAAGGCATCAGTAGCAGCAGTAATTTAAAGAAGTAGTAATTCAAAAATAAAGCTTGTAGTCTCTTAATAGTAATAATAGCAAAGTACGAAGGAATAAAAGCTATAGTTGTATACTTAGCTAACTAAAATTTAAGATAGTTTAATAATGGTAGTAAGGTAGGAAAGCCACTCGTAATTATATACTTAGCTAATCAAAATTTATAATACATGGAGTAGATTGTAGTAAAGTAAAGAAAGGATTATAAGACTTTATCAAGTGCTATGCATAAGTGTATGCATATGATGGAATTTGGTGCGTTAAGCGCACTAGTGTTGATATGCATATGGAGGTATTTAGTGCATTAAGTGACTTTCGGTTATGCATATAGTGATAATAAACACGTATTAAGTGAACTAGTTTTAGTATATGTCAAATAACAAAGTATCCAAGCTAAAACGACTCTTAGCTTAAACTAAGAATTGCATTGAACCCATACTTGAGCTAGATAACCTGTTGTAAGACAAGATTAACCTTTGGATCCAGGATTAAATTACCTAGTAGCCACCCATCA
Organism: Hemerocallis citrina; assembly: GCA_017893485.1. Taxonomy (NCBI): domain Eukaryota; kingdom Viridiplantae; phylum Streptophyta; class Magnoliopsida; order Asparagales; family Asphodelaceae; genus Hemerocallis; species Hemerocallis citrina. The sequence continues at coordinate 23,960,689 of CM030362.1, read as the reverse complement.
TTAAATAGGAAATAAAGGACAACAATGATAATAGGATCGCATGACCAATAAAATAAGGACATGCACTAGTTGGAAGTGTACTCACCTGTCAAGGGGACACGTGCGGCGTCGTCTCGTCTGGGACACGTGCGGCGTGATCTCGACTGTTAATTCTTGAGATTTAGTGATAAAGATGTCGAAATCTAGGGGAATGGACCCTTATGAGTACGTTATGTTCTAAGTTATCCATATGAACAATGAGCTAGAGTGTGACTCTTAGTCTCTGGCGGAGTAGGGAAAGGCCTGCCGATTCGCCTGATGTTCGGATAACTTATGGTAGAGTCCGGGTGTGGAGAAGGACCACCGATTCCGACAGGATTGCAGCGGAGCTGAATGATCACCAGCCTGTCGGGAGTGGAGAGAGACCACCGGCCGGGCAGAGTGGAGAGAGACCACCGATTCCGATAGATCGGGGTGATCACCGACTTTCGGGAGTGGAGAAAGACCACCGATCTGATGCAGTAGACGGAATAGACCGTATTTGCTGCAGCTCTACCAGTCACTAAATATATATATATAATGCATATGCAGAAAGACCACTTCTTATTATTAAAGTGGAAGTTGGGCCTATAGGGGGTTCTACGGGGTTTGGTTGTATGGAGATTTGGGCCTAGTTGAGAATGAGAAGAAGTGGGTTGGCTGCACTTGGATGTGGGCCCAGTTTCTTTGCTGACGTGGAGGAGAGAAAGGAGTGGCTGGGTGTGCAATGCCCGTGCTTTGAAATTGGTGTCTGTGTGGGCTCTTTGTCCCACATCGGCCAAAGTTGAAGAAATTGAGAATATAAATAATTGAGCCTATGATCTTAAGGTAGCTACAAGCTATAACATGTTATCTCTTCATGGAGCCTTGTGCTCCGTAGTATGCCTCATTTGAATATTAAGAGGTCAATGCATTACTGGTCTTATATATATATATATATATATATATTAGGGCCCTTCGGTTCACTACTTTCGTGAGCACTCACGAAATAGAGCACCTATGAAGAATCCGAACCGCTCATCTTGTTCTATATGCCCAAGATAGCCTAACAATAAAAAATCAATTAATTTGAAATTCATTTGTCCGTGATTTACATCATTTCAAAATTGTAGGGCGGAAAATTCTAACAACATGATGGGTGGGATTATGAACTTCAAATTACTTGATTTTTTATTGTTAGGCTATCTTAGGCATATAGAACAAGATGAGCGGTTCGGATTTTTCATGGGGTCTTTATTTTGTGAGTGCTCACGGAAAGTAGTGAGCAACCGAAGGGCCCTATATATATATATATATATATATATATATATATATATATATATATATATATATATATATATATATATATATATATATATATATATATATAAAACTTGGATGCATTTCCTGCAACTCTGCCCTCCATTGGCATGATTGCTTTTATGAATTTTTGTGTCGTTCCTAGGTTGTGCTCTAAAACTAGTTTATTTCTGTTAGGCTGATATGTGGAATATTGCACCTTGCAGTGAAGACTGATTTTTATTTATTTATTATATTTGTTATTTTTAATATGCAGTCTGTTGAACTAGAGCGATTTTCTCTTTATTTTGATTCTGATATTCAACCTTGGAAATTTGAAAAACCATCGGAGGATATGCTCCCTTCGGAATGGAATAAGGTACTCTCTTTCATTGTATACGTTTTCTATTTAACTTTTATGAACAAACTCATTGTATATTATTTTTGGACTAGATTTACCCGTGGGCACGTGCCTACGACACGTCTTCAGAACGATACAATATATGAGAAGCCTTGTCAACAGTAAATCAACAATTATGTAGCTCAAGTTTGAATAGTATGACAATAATTAGTTGTAAATAAAAGTCCATGTTTCCACCATGTTTCCATAAGTGTGTGTGTATATATATATATATATATATATAGAGAGAGAGAGAGAGAGAGAGAGAGAGAGAGAGAGAGAGAGAGAGAGAGAGAGAGAGAGAGAGAGAGAGAGAGAGAGAATTAAATAAATAAATGAGTTGTTTTGGGGGGATTTGAATTTGAGTTTTGGGGGGGAAAATGTGTTTTGTGAGGTTAGATTTGGGCCTTTGATTTTGGGGGATTAAAGGAGAGCCACTTGATAGCTTTCTTTGTGTTTTATTATATAGATTATTGGATGTGCTGTAGATATTTGAACTTGAGAATAAGGACAGCAAGGTGGGCAATGTTCTTTTGGAAGAGCATAGTTACATTCTACAACCAGTAACGGGTAATGCAAAGTACACAAAGCTGCAATTAGATGAATCCAAGATCACTGGACAGGCATTACAGCAAGCAGCAGTCAGTCTGAACGATGTCACATTGTGCTTATCTAAGGTACACCCTCAGCTTACATTGTAATTTCTGATTCACTGATGATTTCATATATGTTGCAAATTTGTGGGTTAATGGATGTAGGAAGGGTACATGGACATATTGAAACTGGCAGATAACTTCACATCATTTAATCAACGCTTGAAGTATGCTCATTTTCGTCCACCTGTTCCTATGAAGTCTAATCCCAAATCCTGGTGGAAATATGCATACAAAGTGGTAACTGATGAGACGAAGAAGGCAAGGTACATAAATTGCCTTATATGTTTACATCTCTATGCTACCCATATGATTTGCATGGTAATAAAATAGTTTGTGGCTGTTGATTTCTGTTCACATTTAGTAAGTATTGTTTGTTGATTTTTCTTTTATCTTAACACTAGTTTATGCTGTTGATTTCTATTCACATTTAAAAAGTATTGGTCGTTGATTTTCCTTTTATCTCTAACACAATGTTAATGTGTGGGTAAATAATGTGTTTTTACGTTAAAAGGGTAGAAACACCTTTACTTCCAAAAAAATGCTTCCTTAATTATTGAACACTTCTTGAACGCATTCTATAATTGTCAAATACTTGCTCATGCTCGAGCATATTAAACATTCCTACTTCCACTTACATAGTATAAGATCATCTTTAGTGAAATAATATGTTAAACTTGCGACTGTTTTAAAGTTTTCTAGTTCATAAAATATTTCTGTGAAAGAAGTGAGCAACTAAAAGAAAGCTAAAGCGGCAAGAATACTCCTTCTAAGTCATAAAACTTGTTTTAGTATTTAATTTACAAGTAAACATTACGTTATTACACTATGAGGAGCGTCCACAATTGTGTATATTTATATATATTAATTCATGTATGTTTATGTACATGCATAGATCCATTTACCCAAATATATAGAAACACATGCCACGTCCCAGAGAAATGTAAAAACTGGCCATCAAACCGGAGCGATGGCCTGTCTGGTTTCTTTAGGGTTCAACAGGGTCCACCTCCAGTTGAACTGGTTTTAGTTGAAGAAGGTCTACTTTAATTGAATACTCAAAGGAGATATGTATCTGATGAGGACATCGGTTCCAGACGATTTGGGCGTTTCTATCAGCGCAGACGTCGTCGTCATCAGCTACTTTATTTGGTTTAGGATTTTTATTTTATTACCATTTTTATTTCTGGCAATTATAGCCATATGTAATCTTTTTGTATTTTTTAGATTTTGAGAATATTTTGGAGATGTGTTTCAAGATGTATTTGAGCCTATTTAAAGGCCTTGAGATTAATGAGAAAGTATGCCATTATTGATTAAAAAAATCTGTGTTGAGTTTTTGCTCTTCCGCTCTCCTTTGTGTGATACAATTGAGATCCAAATTAGGGTTTGTGATAAATCCTAATATAATTTTAGAGTTAGTGATTAATTCTAAAATCTACCCCCAAATTAATAATCCCCACTTACAAATCCCTAACACTAATTTCCCCAAATTCCTAATACAAACCCTAATCCAATATTTCCTTCCTACACAGCCGCCGCCTCTTATCCTTATTCACCTTCTCCTTCCCTATCCAAATCCCGAACCCACAAAAGGAAAATCAACCCATCATCTTCCCCAAATCCCCCATCCCGCTCGTCGACCTCATCCCCTTCCCCTCATCGACATCTCACCCACTCCCGACCTCCCGTCGCGTTCCCCTGGCGCGCACCTCCAGTGCCGATACCACCGGCGCTCACCCCGACCTCCTTTTTCCCTACCACAGAGCTCCAAACCCCAACCGTCACCCTCCTTTCCCCTCACCCTCGTCGACCCTCCCTTTCACTTCCACCACCAACCACCTCACCCCGAGCCGCCCACCTCCACGCCTCCTTCAACCCTCTCCTTCGTCGAAACCCTAAGACCCCAGGCCGACGACTGCTCAGGGTCACACCCTATTGCACCCATCGTTCTTGCTGTCGCCATTGCTGGTTTGGATACTGTAGTTGCTGATTTGACGTAGTCTCCATTGCTGTGTTCTGCCTGAGTTCTACACTGGTTTTCTTTGCATCCGGTATACTCGTTCCCTTATTAAATATTTGTGTTTTACTGCCCTATTATCTAGTATATTATCTAATTTGCCTGTCGTCCACAAAAATAATTGAGATTGAGTGTTCCACATGCTTGAATAGAGTAGGAATCAGTATTGAATTTCTTACTTGCTAAAACACGTAGGGATTTAATTGATTATAAGGTTGAATTATTAATTGAGACTGTTACACTTATTCAATTCTTGAAAACCCATCGAACCTGTTGACTGTTACAAATTTTCAACTTAGATCCGCACTTTCATGTTGGTAAAATTAACCCATTAAAATTCTTGAAAATTCTCTATTTTAGGGTTGGTTTTACATCAGTATCATTTATATTTGAGATGGACTACAAACTTTTCATTTAATTTTGGAAAGTAGATTTAAAGCATTTCTATTCATTGGATTAGCTTCGAGATTGGTGAAAAGTTCGAACTCCAAACTTCAAATACCTATTCCCTTTTCATAAATAACATTCATTTGACAAAGACTGAACTAAGAGGAGTTGGAAGGGATTTATATATAAACACTTAATTAATCAGTCCAATATTTGGACCGAGCTCAGTCACAACACAAGACCACATAATACAAATATGCGGCAATGCATGTAAAAGCAGAGTTCGTGTGATTAAAAGATGCCATGTCTTTTTGGAATGTGTCTTTAGAACAAGTTTCCCCATCGCAAAATACGTATGACAGATTACCCTGTTTAGAACACTATGTATGTGGGCACACACATAATATGTTCCAGACGGTGCTTACAATGTTCTCATTTACTTCTTTGATATTTATTTTCTACTGAGTACTGAATTCATTTTTGTATAGAAATGCTTGAGTAACATCTGTAGATTCTTCACTGGCCACTCACAAAGGACTTTCTTTTTGCCATCCATGTCTAGAATTATCTCATTCAGTGCACTCATTATTTTATTGATTAGCATCTGAACGTCTGTCATTAAAATTATCATTTACATTCTTTTGCATTTAAAGCCATGTACTTTGTTGCAGTGGTAAACTATCTTGGGAGCATGTTTTGAAGTATGCAAGGCTTCGCAAGAGATATGTGTCCCTTTATGCTTCTCTCCTGAAATCAGATGCCAACCGTTTGGTGGTGGAAGACAACAAAGACATCGAGCAAATTGATCGTGAGCTTGACATTGATTTAATTCTCCAATGGAGGTAATGTTCATTACTATTTTCGTAAGGATCCAGTTTGTTTTACAAACCAGTACAGAATCTAATCTGTGGATATAGGTAGTGCAAAAGCATAGTTATGTTTTTCGTAATTTGGATTTAACTAAATTTTCTTTGCACAAAATATTAGAGGATTTGGGAGCATTTAAATCTATTTGAAGGAATTGTGTTTCTCTTGATGGTTGGGAATAGTGACCTAGGTTTTATGTCCATTTATAGATAGTTATAGTATGTCTTTTGGGTTGGTAGGCCCGTTTTTATTCTTTACCAAACGTTTGATATTTCTGTGTACAGGATGCTGGCACACAAATTTTTGGAACAGTCAGCTTACTCTGAAGTCTATAAGAGTAAACAGAAAGTGAAGCAGTCCTGGTTCCCATTTGGATGGTCAAATTTTTTCTCTAAAACTATTTTGTTAACTATTTCTATTTGTTCATGTTATATGTGATTTGAGAATTTTCGGTTCAAATATTTTTTTTCCAGGTCTGGATCTAGTAACAATGAAAGTGGAGATAAAAGTTTCTCCGAGGAAGATTGGGAAAGGTTGAATAAAATTATTGGTTACAAGGAAGGTTCTGAGGAGCTTGTGTTGGATGTTCAAGATGAAGGGGATCTGCCTCTTCTCTTTTTGGAAATCCACATGAAACACAATGCATCAAAGCTCATTAGTGACGGTCGGGAGATTCTTGCTGATTTATCATGTGAGGGACTAGTTTGTTCAGTTAAGACTTATACAGAGGCAAAGGTGTTCAACCTAAAGTTGGAATCCTATAGGCTTTCATCACCGTATGGTCTCCTTGCAGAGGTTTAGATTTCTCATGCTCTTTGATGATGATTGTACTGTTGGAACTTGATTCTTTGAAGTAGTTTCATTATTATCTTGAAGAGACCGATTTCTGCTGTAACTTTCTGCAGAGTGCAACTGTTACTGATTCTTTAGTTGGGACCTTTTCCTATAAGCCTTTTGATACACCAGTGGATTGGAGTTTCGTTGCCAAGGCTTCTCCTTGTTATATGACTGTATGTTTATGCTTTTCCATGCTGTATCTCTGGATTAGATTGGTCTTATAATGTCTTATTGGTGGTGAGCTAGTTTTGATTGTTTGATGGTTAACAGTATTTGAAGGACTCAATTGACCAAATTGTTGCTTTCTTTAAAAGCAATACTACTATTAGTCAGACCTTAGCTTTGGAGACTGCAGCTGCTGTTCAGGTATCATATTTTCTTGTTATCATTTGCGGCTCAATTTTTTTGTTCTCTAATTTCTAGCTCATGCGCTGGTTGGTTGTTGGTTTAAAAAAAATGCAGATGACGATTGATGAGGTCAAACGCACTGCTCAACAACAAGTTACCAGGGCATTAAAGGATCAATCCAGGTTTGTTGGACATTAGTGTCACTACTACATTTATATCTGGTACTACTACTATTATGAACAGCAACGACAACCAATAGCAGTTCTTAAATAAACTGAAAATAGTATCGGCCACGAGCAATTTGTCTCCGGATGCTTGTTATAAACAATTTCTGAGAAGTTTGATAAGAAATAAGTCAACAGGAATAACAGTGGCAACTACGACCACCAGCCGTGAAGACAATATGAAATAATTTCACAAAGCATAATTTAGAAAATTATAGTAGTACATAAATTAGTACAAATGCCAAGGGGAGGAATTTGTCACATACTTGCAATATGTATTATATGCTGGAAGGAAATGGCTAATATTTGGATCTTGTTATAGGTTCTGTAATTGTATGCACACATATTACATGCCAGTATGTTCCTTTTATTGTCTAAGGTTTATAAGCTAAACATGATTGTTAGTTTTTGCTAGGAAATATATATTCTTTCATAATATCTGTCATTTAAAAAATTTAAGTAATATTTTATTTGGGGAAAATTGAAAGAGTTAATAATTTATGTACTTGTTTATTTGTTTAAGTTCTTATCTTGAATCAGAGTTTTAACTTTCACGGGTCGACTTATTGTCTGTACAGTTTGCTGCAGGCCCCTTCTAAGAAAATTTCATTTTCACACTTCTTAAGGCTCTTAGCTGTATCTCATGCTGCATTTTAATTTTATGATAGGTTCCTTCTAGACCTTGATATTGCAGCTCCAAAAATTACCATCCCAACCAAATTCTCCCCAGATGACTCTCATGCAACAAGGCTTCTACTTGACTTGGGAAATCTATTGCTGTCTACGAAGGTTGTCTTGCAGACTCTTTTCTTGAGTATTGTCAGTCCTTTGAGATTCACTGTTAATATTTTATATACGTTCAGGACTACTGGGATAATGATTCTTCTGAGGACATGGATATTTACCTGCAGTTCAATTTTATTTTAAGTGATGTATCTGCTTTCTTGGTTGATGGCAATTATCATTGGAAAAAAAACCCTCCACCGGAGATGTCTGCTACAGAACCAAATTGTAACTTTTTGCCTGTTATTGAGAAATGTGGAGTCGTCTTAAAGCTTCAGCAGGTTTCCATCTGTCATCACTACATATTTTTATTATGAATTTACTATGAATTATATATTTACACATGAGGATCTTTTCATCATAATGATCATTCTTTTCAGATCCAAATAGAGAATCCTCTCTATCCCTCAACCAGACTTGCTGTGCGGTTGCCCTCATTGGTTTTCCATTTCTCTCCGGCTCGGTACCATCGGTTACTCCAAGTTGCAAAGATCTTTCAGGATGAAGATAGCACAGGTTTGGATGTCCATCCTTGGAGCCAAGCTGATTTTGAGGGCTGGTTGTCTCTCCTTACCTGGAAGGTTCTCTCTCTCTCTCTCACACACACACACATACACACACACACACACATTTGTTGACTGATGGTATATCAATACATGGTATACTTTAACTGAGTACTTTTAGATTTTTGTAGCAGTTTTAGTTTATGGAGTTGGATTATGTAGCACCAAAAAGTGAACGTAGTGAGATTAAATTGGGCGTTCTCCATATCGTCTTCTTGATTACATGTAATTTCATATTCATACCTACCTTTGCATTTGCATCTCAACACATTCTTTTGGACTGTTAGAGATAGAAATGTTAGTACCTGTTTGGGTAGCTTTTAATATACTCAGTGACAGGATGAGAAAACCCTTGTATTCTTGTTCCGTATCTTCTTACCTATTGTTGTCTTTGATTCCACCTTTCCATTCCTTATCCTTTTACATTTTGTTTTCTTGATTTCTTTGCATTTGCATCTCGACACAATTTTTTGGACTGTTAGACATATAACTCTTAGTCCCTGTTTCGATAGCTTTTAATATACTGACAGTGACGGGATGAGAAGACCCTTATGTTCTTGTTCCTTATCTTCTTACCTGTTGTTGTCTGTGATTCTGTCCGTCCGTTCCTTATCCTTTCACCTTTTGTTTTCTTTAACTTAGTGCTAATCTTTTTACTTATTATTTACCTTAACTAGTCTTCAGATTATTTTGATTCTTTCTTGTGTTCCTTGAAATTCAACAATATCTATTACGTCTTTCTACACTAGTATTCTCAAAATCCCCACATTTCTTGCCCCCCCCCAACCAAAAAAAAAAGAAAGAAAAGAAGACAAATAATGAAATGAAGGACGAGATTAATCTGATCGGCGAGGAACATTAGGGTTTTCTTTGAGTTAGGTTTATGAGAAAATAACAACAACAACAACAACAACAAAGCCGTTTTCCAAACGAGTTGGGTCGGCTACATGAATCCTCGTTTTCCATTCTGCTCGATTTAGCGCAATATCTTGTGCAAGGTCACAAGCTATCATATCCTTTCTCACCGTTTCCACCCTAGTAAGTTTAGGTATTCCCTTACCCCTAACTCTACCCTCAGTACTTAACAAATACTCTTTCTAACGGGGGTACTATTAGGTCTACGTGTGACAAGTCCAAACCACCTGAGGCGATTCTCTCTTAACTTATCTTGGATATGAGCTACCTTTAGCATGTCTTGTATATGCTTGTTTTTAATTCTATCCACCTGGTTTTACTACACATCCATCTTAGCATCCTCATGTCCGCTACACTCATTTTTTGGACATGTTTCTTTGTTACCGAACACTGCTCCATACACCATTGATGGTCTAATAGCCGTTTTATAAAATTTTTTCTTCAACTTCAAAGGTATACTTTTGTCACATAAAACACCACTGACACTTCTCAATTTAAGCCACCCTGCTTGGATCCTATGAATAACATCTTCACAAATCTTCTCATCTCTTTGTATAATCGAGCCTAAATATCAGAAACGGTATCTCTTAGGTATCTCTTGACCATCAAACTTCACTACTTAGTTGTGTTCCGAATATCACTAAAATTACACTCCATATATTCTGTTTAATTCTGCTTATTCTAAAGCCTCTAGCTTTCAAAGTTTCTCTCCACAATTCTAATATAGCATTGCTCATGCTCTAGTCTCGTCCATTAAGACGCGTCATCGCAAAAAGCATACACCAAGGCACCTTATCTTGTATTCATCGCGTCAATTCATCCATAATCAAAGCAAAGAGGTAGGGGCTTAAAGCCGAACCTTGGTGTAAATCTACTGTAATTGGAAAAACACTGGTTTCTCCTGTGGTTGTTCTAATTGTGGTCTTTGCCCCTTCATACATATTCTTAATTACCTTAATATACCGAATAGTTACTCTTTTATTATTTAACACTCACCATACTGTTTAGGAGAAAATAAAAGAGTAAAATTAGGTTCTGAAAATAAATAACGTCACTTTCTGGTCTGTAATCTAATTCAAAGAATATACTTTGTATTTCTTTTTAAGTAATTGAGCAGTTAATTGCAGGGGTCGATTAGCGCATACCCAAAAGATTTCAGGTGTGTATATGAAAATACAAAGATTTAAGTGCTAATATGAAACTAGGTGTACATAGCTTTAGGGTTCAATATAGAAGATAACCCAGTTAAGTTATTTAGTTTCATTTATTTATCATCATGAACATCATCATGTTTACACATAGGGCATCATAATCATTTTCATATAGGAAGGATAAATTTGGTAGTCTTTACTATCTATAATAGTCATCATCATTTAATCCTTTCCCCTTCGAATGGCTGTATATAGATCATATGTACCATGGAAGATACACAAAAAATTTTGTGATTGCCATGAACTTGATGCTGCCACTCTCTTAATCAAAAGCCAAAATGACAGTTGTAGGAAGATAACCAAATAATTTGTATACGTCCATGTTTTCTACTAGGATTAAAAGTCTAGAAGAAGAAAGATGATCTTGTTATAATTATCCAATAAAGCATTTTTTTTCTGTCTCTATACTATACATTTACATGGTATCAGAGTTGAAAAAGTATTGTCACGCCCCGCTTCCCAAAAATACGAAATACATGCACGTAACATTGGCCCAGCGAATGACTAAAGTCATTCATAAGCTGTTTATCCGATCAACTCAACAATATAATCAATACAGAACAATTGTCCAGGCAATAATAATAATCTCATGAACAATAATACTTGAAATGAAGCAATATATAATATCCAAGTACAATAATAATCCAATATCTGGAAACAATAATAAAAATATTCGGGTCAAAAGCCCACAATACAAAGAAATAATATAATCCAATAATTAAGTCTTTATGACAAAACAATAATTTATTAAGCGGCGATGCTATCAATTCCTTTTACCAATGTTCTCCTAATCCATCAGACAATTCTCTATCAACACCTGTAAACACTTCATCTAAAAAGAGGAAAAAATTGTCTTTAGAGCAAGTCATGGACAACAAGTAGAGAAAGCAGGGAACAATGGAATAACGGTATATCAATGAATCAATGGATCAATAGGAATCAATAACATGGCACGATAATTAATAATTAATATCACGGTAATCGATGCAATGACTATAAACAATGATTCAATAATCGGTAACAATATTCAATGATCAATATCAATAACACTTAGCCAATAATCGATATCAATAGGAACAATAATGAACAATATGCAGTGTCAATGTGATGCAACTCTTAAGTCTATTAATCATTTTAATCCTAACTAATGTAACACTTCATGCGTTCCATCTATTTACCACATGGTTGTACATACAAACAAGTTACGTTTAGACTTAGTGGTGAGCTCTATAGTTCATGTACTCGGCAAACGGTATGAACGATTCTTTTTAGTATTCAGTTATTCAGTCATTCAGTTATTCAGTATCGTTATCCATGGAACACTATACAATTATTCAGTCATTCAGTAATTCAGTTATTCAGTAATTGTAGGGAAACCACGAGCTCCTTTCCGAGTACAGTCTCTATATTGTCCACTACTTAGGTCAGCCCTTAAACCCCGGCTTGTTAACAATTTTTATCGATACAACAATACAATTCAATATGCAATCTAGAGACATTGGATGGACAATAGTAACAATGGGGGAACAATAGGACGTTAACTTGAATTGGACAATTAGAATGATGACAATAGGACAGTAGGATCATGCAATGCAACACACATACATTAATTCATGCAATACTATGATACAGGATTAATTAATCTATTAAAATCCAGAATATAAATTCTGGACAGCAAGAGTAGTATATACAAAAATGTAATTTCCCGCTGCTTCAGAACTCGAAAACTGAATCCGTCAGAAGATCTAGAAACTAGACTTCCACACGGTTCCAATACATATTTAAAGTTCAAAATCCGACAGCAGTAGCTAGGTCAAACACAATGTTCTTTACAGATGATAGGTTCCGGCAGAATTTTGACATCATGTTGTATTTTTAGAATCAGCAAAAACTCGATATTAAATTCATTAAAAATATTTTCTAGACTCTTAAACATGTTAAGCAACAATCTGAAAATTTTCAGAGTAAAATTTTAACATTTGATCAGCCTTTTAATAGTTTAAACAAGATAGATACAAGAATCTGAAAATCTGAAAGTAAAAAACACTGCTGTAGTAAAACGGGCATAACTTTTGTTACACAATTCGGAATTCAAAAATTCAAGATGTTCTGGAAACTAGAAAGATAAGGCTACAATTCATATTCAGAAAGTAATTCATTTTAAGATCGTTTACTGGTTCAAAAACAGCAGTCAATATACAGGTCAGCAAGCGATGTACAGGTTCTAGGATAGTTTTCATGAAATAAAATAATTTAAAAATGATGGGTATCGATTCTTTAGTCAATAAATTGTGGAATCAACATGAAGGGTGCAATAACATGATGAATAAGACTAAAATCATATGCATACACTAAATAATCCTCGATTAAACAACAAACAATCAACCAAATATACAACCTAGTAGTTGTTTCTACAATAATTAATTGTGTCATGATTATACGGTTAACCCTATTATCAATTCTACATGAATGCATGAAAGATCCAATCTTTAGAGTCAAAAATGGCACGATGTCAAGAATATTGGGGTTAGCTTGTGTAAACCTTCAATAAACCCAACGAAGAGATGAACCATGGATAAAACGATAAACAAGGGATCTACTTGCAAGAGTTTCAACCAAACTTGATTTTGATACAATTAACAATTCAAGAGGATAGTGATTTGCCTTATAAATGGTGAAAACGAATACTAAGAATAACGGGATAAGAATTCCGAAACAACGAACCCACGAACTAGCAAATAATAACACGTGCAATACACGTGTAATAGAGAACCCAAATCAACAGCAAAAATAGCAGGAGAGACAGCAGCGAAGAGGGCTTCGGTGGCGGCGTCGCTGGCGGCGACGGGGTCGACGTCGACGAGGCGGTGGGCGAGGGCGAACGGCGTCGGGGTTGACGTTGATGAGGTGGGTCGACGGTTGGGGTTTGGCTGCTGTGAATGTCAAGGAGAACGGAAGAGGACGGCAAGGAGTTTTGGGCAATTAGGCATCGAGGAGAGAGGTGGGGCGGCGTCAGGGAGAGGTCGACGGGGGTGGAGACGACGGGGGTCGCCGGAGATGGCCGGGGATGGAAGGTGCGGTAATGGGTTAGGAGATTTGGGCTTGACGGGGAGAGAGAACAGCGAGGAGAGAGAGAGAAGAGAGAATAAGCGGCTAGGGTTTCAAAATTGTGCAATTTTTAGGGTTTGTACTAGGGTTGTATTTATATGGTACTATTAGGGTATTGGGTTAGTGGTTTAGGGTCCAATAAAAGCGGTTTTGGGTCAAGAACACATGAAATTGGGGTTTTCGGGTTTGATAAGGGATAGATTTAAATCAATCGGGTTTAAATAAAAATACCCACAATTCAGTGAAAGAAAAAAATGATTAACAAGAAAATAGTTCATTTAAGAAAAACAAAGAATTCCATGAACAAAAATTTAAATCCAAATGAATAAATAAGTAATACAGTAAATATAAATTGGTTTGAAAATAAATCGAAATTCGCCAAGAAAATTAGATCAAGTACGAAAACAAAATAATTCGTTAAATGTACTTTAATTAAATAATCAAGGAATAACAATTAATAGTTATAATTATAAAAATAATAAAATCATACAATAAAATAATTATTCGGGTTTAACAATTTTTATTAAAATAATCCAATAATAATAATATATATGATTTGGGCCCAAATATAATTAACCGATAAATTAAGATTATAAAACAAGTTTAAAATACACCATCATTCGAAATAATATAATTTTCGATTGGAAAATATTTTAATAGAAAAATTCCAAAACGAATTTAACACAAAATAAATTTATCAATAATCGAAATACAGAAAATGTTCAGAAAATATGTATTTACGGGAATGGGGTTTACAAGTATACACATAATATCTCCACAAAAAGGCTAGGGTTGGTTTGGTTTTTCTTTCTTTCTTCCACAAAGAAAAGAAAAAAAAATTGTTCCTCTTCATGCCTCTTCTTCCTCTAAAACCCTAACCCAATTCCTCCAACCCCCTGCCCGTCACCACCCTTCATGCCATTGCTCGCCGACGCCTTCCCCGCCGCCGCTCACTGCCGCTTTCCTTGCCCATGCCCGCAGCCATCCTCCCCGCCTCCGCTCTCTTCCCCGATGACCTCTCACACCAACATCCCATCGTCCTCCCGCCTCCACCAACCGCCCGACGACCCTTCTCCTCCCGCCCACCTCTGTCTCACTTCTAGTCTCCCTTTCCGACGCCCTCCACCAACCACGCCATCGATGATGCTACCCTCCCCTACTGCCTCCTTTTGATTTAGATCCAGATTTAAAAATAAATAAATAAATTCGAAAAATGCTTCGTTATGTGTGTTGCTCTGTAATGCGTGCCAGTTTTTTTTATTTCCTCTAATCACCATCTCTCCTTTAAACTTGTCTTCTCCTTCAAATCTAATCTAGATCTTCTCCAATGACAACCTCCTTTACTACAACGGCAACCTTCCCATCATCCTCCAACGACAACCAATCCCTGCTGAAAGCATGACCGCCGAGAATCTCTTTGGTCACAACAACTTCATGACATGGTCCCGCTTTGTCATGCATTTCGTCAAAATTGTACCATCACCTCACTGAGCCAGCTCTTACGGCTATGGATCCCACATTCAAAGTATGAGATTTCGATGACAACTTGATTGTCAATATGATGACCATTGCATGGGCGGGGACGTCTACAACTCCCATCACTTTCCTTGACACAGCTAAGGAGATCTGAGATACGCTTCGTTATATGTACTATTCATTTCTTTTAAATCTCGGATTTCGGACTCGTCTCGGCAAGGGGTGTTTCGTCTAGGATTGGAAATATTGGAGATCTCGGGAAAATGTGATCATATCGGATGTTCATTTCCTATACTCAATAAATATTTTTTTTGTTACTAAATAAGATATTATATGTCCTATATGTCATTTATCATATAAAATACCGTATAATGTAACTAATAGCATGAATCAATTATGGTAAATCTTCGCATAATTTAACAATAATATAGAAGAGAATGTAATATAAGTATATAACTAAATTGAATTTGCATTAATTAGAAAAAATATATTAGTTAATAAACTTACTTGACTTTGCATATTTACAAACAATAACGATACGAAATCCACATTATTTTAGCTTAAGGTCCTATATTGAAAGACATATGCAAAAAGTAAAACAAAATTTTTAAATATATTCACAATAACATTTGTGTCTATTTCGGCTGATATTTCGCCAATTTCAACAATATTTCGTAATTTCGGTTGAAATCTACACATTTCGATCCAAAACGATGTAGAGAATAAAATATGTGATTTCGTATCGACAAGCTAGCCGAAACGAAATTTTGGCCCTATCGGAGGAAATTTAAAACAGTGGTACTATTCCAATAACATGCAACACCTGTATGATATATTCCGTGATGTGATCGAGACCAAGCAAGGTGACGACATTCATGCATATCTCACCCGATTTAATCTATTTTTAAAAGAATGGAAGATCTATCAGGCATACTCTTTCGGTTTTGTTGTCCAGCTGAAGCAACGTGAGGCTTTTCTAGCCGTTCTTACCTTGGGCAATATTTGCCCATATTTTGAAGGTGTTCGTTCTCATATCCTTGCCACCAATGCTAGTCCATCTTTACGTAGTCTCCATGTTTAGCTATTACGAGCACCCCCTCCTGCTCTTGTTGACACCCCAACACTCGCATCTGGCCGAGGCCATGGTTTTTCTGTTTCCTCCCAGCCATTTTCTTCATCTTCCACGGGACGTTCTTATTCTTGACGGGACCGTGGTGATCATGGTCGTGGTTGTGGTGACGGTCATCGCAACACTAAGTATTGCACCTATTGTCAGCGCAGGTCTTATGAGTATGCGACATGTTGAAAACGTATCAGTCCTCCTAGTGCTCATCAGTCTTTCACCGTGGAACCTTCTTCTTCAACTGCTGCTGCTACAGATGTGCTAGCCTCCTGCCAATGTACCCTTTCTGCTGAAGAGTATCAAGTCTTCCACAACATGCTGTTTCCTCCTTCTGATAATTCTGTTCACTCAGGTAATGCTTGTCATGTTTTTTCACTTCAATGGATTTTTGATTCATGTGTTTTCAAACATGTCTCAATTTACCGCTATCTTCATTTTTTTTGTTTTTAAATTATCATGTGTGTATTGCTGATGGGTCACCTGTTCCTGTTGAAGGGCTGAGAGATATTTTCCTTTCTCTGGATCTCTCTTAAATATGTTTTTGTGTGTTCCTACGTTTCCTAATAGCGTATTATCAGTTCCTAAGATTTGCAAGGATTTAAACTGTTTAGTGACATTTTTTTAGGATATTACGATGAGGAAGTTGGCACTGGTCGTGAAGAACATGAGTTATACATCTTGGATTCTTCAGTCGGCTTTTAATTCTTCTACTCATCCTGTATTGTGCCACCGTTGGCTAGGACATCCCTCCTCTACTACTCTCAAGCACTTGGATTCTGGTTGTGAGTCTTCTTTTCAGTTACCTCGTGAGTCCGGTGAGTTAGGTAAACATCATCGGGTTCTCTACTTAGGATGCCTCAATAAGTGAACATTTATTTTAGTGCACTATGATATTTGAGGCCCTGTTTGTTTTTCTCACTTTTAATAAATATCGTTATTTTGTTACATTTAATGATGATTTCTCTCGCATGATATGGTTATTTGAAATATCGTTCTGAAGTGTTTCATGTTTTTGAGCAATTTTTCTTTGAGATAAGATCACAATTTGACACTACTCTTAAATATTTTCATTCTGATAATGCTAAAAGAGTGTGACTTCTGCTTTTCAATAATTTTTTTTATCAACATGGAATAATACACCAAACTTCTTGTGCCTATACTCTTCAACAAAATGAAGTGACAACGCGAAAATCAATATTTACTTAGCATTGCTCACACACTGATTTTTGAAATGAAGGTTCCAAATTTTTATTGGAGTTTTGCGGTTCTCACTGCCTGTTTTCTTTTTACTTTTCAACAATTTTTTTCTCAACATGGAATAATCTACCAAACTTCTTGTGCCTACACTCAACAAAATGGAGTGGCAGAATGCAAAAATCAATATTTACTTAACACTGCTCGCACTCTGATTTTTGAAATGAAGGTTCCAAATTTTTATTGGAGTTTTGCGGTTATCACTGCCTGTTTTCTTATTAACCGTATGCCTACTTCTATTCTTCAAAACCAATACCCAGTCCTACTTGTATTTCAAATTTTCAATTAAAAATCCATTTTTGCTACCACATCGTGTTTTTTGCTGCACTTGTTTTATTTAAAATCTATACCTAGACAATGGCAAACTTGACCCACATGCTACTAAATGTGTTTTTTTTGTTGATATTTTCATTTTTTGAATGGTTATTTTTGCTATTCCCTTCAGAGAGAAAAAGTTTACCTCTGTGGTTGTTTCATTTTTTGAACACAAACCTTTTTATTGAACAAACTCCTTCCAAAACTCTCGGATTGCCAATGGCTGTTGTTGAGAGTTGATTTCCCACCACCACCACCACCACCACCACCACCACCACCAACACCCCCAACACTTCGGGTGTATGTCAAGGAAATGAAAGATTCGTTTAGACTCAATCATCCAAGTGTACCCATTGTTGTTTAGCCGGTGCCACTCACTTTTGTGGGTAATATTCCTTACACAGATGATTTACCTATCGGTCAACGTAAGACTCAACGTTTTTGTACTCACTATCCTATTGTCAAGTTTGTTTCTTCTTATAAACTGTATAGATCTTTTTGAACCTTTACCCTTTTTTTTTGGATTCCATCTATATTCCTAAAAATGTTCAGAAAACACTCAAGTACCCTGGTTGGGTTAGCCATGAAAGTGGAAATGTAGGCTCTTCAGCAGAATGGTACGTGACAGTGGTATTCACAATCAAACATAATCTCGACGGTACGGTCGAACGACTTAAAGCTCGCATTGTCGCTAAAGGATATACACAGGAATTTGGGGGCGACCATGAAAAGGATTTTTCTCGAGCTGCGAAACTCACATCTGTTCAGGTTCTTATCTTTCGTACATCCAATTATTTTTTGCCCCTTCATCAGCTTGATGTCAAGAATGCATTCCTTAATGGAGACTTATAAGAGGTGGTGTATATGCAACAACTTCTTGATTTTGAGCGATAGGGGGACAATCTTGTATGTTTGCTCAAAAGTCTGTTTATGACCTCAAATAGTCTATCGGGCTTGGTTTGAAATGTTTGGCAAAATTGTGTGCTCTTATTGATTTTCTAGAAGCAAGACAGACCATTCTCTCTTCACGAAGAAAGGAAGCAAATGCGTGGTTATCCTATTAGTCCACCACACTAGTTTAAACGAAGTATTTTGGTCCGCTTCAATACTTTCTTGGCATTGAGGTTGCTTGCACAAAGGATATCTTTCTTTCACAAAGAAAATATGTTCTTGACATTCTTACTGAGACATGAACATTAGGATGTCGTCTTTGACACACCTATGGATCCCAATATTAAGCTCTCCTCATCTGATGATGCATTGTTCTCTGATCCAAGACTGTATCACAGGCTGGTTGGCAAACTCATATATCTCTCGGTGGCTAGACCAGATATTGCTTATGCAGTTGGTTGAGGCCAGTTTATGTGTGTGACCTTCACTCATTGGGAAGTAGTGGTTCACATTATTTGCTATTTTAAGAAATTTCCAGGGCAAGGACTTCTCTTCAAGCCTAGTGATTCTCTTTCTTTACGAGGTTATTCTGATGCTGACTGTGATAGGTGCTCAAATAGTGGGTACTTTGTATTTTTTGGAGGTAATTTGGCATCGTGGAAAGTAAGAAGCAGCTCGTTGTAGCCATATCTTGTGCAGAGTGAATACCGAGCCATTGGGCATTTGGTTTCTGAAGTTTTATGGTTCATTTCTTTTCGTTGACAATCCCAATGTTATCTCCAGTTCCACTCTACTGTGACAACAAGGTTGCTATGCATATTTCCGAGAATACCGTGTTTCATGAGCGTGCAAAACATATCGAAGTTGATTGTCACTTCGTTCGTGATAAATATGAGAAGGTGATTTCATTCTCGTATGTCCGGTCCGACGAAGAACTTGCTGATATTCTAACTAAAGCACGACCTCCTAAACTTTTTCGAACCTTCTTGAGCAAGCTTGGTGATGAGGACATTAAATCTGTTTTATTTTTTTATTTTGAGATTTAGCCATATGTAGTTTGTTTGAGAGATTTATTTGAGAGATTTGTTTTAGATTTGAGAGATTTATTTTAGATTTGTTTGAGAATTATTTTGAGCCTACATATAGGCCTTGAGAATAATGACAAGATATGCTATTCTTGATTAAAAAAATTATTGTGATTGAGTTTTTGCTCTTCGTTCATCTCTTTTGTGAGACATTGAGATACAATTTTAGGGTTTGTGATAAACTCTAAAACTACACTCAAATCCCCAAATTAAAATTCTAAACCCTAATCCCCAAATCCTAACCATACCCTCTTCATCTTCCCTCGTCTTCCCCAACCCTCGTCGGTGCCGCTGTCGCCCTGCGCCGCCGCCAGTTCCCTCGTCGATCGAACACCTAACTAGCCGCCGCCATCGTCATCATCATCGCCATCGATCCTGGCTCCCCTTTCATCTTCTTCCTCAGCTTGCACTTCGAAACCCATCCACTGAACGCCAGCGGCCACCCAACCCCATTGCCTCGCTGCCTCCCTACAGCCGCCTTCATCACTGCTCACTCCGCCGCCCCACCGTCGTCTTCCACCCTCGACCACCACCTCCGTCGACTTCATCCCTGTGCCGTTGCTGCCTGCAACCGAGCGCCTTTGCCTCCCTGCAACTTCGCCAACCACGAACCGACTGCACTACCTTGCACCACCCTCGCTACCCTTCCTTGATGACTGCACTCGCATCCCACAACCCTGTTGCTCCACTGCAACTACACAATCTGCGACCCGGTAAACTCTTTCTACTTCTCAAATATTTGTGTTACTGCTTTATCATCTCTATAATATTATTTGATTTATCTGTCGTCCACAAATATTGAGAGTCTGTGCTTCTACTTGCTAATTAGAGTACGAATTGTTATTGACTATTTTACTTGCTAAAGAACGCTTAGGTATATATAATTATTGAGTATTAGGATTGAATTTTAATTGGGTTTGTTACACTTATCTCATATCTTGAAAATCCATCAACCCATTAATAGTTTTAATTTTCTCACTTAATCTGCATTACATATTGGTAAATTTAATCCTTTAAAATTCTTGGAAATTCTGTAATTAGTTTTAAGTTTACATAACTTGGCTTCAACAGTATGTACGTATCGGCTTGAGGGAGAGTGTTAAAGTAGACTTAGTTTATATAGGAGGAACGTATTCGGTTATAATTATCTAATAAAGAATTCTTTTATGTCTCTATACTATACATTTACGAAGTCCACAACCAATTTTAATGCAATTTTTATTAACTTGACAGGGTGCATCAAGAATATGACTGGGCATTTGGAATTGCTTCAAAATATTGACTTCACAAAAATTTAAATATAATTTAGATATCCTATGTTTTAGATGTATGGCCTACGATGCAGACCCACTGGATGTAGGTGCAGGGTTGGCACATTTTTCGTGGATGATGCGTACTTGTACATGCTAATTGCATAAACCTTTTTGTTCTTTCTAATAATTGCACAGTGGATACAATAAAATGCTGAAAACATTGTAGTTAATAGTTTTAGGTTTCTTTGCATATAGGTTTCTCGCTAACTTCATCTGAATACTAAATAATTACTTGTACTTCTGAATATGTCCTACAATATGGGGTCCATTCATAGCTAAACCTTTTACGTGTGCAGTTTTAAGTCCTTAAATTAGCTTGGTTACTACTCAAGCCTAGGTGCAAAATGGCTATTGATCCTTCCCCCTTGTACCCATCTAATTCCTCCGCCTTTCCCTCATTAGTCTTCTTGCGAATAATCAACCAACCTATTCCCTCTTTTATTAAGCAAAGGTGATGAGGACAACTAGAACTGAATTCATTTAAAATCACAACCTGAAGGTTGTTTATTGTGCAAACCAAAGTAAAAGGTAATCTTCATCAAACTCTATATTGGAGGATTGTTTTAAATTCTTGAGAAGATGAGGAAAATTGGTTGTGGTTAGGTTAGCAATACGAAGATAGGAAATGGACCATTGAGTTTTCAAGTTGACGGTAATGGTGCGAGTATCAAGATAGTTTTCAAGTTGACGGTAATGGTGCGAGTATCAAGATAGAAGCATAAAGCTGGAGTTGGTGGAGAGGGATTATTTTCAGCCTCATAGATGGCTCATTACTAAAGGAGATCTTAACGAGTGAGATCCTTCTTGTGGGGAACTGTAAAGGAATTCAGATTTCTTAAGGGGATATAATTCGGTAGATTTTAGTATCCAAAAAACAAGTATGAGTCAACCTCATCATAAATTCATTACTTCAGAAGAAGGTATGTTAGTGGTATTTGATAATGTGCTTATGTATACTGTTTGAGTTGATTCCCTGAGGATGTAGATCCTTCAGGTACACTTTTCAGATTAAAAAATATGTAAGAAAAGGGATAAACTTTTATATTAAAAAAATACCCACTTTATAGAAAAATATTATGGTTTAGACCACTTACAAAAAGTCAATGATTTTTGGTTCTCTGGTATAAACAAGTCCAGAGATCTTATTACCATATTTAGCAGTTACTATATATGATGCATTAGCTTTCACAGTCACAATTGCAAGATTTTTTCTATCAAAGTTTTGTCATATATGAGGCAGAGCTCAACATTATTTTAGCATCCTAGCATTTATCTTTTGCAAGGAGCATCCTAGCATTTATCTTCGATAGAAAATTCTTGAACAGTAGTCATATTTGCAATAATCAAGCAAACTAACCATACAATATAGTGTTCACTTGATTTCATCTTATATATCAATGTTATTTATTTTTATTACTTATCAAAGCATTTTTGTTTAATATATCTATATTAGTATTTGTAACGCCCCGAATTTCAAACATAGGTAATTCGTAGCACAAACATGATCTTTAATTCAATTTCGTACAAAAATACAAGGAATTTAAAACTTTTTCTTTACATTGTTATTCTTTACAATACGCAGAGTAAATTTAAATAAAAGAAACACAATTTATAACATCAGACATCTTCAATCTTGCATTATTCATCGACATCAAGCTCATGCCCACGTCGCTCGCTAATCTGCATCCTGCAACTTGAGAATTGCGGGCATGTCAGTTGAATGCAACTGACGCAATGCTATAATACAACGATTCCTCAATTTAACAAACATAAACTTGAATGCAAAATGAAAAGTGATTATCCTAATTATGTTAGTGTATGATATGAACTTAATGACTAATGCAGACACTCATGCTTCCGATGCAACTCTAATGCGCAGTTGTTTGGATTCTATGCATCCCATACTATATAGGTCAGAGGGCAAGCCCTTAACGTACTCCTCATTGTAGGGTTCAAAACCCTTGTTATGAAATCCTAGTACGGTAACAAAAACAAGGTTAAGACGTCCCACAAGTATGGATTGCAGCCCCGGAGTATATCATCCAACTATACAGAATCCTCGTCGTGCAAACATCTCTTAAGTGCCGCTCTAGCCCAAAAAATATTGGAGATCCGCCTCCCGCCCGACTATTCATGATCCAGAGTACACTGACCGATCATTCATAATCCTGGAATTAATTGAGGCCCGTCTTGCTCCTCACAACAATTACAGTTCCGGAGTACACTGCCAGACTGAATCTATAGTCCCGAAATACACTGTCCGACTATATAGAGATGCCCCACTTACGTTTGCCCAGGTCTCATCACATCTCCTTTTTTAGTGCATGTCCTTAATTCAATTATCATTTTCATGGCCTAGAGCTAGCTTATCCTGCCGGACTTAAACTAACTCATCAATAACTCTGGCCCATACTGGCCACTTATCAAAATTATCATAATTTTCCGGTCACTACGGGTCTCGCTCAACTTCTAGAAACCACACATCTCAATTTTAGAGGTCTTCTAGGTTATTCTTAACCTCATTCATAACAGTTTCATTCATTCATTTATAAGTCTTTTCGTTCTCATTTATTTCTTTGAATTCATCAATCCAGATCACTTCTTACCCCTTATACTAAAAATTTACAATAAGGTTTCACATTGATAACACTTTATCAAAATAACACAAGTCTAATTCTTTTTCCCAAACCCATACTTTAGTTAACTCTAAATTCATTCTCCAAAATAATTTACAACGTAATTTTTTTTTACCACAAAATGAATTTCTAATTTTTTACATAATCGTCTCAAAATACGCCAAATTTAGCTTGCCTTAAAACAAAACAATTTTGGAAATAATCCAAATCAATCGATTAAACATACCTTCTAATTTTGTAGTTTAATTAAATCCCCAAATAAGTTCTAATATATATATATAGAGTCCCCTTCGGTTGCACACTATTTTTGGTGAGCACTCTGTGAGCACTCACGAACTAGAGACCCTATGAAAAATCCGAACCGCTCATATTGTTCTATATGCCTTAGATAGCCTAACAATAAAAAATCAAGTAATTTGAAGTTCATTTGCCCATCCATCATGTTGTTAGAATTTTCAGCCATACAATTTTGTGATGATGTAAATCATGAGCAAATGAACTTCAAATTACTTGATTTTTTATTGTTAGGCTATCTAAGGCATATAGAACAATATGAGCGGTTCGGATTTTTCATAGAGTCTCTAGTTCGTGAGTGCTCACCAAAGTAGTGTGCAACCGAAGATTTCTCTCTCTCTCTCTCTCTCTCTCTATATATATATATATATATTCTTCTTCAAATTAATTTAATAATATATTAAAAGTCCTTCCAAAAGTAAAAAAGAAAGAAGAATTTATTTAAATAAAAAGGGAACTTCGGGTTTTGAACCAGAGCGCAACGAGTGCCCTAAATCGCACCTAACAACCGGATTTCCAACTCCATGTTCGTGTAGAACTCTTCCTCAAAATTTACTACATGTTTCTGTCCACCGTTTAGAATTTATAAGAGTTTAAAAAAAAAAAAAGCCTCCAAAGAATCGAACCCGAGACCTGGTTACTGTACACAGCTAGGGATGGCGAACGGGTCGTTCGGGCCGGGCTGGGCCCAACCCGTACGGGTTGGCACGAATTCGTAGCCGGTCCGGGCCGGGTTGCACCCTTATACGGGCCGGGCCGGGCCGGGCTACATTTTCGTTTGGGTGGCCTGCCCAACCCGTGAACCCTTTAGGGTTCAACCCGGATTGGGCCGGGTCGACCCGCGGGTTGGCCCGTTTAATAATATAATTTTTTTTGGTAGCTTAAATTAAAATAATAATAATAATAATTTTACAAATGATGTATACAAACAACCATATCTTTGTTTGATGAATACTACAATTCTTCAAAAATTATAATACTAAGTAAGTAATAATACTAATAAGTAATAATACTACAATTCTTCAAATATCCCCAAATGATGTTTAATTATAATACTAAGTATGTAATTCAGTAATAATACTAATAAGTAATAATACTACAATTCTTCAAATATCCCCAAATGATGTTTAATTATAATACTAAGTAAGTAATAATACTAATAAACAAAAAAATCGTAATAATAATAATAAGATTGAAAGAGTGAAATTGACAACAAATTTTGAAATTTTATTCATATGAATTTAAGTTATACAATTTGAACAATTTATAACGAAATGAAGAATTCAATTCACAAATAAGTTTTATACAATAACATATTTGTTATATACAATTTTAATTGAGTACAAGTTTTTTAATTTGACATAACAAGTAAAGCTATTGTTGTTGTTGTTGTTGTTCTTCGGGCGAGTTGCTCCCACTTGTGGAACTTGATAGTGCTTTCCCTTGCGTCCTATCTTCAGCCTTCAGCCAGTCTTCTGTGCAAACGAGCATCTCCAATGCCTCGGGCTTCAACTGATTCCTGTAATCAGATAGAACCCTGCCACTTGTAGAAAATGCACTCTCAGAAGCAACTGTAGAGACAGGAGGAGTTAGCAAATCTTTAGCCATAATTGACAGAATACTAAAAGTGTGTTCACGTTCTTTCCACCATTGTAAAATATCTAGTGGAGAAAGAGTAGGCTCAGTATCCTGTTGGTTATACCAATTTAATTCATTTGGTTGATTAGTCCTAGGTTTTTTAGATTGAATTTGTTCAAGTAAACTAAATGTTCTATCACCAATTCTACTTTTACCTTTACCTTTAGAACTACCAGAAGAAGAACTAACTACAGAAGTTGTACTACTAGAAGCAAAACGTTTATCATAATAATCATACAAGTTATTTAAAGTAGATTCAAACTGAACTAAAAAAGTAGCGCAATCAGTTGTTAATTCTACATTGTCTTCTAAATATCCAAAAAACATTTGTATCAAATTCTTCGTACCTTCTAATTTGATACGGGGATCCATAACAGTAGCAACACAAATCAACATAGGAGGAGGAAAATAATACTTCAAAAATTTTTGAAATGCAGGTATTACAATGTCACTAATATAGGGATCATTTAACATTTCGTTAAATATTTGATCGTGTATATGCCTCCTTGTACAATTATTTGATGAATACTATAATTGTTCGAAAATTCTTTAAAATGATGTATAATAGTGGAGAGAGTAAGAGAGTGAGGTGTGATTTTTTTTTGAGATTTTGGGGGGATATTTATAGGGTAAATAAGTGGGAAAAAAAACAAAAAACAAAAAAGCCCAACGGCTCAAACAGCCGTTGTAAACGGCTCTGTCCCCGAACGCAGCGAACGGCCAGATTTTCGACCGTTCGACTCGTACGGGTCAACGGTTGACCCGTCACGGGTCGAACGGGTCGAAACCCGCGGGTCGACCTGCTGGTTGGTGGGTCAAATTCATGGGTTGGGCCGGGTTCGTGGGCCGGGTTTCGCGAATTCGATTCGCGAAAAATGCGACCCGGGTCGACCCGGTACTGTTCACTGGGTTCGACCCGAACCCGCGAAGCATTTTTACGGGCCGGGTTGGTGGGCCGGGTCGCGGGTGGGTCGCCGGTTGACCCGGCCCAGTTGCCATCCCTATACACAGCGCCCAAACCGAGCACATTAACCAGAGTGCCAATCCTATGATTCTTTCGACAACTTTCAATTAATTATTATAGACAACTATCACTCTGAATTGGTTTAAGATAAAATAAAATTAAAATTTTGCACTCAGGTAGAATCGAACCCGAGACCAGCAAGTACCCAACATCACTCTCTCAAACCAGGCTCTCAAACCTCTGTTTGTGTCAAGATCTTTTCATAGATTTGAATATAATTTACTGTTCCGTATCATATTTTTATTATTTTAACATTGGAAGGCAACACCAATCCTTAATCTGTAAAATTAGAGTTCTATATTTCGATCACATTACAGAGAATAATAATATGGAAATTCAATATTCATAATATCCACAATTACATCTATCTAAATTAAACATCAACATAAAACATCAACATAATCTATTCATACTAATACGAGCGAAGTATTTCTACAATTACATCTCCTAGAATTTCCCAAGATAATGTGTTCATTTCTACTTAAAAATTTTGGCTAGCAAAATAGAGCATTCTCACACTAACAATGTAACAAAATTTTTGATGAGGACATCAATTTTATTTAGTTTAGAATTTGATTTCAGTACCATATTTGTTTTTGGCAATTATAACCATATGTAATTTTTTTTATGTGTTTGGGGTTCTGAGAATATTTTGAGATTTGTATCAAGAGGTATTTTGAGTCTATTTATAGGCTTTGAGATTAATGAGAAAGTATGCCATTCTTGGTTAAAAAAATTGTGTTGAGTTTTTTGCTCTTCCTCTCTCTCTTTGTGTGATACAACTGAGATCCAAATTATTAGGGTTTGTGATAAATCCTAATACAATTTTAGGGTTTGTGATAAACTCTAAAATCTACCCCAAATTAAAAATTTCCAAATACAAATTCCTAACCCTAACTTCCCAAATCAAAACAAAATCATTAAAACCCTAATAACCCAATAACCACAGCCTCCTCCTCTCATCTTCCACCTCTGCTCCGAAAACCAATCCCGTCGCCATCACCGACAGCTTCGTCTCCTTCACCCTCGTCGTCGCGACCCCCCCCGGTTGCCGGATCCCCCTATCTCTGAACCCATCTCCATCATCCTCCATCCTCTTCCCCGACCACCCCAGACTCCGTCGTGCCACCCCTGACGCGCGCTGCCACACCGAAACCTCCCCTCCTTTGACTTCGACGACAACAGCAGCTAAACCCCAACCAACGCTGCTGTCGCTACTGACCTTTTCGTTGACGTCGACCACCCCGACGCTGCCCTGCGTTGCCGCTGTCGACGTCACCCCCGTTAGCTGACGCCAGCCCAGATCCGCCAGCCTCGCTTTGCTGCCATTGCTCTTGAAGTTGTTGCTGCCATTGCTGTGCTCTTCCAAGATCTACGCTGATTTCTTCGCACTCGGTATACTCTTTCCACTTTTAAATATTTGTGTTATACTGCACTGTTATCTCTATTATATTATTCAATTTAACTGTCGTCTACAAACAATTGAGATTGAGTGTTTCCCTTACCTGATTAGAGTACGAATCAGTATTGAATCTTTTACTTGCTAAGAACAATAGGGATTTAATTATTGATTGTTATAATTGAATTATTAATTGGGATTGTTAACGTGATTCAGTTCTTGAAAACCCATCAAACCAATTAACTGTTTAAAATTTCTAACTTTAATCCGCACTACGTGTTGGTAAAATTAATCCATTAAGAATCTTGGAAATTCTCTATTTAGGGTTAGTTTTACATCAATTTTAGAATTTTAACACATGACGTCGGATATTTCTTTTCCGTTTATTATGATCTCACTAAACTCAAATCAACCGGCATGAATTCGATTCTAAAATTAATTTACAACCTAAAAGAGTTTAAAGCTACACATAACATGATTTCTATTTATATACCATAGCATAATCCTACTCAAGGAAATTTTAGAAATCAAGGAAACACCCACCTCTTTGATGAATCCCTAACGATCGAAACTCCTAGAAAATCTCCAAGCCATCTCCCTCCAAGACCAGAGCTCCAAATGCTTAAGAATGTAGGATTTTCAAAATGGAAATGATAGCTGGACGTGGCCGGTGGGGATTAATAAATGGGAGGGTGATGGGAAGTTTTTAAAACTACCCACACACTTCTAATAACTACCCACAGACTTATAAAACTCATTCAAAATTTCTTTTTCCTCTCATTCATATTGGCCGGCCATTTATGTGGGTAAACACGTGCTCGAGATGTGTTGTGTGTGCACATAAGTTACACACAAATTATTAGGAATTTTACTTAATACCATTATGTGTTATTAGTTGAAATTAATCATAATAAAAAGTTTTCTGCACATTTCATTAATTCTATACAAGTAGAACAACATAATCAGCACGTGCATAAGAAGAAAAACACGTGTAAAGCACGCGTGGACAAAATATTTCGGCTGTTACAATATCTTGGTGGTTAGTGTTACCGCAACTGCCCATGGAGTGTGTTAGGGATTAAACGTCTGAGCTATCAACTTATGGTTCTTAGCTTAAGCTCAGTTGATATTTAATATTCTACCATTGCTATGCTTTATTGTGGAAATTACTCTCGACCAGTGTATATTGTTAGTCACGAAAATACATTTAGTTCAGGTGTATGGTCGAGCCCTTTTTTTTTATCAAGACAATAATTACTTAATTATTTTAAAATTGAAACTGTTGATTTATCTATGTTCCTCTCTTAACTTATTCCATCCCCTTTTTATAGGGTGTAGGGAACAGGGAAGCTCTGTGGCAGCGTAGATACATTTGTCTTGTTGGGCCATTTCTGTATATATTGGAATTCCCGTCATCTAAAACATATAAACATTATGTCAGGTTTTCATCTGTCTTCCCACTTTCTTTTTGTATTCAATGTAGTACTCATGTCATTCATTTTGGCATTTTTCATATTTTATATCATTCGTTTTGCATTTTTGATTTTTCTAATCGTATATCTTTCTTTTTAGATAAGTTAGTGCTGATAAAAGAGAACTGTCTAAAGTACAACTTATCCATATCATCAATTTTTGGGTCTATTTTATTTGTTGAATTTAGAGCACCATAATTCTCTGAATAGATCAAATCTATTGTTTAATCCTATTTTTTTTATGAAGATGCATATCTGTTATTAATTATTCTATATTTAAATGCATGTGTTTCTTTTACCATCTTAAAAGAATAGAAAATTATTCATCCTTTTTGGCATCATAGCATCTGATGTTTGTTCCTTTCACGAAAGGCTGGTCTAAAAAATCCAAAATAGGTCGATTTCGCACAACCTATTTATTTTTGCTATTACTAGATTTTGAGGGTATGTATGTTTATTCCTGACTGCACCATGAATAAAGCAATAGTGCTACACCCACAACCTCTTCTACAACCTAAATCCTTACAACCTTATGTGGCACAATAATATTAATGGTTATTGTAGAGTATGTCGTAGAAACGTCCAATATTAAGTTGTGGGTGTAGCGTTATTGATGATCAATTTCCAATGTTATTAATTAGTATGCCTGTCAGAGATGAGAAGGCACGTGCAGTGTAGTCAAAGGCGTAAAGCACAACTCAATTTCACTATCCCTTAAAAAATCAGAGGCGCAAGACGCAATTTGAGATGTAAGCCTCACTTAACCGAGGCATACTATTACTTTTTGGGGTTTTTTTAAAATATAAATAAGGTTATATAAACAAGATAACATCATAGCAACAAAATATATCATACAATGTCCAAGATGACTGTGTAAGTTATCATTTTTGTAAAACTATAATGTGTTCCTCTATAATGTATAACTACAGTGTGTTTCTTGCCCCAAAGAAGAAGTGATACAATGTGTTACTCTGTAAAAATACATTAGTATCAAGTTAACCTTCATTTCATAGTTTCGTATAGTAATGAGCATAGAGTATTACAGTAATGAAGATACTTAGGATACAACATACAGTATTATACTATTACATTACAGTAATGAGTATATAGTAAAACTACAATAGTGTCAAATTAAATATTGTAGTAATGAGAGTATTACAATATTACAATCTTAGTAAATGGTAAGGTATTTTGAAATATTACAACAAGAACGTAAAGTTAGCCGACCATAAAATTTGGTCATGCTCTACACTGAGATATGATGCAATTGCTTGAATATGGCATGGTTTCATGATTATAGTAAATTATGGAATGAACTAGCTTTACAATTTTGTTTCAAAGTAACTTGCAAAAACATCATAAGTATAGATAGACAGAAACCCAATAAAGAAACGGCTATATTTAAAAAAGCCCCACTGAACTTTGGGCCATTTTAAAAAAACCGCACTAAGTTTTTTATATAAAAAAACCGCACAAAACTATAGTTTAAAAAAACTCACTTTAACGGAGTTAAGTTTCCGTTAGGCTAAGTTTAAAAAAACCACATTCATCTTTCATTTGTGTTTAAAAAAACATCACTTAACTAATCAGATGTTTCAATAAACCCCCTGAACTAACCCTAACCGTAACCCTTATCCTAACTCTGTCAGTGTGTGTTTTTTTAAACTTTTGTGCGGTTTTTTTGAAAAAAAAAACTTAGTGCGGTTTTTTTAAAATGGCCCATAGTTTAGTGGTTTTTTTATTATAAATTTAGCTGAAAGAAACCATAAAAGTGTAAAACCAGAAAGGAAAGAAACTAGAATAAGAGTGGAGTGTCTGGAGACCGAGGAGTAGGAATGTCGCCAGTGTTGCCGATCTGCTTCTGCTGTCGCCGCCGATGTGCTGTATGCTGTCGTGTCGCCGCCGTTGCAGTTGAGTGGGGGAAGGAGTGGAGATTGAGGAGTTAGGGTGGTGGAGATTGGAGTTAGGGTTTGGAATTGGGGATGAGGAGGTGAGGGAGAATTGGGGGAGTTATAGGATATAAGAAGGGCTGAAGATGAGTCGGGTTGTGAAGACGGGTCGGGTCTATTATATTCAAGCACGCCTTTTGCTTGAGGCGCAAGCCTCGAGCCTTTGCTAAGGCACGTCCAGACACAAGCCTGGGGGAAGCTTCGAACAAAGGGGGAGCCTTAATTGTGGCTTGAGGCTCAAACTGCTGTTAAGCCTGAGCCTTGAGCCTTGAGCAACATTTTCTTATCTCATATAAATACTTTTCTTGATCATTAGTAGTAGAACCCACCCACAAGAAGGTTTTCCTAATCTTATCCAGTTTCTTAACAACCCGAGAAGGAACATCGAAATAAGAGAACATATAGAAGGGAATAGCAAATATTGTGAAAGTCGGTCTACCAGCTCTGAAAAAGAGATCTACCAGTCCAACTACTAAGTAGTTTCTGAACTTTTTCATTAAGAGGATTTCTGATCTATCCAAGTTACCAATTCTAATCTTGAAGAACATCTGGGAGAAAGGCTAAATGAGATCCAATCTACCCATTTGAACCAGAGGCCCTAGCAATCAAGATTTTCCTTTAAAAAAAATCCCAAATGGCTTTTATAAGCCTGTTTTAAAATCAAGTTTCAAAGAATATCCTCAGACTTATATTGATGAGTTGAAGAGATCACCTCTTGCACAACAGTAACACTATTACAATTATGTATATCTTTGATAAATCCAGATTAAGTAAAGTCAACCAAATCACTCAAAACCTTAGAGTCTATTAGCAAGTGTTTTTATAAAGATTTTAAAGAGGTGTAACGCCTCCAAACCAATGACTTCCAACTCCACAATAAAATACATAGTTGGAGACAATGTAATAATTGTTGTATTTCATAATGATAAACTCATCAATGAAAGTAGCTCAAATTTCTTAAAAGAAATATATGGTCCATTAGGAGCAATAACTCAATCCTTCAAGCAAGATGTGTAGCGCCCCAAATCCACTACCGGAAATCCGTGACACAAACTAGAATCTCAACACAGTAATAACACGGAAATTTAAAAAACTTTTTATTGCCAAATAAAATCATTACATCATCAATTACAATCATTATTTGTTCTTGAACAAGGAATACAAATTACATTAAAGTAGTACAAATACTATTCAAACATTTCGCCTGCCCTTCAGATCAGTAGTCAACTGATCTTCCACTGGAACTCCACTGGGTGGTCAGTTTGCTTCCTTGAGATGCGCCCTGTAGCTCGAATCTTCCGCTGCGCTACTCTGATATTCCTGCACTTGCTCGAATGGTAGGTAGGTACATTGCTACTCCACTTGGATGCCATGCTTGTCTTGAGTTCTCCTGCACTCGTGACCCGTTATCCAGCACCTAATTGAGTGGGCACGTCAGTACATATACTGACGCAATGCTGATAAGAAAACAACGATCTCTAACTAGCAATCACAACCAGTCTTGATGAAAACAGAAACGTGCATCCTAATTTCCTAGTGTCAGTGTATGCCATGATCTGAAGTCTAATGCATAGTACACAATGTATAGAAAACAGATGCACTTAGTCTAATGTCAGCAAGACTTTGAACACACATGCATCCCATACTACATACGCTCCAAATCAAGCCGTCTTCTCCAGTTTCAGGGTTTTGAACCCTCGCCATGCAATGCATTCTACTATTGTACACTTCCTGTTCCCGATAAGTACACATGATTGAGAAGCTTACAGACAATTCGGGGTGTCCCCATTTACCACTAATAGCCGGCACACTGGACCTCTCTCAAAAGCCGTGACGAACTTACAGATACATCGTAGCATATCCATGGCTCCGAAGATCCACAATGGTCCGTTCGTGTCCACCAACATAGAACAAGGGAACATCCAATTCTTATCAAGGTACCTCAGGAATTAACAAAACGAGATACGGCTCCCGTGTTCTCAACTAATGAGAAGACAGCCCGTATCCCTTTTGACAGGACAACCCTGGTTATCACTGCCTAGTGCTAGCCCTTAGAACAAGTCGAATTATAGGGAATCACCCCTAACACCAACTCGATCCTCAAGCGGAAAGGAAAAAATAATTTATTAACAATGTTACCTAATTATGCTGTATATTCAAAATATGCACAATGTTTTAAAATAATGATTGAGCCTGACTGGTCTGTCAAAAATAGTAATTAATCACGGTGAATCAACATTCATCGATTGCCAACACCTTCATAAGTCTTCAACCATATCCCTAGCCCATGATCCTCAGTGAGCAGTACATCGGCGTCCAAGGGATGTATAAAAATTCGGGAATGAAGGTAAACATACACAACACCAACACCCGACCATTGATAGACTTAGGGCATTAAGATACCAATCACTATTAATTTCAGTAATACCTAGGTCAGTAATGGATCTGACCTGATAGAGTCAACCAAACACTGGCAATCCGATCTCCATTGGTCGCCACCACCTCTGTCTCAGGCCTCATACAGTACCCCGGCCTGCGGTCAACCTTCTCTCGGTGAACGATCTGACGACGCACATGAAGATCACTATTTCTCGAGGTGAAAAAATAAATCCATTACAATACTTGCCGACTGGGTTGATAGTCCTAGGGTATCAACAACCTTAGACTAGCTCCAAGCTATACTTGCTACGAGCTCTACTTACAACAAATCGACCATATAGCTATTCTCCAAACTTACTCATGTGTCCATCATGAGTGCTAAGCACAAAGGATCTTATCTAAGTTCCAAATGAAATGCTTAATAGGGATAATTATTCAACATCGTAAAACTCAAATCAACTCATAGTCATAATCCTGTAGCATGTAGAAAATTCCATATCAATTCATCTACTAACCCAAATTTGATGATTCCAGATCCTATAGCAAGGTATAATCCTCTACTTCACTTCTCTAGTTGACAACTATTTCAAATTATGCCAACTAAAGTGAGAAAACCCCTTAGCAATCTACTAATTATAAACAGTTCAAAGAAATGCAGTTGCTGCACCTTGAAAAATTCACAATTTTCAAAATACAAATTGGAATTGCATGATCTTACCCATTCTGGAAAGCTAAGACTATACTACGAGTCTCTAGTTAACCATTCCTTTAGATTCAGCCATCTAGATGCTATAAAATCCCTACATTTTATAAGTTGCACACTTCTTCAATGCAATTGCTGCACCATGCTAACAACATAAAAACTCGCTCACTTATCGGAATTACGTGATCTTGGTATCTATAGAAAGCTGGGAGCATCTACTACAACTTCCTAGTTGATCACATCATCAAATTCATCCATTAAAGCACTCTACCCCCCCCCCCCCCCCCCCCCCCCCCCCCCTATTTTCATCAATGTACACACAGGAAAATTAACTCACGTAACAAAACAGGGTCATCTACTAAGACTGCTTTTGTCTAGAGCTTAGGAAAATCATATCTTTCAAACCACAAACTGAAATTGCATGATTCAAGATGTTTTGGAATTATTTTGCTTCATGGCTACATTCTCAACCCTTGGATCCAATTTGATCATCATGATCAAGGGTGAGAAACTAGGATTTCATATGCATACATACAATCTTAAGATACATACACATATAAATATACATAGCAAAATACATTCAAGTATTCAAAGCATACAATATATATAGACATATTCACATTCAAAACAATTGTATATAGATACATATATCATATATGATCCAAACAAATATACATACATTCATATATGTATGTGTATACTCATTACAAATAAAATATTTATTTGTAAAATATAAGAATATATTGTATAAAAATATTATTTTTCCAAAGATTGTCTCGCTAAAACAATCGAGACGATACCCACAATTTAATTGAGAAGGTATCCCGAATACATCTTATCGGGTCCAGAAAAACTAATATATCTGAAATTTCTCAATTAAAACTAATAATTATTAGAAAAATATGTAATCGCGTACAATTCTAAACTGTGCACAGATTACCATGCAAAATAGCTATATGATATTTTGCGGGGTGTTACAAGATGTTTCCTTACAACAACAATAAAATAATTAAAAAAATTATTTGAAATTTAATTTATTTGCTAGGTGAAGTTCTCTACTACAAATTACTTCTAAAATGACATAAGCTTCCAGCCTTTTTTATTCTCTTTTAAGCACCCTGATCTTGATGCACTAATCTGAAAAAGATTATTAACAACAAAATGAGCCAACGCCCAAAACTAATTTAATAAATATAACAAGTATGCGGCATTTCATAAAATACTGCATTAACAAATAAGCATATTAATGCAAAAGCATACAATAATTCGAATACTTTAAATAAGGAGGACACCTACGATGGAATGGAATTTTAGATGCAGTCAACACTTCATATTCTGTTGGCAAGGCATAGTCTACTATAGTCCGTGGTTGGATGAATAAAGTGTGCAAATCTCATCACTCGACACTCATAGAGTGGACACATTCAGAGCCCATATGAGTTACTTAAATTTTTGGTTCATATACCTGTATATTAACATGGATGTGTCACGCATGAGTAGTAAATCTATAACCATGATAATAACTCGAGAAAACGATCTCATTATGCAAAATATAGTATGATCACTCATGTACATGCATCCCTCTACATAAACTAAATGAAATGACATAACGATATAACTGAAATTGGCCATATAGATATTACCAGCCACATTATAAAGTCACATATGAACAACACCGTCAAGCCCACACATAACACTTCCATGTAAAAAGCAGATCAACAATATGTTAATATAAATTAATAGTTGTACGTCATTACATCACATCATATAAGATTACTATAGAAATACACTCCACATAACATCACCACAACACAACAAACAGCCATTATACAAGGTATAGATAATCAGTTAGTGTGTTTGGTAGGATTACTAGAAGATGTATGTCCTCGAGAGCTTTCCTCATCGAGTCCGGAAAATAATCCTAATACAATAACAATAGATTAAGCAGAACATTCTCATACATAAATAACTATAAGACCCTTTTTTATTATCTACCGTCTAACCCACTAAACATACTAAGAATATAAAATATAACCCTATAATACAAATTCTAGATCTCTTCTGCAAAATTTAGGGCTTAGAAAAGCTATATGGAATAGTAGGCATGCTTTAGGATTAGGTTTTAGAGTAAAGAAAAATAAATTATATATGCATACATCAAAATAAATTTTTTGCCTTCTCCCTGTCTTCCTCTGGTTTGTTCTGTTATTTCCCCATTTCTTTTTGTTGTTGGCGGCGGCTGAAAAGAATGACGACAATGAAGGGAAAGTACCTAAACTTTTTTCACAAAATCCCCCACAAAACACTTTTACATCTAAACCCTCCAATTAATATATGCACAAAAGTCCCACTTTATATAAATATCTCCTATTTCCTATTTAACATGACCATTATCAAACCGAAAGCAGCTTATGACTATAATTAATATTCATTATAATATTATTAAATATTTTTGGTTATTACAAGCACTGTTTTAAATTTCGGCCTATATGTTCGAAATTTCGTTTCAGCTAGCTTGTCGATACGAAATCACATATTTTATACTCCATATCGTTTTGGACCGAAATGTGTAGATTTCGGCCGAAATTGTTGATATATCGGCCAAACATGGCTAAAATTGCCGAAATATCGGCCGAAATAGGCACACTAATGTTATTGTGAATATATAACTTTTTTTGTTTTATTTTTTTGCATACAAGTCTTTCAATATAGAACCTTAAGCTAAGATAATGCGAAGATTCGGTCTCTATTATTTGTGTATATGCAAAGTCAAATAAGTCTATTAACTAATAAATTTTTCTAATCAATGCAAAAACAATTTAGTTATATACTTATATTACATTCTCTTTTATATAGTTGTTAAATTCTGCGAATATCAACCGTGATTGATTCATGTTGTTAGTTACATTATAAAATATTTTATATGATAAATGACTTGTAGAACATATAATATCTTGTTTAGTAAAAAAATGTTTATTGAGTGTCCGAAATAAATATCCGTGATGATCACATTTTCCCGAGATCTCCTCGGATATCTCCGATCCGAGATGAAACACCCCTTGCCGAGACGAGTCCGAAATGCGATATTTAAAACCTTGATTACAAGGGGATGTTAAGAAGACTAAAAGGTCTAATTGACTTTAGTTCCTTTCTAACATGGCTATTATCAAACCAAAAGCAACTTTTGGACTATAATTAGTATTTATAATAATATTATTAGATATTTTGGGTGCGGACAATAAGATGACTAATAGGTCTACTGAGTGACTTTAGTGGCACCATTCACTTCAGGAATTAACACAATATGGGCATAGTTAATTCTGGAGAAAGAAAAATTGATTGTTGTCATAGAGTTCGTTAAAAGTAGAGAAAAGGTCATGCCAAAAGAATTGGTTAAAGGAATAGGGGAATCCATCAGAATCTGGAGCAACATCCATAGGTAAATAAAAAATAACTTGCTTGGTTTCTTCCATGGAGAAAAAGGCTTCAAGACGACAAAGATCAATATGTTCTGTTGGAGGAAAGAATTTATGCCAGTCAGCCTATAAAAAAGTTTCTCTAATAGAGCCCGTAAGATTTTTATAAAAAGAGAAGAATTCCTCTTGAATCAGTATATCCTCTCTAACTTCAATACCGGTCACATTTAAGGGAAATATTTTTGTAGTTCTAAGCCTATGAGAAGCATGGTTTTGAAAGAATTTTGTATTACCATCTACTTGAGAACAACTTTTAGCACCATGTAGTTTTCCTTTTTTGTTTAACTTTTTGCATACAAGTCTTTCAATATAGGACCTTAAGCTAAGATAATGTGAAGATTTCGTCTCTCTATATGTAAAGTCAAGTAAGTCTATTAACTAATAGATTTTTCTAATTAATGCAAAAACAATTTAGTTATATACTTATATTACAATCTCTTTTATATTGTTGTTGAATTCTGTGAATATTAACCGTGATTGATTCATGTCGTTAGTTACATTATGCAATATTTTATATGATAATGACATGAACATATAATATCTTGTTTAGTAACAAAAAAAAAGTTTATTGAGTGTCCGAAATGAACATCCGAGATGATTACATTCCTGAGATCTCCTCGGATATCTCTGAACTGAGACGGAACACCCCTTGCCGAGACGAGCCCGAAATTCGATATTTAAAACCTTGATTACAAGAGGATGTTAAGAAGACTAATAGGTCTAATTGACTTTAGTTCCTTTCTAACAAGGCTATTATCAAACCAAAAGCAACTTGTGGACTATAATTTTTATTCATAATAATATTATTAAATATTTTGGGTGCGGTCAATAAGAAACTTGCTTGGTTTCTTCCATAGAGAGGGGCTTCAAGACGAGAAAGATCAATATGTTCTGTTGGGGGAAAGAATTTATGCCAATCAGCCTGTAAAAAGTTTCTCTAGCAGAGCCCGTAAGATTGCATAGTTCAAGTTTTGTTTATTTAAAATATAGAAGCAGGCTGCTTGATTTTTGTTCTCAACTTGTGTTGGCTGTGAAATGAATATAAGGAGCGGCCTTCTCCTTGAATGAAACTGCAAAATTCTTAGTTTGTTGTGTTTCTTTGGAATTCATGAGATTAATTTTGATATAACATTGTTACATGTCTAATTTTCCATTTTATACATTGTCAGTTTGCGAGGGAAACAAGTGCATCACGTTCCCACGGAGCTTGGTGGAGGTGTTTCATATCTGTTAGCTCTTTATGATGCGGGACAATCCAATTCCAAGGAATGACTAAGTTCCTAATTTTGGTGGCCCTTAGCTCTTATGCTAGCTAGTTGTTAAGAGATGCATATCTCAACATATTCTTATGTTGATGCAGGTAGTGGAAGATGTCAATGCATTGATATTACGGTGTGATTCAGATGAATCCCAGAAAGTGTGGCAAAATCGTCTCCAAGGAGCAATATATCGCGCTTCGGTATCTCCCCATCTATATTCTACTTCTATCAAAGCATATGACTGTTATGAAACATTTGTATCCTGCTTTATTAATCTTATGTAAGTTAATTTCTGGTCCATTGTCTCGTGTCAGGTTTGTAATTTCTGTCCAATCTGTCAGATTGCCTAAATGGTTATTATTTTGAATTATATATAATCTCTTGTAGCAATTTATTTCCTCAGGCTAACTTGTTGAGGATGAAAATTATGCCATACTTATAAACATGTCTTTCTACTTTGTTGTTAAATAACTTGACAACCAAGATAATGACACTCATTAAGAAATACTACCTGTATTTTATGTGTACCTTACAAAAGTAAGGCACTGAATAATTGGAAGAGATGCACATATTTAGCTACCCCTATACTCAAACTTCTCTTTCTGATTGTGGCTTCTGCAATTATGTCCCTTGTCCTGCAGACATTATACTCCAAAATTTTGTGCTTCTTTCTCATTACTTTTTGGATGGCCATTTTGGATTACGAAATAATAAGACCAAGATATACTTG
The DNA here is from genome assembly GCA_017893485.1 of Hemerocallis citrina. NCBI lineage: Eukaryota > Viridiplantae > Streptophyta > Magnoliopsida > Asparagales > Asphodelaceae > Hemerocallis > Hemerocallis citrina. The sequence goes on along the minus strand of CM030362.1, from coordinate 23,920,661 downwards.
AATGTTGGTGTTACAAACTGTGATCAGGGGTTTTCCAAGAGAATATTAAATCTAAACCCCGTACAACCAACAAACATGTTTATTGTCTTAGGACTACTATTTCATTGTAGTTTTCCTCAAAGAATTTCCTAGAGCCGTAGTATAGACAATTGTGAAAAATCTTCTGCGATTGCAAAATTTATTTTGTGGAAACCATAGGAAGATCAAATCAGCAACTAAAACATAAATGTTCCTCTTTCTTATCGATAGGATTTGAGCTCCAGTCCTGCCAAGTAGGGATCATTTGTTCATGCATAGATATACAAATCTAATCTTACATCTATTACAGCTAAATTAACCAAGAACAATATTGAACTTCTTTTGAAAGTTGTTTGTTAAGCATCATGTGCCACAAAAATGCATGCTCCAACCTGCTATATAGAACATTCATTTTCTCTAGCCTCAATATTTAAGCATCAGATTATGTATTTTGATGTTCGAACATATAACTTCCATTCATATCCTATATATACAGCCCAGCTCTGTGTGTGTGTGTGTGTGTGTGTGTGTGTGTGTGAATCGGACTAGTGATTTTGACACTTTTTCCACCCATAAATCGCTTGGAAATGTGTTTAATACCTTTTGAAATTCTGGCCAACACTCATCCAAGCATTATAAAGGTACCTTTTAATTCCATTTAATGTTTATTCCCTAGTCCAAAACACACACACACACTCACACACATAATTTATACAAACATCTCTCTCTCACACAGACACACAATTTATACAAACATCTGTGTCCTGCCTAATTTATATTTGACCATTACTTGCAATTTGTTACGTCTCAACCACTGGAATTTATATTTGACCATTACACACACACATAATTTATACAAACATCTCTGTGTCCTGCCTAATTTATATTTGACCATTACTTGAAGTTTGTTACGTCTCAACCACTGGAATTCAGCTTACGATATAGTTTTGGATGTATGAGCCTATTAGATTGACAGTAAACCACTGCAGCTATGACTGTAGTTTTTCAAAATTTAAAATCTTTTAATAAATTATCCAGGGTTCTTCAGCCATTACGAGTCTTTCTGAAGTTTCATCACCATCAAGAGCCATACGCAATAATTGTAATGCAGCAATGGATTTTGTTAACATGGAGAAATTGTTTGTTTGTGGAGTGCTTGATGAACTAAGGATCTGTTTTAGTTGTAGTTATCAGGTAAGTCCTGCAACTTTCTATGGAGACCTGATAGTGTGTCGTAGTGGTAGCTAATTCCTTGTTCATTTGATCCCTTAGAGCAATCAAAGTTACAAAAAGATGCTGCTCTCCAAGGAAAATCGTTTATTTGAATTCCTTGCAGTAGGTGGACAGGTACATATATGCATGAATTTTGCTGATATGTTTCCAAATTTTTTCCTTTGTAAACTGCGTGATTTTTTGTGTGTGAACAGGTTGAGCTTTCTATTAAGGCAAAGAACATCCTTATAGGAACTGTTTTAAAATCACTGGAAATTGAAGATCAGTTTTGCTGTGCTAGAGCTGCTAGGACACAGTATCTTGCAAGATCATTTATCAGGGATAAAGAAGAAGTCACATTGAATGATTCACGATCAATTTCTTTCAGGGATCAGCAGAACGGTAACAGTAATAAACTAAAACACACTGACAGCGAGGATAATTTTTTTGAAGCATCAGATGAACTGGATGACCTGGCAGATTATTCTGTAAGTCGACTCGGAAGCATGTCTGAGTACTTCACTTCTCAGCCGTCTTTCTTTCCCTGGGTGAAGTTTTCTACCAAGCCCCCAACTTATGCTCGCACTCCTGGTTTAATACCTGATGCTGAACTTCCGTCCAAAATCTCAAGTTTGGAGACATTGAATACTTTAGATAGTTTTGTGAGAGCACAAATTGTTATTTACGATCAGGATTCTCCTCAATATAGTAGCACAGACAATCGGGTTAGTCTTATCCCTTAGTTCTAAGTTATTTCCTGAAATATGGCCTTATTTCTAAATCTTAGTGGTTTTTTCAGGTTTTGGTCAGTCTTGCTACTTTGTCATTTTTCTGCCATCGACCAACTATACTTGCGATTTTGGGATTTATAGATGATATTAATATTACAGAGGAGAACAGCGATATTGAAGGATATGTTGACAATTCTTCTGCTTCCAAGGGACCCATGAGTAGTCCAGGTGAGCTAGACTCATCTGCCCAGGAGCCTGCTATTAAAGGATTGCTTGGTAAAGGAAAGTCCAGAGTCATTTTTCACCTGACTTTGAATATGGCAAGGGCACAGATTTTCTTGATGAATGAAAATGGAACTTCTCTTGCTACGTTATCACAAAATAATTTGTTAACTGATATAAAGGTCTGTTAGTTTTTTTTGTTAAAACGTCTATTTTTCTCAGCATATTAATTGTTGGCTTATTTGGATACTTTGGTATTTGTAAGGTCTTCCCATCCTCATTTAGTATAAAAGCTGCTCTTGGGAATTTGAAAATAAGTGATGATAGTCTTCCTAGCAATCATTCATACTTTTGGGTTTGCAACATGCGAAATGCCGGTGGAAGTTCATTTGTTGAGGTACTATTTGCAACTTATATAACTTACAAAAATTATTGTTGATGCAACAGTTAGTTATATAATATAATTCTTAATTAAAGAAATCATATGCAACTCATGGAACTCTTCTTTAAAGTTGATGCTATTGTGTTTAACATGTTATGGGCAGTGGATTCCACCATATTAACATATCATGGGCATTTTTTAGGTTTGGTTGGACATGCCAAATGAAAATATAGCTCTCAATGTTATCTTGGTTATTCTGGCATTCATCAAACGCTACGATTGACATTTATAACTTACCTAATACACAAGGTCTGTAACTCTGAACATCCACAGGATTTTAAGGAGTAAAGCAAAACATTTAAGATTATGTAGACAGCAGATACCGACAACAACAACAACAACAACAACAAACCCTTTTTCCCAACTAGTTGGGGTCGGCTACATGAACTCTGGTTTTCCATTCTGCTCGGTTTAGCGCAATATTTCTGCAAGGTCACAAGCTATCTTTTTTTTCCGCCGTTTCCACCCAAGTTAGTTTAGCTCTTCCTCTACCCTCAATACTTATCAAATTACCTTTTCTAACGGGGGCACTACTAGGTCTACGTGTGACATGTCCAAACCACCTGAGGCGATTCTCTCTTAACTAGAGATACCAACAAGCTAAAATACACAATTTGAAGATTATGTAGACGGTAGACACGAACAAACTTAAATAATCAATCATAATGAGATTAATTTACAGAGTTGACATACACAAGGAGCAATTGCATAATGTCCTATATTCAGATTGCCTTCATAGTAGTTTGTCCCATAACTTGTAATAACTTGAATAGCAATTATCAAATCACGCAATTGAGAAGATCATTTCTAATTTAAAACCAATCATATTACTATAAAATTAGTTTTTCCCTTTTGTTGTCTTGTTCTCTCTATTGATCTTTACCTAGATTTTCCTCTTTCTCTCATGTTCTCTCTTCACCCATATCTATTTCTTTTAAAGATCGCGCTGTTTTACTTTCTTACTCTAGAAAGATCAGAGTGATAAAAGCTACCTCTTTGTATCTTTCTAAGACGAGAAAGAAAGTGGCTCACAGTGTCCTTTTTCTCGTATTGTTTGAAAGCAAGTGACTCTCAGTGTCCTTTTTCTCTTAATTTTGAGAGCTCCTTAGAGGGAAACTGAACTATTGAGAGAGAACTCGAAGACTCAGATATTCAGAGATAACTATGTCCATGGTTGTGCTCCATGTCCCTTATTCCAATTGTGGCAAAAGTGACTCACAAAGCGAGTGAAAGTATTGCAAATAGAATGAAAAGGAGACATAGGGGTGAGCGTGGGCCCCGGTTGGGTGGGTTTTCAAGTAATTCTTTACCCTACTGGTAATTGAAGGTATGCTTTTAACCTTTTCATCAGTTCAGTGGATTTTCTTCTGTTGGTTAGCTTTGTGTGGATTGAGCTGGTTTATGCTATACTGAGCTGGTTTATGCTATACTTTCGACAAAACTTTTGTTCCTTCTCTTATAAGTTATTAGCTGTATAAATAGTTAAATTTTAAAATGAAATATATCTATATATATATTTTAAAAAGACACAGTTCAATCTTTCTAAATGAACTAGGTTTGCCCGTTGATACGTGCCTACGGCACGTCTTCGGAACGGTGCACCTTATTTGATCATATAAAATAGTTTTGGAGGTCCAGCAAATTAATTGAAGTAGCAAACATATTATATGAGAAACTTTTGGGGGGTCCAGCAAAAAACATACTATATGACTTTTTTTTTGATTTTTTTCAATTATTTTTAAAGTTTTTAAAGTTTTTAAATTTTTAATTTTTAAAAATTTTTAAAATTTTTATTTTCTTAATTTTTTGAATAGAAGAGGGAGGGAAGGAGAGAGCAAAAAAATTAAATAAATATAAGAGTTGTTTTGGGTGGGGGGTTTGAATTTGAGTTTTGGGGGGAAACTTTGCGGGGGGGGGGGGGGGGGGGGGGGGGGGGGGGGGGGGGGGGGGGGGGAATATGTTTTGTAAGGTTATATCTGGACCTTTGATTTTTGAGGGGATTGAAGGAGAGCCACTTGATAGCTTTCTTTGTGTTTTATTATATAGATAATTATTAATTTTTTAAAAGGGATACATTTCAATCTTGCTCTCTACATATATGAATCAAATCATCAATTGGATGGCTCAAATAATAAATTATATCAAGCGCAATAAATGGTCCTGCAGACTGTAGATGCACATAGTAAACATATGATAATCTAGATGATGTGTAGGAAAACCCAAAATTCGGACATGATAGGATCTTAGGGGTAGGATGTCCACTTATGTATAGGTGATACTTTTAATAAACTTATCAAAATTGTTAACATAACAAACAAATTGTGGGCCATTCCTTGAATGACTGATTGTTCATCATGATCTTTAAAGTTTAAACCCCAAATATAGAGGATAATGAGATTGTAGCTTTTGATTGCTTTCTACCCTAAGTCTAAGATTGTGGTTGTTCAGAAGTAAACCAAATTGGACTACTTGATCAATGAGTTTGATCTGGTTTTGCTTATGTAGTCTGTTTTCCATGGACTTTCTTTTTTAATAGAAACTACAATTAGAGATGCACTTTACTCCAAATTATTAGTCATACTCAATCTGTGTAAGTTACTCAACATGTCACATTAGAATTGCTTCTTTATAACTGTTCATTTTTGTTTGGGGATGATATTTAATTGCTTCTCTATTATTGTTTATTCCGGACACGGACATACATGAATCAAATTATTTATTTTGGGATTAAAGTACATGATGTCTAAGTTACCTTAATGTAAGATTAATAAGGTTTTTATCTTCACCTAGTCTGACTGCATTGAAGTTTGTCAGGAACTCAGGATTTCATAGCCTTACCAGAGGTTCCTTTAAATCTGACGTAGCAAACATATAGATTAGTTCGTGTTCTCAAAGACACCTTCACATATTTATATTGAGTCCCATAAGTGAGCAGAAGCAGTTGTACTCACATAGGTGAATCCATTAAATATGACGGGCATCTTCTGTGTTGCAGTAGATTCTTTAATATCTCAGCATAATTTTGATTTTGTTTTATTCCTCTAATAACTTGAGTTGAATAAATAAAATAATTTTGCATAATATGCGATTTTCTTTCAATCAGTATGCTATATTTTTTTACATGTTGTAGCATAGTTTTCTCTAATTGCTGAATGTAGGAATTTTGCATAATACGTGATTTTCTTTCAATCAGTATGCATATTTTAAAACATATTTTAGCATAGTTTTCTCTAATTGTTGAATGTAGGTTTTGTCCTTTTCCCAGACATCTACTTGTTCCTTTTGCTTGTTTCCTGTTATGTTATCATTGAATAGTGTCCTTGCATAGGTAAATCTTTTAAGATATTGTTTATTTTACGTACTAACTTGTGTCGAATAAAGAAAATAGCTTGTCATTATATGCAGTTTTCTTTTGAATAAGTTAGCTATCATTTTACATATTGTAGCGTAGTTTTCTCAAATCACTGGAAGCAGGTTTTATTCCTTGTCCTAGTCTGGGCTACTTGTGTTTCTTTTCTTCCTGGTGGATTCTTTTAAGTTTTAATTATCTTGCTTGCTTCCTATTATGTTATTGTAGAACTGAGAACTTCAAGGTTTAGCCATAGAAGTGACAGTAATCTTAATGTGCAGCTTGATTTCAGTTCATTTAGCATGGATGATGAAGATTACAGTGGTTATACATATAGTCTTATAGGAGAGCTCTCAGAAGTTAAAATAATATATTTGAACCGTTTCGTTCAGGAGGTAAGTAGATGTACTAATCATGCTTGTATTTAAACCAGTTTGTCTTTGTACTGAAATTGCTATTTGCAGATAGTCAGTTACTTTATGGGCCTTGCACCTAGCAATTCAGAGAGCTTTGTTAGGCTGAGAGACCAAGTGACGAATTCAGAGAAATGGGTTACTACAACTGAAATGGAAGGGTCACCTGCTGTGAAGTTGGATCTTTCACTCAGCCGGCCTATAATTCAGATGCCCCGAAGGACGGACAGTAGCGAGTAAGTTTACTTGTATACCAGCTTTTGAAATTCAATAATATAATTCTCTCTGTGTGTGTGTGTGTGTGTGTGTGTGTCCCATACATGTGTGTATGATCAGGTGAGAACTCCATCGATAAGAACCCTGTAGGAACTCTTGGAACATTACTTGAATGATGCGAACCGTTCATTTTTGACCTACATGACTAAATTAGTCTAGGGATGTGAAATCAAGTCATTTGAGATTCAGTACAAAAATATCAATATACAGTTGTATAATTTGTTGCATTTTAATGCATGGGCAAACGAATCTGGAATCACTTGACTGCACATCCTAGACTCATTTAGTCATGTAGGTCAAAATGAACAATTCGGATCACTCAAGTAATGTTCTCATAGAGTTCCTACATGGTTTCCATCAATGGCTTTCTCACGCAAACTGCTTTTTGCTTGAAGTACCCAATTGCCTCCACAGAGTAGCAAGGGTACTTTTAGCAGAAAGCCGTACCCGCATCGGACACCGACACTTTTGGACACTTGGTCATACACTCCTCATGTGTGTCCCAAATTTTATAATATATCTTATATGTTGGACACATCTTAGACACTTCTCTAACATTGCTTAGAAGTTAGAACACATAATCCACAATTATTAAACACATATTTACATTTCTTATACTAATTAACTTTAATTAATTTCATACACATCTCCAATTATGGTGAATAGTGAAGATTATCACATTTTGTGGATAATTTTTTATTTTGATTATGAGGAACAAATTGTTTTATTCCAACTCCATTTTTATTTAGATTATACATAATTGAGGTAATATAAAGTTATTTTAGATATTATAGCCTTGTCCCCGTACCCTACTTTTTGTTTTGTCCCATGCCGTACCCGTATCCATGCATCATATATATATATATATATATAGAGAGAGAGAGAGAGAGAGAGAGAGAGAGAGAGAGAGAGACCTCAAAATTCAGTCTCTAAATTGAAGATCCACACCATTTTGTGAAGACTATTTGGGCACAAAATTTCAAATGGTTGGACAAATTTTAATCACTCATCATTCCACCTACAAAGGAGTAATTCTAGACTCTTTATACAACATCTATTTTTCGGTTGCATGATAAATTGTTAAAACTCGTCGAATTTTTTTGAAATCTGTACACATACTTTTTAAATATAGCTTGCATCTGACTCTGGATTTTTTATTTGGCTTACCAAGATATGAATTTTGATGTGTCACTAGCTAAGATGGCTAGGGTGACGCCCCACCCCTTTTTTCTCATACATGTGCGTGTTTGTGGCAGGAGTGTTGAGAGTCAACATTTGATCCATATCATTGCTATTCATTTTTCTTTGAACTGCAGTTACTTAGAGCTAGATGTGCTTCATATCACTGTCCAGAACACATTTCATTGGCTCGGTGGTGGCATGGATGAAATATCTGCTGTTCACCTTGACGTTATGACTGTCAAGGTTCGTCCATCAGATTAGAGTTACTATGTAATTTAATCTGTATTTTTTTTTAAAGTATTAATTTTGAATGCAATTTTATCCACAACTTCTCTTAACACACAAGTATTCACATGGAAAGGCTTGCTCAGGTTGAAAATTACCCTCGAGGTAGGTGAATAGGGTGTAAAGATAATTATGTGAAATAAATAGTTATAAAATTAAAATGCACAAGTGAGAGTTTAGAGACAATTTCACTACTCAGAAAACACAACAATTTTGCTACTCAAATTTAAGGTTTCCCTGGAACTTGTTGACTTCTTTTCCAAGATATTCTCTCAAGTTTTGGGAATATAGAATAGGGGTTTTGCTGAAAAGTACGGGATATTTTGGTACTTGTGTCAATAAGTTCCGGATGACAAATTTACATTTGCCCACTTGCAACTACGACTGCAACTTGCACTTGCAATTAACCAAAAACTCCCTTTGAGTCTTATTATGTTTCCTGATAGTTGTAAATAGGTGTCTGCTGAAAGCAACATCAAGACACATATTCTGAACAGTTCTAGAGGATGGGAAAAGTTGTACGTTGTTAGGTGACAATATGGAGATTGGAGATGTATAAAATGTCAAAAACTATGTTTCCCAAGCATACTTTGGGTGTAATTTCTTAAATATACTCCTGTTTGGTTCTTCGACCAGAGCTGTATTATGACTGAGGACAAACACAGTATCTCTTGGAATGTATATCGGATTTTCGGGTGTCAGCTTCATAAAGTTCTGAAATTGATTAAAATTCACATATAGTTACAATATTTATTCTTAAAAGATATATTCTATCTATATTTCGGAAGAACTATTAGAATTGTTATTTGTGTTTATCTTCATTTCCTTGACAAAGACTTACTTTTTTTAGAAATATTGTTATAAATTTAGACTGTAAAATAAATTTTACTAACTAAAAAAATATACTTTATAAATTACTAAGAATCCACTCTAAAATAGTTTAGCTTATATACTTAATGGATTTTACTGTTGCGCTTACTCGACTCTGGTTTCTCTCATGCTCATTGTAATTTATATTGTGCATATTGGTCTACTGCAGGATTTTAATTGCTTACTCGTGGGGCTTTTTTCTTTGTAAACTTGAGCATTGGCCAATATCAATTTATTAGGCAATTATCGGGTTGGGTAGGCAAAACCACAACTGCTTGGGAGTGGTTTCTGGGTCTTCGCTGAAATTTGAAACCATGATAATTGATTAGTACAAAACATGTTCAATGTAAACTTTTCTTTTGTGTCAATAGTTTGAAATGCTTTGATCGTGAATCATTATGGCTCAAATGCATATTGAGAAATGTTGTGAAACTTCTAGCTCCCCTCAGTCTTATAGTTTAGCTTCATTAGGAAGTATGCACATGTTTTGATGGACACAGTTGGATATATTTATCAAGCTTTTTGTAATGTATTTTCTTTTGTAATTTTCTTTCTACTGATACTTCCTGTAATTATTTTATTTCCTTGCATTGTTTTGTTTTCTTTCCATTAAATTACATGTATATGCCTGGAGTGAAACTTCTAGCTCCCCTCAGTCTTATAGTTTAGCTTCATTAGGAAGTATGCACATGTTTTGATGGACACAGTTGGATATATTTATCAAGCTTTTTGAAATGTATTTTCTTTTGTAATTTTCTTTCTACTGATACTTATTGTAATTATTTTATTTCCTTGCATTGTTTTATTTTCTTTCCATTAAATTACATGTATATGGCTGGAGTGATGCAGGTTGAGAATGTCAATTTAACTGTCGGGACTGGCTCAGTATCTGGTGAAAGTATCATTCAAGATGTTGAGGGGATATCTGTTATTATTCAGAGATCACTAAGAGATATATTACATCAAAATCCAAGCATTGAGACTGCAATCAAGGTGCACCTTCTTTAAAATGCTCCTAGATACAATTTTTGGTCACAACAATTTTGAGTGTACTTATTCTTTGGAATGAGTTTCTTACAGCTTAAGGCCTTTTTGAAATAATGTTACCTTGACATTTTGTATTTCTCATTTTCTCCAGATTGAGGTGCTAAAAGCAGCTTTATCCAACAGAGAATATGAAATAATAACAGAATGTGCATTATCAAACATCTCTGAGACTCCACATGTAGGGCCTGCTTTGGACAAGGGGTCTAGAACTCCTGCAGGTGACATTGTGGAATGCCCAGCTTCCTTTCCTTCAACCATTGTGGAACAACCAGCTTCTGAGATTCAGAATAAAGATACATGGATCACAATGAAGACTTCAGTTTCTGTTAATTTGGTTGAGCTTTCTCTGCATGCCGGTTCAAGTAGAGATTCACCTCTAGCTAATGTGCAGGTATGGTTTTATGAGATGACCTGTTATTTCTACTTATAGTTTCAGCCTTTCATATTTTGTAACTGTGCTAGGATGACAAATATCGTATTACATCCTTTTCTGGTTGGTGTTATGTGATTGGACAATTGAACTTTAGAGAATACTGTGGTCTTTCTTCAATCTAATTCGAGTATGATCTGTTAAATGACACTTATCAGGCTTGGCTAGAAGGCTGCAATACCTTTTTGAATTTTGGTTCACTGCATTTTTAAAACTTTGGGACCATCTCTATTTTGCTGCTACAATGCACATCGTTGAGTACATTTTGCAGGGCTTTCTGAAATCTGTTCTGGATATAAAGGTGTCTAACAAAATACGATGTGATTCTTTATTCCTTAATGCTTAACTAGTTTGTAACATGTACCTTTAGAGTGGCAGTTAATATTAAACAACAATCAACTAGAAAGATGAGTGTTTTGAAGCTACCGGTGTGGGAATATCTCTGAGAACGTAACATCAGAAAGAAACTGAAGGGGGTTTTGAACCAGATATTAATGTTATTGATACTCCTAGTGGGTCATATGTTTGCAATAGATCTATGTTTCAAAAAGCACAATGCAAAAGAGGCGACTGATTTTGATTATATTGGAATTGGTGTTCCAGTGAATGGGCCTGTGATTGACATGTAATCAGAACCCCTCATATCCAAACTCTACCCTGATTTGGAACCTCCCATGAATTTGGAAGTGAACAGGCCTACCATGAATTAAGGGGAAAAGAGAAAAAAAGGGACTATCTGGAGACTTGAAACATATAGATTCCTAATAAGTTTGTGATGTAAAACGTAATCCTAAATAGAGAATTTCCAAGAATCTTAAAGGATTAATTTTACCAACATGTAATGCGGATCAAAGTTAGAATTTTAAACAATTAATCGGTTTGATGGATTTTCAAGAATTGAATTAAGTTTAACAAACCCAATTAATAATTCAGTTCTAACAATCAATAATTAAATTCCTAATCGTTCTTAGCAAGTAAAAGATGCAATACTGATTTGTACTCTAATTAGGCAAGTGGAACAATCAATCTCAATATTTGTGGACGACAGATAAATCAGATAATATAATAGAGATGATAAAGCAGTATAACACAAATATTTAAAAGTAGAAAGAGTATACTGAGAGTTCGAAGAACAATTGCGACAATCGAAGAGGAAGCTATTGTTGGAATGGCGGTGGCTGACGACGCGTCAGGGGGTGTCGAGCGGCGCGGCGACCTGGAGGGTCGGATTTGCTGCAGTCGTCGACGGGAGAGGGAGCTACGCGGTTCGATGGGGATGGGGAGAAGGCTCGGGATGCGGTCGAGGTTGTGGGGTTCGGCGAGAGGTGAGGGGTTGACGTGGTTGTACGGCGAGGCGACGACTGAAGGGTTTCGGAGATGGGTTCGGAGAAGAGGGCGATGGTGTTGGGTGATTTCGACGTGGGATAAGGGAGTCGACGGAGGTGTTGAGGTGGGGCCAGATTGGGGCGAGTCGATTTGGAGGTGGAGGTGAGGGGGTTAGTCGGCGGGGATGACGACGGAGGAGGGGAGTAGTTGTGCGGTTTCGGGAGAGGATATGGGGTCGGGATTTGGAGGAAGAAGAAGAGTAAGGGATTAGGGTTTTGTGTAATTATATTTGGGGATTAGGGTTAGGAATTTGTATTGGATTTGGGGATTTGGGGGGGTAGTTTTAGAGTTTATCACAAATCCTAAAAGTTTATTAGGATTAATCACAAACCCTAATAAGTTGGATCTTAATTGTATCACACAAAGGAGAGATGAAGAGCAAAACTCGACACAATAATTTTTTAAATCAAGAATAACATAACTTATTAATCTCAAGGCCTATATATAGGCTCAAAACAAATCTCGATACAAATCTCAAAATATTCTAAAATCTCAGAAATATTCTAATGCATTAAAAAAAGAATTCATATGGCTATAATTGCCAAAAACAAATATGGTACTGAAATAAAATATTAAACTAAACAGAATAGATGTCCTCATCAGTTTGCTTGCATGAGGTAAGCTTTTGGCTAATTGCATCCTTGGTAACAGAGATTTATACCTATGGGCATGTATTCATAAAGAAATATGTTCTATTATAATGTCTTTTATGAGTATAAGGTGAATTTACAGTTGTCTAACTACTGCAGGTAAGTGGAGCATGGGTTCTCTACAAGTCAAATACAAGTGGAGAGGACTTTCTTTTTGCTACACTCAAAGATTTTACTGTCATTGATGCTCGTGAAGGAACCAAAGAGGAATTCAGGCTAGCCATTGGAAAATCTGGGACCATTGAATATAGAACACTTGTTGGTGATGACTATGTTCAGCACTCAATTGAAATTGGTGATGAAGTATCCGAGGAGCTCAACTCTCAACCAGTTCCGTCAATGCTTATTCTTGATGCTATTTTTAAAAGCTCATTGACAAGTGTATCTCTGTGTATCCAGAGACCGAAGTTGCTTGTGGCTCTTGATTATTTACTAGCTATTACTGAATTTTTTGTTCCATCTGTTCGGAACATGCTATCAAGTAGGGAAGATAATGACCCAATACTGAGCAGCGGTGCAATCATTCTTGATCAACCAGTTTATTTTCAGCCTACCTCTGTATTCTCTCTCTCCCCTCAAAAACCTCTGGTGATTGATGATGAAAGGTTTGATCATTTTGTGTATGATGGAAAAGGAGGGCAGTTATATCTACAGAATGCTGAGAGAATCAATTCCACTGCCTCTGAGCCCATTATTTATGTAGCAAGTGGCAAGACGGTACAATTTAAGAATGTTACTGTGATGGTATATATTCCTCCTAAGAGTCATGACTAATTTCGCTTTACCTGTATGATTGATATGTCATCTAATGCACTCATCCTTCTGCAGAATGGGGATTATCTGGATTCTTGTATATCTCTTGGAACTGATAGTAGTTATTCAGTGTCTGAAGATGATCATGTCTTCCTAAAGCGAGGAGAAAAAAATGTTGATTTCGAATTTCAAGAAGTCTGGACAGAGGGTTTAGTTGACAAGGAAGTTGCTGCTGATAGGTTGGTAGAGTTTGTTATTGAGTTACAGGTATGACAATTCTCCTAGTTCCAGCTGATTTGCAAAACTAGTTTTAGAATTATAATTATTACATGCAAATTCTCTCATTATAGATATAAAGGGAATGAGTGTCTGACTTGCACAGTTTCCACTGACATTGATGAATTCTTGCTCCAGATGTACTTAACTCTAATTGGAGTTTCTTTTGGTGACACCCCTCTTAATTTAACAGCCCCCACCACTACACACACAGACACGTACAATGTGAATATTTTCTGTTAGCCCTCCAATTTGGAGAGGTTGCATGTGAGAACTCCAATCAAGATATGTACTGTATGGGTAATCTAACCATGGTTCATGCAATCTCATTGAGTGAATATAGTTCGCTTTAGACTTGCTCTAATGAAGGGAAACTTTGCCAGAGAATTGGAGAGAGGTTGAACCGAGGTTACCTGGTACCGGAATCTCTTCAGTTCGCAGAACCAAAATTGGTGCGTAATACGCCAATAGTGCATAAAATGCCAGTAGTGCTCGAACATGGTACAACAGGGTAGCTTTCTTCGAATTGCTTAGTTGGAAAAAATATGTTTAGTTGGAAAGCGCAACATTTTCCGGATCGTGCTATATATATGTATGAGAATAAGGAGGCCAATGTGTCATCCTAGCCAACTTAGCTAGGGCAACAACTCAAAACTCATATCATGACCACCGAAAATGGAAATCCACACCGTCGAATTATATATATGTCGTTATGTGTGTGTGTGTGTATGTCCATATATATATATGGGATCTTCCGTTGTAAATGCGCTGTAGCGTGCAAACGCATGCAAACCACTGATGTCACTACCGGGAGTAAATCGATCTGTTCTTGGTTCATTTCGCCATCCCACCGATGAAGAATTTTTTTGGTCTTCCAATAGCAATATTGTTTCGCTTCTGTATCTTCCAAAAGGGAAAAAGATTTATTAGAGTTGTTTCATGGATCCACAAGAAAGTACTTTGGGTTCTCCCAATAAATAAAAAGTGTATCATGCCTGAATTGAACCAGGGTTCGCGGTGGTGGAGGAGACGATCCAAAAAAAAAAGGATTCTAGTTGTAAGATAAATTTGCACTGTTGCTACTATTAAAAATAGTGGCAACAGGCGTCGCATGCAGTTCGCATCAAAAGTCCGTTCGCAATCGAAGAGGCCCGTATATATATATATCCAACGGCTCAGATCGCAGTTTGCAACTAGTCTGTATATATATATATATATATATATATATATATATACACACACACACACACACACACACACACACACACACACACACACACACACACACACACACATATATATATATATATATATATATATATATACATACATATATATATATATATATATATATATATATATATATATATATATATATATATATATATATATGAGCATTGCTCCATTGCAGACCACTAAAGCCGTTGTTCCGAACAACGGCTTAGGTTATTTTCAGAACAACGGCTAAGGTTTTTAACCTAAGCCGTTGTTTTGGAACAACGGTTTAGATTTATAACCTAAGCCGTTGTTTCCAACCACGGCTTAAGTGGTTTGTATACCCGTTTGCATGGTACCCGTTTGCAATGAAGCATTGTTCTATATATATATATATATATATATATATATCCAAGAAAACACAATAACATAACTTCACTGAAAGTGATAAAATATAAATTAAAAACTCTCAAATTTCATGTTTTTAGGTTCTTCCTCAGTTGTTTCTTGTCATCGGTTGAAGTTTGTTACTTTCAAATGGATTACAATCTTATCTAAGGGTTTTTTCCATTTTTGCTTTGCTCATTTTACCATTTCGGATTGCGATTGCACCCCATTTTGGAACAAATTATCCGGATCATAAAATGTGGGGGTTTGAGCAAATTGGGCAACAACATAAAACTCATCCTGACATCCGAAAATGGAAATCCGCACCGTTGAATTATATATATGTGATTATGTGTGTGTGTATCCAAGAAAACACAGTAACATAACTTCACTAACAGTGATAAAATATAAATTAAAAACTTCTAGATTTCATGTTTTCTATTTTAAGTTTTCATGATTTGGAGAAAGGGTTTCACAGATTCCAGGTTATTTTCTCAGTTGTTTCTTGTCATCAGTTGAAGTTCGTTACTTTCAAATGGATTACAATCTTATCTAGGGATTTTTTTTTCTTTTTCTGCTTCGCTCGTTTTCCCATTTCAGATCGCGATTGTACCATGTTTTGGAACAAATTATCCGGATCGTAATACGAGGGGGTTTGAGAAAATTGGGTAATTATAATGAGTTTCCCTCAAAAGTAGGCTAGTAGCCTTGAACCATTGGAAACCGAAAATCACATCCAGTAAATTTTGTGTTATCATTCAGTTTTAATTGTTAAACATATAAACAGTCCGGTTAATGTAACCATAATTTTAATAATCGGCCGATCCCAATCAGATCCGGATTGTTTTTTAAGGGGCCTCTCCGGTGCAACCCTTAAACCTGGGGATCGGTGAGATGACTTGGGATCGACCGAGTTAGCAATTGGATGGATCGGCCCGATCCCAACCCGAAACACTGATCCAATGATTTAAAAATTTAGTATTTGCGTTTCCTATTCATGTGGATCTGCTTCATCCAAGCAATGAGGATGTAGTTGTGTAAAGAACATCATTTCATTTCTAGCTTATATTTAGTATTTTTCGTGTTTGTAAATAAAATATGTACTATTTGGTCTACCTATTTCTATCGCTCTAGATTTATTCTACATTAT
Source organism: Hemerocallis citrina (assembly GCA_017893485.1). Taxonomy (NCBI): domain Eukaryota; kingdom Viridiplantae; phylum Streptophyta; class Magnoliopsida; order Asparagales; family Asphodelaceae; genus Hemerocallis; species Hemerocallis citrina. Next base: position 23,904,367 of record CM030362.1, on the reverse strand, counting down.
TACTCTCTAACACTAATTAAAATGTTCTAGTCCGGAATTGAAAATATTAAATTTGTAAAAACATTATTTAAATTGATCAATTCATTTTTTTTACAATTTTTTTTTGAAAACATAATTTAATTATAGATTCATACTAGTTTTAAAAAAATTATGTTGAAAAATGTCCAATCCAAAAAATCCTAATAGATCTGATACTACCGATTCGACCATAGTGATACCGACCCAAATATTTGGGAAAATTCAATCTAGCTCATTTTAAAACCTTGATTGTAATGAGATGGGACTATTAGTAGTTACTAATCCCTTTTTATTTATTTATTTATTTTTTGAGGCGGGTCGGGGGGTGGGGAGGGGGGTGTGCATACCATCAGATACATGTGCATTAGGGAGGTTCTAAACAAAAAAAAGCATTAAAATGTATTTATAGATGACACCCACTCATTTCACTATCAAATCAACTTTTATGGTTTTCTATAATGTATTTAGTGTGTTAAGAAGCAGCAAAGGTACTTTAAGTATTCAGCGCTTCGGTGAAGCTGCTACCTAGATGGCTTACGCTGCTGTCTAGGCATGTATTGTTGGCTATTTATTCTATATCGACATCACAAGCATGGCATATAAAGGTCACATTAACATATAGCCAAGCATGATACTACAAGAAGGGTTAGCCTTACATTGAGTTTAGTGGTAACGAAAGCACAATGGGTGATCTCCTTCAATATCTGCAACTCCTCGACGAACTGCTCGTACGGTGGCGGATTCTACTGACGAGAATACGCACAAAATTCGCACCTTCATTCCCAATAGGAGATGGAAGGACAATGAGTATGGAAGAGAGCAACAAAGAGAAACGCCCTTCTCTTTGTAAGATCTTGAGTGATTGTGATGTAAAACGTAATCCTAAATAAAGAATTTTCAAGAATCTTAACGGATTAATTTTACCAACATGTAGTGCGGATCAAAGTTAGAATTTTAAAAAGTTAATCAGTTTGATGGATTTTCAAGAATTGAATTAAGTTTAACAAGCCCAATTAATAATTCAGTTCTAATAATCAATGATTATACCCCTAAGCGTTCTTAGCAAGTAAAAGATGTAATATTGATTTGTACTCTAATTAGGCAAGTGGAACACACACTCAATATTTGTGGACGACAGTAAAATTAGATAATAATCTAGAGATGATAAAGCAGTATAATACAAATAATTGAAAAGTGGAAAGAGTATACCAGGGTTTGAAGAAACCAGCGTTCGATCTCGGTTGGCAGCAGCACAGAACACAGCAATCGGCAACAACAGTAAGAGCAGCAGCAAGGAAGCTTAGCTTGCTGGCGACAACTGACAGGACTGGTGGTCGGTGGGTCGATGGGTGCAGCAGAGCGAGGCGCAACTAGGGTTTCGATCGGAGGTGGGCTCAGGAGATGGAGGTGGTGGTCGACGCTGGAAGTCGGCGAAGAAGGAAGGAGATTGGAGGTTGGGGTGAAGGGCGTCGGTGAGGTAGTCGGCTGGGGTTTGGTGGGGGTTTCGGAGGCAGAGCGGTGGGGGGTTTTATGGTGGTGGTAGCGGTGAAGTTGTGGGGGTGAGTTCAGAGTGAGGTCGACGGCGAGGTGAGGGAAGGAGGGGTGGTGGTGGATGGTGGGGCAGTTGACTATGGTGGTCAAGGAGTCAGTGAGGGCGAAGAGGACGGGGATGAAGACGGGACGGTGAGGTGGAGCGAGGGAGTAGGGGCGACGGCAGTGGGAGGCAGTTGGTGGGTGAGGGATTCGGGATCGAAGTTTGGGGGAAGAAGAAGAATAAGGGATTAGGGTTTTGGGTAATTATATTTGGGGATTAGGGTTTGATTTTTAATTTGGAAAATTAGGGTTAGGAATTTGTATTGGATTTGGAGATTTGGGGGTAGTTTTAGAGTTTATCACAAACCCTAAAATTTTATTAGGATTTATCACAAACCCTAATAAGTTGGATCTCAATTGTATCACATAAAGGAGAGATGAAGAGCAAAACTCAACACAATAATTTTTTTCTAATCAAGAATAGCATAACTTCTCATTAATCTCAAGACCTATATAGGCTCAAACAAATCTTGATACAAATCTCAAAATATTCTAAAATCTCAGAAATATTCTAATGCATAAAAAAAAGATTACATATGGCTATAATTGCCAAAAACAAATATGGTACTGAAATAAAATACAAAACTAAATAGAATGGATGTCCTCATCAGATTGATAAGGGGATTCAATCTCATGTCTCTCTACTCTAGTCTCAGCCCATCTATATATAGGGGAGAAATACATGTGTAGGGTAAGGCAGGTATACATTCTGAATATATTTTTTCCTCTCTTCGTAAGTAAGGGGTGTATTACTTAGGTAAGTATCTCGGCCTGGACACGAGGGAAGATACTTAACTTGGGCTTAACCAACCCTCCTGGGGTGGCCTCCAAGTAATGGGCTTGGCTCATGGGTCTGGCCCAAAGCCCAAACTGACCAACAGGTACTCTTGGGAGTGCTTCTGGAATTTTGTTCCTATTCTTGTGGATACACATGTGCTTCAGTGTTGAATGTAATTCCCTGTAGAAAGTTTATTGTAATGCTCCTTGTAGACTTAAAATATTACTGTCTGAGATTTTGATAAGATCTTTTCTTGTCCAGAAATTATTCGATCTTTAATTTGATTTAAGGATTGATGTTGGGTTGACACTCGGTCATAGCTTTTTTTAATACCTCTTGTTGTATTTTGCTCTATAGCCGGATCATGTCTTCTTGTGAAAAGGCTTCTATGTGGATGATGTCTTTATACAAGTGTAAGTGTGTGTGAAAGAGATAGTGTTCACGGAGGATTGATGTCAGGTCGACAATTGGTTGTGACTTTTTCTGATACCTTGCAGAGTCATTTGCTCTACCGTCGGTTCAGTTTTAGTAGGAAAAGGCTTTGATGTTGATAATATGTCATTAACTCTATATACAAGTCTCTGTGAGTTTTTTCTTGAGGGTGAGCGAGTAGAAACTAACTTCTATTAGCTTAAATATTCTTCCTTTTTGTCTCTTGGATTTTGGTTGGTAGGGTCGGACGGCCAAAAACTGTGTGCTTTGATTTAGGTTACCTATCCTTTATTTTGTTATTACCATTTATGACAAATACTTCTTTTGGGGGAAAGATGCCACATCCAGTGATGTAGATGTATTTTTTGCCATTGCATGGATCTACTGTTTATGTTGGGGCCTATTTGTTGGTTTGTGATTTCGTATATCTCCTGTTTAAGTTGGTGTTCTCCAGTCTTCCTATTCTTGATGTTTGATTTGTACATGTTGCAGGCTATTGGCCCAGAACTGACATTTTACAACACTTCAGAAGATGTTGGTGAATCATCTATGCTCTCAACAAAAGTTATGCATGCACATCTAGATGTATTCTCCAGGTGTAACATATAACCAATAATTATTTTTTGAACATTCCTTTCCATTAAATATAAATACTTCGTCTAGCTATATTTAGTTATATAAATATCATACGTTATGCATTCCTTAATATTGAATGCAGGTTTGTAATGAAGGGTGATAGTTTTGAGATGAATGGAAATATTCTTGGGTTAAAAGTGGAGAGTAATGGGATCAGAGTTTTAGAGCCTTTTGACACCTGTGTAAAATTTTCAAATGCATCGGGGAAAACAAATATACATCTAGCTGTGTCTGATATTTTTATGAACTTCTCCTTTAGCATCTTGAGATTAATCCTAGCTGTGGAAGAAGATCTTTTGGCATTTCTGAGGACGACATCAAAGAAAGTAGCTGTTACCTGCTCTCAGTTTGACAAAGTTGGAATGATCCAGAGTAAGCAGTTGCTCTCATAAAATGTTTGATAGGTTTCTAATATCATTCTGATTATGATTTTTCTTTAATCTTTTTGATTTCCCTATGAATTAGATGATCAAAGTTGTACCTTTTGGAGAGCACGTGCACCATCTGGATATGCTGTTCTTGGAGATTGCTTGACTCCAGTGTATTTTTCATTCCCCTCTCTCTCTCTCTCTCTCTCTGTGTATGTGTGTGTGTGTGAGAGAGAGACAGAGACAGAGACAGAGAGAGAACCAATTGATACCCCCCCAACCACCACCACCACCACCACCACCAAACACACCAAAACAAATACAACCTAAAATAGAGTAATTCTAGATCCTTTATTAAATGTCATTTTCTTGGTGCATAATAAATGTTTAAATGGTCAAAACTAGTCAAAATCTCTTGAAATTTTGCACGCACATACCTTTTAAAATGTAGTTCACATCTATGTTTATTTTCATTTTGGAGGGTTGATATAAGAGGTCTCCGTTGTCTCCCTAGGTAAGTTGACTACGGTGACACTAGCGCGCTCTCTCTATATATAGAGAGAGAGAGAGCAATCTTCCATTGCAAACGCAAATGTTGTGCAAACGCGTGCAAATCACTTAACCCGCTATTGCCAATCGCGGGTTAAGCGGTTTGCACGTTTGCAAACGCTACAGTACCGTTTGCAATATAGCGTTTGCATTTTGCAAACCACTTAACCCGTTATTGGCAATGATGGGGTAAGGCCAGAACATAAAATTTTTCCTTATGCCTTAACCCGTCATCGCCAATGACGGGTTAAGTGGTTTGCATGCGTTTGCACAACATTTGCATTTGCAATGAAATAAATGTCATATATATATATATATATATATATATATATATATATATAGGGTAAAAGGGATATGAGCAACTTGCTCACTTAGTAAATGAGCAATTGATGAGGTGGCATGCATGTGATACATTGGACAACTAACCTTTTTTAAGATTTCCCAATCAGGCAATCACATATATGCCAACTCATCAATTATTTATTTACTAAATGAGCAAGTTGGTCATACCCCCTTTTCCCATATATATATATATATATATATATATATATGGCAAATGCTCAGTTGAAAACGGGTTTGTTTTCAACCGGGTTGGAAAACGCCCATCTTAGCCCTCCGATCGCTCATCATCTTGATGAGCGGATCAGATCGAAACCCGTTAAAGTCTCCCACTAACGACTCTAAAAGCGGAGGGGCAATTTCAGAAATTCATGCCAAAAAACGTTTCACACTTAGCGTTATTTTGGCGTGAAGGTTTTTTTTCTCAGTTACCTATACTTAGGCCGTTGTTGGGAACAACGGCCTAAGTTATTTGAAGTTTTTTTTTTGAAGAAAATTGTACTTAGGCCCTTGTTCCAAACAACGGCCTAGTTTGTTTTTTTTTAACAAAAATTTCAACCTAGGCCGTTGTTCCCAACAGCGGCCTAAGTATGTACAAGTGTTTTTCCAAACACTTGTACATACTCAGATCGCTATCTCCCTCACAACTCTCTCTCGCTAGTGGAGCTCGAGAAACCCATTTCCCCAAACCCTAGCTCTCTCTCTATCGATCTGAAAATCCTAGCTCTCTCTTGCTCATTGCTTCTCACTGAATCTCTCCCTATTCTCACATTCTTGCCCTCTTCCTTTGAAGATCCCAATTACAAAAAAACCCTAACCCATACGAAATCTTCCCAACCCTAAAATCCTAATCCTAAAGAAATTTGCCAAACCCTACTCCCCTTCCTTTCTCTACAGAAGCGCGCAAGGGCCTCCTCTATCTCCTTTCCGAACACTCTCATTATGAAAGGTATTAATTTGTTCCTACTTGAGTAGATCTAACTAGGTTAATTGATTTGAATTTTTTCTCCAATGTTTGAGTGTACAATTTCTATATTATGCGTAGGTATTTAGAGAGTAGGTAATTCTAGTTTTATTGTGGATGTAGATGTAGTATTAGTTGTTGTTGGTCGTTGTTCGATGTTAGTAATAGCGCACAAAGAGAAAAAAAAATTTATGCAACTTTGCGAGTACGTCGGGTGCGCCACGCACAAGCCAACGCAACTTGTAGAAGTGTGTGGATTCACGGTTTGAAGTGTACGGCCGTGTATCGCTTTCGAGTATTTCCCGTGAGTGAAAGCGATACATCGGCATATTTTAGCCGCTCTTCGGTTCAGCCATCACACTTCCCTTCCGGATGTATACGTTAAAAGATGGACCCGGGATGTGATGAGAAGAAGTTATACATCTGTTCCAACCGAACCCAATATCGAGAATTTTGCTTCTCGATATTGTGAGTTGTGCTACCATGCAAAACAGATTGTCGATCTCGGTTGTTCCTCCAATGAAAGTTACAAATACACGTTGGAGAATTTACAGAAGATCATTGACGGCGTCTCTCGGCTACAACCCGAATTGGGTGAACAACCAGAACAGGCCTCACAACCACATGACAGTGTAGAACCGGGAGGTAGTTCACAACCGCATGGTAGCGCACAACCTCATGATGAAGGGAGTGGACTCATACCTACATGCGTAAGTGACCCACAGCAATGCACGACAAAGGAAAGGTCTCGTGCCAAAAGATTGAGGCCGATAAGAGAGCGACTCTGCATAAAAAAACCATAAAAAAACCGAGACGGTGCCGAAGATGCGGCATTGTGCAAATGAATCACGATTCAAGAAATTGTCCAACATTATTTGAGGGGTAAGACTCGTACTTTATTTGTTTATCCCTCTTTTAAATTTATTATACTTCATTTGTGGTAAATAAGTTTCTCACTAACTAAAACTTATCTTTGAATGAAGGTCAAACAATCCGCAAGAAGTGATTCCATCCGATGAAGAGAGTTCTGACGAGAGATATGATGATCCATTGTGAATTGGATTTTTTTTGGTAATGTTTCAGTATATTACATATTGATGCAAGTGTTAATTACTTTTTGTTGTTAACTGTAAATGTTCTTTAGACTCAAGAGTTGTTGGTTTGTAGCTGATGGGTTGTATATAATTTAGCTGCATTTTGGGCGTGATTCAATTGTAGCAGCTGTAGCTGCTATTGGAGTTGTAGATATTTTTTTTTTTAAAACCTAGGCCGTTGTTTACAACAACGGCCTAGGTTATTTGTTGAAATTTTTTTTCCATCAATAACTATCTGTGTTTTGGAGCAATAAGACAGAGAGTAAGACCCTTTTTTTTTAAACCTTAGACCATTGTCTCCAACAACGGCCTAGGTTGTTGGCCAAAAGTTGAAGTGTTTTGGGGTGCTCTCTGACTTGGACATGTTAAAAAGAGCAACAAGTCAGAGAGCAACACCCAATTTTTTTTATACCTAAGACCGTTGTCTCCAACAACGGCCTAGGTAATAGTAGAAAGGTTCAAGTTTTTGGGGTGCTCTCTGACTTGGAGTTAAAAAGAGCAACAAGTCAAAGAGCAAAACCCAATTTTTTTTTATACCTAGGTAATAGGCCAAAAGTTGAAGTTTTTGGGGTGCTCTCCAACTTGTTGGAGTTAAAAAGTGCAACAAGTCAGAGAGCAATACCCTATTTTTTTTATACCTAAGGCCGTTAGGTAATAGGCCAAAAGTTGAAGTTTTTGGGGTACTCTCTAACTTGTTGGAGTTAAAAAGAGCAACAAGTGAGAGAGTAACACCCTATGCCCAGAGTTGAAATTTTTGGGGTGCTCTATGACTTGGACATGTTAAAAAGAGCAACAAGTCAGAGAGCAACATCCAATTTTTTTATAAGTCAGAGAGTCCAACAACGGCCTAGGTAATAGGCCAAAAGTTGAAGTTTTTGGGGTGCTCTCTGACTTGGCCAAGTGAAAAAGAGCAACAAGTCAGAGAGCAACACCCCTTTTATTTATAGCCTACAACGACCTAGGTTGTAGCTAAAAATATGAGGTTTTTGCGTTGCTCTTTGACTTGACCAACTTGAAAAGAGCAAAAAGTCAGAGAACACCTACAAAATATTAATACCTTAGGCCGTTGTCTCCAACAACGGCTTAGGTTTGAAGTGTTATGCGTTTTACAACTTTCTCTTCACTCTTTACGAACAGTGTCTGTGAAACTTTATACCAAAGATAGATGATCTATGCTTGTATATTGTTTATATATTTTTTTTTAATTTCCAATTTTTTCCACCTAACTAACCAATATAAAATCATGATGGTTAGATGTTTACAAATAATTAATTTAAATAAAACATGATCTTTTCATTTGTAAAAAACAATTTCTTACATATATTCTTACCCCTACTATGTAAATTCTTCTACATAGCGTACACCTAAAACTTGTTTCTGGTGAGTGTAGGGTTTCAACCCAAGTAGTAACTTCTAGGATATTTAAGGATAGGGTTAAGGTAAGGTTAGGGTTAGGGTTATTTTTTTTATGTTTTTTACACCCGTCTCTCCACTCTTTACGAATATTGTCTCCTGAACTCTACAAAATAGACATTCATATGTTTGTGCATCGTTTATATTTGTTATTAATTTCCATTTATAGCCACCTAACTAACCAATATAAAATCTTTAAGCTTAAATGTAAAAAAAAATATTAAAAAAATGATTTTTCATTCGTAAAAATCAATAAAATATGATATTTAGGATAGGGTTAGGGTAAGCTAGGGTTATGGTAGGGTTAAGGGTTAGTGTAGGGTTAGGAAAGTAGGGTTATGGGTTAGGGTTAGGGTTAGGGTTAGTGGTTATAATGCTCTTTGTGGCCAATATATAAGGCCAAAATCTGCGACAAGTACAAAGAGCAGTATTACAAGGATCATGTGAATGAGAATGGAATGGAGTTTTATCAACTCATGGATTCCATAAGTTGGACCACATGTAGATCCCCTCATGTAGAACCCAATAAGTGAAAAACCTAAAGTCCATAACTAGCCAACTATTTAATTTGTTATTACAAAGTGGGCACCACATGTAGATCCCCACATGTATAACCCAATAAGGGTAAAGACCAAGGAAATAGCTATATATTAACTTCATATTGGAGGTTTATCAATTCATATAGCATCCTCGGTCCTTGCTCTTTTTCTATTCATAGTTTTCCCTTCACTCGGATAGATTTTGTCAAGTCTATATCGAGGAATGGAGTGTTCATTTTGTTTAGGATAACTTTGCCTACTATTATTGGAGACTCTTTAAAGTGGGCACCACATATAGAAACCCACATGTAGAACAAGTACAATATGGGAAAAACGTAAAGTACATAACTTGCATATTATTACATTTGTTATTACAAAGTGGGCACCACATGTAGATTTCCACATGTATAACCCAATAAGGGTAAAGATTCATTGCGCTTTAGAACGGAGAGTCATCAGATCCAACATGGGAAAAATCTAAAGTCCCTAACTTGTCTACTATTACATTTCACTCTACAAAGTGGGCACCACATGTAGATCCCCACATGTATAACCTAATAAGGGAAAATATTCAGTGCGCTGTACTACCTCCAACTACAAATATTAACCTAATTAATGAACCAACCATAACCCTATTTATAACCGTACACAACCCTAACCCTACCATAACTCTACCATAATCGTATAAAAAAATGGGGTGTTAGAGACAACGGCCTTAGGTATAAAAAAAAATAAGGTGTTACTCTCTGACTTGTTGCTTTTTTTAACTCCAACAAGTCAGAGAGCACCCCAAAAACTTCAACTTTTGGCCTATTACCTACGGCCTTAGGTATAAAAAGAAATTGGGTGTTGCTCTCTGACTTGTTGCTCTTTTTAACTCCAACAAGTCAGAGAACACCCCAAAACTTTAACTTTTGGCCTACTACCTAGGCCGTTGTTAGAGTTAGGTATAAAAAAATTGGGTTTTGCTCTTTAACTTGTTGCTCTTTTTAACTCCAACAAGTTAGAGAGCACCCCAAAAACTTCTACTTTTGGCTTATTACCTAGGTCGTTGTTGGAGACAACGGCCTAAGGTATAAAAAAAATAAGGGTCTTGCTCTCTGTCTTCATGCTCCAATACACAGAGAGTTATTGTTAAAAAAAAATTCAGCAAACAACCAACAACGGCCTAGGTTTACAAAAAAAAATCTACAACTCCAACAGCAACTACAGCTGCTACACTTGAATCACCCCCAAAATGCAAACACTTTCCCATCACCTACACTCTCCAAATAAATTTCTACATACGGCCACCAAAATTACCAACATAATTGACTATTACCAATTAATAACAATATCAACAACACTTAAACTTGCGAACAACAATTACCACATAATAAGTTACAACAGGAATAAAAACAAAATTTGAATAAAATACTACAACAAAAAAATTGTATCGGATATTAGCTAAGAACCGGGCATGTATGGTTGTGGTGCTCGCCTCTTCCGAGCAGGATTTCATCGCCGGAGCGGGGATGACGCCTCAGGAATTTCTTCTTCTCCCTCCTCTTGTACGTCTCCAACAACCCTTTCTTCATTCTCATCTTGTTGCTCTTCTTCTTGAGGTGGAGGTGAAGATGTACCTTGTTGTTCTCTGAGTTGTTGTTCCCGTTGTTGCCCCAACATTGCAGCTGGCCTACCCATTCACGCTCTTACGTCGCCCTCTCGGTGAGCTTAATGCTCTATCCAAATGTTCACCCTCTCCCAAAATATCCAAATTGGTACGACATGAAGAGAGCATCATCTGAGCGAACTTCTTCTTAGGCGTGCCTGCATTACTTTTGATTACCTCCGTGCATTCTTTTGCCATGTCCATCATATTATCAATCTAAAACAAAAAACCGAACAAGAAATAATTAAACAATAACGGAAAAGTAAACAATTTAATAACTTTAAATATAACGAACTTTCAACAAAATTTGAACATTATACTCACCACAGTACGTATAGCTGAGGCCTTCGGTTGGAACATAGGTTGTGAACTAGAATAGGCGGGTGGTGGTTCAATCTCCCTCTCCTCAATTACTCATTGAACACTAGCAGGTAGTTCTGTATCGGGAGAGATGTACAAACGTATAATTGATCTGAATCATTGCATGTACTTCCCTTGCAGCTTGCCATCGTACTCTGGAACATTAACAATTACAAGTTCAAACCGTTGCTCGTTCCATTCTGCAACGTAAACACGATGGAAATCTGCCCAATCATGAGTAAGCATGCGACCGGTACCCCTCACGGCGTGTAACTCATGGTCGTATAGGTTCGTGCACCTTGGGGGACTATCTTATTGAAGATCGAACTGCCGAAGGACTCTCTCCGGCTGCGGATGCTCCACTATACCAAAGTTGATGAGTGGAGCCGTCGTCATCCACAACTACGACCCGGTCATGCACATCGGTGGCAGTCTTCCAACCCGCTCGGGTGTATACAGGACCCAAATCACGAACTCTTCTCGTAGTTGGTCGAGCTTGTCTCTGTAGTACGTTAGTACACTTTTTGGGTTGTCTTTGTAACTCCGGCTACCTGCCCAATATACCCCTAAGGGTGCTAACATATAAGGATTTGGTGGTTCGGCCATCCAACCGACCGCCGGTCTCCTAATTTGTGGATGACCTATGTGCAGTTGCTCCCATGACCAAATCTGTAACAAAACCATCGGACCGGTCATCTCAGTCCCATCTATCGCTACAGAACACAACGACCTGTATAGCGTTGCCAACGCGCAACTTCCCTAGCTGTACTGACCAGCTAAGTCTAGGCCAGCGAGCAATCGTAGATACATGAGGTGCACCGTATTCCCGAATGAGTTTGGCAAGAGAACCCCTCCGAGCACTGTTAGAATGTACCCTCTGGTGTAGGACTGTACATAGTGGTCAGGCGATGCTTCGGTCAACGTCCCTTCAACCATGATAGTCGGATTGATTGTCCGATAAAAATATCTTTATCTTCCGCGGCCTCCTCATCAAACTCTGTACCGAGGAGTTGATTACACAGCTCTATTTTATCAAAGTTTATATTACCCGTTACGGCCAATCCATCTATCGGAAGATTAGAGATCATCGCTATAACCTGTAGCATCACCGTCACTCTCCGACCGGTAGATGGAAGGTGTGCGACTCTAGCCTCCATTGCTCCACGAGTGCTGAGAGAAGTGCTCGGTCGAGTTTAACCTGACCCATCATACTCATTCCGTAGAAACCGGCCGGAACTAGGTACTCGACAATACGTGGGTGCACCGGCATGGTCTTGTGGGTGCGGAAATTACACCTCCGCGTCGTCCCACCCCACACTGCCGCGGATCTGTGGCGGTCTTGCAAGGTCAGTTCACCGGCATATCTTGGTTCTGGACCACGAAGTGGTGCCATCGAAGAGGATGCACCAACCTACACAAACACAAAACACAATTATTATTAGTGTACTAACAATATCAATAAATACAAAATGCACAATACAAATTAATAGTTCTCTTACCTCTATGGAATGTTCCCCCCGAGCGTCCCTAGATGTCCTTTCGGTTTCCCTCGTTGTAGCCATTTCTCTGTAAGAAAGTACGCATATATAAAAGAAATTATTCACAAAAAAAAGCAAACACAAGCCAACGAGATGCAAAAATTTCAAAAGTTCGCTTATACGCGTCAAAATAACACAAACGACATGCAATCATTCCGAAATTTGGACCTCATGTCTGGACTCCAAACACAAGCCAACGCAACTTGTAGAAGCGAGTTCCGACCCACGGTTTGAAAGATACGGCCGTGTATCGCTTTCAGTCTTGAAAAAAGAGCGAAAAGTAATACATTGACGTATCACGCAAACCGTGGGTCGGAACTCGCAAATACAAGTTGCGTTGGGTTGTGAATGGTTAGCCCAACCTACTAGCACAGTTTCGTATTTTTTGGACTTGGTTTAAGCAATTTTCTATTGAAACCGTACTAAAAAAGTGCCGAGGTATATTAAAGTTTTTTCATATACGCGTCAAAATAACACAAACGACATGCAAAAATTCCGAAATTTGGACCTCAAGTCTGGCACACCAAACACACGCCAACGCAGCTTGTAGAAGCCAGTTCCGACCCACGGTTTGAAAGATACGGCCGTGTATCGCTTTCAGTCTTGAAAAAAGAGCAAAAAGTAATACATTGACGTATCACGCAAACCGTGTGTCGGAACTCGCAAATACAAGTTGCGTTGGGTTGTGAATGGTTAGCCCAACCTACTAGCACAGTTTCGTATTTTTTGGACTTCGTTTAAGCAATTTTCTATTGAGACCGTACTAAAAAAGTGCCCAGGTATATTGAAGTTTTTTCATATACGCGTCAAAACAACACAAACGAGATGCAAAAATTTCAAAATTTGGCCAAGTCTGGCACACCAAACACACGCCAACACAACTTGTAGAAGCGAGTTCCGACCCACGGTTTGAAAGATACGGCCGTGTATCGCTTTCACTCTTGAAAAAAGAGCCGAAAGCGATACATTGATGTATCTCGCAATCCGTGGGTCGGAACTCGCAAATACAAGTTGCGTTGGGTTGTGAATGGTTAGCCCAACCTACTAGCACAGTTTCGGAATTTTTGGACTTCGTTTAAGCATTTTTCTATTGAGACCGTACTTAAAAAGTGCCGAGGTATATTGAAATTTTTTCATATACGCGTCAAAACAACACAAACGAGATGCAAAAATTCCTAAATTTGGCCGTCAAGTCTGGCACACCAAACACAAGCCAACGGAACTTACAGAGGTCAGTTCCGACTCTCGGTTTGAAAGATACGGCCGTGTATCGCTTTATATTCATTTTATTGAATAAAAGTGATAAACAGACGTATCTTGCAAACCGTGAGACGGAAATCGCCTCTACAAGTTTCATTACCTTATACGCGGTGAGTCCGACCTACTCGTAAAATTTGGAAATTTTTGGATCTCGTTTGTTTGGTTTTCCTATATTCCACAACTACAACTAACACTACATCTACAAAAATGTCAACAAAATATATACAACATACATGATCCGAGCTAATTGTATACTCTCTAAATTATAGACTACTTCGCATAATACAAAAAATCAAACTCAAAAATTGAAAAAAAAATTCAATAAATTAACATAGTTCATTATAGTAAATTGTGATTAAGTAAACTAGTAATTTTCACGTGCGATGCACGTTTTGATAAAAAGTTAGAGTTGAACGTGCGATACACGTAAGTCGGTAGTAATCAGCACTTGTGATGAATGCCTTAAATTTTAAAAAAATTGGAGTTGAACGGGTGCTGCACACAATTTTTTGAATTTTTTGAAGGAAAAACCTGGAATTGTACGTGTGGTGCATGTGTTACGAAATAGATTTGGAGATGCACGTGCGACGTACGTATTTGTTTTCTGACAAAAAAATTTAATAATTGTTTGTTTGGTGAAGGAAAAAAAAACTTTGATTTACACACGCGATGCACATGTTAATAAATAGAGTTAGAGTTACACGTGCAACGTATGTGTTTCGTTTGTGGCAAAAAATATTTAAAAATTGTTTGTTTGGTTACAAACTCAAAGTGACAAAGTGACAAACTCTCCCCATTAATAATAGTAGATACCTAGTCCAAAGAGAGAGAGAGAGAGAGTTGGCAAAGATGTGAGAAGCCGCTACTGTAGACGAACAAGTTGTAGAGGCTAGGGCGTCGGAGAATTTGTGCTAGGGTTCAGGTGATTTGGGATATCGGGTTAGGTTAGGGTTTGGGGTATTCGGGAGAGGGAGAGGGAGAGAGAGATAAAGAAGCTTCGACAAGAGGGGGAGATCGAGAAGGCAAAGAGATCGACAAAAGGAGTTTGGAGAGAGAACTACGGTTTGGGAATGGGTTTCGGAAGCTCAAGAGAAAGAGAGAGTTTGTGACGAAGACAGAGTGAGGGAGATCTGGGTATGTACAAGTGTTTGGAAAAACACTTGTACATACCTTGGCCGTTGTTGGACCGTTGTTTCCAACAACGGCCAAGGTTAACTTTTTTTTTTAAAACAACCTAGGCCGTTGTTTCCAACAACGGCCTAAGTGAATTTTTCGACAAAAAAAAACTTCACGCCAAAAAACCGAAGCATTTTTTGGCATGAAGTACCAAAAATACCCCTCCGCTAAAACACTAAGAAACCAAACCGATCAGAGTGGAGCGAATTTGGGCCGTTGATCAAGATCATGAGCGATCCAACAGCCCAGAATCGCGTTTTCCAACCCGGTTGAAAACGGATCCGTAACCGTTTTCAACCGAGCATTTACCTATATATATATATATATATATATATATATATATATATATGGGAAAGCTTCGGTTGAGCACTACTCTAGTGCTCACCGCGTGAACACTAGGCCTTCGGGCGTTCATATCGAAAATCCGAACCGTTCACATTGATCTACACATCTAAATTAGTCTAAATATGTAAAATCAAATCATTTGAAATTCATTTGCCCATTCATTGAAGTGTTACAAAATTGTATGGCTGAAAATCATTGTTTTTATATTCACATGATGGATGGGCAAATGAATTTCAAATGATTAGATTTTACATATTTAGACTAATTTAGATGTGTAGATCAATGTGAACGGTTCGGGTTTTCGATATGAACGCCCGAAGGCCTAGTGTTCACGCTGTGAGCACTAGAGTAGTGCTATATATATATATATATATATATATATATATATATATATATATATATATATAAACTCTTTAAGATGTTAACAATGGTTGTTTGCATTACAGAAATGAGCCACCTTCCAAAGGAGTTCTTGCTGTAAACATCAGTATTGCTAGAGTGAAGAGGCCTGTCTCGTACAAGCTGATATGGTCATGCAGTTCTTCAAGTACTCATGTTCGAGATAATGATAATGGTAGAGAAAATAATAGCTGCTCTATTTGGTTCCCAGTGGCACCTAAAGGTTATGTTGCAGTTGGCTGTGTAATTTCTGATGATTGTAGAGAGCCACCATTATCTTCTGCGTTGTGCATTTTGGCTTCCTTGGTTTCTCCCTGCACCATGAAAGATTGCATTGCTATTAGCTTAACTGAAACGTATGCTTCGTACATTTTTCTCATTTTAATGGTGAAATTGTATCAATTTCACTTATAATATTTCATCTTCCGTCTATTTTGCAGACAATCTACTATTGCATTTTGGCGAGTGGAGAATTCCTTTGGATCTTTTCTTTCTACTGAACCCATGGTTATGCATCCAACTGGAAAAGCATATGACTTGCGTCATATGATTTTTGGCGGCCCAGAGCATCCTCCAAAAGTTTCTAAAACTACTAACTGTCATGACAAACCTCAAAGTTATGATAATTCACTTCCACTTGAAAGATCTCCACTTTTAAGCCGCGGTCGCATGTTTGAAGCAGTGGCAAGTTTTAGATTGATCTGGTGGAATCAAGGGACTACGTCTAGGAAGAAATTGTCTATATGGCGCCCTGTGCTCCAACATGGAATGGTTTACGTTGGTGATCTTGCTGTTCAAGGGTAACAAGATCCTTGTTAATTGTACAACATTTATTATGTGCAAAGGATTTTTCAATTTTTGACCTTTAGAAAATTATCGAAATTACAGGTTTGAGCCTCCGAACTCAGCTATTGTTCTTCATGACACAGGAGATGAATCTTATTTAAAAGCTCCTCAAGATTTTCAACTTGTTGGCCAAATTAAGAAGCATAAGAAAAACGAGGGTATTTCTTTCTGGTTACCTCAAGCCCCACCGGGATTCCTTGCCTTAGGATGTATTGCATCTAAAAGCACTCCTAAGTACGAAGAGTTCAGTTTTCTAAGGTGCATACGTAGTGATATGGTAGCTGGAGACCAGTTTGCTGAAGAGAGTATATGGGATACATCAGATATAAAAGTCTCAAGAGAACCATTCAGCTTATGGAGTGTTGATAATGAGTTGTGTACATTTGTTGTCAGAAATGGATTTAAGAAGCCTCCCAAAAGGTTTGCATTAAAGATTGCTAATGTATCCAGTGTCTCAGATAATACTGTGATTGACGCAGAAATAAAGACCTTTTCAGCAGCCATTTTTGATGATTATGGAGGCCTGGTTAGTACTGATGACTATAATTTATCTTTTCTCTATTCTAATGTAATTTTATCCCTATTGACATTACTAGCTAAGATTCCAGTTAATCATCTCTCTCTGCTTTTTGGTATCACACAAATGTGAACAGAACAAGCCGAGCTTGTGAAATTCATATAATGATATTTACATTTACTAATTATTCCTTTTTTGCAGATGATTCCTCTATTTAACATATCCTTAAGTAGCATTGCATTTAGTCTTCATGGAAGGCCTGACTATTGGAATTCAACTGTGAGCTTCTCCTTGGCTGCAAGATCTTATAATGACAGATTTGATGCATGGGAGCCCCTTATTGAACCAACTGATGGATTTTTAAGGTGCGATCTGTAATCGTATTTCTTAGTTTATTCCAGTAGTCTAAAGATGCCATGACTGAAGGGTTTCTGATGCAATGGGTTTTTATTCCTTTTTGTACACTAAGAAGCGCTGAGAGCTTCTGAACTTTAGTTTTCAGACTCATGTGATATATATAGGCAAATGATCCGGTGAGACCTCCATTAGTGAGAACCAAATGAGAACTCTATTTTGGGACATTATATATATACAGAGCCGCCTTCAATGCTCCTAGGGCATAACCAAGTTAGTTATGCTCTGTGCAAAAGAATTATGTACCCTTTCCCAATGCATAAAGTAGGGATAAATGTGGTCATTTGCATGAGGACAGGACCTTTTTAAGCTCAATTTCTCATGATATCTCTCTTGCAAGGATTTAAAGTTGTTACTCTGGTCAGAATTCCAAAGCCTCCTCTCTTATGTTAACTGTACCGACACCATTTTTATGGAAAAGGGGCGAAAACCTAAATTAAAAGAAATTCAATTGTCCATTGAATTCTACATTACCCTGGTCCAAGAAGGAAAACTTAATTGATATGAACTGAGTTTGTACTATCTAGATAGGCCAACTCGTTGTTTTTTCCCTTTTATTTTTATTTTTTAAACATAAGTATGAGGTGCTTGTCTATACATTTTTTAAAACTCCTGTCCTCGGTGAGAACCAAGTGTGAACTTTTTTTTGAGATATAAATTGAAAAATCCGAACCGTTCATTTTGATCTACACATCTAAATTAGTTTGTCTATATATATATATAGATCACATTGATTTGAATTTTGCGCATTTATTTTTTAAGGTGTTGATCACTTCTAATTGTGTGGATTTATCATTTTTTGGATGGGCAAGATATGAGTTTTGGGATGTCTCCCTGCTAAGTTGCTAAGTTAGGTAGGGTGTCACTCTACCTCCCTTTACCCCTCCTTTTCAGACTCAAATATGAAATATGGTAGACACCATTGTGATTCATTAATGAGAAATTATCCAAATGAGAGTTCATGGTACATAATTTCTAAAGTCAATTGAAAATGCAAATAATCAAATCACAAAAGTAAAATACATAAAAATTCAGGTAATTTGCTTATTCTTCGTTGTCTTCCCCACCTATATTTGTCTTTTGCATTTTTTCTCTCTCCCTCGTGTGATTTGACTCAAATTCTTGAAGAGCAAGTGTTGCTATCCCTTGGCTTGACCAAGGGTCCCTTTTTTGCCCTTGTTCTACAAACTATATATTAAAAGAGGTTAACCAAAAGATAATTGACCCTAGCATGGTTAAATTGGTTTAGTGAAATACATTGTTAATATGTATGCAGAATGGAAATTATACGTGTTATCTTGGATTTCTTTTTTCATTACTTCATTTCTTTTTTGTAAAGACCCCCCCCCCCCTCCTCCTCCTCTTCGTTCTTCCATTGCTGCCTAGCACGGTTAAATTGGTTAGCGAAATACGTTGTTAACATGTATTCAGAATGGAAACTATAAATGTTATTTTGAATTCATTTTTTCTTTATAATGAACTTTACTCTATTCTCTTTCTTGTGAACTTTATCCCCATTTCTCATTTTCAACTATCTCGAGTGTTTGCTAGAATTATAGATGATAAAATTATTTGAATTGCAAATTTATTGTCCAAGGGAGGAGAAAAAACAAGTTTTTTGATTATTACTTTCTTGTTTATTTCAAAATAGTTATCATTTTTAATAAATAACACAAGATAATTAATTGGCTATGCACCTTAGCTGATGCTGCACTGTTGATTTTTCCCCATTAATATTTAAATTAAATACTATTCATCAAGTTGTACAAGCTATCGGTTTATGGGAGATACCCAAGTGTCAGTGATCGGATATGATCACAGTTCTGCAGCAATAACTATATAAAATGAATGTCACCAAAACATCTGATGCATTATGATTTGCCATTTGTTATGATGTACAGGTATCAATATGATCTAAACGCACCTGGTGCTGCTAGTCAACTTCGCGTGAGTTCTATAAAAGATCTGAACTTGAATGTTTCTGTCTCTAATACAAACATGATGTGTCAAGCTTATGCTAGCTGGAACAATCTCAGTCACATAGATAAACCATATACCAAGAAAGTGAGTTGGCCCTGTTGAATCTAGTCTTATTGTTTTATGCCTTCGATTATATTTACATTTTTTCCCATATTGATAACTTGTTTTCGATGTTGATTGTTTGTTCCATATTAACCAGGAAATGGCTCATCAGAATTCTAGTGAGAGGTCTATCATTGACATCCATCACAGAAAAAATTATTACATTATCCCACAGAACAATCTTGGCCAAGACATCTATATTCGAGCTGCTGATATTAGGATATTTTCAAACATTGTTAGAATGCCATCTGGAGGTAATATTCCTATTAAAGTTCCCGTAACCAATAATATGCTGGATTCTCATTTGAAAGGGAAACTTGGTAGACTATCTCGCTCCATGGTAACAGTCATCATTGGTGATGCTGAGGTAAGATTTAATAATTTATCGTCTCATATCTGAGAAGTTCCTCCTTAATATGCATAAGGAAAAACATAAAGAATATTGGTATCCTCCAATGGTTTAGGACAATCCAGTTAACGAGACAATGGTTCCGCCTTTTGTAATCTACTAATGATTGCCTCCAATATTTGCCTTCCTTTGATCAAATATTTATTTTAAAAAAAAATCCTTGTGCACTCTGCTAAAATTGTTATGCTTTTTGTAATCTATCAATGTCTACGGTGGCGCCATTTGCATCTAAGTGATTGTGTCTAATGCTACATGTTTTTCTTTTGTAGTTACCTAGAGCCGAAGGATTTACTACTGACCAATATACAGTAGCTGTACGACTTTTCTCTACACATTCTATTGACTCACCACTGCAACAGCAGAGTTCCCGAACAAGCGGTTCAATCTCAGAGCATTTACCTTCTGGATTATCTCATGTTAAGTGGAATGAAGCGATATTTTTCAAAATTGATTTTGTGGTAAGGGATCTCATATCGTGTCAGAGTTATTCTCAGTTCTCTACAAAATTACATTTCATTACCCTGCTTTAGACTTACTAATCCAATATTCTTTATATATCAAACCTATTCCCCACTTTCTTTTCAAAAACTATGTATGGTCTCATGAACTGATACTAAATCACCATCATGAAAAACATTGGCAAGTACTTTGCATTACATTTTTGAATTTTTAAATATTTGAAGTGAAAACAGCAGTGACAACAACTCGAGAAACAGATAGGGTAGGAGATTCATAAGTCTGATTTCTATGTGCTTGTATCTGTAAATCATCAGCCAGCACCAGTGACATATGACAAAGATACCTTTAGCAAAACTAGCAGCAGCAATGTGAGTGTTTGTTGACATTGGGGCCCAAAAAGTACTAGGGAGTTAAAACAAATCCTCCTACATCTTTTTATAAATGCTGGCCAGGGTACCAACTATTATAAATGGTACTATCTGTTCTTCCACTCTAAGAGGGTTTGATTGGGGTTGTTTGTGCAATTTTTGCAATCCATGAATGAAAGAATATATTGTCAACCTCTTCTTGTATGAATCTGTATGATTTAGAAGGAAATAATTTGCATCAGTATCTCAGCTTCAACACTAACATGGGTATGATTCACAATGCATGTTCTGGGAAATACTTACCATCCGGAAAGAGGGAAAAACCGTCTTTGTATAGAAAAGGATTTGTTGAGAAAGGGAGGATAAATAGAATCTTCCAATAATAAAGTGCTTTCTCTTTTTTTGCTTTCTAGGTTCAATTCAGTAAGTTGAGAAGAACCTTGTCATATTGGAGTTGTCTGTCTTGAATCTTGCCTGAAATGGGTGGGTCAGTGTCACTGCTATCATTATTATATTAACCAATAATTAATGCAAAGTTAGAGAAAATGGAAATTAGGAAGAGATGGAAATTTGAAAGAAGCTAATGGTAATTGATGGTGATAAACTTCAATTAAATAATTGTGCAAGGATGAGAACAAAAGACAATGGAAAAGAAGTATGAGATAATAAAAACAAACACAGACAAACAAAATATTTTACTACTAGTAGACGTCCCTGGCTAGATATACATACCAGAGTTGAGCTTCAAATACCCAGCTGTTTGCTTTCAGATCGCGCAATGAGAATTGCCGTTAGATGGTTTAAGTTAAATCGTGCATTACAATTAGAAACTTAAATGTTAATCAGGTTCATCTAAAGATTTTCTATATATTTCCTAAAGTCCTTACTATCTTTTTTATTTACGTTGAAGTTGTTTTTCAGCGAATTTCTTATCGATCATTTTTAATGACTTTTTAATAAGAAACCTATTCAAACATCTACAGGATAATTACATGGTGGAGTTCATTGTAGTTGATGTGGGAAGAGGTATTATTTTTATGCTTGTAGAATTTTGTTTTTATTTTGCTTAAACATTTCATTTTGAAAGACTCTTTTTTTAGAGTATGCATTTAATATTAAAAATTAGCAGGCCTGCCAATAGGGATTTTTTCTGCTCCCTTAAAGGAGATAGTTTGTGAGCTCCAACCTAGTTCAAAATACCACAATTCTAACTATGACTTGACTTGGAGGGAACTTTCCTCAGCAAGAACAGCGGTGGGTCCTCTTTTCACATTTTATTTTGTAGCTCGTTTGAATATATCTTTTTTGTGTATGCACTGTCCGTATGGAACCATACATTTCCATTTTCCTTGCATTATTTAACAAAATTTTCTAATATTACACAATGGTGGGCTAGGATTGTGAAAATGATGAAAGATTTCATGGAAGATTTAGATGTGTAGTACTGCTCTCAGTCAGACCTGAAATCAAAGATGAGAAAGATCACACTACTAGCCGTAGAAATGGGTTTATTCAGATCAGTCCTACTAGACATGGACCCTGGACAACTGTAAGGCTGAATTATGCTGCACGTGCTACATGTTGGAGGTTAGGCAATGATGTTATTGCCAGTGAAGTAACAGTGAAAGAAGGCAACAGATATGTCAGCATCCGTTCACTGGTTTCTGTTACTAATAAAACTGATTTTGTTATTGACCTGCGGCTGAAATCCATCTCTTCTGTGGTTGGCCGGAATGAGGATGATGACAGCCGACTTGATGTTAACAGATTTCATACGGAAGAGTATTTTGAAATAGAGAAGTATACTCCATCTATAGGTTGGGTGAGCTCTCCTGCTGTCATGCCATCCTCAAATCCTACATCAGAAAATAGTAATCAGGTAAATGACTGCTGAATTTTCATACTACTGATCATTTTCGTGTAATTAATCTTTCTTTAAGTACACCCACTGTTGATAAGCATAAAAATATGCAACTAGCATTGTATAGAATTCTTATTCATTTCATAACTACAAATTTGTCACATTATAACTCCTATACCGTGTGTGTTGAATAGTTACTCTTCACGGAATTTGTTTCATTCTAAATAGCAGAAGGATAATGATGCTAGCATTCTGTTGACAATTATTCTTTTCTTTTTTGATACTTATTATCTATCTGGCATTTCATCTTCAATTACTTTTACTATTAATCTTGATCATTTTTATTCTTTTGAGATAATATGACTGTTTGGCATTTCATCTTCGATTACTATTAATCTTGATCATGTATATTTAAATTTTCAAATTTTATTCAATATCTCCCTCATTTTTGTATGATAATGTCTTCAATTATATCTGTTTCTATAGCTTTTTTTATAAAATTTTTATGAAACTATCATTTTAAATGTTAACCTCAGCATTATTGGTTTTATTTTACTTGGTGTGAATAGCTTAGAAATAGGGGAGTTAAACTCATTCTAATTTCGTTGTTTTAATCCCATTCTCATTGAGAATTATCTAAATTCGGTGATCACTATGCTTCTTTGGTATGGCTTTCTTTGTTCACATACAGGGACTGCCCAGTCTTAATTTGCCATACGGGTGGGAATGGATAGATGATTGGCATGTGGACATAACGTCTGTAAAAACAACTGATGGCTGGGTTTATGCTCCAGATATTGAACATCTGAAGTGGCCTGATTCATCCGATCATATTACTTCTGTAAATTATGCACGACAAAGGAGATGGATAAGGAAGAGAAAATATACTTCATATGAGTGCGAGTGTGAAATTCAAATTGGTCTTCTGAAACCTGGTAGTACTATTCCTCTTCCTTTGTCAGGTCTGGCACATCCTTTAATATCATGCATATTGCAACTAAGACCAAGAAATGCTAGTGATCCAAATGAATATTCATGGAGCTCTGTAGTTGAGAAGAGTCAAACTGATTTATCTGGTAGAGCAGAGGCGCCTGCCGAAATATGTGTGTCAGCTCTTGCGGAATCTGATGAGCTCTTGTACTGTTCACAACAAAATGGGAGCTCTTCCAACGTTGCCCGGGGCTTATGGTTTTGTTTGAGCATACAGGCAACACAAATTGGGAAGGATGTACATAGTGATCCTATTCATGATTGGAACCTTATTATCAATTCTCCTTTGTCTATAACTAACTTTCTCCCTCTTTCTACTGAATATGCCGTTATTGACAAACAACTGATTGGAGGGAGTATAACCTCCTCCCAAGGTACTTTGGTTCCTGGTGAAACTATCAAGGTTTATAATGCTGACTTACGAGATCCTCTGTATTTCTCAGTTCTTCCGGAGGGGGGATGGGAGCCAATACATGTATGTTTCTAGCTCTTAATTTGGTCAATTACTACATCAAAATCACTATTTCTTATTTTGTCTTTAGTCATCTGTGTCTGCTAATACATTTTCTTGTTTAAAGGAGCCTGTTCCCATATCACATCCAAACAGAATGCCGTCTAAAATGATATGTCTGAAAAATTCCTATTCTGGAAGGTTTGATTTTAAAAAATAACTTATACTAGATCACTTTTTTTGTTTTTCTGTTTACTTTCGATCTTGATTCTTCAAGTTTTCCTTCTTAGTACGAGAATTTTCTATTTTTCTGCAGGATTGTTCACATCATTCTTGAACAGAACTATGACAGCGAGCGTTTAATATCGAGGGTTATTAGAATCCATGTTCCTTACTGGATTGCTAGTGCAAGATTACCACCTCTTACATATAATCTGGTGGACTTGTCAGGCAGCAAAGAAAGAACACATTTTTCTCCCTCATTCCATTCTACGAGGAAAGCTGAGAAGATTTTATGCCAAATTACTGAGGAGGAAATGGTTAAGGGGTATACCATAGCCTCTGCATTGAACTTCAAATTTTTAGGGATCTCAGCATCAATAGCGAAACCTGGCAAGGAGCTTTTTGGATCTATAAGGGACCTTTCTCCCCTTGATGACATGGTAAATTCATTATTTGAATATTGCAGTTGACAGTATATCATTTTAGAAGATTTCCTTTTTAAAATTTTAAATGCTTTTCTTGCTCATTTCAGGATGGTTCGGTTGATCTTTATGCTCTTGATGCTGATGGGAATGCGATCCGGATTTTTGTTTGTTCAAAACCTTCACCGTATCAAGCTGTTCCCACAAAAGTATTAACTATATTTAATATGTATTGGTGATAGTTGCATTCATTATCATCATGAGATAGATTGCAGATTTTATTTATTGAATACATTTTTACGGAATCCACTGTCAAACTGATTAGATTATTATAATTGCATGTGAATCAAAATTTTCTACTTTTCTTAGAAGCTTTAATTGTGCTTTCAGGTTATATCAATACGCCCATTTATGATATTTACTAACAGAATTGGACAACATATCTTCATTAAGTTCAATGTTGATGATCAGCCGAACACTCTGCATGCATCTGATTCGAGAAAATTTTTCACACACAGTGAAGCAAGACCAGCTAAACTCCAGGTGCCTACTTCAATCTCTTTCCACTGTTTGTTGTGTATCCTTTGGGAAAATATCTATCTTTACTATGTTAACTATAAAGTTTTGTGTTTTCCATAAAACTATCATTTTGTTTAATATTATATGTTCTGTGTATAAGTCTGTCAAGGTATGCTTATCTACACAGGAGTATATCATTTCCTTTGCAATTAAGTCTCTATTTTCTATTTAAATATTAGTCCCTCAAAACGTACACATTTGCATATAAGTCCCTCAATTTATTTAACTGTCTCAATAAGTCTCTTCACAAGATAAAAAAAAGTGCATTACATTTCTAGTTAGTATATCTAGAGAGTTTGGGATGTCTGTATCATGGACATCCATCCATTTGTAGATCTCGCACACATTTAGAACTACATTGTATATCAATCATCCACTTAAATCCTAACCACACTTTGAAAACTCAGTTGTATATCGACCTTCTAATTAAATCCACACATTCAAAGTTCCAGTTTGTATCACCCATCCAATTAGATTAAAGATAAAAGGATAGAACAACTTAAACATAAAGATAATATCTCTACTGTAATAACTAGTGAGTTTGGGTTGTTTGTATTGTTGACATCCAGACACTTGTCAGATCTAAATCTGTTATCAACTGTCTACATAGATCTCAGCCATACGTTTAAATATCCATTGTATATCAACCATCTATTTAAATCTCAATCACACTTTTAACGACCAGTATGTATCAGCAATCTAACTTATTTGTTATTATGCCAAAGTTTTGTATGAGAACATGTATGCTATCTGTATTAAGATATTTCCTTATGTTCAGAAAAAATATTGAGCAGTGAGTGGTAGTTTATATGTTTTCTTGTCATGGTTGTTTTGTGTTGCATCCAATTAAAGCAGATGAAGTAGATGTTCCTGGACCTCATGCCATGACCATAGTTTTTTCTGACTCGTGAATAGATATTACTATTCATTTATAGCCTCGCCAATAGATACTATGAATCAGAAAAAACTTCATGGATTATATAGTACTCTTCAATGTTTGGTATCTAATGACGATGGTGTTTTGTTGTCATTGCGGGCTTATAAGTTTAGCATAACTTTTAAGTCAATACCATGTTTCAATCTGGAAGGTTGTTTTTGTCAGATTATTGACTTCATAGTAGTCCTTGACCTTGATATGGGTGGTGCATTTGTTTAAGTGAAAATTATGTGCGACATGTACGTTATTGAGGCTTTCCTTTAGACTAAACTTTGTTATATGTATTTAGTGTACACACGATATCCATATTTTTTTATTCTGGAGAAGGCCTAATCATATTCAGGAACCTGTACGCCCACATTTCTTAGATCTTCCATTATCATGCTTGGTTATAGCGTTGTGCCAGTCACTTTGGTTTATCTGTAATTTATTAAAGTACTTGATGACTAAGCTAATAATCAAAATAATAATATATAGTGAGTGCATGCTGTCATCATTATCATCTAATCCTCTTCCCACCAAAAAACAGAGAGCTATCAGTGTACAAAATTTGAAATCTGCTCTGCATCCTTAAAATTCGTTTCAAATTGGAAGCCAAGGACAAGAGAGGTTCTTGCAAAAAGCTATTTAGTATTATTATACTTCAATAATTTTAGCACACACATATACAAAGTGCCACTGGTGTTTTGTGTGACAAACATTTAGACTTGAAGGAAAATTTTTATAGGACGGCTGTCAGACCATCAATGATGTATGAAGTAGAGTGTTGGGTAACAAAGAAACAACATGTCCAAAAAATGAGTGTAACGGAGATGAGGATGCTAAGATGGATGTGTGGTAAAACTAGGAAGGATAGAATTAGAAATGAGCATATACGAGACATGTAAAGGTAGCTCCTATCCAAGATAAGTTAAGAGAGAATCGCTTCAGGTGGTTTGGACATGTCACACGTAGACCTAGTACCCGTTAGAAAGAGTGATTTGATAAGTATTGTGGGTAGAGTTAGGGGTAGGGGAAGACCTAAACTTACTTGGGTGGAAACAGTGAGAAAATGTATGATAGCTTGTGACCTTACATAAGATTTGTGCTAAACCGAGCAGAATGGAAAACCATGGTTCATGTAGCCGACCCCAACTAGTTGGGGAAAAGGCTTTGTGTTGTTGTTGTTGTATATACAAACCCCTCGGCCCTCACAACTTTGGAGTATCGGTTTAGTGGCAGGGATGTTTTACAAATGCAAACTTGTTTTTTGTGTTAAATTTTACACCTCGCTCCTCTAGTTTGCTTTCAATATATTTGTTGTATTCAATTAATTGTCCGATCGCCATCAGATCCGTCTTGAGGATACCCTTTGGTGTTGTCCTGTTGAAATTGAAAAGGAAGACAGCATTACCATAGTGATGAGGAAGATTCATGGTGGTCGAAAATTTGTAAGGGCTGATGTTCGTGGTTATGAAGAAGGTTCACGTTTCTTAGTCTTATTTCGACTGGGACCAGCGGATGGGCCTATCAGGTGCATACTTCTACAGCTATTCTATCTGAACTCGTGATAAATTTTATTGTGGGCACTTTGAATTTTATAAGCCATTATATGAGAATCTTTTGTTTTGCAGATTCGAGAACAGGACATTCAGTACAACAATTAAGATTCGGCAGTTCGGGTTAGACGATGATGCATGGATTCAATTGAAACCA
The DNA here is from genome assembly GCA_017893485.1 of Hemerocallis citrina. Lineage (NCBI taxonomy): Eukaryota > Viridiplantae > Streptophyta > Magnoliopsida > Asparagales > Asphodelaceae > Hemerocallis > Hemerocallis citrina. The sequence goes on along the minus strand of CM030362.1, from coordinate 23,876,663 downwards.
CTCTCCACTACAAAGTTCTCGTGGGACGATCCGTATGGGCCGAAACTTCTAGATATTGGTTTCATTAATGAAACTGAAAACTGTCTCCAAAAGATGAGCTTTGAAAATTTATCAGACTCTATGGCTGAGTTAAGAGCTTATGGCATGAGGCTGCATGTCATGGAAATCGGAGAAATCAAGATTTTGCGATTCACGGATGATAAAAGGCCGCTATCATTGCATTTGTATTCGAATGACATGCCTGTACCTGCCAAGACTGACTGTTCAGGTTTCTCATCTCTGAGAAAAGAGACGGAAACCAGCAGTGCACCTTTGGAACTTATAATTGAACTTGGTGTTGTTGGAATTTCCTTGATAGATCACAGTCCGAGAGAGTTATTGTATCTTTATTTGGAGAAAGTCTTTGTTTCGTATTCAACTGGATATGATGCTGGAACAACTAGCAGGTATTGCTAAAAGCTTAATGAATGTTTTGTTGAGTTCCATAAACTATTTGTGGGTCAGTTTCAGTGTACATCTAAGTGATTTAATTGATTATTATGGGGAAAAAAGCGTCTCAAGTGGGTTGAGCATTCAATTCTGGTAACAAATTATTATAATTATCTTTGAGTTTCAGTTTACACGCAAGTGGTTTAGTTATGTAAAAAAGCGTCTCGAGAGAAATTAGTGTCCTCTAGTGACAAACTATTATTATTGCTGTTGTTGTTGCCTGTGGGTCAGTTTCAGTTCACACCTAAGTGATTTGGTTGATTATGTGAAAAGAAGCGTCTCAAGAGAAGTTAGTGTCCAATTCTGGTAAGTTGTTATCACTATTATTGTTATTTGCATTAAGCCATAGCCAACCCACAGGAAGTAGTAACTTGTCGTAGGCAGGAACCAATCCTCGGTTACTCATATTTAAGGGTGACGTGCTTGGCTATTGCAACTGATATTAAAACAAGAAATCGTGTATGTTGAAGTTGTATATATGAGTCATAATTTTAGGGCAGTTGAGTATATCTTGCTTTCAAGCAACTTTAAAATCATACCTATACTGAAAGCCTGTATGGATCTTCTTAAAAGTTTATTATTTAAATTTTTCCTCTACTTTTTTTTGTCTTTTGTATTTCACTTACTAAGACAGTAGTTATATAATTTCATCCATGATTTCCCCGGTGCTAGTCAATTGTATTATCCTTTCTGGTGGCTGTCGGCTCTCTTGACATTTCTTTATGGCACTTTTGTGGTGGCTGTCGGCTCTCTTGACATTTCTTTATCGCATTTTTGCTTGTCCCCTTTTTCTCCTTATCCTACAGCAGCTGCTGTGTGAATTCCCTTGTTGGTACTATGGATTTTCTTTTAGTGATTTAGTTGGTTTTTCTGAGCCCAGATTGAAAATTTTGGTAGATTTTGCAAGAGCAAAATTGAGATTAGGATAATTGGCACCCGTCTTATTCCGTGTCTAATACTTATGTTCTTGTTTTGTGAAGAAAGAAAAACTGCTTGAATTTTCTTTTCTCTAGATTGCGGCCTATCTCATCTCATATTATTTTGCTTCTCTTACAATCTCCGTTTATATAAAGTGTCAAGGTGTTGAAGAGCTTTATTTTTTTTAGCAATTAAAAGGGTGTTTTCTTGAATTATATTATGTAACTTCCTCTAACTCATGATATGTTTCTGATGTATGCTTTTGGTAGTATGTTGGTTTTAAGACTTCAAGGACAATTTTTTTGTGCAAAGAGGTCAAATCAGTTAGATGATGCAATATTGTTCGGCCATCTTATAAAATTCGTAACAGCACATGAAAAATCGCATTGAAGTCAGATTCATAGTTGATTTAGTCAGTGAGTTTATGCATGCACATACCTTTTGCAAAGGACATATAATTTAAGTTTTTTCCACACAGGTTCCCAACAAATATTGAAATTTCGCATCAGCCCCCCATAATTCGTGAATTCCATATTAGTCACATGATCAATTCAAAAGGTAATAAAAATGGTCAATTTTAGACTCAATTGCAACATTATGAAAATTCTGATCCACTAGACCAATTTTGGAGAAAAGTCTAGTGGAATGGTTTAGAATATATTAAGACTTCACGGGTGGAAAGACTGGAGATAATGAGATCCTTCCGCTTCAGATTTTTTTCTTTTCTTTTCAAAGCAAGTTTAATGAATCAGAATCTTCATGATGCTTTGTGATGCTACAATTGAGATACTGACTGCTCACTTTTGGAGTTGATCGAGGGACTAATATGGAGTTAGCAAGTTGTGATGGACTAATATGGAATTTCAATAAGTTTTGGGGACCTGTATGGAAAAACCCTTTTAAGTTATATAATGTTATCCATGTGTGTATCTGCTATAAAATTTCTATTTGTTGTTTCCCAATTTATCTTGAACCTACTCTTGTCGTTGAATTTTTTATTACAGGTTCCTGTTGTTGCGATAATTTTATTTAGTAAAAAATTGCAAGTCTTCAAAGGTTATTTCACACACACCCCAACATCTAATATTTAAAAGATTTAGGTGGTTAAATGCTCTCTGCTGGTTTGTTTGGGTCCTTGTTGATGCATAGTTTGGTTTCTTCTTCTTTTTGTGTGTGTTTCTTTGTGTGTGTGTGTGTGTGTGTGTGGGGGGGGGGGGGGGGGGGGGGGGGGGGGGGGGGGAGGGATGGGATGGGGTGGGGTGGTTGTAAAATTCCTTTGTTCGTTAATTTGGGTACTCGAGTTATTTGGTTCTTCTTACGTTTGTTTAATAAATTTGCCCTTTATCTGTGCCAGATTGAAGCTTATCATTGGTCATTTGCAACTTGATAACCAACTGCCCTTGACTGTGATGCCTGTTTTGTTGGCGCCTGAGGATATGACTGACAATAACCATCCAGTCTTCAAAACCACTGTTACAATGAGCAATAGCGGTGCAGACGGTATTCAGATCTACCCATATGTTTATGTTCGGGTATTGCCTACAAACCAAAATTGTAGTATAAACATCTAATATGTACTTTTCTACATAATAGCAGTTAATAACTTATAGTTCCTATAGGTAACTGACAAAATTTGGAGAATCAATATTCATGAACCAATTTTATGGGCTTTGGTGGACTTCTACAATAATCTTCGCTTGGATAGTGTCCCAAGCAACTCAGGTGTCACACAAGTAGATCCAGAGATACGAATTGAGTAAGTATTTGATTTGACTGTCATCTTTTTGACATCTTAATGATGCTTTATTTAAATCTTTGTTTGGCCTAGCTATTTGACATGCAACTTGTTTGCTCATTTCTAGTATTTCACTCATCACAACTGCAGATAGTGGATTGCCCATTGTTGAAATGTAATTTTTTCATTAGAAATCTCGTTTTCCAGTCATGATTTTCAAAAACTTATTATTTGCCGACTTCATGACTGCTTTGTGTTTGTTAATAATTAGCTTATTTTGGAATTTAGATTACTGGAAGTAAATAAAAAATTCTTTCATCAAATAGAGATTATATATAAGGAAGCTGCACCACAATATACAAAAGTTGCATTCCTTCAGTAAACATATTATATGGATTATAAACAAATAATAGAAGAAAGAGGCACCAGAGACCCTTGGTGTACACATGATCAACAAATAAGCCTATTCCATTTTTTGGTCATCTTCAATAAATCCTTTGATGTTTGGTGTCCCAGTTCTTAAGTTACTTTTCACCATCATTGCCATCTTCATGTATAGGCTTTAGACAAGTTCCTCCAGGAGCTAAAACCCTCCATTGCACCCATAAGCAAATTCATTATTCCTGTTTTCTTTCAGCAAGTATTGGACCCACATTTGTTGCAGATCCTTTTGAATAATCATCTAGCTAGATATTTGGGGAAATACTTGCCTTCTCCATCATTTGCTGTAAGGATGCAGAACTTGTTGGACTGTAAACTTTATTCTTCGGTGAAGATGACATTATTATTATACCAATATGAAGATTTGTTGATGGGAATATAGTGGGTTACATATAAATATGAAGTGGAATTTAAGTTTTTAAGTTTTAAGGTAGATGAAGAGATGTAGTATTACATAAGGATTACAAGGGGATCTAGAAATTTGTATGAAATATTAATATTGTCCAAGTTGAAAGAAGAATACTATTATTTGAGGAGAATAGCTTATGTCATATGATATTGCTTACTAAGGTAAATCAAGAGGAGATGATATGGATTTATGCTCAATACAAATGAGTCGTTAATTCATTATTTCAATAAAGAGTTCAATATATCATGAGTAAAATAAAGCACTATAACGCTCCGAGACTGGCTCAGATGCACAAGTGACTACGCGCGCTCGCACGCAAAAAAAAAAATCCTAATCCACAGCCCACCACAAGCATTGCCTCAAAAAAGATGCTATAGCTAATTGATGACCTTCGATCGTTGGCTAACTATACTTATACACTACTAATCTCTATCCCACAACCGATATGGGATTATTATCCCCTACTATCTATTGACTTCACCCCCCCCTCACGTCATGTTCTTCACGTGTATGCATGGGATGCACCCTTGCAACTCCAAGCAAATGCAAACTGGGCCCCACTTCCATGCCATGCATAACCAGCCAACATTCTTCATATTTGGCCCATTAATCATTTCATATATATATATTCTATATATATAATTAAGCCCACAAATCTCATGGCCCATACACACACACACACACACACACACACACACAGAGTCCCTTTCCGTTGTGCACCAGGCCTCCGTGTGCACTCGGCCTTCCCGCCTTCGTTTTGACGATCCGAACTATTCACATTGATTTACACATCTAAATTAGTCTAAATATATAAAATCAAATCATATGAAATTCATTTGCTCATCCATCATGTGACTATAAAAACAACGATTTTCAGCCATACAATTTTGTAACACTTCAATGGATGAGCAAATGAATTTCAAATGATTTAATATTACATATTTAGACTAATTTAGATGTATAGATCAATGTGAACGGTTCGGATCGTCAATACGAAGGCGGGAAGGCCGAGTGCACACGAAGGCCTAGTACACAACGGAAGGGGACTCTCTCTCTCTCTCTCTCTCTCTCTCTCTCTCTCTCTCTCTATATATATATATATATATATATATATATATATAGATCAATGTGAACGGTTAGGATCGTCAATACGAAGGTGGAAAGGCCGAGTGCACACAAAGGCCTAGTACACAACGGAAGGGGACTCTCTCTCTCTCTCTCTCTCTCTCTCTCTCTCTCTCTCTATATATATATATATATATATTCATTCTCTTCTAAATATGGGGTATTACATATACCCCCCTTAAGAACTTAGCATCCTCGCTAAGTTCGGGACATACAACCTGATCCAGGATCGTCTTTTTAGCCGGCATGGAGTGGAGAGTATTGAAAGTCGGCTCTGATACCATTTTGTGACGCCTCCAGCCTGGCTCCGCTGCGTATGTGACTACGCGTGCGCACATGTGAAAACAAAATCCTAATCCACGGCCCACCACAGGCACTGCCTTACAAAAGATGCTATAGCTAATTGGTGACATTTGATCATTGACTAACTATACTTATACATTACTAATCTCTATCCCACAACCGATATGGGCCCCTACTATCTACTGACTTCACCTCCTCACGTGATGTTCTTCACGTGTATGCATGGCATGCACCCTTGCAACTCCAAGCAAATGCAACCCGGGCCCCACTTCCATGCCATGCACAACCATCCAACATTCTTCATATTTGGCCCATTAATCATTTCATATATATATATTCTATATATATAATTAAGCCCACAAATCTCATGGCCCATATATATATACACATACACATTCTCTTCTAAATACGGGGTATTACAAGCACATTGACAATCTGTGCAACCATGCAAAGCACATAGACGATCTATGCCAAACTTGCAAGGGACGAGAGGAAAGAGTGAGATATGCTGATTTACCTCTATGAATGAGACAGATCAGCAAGTTCTGATACATTCCCCGCTAAGGAAACTTTGACAACAGTAATGGATATCTAATACTGCCTTAAAAATCCAGTTGGTAGTAAGGAGTATAAACTGTCTATCTTAAGTATTTTATGTGTCATAATTAAGCGTCTGAAGACAATTTTTAACCTCAAATATAATAGATTTGAACAAAATGCAGTTTTTGCCTAATTGAAAATAGCATAATTTTTTGTTTGTTTTGGTTTTTCCAGCTTGATTGATGTTTCAGAGGTGCGCTTGAAGCTATCACTTGAAACTGCACCAATTCAAAGACCACATGGTGTCCTTGGGATATGGAGTCCAGTATTATCTGCTGTTGGAAATGCATTTAAGATTCAGGTCAGTGACTCATCTAGTAGGTGAAAGGTGTACAACAAAAGTTAAGGAGCGATGCTTTCGGATCGGATACGGATCGGATATTGGCTATACCAACATTCCTATCCGTATTCCAAAGACGGATTCGGATACAGAGATATAGATATGACTCGGGAAAAAAAATTATATCCGTATCCGCAAATTTCGGATATGGATGCGAATTGGATACGGTCTACCGGATAACGGATACGAAATCGGATATCAAACATATAGTTTTTGCTATATTTTCTTAATGTTCATGTTGAGAATTTAATTAATGTTGAAACTACGCTACAGATTCACAAGACAACATATGCCTAACATCTGCTATATGATCGATGAAAGCAGATTAAGAGTGTTGATCAAGCATTTGACAGTGAATCACTGATGTAGAAGACGTTGCTAGGTTGAGAAATGCAAGAGTGTTGATACAACACTGACTATAGAAACATATCTAAATGGAATCAAACAATATACTTTTGTACTCAATTGTTACTGTTACAACTACATATATGAAGTTAAAGCTATATAAAGAATTACCTCAACGAAACCGAAGGGGGAAAAAATACCTCATGAAATGATGTTGCTAGATAATGAATAATGATGGAGAAAGAAGTGCTTCTTAGTATGAAGCCTATTTGCCAGTTAGTCTCATCCAGCCTAATGCAACAATCGAACAGATAAAACAAATGAGTAGAAAGTTTAGCATGTATGATCTATCAACTAGTTATGCAAAGGATTTAATTAAGCATCTAGCTTTCTAGCAGTAGCAGAGAGTAGGCTAGATTCACAAGTATAATGCTGATAAGTGAAGCGCAATGAGCATGAAGCCATGAACTGTACTTGAAACAAGTGAAACTATTTTTTTGGTTATGAATATCCCCTACATTAGATAACTTGAGCAAAACTTAAAAAACAAAGAAATTATTTGCAAGCTTACTGTCAACCTATAATTAGAACCCTCCCACCCATCGTCTTATTTTTATGACATTAGTGCCCATAAAAACTGTAAAGCTTTTAGGTGTGCTCAAAGGAGTTTGAGGGAGATGAACGGCAAAACACTTTATATGATAAATGTAAAAGCATTGGCTGAAAATTATGGATAGTTGTAACCTGCATATGAGGGTTAACGAGTTAAAAGTGATTGAAATGGATACGCCAATGCAATGGAGAAAAATTAAGAAACCAGAATTATCAAAAAAGGGTGCAAAGAAAAGTCGGTTAGGCCAACTGGATTTGGATGGAAGCATTTACCAAGGATATGATAATTATTAGTTGACAGAGGCGATAATTAATCCATATTCGAGTTCAATGGAGAAAAAGTAACACAAAGCTGACCCCAAAAATTTTGCCCACTTGTGTTTATTGTAATCGTAGTTAACTACATGTTGGTCTAAAGGCCTCATAGGCCTCACAAATCATTACTTACAAACTAAACTAAACTACAAAATAGAAAAATTATAATAAAACTAGATTTGCCCGTGGGCACGTGCCTACGGCACGTCTTCGGAACGATACAACATATGAAAGTCTTGTAAACAGTAAAACAACAATTATGTAGCTCAAGTTTGAATAGTAAAACAATAATTAGTTGTAAATAAGTTTCCATTATTACATGTTGAAAATTAATTATAAATGGGGGCGTAAAATCCAACTTCTTAGAACTTTGAGTGTGGAAAATGATGAAATTTAACTGTTTTTTTTTTTTTTTTTTTTTGTTGATAAAAGATGGTTGAGCCATCGTTTCATTAACGATCAATTAAGGAAACAGGGTAGTACAGAGCATAAGCTAAAACAACAACTAAAGGAAGTCTAAATAGAAAAGACAACAGCATCTACTAGAACAGAAAATCAACAACAAAGCTTAACATAAAGCTAGCATAGCATTCTTCTAACTGGTACTGCTGAACCACAACAGAGCTCCCTCAGCTTGAGCCACCAAAATACTGATCAGCCGGGTATGCATGCCTCAGCCTGCTCCCTCAGCTTGAAGTAAATCTAGTCTCCATCGTTGGTCCTGACCCTCTTCACTGCCTCCTGCGCTCCTGCCCAATCATAGATAAGCAGAATAATCTTATGCATTGAATTATGAAATCTATAGACTTTGTTGCGGAAAATAAAATCATTTCTTTCTAGCCACAGGTTCCAGATTGTAGCGGAGACAGCTATGTCCCACGCCTTTCTATCATCTACTTTGATGTGTCTCTCTAATATACCCCCAAATGTCTATGGTCGTGCTAGGATAGTGTGAACACCCGAAATCCCTACATACTATCTCCCACCCAAGACGGGCTTTGGGACAAAGGAACAGAATATGGTTGACGTCTTCTTGTGCCCCTAGACACATATCACAAGTCGCGTCAAGCTGCATGCTTCGCTTCTGTAGGTTAAGTTTAGAAAGAATTGCGTTGTTGTGGGCTAACCAACAGAAAACTTTAACCCTGAACGGAATCTTGGCCCCCCAGATAACCGATTGGACCTGACATCTCGTACCCCCATCGTTTATCCATTTATACATGGATGAAACCGAAAACACTTTTGCATTGTCTCTATCCCACCATCTCTCATCTGGTAAACTATTAGGTCGTCCCTCTTCCCGCATAATCATCTCATTCAGCTCTTCAAATTGTGCACTACTTTCTGGCGTAATATTGTGTGATACCTTAAAACTACGAGTACCGTTCCTTCTAATGTCTGCAACTGTGAGATCTAGGTCCAAGGTTGCTTCAGCTGCTTTTGGGAATTGGTTTTGCAATGATGTTGCTCCACACCATTTGTCTTTCCAGAACCTGGTATTTTTCCCATTTCCTACCTTGCATCTGGTGTTGGAAAAGAATATTTCTCCCTGTTTTGCAATTCCCTTCCACATTATGGACACTTTTGCCGACGGACTTCTTCCTCCAAATCTGTACTTTCTTCTTTTACGGTAGAGCTCGTACGAGTAGCTCCACCATTTCTTTTGCTTGTTATTTATCTTCCACCACCACTTACTTAGTAGGGCTCTGTTCATATCTTGAAGATTAATGATACCCAACCCTCCATATTCTCTTCTTTTGCAAACTCTTCCCCAGTTCACTAAGTGGAAGCCTTTGTTTCCCTCTCCAGTGCCCTTCCATAAGAATCTACGCCTTAATTTGTCAATTCTATTGATAACCCACTTTGGTAGCTCATAAATAGACATGATAAACATCGGAATCGCACTAAGGACTGAGTTGTGTAGAATGATCCTTCCTCCCAGGGAAAGAAACCTATTCTGCCATCCCGATAGCTTCTTTTCGATCTTTGCGATGATAAAATTCCAATCGTCCTTGAGGAGAGCTCCTGGCTTAATTGGGGTTCCCAGGTATTTGAATGGATATTCGCCGATCTTGCAATCAAATATCTCCTTGATATCTCCTATCGAAGTATCCTACTGATCATGGATTGGGATTACACTAGTCTTGTGCAGGTTCACTTTCAGGCCTGACTATCCTTGGAAGCAAGCCAAGATAGTCTTAAGGGCGACCGCTTCCTCAACTGTCGCGCTCCCGAAGAGAATTGTGTCGTCTGCGTATTGTAGTATAGTCATCGGTTCTTTGATTCCCTTAATGTTGATGCCTTTGATTGTATCGTTTTCCCTAGCTCTTCTTATCATTTCCGCTAGTCCGTCAGCTACGATTGCAAATAGCAGAGACGATAGGGGATCCCCTTGTCTTAGCCCTTTCTTGCATCTGATCTCTTTCCCCACCCATCCGTTTACCAGGATGGACGATTTTCCGCCGCGAATGCACTTATTCATCCATAGTCTCCATTTTGGGCCGAATCCTTTAAGCCTGAGCGCCTCGTCCACACTATCCCAGGATACCGAGTCATATGCTTTTTGAAAATCGAGGTTAAGTATGAATCCCTGGGCTTTATCTTTGTGGCCTCTGAAAACAATTTCGTGTGCCGCTGCTATGCTGTCCATGATATCCCTCCCACTGATGAATCCACTTTGCGACTCGGCAATCACCTCTTGAAGGTTTGGGGCTAGTCTTTGAGCTAGTACCTTCGTTATTATCTTAAACGAGCCGTTGAGAAGACTTATCGGTCTGAGATCTTCGTGGGAGTTAACCTCGCTTTTCTTCGGAACGAGAACGATCGTGGCGTAATTTAACCTATCCAAGTTCGCTACGCCGTCGTATAACTCGTGGAAGATATTCAAAAGGTCGCCTTTTATGATATGCCAGTAAATTCTGAAGAAGAAAATAGGGAACCCATCCGGACCAGGGGCCTTATCCTGGCCTAACATCTTAATTGCGGCCAACACCTCAGCTTCGGTAAATCTCGTTTCGATCCCATCACTCCCCTCTATTCTTGCGGAGCTCCACATATCCTGAGCCATAGCACATCTCCCGTTCGATACTCCTCCTAATAGCTCGTGAAAGTGGGAGTCTAGATGCCCCCTGATCGAGTCTTGATTATCCGTCCAGTTCCCGTTAATATTGATACCCGTGATATAGTTCTGTCTTTTTCTGCCATTGGCGACTTTGTGGAAAAATTTTGTGTTAGCGTCTCCCTCTCTCAGCCACTGGATTCTCGCTCTCTGTTGCCAGTATAATTCCTCCATTTTCCCTATGTGTTGTAGCTCGAGTCTATTATCAGATAGTTCATCTTTCTCCGAGTTCTGTAAATCTCTATCCTCTTGAGCACTTTCCAACTGTGATATTCTGCCGGCTAGCGTCTCTCGTCTAAGGTGGGTATCTCTCGTTTTTTGTCTGGCCCAATCTTTTAATCTCTTTCGTAGTCGTCTTGTCTTCTCTATCCATATTCCCACAGCCGTGCCCTGGACGGAAGCTGCGTTCCAGGATTCAGCTATTACCTGCCTAGTCTCGTCGCAAATTGTCCAAGCTTTCTCAAATTTGAAGCTGAAGTGTTTCTTTCTTTCATTCAGCCCACAATCGATCACCAGCGGCAGATGGTCAGAAATTTAACTGTTGATGAGATATTTGTTATTTTCAATGTAACATGAGCAATAAAAAATGCATAAAAAATCTGAAAATTTACAAACCTGAAATCTGAAAATATAAATTTCTGAGTAAATAGAGAGAGAGAGAGAGAGAGAGAGAGAGAGAAATTAAATAAATAAATAAATAAATAAGGGAGTTGTTTTGAGGAGATTTGAATTTGAGTTTTGGGGGGAAATTTTTGGGCGGGAAAATATGTTTTGTGAGGTTACATCTGGACCATTGATTTCAATCTATTGAATGAGAGCCACTTGATAGCTTTCTTTGTATTTTATTATATAGATAATAATTAAGAAACACCCTCACAAGTTGCTGAGTACATTTATTTACAACCATCAGAACTAGAACACTAATCCTTCTGTACATGCACAAGCAATAGCATGCAATTCTATCAATGCAGGATAGGGCATATTGCTTTGTGAAAACTAATCTGTTGAAATATATGTGCTATAATTATCTTTTTTAAATAAAAGGTGTTAGTTAACATGACTTAATAGTTAAAATTTCTTATGTTATATTGGAAAAGAATAAAATTAAAGATTGAGCTCATTTTTCTCGTAAATCATTGCTGTTATTTAACAATCCAAGCAATCATTATAGCAGAACCTGTGCTTGGTAGAAAGTATTAGTAAGTTATCCACTTGCTCCATATGCACCCTTACTCAAAGGCATATCAGACCATCATATTAAGAAGATGTTACCTTTCTACTTCAGTTACAACAGAAAAGATGAAAGACTGCAGAATGCAGAATTCTTGAGAATCTTTCCTATGAATTAGATTTGTAATGTTCAAAATTTTCCAAAAAAATCACATTTCACTATCTCGGTGGTTGACTTATGCATAGTGTATACTACTTTACAATGTACATGTTTTAGAATATATTCTGTCAAAGTTGCCCTTAATAGAGAAGGAAAAACATTCTAAACAATATTGCTTGGAACAAAACAATAAGTGAAGTCTATACCAGCGCTACCAACAGAAGATACATGATAGGAAATTAACCACAATTTAACAAAATCATAGTGGACAAGAACATGATTTCACTGCACATAGGTGATGATTTACTATCTTACAGAAAAAAATCAATTGACAAGTTGTAATGGCCTCAATAAGCATGGAGTAAAAAATGTTTAAGATTATCACTAATTATAATTAGTTGATCTATCACATACATTTTACCAGACCACATGGCAGTGTAAAAATGACACGCTAATACCATCTATATCTGGCCTTGGCTTAATCATAAATTTTTAATGAACAAGAATCTCACACAAATTGATGTAAGGTTCACAACAACTTGTCCAGAAGTTTCCTTAATTCTATTAATGAAACGATGGCTATCGTCATCTTATTATCAAAAAAAAAAAACTTGTCCAGAAGTTAACCTGTACTTAGTAGGGTGCAAAGAGGCTTGGTTGATGAAGTGTTATCAGCTATGAAGCATAGATACGGGTACTACGACACGACACGACACGGATACGGGGATACGTGATTTTTTTTTAAAAACTGGGATACGGGTGCGTTGGTGGGTACGTTAAGTATAATATATTTTATATTATACATATAAATAAATATTTATTTATTTTGTTAAAAATGCAAATATTTGAACTATTTCATAGAATTATAATAATACATTATAATTATGAGCATTTTTGGAGAAAAAATTCATAATCTAACTATCAAAACATTGGGTATGCTTATTTTGTGTTTGAGCTTAACTTAAAACATAAAGTTTTTGAAATTACACTTTGGCCCCTAACATTTATCTAAACATAATTGTGTCCAAAAGTTGCAAAAATATATGAAAAAATTGGATATCCTTGGGTACGCACCTGGGAGTACCTAAGGAGTACCGGCACCCGATACGCACCCGACACGGGTACGTAGGGCCTTTGGAAGTACCCGTGCTTCATAGGTTTTAGAGCCCATTCGATAATGAAGTTATTAGAGCCCGTTCAATGATGAAGAGCCCGATGTTGGCGGAGCTGGTGGAGGAAGGTGGAGCTAGGGTTTCAGATTTGGGGGATTTGGGGTGGAGGAAGAGCACGATGTTGACTGGTGGAGGAAGGTGGAGCTAGGGTTTCGGATTTGGGGATTTGGGGGTGGAGGAAGAGCCCAGTGTGGACTGGTGGAGGAAGGTGGAGGTAGGGTTTCAGATTTGGGGGATTTGGGGGTGGAGGAAGAGCCCGATGTTGGCGGAGCTGGTGGGGGAAGGTGGAACTAGGATTTCGAATTTGGAGAATTTGGGGGTGGAGGAAAAGCTCGATGTTGGCGAAGCTGGTGGAGGAAGGTGGAGCTAGGGTTTCAGATTTGGGGGATTTGGGGATGGAGGATGTAATACTCCGTATTTGAGGAGTATATATGATGGTATATTTGGAATTATGATGGACTTATATAAAAGTATGGGCCATGAATGGGCTTTCATGGTGGGTTTAGTAGTTAATTACTATGGCCTATAGATATGGTAGTGTGTGTATGGGCCTATAGAGTACTATTGATTAATTACTATGGGCCTTGAGTTAATGAAGTGTGGTGGTGACTTAATCCCACATTAATGGTGTGTAGGAAATATGAGTGCATATTAGGAAGCATATGATCATAAGGTACCTAATAGCCATGACACCTTTTGTATTGATGGTGTGTAGGAAATATGAGTGCATATTAGGAAGCATATGATCATAAGGTACCTAATAGCCATGACACCTTTTGTATTGATGGTGTGTAGGAAATATGAGTGCATATTAGGAAGCATATGATCACAAGGTACCTAATAGCCATGACACCTTTTGTGAGGCAAGCATGATGGAATTTTATATACACTTAAGAATATGCATAAAGCATTAATAACAACCTAAAACATGTTTCTATGAATCTAGATCTTAATCATGTTGCAAAAGTGCTTTAATATAAAATCCTAAATCATGAAACTATAGATCTTTTGTTAAATCAAAAGAAGACGAACATTAAAAGCGGAACCACTAACCTGAAGCTATTGATGGAGATTGTGCAGAGGGTTTGGATATTCCTATATGATACACACTTCTATGACAGGCCGTCTCTTTATTCTTCTGTTGATGGTATTTCAGATGGAATAAGAAGATACGTATATATAGGGGACCATAACCCTAATTGATAATTATTGATTTCCAATTTTGCCCATCACAAAATGAGAAATTTACTTTACGGTCTTGACACGTGTTATATCACTTTAAATTTTATGCTTTTAACCCATTACTTAATCTTGATTAGATCACTTTAATTTGGGTTAGACTTTAGAATAGCAATTATACATTTAGTCACACATGTGAGCTCACATAGATTATTTTTCAACAGTCTCTCACTTGGGCCACATATGTTACTCCTTATAAATGTACTTACTTTATGAGCTCAAAATTTTGCTATCATAACCAAAAGCATAGCCAAACAATCTCGTCCATTAATCATGTAAATATAGGATCAAAGCAATTTTCGTTACATTTATCGTAACTAAATTCATCAATGATCACATATATCAACATAATCAAATGACATAGATCAAGTGTGAATGTGTAGCATGGAAATTTCATGCAATGTGATCTATACACATGCCTATTTCCAACTGGTCCTCTTTAAAACTTAAGTGAGGTCAGAATCAAAACATGACAAATGAGTGAAAAAACTGAATTCTTTATTTCTGATCAGAAATTAACCAAATGTATAAATGTCTCACACAAACATAATGTAAATAAAATACAAACTCCCACTAAATCATGATATCCTCAAATAATACAACACCCATATGAGCAGTGTGCTCATGAAAGACCTTGGGTGGTAATTCCTTTGTGAGCGGATCCGCTATCATGGAGTTTGTCCCAATGTGCTCTATGGATATCTGTCCACTCTGCACTCTTTCTTTCACAACAAGGAACTTTATGTCAATATGCTTCGTCGAACTCCTGTTGTTGTTGGAATACATCACTGCCGATTTATTGTCACAAAATAACTTCATTGGTCTTTCTACATTCTCCAAAATGCGCATCCCAGTGACAAAATTTCGCAGCCATATTCTATGATTCAATGCTTCATAGCATGCTACATACTCTGCTTCCATAGTGGAAGAAGCTATAAGTGTTTGTTTGACACTTTTTCAGGATATAGCTCCTCCAGCTAACAGGTAAATATAGCCTGATCTAGACTTTCTGCTATCTTGGCACCCAGCAAAATCAGAATCAGAATATCCTACGACCTCTAAATGATCTGATTTCCTATATGTGAGCATGTAGTCTTTTGCTCTCTGAAGATACCTTATAACCCTCTTGGCTGCTATCCAATGGTCCATACCAGGTTTCTTAAATACTTGCCTAACATCCCAGCAATGTACGCAATATCCGGACGCGTACATACTTGAGCATACATTAGACTCCCAACAGCTGATGCATAGGGGATCTTTTGCATTTCCTGAATTTCAATGTTACTTTTAGGGCATTGATTTAGACTAAATTTGTCTCCTTTAGCAACAGGGATATCCCCTGGTCTACAATCTTGCATACCAAACCTTTTGAGTACTTTATCGATGTATTCCTTTTGTGATAATCCAAGAGTACCTCGAGAACGATCTCGGTGTATCTGAATTCCTAATACAAAAGAGGCATTCCCAAGATCTTTCATCTCAAAATGTTTGGACAGAAACCTTTTGGTTTCGTGCAATAAATCTACATCATTAGTGGCAAGCAATATGTCATCGACATATAGAACTAGGAATATAATAAACTGGTTTGAATACTTATTTCTTTATTTAAAGCATTAAAATCATTCGTCATTAAAGTGTTTCAATACGTTTCAAATGACTGTAGATGCATGAACGCTGACACTGCTGACTGACAAATATTTCCCTGGGGAAATACTAATATGAAATTGCAAGAACAAATGCTATTCTCAAAAGGAATGAACCCTGAAAGATGACTGATCTCTCCATACATCTAAATTCATAGATCCACATCGATTGTAAATGATAAGATCTACTGATCATCAATGACGAACTACAACAAGGATACTGGTCAGAGTCATTAGACTGTGATACTAGTTTAGATATTGAAATTATATATTGTTAGAAAAGAAATATTAGGACAGCAAAAAATACATCAGTAGAGAGAAGCTAACATGCTTAATAGTAATGAGATCCAAGAAATAACAGAGAAGCTAACATAGTAGAACAAAACTGCAATAATGACGCCAAATTTTCTTTATTTAATTTACGTTTAGTACCACGTGACTCTACATGCAAGGTTTCATTATAGAATGCAAATTTTTCAAGCAAATAAAGGTTGTCATAAGCATTCAAATAACCAGTTCCAACAACATTCGAATTTAAAGATAAAGACGGAATAACAAAAGTGTCTTTCAAATCCAAATAAAAACCAGTTCCTAATAACAACCTAAAATGCCCAACTGCTTCCACTTCTACCAATTTTCCATCGCCCACGAAGATGTGTCTTTCACCATCATTTGGCTTCCGGCAGCTCAGGCAACCCTGCATAAAAACACTTATGTGAGTAGTAGTACCAGAATCTATCCACCAAGTGTTTCTAGGTACTGAAGATAAATTAACTTCAGAACAGACCAAAGTAAGAAACATACCTTTATTTGCACGCCATGCGTGATATTTAGTACATTTCTTCTTCACATGTCCAGGCTTGTTTAAAAAGAAACAACTCTCTGTATCCTTATGTTGTTTCTTTTGAGCTGGATCCTTATCTTTTTCATTCTCAGATTTTCTCTTCTTGCCCTTATCCTTAGAGGCATTGGCCAAATGAGCACTTTCAGTCTTATCTTGTTTCAACCTTTCTTCCTCTTGCACACAGTGAGAAATGAGCTCATTTAGAGTCCATTTTTCCTTTTGACAGTTGTAACTAATCTTGAATTGATTAAACTGTGCAGGAAGTGATACCAAAACCATAAGCACAAGCAAGTCCTCAGGAAATTCAAGCTTGAGTGCCTTAAGTCTTGAAACAACATGATACATTTCCATAATGTACTCCCTTACATTTCCTCGACCCTTATACTTCATAGACATCAAAGAAGTCAGAAGTGTAGTCATTTCAACCTTATCATTTTTAGCAAAACGTTTCTCAATTTGATCGAGGAAATATTTGGCCTTAGTAATCCCATCGGATTCTGTGCCCCTAAAGGCTTCTGGAATGCTGTGTTTCATAATCATTACACTCATGCGATTTAAACGATCCCACCTCTCAAAAACCCTTTTATCATCAGGAGTGCTTTTCGCAGTGAGAGGTTGAGATTGTTCTTCCCTTAATGCATGGTCTAATTCCATACAGTCAAGAGTTATCAGTAAGGTCTCTTTCCAATCCTTGAAATTTGACCCATTAAGCATGGGAATAGAATTGATGTTAGCAGTTATTGAGGCAGCAGAAGATACACTAGCTGAATATAGAACAAAAATAAACAAAATAAGCTCACATGGGAATCCATATAAAACAATAAATTCAATTAATGGTTAATCCCATCTCAAGATACCAGGCACAACATTAATATCAAGTCTTTGGACAGTAACATTAACTGTAAGCGGTACTCTTGTTGTAGCAATCAAATATTGACAATAAATCCTGTCAAATAATAAGTTATTCTTTGGACTGACATATTGTTCACATGGAATACCTTATAATTGTCACATATTTATTACCACAGATGTGTATGAAATTCGGCCAAATATCAACTTACCTTTGGGTCAGTTAATAAACACATGAATTACAAACACACAATCATCTTGATATTTTAAATAAATTAATCTACACAAAAGAGGTCACTTTGGCAACATTCTGTTTCAGTTAATCTATTCAAATATTAGACATTCATAAGAAAATGCAAAACCAAAATTTGAATTTAATTGTTTCCCAAAAAGAATTTTTTTTTAACCTTTTCCTTAACTTTATAATTATACTTTATTTTACATAGATAATATCAAGATAATATCTAACTGAATTTTATTTATCCGATTATAGGACAAATATCTTTAGTAACAGAAATTTGATTTTCATTAACAGAAAATTGAATGATTAACAGAAATTCTAAAGAAATGGCAGGTCACAAACAAATATCTTTACTGTTTTGATAATATCAAATTAATTAAAATCATAACAGAACCATATCTATCTACTAAAATCTTTTCAGTTAACAGAAGACGAATAATTCCCACTCCTCATGCTAACAGCAGCTCCCCTTCATCAAATCCGGATGGGCCCCACCCTCAAGTGCCACGTCATCCACGTGAGCACTTCACAGCATCAGCTGTAAACCCTTGGGCCCCTTCCAACACCATACAGTCTCTATGGTAAACTTGATCAATTATCTAGAGCCATTATCCTTGAACTGAAAACTATAATCATTAAAGTTGCAAACCCACTAATCATTTATGATCAGCAAAGTAATCATAAGCTAAGTAATCACCGATTGATGGCATATGTGGGTTAACACTAACATTAATTTATAAGTCATTAACATTCTGGATAACCGGGTTAAATTAATTTTTAAGTTTCAACTTCAAAATAAAAGTGAGAGGAGTCGAACGAAACAAATGATTTTACGTTATCATTAGAGTGTCAATTACACTCTGCAAAAAAAAATCCAACTTCTTCGGATCCACAAATCTACACATCAGATCTAAATATCAGATCCTAAACATCACAGAATCTGAACATTGAATAATCTGAAGATTTAAATTCAATCACAGAATTAAAGATTTAAACATCAATCACAGAATCTGAACATTGAATAAACTGACGAATTATAACTTTGAATAATCTTTATGAACAGAAGGATATAGATCTACAAAATGATTAGTGTTGGGAAAAAACACAACTTTTCCCTTTCACCAGATTGGCAAGAATGCAAAATGTAAGCTAAAATAGCACACACAAAAATTGATAAGGAGTTCGGCACAATTTGGTGCCTACGTCTCCGGAGCTGCTGCAGATCTTTACTGTAGGGGAGAAAATTGTACAAAGTGTTTTTCCTCACAAAACACTCAAAAAATACTCACAACCTACTCACAACCCAAAACCCCAAGAATTTTTTCTCACAAAAATTCTCTCTACAAAGTGTTTACACACTCAAAAAAAACCCAAACCCAAATTTCTTTCAATTCTCTCTTTTTCTCTTCTTCTCTTATTGGAGTGAGGATGGGATGAAGATAAAGAGAGGGGAAGGGAGGATATATATAGGAGGAGTGGGGTTTGGTGGCAGTGGTGGATGGTAGGTGGGGGGGGGTTTGGTGCACCAACCCCATGACAGCACCAACCCCATGACAATCTCCCACTTGAAGACGAATTTTAATTAGTCTTCACACCTCGATCAATGCAGCAACTCTTTCCAGTCTCATCATTCGTGTAGGCCAACTGAAGCTGAGCATAGCTTCAGTTTGTCAATAGTCACCGTCTTTGTTAGCATGTCCGCCGGATTTTGACTTCCACTAATCTTTTCTAACTTCAAAATCCCATCTTCCAGAAGAGACCGGATGAAATGATATCGCACTTGTATATGTTTTGTTCTGGAATGAAAAGACGAATTTTTTGCCAGATGGATAGCACTCTGACTGTCGCAATACAAGACATTGTCTTCTTGTTTCTGGCCCAGTTCTTCCAAGAAACTTTGTAGCCAAACCATTTCCTTGCTGGCTTCTGTAACAACGACATATTCTGCTTCAGTTGTAGAGAGAGCAACTATCTTCTGTAGCTGAGAGACCCAACTCACGGCTGTACCTCCTAGAGTATAGACATACCCTGTAGTGCTCTTTCTGATATCGACATTTCCGGCTAAATCAGCATCCACATAGCCTGTGAGTGTCATATCTCTACCTTTGAAACAAAGTGCTTTATCTGTGGTACTTCGCAGATATCTGAGGATCCATTTAACTGCTTTCCAGTGTACTTTGCCTGGATTTTTCATGTACCTGCTAACAGCTCCCACTGCTTGAGCATTTGGTCTGGTACAAACCATAGCATACATCAGACTTCCAATTGCTGAGGCGTACGGAACCTTCTCCATGTGTGCACGCTCTTCTTCCGTCTTCGGTGACTGTTCTTTGGAAAGTCTGAAATGAACACCCAAAGGTGTGCTCACTGGCTTAGCATCCTGCATGTTGAACCTGGAGAGTACTCTGTTAATGTACTCAGCCTGCGATAACATCAAAGTCCTCGACTTCGTGTCCCTCTTGATCCTCATTCCAAGAATCTGCTTTGCAGCGCCTAGATCTTTCATTGCGAATTGCTTCGACAATTCTTGCTTCAGATTGATAATCTCTTGCATGTCAGGACCTGCAACAAGCATATCATCTACATACAATAATAGTATAATGAAGCTATTATCGAACTTCTTGATGTAGCAACAATGATCTGCATGGCATCTTGTGAAACCGCTGCTGCTCATGAAGTAATCAAACTTCATGTACCACTGTCTGGGAGCTTGTTTTAAGCCATACAAGCTCTTCTTCAGTCTGCATACGAGGTTCTTCTTGTTCGCCTGTATGAAGCCTTCTGGTTGCTGAATATAAATCTCCTTCTCCAAATCACCATGAAGGAAAGCTGTCTTTACATCTAATTGTTCAAGATGTAAATTTTCTGCAGCTACAATTTTCAATACCAGTCCGATTGTAGTCAGCTTCACGACTGGAGAAAAAATTTCATTGTAATCAATACCTTCTTTTTGCTGAAAGCCTTTGACTACCAATCTTGCTTTGTAGCGCTTGCTTCCATCGTGCTCTTCTTTGATTCTGAAAATCCACTTGTTATGGAGAGCTTTCTTGCCTGGTGGTAGTTCAGCTAACTCCCACGTCTGATTTGACATGAGCAAGTCCATCTCATCTTTCATGGCAGACTCCCACTTGACTGAATCCTCCACTTGCATTGCTTCATCATAACACTCTGGTTCTCCACTGTCAGTTAGCAACAAGTAGTGCAAAGAAGGCGAATTGCGCTGGATTGGTTTAGGAATTCTGGAGGAGCGTCTCACTTCTGGCGTGCTTGGTTCTTCATGAACTGCTTCAGGACTAATCTGGACATCACTTCCAGATATCTCCTCGAACTCTACGAATTCCTTCGTTTCAGCATGTGTACTGGAGCTACTTGATACTGCAGTTAATCGTTCTTTATACATCACATTCTCATTGAATATGACATCTCGGCTTCTGATGATCTTCCGATTTTCATAATCTCAAAATCGGTAGCCGAACTCGTCACCACCATATCCAATAAAAACACATTTATTAGATTTCGGATCTAATTTACTTCTTTCAGCAGAATCAATATGCACATAAGAAATGCAACCAAACACTTTCAAGTGTGAAAGGTTTACCTCTTTTTTGCTTCAAACTTCCTCTGGTATTCCACCATCCAAAGGTACTGATGGCCCACGGTTGATCAAGTAGGCAGCAGTGTTGACGGCTTCAGCCCAGAACATCTTGGGTAAGCCGGCGTGTATCCTCATGCTTCTGGCACGTTCATTCAGAGTTCTGTTCATGCGCTCTGCTACGCCATTCTGCTGCGGTGTCATGGGAATCGTTTTCTCCATCTTGATGCCATTGTTCGTGCAGAATTCTCTGAATCTACGATCTGTGTACTCTCCACCATTGTCAGACCTCAGACGCTTGACTTTCAAACCAGTTTCATTTTCCACCATGGCTTTCCATTTTCTGAAGGTATCAAAGACTTCTGATTTCCTCTTCAGAAAATATACCCACACCTTCCTCGTAGAATCATCAATGAAGGTGACATAATACAATGAGCCTGCTAGAGATTGAACCGGAGATGGTCCCCATACATCAGTATGAACCAACTCTAACTTTTCTGCCTTGGGTGCCTTGCCAATCTTTGCAAATCTGACCTTCTTCTGTTTGCCGAAGATACAATCCTCGCATAGGCCAACATCCACGCTCTTTAGATCTGGCAGCTTTCCCTTTGACATAAGTGTCTTCATCCCTTTCTCGCTCATATGACCAAGCCTTTGGTGCCATAGATTTGATTTTTCATCAGCATCTGCACTTGCAATGATACTCTCCAAGTTTGAGGTCACATAGAGAGTACCAGTCTTCTTACCACGAGCAATGACAAGTGCTCCTTTGGTAATCTTCCATTCACAGCCTGAAAAGGTTGTACAATAACCTTCTCCATCAAGTTGTCCCACTGAGATCAAATTCCTTTTGAGGCCAGGAATATGTCTCACTCCTTGCAGCTTCCATGTAGTCCGGTTCGGCAACTTTATTCGAATGTCTCCCTTTCCCACGATCTTCAAGGTCTCATCATCGGCTAGATGAACCTTCCCGAAATCACCACTGACGTAGTTCTCCATGATTTCTCTGCATGGGGTGGAGTGGAAAGATGCCCTTGAATCCAAGATCCATGATTCAATCGGACTGTTGACGCTTAGAATCATTGCATCGCCTGCTTCCTCGGTCACGTTGGCAGATTCCTGTGCGCCGGTAGCTTTCTTTGGTGCTCGGCAATTCCGTTGAAAGTGACCCCTCTTGCCACAATTGTAGCAGTTAAAAGCTTTCTTTCCCGATCTAGATTTACCTCGTCTAGATTGCGATCTGCTGCGATTAGAATTTCTTTCTGAAGTCCTTCCTCTTGACTCCATGTGCAAAGCTGAGGAGGAGGTTGATGCTTCACCTGATTCTCTCCGCCGAATTTCTTCACTCAATACCAGATCCCGAACATCGTCGAACTTCAATTTATTATTTCCTGACGAACTACTGACTGCTGTAACAGTAGCATTCCAACTGTCTGGTAGAGAAGATAAGAGAATCAAAGCCCGAACTTCATCATCGAACTCAATTTCTACGGAACTCAACTGGGTTGTGATTGTGTTGAGTTCGTTCAGATGTTGAGCCACCGATGCGCCTTCCGTCATCCGCAAGTTGAATAACCGCCTCATCAAGTGAACTTTGTTTGAGGCCGATGGCTTCTCGTACATGCTGGAGAGAGCCGCCATAAGACCCGCCGTGGTCTTTTCCTTCGCGATGTTGAAAGCAACATTACGGGAGAGCGTCAATCGGATAAGTCCAAGGGCTTGTCGGTCAAGAAGAGCCCAGTCGTCCTCCATATCTTTTGGTTTTTTTTCCGAGAGAGGTTGATACAGTTTTTTCTGATACAGATAATCTTCAATCTGCATCTTCCAAAAGCCAAAGTCCGCACCATCGAACTTTTCAATTTTCACCTTCCCTTCGTCTGCGGCCATCGCTCCCACTCAAATCTGGCTTCTCCTGGATCGTTTCTGACTATTCTTCGACAGAAATCACAACCAGAGCTCTGATACCAGTTGTTGGGAAAAAACACAACTTTTCTCTTTCACCAGATTAGCAAGAATGCGAAATGTAAGCTAAAATAGCACACACAAAAATTGATAAGGAGTTCGGCACAATTTGGTGCCTACGTCTCCGGAGCTGCTGCAGATCTTTACTGTAGGGGAGAAAATTGTACAAAGTATTTTTCCTCACAAAACACTCAAAAAATACTCACAACCCAAAACCCCAAGAATTTTTTCTTACAAAAATTCTCTCTCTACAAAGTGTTTACACACTCAAAAAAACCCAAACCCAAATTTCTTTCAATTCTCTCTTTTTCTCTTCTTCTCTTATTGGAGTGAGGATGGGATGAAGATAAAGAGAGGGGAAGTGAGGATATATATAGGAGGAGTGTGGGGTTTGGTGGCAGTGGTGGATGGTAGGTGGGGGGGGGGGTTTGGTGCACCAACCCCATGACAATTAGATCTACAAATACCATGTAAAGAAGATCAAAAGAAGACCCTTAATTTCTTAAATTCCTTTTAAACAATAAACCCTAAATTTCTTTAAACAAGATGCCCTAAATTTCTTCAATTAATTCAGCAAAGATGGCTCTGATACCAATTGATGGAATTTCATATACACTTAAGAACATGCATAAAACATTAATAACAACCTAAAACATGTTTCTATGAATCGAGATCTTAATCATGTTGCAAAAGTGCTTTAATATAAAATCCTAAATCATGAAACTATAGATCTTTGCTAAATCAAAAGAAGAAGAACATTAAAAGCAGAAGCACTAACCTGAAGCCAATGATGGAGATTGCACAGAGGGTTTGGATCTTCCTATATGATACGCACTTTTATGAGAGGCTGTCTCTCTATTCTTCTGTTGATGGTATTTCAGATGGAATAAGAAGATACGTATATATAGGGATTCATAACCCTAATTGATAATTATTGATTTTCAATTTTGCCCATCACAAAATGAGAAATTTACTTTACGGTCTCTACACGTGTTATATCACACTTTAAATTTTATGCTTTTAACTCATTACTTATTCTTGATTAGATCACTTTAATTTGGATTAGACTTTAGAATAGCAATTATATATTTAGTCACATATGTGAGCCCACATAGATTATTTTCCAACAAAGCATGTTATTAGGATTTGTTTTTTGCGTGTGAGCGCGTGCGTAGTTGCGTGCGCAGCTGAGCAGCTCGGGGTGTTACAGTGGAAGAGCCCGATGATGGTGAGGAGGGTGGAGGAGGAGGTGGATTTGGGGGACTTGTGATCGCGTTTGGGGTAGGAATGAAAGAGAGAAGAATGAGAAATGATAGAAGATTACACAAATGCCCTTTAATATATATATATAAGATATATGAATAATAATTTTTTTTTTGCAGATATCCGTATCCGAATCCGCTTTTTTAAGGGATATCCTTATCCGTATCCGCATCCGAATTTTTTTGGATTTGGATATCCGAATCCGTATCTATATCCGCCCGGATACGGATTTTCCATATCCGTATCCGCAAAAATTTCGGATTCGGATTCGGATAGGATCGGATATATCCTTATCCGAGAGCATCCCTGGTTAAGGTTATTGTTAGCTAATACAGAACTCTAGTATTTATGTAGATAGTTCAGTTAAAATAAAGCTTTGGGATAGTACCGAAAATTCTTCAGTGCCATTCTGAGTTCCACTTGAATTTCATTATATATGCTTTCACAAAAGACTAGATAATAAGTGACAGATTATCTTCCACAGTGATCATAACTACCATGTTGCTATGAAGATGTCTATGTTATTCACTCAAAATTTCCTGTTGCTATTTGGTTCAGCTGCATCTTAGGAAGGTCATGCATAGGAGTAGATTCATGCGGCAAAGCTCAATTTTACCTGCAATTGTTAACCGAATTAGGAGAGACCTTATCCACAATCCTTTACATCTAATATTCTCGGTAGATGTTCTGAGCATGACAAAGTCAACTTTGGCTTCACTTAGCAAAGGAATTGCTGAGCTTTCAACTGATGGGCAATTTCTACAATTGCGTAGAAAGCAGGTTAATCCTCGCTCAATTTTCCTTTTATGTTTTTGTCCTTCCTCTTACAATCACTCACCTTATATGCGCAAACTTTAGGTTTGGTCAAGAAGAATAACTGGGGTAGGTGATGGGATTCTTCAAGGAACTGAGGCTCTTGCACAAGGTGTAGCTTTTGGGGTTTCTGGTGTACTCAAAAGACCTGTTGAAAGTGCAAGAGAGCATGGTTTTCTAGGACTTGCTCATGGACTTGGTCGGGCCGTTGTAGGATTTGTTGTTCAGCCACTGAGTGGAGCTTTAGATTTTGTCTCGTTGACAGTTGATGGTATTGGTGCCAGCTTTGCCAAATGCTTAGAAATATTGAACAATAAGGCCATAGCTCAGAGGATCAGAAATCCTCGTGCTTTTCATGCAGATGGGGTGCTTAATGAGTACTGTGAAAGGGAAGCAATTGGACAGGTCTCTCTTTTTGCACTTGTCTTTTATTTCTTTATTCTATTAAAGCAAGCTATACGCATACCTGTGCATTACAAGATATCCGTAAAGCTTGAACAAAACTAGCAAATATTAGTAACAACTATTAAATTGTTATACCTGTTGTTATTTATAGGTAGTCTATAGAACAGCTTCATAATTGAAGTATTAGAATTGTATGATCAGCCTTTTTAAGTGGTGGTAACATGCTTGCTCTTGTTGTTCAGTTGACCTTGTTCTCGTACGTTACCTTAAAAGTTATATTGCTATTGTATTCACCCCTTTAAGCGAGCCATGTCAACATGTATTAATTATTAGGGCATATTTTCTATTGAGTTCAATCTTATGTGATAATAATAATTTTTTGAATGAGTCGTTACAGAGCCACTGGTTTGTTTTCTTTTCAGTGTAGAGACCCACTGTCATTTTTCGTTGTGAGATAGATCTTTCTCCTAATGTGAAATGTTAGCTGTCTTATGTTTTGCTCATTATTATGATATTTGCTCATTTCCTGTCACTGTTTTGGATGCTTGGATTTGAATCTCTACTTGGGAACCATGCAACAATTTCACTTAAGATAATAATTGACTAATTGGTGGTGAGCCAAGTTTTAGATTAACTAGTGTGCCAATTTTATTTAAAAGGGTCAGTCTCACTGTTATCTGAGAGCATATGGCATTTTGTTCAGAAGGAATTCCCTAGGACATTGTACTCGCAGTGGCATATTGTTGCCTTATGTTTCATTTCTTAACTATATATATATATATATATATATATATATATATATATATATATATATATAAGGGGACTAGTGTGTCACCCTAGACAACTTACCTAGAGAGGCATCTTAAACATGTAAAATAAAAATCCATGCCGTTAGATGTGATCTACATCTTAAAGTTTGTTTGCAAATTTTTGAAAGAATTCAACGAGTTTTAACCATTTATCATGCCACCAAAAAAATCAATATATTTTGCCATGCACTTGTAGTGCGGTTGGCAAGGCTTCTCACTTTTAAGAGAGAGGTCACATGTCCGACTACGGCCGTAGACGAAATTAATTAGGTATGTTGGAAAATCTCCCTAATGTTTAGGTATTTTTCACAAAATGAGCTGTTCGGATCAGTTATAAGATGTTTCCATGATGAAGAATAATTGTGAGCTATCATCTTATCGAGAGCTCAGAGCTCTTATATATATATATATATATATATATATATATATAAGGGGTCTTCCATTGCAAACGCACTATAATGTGCAAACGGTGCAAACCACTAAAGCCGTTGTTTCAAACTACGACTTCAGGCTTAATAGGGTGTTTGCACCATTTGCACGCTACAATACGTTTGCAATAGAAAACTCCCTATATATATATATATATATATATATATATATATATATAAGGGTCTGATGTAAACTTAACCCTAAATAGAGAATTTCCAAGAATCTTAAAGGATTTAATTTACCAACATGTAATACAGATTAAGTGAGAAATTAAAACTATCAATCGGTTTGATGGATTTTCAAGATGAGTTATGTTTAACAAGTCCAATTAAAAGTTCACGCCTAATAATCAATAATTACACCTAAGTGTGATTAGCAAGTAAGATGTTCCATAACGATTCGTATCCTAATTAGCAAGTAGAAGCACGCACTCTCAATATTTGTGGACGACAGATAAATTAAATAATATTCTAGAAACGATAGATGATATCACAAATAAATGAGAATGGAAAGAAGTTACCGGGTTCGTAGACAGTGTTACGATGTTGCTGGATTTGAATCTGGATTCTCCCCAACACCAAACACCAAAGCTATCCAATCGAAAAGAATCAGATCCGACTTGATCCCCTTGTTGTGCGTGCAAAAGGAGGAGGTCGATGGCGGTAGTCGGAGTTGTCCAGTGAGTGGTTGCGGACGACGATGTTGGCGGCGGCGAGGGGCTATAGTCGACTTCAGGTGGTGGTCGGCGAGGACAATGGCGAGGGTGGAAGGCGGGCTTCGGAGGACGGGAGTGGAGGAAGGTGGAGCGACGGGGAATCCGGATGAGGGCGATGGGGTGGTTGTGGTGGCGTCGATGTTGGAGGCGTCGACGGTGGGGGGCTTTCAGGTCGACAAAGGAAAAGGTGAAAAGGGAAGGGGGTGGTTGTCGAAGGTTGCGGGTGGTGGTTGTGGCGGGCTGGCGAGGTGGAGGGGAGCGGTTTATAGGGGGCTGGTGGCGTCAAGGTGGGTCGAGAAAGAAGAGAGGAGGAAGATGAAGAGGAGGGTAGGGTTTGGATTTGGGAATTGGGGTTTAGAATTTTAATTTGGGGATTTGGGTGGAGTTTTTGAGTATATCACAAACTATAACGACCCCAATTTCTTTTTTTTTATAAACAATTTCTTACTAAAATAATCGTAATAGATTTCAATTAAAATTTGGGCCAAGTCTCCCCTAAAATGTTGCCCTTTCACAGAAATTCCTTACAAAATTCTGCTTACAATTAAAAATATCATAACACGGGCAATAAATATCTATCCTCCCCAGGCCAATCCAAGAAACATCACACAGGCATTATATATATAGGGCTTTGGGGACATATCTCATCAAATGATGCATGATACAAAATAAAAACCAAAAATTCGTTTGAAAACATAAGGGATTTTTAGAAAAAAAAAACTTTGAAAAACCTTCAAAAACCCCCACACAGAATCCAATCCACAACAAGGCGGGTACGGGTGTTAACATACTTATCTCATCACTATATATCATTATCCCGCACTGATACATACATACTCTTCCAAAATACATAATATTACGCAGATTCTATCATTTACCCTTCTTCTACACAACTTATGTTAATCCTTATAAATAATTTATGTTAATAAAAACTATATAACAGATGCGTAATCCATCAACCCAACTACTGAAGAAAGTAAAACTACAAAAAACTAGAAAATCCAGGATGTCTCACCTCGCTGCTACTCAGATCCTACAAAAAGGAGTGTAAGGACGTCCACCCTCACAGAGGGACTCCTCTGACCCCCAAACACAACAGGGGTCAGCCAAAACTGGTGCGAGTATAATCTACAAGGTTAGTTACTGAAATAAAATAATATAAAAGAAATTTAAAGAATTTACTAACATGATTACAAATGAATATATCCTGAAATTAAACATGAAACATGATGAATAGAAACTTGATAATACACGAGAACTAATTACTAGTCTGTAACCAATCTATCACATCAACACCCACTCAATTTACCTTGTAGTTGTGCCTCGGCATGTAGTTCCCACCATTTCCATATAAATAGCATAAATAGCAGGCGAGTATTTCCTCGACACAATTCCAAGACATACCAAACTCATATTATGTTTTGTTTTTACTTTAATATTCATTCTTATCTCATAGTACATTAATACTCATTGTCATCTCACATTAATATTCATTCACATCTTAGGATACAACTTCCTTTACTTTTTATTCTCATTTCCTAATCCAACTTACTTTACTTTTTATTCTCATTTTATAATACACTTTGCTTTACCTTTTTTTCTTTTCTTCATACTTAACTCATCTCGCTGATATAGTTTTATAAGTATAGCCATATAATTCCAACAACAAACGTATATCACTTCATTAATTTCATATAAATATACACGTCATTAATATCATACATATGAATGCACAACTCCATCCGTATACGGTAATTAGATAACTCCAACCATATGGTTATATAACTATATTTATACCTCATGTTTATAAGCATAACTTTAACCATATAGGTATTGTCAATATATATATATATATATATATATATATATATATATATATATATATATATATATATATATATATATCCCTTTATCAAGTAAAATACACAACTCCATATTATCATCACCAGTATCGTCTGTACATATATATATACTCAAATTCCCAAATTCTCCGTAATGTTATACGGATAAATATAACGATCGGTAAAATAGTATTATCATTTAAATATATAAAACCACCTCAACATCATCACTGAGATCATATCACCAATATTATTAATATAACATTAACAAGAATGTCACCTGTATCGCCCCCGAGCCCGGCTCAGCTGCGCGCACGGCTACGTGTGCGCGCACGCGAAAGAACGGACACAAAACTCTAGCCACGCCCACCACAGGCACCATCAAAAGGTGGGTTAACCCGTTAGGTGACCTTTCTCATTTGGTTTTCCGATATACACACAGACACTCTTCTCACTTATTTTCCGATATGGGACTAAGAGTCCAAGCAAGCCACGTCGCTTTCTCCATGCATGCACACTTCTCCATTCATTTATCATGCACGTAATTGCCTATGCCCCATAGATTATTTCTATAGGCTCCATCTCAATCCAATTAATTCCAAGCCTCCTATAGAAATTCCATGGGCCAACAACCAACCACTCATCTCATATATTATTATTATTATTATTATTATTATATATATATATATATATATATATATATATATATATATATATATATATATATGTATATACATATATACATGTATATATATGTACATATATATATATATGTATATATATATACACATATATATATATATATATATTATATACATATCACCAATAAATATATATATATACATATATTATATATTTTTAATATAATATCATATATATATATATATATATACCCGCTTAAGTACGAGGTGTAATATCACCAATAATGAATATCACCAATAGCTAACACCATATACACATATATACATCTCTCCGATATTATATGATTACCTAGATCGCCACCCACCAAGGGTCCTACGCATCTGAAAATACATGGATCGCTGCCCACCAAGGGTCCTACGCATCCATCAAGACCAAAGCCAATGCTCATCAAAATAAATTCACAGATCGCTGCCCACCCAGGGTCCTATGCGTCTTGAAATACATGGATCGCTGCCCACCAAGGGTCTTACGCATCTATCAAGACTAAAGCTGATAGCTCAGTCAAAATAAATTCATAGATCGCTGCCCACCAAGGGGGTCCTACACGTCTGAAAATACATGGATCGCTGCCCACCAATGGTCTTACGCATCCATCAAGACTAAAGCCGATAGCTTAGTCAAATAAATTCACAGATTGCTGCAAACCAAGGGTCCTACGCGTCTAAAAATACATGGATCACTGCCTAATAAGGGTCTTACGCATCCATCAAGACTAAAGCCGATAGCGTAGTCAAATAAATTCACACAACGCTGCCCACCAAGGGTCTTACGCATCCATCATCTATCAAAGTGTAAGATACACGCATGACCCAAAACGTAAATCACCATTTAGGTCAATAATAAACTATAATTCTCTGTATTTTCTATTAAAACTCCAATTCAACATATATACCATACATCAGCTCAAGCAACCACAAAACCCTACCAGAACATGAAGGATAATAGATATAATCGTACTCACCAACATCAAGCATTACACCCCATCTTCCCTATTCGTCTATATATATATATATATATATATATATATATATATATAGAGAGAGAGAGAGAGAGAGAGAGAGAGAGTGAGAGAGAGAGAGAGTGAGAGAGAGAGAGAGAGAAAATGCTAAAACCGAAGCTTTTTTTTGGCGTGAAGTACCAAAAATACCCCTCCGCTAAAACACTAACGAACCTCTTTGATCAGAGAGGAACGAATCTGATCCGCTCATCAAGATCTCGAGCAATCGGAGGGCCCAGAATGGCGTTTTCCAACCCGGTTGAAAACAAACCCGTTTTCAATCGAACAATTTAATAATATATATGTAAAATAAACTGAATCATACTCAATTGCTAAAATGTAAAAACTCATTATACAGCTCCTCAGCTATACGTCCGAGGTTGCTATGACCGCCTATTACCAAGTTAAATATATCAATCAATGTAAAATATTTCCACACCAGTCCAAATTTATAGCAGAAATTACTTTAGTTCTTACAGACATTTCATCGAACACCAGGCGTGCATTATACATATGCACACACTCACAATTCTATTAACTAGGTTTTAAGCCTATAAAATCTTCCAAAAATTATTCTAAATTATTCCCCATAATTCACAACAATTCCTATTGCCAATCTCTAATAAATTCCAAACATTATCTTTTTTAATTTCTAACCCAAGTCGCTAACTCTTTTTAAATTTACTCCTACCATATCAATTAAAGAATTAATCACTTCTAACCCGAAGATAATCTCCTAATCTACTTACTACACTATTTTTCTTGCTAAAAATTGAAAACATACAACCTTATACAATTTAATGAAATTATTTCTCACCTTCCAAGATGCCAATTCGAGAAACCAACGCGGGGATATTGGAGAGCACCCTCAAATTAGCTAGAACCTCTTAAAATTTTCTTTAAATGGGTAAGAATTGGTGGGAAATAGAAAAACCCCAAATGAAGGAGGAAATCTGCCATGGAAGGGGGGAATGATCTGGACGGAAACATGAGGGGGAGGATGGGAGGGGTGGAATTAACAAAATAAAAGGAAAATTACTTATAAACCCCTATAAGGTTCTCCTAATATTTATATACCCATATATTTCTATTTTTCATAATAAACTCTAATAAAACCCACTCCACCGGATGCATAAATAAATTAAGGAATATATAAAATAAAATTGCATATTTATGCATAATAATAACAATAACAATAACAATAATATCTAATAGCAATAAAAGAATTACAAATAACTGTTTTGAAATTATAAAATTAGGGGGTGTTACATTATATACCCCTCAAAAGAAGCTCGTCCACGAGCTAAGAGTACTAAGGAAAACAAATCAAACATCTAATGACCAATTCATCCATCAAGACTAAAGCCGATAGCTTAGTCAAATAAATTCACACAACGCTGCCCACCAAGGGTTTTACGCATCCATCATCTGTCAAAGTGTAAGATACACGCATGACCCAAAACGTAAATCACCATTTTGGTCAGTAATAAACTATAATTCTCCGTATTTTCTATTAAAACTCCAATTCAACATATATACCATACATTAGCTCAAGCAACCACAAAACCCTACCAGAACATGAAGGATAATAGATATAATCGTACTCACCAACATCAGGCATTATTCCCCATCTTCCCTATTCCTCTCTCTCTCTCTCTCTCTCTCTCTCTCTCTCTCTCTCTCTCTATATATATATATATATATATATATATATATATATATACACGTGTCCATCCTTTGAACAATTTAATAATATATCATATGTAAAATAAAGTGAATCATACTCACCTACCAAAATGCAGAAACTCGGTATACAGCTCCTTAGCTATACGTCCGAGGTTGCTATCACCACCTATTACCAAGTTAAATATATCAGTTAATGTAAAATACTTCCACACCAGTCCAAATTTACAGCAGAAAATACTTGAGTTCTTACAGGAACTTCATTGAACGCTAGGCGTGAATTATACATATGCACACACTCACAATTCTATTAACTAGGTTTTAAGCCTATCAAATCCTCCAAAAATTATTCTAAATTATTCCTCATAATTCACAGTAATTCCTCTTGCCAATCTCTATTAAATTCCAAACATAATCTTTTTTAATTTCTAGCCCAAAACCCTAACTCTTTTCAAATTTACTCCTACCATATCAATTAAAAAATTAATCACTTCTAACCCGAAGATAATCTCCCTACTACACTATTTTCTTGCTAAAAATTGAAAACATACAACCTTATACAATTTAGTGAAATTATTTCTCACCTTCCAAGATGCCAATTCGAGAAACCAATGCCGGGATATTGGAGAGCACCCTCAAATTAGCTAGAACCCCTTAAATTTTTCTTTAAATGGGTAAGAATTGATGGGAAATAGAAAACCCCCAAATAAAGAAAGGAGGAAATTGGCCATGGAAGGGGGGAAATGGTCTGGACGGAAACATGAGGATTATGGGAGGGGTGGAATTAAAAAAATAAAAGGAAAATTACTTGTAAACCCCTTTAAGATTCTCCTATTGTTTATATACCTATATATTTCTATTTTTCATAACGAAGGTGGGAAGGCCGAGTGCACAACGGAAGGGGACTATATATATATATATATATATATATATATATATGTATATATATATATATATAGGGAAAGTTTCGGTTGAGCACTACTCTAGTGCTCACCGCGTGAACACTAGGCCTTCGGGCGTTCATATCGAAAATCCGAACCGTTCACATTGATCTACACATCTAAATTAGTCTAAATATGTAAAATCAAATTATTTGAAATTCATTTGCCCATCCATCATGTGACTATAAAAACAATGATTTTCAGCCATACAATTTTGTAACACTTCAATGAATGGGAAAATAAATTTCAAATAATTTGATTTTACATATTTAGACTAATTTATATGTGTAGATCAATGTGAACGGTTCGGATCGTTGATACGAAAGCGGGACGGCCGAGTGCACAACGGAACATTACTCTGTATCGGTCTCCCCTTGAATCGTCTCGTATCGTATGATACGTATTGTGTATCGTACGATACTAACAACATTGTCATTAATATCTTCATTACATTAGCTAAGCTTGTTTGTTATATATATATATATATATATATATATATATATATATATATATATATATATATAGAGAGAGAGAGAGAGAGAGAGAGAGAGAGAGAGAAAGAGAGCTAATGTTGTGCAAACGCATGCAAACCACTTAACCCGTCATTGCCAATGACAAATTATGTGTTTCGCCTTAACCCGCTATTGCCAATAGCGGGTTAAGTGGTTTGCACGTTTGCAAATGCTACAGTAGTGTTTGCAATGGAAGAAAGCTGATATGTATATGATGAGGACATCTTTCTTGTTTAGTTTAGGATTTTTATTTCAGTACCATTTTTATTTCTGGCAATTATAGCAATATGTAATCTTTTTTGTATTTTTTAGATTTTGAGAATATTTTGAGATTTGTATCAAGATATATTTTGAGCCTATTTATAGGCCTTGAGATTATGAGAAAGTATGCTATTCTTGATTAAAAAAATTATGTTTGTTTTTGCTCTTCCTCTCTCTTTGTGTGATACAAGTGAGATCCAAATTTTAGGGTTTGTGATAAATCCTAATACAATTTTAGGGTTAGTGATTAACTCTAAAATCTATCCCAAATTAAAAAAATCCCCCAAATAAAATAACCCAAACCCTAATCCCCAAATCCAAAAACCCTAATCTCTCCATCTTCTTCAACCTCTCATCTTCCTCAACCATCCCCTGTGCCCTTCCTCTCTTCATCTTCCCGACACCTCCACGACCCTCACTGCCATCCCGCAACCCGACCTCGCCACCCCTCGACCACCGTCGCCACCCTCCTAAGCCTTCTCGACCCCCCGTCGCCACCCCTCCAACTTTCCCGACCACCGTCGCCGCCCTAACTCTTCCCTCATCCGATCGAACCGCCACCAGCCAATCGAGCGCCATCTAGACCTGCTCAATCTCAGCCCCATCAAACCCTGCAGCCCCTCTCCCTTCGATGACGGCAGCAGACCCGAGCCCCCAAGTTGCTGCGCCACTCGACGCTGCTAACGCATCGTCGGCCACCTCCAGATCCAGCCACCAGCCATTTCCAACAGTAGCTTCCCCTTCGATTGTCGCAATTGGTCTTCGAATCTTGTTATACTTTTTTTCCTTCTCAAGTATTTGTGTTATACTACTTTATCATCTCTATTATATTATTCAATTTAACTGTCGTCCACAAAAAAAAACACATGAGATTAAGTGTTCCACATGCTTGATGGGAGTACGAATCAATATTGAATCTATTACTTGCCAAGAATATTTAGGGATTTAATTATTGATTGTAGAGTGAATTATTAATTGGGATTGTTAAACGTGATTCAGTTCTTGAAAATCCATCAAACCAATTAACTGTTTAAAATTTCTAACTTTAATCCACATAACGTGTTGGTAAAATTAACCCGTTAAGATTCTTGGAAATTCTCTATTTTAGGGTTAGTTTTACATCAGTATATATACACCTCATCCTGGAAAGATACGAGGTTGACATACTTCTTGCAAGAGGATAACTACATATTTTGGACTTTTATTTTGGGTACACCATACACGACCATCCACTTTCAAGTGGGAGTATCTGCATTTGGATATATAGATACCTCGTACCAAAAGGTGATGAAGTAGACATACATCTTGCAAGAGGATATCTGTATATTTGGACTTAAGATTAGGATAATTAATATTTCTGCCATAAACTAATGAAATTATTGTTTTCTTATTATATATTCATATATTCATCTCCTTTCAGATGATCCTCAATTTGGCAGAAGCTAGCAGACATCTTGGTTGTACTGATCTATTCACAGAGCCTTCAAAATATGCATGGTCAGATTGTTATGAAGATCATTTCATTGTGGCATACCAGAGGATTGTTCTTGTGACAAATGTGCGTGTAATGATGCTTCAGGTTCGTTTATAGATTTCATTTTCCTTTTTAGTCTCTATTTCTTGGGATTGTGATTTGCTTTTTTTTAATTTTATTATAGTAACTTCTGAGTATCGAATAGATTATTTCACTCTCGTCCCATATTGGGTAAATTAGGGGAAGGGTGAGATGACCTCTAACATATATATTGAACTTTGATCCTTCATTAATTCAGTCAATATTAACTCTTGTTCTCTGATTCTGAATCACAGCATGTTATTACTTATTTGAGCAAGAATGAGTGACTCAAAATGCATGGTTTTTTGTTTCCCTAAATGCTAATTCAGCTTGAACAACAAAAACACCAAATATTTGATACTTATCATTTTGTTTCACCTGTAGTGTTTGTCTCCTGGCAAAGAAGACAAAAAACCCTCCAAGATAATTTGGGATGTCCCTTGGGAGGATCTCCTAGCGCTTGAGTTAGCGAAAGCCGGGTACCCAAAGCCCTCTCACTTGATTATCCATCTCAAGAACTTTAAGAGGTCCGAAAGCTTTGTACAACTCATTAAATGCAGTGTTGAAGATGAAGTGGAGCAAGAACCGCAAGCAGTTATGATATGTTCTTCTATACGAAAGATGTGGAAAGCATACCAATCTCGTATGAAAGTCCTAACATTAAAGGTAAATGCCAATATGCCTGCTTTCATTATAATAATGCTTATTCTATTCTGAGCTGTCAAATGGCCCTTCCACAACACCAGACTTGAAGTTATGATGATTGATGAGGGTTGGGGGGATTTATATTTATTTCTCACATGTCCCAACAGGTTCAGCGCCCTTTTTTGTGGGCTGAAACATGGGATGTGCATGGTGTTCTTTTTTTTTTAATTCACATTTAACATGCACTGGGCAGCTCTGATATCATGTTAAAGAACTGAGAATTGAATCTGGGAGCTCTGATACCATGTTAAATATCACTGTCACTGCATCATAACTCATAAGCTGTGATGAGGGTCAAGTGATTTATATTTGTGTTCTATCATGGGAAATTCTTCTGAAATTACTAATTTTTATCAGGTTCCTTCAAGCCAGCGACATGTTCAGTTTGCATGGGATGATGCAGATGGGAGAGATCCCTATAACCGAGTGAAGCCTATGATTAAGCCACGGGAATTTACAACTATGCGGTCACTCTCTAATGATGGGAGATTTATGAAGCATATTCTCAACTTTCAAAAAATCTGGAGGAGCGAAAGAGATTTCAGAAGTCGATGTACATTGCTTCCGAAGCAGGTGAGTGTCTTAAGTGGATAACTATCTTCATTTCTTTTTGGACGTAGATAATAAATATATTATGTTATAATCTATCATGTTTTTTTTATAAAAAAAAATAAAAGTTAACCCCTGCCATCGTTTCATTAATGATGGTTAACGAAACAAAGTAGTACCAACTAACATCCAAAAGCAGGAGCATAATGCTCCATATAACATCCTCCTACACACCCACTAAGTACCATACATCAAGTAACATCTCTATTACAACAAATACATCAAAAGTAAAAAAGGCAGACGTCCCGCAGTGTCAATAGACGTTCCTTCCCCCCCACTGTGAAATGCATCTAGACCTCGTCGTTCGTCTTCATCTTCTTCAATGCTCCTGCGTAACCTGCCCAATCATGGATGAGAAGGAAAATTTTATGCATTGATGTTGAGAATGTATAGAAAATATTGTGAAAGCATAAATCATTCCGGTCTAGCCATAGGTTCCACATTGTTGCCGCTACCGCTATGTCCCATGCTCGTTTATTCTCTATCCTGATTAGATTTTCCCTCATTCTACCCCATACACATCAGTAGTTGATCTTGGACGCTGTGCGCATCCAAACCCCCTACAGATAACTTCCCATGTGAGGGCAGCTTTGTGACACGTGAAAAAGAGGTGTGACGTTTTCTTCCGCATCTAAACAATGTTCGCACCTGACATCTATTTGCATATTTCTTTTTCTAAGATTGACTTTGGACAGAATAGCATCGTTGTATACCAGCCAGCAAAAAACTCACTTTTAGAGGTGACTGTGTTCCCCAGATGATGTTTTGTTCTTTACATCTAATTCCACCATCGTTTAGCCATTTGTACATTGACAACACTGAAAATTGTTTTGATTCGTCGATATTCCACCATCTTTCATCTGCAGCATTGCTCGTTTGTCCTCCTTCTGCTTGGACGAACCTATTTAGTTATTCGAACTGAATAATACTCTCGGTTGACTATCGATCTAAGACAGTCAGCCTAAGTTTCTCATTCCTCCATACGTCCGCCACTAATGAGTCTTGGTTGACTGTTAACGCCGCTGCTAGCGGAAATAGGTTGTTCAACGACCTGTTCCCGCACCACTTATCCTTCCAAAATCTAGTGTTCTTCCCGTTCCCTATTCTGCACGATACCTTTCCACACGCGCTTCTTCCTCCATAACGATATTTCTTCCTCTTTCGGAACAGGTCGAACGAGTAGCACCACCATCCTTTGCGCCGGTTATAGATCTTCCACCACCACTTGCTAAGTAGAGTTCTATTCATGTCGTGGAGGTTAAGAATTCCCAACCCGCCGAATTCTCTTTTCTTACAAACTCTCCCCCATTTGACCAAATGAAACCCTTTATTACCCTCGTCAGTTCCCTTCCACAAGAATCGTCTTCTAATTTTGTCTATCCTGTTGATGACCCACTTCGGTAATTCGTAAACCGACATTAAATAAAGTGAGATGGCACTAAGCACCGAATTTAGCAGTGTAATCCTTCCCCCTAGCGAAAGAAAGTGACTCTTCCACCATGCCAATTTCTTAGCAATCTTTTCAATCAATGGAATCCAATCCTCTCTTAACAACGATCCTGGCCTAATTGGTGTGCCTAGGTATTTAATTGGGAATTCACCCACCTCGCATCCTAATATGGCAGAGATATTATTCGCCGAGGTTGTTAGTTGGTCGCTGATCGGGATAACGTTGGTCTTATTTAAGTTTACTTTCAGTCCCGACCATCCTTAGAAGCATACCAAGGCAGCCTTAATAGCTACCGCTTCTTCAGTTTTGGCCATCTCGAACAAAAGGGTGTCATCAGCATATTGTAGAATGGACATTGGCTGTGCCACTCCTTTAAACTCAATCTCCTTGATGACATTGTGCTCTTGTGCCCTCCTTATCATTTCCTCCAAGCCATCTGCTACAATGGCAAACAGCAGAAGTGACAGAGGATCTCCTTGCCTGAGTCCTTTTCCGCATCTGATTTCTTTGCCTTGCCACCCATTCACCTTTATGGCCGATTTCCCGCCTTGGACATGTTTTCATCCAAGCTCGCCATTTCAGTCCAAAACCTTTTAACTCCAGTGCCTCGGCCACGCAATCCCAATGCACCGAGTCGTAGGCCTTTTCAAAATTAATTTGAGAAGGAATCCCTCTGATTTGTCTCTATATCCCTTGTACACTATCTCGTGTGCTGAAGCTATGTTGTCCATGAAGTCTCTTCCACTGATAAAGCCACATTGCGAGGGGGGCACCACATCGTCTAAGTGAGGTGCTAATCTTTGAGCCAACACTTTCATCACAATTTTGAACGATCTATTTAGAAGGCTAATAGGTCTGAAATCCTCATCCGTGAGTACTTTGCCTTTCTTAGGGATCAAAATGATAGAGGCATAGTTGAGTCTTTCCAGCATTGTGTTTCCGTCATAGAGTTCATTAAAGATATTCATTAAATCCACCTTAATGATTTTCCAGTAGAGTTTGTCGAAGAAGATTGGCAACCCATCTGGACCTGGTGCTTTGTCCTGTCCGAGCTGCTTAATTACTTCGCGTACCTCCTCTTCTGTAAATCTATTTTCAATACCCTCGCTACCATCTAATGTGGATGAGCTCCACATGTCCGTCGAGAGAGTGCATTTAGTGGTGGTTCTTCTGCCCAGTAACTCGTGGTACTTCTTGTCTAAATGTTCTCTGAACATCTCCTCATTCTTTGTCCACGTACCGTCAACGAATAATCCTGCTATATAATTTTGTTTTCTTCCATTTGCCACCTTGTGAAAGAATTTTGTATTTGTGTCCCCTTCCCTGAGCCATTGTATTCTCGACCGTTGCCTCCAATACATCTCCATTGTCCCTAAATGCTGCAACTCTAGTCTACTTGTAGCCATTTTGTCTTTTTCTGTGCCCAATAGATCCCTCTCTTCTTGCATAGTTTCCAACTCATGTATCCTATTGCCTATAATCTCCCTTCTTACATTGATTTCTCCCATCTTCTGTCTAGCCCAATCTTTTAACCTCCTGCAAAGTTGCCTTACCTTTTCCACCCAAATTTCTACAGTCGTCGTTTCGTTGGTGTGAGCAACCCAAGAATCTTTGATGACTTTGCCGCGTATCGTCCATCGTCGTTCAAGCTTTCTTAAATCTAAAAGGCGAAATCTTGTTTGTGGTCACCTGCCCACAATCTATGACAAGGGGCAAATGATCGGACGTGTATCTCGTTGCCGGCTTCACTTTTGCTAGCGGGAATGTTTCTTCCCATTCGTTAGACACCAAAATTCTATCTAGCTTAGCCAGAGTAGGGTTTTGTTGCATGTTCGACCATGTAAATTTCCTATTGTGCATCTCTAACTTAAGCAGCTCCAACTCATCTATAGTCCTGTTGAACGACTCCTGTTCATTGTTCCTGTGACCTCGACCTCTACGTTCATGTTGGTATCTGGTGATGTTGAAATCCCTTCTTACCACCCATGGTCC
Source organism: Hemerocallis citrina (assembly GCA_017893485.1). Classification (NCBI taxonomy): domain Eukaryota; kingdom Viridiplantae; phylum Streptophyta; class Magnoliopsida; order Asparagales; family Asphodelaceae; genus Hemerocallis; species Hemerocallis citrina. The sequence continues at coordinate 23,835,359 of CM030362.1, read as the reverse complement.
ATCCCATTTATTCCTGATCTCTTGGAGCTCCTTCCATAGATCTTTGCGTTGACTCGAGTCGTATGGACCGTACACAGTAGTCACCACATGCACCCAGTCATCGCTTCTCCTTCTTAGCCTAATTGACACCGTAAAAATTCTAATATATTCGTCTATAATCTCAAAAAGTCTCGCATCCGCCCCGACCGCTATGCCTCCCGAATAACCCACCGCAGACTTGACTCTCCATTCAAAGTCTGCCAGCCCTCTAAGAGTTATAAATTCCTCCGAAGTTGGATTCTCTATTCTGGTTTCTTGCAACCCGCAAATACTAGGGTGAATTTTATTCAAAGTAAAATTAATAGATTTTTTTTTAATTCTTTGCCTCATTCCTCTAACATTCCAGAAGATGTAAACCATTAAAAACAATTCTTAACTCCTACCCTCTACATCTACCAACCCCACTTGGGCTTAAACAATTGCTAGTCTAGAATTCCCTTTAATAGTGGCAACATTTTCTAATTGTCCTGCCCTATTGGAACCCATGGCCAGATCGTATAGACTAGCAAAATAGATAAGAGAATCATCATTAGAAGTCGGAAGTAGAAGTACCTCCACCAGTGGTATCCTGATCTGGTGCCTTGGTTGGCATCTTGGTAAACTCTTCTCGACTGAGCTCTTGAATCCCTCCTTTGTCCATCTGACGCTTTCCCTTCCTCTTGTACTCAGTAAATTTCTTGCTATTACTGTTGCATATACTTCCCCTGACTTCCTTGTTGCCATTTTCTGTTTCTGTTTCTGAGATAAAGTTGTCTTCTCTAACCCCGTCTAACGCTCCAATAATGCCCCCTAGAGTCAGGATCGGTCAACTGTGGAGTAATTTCCGCCCCTAGGTTGATGGAAATGTCTGTGATATGAGGATTTGCATCGTGTACTTGATTCAAAGCCAATGGGCCCTCACTGAAGTCGATACTGGGCTTGGGCCCATTCAGAGATGAAGCCGTAGCTCTATTGGTGATTAAAGCATTCAAAGCCAGCCTTACTGACTCCTTGATTTTCGCTTCGGAGAATTGTAGCCACCTATTGTTCACTATTCCCAGTTCCTTGCCTCGAGCCCATCCTCATCCTGTCTCTTCAAAATACCCCCTTTTCCCTCGTACCTCGTCCCCCCTGTCACATCGCCGCATGCCGTCACCTCACCTATCGCAGAACTCAGCTTTTCGATAGCTTGAACAGGGCGTCAGCTGTACACCCCTTTTCCCTCGTACCTCGTCCCCCCTGTCACATCGCCGCATGCCGTCACCTCACCTATCGTAGAACTCAGCTTTTCGATAGCTTGAACAGGGCGCCAGCTGTACACCCCTTTTCCTTTTCCGCAGATTGGTGGGTCCTTCTCGACATGGTTTTTTTAAAGTTGAATATCCGGATGGACTTGAATATGAGTGTGGTTTAGATGCAGATCTAATCTGATCTGTAGATGAAAGGCTAGGATTCGTCGAACCCAGATCTAACAGCCTATCTTCGTCTTCTACCTCTACCTCGTCATCCCTGCCGTTGAAATTCCCCACCTTCGATGTGGCCATCCCTCTGAACGATACACTCTTCTTTGCCTCGACAATGACCATGACCTCGTAAACTTCATTTTCGAAGTCTACTAAGACCTTCGACGGGATGGCTGCTCGGTTTGATACCCTGATTCACAGTCGAGCAAACTTTCGACAAGTGTGCGTTAGAGTCCCTCTGTCGATCTCGATCAACATTCCGAAGCTACGGAGGATGTTTTGGAATCCCGACCGCACCCAGCAATGGAACGGCAAGTTGTAAAATCTATTCCACATCGGCGTTAAGGACTCGGCCTTTATCGCTCCATACTCACGAGACCATTGTTTGAACATAACAAAGAACTCCATGCCTTGTGAGTCCTTTCCTTCTAAGCCCGTCAATCTCAATACCTCCGCCACCATTTCTCCGTCACTGCAGTACACGAAGAACGAGTTATCAGCAATTTCTTGCACAACCCAGGTAGGCGACGGGGAAGTCACAAATGCGGTAGAGACCAACTCCGAAATGTCTTTCTCTTGTGGGTTGCTAGTTCGTGATTTCGCCATGATGCAATTGTTGTAACGCCTCTTGAAATCCGCCATTAATGGCATCGGAGTAATAGAGGCATGAATCACTTTCCTCTCTCCCGCAGAGCTTTCCTGAGTCTTGCTAGCATCTAATAGGAGTGAAGTTGCCGGCAACAGGGGTTCTTTATAGGTCGAAGCAAAGGCGTTTCTTTTCCTGGGACACGCCGTCGAGATATGGCCACTCTTTGCATACATAACAAAACTAGTCATTTTTGCAGTTGCTGATCGAGTGGCCAGCTTTTGCGCATTTGTGGCAGTTTGGACGAATATCTGGCTTCCTCTCACCTAAGGAGCTATGGCTCTTGCCACCATTCTGATTCCTCCTAGGCTTAACCAAAACCCACTCGCCGTCTTCATCTTCCCTTTTCCTGAGCATCTCTTGCTCTAGCGGTGGCGAGCGTCGAAGAGCACCATCTTCAACGTTGCCTCTAATATCACCTTTAGTCACCTCCGCAAATGTTCTCCGCTTCTTCTCTACCGGCCTTGCTTCCTGGTTCCTCTTCTTCGGCGACGTACGATATTCATTCTTCCCACTCCTGTCTCTAACCCCCCTCTGGTTGTCTTCCTTCTCCGTAGTCCTTCCCGTACGCTCCCCACGACCTCGTGCTTCACCTAACCGGTCTCTTTCTATGACCAGTTGATGAGCGCGATGAGTTTCTTCCCCTTGCTCTGCTTCGTTGAAGTAGCTGGTACCCATGATGCTTGCTTGGCCTTGCCGCTACCTCCTCGTCCCTCTCGCGCTTTGTCATCGTCGGCGAACTCCGATCTTGAGACTGGCGACGCTTACTGGAGTGGTGAAGGTGAGCTGAAGGGTGTTGAGTTCTCATGTCTTCCGTTGGCGATTAAGAGTGACTGTTTTTTCGTTTTTGTTTTTCTCTCAAACATATCTTAGAATGTCCTTTTTTTAATCTATCATGTTATATGATGTGTAGGTCACGGATGATGGCGCAATATGCAGTATTTGGCGGCCCCGTTGTCCTGACGGGTAATTGTGTTTCTTTCGTTCGCAATTTAAAATTTTAGCTGCATCTGATCTTCGCATGAATTTTTCTCTCTAACTAATTTTTTTTTTCTTTTTTTCTTTTTTTTTGGATTTTCTATTCATGTTATAATGTCTTTAAGCTGTTGTCCCATGCATCTCCTTGTATAAATAATTGTGTGAACTTGTATTTATGAAAATCGATAGTTCTTTTTAAAGAATAAGAAGGTTTAGTGCTTACAAGGATTAATTTATTATAGGTATGTTTCTGTTGGGGATGTAGCTCATGTAGGCATCCATCCGCCTCATGTTGCGGCAATCTACAAAGACATAAATGGAAACTTTGCACTTCCAATCGGTTATGACCTAGTAAGTTTTCTGAATCCTTACAACGAAAATTGTGATACATTCAGTCTAATTCTGTTCAAGATTGATGTAAGACCAGTTCATCTTTTTTCTCTGCGGGAAGATACTAAAACGGGTCCATGTGCTCTGATTCATCATTTGTTCGGTCTAGGAGAAATAGCAAAATTGTTTTAAGAAGGATTACCTTGGCGTGTTTTTTTTTATATTCATTTAGTCTAAAATTCACACCAGAAATATATTTGCAAGCTCACATTTAGGTATGTTTCTGTTTGTGCTATATATGCTTGTTTGTTCCCATGTCCCATTCTTTCAACTTTCTTGTTATGTCCATGCTTCTTAGTTGTTACATTGGTTTCTAAACTCGTCCGATAATTATAGAGATCAGCCAGACTGGATCAAATTGTAACCTTAGCAATCTGAGATCTCCTAAAATAATTGGGCTACATATTTTTATTTGGAATCAGCTGTGATGAGCAATGAATTGGCCAAACTCGGTTGATACTTACCTGATTCCGATGAGGGAAAGGAAATAAAAACAAAAATATGAGGTGGGTTACTAAATCCACATGAATTGCAGAGCTACTGTTGCAGAGCTATTTTAATCTTCACTGCATCTATTGCAGAGCTACTGTTGCCGCCTCATTGCAACCTCCATCTCAGATCTGAGTCCGCCTCCTCTTTATTTCATGACCCTGGACTTTAGTCTCTAGGTAGGGGGTTTGCACTGGAAAGAGAGATTATACAAAGTAAGATCAGATCTGTCTATATTGTGGGTTTGGGTATTAAATTTGTGAAATGAATTCAACAAGTATATGGGTGTCTTTAGTATTTGACCTGACCTGACTTTAAACGCACTTAACATATTCTGCAAATTTTCGGTTAACCACTTTGAATTATATATAGTTTTTTTTTTTACATAAATCACTATGAAATTAAACTGTTGAGTGTTGACATCTATTCACATTTTCCCTGACCATCATTTGATGTATCTCGATAAATTTTTTTAGTAATAATGTAACTTAATGTTCTTGAAGCCTTACCACAAAATACAAAAAAGACCTGTGAATGTGTCGAGTCTTGGGTGTGGCAGTGAGGTGGGAGGAGGTAAATGGCATGTGATTGTATTGACTATTGGTGCAAATCTTGTGCTTCTATTTCTCTTCCTATTCAAATAATATTTAGTCTTATTATTTGGTCAATCTAATAATGTGTTGAATCATGTTAGTATCGCACCTTTAAAAGATTCGAATAGACATACACTTTTACTTTATTACTATTTTCTAAATATTAATTAAAAATCATTAGAAAATTTAAAATTTTAAATAAATATTTCTGGTATGAACACAATTATTGACAGGTTGAACCAATCCAGATACTGTGGTTTTAGATGTTGGTTACTATTAGCTGAAGGTAAAAGTACAAATTCTGTATGGGCTTAGTTGGAGATTTAAGGTTTTGTCTTTGTCAGAATCTAGACTGTAGGAATTTTTTGGCTGATGTAGATTGGGTCCAGCTAATTCTGTATCCATGCTTCAGTTAATAACTAGTGAGTCATTGGTAGTAAATTTTACATCACCCGAATTGTTGGGCATGACTGACATCTCTACTACGATAACTAGGTGAGTGTGTGATAACTTGGCACTTTGAACTGTGCAACTTTTACGAACTACATTTCCTAAAATGCGGTTTTCCCATTGATCTCCAAAACCAGATTCCGTTCTAAGTTTTTTATTCATTATGTTTGCACTGTGTTAAGTAATCGAGTGTTATTTTGTCAAGCTTACATTTCAGAATAGTAAATACTGAGAAAGAAAAACTGGACTTTCTCAGGTCTGGAGAAACTGCGCCAGTGACTACACTTCACCTGTATCGATTTGGCTTCCGAGACCACCGGCTGGTTTCATAGCAGTTGGTTGTGTGGCAGTGGCTGCTTTCGAAGAGCCCCCACTGGATTCTGCATACTGCGTCAACACAGGGATTGCCGAGGAAACGCTTTTTGAGGAGCAAATTTTGTGGACTGCACCTGACGTGTATCCATGGGCATGCTACATATTCCAAGTTCAAAGTGAAGCCCTCCAATTTATTGCTCTCCGACAGAAGAAAGAAGATTCTGATTGGAGGCCCATGAGAGTCTCAAGCCAACTACCTACAACAGTATCGGAAGTTGTCAGTAATTAGAGGTGGGAACTGTTGATCCCTTCCTTTTTTCAATTCTTCCTGGGTTTTTTAAGGAAAAAATAAATGATGAAACAAAAGAACAACAAAGGAAGAAGAAGCTCTGGTGTGGAAAATCTTTTGCTAATGTGAGCCTCATTCTTTTTGTCGAGGGTTTTCTCGTTGGATTGGAAGGATAATAGAATCTTTTGTATAATGTGTAAATTGATGAGAGGGAGGATCTTCATCTTCATAAGATACGAATTTTTCTTTTGTACCAGTGTATATCACACTGTAACATTTCATGTACAGATGAGGAAAATGTATAATTTGTTTCACGGGATGAAGGTTTTCCATTTTCCAAGTTCCGGATAAGCGATGGCGGTCAAGTTGACAACTTTTATTATGATTTGCTATTAGCTTCGTTTCAGTAAAACTGGAAAAGTCTTCGCATATCCAACATTGGGGAAAAAGCACACGTCAGCCTCCTCTTTTTCATCGCTCTAGTTTCTTTATGCAGATATTTGGTCGTCATTTTGAATGTACAACTCACCTAATTGTGCATGGAGCACAAATTTATTTTGTTTCTTTCATGCAATTTGTGTACCTATAAAAAGATTTGTCGCTTTTTCTCGCAAATTATGAAGGGAATTTGTTACCTGCTTGTATATTGGAAGTTGGAAATGGATTAGCTTGTGCAAGTGACTTTAGAGCCATATTACACAATGTATTGTGATGATTTTTTTGTGCTGCTTTTATCAACGATCCGTGAGGACATTGTAATTTGTAAGGTCACTTTCAAAGATTCAATCCGACTAGCTGAAAGTTCTGTTAGAAGGGAGAAGCAGAGAAGGGGAAACAGAAGAGGCATGCAACTTTAATATTATGGTCTAAATTAATCTAACCCCTCTTATTGAAGATGATGAAGAGATAATAGAGGGGTTGGATTTGGTTGTCTTTTGTTTTTTTTTTTTCCCCCCTAAATTTTGACCGTGGGACCTGAAACCAATATAGTATTCAGGATTGATCAGATGGATTAGGAGGGATAATATGGACATTTCACCCTTAATCTTAACGGATTTTGTGGGTTTTTTCAAAAAACTATAAAAAGGAATCGACGAACAAGAATTGGTCCTCGAACATAATTTCGTAAGAGGAAAAAATATCGATTTGAGAGACGGAGTGCGTTCGGAAGGATGTCACTCCTTTGGAAATGAGTGGCTAAACAAGGAGAAATTTTTAACACTAACACAAGGTGTAGGGTCAGAAACGGAAAAAACACTAGATTTTGAAAGGATAAATGGTGTGGGAACAGAACCCTACTAAATCTATTCCCGCAAGCCGCAGCAGATGCAATCAACTCCGACGCATTAGTGGCAAATGTCTAGAAAAGGGGGAAACTGACTTTGACGGTAGCAGAAGGATTGACGCAGGAGAGCATCAGGCAGTTCGAAGAGCTAAATAGGTTTGTACAAGCAGAAGGAGGTCAAACGACGAACAAGGCTGACGAAAGATGGTGGAACATCGAAGAATAGCAAACCTTCTCAGTGGCATCAATGTACAAATGGCTCGACGATGGGGGGATTAGATGCAAAGAGGAGAGAGTCATTTGGGGTACTCCGGCACCCCTAAAAGTTAAGGTTTTTAGTTGGTTGATGCACAACGATGTCATACTAACCAAAGTCAATCTTAGGAAAAGAAATATGCAAATTGAAGCCAAATGCGATACTGGTTTAGATGCGGACAAAGACACCACACACATATTCTTCACATGCCCTAAGGCAGTATTTACATGGAAAATAGTCTGTAGGGAATTCGGGTGCGTTCAATGGCCAACCTCGATCTCAGATGTGTGGGGATGTTGGAGGGACAACCTCATTAGGATATAGGACAAACGGGCATGGGATATAGCAGTAGTGGCAACCCTGTGGAGTCTATGGCTAGACCGCAACGACTCTTGCTTTCGAAATACTCATTACAGATTTTCTACTTCTATGCATAAAATTTTCCTTCTTATTCATGATTGGGCAGGGTACTTGGGAGCTAGGAAGAAGCTGAAGATGAGCGAGGAGGAGTATAGCACAGGATCGCGGATGGGAAAGCACAATTATTTAGATGATAAATGTTGTGCTTCAGCTACTGCTTTTGATGTATTTTGCTATTTTGATGTTTTCATGTTGATTCTGGAAACCTGTTATTAATGTAAGTCGGACGATGTATTAAAGGGACGTTAGGGTCCTGTTTTGGAGTTATGTTTGTACTACTTGGTTTCGTTAATTATCATTAATGAAACGATGACAGAGGTCATCTTTTTATCAAAAAAAACCATAATTTGGTCCCAACATCCATCAAATCAGTAAGGAGAAGGGATCCGGAAGTGACAAAAAATAAAATCGTAAATGTCGTCTTATATATATTTATATACACAAACGAGATAATATGAATACCTTCTTGGATTGGGAAGCACGTACTGTAAATCACCCTAAGGGGGGGGGTGAATAGGGTGATTGTGCGGAATTAAAAATTAATCAAAATAAAGTAAAGTGAATGCAAGAGTAAAAAGAAAAGCAAACTCAGATGACGCAGCGATATAACGTGGTTCGACCCCCAGGTCAACGTCCACACCACCTACTTGTAGCAATTCTCCGCCACAAGCGTTCCACCTTATACAAAATCCTTGTACAGTGATTGTCGGATTCAGGCCGAGAGACTTATTACACCCACAGGAATTCTAATCCAAGTCCCGTCAATCTCACCGAAGTGGAAAAGAAAATGAATAGAAAAACTTCAAGATCGATAGTGATCTTTGATTGAAGAATACAACCAAATAAACACTCACACTCGGATTGATTTACTGAAGGATTAGTTCTCAAGAATTTTATCAAGAGTAATTAGGTGAGGAAGACACAATGGATTCGTCAATATTAATAGACTGGGAAGAGTATCAATCCAAAAATGGAAATGATACTTTCCAAGAATATACACTGCGCAATGTGCGGTCGACCGTCATATTGGTGCGGTCGACCGTTCAGCTCTCTGACGTAAAGTAGAAAGGTGAAAGGTCGACTACTTCAAACAATTCAAGGTTGCGGTCGACTGCGATGCGGTCGACCAGTCACGAAGTGCGGTCGACCGGTCACGCGCTATTTATTCCGAATCCACCTTGTTTTCTGACCATAAACTAATCCCTCTTTAATCAATCTTATACAATTATAATCTCACGAAAATAGAAAGAAAAATTCAGCTCTTGATATCTTCCTCTTTTGCTTGTAGACCAATTAATCAAGAATTCTTTTTGAATATCTTCCTCTTTTGCCATTATCTTTTTTGCTTTCCTTATTTGTATATTTGTGAATCTTTCTTGGATCTCTTTTTGATGTTATATGATTCTGAAAATCTGACACACTAAATTCAAACTTATTAGTATGAGTGAGCACGTTTTGTGCACACCAAACTAAGAGTCAACACGTACCATCCTAGTCTTCACCGCTCGAAAACGACGAAAAGAAGTTGACCCAGTTGCCGCTGAGAAACCCTTGACAGCTGTCGACAAACCTTGACCATGATCGGTCGATATCCCGAAGTTTCAGTTTTTCTCGCTTCCATTAAAGCTAGGTTTTAGAGAACTTCGACGGTTGGAGATGACGTCGCTCACAAGGAAGCGGGTTCCAAGAAGTGGGGAAGATGGGGAGAATGTAGTCGATCTCTGTTTCTTGTCTACTTATCTTTAAGATTGAGAAAGTTTTGTCGTACTGACCCACTTTTTGAAAATATTTGGCACTCCGACCCACTTCCGAAAACAATTAGCGATCTACCCCTGTTTAGTACACGTCAACAAGAAACGTTATTGGGAAAAACGGCATAGGTTATTTCGATGTCGTTCTTTCCAATAACGGCATCTGTTTGAAAAAAAAGTTTCATGCCGTTATTCTAAATAACGGCATCTGTTATTTTTTGTCCAAAGATCTAACAGTCTCAATTGTGAGCAGAGAGAGAATTGTTAAAGTAAATTAACCTATACCATTCTCTGAGAAAACGGCAAGGATTATACTGATGTCGTTATTCAAAATAACGGCATCAGTTAATTTCTTTTTACACAGTTACATATATTCAGAGCCCACAAACCCTTCTCCTTCCCCCTTTGTCTTTCGATCTTTTCTCTCTTTCTCTTCACTCCCGTAATCCTAGATCCCTAAATCATAAATTACTAAAATCCCAACTATTGGAGTGATCTGTAAGTTGCCAAACAACAATTAAACATAGACTGTAGTTTTGATTCTCTCATTTCTTTTCGAAAGAATCCGGAATCTGAATTTGTGGTAAGTTTTCAAAATCCCTAATTTTTTTTACAATGTTGATTTTGATGTATGAGAGCTGTATACATTGGTAGTATAGTACAAGTGTTGTAGATTTGTTTTATCTAAGTAGTAATTGTGGAAATGTGCTTATGGATTGTTGTTGATCTAGGGTTTGTGAAATGTTGAATTGTTGATCTAGGGTTTGTGAAATTGTTGTTAATCAGTAATAGCTATATTGGTAGTATAGTAAAATCGATGTAGATTAGATCCACGTAAGTAATAGATATGTGAAGTGATTTTTATAGGAGATTGAGATGTGGATGACCTATATTGCTATCTATGTGAACTTAGATTCATCTATTTGTAGTGTGTGGAGATGTTGTGGTAGTGATTGTTTGTTAATGTTTAGTGATATTTTAGTACAAATTTTAGTATCTCTAGCGTCGTAATGTTTATTGGTATTATACTTGACACGTTATATTTAATGTTGACAGGTAAATGGATCCTACACAACCATCTTCTTCCCATGATGTGGGTGCTTCATCTAGTACTTCGCACGTACCACAGGGACATCCGGGTCCTTTAGATCCTACCGTGCTTTATATGCAAGAAGATCATAAGTCGCAGGCGGTTTGGACTGGAGATGTCAAAAATATGAGTTTCCGAATGCATACCATCTTGCCGATGCGCCCTCGTATTCAAAATTATTTGGTAAGTAGTGGATTTTATAGAATGTCAAAGTTGGCGAAAGTCAAATGTGACCATGCACTACTTACCGCTCTTGTGGAGCGATGGAGGTTGGAGACACGTTTTACTTACCCGTTAGGGAGATGACGGTCACCCTACAAGATATTGCAGTCATATCGGGTCTTCCAATCGATGGGGTGGCCGTGACCGGCAACCTGATGTTCAATAAAGTGGCGTTGTTAAGAGATTATCTTGGGCACGAGGTTGATGAAGATGATAAGGGTGTATTCGTTGGGGAATCAGTCCAACGTTCTTGGCTGTATACAGAGTTTAATAATAGTCTGCCAGATGAACCGACGGACTACCAACTCCAATGTTATACGCGTGCTTATCTTTTATCGATGATTGGAGGTATTCTCTTCCCTAATTCTTCTGGTGATGTAGTGCATTTGATGTACCTTCCATTGATTGCCGACATACATAGAGCCAGCCGATATAGCTGGGGAAGTGCGGCTCTGGACTCCCTCTACTGTGCGCTGTGCAACTGTTCGATGGGGTCGATCCAAATGACCGGGCCGATGGGGATACTGCAAATATGGTGTTGGGAACGAATACATCTCGGCCGGCCCCGAGTAACGGTACTTTCAACTCATTGGAGTGTGCTACATGAAAATCCAGTGTTGAGGGCTCCTCTAGGTGTGTACTGGACGGGTAAGCTCACGTGGAGAGATAACTCACGCGATGTGCTCACATATTACAGGGATGAACTCGATCAGCTGAGGGAAGAGTACGTCCACTGGACACTGTATACAGATGATAGGCTATATCGTCTACCCCCCATTTGCACAGCCAATAATCAACTATGGTTGACACGAGCTCCACTTGTAAATTTCTCAATTGTGGAGTTCTATTATCCCGGCCGCGTCCTCCACCAATTCAATGCACAGCAGCCCATCCCCGAAAACTCAATGTACGACCGTAGACTTCACAATATTACCGGTCAAGGTCGTTTACCGAATATGGATTGGGTCGATCACCACCGTGCTCATGTAGCATGTTGGAATGAGAGGGAGTATGACTTGGTTGTAGAAGGGATTGTGCCGTATGACGGATCATTGCAAACCGGGTACATGGCATGGTACCGTCGTATCACACGGTGGTATATAGCACCAAGAACGGATCTCCCCGTGGGTATCCAACAACCGATACCAAGGCACCAAGTGGAACCACCACCCGCGCATTCCACATCGTAACCCATGTATCGACCAAAAGCTTCCTCCTATCGTTTAATGATAAAGTAATCTTAGTGTTAATAAATTTTATTCACATCATTTTGATTATGTTTGTTTAATAAAAGTTTGGTTTACTACTAATAATTTATTGACAACATATGGGACATTGCGAGAAAATGTGCTCATGTCTTGAAGAGCAACGCTTCGAAGGCATGCAAGGAATTGGCGAGAGAACTCCTACTTCCATGTCGTACTTCTCTTGAAGAAGTTAATGACGGTTCGCGCTTCGATGCCCTTCTACGCTCAACCGAAATACCAACTCAAACGGCCCGACCAAGCGTAAGCCTAGCACCACCTCCACCACAACAAACAGTTGAAGCAGAAACCCCCCGCCCCACTTCGAAGACAACCACAAACTCTTTCACATCCTCCGAGAATGAGTAAGAGTGTTCGCTTACCTCCTACACACAGTGAATTGGCAACCCCTGAGATTGAAGTAGTTGGAGGTGGGCAAGAAAAAGATGTTGGTCCAAGTGCTCCTGCGACACAAGAGATTGGGGATCGTAGGAGGAAAGTCCCGGCTCGAAAGAGGAGGAAGCCGCAACAATATATGCCTAGTTAGTTTTTTTCATGAATCAACTTCATGCGTCGGTTGTTGTACTTTTAATGGAGTTTTCATGTAATTCTAGGAAAATGTTGATGACTACTAGTTTGATGTTTTGTAAATGTATGTTTTTGAAAAAATTGAATTAACTTAATGAGTGTTTGGGTTGTATGAATTTTGTGCTTGAATTTGAAGTGTACGAGAAAATTGTGTAATGGTAGTCTGTGCTTGAATTTGATGTATTGAAGCACTTCGAAGTAATTTTTTTGTCATATTAAACTGTATGGAAATACTTGATGAATTGATAAGTTGTTGAATTGATGAGTTGAGGAGTTGAAGAGTTGAAAAAACTTGAAGCGAAGTGATGAATTGATGAAATGTGAAAAAAATGTTGATGAAATTGTGTATTGTGCATATATTGAAGTGGAGTATGAGTTCTGTGCATGTCTGTGCATGTTTTAAGTGAAAAACAGCAATAACAGATGTGGTTATTGCAAATAAAGGCATATGAATCCTGTAACGTTCTTTAAGATAACGGCATCAGTTAAATGGGAAAATTCGAAAAGTTGGGACATCTGCCAAACTTTCTGTCTTCACAGTCGTTCTCCAAAATAACGGCATCAGTTAAGGATGCCGTTATCTTGAATAACGGCATCTCTTAGGTGTTAAAAAACAAAAATTTTGGGACTTCTGCCATTCTTTCTGTCTTCACAGTCGTTCCTCTGAATAACGGCATCTCCTGAATATGTCGTTATTCAGAAGAACGGCATCTGTTATATGAATAGTAGTGCATGTTTTTTGTGCATGTTTTGTGGAGATAAATTACTGAAATCAAATTTACTCAAATTCAACAACCATTCACTCCACATATCTCATTCTTAACTATTTAAACTTCAATTACTCAGCATAAAACAAAAGCTCTCTAATTCATACTAACTTAACGATAGATTTTACAACATTAATACAATAACGGGATACAAGTTCAAGTGCCGGTAGACTGGGAAGTCCCCACACTCTGTACATTCTTACAACTCCGTCTATTGTGTCCACTCACTCCGCATTTTGAACAAACTTTCCCAGTGCTCCCACCTTCTCGAGCATCCATGTCATTGCCGATACAAGTACTCTTTGGTCGCCCTTTTACCCGACAAAGACTTGAATCGGCTATGAGTACCGGTCCACTTTGTGTCGACCAATAAGATTCGTCTGGAATAGGATTGAAAGTTGGTGCCCACGTTTGTGCTAATGAACCGGTAGAGTAAAAGGCATCAATGTATGGTTGATAATCAAGCGCACGGGAAGCACATGCCGCTAACACATGAGAGCATGGAATGTGATATAGTTGGAATTTGCCACAAGTACAAGTTCGGCTCTTGAGGTCTACCGTGTGCCAATGTCCACCCTTTTGATATCCACTATCCATTCTAATGCCCGTTTTTACCCCAAAAATACCTGACCGATTATTAAACATTATTGCATCATGTAAATTAAATTTTTCACGGTGTACATCAATAAGATCTTGAATGCATGGTGCCCATAATTTACCTTCACTGATAAGCGTCTGCGCGACTTCACGGCGATCAGTGAAATACATGTTTAGACGAAAAAAAAATCTGTTTTACAATTGCGGTGACGGGCAAGCTACGAACACATTTTAGAACTGAATTAAAAACTTCCGATAGATTTGTTATCATTATACCATATTTACGACCTCCATCGGCAGAAAGTGCCCACTTCTCAATCGTTCTCTCCTTCAACCAATTAGCCCCATCAGCATTGGTCGCTTCAAGTTGTGTCATCTTTTCCTCAAACTTCTTCCGCTAATTTTGACACGCGATCACCTTCAACTTACTCATCAAAAATTTGCAATCAAATTTTTTATGGAAATTGCTAGCAAAATGCCGCATACAGAACCGATAATATGCAAATGGTTCCTTCCATATACCAAACTCATTTTGCATTGTTGATAAAATACCAGCATGCCGATCAGAAATGACACACAGACCTGCACGATCTGTGACGAAGCACCGAATATAGTTCATGAACCATGTCCACGTCTCTATGCTTTCACCGTCAACTAGTGCAAACGCAAATGAAAACAACCTACCGTTTGCATCTGGTGAAACAGCAATCAACAAACAGCCTTTATATTTTCCGTACAAATGAGTGTCATCTACACTTATCACTGGTCTACATGCCTTAAATCCTTCGATGGAATGACCGAATGCCCAAAAAACACCCTTAAAAGTTTCTTTGTCCGGACCGGACGCAATCTTCGCCCAATGTACAGCCGTACCCGGATTTAAAGCTTGAATTGCATTGAGTAGATATGGTAATTTAGTGTAAGCTTTTTCAAAAGAACCATATAGTCGCTCAATTACTTTATGTTTAGCCTTCCAAGCTTTCCGGTATGAAATTGTGTAATGGAACCTACCCTTCACTATTCCAATTATGACTTTTGGTGTTATTGCGAATTGTTCCTTCACAACATCCAATATGACCGTTGATACAACCGTGGAATCACTTTTGCTATGATCCTGAGTCAATGTAGGATTCACACATGTGTGTGCACCTTCAAGCTTCTTTACCACGAAATAATTACGGTCTTTTGGAACAATTGCACGCAACCGCCATGGACATCCAACTACATTTTGAAGTGACGGATTTTCTGCAATATCCTCGGCTGAATGGTTGATGGGTGCGTATTTACATTTCACATAGCATAGGCCGGGGGATGATTTTACCGTCAAGAATTTTCTATGGTTCACGGCATACATCTTCAGGTGATGTTGTAGAGCATCTTTGGTTGAAAATCTTTGATCTATGAAGAGTTTATCCAAGTTGGAAGAACCAACAGAAGACTGTCCATGTTCATGTATGGTGGCACGAGACATCCATTCATTGGATTGAGATACATGCATAGCTGTATTTGTGTCCTGACTTGGCAACACGCGGGCATTGTTAACCGGCACATCAACATTGACATCAACAACCGGAGCTTCAACAGCAACCTCCTCATCATCATCTTCAAGACCACGTTCCTCATCTTCTTCCTCTTCGACCAAATCGTTATTTACAACGGCGTTGTCAAAGTCTTCCATTGCCATGCCGGCTCCCAAAATAATTTGTGACAATATCAGCGGATGTACCTGCTCGTATTCGGAGGAAACAGGTTCCATTGGAGTTGTGCTAGTATCTTCTTCTATATTTGAAATTCTAGCATGTGACTCGGCAGATGGTTTCAATGTCTGTGCGGGCCTTGGACTTTCAATAACAACCCGTCTAGTATTTGGAAGCCTCATTTGGTCGATATATAACTCAACTGCGTTCCAACTATAATTTGGATCAAGTGCCCTACCCATCATGGACCTCAGAGAATTGTCATTGTCTACGGGTACCAACATGAAATATTGCACATCCCCTTTACCGGTAGCATAACGGGCTCTGATTTTCACACTCATTTCACTTCTATCCCAATTGGTGACTTCATATATCTTATCTATTAATTCTGAGTACATAAAGTTGCGGGGAGCCCAAATAATTACCGGTTCAACATCACTATAAGAATATCCAATCTTGGGATCTTTAATTACTTCACCCCTAAAATATAACCAAATAGGGATATCATATTCCATACCTAACCATAAAAATTCAAACATGTTCAAGCCATTCACTACTCATAATAAGCATAACATAGGAATACATATCAAACATACGGTTAAGATAATAATACCTTCAAATTAGACCGTACCACCGCTAGCTTGAAAAATCGTTGTGGATGAAGAATGAAATGAGAGTGGGAGTAAGGAGGTAGGATATATGAAATTTTAGAGCACTCCAATGGTTGGAATTTATTGATTTAGGAATCTAGGGTTTGTGGGTTACGGGAGTGAAGAGAGAGAAAAAAAAACGAATGACAATGGGTAGGAGAAAGGTTTGGGAAAATATAAGTATAGGTAACTGTGCAAATTAGAAACTAACTGATGCCGTTATTCAAAACAACGGCATCAGTATAAACCTTGTCTTTCTCTCAGAGAACGGCAAAGGTTAAATTCTTTTCACACTTGTCCCTCAGCGAAAATTTGATTCTGTTTGCTCTTTCGACTAAAAGCAACAGATGTCGTTATTTGAAATAACGGCATGAAACTTTTTTTTAAACAGATACCGTTATTGGGAAGAACGGCATCGAAATGACCTATGTCGTTCTCTCCATGAACGTTTGTTGCTGACGTGTCCAAAACTGGGTCAGTTCGCTAATTGTTTTCGAAAGTGGATCAAGGCGCCAAATATTTTCAAAAAGTGGGTCAGTACGGCAAAATTTTCTAAGATTGACGAGGGAGTGGGGGAGATGACATGAAGAGATTTCGAGTTCCTTGGTGATGATTTTGATGGTTGCCTTAAATATAATTTTTTGCCCTCATAGGCCACTTTTTGAAAATATTTGCGATTATGGACCAGTTTCGAAACTATTAGCGCTCATAGGCTAACTTGTGCCACGTAAGCATCGGCCGCTGTTCTCATTAGCGACCTATTCATTTTGCATGTCGCCAATGGGAATAGTGGCCTATGTTCTAAGGTAGCTATTCACAATAGCAATCTCAGTAGGAAACACAATCTCCTTGTTCTTTATAAAATTTTGCAAAATAGTCATATAACTAAGGCCTCTATTCAGAATAGCGACCTTAGTACAATAAATGCCTCTATTCCGAATAGCGACCTTAATTTTAAAAATAAATTGAATGTCATTTTTCAGAGAGCAAAAGCTCTCTAGATTTTGCTAAGTATTAGAATATATCTCATTAAAGGTCGCTAATCCAATTAGCAACCTCATACATACTAAGAACGCTAGTGGGAATAGCGACAGCAAACAAAAAGTTCAAAAATAATAATAAAACATAGGTCGCTATTTCCATTAGCGACCTCGAAAATGAAGAGGTCGCTATTGGGAATAGCGGCCGCTGCTGACGTGGCACAAAGTAGCCCAAAAGCACTAATAGTTGGGAAACTGGCCCCAAAACGCAAATATTTTCAAAAAGTGGCCTATGTGGGCAAAAAACTCCCTTAAATGAGAGGTGACTTGTATTGTTGCTAGCATTGGTATCGGGTCGGGTTAGGTCGGGTCGGGTCCTTCACTACCCAGACCCGGACCCGGTCCCGGTCCCTTACGGGTCCAAAAATTGGACTCAGACCCGGACCCGTGAGGACCGGGTCCGGTTTCGGGTCCGGGTCGTATTAAAATATTCCTACTCGTTTGCGTAGGAGCAAGAGTGTGAGCGGCGAGCGGAGGCAGCGAGTGGAGAATTTAGAATAAAGGAGAGAAGAAAAATGCATGAGTTTTGAGTTTGGAATATGAAGATTTAGAATGGAGGTGGAAGGAAGGAAGGGATGAGGATAGAATATTTATTTTTATGTTGATTTTTTGGATTTTTTAATGGGTCCGGGTCAGGTCTCTTTTGAGCGGACCCGGACCCGAAAGTACAACGGGTCCTATTTTAGGACCCGGACCTGGACCCGGATAGGGCGGGTCGATTCCGGTCCAATGCCGGATCCGGGTTGGATCCGGATTTCGGGTATTTATACCAATACCAGTTGTTGCTTCACTGCCCAAATCCGAGGTGTGAATATAGAAAAAAATTTCAGTACTAACCCACTTTCGAAAATATTTACCCAGATGATCCAGTTTTGAACACGTCAGTATAAAATGCTTTGGCAACAATAGCATCAGTTCTTTTGATGTCGTTGCCAAGAGCGGCATCTGTTAAAAAAATCTAGACCATGTCGCTTTCTGAAGTAACGACTTCACTTCATTTCCTCTCACTCGCAAACTCTCAGACTTGAGAAAAAAATTATAAGTGTGGAAACATCTTATAACTGATGCCGCAATCTCCAACAACGGCATTCTCAAGGTTGATGTTGTTGTTGAGTATAACGGCATCAGTTATAATAGTTATTATATATAGGGATAACTTAGCAAATGTCCTCATTCAAAATGTGGAAACTAGTATATATCCCTACTATTTTAAAAAACTAAGAAATATCCCCAGTTTGGACGTAACCGTTAAAATCTCCATTAAATGAACTCACGTGCGTCACACATGATATATAAAATGACCTAAATACCCACGATAAAATGTATTTCAGCAAATGCCTCCAATCAAAATGTGAAAACTAGCATATACCACCACTATTTTAAAAAAATGATATTTTGGATATTTTAACAATACCACCACAATTTAAAAAATTCTATATACCCCACTCACAAATTGATATTTCTATATAACTCACTAACATGATATTCTCACTCTTCTTATGTAGAGTGACAATAGCAAAAATATATTTTTTTTCTTTTTGTATCAATATTGTAAGTGAGATATATGAAAATATTAATTTTTGAGCGATGTATCTATAAAATTTTCATATTTATTAGTGACCCATGTATAAAAAAAAAATTAAATTTTAAATTTTTTTTAAAAAAAAATCTAAAAATAAATGACTCATCAAATGTAAGCATCTCTTTGTCTCGTGCAAATATATGACTAATTATTTGACCGCAGATAGTTGCCGGAAATGAAATACTCACCAGAAGGTCCAGAACATCTAGAATTTTGGACCAATTCCAAATAGATGAGTGTTTATGATTATTAGTTTATTTTTGACAAAGAGGGCAAAATAAAAACAGAAGATTCAAGTCAATTAGTTAGGTTAAGACTTTAACCTCATGCTTAGTTGTGTAAATGGCCATGATGGACTAATTATTCAACTAGTTTTCAGCGAAAACTTTAAATTAGTTCTTAGGCTGCTGAAAAAAAAAAATTATATATAATGATGCAAGTGAGCCTACAGTAGGGACTGAGATTGTGTTGAATAAGTTTTCATTTTCAAGCATTAGTTCTTAGTATACGATAAGACCGCGCTGGGTGGCTTGTTTATGGGAGTGGGGGCCAATTAAAATGGATAGGAAGGGCGTGTGTATTGCGCACATTTTAAAAACAAATTGGGAGGGAGAAGCCTCTCAACATCCAGTAAGAGCATCTGCACTGTAGTCATCTATACCCAGAATATAGAGATATTTGACATATAGCAATAGAAAATATAAAAATGAGTTGTAGACGTCCAAACCCAAAATTTGGCTTTTAAACAATGTGCAGAAGTTCATTCCCTGCATGAGCAAAAATTTTTTTCCAAAAAATATCAGACAGGATATTATATCCCGTCCGATAAAAAAATTGGGTTTTTAATACGTGTACCCCTAACAAATAAGCTAATATCATATACATCATTTACAAATTAGTATTATCATATGTGCCCCTAACAATGTGAGCATTAGTATTAAGACTAGTCCATCTTTTATCAAAAAAACAAAAATGTGAGCATTAACCATATATATCCATTAGTTTAGAAGATAATTGGGGTTGAGATTTAGATTAATATTGAGATTGAGATTTGAGGTTTACAGATGAAGTTGATGATGTGGTTGTAAGGTTTGAATACTTTCTGTGGAGGTGGGTCCGGCCGGTGGCAGTGGTTGGGCAGGATGAATAGAGTGGAGTTGAGTTGCTAGAGAAGGTGAGGAAACAATAGGAGAAATTTTTACAGTCAATTGTTGAAATTGAAAAACATCTATTCTTATAATCGAATCAGACACAAGGAAACACTACAATCGCCGGCAGAATTCCAACCGAGTGTTAACTTGAGATGGATCAGATTGTTAGTGGCAAATGTGATAATATTAATTTGTGAGAGATATATATGATATTAGCTTATTTGTTAGGGGTACACGAGTTAAAAACCCAAAAATAAAATCTGAGTGAAATGAGTGAATGGACCCATAAAGATGGACTATAGGCCTAATGTATAGGATTTTTTTAAAAAAATGAGAAAGAAATGTTTGGGACCGGAGATGATCTCTCTATTTTGAAATTTTTTTTTTTTTAATTCAATCGGACGGGATATCATATCCTGTCCGATCTATTTAATTAAAAATATATATATATTCGTTCGACGTACGAGATATCATATTCCGAAACCCAAAATTTGACTTTTGCCATTTCTTCTCCCAAATTTGGCAATCAATTGTTCATCGCTCACTAAAAATATGGCGATATAGCCAACGACTGCAGCTCATTTCTAGCCAAAATATCTATTTTTTGGATATATGCACAACAACTGCAGATGCTCTAAAAATAATAAGGCCATTAAGGTATGTGTTGCTCATTAAACACAATATGTTTCACTGTTTCTGAAAAGAAAATGTATACGTATGTAACAACAATAATGTAATAGCAAGAAGAGAAAAAAACGATAATAACAAGTCAAGTAATCATGAGCTGCCTTCAGAAGAACTCCTTTTGGGTTTACAGTAATAACTATTTATGATACAGCAAAGCTTACGAATCTACCTACTTCTCTCATAGATAATACAAACAGGTTACATCAATTTGTGTAGGATTTTGATTTCACATGAATATTCATTCCAACTATAAACTTTGCAAAGAAAGGATGGTAGAACTTTTAAAAAAAACCTAATATATCAACTTCACAATTTATTATATGGGCAACTTAAGGCTGCGTTTGTTTCAAATTTTTTTTACTTTTTTCTGAAAACAATATTCAAAGTTGGCGTTTGTTTTGAGTGTTTTTTCCAAACACTATTGAGAATACTGATACCCCCTCTTTTTCGAAAGCTCCCCCAGTCTCCCTCTCACCTCACTCACGAGCTCCTCCTTCGTTGTCTTCTTCCTCCCCCCGTCTCTTCCAGATCTATTCTCGCTACCTGGTCTCTCCTCTCACCTCACTCACGAGCCCCCTCCTTCGTTGTCTTCTTCCTCCCCCCCCCCCCCCCCCCCCCCCCCGGTCTCTTCCAGATCTCTTCTCGCCCGTCGCTTCCAAATCTGGTCTCCCTCACTATCGGCGACAACCCCTTTTCCTCTCTTGTCGACTGTCTCTCCCTTGAGGAAGCTAACCCTACTCACTTCAAACCCGTACGGCATCTTCTTCCTCCCTTCTTTTTGGAATCGATCCCAAACGTGTGATTCTCTTGCTGGCGACTTCAATACCAGTATCTTTTTCTGTCGATTTGGTGAGGGGTTGAGGGTTTAATGGTTTGCACTACACGTGCTGCATACAGGAGAAGAGCTAGGGAACGACGGGCAAATCGTATCAAAGAGCTACTCAAGGTCGAATCCTTTGCTGACAATTTCTTCCTTGTTCAATTCCAATCAAAGGTATGATCTGTGGGTGCACTTTATTTGGTTGTTTTTCTGTACGAATTTGCCAATTTTTAATACGCTTTTAGACCCAAAAAAATTTCTGAAAAACGGTCCAAGCTGCATCTTCTGCCGAATTCAATGTTACCATTTTTTTGTGTAATCGGTGGCTACTTGCAACCTACGGTTATCCGATCACAAGGACTAATTGAAGGAATTTGGCATTTTTTTTTTATCGGTATTTCTTCAATACAGATGAGTAATATGGGTAGGGAGAAGGAGAAGGCAGTGGAGGAGGATTATGGGAAGTGGCCTCCCCATATTGTGCATTGTTTTGTCAACCTTATGGAGGCTGCAGTTGACAGTGATTGCCTAAAAAGCAACACATTCGACGCAAAAACTTGGAGTAATTTTGCACTACAAATGCAACAGCTGTGTGGCCGTTCATTCACGGTACCACAACTGAAGTCAAAATATAACCGACTTAAATCAGAATGGAAGGTGTTTTCTGATATGAAGAAACAGAGCGGTTTTGGTTGGGATGAAGTCAACGAAACCGTTACTTGCGAGTTACCAGTTTGGGAACAATATCTTAAGGTTAATATATATAATCTCAAAGTTTGATTTTTGTTTGTGAATCCTTTTTATTATACTTCATCTTCACTTTAATACTTGCATAGTAACAACAAATTCTATGAATAGATACATCCTGCTGCAAAAAAATACCAACATAAGGGGTTGGCAGATTTTGATGCTTTGACAAAAATAATGGAAGATTCTGTAGCCCAGGGCAATGTGGCAAGGGCTTCCACACAAAGGGGGTTCGAGGATGGGGAGGCGCGGAGGATGAACTATGAGTTTGGCCACTATCATCAATCACACGTAAATGTGATTGATGAGGATTGATGAGGATGATGATGGTCGGGATCACGTAAGAGAAAATCTAGTGCATCAAGTGGCCGGG
This sequence comes from Hemerocallis citrina, assembly GCA_017893485.1. Taxonomy (NCBI): domain Eukaryota; kingdom Viridiplantae; phylum Streptophyta; class Magnoliopsida; order Asparagales; family Asphodelaceae; genus Hemerocallis; species Hemerocallis citrina. The sequence goes on along the minus strand of CM030362.1, from coordinate 23,812,761 downwards.
GATCAGCTATGTCAATGGTGAAAGAATATCTTGATTCCTGTATGCAAACTCAAGTAGTCAAAAGAAGCAGGTTGAAGAATAAAAATGAAGTGGATAGTAATGTCTCGATTAACCCTGCTTTGGCTGAACAGGATCAATGCCAAGATATAATAAATGCGATGACAGGGCTTGATCCAAATGTAGCTTTCAAACCAGTACACTACCTATTTCAAAATCCTCACATTTGTCATGGTTTCCTTCGTATGCCCCCAGAACAGCAGGAGTTGGTTGTTCATTTTTATGCCACCCTGTAGTCATCCCATTCGGCCTAATGGGATAAACAAATCATGTTGTAGACAATTTTTATGATTATTTCCGTATTTGCTTGAGGTCTATTGTACTATGACGGCTTGACAGTGAACAAATTGCTTATTTAATTTAATTTAAATTTAGTATTATTTTTTCCTAAAATAGATTTGCTAGTAGTAGTATACCTTGTTTTCTTTTTTCAATGCTAGAGCTTGTGGAACTTGTGGAAATCTGCCATCTCTCAATATGTTATTTTGTGATTCCGTAAATATCGTTACATATAGTCGTATTATTAAATATGTGTGAACTTGATATGGGATTTTCTCAATTTGATTTCTATCTTTTTGTTATAGTGAGTTACTACTGCAAATGCATCCTCTGTTATGGATACTTCTTCATCTAGTAGTGACGATCTCGAAGAGGTGATGAATATAATCTTGCTAACTGAATTATGTGAAGAACTTGACCGTACAAGGTCCACTAAAAAAAAGCAAATAGGACGTGAATATTTGAATGATATGTTAGAGGGTTCCCAGTCCGAGTTTCATGGAATATTCCGTATGAACCAAGATTGTTTTATGGTCTTGTGTGCTTTCCTGCAAAATGGGAACTACTGCGAGGAAACAGCGGAGTCTTCAAGTCGTAGACGATTGTCTTTCGAGGAAAGCGTGGCAATTTTCCTGTATATTGTCGGTCATAGTTCAAGAATGCGACTAGCCGGTAATAGGTTTAACCACTCAACTCAAACAATCCAAAAGCACTTTACACTTGTATTGAAAGGTCTGGCAAGAGCAGCAACATTACTTATCAAACCCCCTGATTATACACTTGTACATGACAGAATCGCTAATTCCCCAGACTTTTACCCGTGGTTTCAGGTATTACGTTACCCTGATTGCGTCATCTATTATTAAAGTTTTTTCCTAGTTTGGATTTGTGATATCTATTATTCGAATTCATTAATGTATGGAGCTATTGGTGCTGCTGATGGCACATTAATCAAAGCTACAGTTTCCGCTATTCGAAGCAACGCTTGTCGCTCTCGAAAGGGTATTATCAGTCAAAATGTATTGGCAGCATGCGATTTTAACATGCTGTTTACATTTGTTTACGGGGGATGGGAAGGCAGTGCGAACGATTCCCGTGTAATACATACTGCATTAGCAGAAAAACTGTTGCCAATTCCACCGAACGATAAATACTACTTAGTAGATTGTGATTATACAAATATGCCTGATTTTTTGGTGTCATACCGTGGTGAGCCATACCACTTACAGGACTTTCAAGGGGCCAACCATGCACCAACCCAACCTAGACAACTTTTTAATAAACAGCATGCTAGGTTACGGAATGTGATTGAGAGAAAGTTCGGTGTATTCAAGAAGAGGTTTGCCATCTTTGAGAACATGTCAAACTACCTGTTTACAAAGCAAGTTATGATGGTCACAGCCTGTTGTGCACTCCACAATTTTATATGTATGCACTCACAAAACGATGCATTTTTGGAGGAACTCGATGATGAACAATTAGTACATCACCAACACACTGAAGATATCGCATCCACATCTCAGGGGTTGGATTTATCATCTTCCCAATTGAGACATATGAATAGGAAAAGAGATGATATTGCCATGGCAATGTGGAATGCAACACACTAATGTAATTTGAATGTAAACACTTTCATTGTATTCTTTTTTCGAACTGTTTAACGAATGTAATTTTTCTGCAAGGTGTGTGCTTTCATCTTGAAAATTTTTGGATGAACAGGTATGGGGCACGGATTCAATGTCGTGCACATGATTGGTCAGAAAAATGGATGGAATTGTCGGTAGCAGTAAGTAATCCAAATTCAATTTTTGAAAACCTAACAAAGATGATGTCGTAATAGGCAATGATGATAGGTTTTCATTCAATGTGGAATGTGTCCCTCCCCCACCCCGTTCCCGCTTTCTGCTTGATTGTATCGTCAAGCAACGGATATTGAGATTGGGGTATATGATTGAATAACCACTGAAATGATGTATAATACCCTTTAAACTGATCTGTGGTTGATGTTTGGAATGAAAGGTTAAGTAAGAATGAATCCATTGTGGTAAACAATGATGATGGATTCAGTTATTGTTGACGGCAAAGTGGGAAGGGGATAGGGGGAGGGGTGAACATTGTACTCAGTGGCAGTAGGCGTGGCCATTGTAAAGATGCAGCCCTGTCCTGAATTTTTTATCATTGAATTGAACAATCTGAACCTACGACAAATATGATTTTCTTTTTCTGCAACAACAAATATCAAAGGGATTCACAAATCCTGATGCATCATAATGCAGATTGCAGAATCAGAGAACAAAGTAGAAACATCTGAATACAAGTGCAATTCATCTGAACAAATCAGATGCATCATAATACATGAAAACATGCTGGTCTGTTTGTTCCAGGTTCAATTTTTTTTTAATTTCCTGAAGAAATATCCTGAGTTGGCCTTTGTTTTAAGTGTTTTTTGATGAAAAACTATTCAGAATACTTCAAGAGCAGTAAGTGAACACATTTGTTTTTTAAACCTAACGAAGATGATGTCGCTATAGTCAATGATGAACTGATTTTCAAGAACAATGCTTTGTACTAGTTGGCATGGCATTGTAAAAAATGCAGCTCTAGTATGGAGTTTTTATCATTGAGCATGATGAATCTGAGACTGCGACTAGGTTGTATTTTTCTAGCATTATGTTGTTTTTATTGTTTTGGGGGTGCTGCTGATATGTTCTTATCCAAAACCTGCCTTTTTGCTGCAAAACAGGTTGGGTGGTATCAGTATTCTGAATAGTGTTTCCCAAAAACACTTATAACAAAGGCCAACTCAGATTATTACTTCAATATGTTTAAAAAAAATGAACCTAGAACAAACAAACCAGCATTTTTTCATGTATTATGATGCATCTGATTTGTGCAGCTGAATTGCACTTGTATTCAGATGATTCTACTTTGTTCTCTGATTCTGCAATTTGTATTATGATGCATCAGGATTTGTGAATCCTTATATGTGAAAAAAGAAGGGAGGAATGGAGCTTTTTTGCTCAATACAGTGGGGGGTATCAGTATCCCGAATAGTGTTTCCAAAAAAACACTTATAACAAATGCCAACTGTGGTTATTACTTCTGGAAAGTTTTAAAAAAATGAACCTGGAACAAACAGACCAGCATTTTTTCATGTATTATGATGCATCTGATTTGTGCAGCTGAATTGCACTTGTATTCAGATGATTCTACTTTGTTCTCTGATTCTGCAATTTGTATTATGATGCATCAGGATTTGTGAATCCTTACATGTGAAAAAAGAAGGGAGGAATGGAGCTTTTTTGCTCAATACAGTGGGGGTATCAGTATTCTGAATAGTGTTTCCAAAAAAACACTTATAACAAATGCCAACTCAGGTTATTACTTCTGGAAAGTTTTAAAAAAATGAACCTGGAACAAACAAACCAGCATTTTTTCATGTATTATGATGCATCTAATTTGTGCAGCTGAATTGCACTTGTATTCAGATGATTCTACTTTGTTCTCTGATTCTATAGTACAAAAACATGATCACCACTATGACCATTTTTTTTTCTTTCCCTATGTGTTACTGAATGTAGAAGACATTACATACTGAGAAAGGATCCATACTACATAGGTATGCCATAAGATCAGCGAGTGGTAAAGAAATAATATAAATAAAATTAAATAATAAAAAAAATTATTCTCAAAAAATTATTCAGAACCAGATCCATAATGAGTACAAATAAATGCAAATGAGACATAGGTCACTTAAATAATGGGAACATCCTCTTGTGCTTGAAATTACTGTACAGGGTAAGCCAAATATATGTTTAACGTATATCCTGTGATTCTACAAAGATATGAAATAGATGGAGATTGATAATTTGATATGTCAAAGGGAGAATGGTTTCATATAGACATCAAATGGTTCACATGAAGTCAATTGTGGTTCCTGCAAGGGAAATAGAACAATATATTTATGAGTGGTCTGCTTTCTTCAGGAAAAAAATGCTAGTATACAGCAACAAAGTACAAAAATGTTAGTCCATCTGATAATCAGTTTCGGAGAAAACTAGGTGGGACAAACTGTAACTCTCCCAGGTCACTGAAACATATTCACTTGAGATTGTGACATATACGAAGGGAATTGCAAATCTTTATCTTAGGGTTTACTTTTATCCTAGCTTTCATTTATATTAAGCTCCAAATCTCTACTATTATAATGGGGGAAGGGCTTAGTGTCATCTGTCATTGACTGTCATTTTGAAGCCAACACGTGCAGCGCACGTGTTGACAAAATGACCCACTTTGGTAAATATTTTCGAAAGTGGACCGGTTTGGTAAATATTTTCGGAAGTGGATCAGTTTGGAAATTATTTTCTTTTTATCCTTTTCATTAACCCTTCAATTTTTCCCACGTGCACGTGTGCACGTGTATGATACTAGTATGGATTAATGCGAGAAAACATATTGAAATAATTCATGAATGCGAAACACAGAACAACAACTTAGGTTGCTTAGACACTTCAAACTGGTGCATGTGGTCCAGGAAACACGTCCGACACCGGGGCTCACCCGACATGTATCTGATACATAATTTTTGTCGATTCAAAACTTGAACCATACGGTGAGTTCATTCTGTGCAGGTAATGTATAGTAGTAACCTTTGTCATAGTTGTGCAGATCTTGGGAAAGGGAATCATGAAAAGCGTACTAGAGGAAGGCAAGAAAGACCATTAGGCAGATGAGCAACAAAAGGGCTAACTTAAGAGTTATGCAGATTACCCAAAGAGATGACTATTGGATATTACTCCAAATAACCACTCTATATATCACTCCATATATATATATATATATATACACACACTAGATTTGCCCATGGCCAGTAGGCACGTCTTAAGAATGATACAGCATATGAAAATCCTTGTAAACAGTAAATCAACAATTATGTAGTTGAAGTTTGAATAGTATGACAATAATTAGTTGTAAATAAAAGTCCATGTTTCCATTAATATATGGTGAAAAATAATTATAAATTGGGGTATAAAAATCCATGTTTCCATATATATATATATATATATATAGAGAGAGAGAGAGAGAGAGGGAGAGAGAGGGAGAGAATAAAATAAATAAATAAATTGTTTTAGAGGGGGAGAGGGGGGGGGGGGGGGGCGGCGAGGAGATTTGAATTTGAGTTTTGGGGGAAAAATGTATTTTGTGAAGTTAGATTTGGGCCTTTGATTTTTGGGGGGGATTGAAGGAGAGCCACTTGATAGCTTTATTTGTGTTTTGTTATATATATATATATATATATATATGGGAAAAAGGGGTATGAGCAACTTGCTCATTTAGTAAATAAGCAATTGATGATGTGGCATACATGTGATTGGAAAATCCTTAAAAAGGTTAGTTGTCCAATGTATCACATGCATGCCACATAATCAATTGCTCATTTACTAAATGAGCAAGTTGCTCATATCCCTTTTACCCTATATATATATATATATATATATATATATATATATATATATATATATATCGGGATCTTCAGTTGCAAAATGCAGTGTAGCGTGCAAACGCGTGCAACGACTGCCTTGGGTATAGTCGTTGCACGCGTTTGTAACCGAGAATATATATATATATATATATATATATATATATATATATATATATATATATATAAAACTCCGTCATTACCTGTCCCAAGCCAGGAATCCGAATACAAACCGGGTAAGGAGAAGGGTTGCGTTAGGCAGTTGACAGCCAGCATAAAATTTTGTCAAATTTTATGAACATAAATCCTAATAATATACGTGCAAATGTTAGGGCATTCTCTGAAAGCGATGCGTTGTGCCTGCCTCCGGGTGCTTCGAAAAATGTGCAAGGGCGTCGCACCGGCGCCCAGGTGCGGTAAAAAATGGACAAGGGTTCCTGCACCAATCTGGACGTGTGCAGGTAAAGAAGCTAGTCCAGAAAAATAGGCTTAGGTGAGCGACTTGGAATATAGGAACATTGACAGAAAAAAGCATAGAACTAGTAGATACCAAGATTAGAAGAAATATTAATATAGCTTATTTACAAGAAACAAAGTAGGTAGGAGAGAAAGCTAATGAGATAGATGGTTTTAAATTATATTATACAAGTAAATTAGAAATAGAAATAGAGTAGGAATTTTAGTAGATAAGAAATTCAAAACAGATGTAGTAGGTGTTAATAGAAAAGAAAACAGAATAATACAAATTAATCTTGTATTAGGAAAAAACATAATTAATATCATTAGTGCTTATTGGTGCTTTGACTTGGCTGGATGCTCTTTTCTCTATCTGGCCTCGTCGGCCTGTTATTGTCTCCGATCTTTTTGGTCGGTGTTGTTTGGGTGACTGGTTGATGATTATTTGTTTCTTTAGCTTTCATATTCATTGCTTTTGGGATGATGGATGTATCCCTCCACTTTTATTGCTGGTGGCTCGTGAGGCCGATGTGTTCTAGCTGTTTCGCTGCACGGTGCAGCTACCAGTGCCGGAGCACTTTCTGATCCCTTTGGAGTGCTAGGATGTGTTTGACTCTGCTATCTTGCATGTCGTGGGTGGCTTCTCTGTTCGCCCGCTGCTGGCATGTGTAGCAGGGAGGGCTTCTTCCCGAGTGCACTGATCTGTGTCCCAGCGTTTTTTCCCTGGACCTGTTGGGGTGCCTTCTCCGGTCCTGCTGTGTGAGCATCGCCTGAACTGATGTCTGCTTCTTGCGGTGCCGTATTATTCAGAGGAGCTGTAGGTCTCCACCGTTCCTCGTCGTGAAGCATTTAGACTATCTTTGTCCCACCTGCATTTTTTCCTGTTCTGGTCTTGCTTGTCTGGGTGCTGTTCGTTGTAATATTGGTTTTTATTTTATTTTATTTCCTATTGTGTTCGCGCGCCTACCGGCGGCTGTTTTACAGCTTGTAAAACTCTAATATTTCGCTTTTGTACTGTCGTTTACTTTAATATAATTTTTGATCTGGCTGGAGTCTTCCGACTCTATCCGTTTACATCAAAAAAAATATATCATTAGTGCTTATGCACCCCAAGTAGGATTAAATGCACATGCTAAAAATATTTTTTGGGAAAATATGAAGGAGATAATTCAAGGAGTACCCTTAGGTGAGAAACTATTTATAGGAGGAGATTTCAATGGACATGTAAGAGAAGATAACATGGGATATGAGATGGTGCATGGAGAACATGAATTTGGAAATATGAACGATGGTGAAGAGGCTCTATTAGATTTTGCAGCTTCGTATAATCTTATACTAGCAAATACTTATTTTAAGAAGAGGGAGGAACATTTGATAACTTTTAAAAGTGGGGCAAATAGAAGTCAGATTGATTTTTTTATTACTAGAAAGGTAGATTGCTTGACATGTAAAGATTGTACAGTTATACCGGGAGAGTGTTTAACCTCACAACATAGATTAATGGCATTGGATGCGAAGATTAGGAAACACATATGTGCAAGGAAGGAGACTAGGAACCCAAGAATTAGGTGGTGGAACTTGAAGGGAGATAAACTAGAAGTTTTTAAAGATAAAATCCTTAAAGGAGCATCATGAAATTGGGAAGGAGAGACAAATATGATGTGGACTAAAATGGCTACGTACATAAGAGAAATTTCAAAGGAGGTAATTGGAGAGTCTAAAAGTAGAGGGTTGCAAAATAAAGAAACATGGTGGTGGCAAGAAGAACTCAAAAATATTGTGAGAGAAAAAAGATCAACCTTCAAAAAGTGGCAAAAGAGTAGAAATGAAGAAGATTTAGAGATATATAAGACCGTTAGAAAAGAAGTTAAAAAAGCGGTAAGAGATGCAAAAGAAAAGGCTTATGATAATTTATACACAAAATTAGAAACAAAAAAAGGATAAAATAATATTTATAAGCTTGCTAAACAAAGGGATAGAAAAACAAAAGACCTGAATACAATTAGATGTATTAATAGCGGGGATTCAAGAGTCCTAGTAAAATATGAGGAAATTAAGGAAAGATGGCGAAATTACTTTGAGAAGTTATTAAATAAAAAGGTTGTGGGCAACTTAATTTTAGAGGACTCGAGGGAGAGTCGGGAGCATATATTTTTCCGTAGAATTAGGTCCTCGGAGGTTCGAAATGCTTTAGGAATGATGAAAATAGAAAAAGCTTTAGAGTCGGATGATATACCCATTGAAGTTTGGAAGTGTCTTGGGGATGTAGGAGTGAGTTGGCTAACAAAATTTTTAATGAAATTTTGATGATTAAGAAGATGTCCGATGAATGGAGAAAGAGTATTTTAGTACCTATATATAAAAAAAAAGATATATACAAAGTTGCATCAAACTACCGAGGAATTAAATTAATGAGTCATACGATAAAAATTTGAGAGAAAATGATCGAACATAGACTGAGACTAGAAATTACGGTGTCTGAGAATCAGTTTGGGTTTATGCCGAGGAGGTCAACAATGGAAGCAATTTATGTACTGAGGAGACTTATAGAAAAATATATGGAGAATAGGAAAGATCTACATATGGTTTTTATAGATCTAGATATAAAAGTCCCTAGAGACATAGTATGGTGGGTGTTAAATAATAAAAGAGTAACTATTCGGTATATTGAGGTAATTAAGGATATGTATGAAGGGGTAACAACTATAATTAGAACAACCACAGGAGAGACAAGCAATTTTCCTATTACAGTAGGTTTACACCAAGGTTCAGCTTTAAGCCCTTACCTCTTTACTTTGGTTATGGATGAATTGACGCGAGGAATACAAGATCAGGTGCCTTGGTGTATACTTTTTGTCGATGACATCGTCTTAGTTGACGAGACTAGAGCAAGAGTCAATGCTAAATTAAAATTATGGAGAAAAACTTTGGAAGCTAGAGGCTTTAAAATAAGCAAAACTAAACATAATATATGGAGTGTAATTTTAGTGATATTCGGAACACAACTAAGTAGTGAAGCTTGATGGCCAAGAGATACCTAAGAGATACCGTTTTCGATATTTAGGCTCGATTATACAAAGAGATTGAGAGATTTGTGAAGATGTTACACATAGGATCCAAGCAGGGTGACTTAAGTAGATAAGTGTCAGTGGTGTTTTGTGTGACAAGCGTATACCTTTGAAGTTAAAGGAAAAAAATTATAGGACGGTTGTTAGACCAGCAATGATGTATAAAACAGAGTGTTGGGCAACAAAGAAACAACATGTCCAAAAAATGAGTGTAGCGGAGATGAAAATGCTAAGATGAATGTGTGGTAAAACAAGGAAGGATAGAATTAGAAACGAGCATATACGAGACATGTTAAAGGTAGCTCCAATCCAAGATAAGATAAGAGAGAATCGCCTCAGGTGGTTTGGACATGTCACACGTAGACCTAGTAGTGTTCCCGTTAGAAAGAGTGATTTGATAAATATTGAGGGTAGAGTTAGGGGTAGAGGAAGACCTAAACTAACTTGGACGAAAACGGTGAAAAAAGATATGATAGCTTGTGGCCTTACAGAAGATATTGCACTAAACCGAGCAGAATGGAAAACCAGGATTCATGTAGCCGACCTCAACTAGTTGGGAAAAAGGCTTTGTTGTTGTTGTTGTTGTTGTTGTTGTTGTGTGTGTGTGTGTGTGTATATATCATTATAATTTCTATGATCTAGCTTTTAACAATAGGATGTAAATCCAACAGTTCAAACTTACTAGTGAACCAACATTCAAAGCAATTAAGAATGATACGGTATGTGTTAATACAACAAATACGATGACCCTACTAAAGCTCAGTGGGAAAAAAGGATGTTCATGGTGCAACCTTAATGATATGAAATGAAGGCTTTGTTCTTACTGGTATTGCTGCTGCTTTTCTTTTTACGCAATCAAAAACTACTTAAGAGCATGAATGGGTCTAGAAGCTCGGTAAAAAACTACTGGAAAGTAAAGTAGAGCATATCCAGCCACACATCACAAATGGATCTATGTGTTTCAAAACAATGGTTTATTTTTTTTCTGCATTGACAGTTCAATTTGTCAGAAGGGTTAAAGACTTAAAAGAGCACCAAAATTACCTGTTTTAACCCACCACCGCCACTGCCACCAGTCAACAACATGGAGATCAGTGTAGTAGCAACACCTCCACCCATTGAACTGTCTGTGCTTCGAATTGTAGACCGCATGGAGTTTAAGATGCTTCCATATGTGGCTCCATGGCCTCGTTCAATTGCTTGGATGAAGCAGAAGGTCATTGCTCCCGTAGATGTGACCTTCGAAAGAGCCTGCTCATTTGATCCAACACAAATTATTTAAAGCTAAAATTATAAAATTTAATATACCAACTAAGATGTCCGAACAGTCATAAACAAATTGAGAAACTACTTTTCTGTTAGTTTAAGCTAATGCAACCGAGATTAGTGAGATAACATTAGCATTTTGAAATAAAGACGACCATATTATGGATTTTTTTTTTAAAATACAATTCAGGTTGCTTTCGACATCTCTGGAATAAGTAAAACCAAACTTGATATTGTAAATAAAAAAGATATTAATATGGTAGTATAATTAAATTTGTAGGTTCCATCTGAGCTCTAGTAGTCCTTTCCAAGTTCAAGAAGTGGAAAGAAACAAAATAGCATTTTAGAGAAGAACTACTCAAGTGAAAACTTACTCCAAGATGAAAAGGACATTATGCTCACTGTTTGAAAGAAGAAAAGAAATTTAAGAAAATATGAATTCCTTCCTATTGACATTTAGTAAATGGGCCAAACTTGATATTTTGCATCTTCTATAATTGTGAGCAATTGCAAGTAAAATAAACAACAAGACCTTACCGAAGTATCAGCTGACGTTTGATTATCATCGCAACCACTGAAAGAAATGGCTTCCCCACCATTACTACCTTTCCAAACACCATTTCGCGGACGATGATCCTCCCATACATATTGGCCAGTCCTACATAAATGAAAAAGAACTGCCACACATCAAATTAGGCAGTTGGGCCATAACCCTCTAAACAAATGTTTGTTAGTGTCGGAAATTGAGTTGCTTGACCTACATATTTACAGTGCATCACATAAGAAAGAAGTTCATTAAAAATAAAATAAAATATAAAATATAAAAAATTCTTAAATGTAGGACTTATTTAAGCTTCATGCTTGAACCTCAAGACTTGATATAATAGTAAGTTAGGGCATGCAATTGCATGCAAAAACTAAGCATGATTGAGATTTAATTTGGGTGATTTTTTTTAAGAGGATGGTTCATACAACTCTGACTTTAAAATGTGTGGTTAAGGGCCCAAGATGATAGCTCTATACAAAACATACAACTCGCAACTCTCTAGTTATACTAGTAGACTAGTAGAGGTTCAGATCTGGTATGGAAATGATAAATGAAATTCCAGAGCTATGTGAAACATAACCTTTTATAAAGGAGTCATAACCATAGTAGATAGGCTGATATTCAGTGGACATAGTAAAGAGAAAGAAGTTAAAAGCACGTGGACTTCAAGGGTGCACCTAATGTTATCAGTATCCTTTGCAAATTTAATATTTTAGTTTCCGATGTAAACTATGTAAACTTAACCCTAAATAGAGAATTTCCAAGGATATTAAAAGATCAAGTTTACCAACACGTAATACAGATTAAGTTAGAAATTAAACCATTAATCGGTTTGATGGATTTTCAAGATATGAGATAAGTTTAACAAGCTCAATTAAAAGTTCACGCCTAATAATCAACAATTACATCTAAGTGTGATTAGCAAGTAAGATATTAAAGAACGATTTGTACCCTAAATAGCAAGTAGAAGCACACACTCTCAATATTTGTGGACGACAGAAAATTCAAATAATAATCTAGAGACGATAAAACAGTATCACAAATAATGAAAAAGTGAAAAGAGTTATACCGGGTTCGAAGCAAATCGCGCTAGTGCTCCGAGGGTTGCGGTGGTGAGGCAGCGAGGAGGCGTCGCTGTAGTGGGGGAGTTGGCTGCCGTGGGGGATGCAACAAGGTGGACGGAAGGGGGCCGGCCTGAGGTGGTGCCGGAGTCGGCTTCGAGTGTGGTGGGGTGTTCGGTTGAAGGGAGAGGGAGGAGGTCGGGTTGATGGGGGGTGGTCGGAGGATGAGAGGTGGCGGTGAGGGAGCCAGGGAGGGTGATGGCGACAGTGATTGGAGGGCGACGAGGGGCTCAATGGGGTGAAGGAGAGGCAGCGGGGTGGTCAATGGTGGTGAGCGACGATGGCATCGGGGGTTTTGGCGGCGTGGGGGCCGTCGGGGTGAAAGAGAGAAGAGCTAGGGTTTGGGTTTGAATGCAGTGGAGAAGAAGAAGGAGAAGGGGTTTAGGGTTTGACTTTGAGTTGGATTTGGGGATTAGGGTTTTGGGTTGAACTGATTTGGGAATTTGAGATAGAGTTTTAGAGTTTATCACAAACCCTAATACTTTATTAAAATATCTCACAAACCCTAATAATTTTCTCAATTGTCTCACACAAAAAGATGGATGAAGAGCAATAACTCAACACAATAAATTTTTAATCAATAATAACATATTTTCTCATTATTCTTAAGGCCTATATATAGGCTCAAAACAAATCTAAAACAAATCTCTCAAATCTAAAATAAATCTCTCAAATAAATCTCTCAAATAAACTACATATGGCTAAATCTCAAAATAAAAATAAAACGGATTTGATGTCCTCTTCAGTTTCACATTAACATTACAAATGTTACAACAACTACTGCTTGATATGACAGAGAAATTCAGTTTATAATGCTCATGTTTGTAGTTTATTGTTGATGAGTTTAACATTAGTGATTTATAATAAAGATCACCAATATGGATACTAATAATTACATTGTTATTAATAGGTATGGATCCATGTCAAATTTTTGCATAGTAAACAAATAGAAGTGATTTGAACGAGGAAGCCAGCCACTCAGACCTCCTCTAGTTAAGGTTACCATTGAAATGTTACACCTACATATTTCTTCTCTTTAGTGAATAATTTGTGCCACAGCATCTTTCGTGATACTCGACTAAATGCAACTATCAATTAGGTTCAATCATTAAAAGACGACAGACAGGATTTGGTAATCTATGGGACAAGACTACAATAGAGGGCAATACTCTTTGATGCCACTGTAAATATGAGAAGCTCAAGGAACAAACATTGGAATTCTATTAAACTAAACCAAAATCGTCAACCAAAATGCACAGACAAGATTAGCAGTCTCACCCATGTAGCTATAAAAGTAATATACCACAGTGATGATCGAGCATACACCAATTTAGACTAATACAATTCAGTGTCCTACAGAATAGTTGTATAAAAATATGCTGACGTGGTTGTATAACTTGTGTTTATATGAGCTTAGATTTTATCTCTCCCTAGCCCATGATTAATGAAGATGAAGATATCATAGATGACTAGAAAACATAGCTAGACACTATAGGATGAGAAAGTGAGTGAATATGTGTGTGGTGAACTCATACACATAGATTTATCTATGTCTGGCCCATGATTAGTGATGATGAAGATATCATAGTTGACTAAAAAACACTGCATAGACATGGTTTGACGTTGTTCCGGTCGAGCACTCTCTTTTCTTTGTCCAATTCCGTCTGTAGTTGACTAAAAAACATAGCATAGATACTATAGGACGAGGAAAGTGTGTGTCTGGGTTTACCTACTCATTCTGCAGAGGAATGGTAGATCCAACACAGTACCACTGTGGCATGCATCTATGATAGCATGAAGCTTAGCCCCACGAGGAAGTGGTCTGACAATAGATGCATTGATTTCATCATCAACAATCATTCCTTGTGTTTCAAAGTCCAATGGACAAAGGGTTTCATTAAATCCATCAGCCTCTTCTCCGCTATAGTCTCTCTGTTGTGAACCATGGCCTGAATAATGGAATACCAAAGAATCTCCTGGCTGAGAACCTTGCAATAGCCAAAACAATGCCATCTTTATGTTGTGTTTGGTCGGAATTTTATATGGGTCAGTTTCTTCTTCTGCATATTAAATGACATAAAAACATAAAAATTAGGTTAATGTGAAACCATACATTTAGGACCATTAAAAATATCAGCACTTGATTAACTCTAAATCCAGTTATGTAATACACTACTAAGCCAACCATGCACCTCCTAATTTTTATGCTGATCCCACATGAATGAGATGAGAGCTAAAACATCGTTCAAGCCATGGGAGTTTATACAGGTGTACATGTATGAGCAGGTGATGAGGACATCGGTTCGAGACAATTTAGACGCTTCTATCAACGCAGGCATCGTCGAGGATGGCTATTCTATAGTCTAGTTATTTTTTATTTCAGCACTTTTAGTTATTTCAGCATATGTAATAGTTTTGCTATTTGCACCCTTTATTTTCTACATTTTGGAGATTTGTTTTGAGCCTATATATAGGCCTTTAGACTAATGAGAAATAATATTTTTGATTGATTAAAAATTTATTGTGCGATGAGTTTTTACTCTTCATTCTTCTCTTGTGTGTGTGAGACCATGAGAAATTATTAGGGCTTGTGGGAAACCCTAAACTACACCCAAATCCCCATATCTTTACTCAAACCCTAAATCCTAATCCCCAAATCTCCACCCAAACCCTAATCCTCCTCCTTCAGCCGCTAATTCCTTCCCCATCCCGAAACCCACTTCTTCCTCTATGTCATCACTCCGAACCGACCGCCACTTGTAGCCCCGACATTGTTGTCTCCCCTCCATTGCCTCCCTCATCCTCCCGTTGCACCACCATCGACGCCAGCCCGCAATTTCCTCGACAACCCCAAGCTCCCCTTCGTCACCAGACTTCCTCCCACAACTGAACAACGACCCCCCCCCCCCGTCTCCATTACTGAATTCCGGTAAGTTCTTTCCATTACTCCATTATTTGTGTTACTGCCTATCGTCTCTAGATTATTACCTGAATTTACTGTCATCCACAAATATTTGAGTGTGTGCTTCTACTTGCCTAATAGCGTACGAATCACTATTAAATATTTTACTGGCTAAGAACATTTATGTATAATCATTGAATCTTAGGCTTGATATTTAATTGGGATTGTTAGACTTATTCAATTTCATGAAAATCCATCATATCAATCACCAGTTTTAATTTCTAACTTAATCGACACTACATGTTGGTAAACTTAATCTTTTAATATTCTTGAAAATTCTCTAACTACGGTTAAGTTTACATCAGCAAGTGAATGGCAGGCAAGCTTATGTTAGCAACTATTTTTAATTGCACATCCAACTAGACTAGAGATATTTCTATCTTGTTTATTGTGATGAAAGTCGATACTTTTACTCCCTCTTTTCTCATCTTATTAATTATTTTCTGTTTTAGTTTCCATAAAAAGATTAATTGTTAATAAAACAACAGTTCTTAACCAATATTAAAGCGTAATTAGTTATTATGTGCAATAGACTGATAGAGAAGGGTTTTATGCATCCACTTGGTGGTATTAAAGAGGCATGCAAGCTAAGTTTTTGGTGAGTTAGGTGATGGAGTGGAAATGGGTAGGGTACATAGATAAACAAGAAGGCTACAAGAACGAGTACGCAGAGTTTATTTGATTAAGGTTTTTTCCTCTAATATAGGTGAGATTGGAGCTACTCTAGATTAGATAGATCGTTGATAAATTCCTCATATACAGAGGACTACTGAGTACTGAGTCAGTTTATGTATAGTTCTAATGTTGTATGGCTTAGAGGACCCAAGAGCAAGTATAGAACTTTAGATTATTATTTGGCTCAAATGTATCTCTTCCCATAACATGTGTACTACTACTATCACAAAAGCAGAGACAATGATGAAAATCACAGGTTTATCTAATCATTTACATATAGCATGAAACCCTTGCACATATAAAAATGCAACAACATATCTTATCTCAAATAAATCGGCAATTCGTAGAACTATAATGATCATCATAACCACCAAGTGGACCGATATTACTAACTACTGCTCTATATAAGTAATGAATTAAGTCTTCTGTTTAATTATCTGTTGGCAACTCAGACCAGCATATTGGCAACTCAGACCAGCATAATAAATATGCAAGAACTTTTAGTTCATTTCGCGCTAGCGGTGGCTCAGACTATTGCATGATTACAACAACAACAACAAAGCATTTTTCTCAACTAGTTGGGGTCGGCTACATGAATTCTGATTTTCCATTCTGCTCGGTTTAGCACAATATCTTCTGATAGGCCACAAGCTATTATATCTTTTCTCACCAATTCCACCCAAGTAAGTTTAGGTCATTCCCTACCCCTAACTCTACCCTCAATACTTATCAAATCACACTTTCTAACGGGAGCACTACTAGGTCTGGGCTAGTCTACGTGTCATATGTCCAAACCACCTAAGGCGAATCTCTCTTAATTTATCTTGGATAGCAGTTACATTTACCATGTCTCGTATATACTCGTTTCTAATTCTATCATTCCCAATTTTACCACACATCCATCTTAACATCTTCATCTCACTACACTCATTTTCTGAACATGTTATTTCTTAGTTGTTCAATACTCATCATTGATGGTCTAACAAAGTGTTTGCATGATTAAGAACATAATTTTTTTTAACTAAACTGTTATCACCATCTAAGTCCAATCAACATAAGGTTGATGATGCACATCTCCATTTCGAAAAGGCTCCCGAGAAATTAAAGTTTATACCTACTTCTTTGATCATGTAGTTTATGTTAGGTTTTGTGAGAAATTAACAATTGGGAATTAGGGTTTATCTCTAGATCTAAGTTGCTTGAGATATTCACCCTAGGTATCAAGATTGGAATACCTAGACTGCTATCACAAGCCAGTATTTATTCCTAAATACTGGTTTGGGTATCGGGTTATAAGCCCACAAACCCGCGTTCCAATATCCAATCAATTGTACGTTCATTACACGTGTTACACATATGCACGTGCTATATTTATATAGAGAGAATATACCAATATATCCAACAGTTTAAACCTAGTACGGTAGTACCAAACCTAGTTCCCGTACAATTATTGTAACAGAGCTCAAAGGGGATGACAAATTTGCAAATATGTATTCTCCTCCTCACCCACATAAATATGTGTGCATATAAATTTCTAAAGACGAGGCTATAATGTTCAATTTCGAATTTTCTTGAGTGTTTGGATTCCAATTTTCTTATTTCTTAAATACATTTCCTAAGCATAGATATTAAACAAATTTATAGTTTCCAATATTCGAGGAAAGCAGACATTCTCTAATTTTCTCTACGTTCCACCGAATTCCACTTCGTTGATAACACCAATTCAATTCAGAACTAATTTCTCCCTAAATACAAAATCGAGAAACCAAAACAAAACAAAACCAAACCCTAATCTTTCAGCTAACTAAAACAAAAATATGCGATTTTCAAGAAACTGATGATGCGGGTCAGAAAGACCTGTAAGCATGATGATGGAAGCTTCTGGAAAGTGAAACTTATTGATGAGAAGGTACTTCATGCACCTGGCATCGTTGATGCATCCCTTCAGCTCGTGCCGCGAGAACCGGTACGATATCCCGCAGATCACCGCCTTCTTCCTACCGTGCGCCGGCGGCGGTGGGCCCCACGGACCAGTGTGCGGCGACGGCACCGGAGGACCGGAAGTGAAAGAGGCGGGGGGAGTGGCAGATCCGTGATTATGATGAGTAGTAGTAGTGGAGGGAGTGCCACGTGGATCGGCCACGTGGGTGACAGCCTGGCAGATGGCGCACCGGATCGCCTGAGCCCCCGCCGGTAGTTGGAGCGCGGTCCGGCAGTTGGAGCAGTTTATTAGCATCATCATCGTGGAGGTGCACGAATCTCAAAGCAGAAAGGCTCACGGTGGAATGGAAGGGTGGTGGTGGAGTTGTTGGTCTGTCATGTTATTTATAAAATTGTGACGACTGGAAAACGCGTATGTTGGACCTCCAGAACATTGTATAATAGGAATGTTCCTAGGGGTAAGCGGATTGGAGGGTTCTTAAGGTAGTGTTTGGCCCAGCTTAAAATTAGCTTAGAAGGAGAAGCTAGGCTAAACATATATTTTGAAAAGCTCTACAAAAAGAAAAGTAGCTTTTTTTTATGAAAAAAAAGGAGCTCTAAAAGAAGCTACCAAGATCTACTTCTAGCTTCTAGCTTCTAGATCAAAACCAACAAAGAAAAAAACAAATCAAAACCCAAGTCTCCCCTTCTTACATTAGAGCATTCACAATGGTGTTTCTCATTTTGTGAAAAATAGCAGCCACAGTAGTAGCAAATAGTGATAGTTGCTACAGTGGTTGTTTGCTATATGTTTCTTATTTTTTTTAAAATTTTGCGTGGAATGGTACAACATTTACCGTTGCGCAATTTTTTTTTTGAAAAAAACGAGCGGCAGTACATGTTGTACCGTCTCATTCATTTAAAAAAATAATTAAAAAATTTAATTACTTATTAACTATTAAAATATGTTAATTGAATAAATTAAATAATATAATAATAACTAAACCTAATTAAAAACTAACTAAACCTAATTAACTAAACCTAACCTACCCACTAATAAAGCCACAATTCAAGGACGGTACATGTTGTGCCGTTCGAGAATTGTGGAATTTTTTTTTTTAAATGAAATTTGGCCGTTGGATTTTTAAATAATAATAATAATAATAATAATAATAAATGGGACGGTATATGTTATACCGTCCGACCCCTATTTTAAATATATATATATAGGGGCCGGTTCGGGTGAGAACCAACCCTGGGGTGAGAACCTAAGGGCCTCTCCCTACCACTCATCAAATCATTTTGTATGACTGAGATTATGCAACTACAAAAAATGGTAATAGATCCTAATGTATAGACTTTTTTTGGTGTGTGACGGTTAAGGTAAATTTTTCAAATTGGAGAGAGAAATATTTGGTTCCCGAAAAATATGGGAGAAGATTTTGTATCCCATTAATATCAAATGCAGAATCAATCACCATTTTTTTCCCTTAACCCTAATAATAACACAACAAAAAGAGTCTAGAGTTTTTTTTCCGCACGATTTCGTTCCTTCATCGTCGAAAATTACTAAACTCTCGCGACAAGACCTAGGAGATTGTAGTTTAGGCGATTTCAATTTGGTTAGACATGTCACCGAAAAAGAACATGAAGAGGCTCATTTGCGACGGCGCCGGCGCCGGTGAGTTTTATTTTTTTTTTATAAAATTGTTCCGATGTCGCCTTTTATTAATTTATTTTCTTGCAATTCGTTCTACTTTATTGAATCCCCGAACAATTTGTTGTTTTAATTATAAATTTCTGAATGTTGTTCGTGATAATTTTTCCTGTAAAATGATTTTTGAAATGCTTTAAAAGTTTGGCTTTATTGTTGGCGAATTAAGGGGTTATATAGGGCCAAAAAAAATAATAACAATACAGTCAGTTGCTATTTAGGGCCTAAAAAAAATGGTTTTTGCATTCAACAGTTGCTATTGAAATGCATTCAACAGTTGCTACTATGTTATTGATGGTTTTTGCATTCAACAGTTGCTATTAATTGCTATGCAGTTGCTATTTACTTGAAAAATTGATTTTCTAAATAGTTGCTATGCAGTTTCTATGCAATTGCTAATTAATTGCTAAGCAGTTGCTATTTTGTTTTGAGTTTCTATGCAGTTGATATGCAGTTGCTAATTAATTGCTATGCAGTTGCTATTTACTTGAAATATTGAGTTTTTAAATAATTGCTATGCAGTTGCTATTTTGTTTTGATTTTCTATCCAGTTGCTATGCAATTGCTAATTAATTGCTAGGCAGTTGCTATTTTGTTTTGAGTTTCTATGCAGTTGATATGCAGTTGCTAATTAATTGCTATGCAGTTGCTATTTACTTGAAAAATTGAGTTTCTAAATAGTTGCTATGCAGTTGCTATACAGTTGCTATTTTGTTGCTCTACAGTTGCTATACAGTTGCTAATTAATTGCTATGCAGTTGCTATTTTGTTTTGAGAGTCTATGCAGTTGCTAATCAATTGCTATGCAGTTGCTATTTACATGAAAGATTTTGTTTCTAATTTGATATTATTCAGTTGCAATCTAATTCTTATGCAATTGCTCATTACATTAAAATATCATAGATTAAAATGTCATAGATTAAAATGTCATAGCAATACCTGACCAGCTAATTAGATATTTATTGATGTTATATAATGATGTAAATGTTGTAAATGTTGATATTTATTAGATTGTAGTTGCTGTGTACATAATGGGTAGTTGCTAATTATGTTTTATTGTATTTATGGTTGTTTCAATAAATAGTTGCTAGTGAATGGTACTGTTGTTGCTGTTTTAAAATAAGAAGTTGCTATCTATATGTGTTAACTTGTTGTAATTGATGTCTTTGTGTTATTTCTTTCAAATGTGAAAGTGTTTCGAAAACAAGTTCAAGTTGCGCACTTAATGTTAGAAAGGAAGCAAATATTGATAGTTGTCAGAAGAATGTAAACGACGACTTTGTCAAAGTAGATGCTTGAAATAAAAAGGGTAATGAGAAGCCAGCTGAGAGCGTCGCTGATGACCCAGTTGTACTTAGTAGGACATGCTCCCGTATTCTAGTGAATGCTATTAAAGACATGAAGGATGCACAGCGACGTGCTGTTATTGAGATGGGATTTGGTAACATCCTGCATTTGAAAACCACGAAGGTACCAGCTTCTTTGGCGTATTGGGTTCTTGATCACTTTGATCCTAGGAGCTGCGAATTGAAGATGGATAATGGACGGTCACTTCATGTGGAATCCGATGATGCTGCACTAATTTTTGGACTGCCGAGAGGTAAGCGCCAGTTAGATAGAAAGCGGAAAAAGGCAGTATGTCCGAAGGTTATGGAGTGGAAACAGCAGATTGAGAAAGATAAAGTATTAATCAATACTCTGAAGGACAAGATGCTTGGCGAGGTTGATGGTGGCGTATGGTTCAAGCGTCATTTCGTGGTTTTATTAGGAGCTTGCCTATTTGAAAATCCGGGCAATGGGTATGTGAATCCCCAAATACTGAGCAACTTGGAATGTATGTCGACGCTAAGGGAGTACAATTGGGGTGATTACATGGTGAGATGTCTCATAGAATGGAAGCTGAAATGGGAGGGGAAAAAAACAAAAAACTTCATGGGCCCGACCTTGTTCATTGTGGTGGGTTTTCGTACTTCATAAATATATATTTTGTGTACTATAATTAGCAATATGAATAGCTATAAGTTGCAACTAATAAAATATTAGGTTAATTGATTTTTTCAGCTCTTTATCTCGATCGAGACGTGTTTTTGATATTATTATTAATTGTATTATTTTTTCATATCTTTTGTAGGCTCTTTACCTCGATCGTGTCGTGTTCTTGAGAAGAACCGTCCCAAGATGTTATCCGTTAATAAAGGTTTGGACGTTTAGTGAGATGTTCAAGCGGGAGAAGGATGAAAAGAAACACGGAGGTTTCGGGACAGGACATCTTTGCGACCGAATCGAATGGTCGGGTGAGGAATTTGAAGAAGACAAATATGCTGAAGTTCTTGAAAAAGGATCTGAGAAGCGTACGGGAATGTCAACCGATGGTGAAAGTAGTGAAGCCGGAGGCGCTGTTCGCTTGTTTGCGGATAAATTCCTTACCAAGGCAAAAATATTGGCTGATACGATGGTTGATCTAATGTCAATGGTCCGCGATGCACCGGCAGAGATCATGTCTGATCCGAATGTCAAGAATATGGTTGACAAGGCTCAAGTACTATTGGGTTGTACAGCCAATGTAGCAGTAGAAAATGAAAATTTGGCAGATCAGCAAGCTGGTAGCACACAGAACATGTACGATTCCTTCTAGGCCCAGGATGATGTATTTGATCAGTTAAAGGTACTTGAGGAAGCAGCTGTTAAGCGTTTCGCGTTTAATAAAGAAGTGGCCGCTAAAACAGATCGGCCAGACATGAGTGTATTGGGATGTAATGAGCCAAGTTTCAGCCTTGGATTAACACAACTGAAAGGTGACGATGATACGGGAGCTGAGCAGGTTCAAGATCCCTTGTTGCGGGTTGATAAATAATGAATTATATATTTTTCCTTTTCAACTTTCCCTATACGAAAAGTTATTTTAATTGAAAAACTTGTGTATTTTGTAGGCACACAATAAGAGCACTGAGAAGGAGGAAGGAAAAAAAGCACAGGTCATACCTTACAAATGTTATCTTTTTTGCTACGTTTAATGTATATACTTGCTAATTAATTGCTATGCAGTTGATATTTTGTTTTGATTTTCTATCCAGTTGCTATGCAATTGCTAATTAATTGCTAAGCAGTTGCTATTTTGTTTTGAGTTTCTATGCAGTTGATATGCAGTTGCTAATTAATTGCTATGCAGTTGCTATTTACTTGAAATATTGAGTTTTTAAATAATTGCTATGCAGTTGCTATTTTGTTTTGATTTTCTATCCAGTTGCTATGCAATTGCTAATTAATTGCTAGGCAGTTGCTATTTTGTTTTGAGTTTCTATGCAGTTGATATGCAGTTGCTAATTAATTGCTATGCAGTTGCTATTTACTTGAAAATTTGAGTTTCTAAATAGTTGCTATGCAGTTGCTATGCAGTTGCTAATTGATTGCTATGCAGTTGCTATTTTGTTTTGAGTTTCTATGCAGTTGATATGCAATTGCTTATTAATTGCTATGCAGTTGCTATTTACTTGAAAAATTGAGTTTCTAAATAGTTGCTATGCAGTTGCTATGCAGTTGCTAATTAATTGCTATGCAGTTGCTGTTTTGTTTTGAGAGTCTATGCAGTTGCTAATTAATTGCTATGCAGTTGCTATTTACATGAAATATTGAGTTTCTAAATATTTGCTATGCAGTTGCTATTTTGTTTTGAGTTTCTATGCAGTTGATATGCAATTGCTTATTAATTGCTATGCAGTTGCTATTTACTTGAAAAATTGAGTTTCTAAATAGTTGCTATGCAGTTGCTGTTTTGTTTTGAGAGTCTATGCAGTTGCTAATTAATTGCTATGCAGTTGCTATTAACATGAAATATTGAGTTTCTAAATAGTTGCTATGAAGTTGCTATGCAGTTGCTAATTAATTGCTATGCAGTTGCTATTTTGTTTTCAGAGTCTATGCAGCTGCTAATTAATTGCTATGCACTTGCTATTTACATGAAATATTGAGTTTCTAATTTGATAATATTCAGTTGCAGTCTAATTCTTATGCAATTGCTAATTACATTAAAATGTCATAGATTAAAGTGATGATAATGTATGTTTGTCAATATTAAAAATATTCTTATTCTGGAATAAAATTTAATTTTTTTATTATGAAAATACAAAAACATATAATGAATGTTTTTCATTAGTATACAAAAGAACCATAATGTTTTTTCCTTTTTTTGTGTTTAGGAATTGATGGACGGGAAAACAATTGATTGTCAACAAAATGTTGAATGGGCGCAAATTCCTGTTAGAAAACGTCGAAATCCTGTTAGAAAACGTCGATTTCCTAGTCAGGTATTGGTATTGCAGTTGTTATTTATAATCATTACAGTTGTTGTATAATCATGCTGCATTTGCTTATGGGAGTAGTATTTATGTTAAAAGGTTGTTCGAGTTGCGGATCTAGGAAATAAAAAGCGTCAGATAAACATGAGAAGTGGCAAGGTATTTGGATTGTTGTTTTTAAGATTTACTTCAATTGTTTTGCTATTTTTTGAATGATGTTAACTAGAATATTTGTTACCAACACTTCATAGGAGACCGAGACGCATATTCCGACTGATGGAGGGGAATACTTGATTGTGAAAGGTCCAGAAGAGGGTGTGGAGATCAATAAGGTGAAGAAGAATTCTGATATTTTGAAAGGCAAAAACCCTGTTGAGACTGCACACCACATGGTACGCCGGAAACAAACAGAAAAAAAGAAGACTGAAAAATTAATTTCCCCGTACGTCCGTAGGGAAGTGGCGTTGACTGACGGATGGACTGATGCTGAAAAGAAGATTGGGTTCTGGGTGATGAACAATGCTGATGCTGATATGTAAGTTTTTCTTTAACGTATGCAATATTTTGCAAGTTTTTATGAAATTCTAAGGATTTTTATAGCTGACTTATTATTTATTGATGTAGGATGGAGATCTTATTTTACACCGGACAGTATCAGCTCAGTAGGGAACAAATGATTTCACTTTTGCCATCTGTTTATGTGGAAGCATCAGTTATTGATATTTGGAGTATGATACTCAATCACAAGGAGATGTCTCGGTCGAAAGGTTCACCATGTAGATTCTTCGCATCTACATACCTAACTGTGAGTCTGACTGAAATTATTTATTTATTTATTTATTTATTTATTTATTTATTTTTATTTTTCATTTATTATTATTATTTTTTTTGCATTCTTTTGTTTGTTTCACCACTATTTCGGCCTAACATAATTTACGGTTAGGCATACACTGCTGTGAACCCTGTTAAAGAATGGAGTATGAATAGACGAGGAGAGAAGTTCTTCGAGCGACTTGATGAGGAAATCGTTGATACGAAGTGGATGAAATTGGGCAGCATTGACATCGTAATTTTGATGGTTATTAATTTTTTTAATGTTAGGCATATCTTACAATTTGTGACGTAAAAAGAATTTGTTGCTATTTAGTTAATTTGAAATTGCTATTTAGTTATTTAGAAATTCCTATTCAGTTAGTTACACTTTAGTCAGTGTGAAGTTTCTATTAAGTAATTTAGAAATTGCTATTTAGATACTTAAAAATTGCTATCCTCATGTATATAATATGATTGTTGACTTGACGACTATGCATATTTCGTTTTGCGTATGCAGTTTGTGTTTCCAATAATACATGCAAGTCATTTTTACATGATGGTATATGACTTGAAGAATATGTCCATTGATCTTATTGATAACTCCTCGGCGATAGATACTGGTTCGTTGAAGACGAAATATGGCGATGTTCCAGGATCACTGGTACGAACATTATGATAATTGCAAACCTAAATTTATAATGTTGTGAGTGCAGCCTACATTTAGTTAATATTGTTTTTAAACATTCTTGCAGAGCCAATTGTTTAATCTATTTTTGGAGTTAAAAGGAAAAATTAAGGAGTAACTGCGGAATGTAAATATCCGGAGGCTGAGTATGCCTTGGAGGGACGACACAAACAAGGAGGATTGTGGAGTGTTTCTGATGCGCCACATGGAGACATATCATGGCGGGGGAGAAAAAAATTGGAATAGTGGCTTAAAGAAGAACAATAAGAGACAGCTTAATGTATTGAGGATTAAGTACTGTGCTGCCATATTGAAATCTGATGTTAATATCTTAAAGGATCAAGTTGATGCAGCATCGAACCTCCACTATCAGCAGCAATGCGTAGATGGGCCAATAGATTTGGGGCCCATTCTGCTTAATTACAGGCCGCCAACTAACTTGACCAAAGACTAAAGTGGTCTGAGTGTCGTTAGATTATAGTAGTCAGACGTATGATTCTTTTGTATACTAATGAATGATTCTTTTGTATACTAATGAATGATATTGAAATTGCAAAACAATATGATTCTTTTGTATACTAATGAATGATGTTGTTTTTGATCGATATAGGTTGATTTTACACGTTGTGATTGGTTTATTTATTTTTATGATCATTATGACTGCAAATTGTATTCCACAATAAGAATATTTTTGATATTTACAAACCTACATCATCATTACTTTAATTTTAAATAGCAACTGTAATAACTATAAATAGCAACTGTAATAACTATAAATAGCAACTGAAATAATTATACAGCAATACCTGGCCACTTAAACAGCAACTGTAATAATTATAAATAGCAACTGTAATAAACAGTAACTGCATGGAACGAAATGGTGAATGATTCTGCAGTTGCTATTATTTTGGGAATAAATATTTTCAATTCAAAAATAGCAACTGCATAGAAACTCAAATCAAAATAGCAACTGCATAGCAATTAATTAGCAATTGCATAGCAACTGCATAGCAATTAATTAGAAACTCAATATTTCAAGTAAATAGCAACTGCATAGCAATTAATTAGCAATTGCATAGCAACTACATAGAAGCTTATGTTGTTTATTTCGAACTTAAACAGAAACTGTAATAATTATAAATAGTAACTGTAATAAACAGTAACTGCAACTATAATAACTATAAATAGCAACTGTATTAACTATAAATAGCAACTGTAATAACTATAAATAGCAACTGTTATAACTATAAATAGCAATTGTAATAACTATAAATAGCAACTGTAATAACTATAAATAGCAACTGTAATAATTATACAGCAATACCTGACCACTTAAGCAGCAACTGTAATAATTATAAATAGCAACTGTAATAAACAGTAACTGTATATAGCAACTGCATAGCAACTATAAACTCAAAACTGTATAGCAATTAATTAAAACTGTATAAACTCAAAACTATAAACTCAAAACTGTATATAGCAACTGTAAACTCAAAACAAAATAGCAACTGCATAGCAATTAATTAGCAACTGCATAGTAACTGCATAGCAATTAATTAGAAACTCATTATTTAAAGTAAATAGCAACTGCATAGCAATTAATTAGCAACTGCATATCAACGACAGAGGAACTTATGTTGTTTATTTCGAACTCAAAGTAACTATATAATTAACGTTACAAATTTGATATTAAAATAGCAACACCATAGAAACAAAATAGCAAATAATTAACAGTAAACTAAGAATATAGATTGAATTCAAAATAGCAATTCCATAAAATCATTCGACTCCGATGTCTTCTTCAACGACAACTGTTCGGCCAGGACAATTTCTAGCATCATGTCTAACCTTTTTCGTGCATATGCTGCACGTACGCAACGGTTTCTTGTTGCGCTCAATCGCAGCTTCTTGACGAGAAACAAGTCTACTACCACTTCCTTTGGTGCTGACCTTGGTTGGTGGATGCACCGAGACTTGTTCAGGAGCAGGAGCTCCGAAATGCGTTTCGAACATCCTATTCTTGGTAGACGGACCAGCTTGTGGGTCTTCGGTGGAATTAAGCAGGGCCATTTGTTCTTTGATGCAGCGGTGGAAAATCGACATCTTCGCGATGTTACCATCAATAAGACCAATACATGAGTAAAAATCTGAAATTAAATTATTCATGATAGACTTTTGCTCATCGATGCTTGCACAGTCGTTAAGGACATTGTCGTCAAGTTGGTGTATTGGCTTCGATTCAGCTGTTTTAGTCCATCGGCCGATAACATACTTATCAGGTATAGCTTCAAGTTTTTGATCTTTGAACACCCAGAAAATATGCTGACATAGTAAGCCCATCATTGTAAACTTCTTGCAGGTGCATGTCACATCCTCAGCAGTGTTGTTGTGTGTGACAGTTGCTATATCGCTACTGTCACTACTTATTTCATATGTGGAACTTAGGGAGCCTTTTGTGATACAGACAATGCTACAATCATAACATGCAGAGACGATCTCCTTTTGCGTTTCTTTGAAAATTGTTGACGTGTATACCTTGCTAGCATGCCTCTCGATCAACAACTGGATGATGGGAATAGAGACAGATAAAATGTTCTTGTTGTTCAACTTGTCGTATTCATTTCGCTGTTTCTCTAAAGCCCCTTCAAAAAACATGAAAAACTCAATCAAGTTTGATCGAGGGTTGAAGTGTATTTTGAAGAAATTGTTTTCGCTCTCAGACATTGATGTAGTTCGTAGCAAGCCGCTCATAGGGTAGTCCCTAAAATATGCTGGGATCCAAAACCGACGTATCTGAAACATTGACTTCAACCAATTGTCGTCTTGAACTCCGTATTCAGTCATTAATGTAACCCACTTATCTTCAAATTCTGGTGGCTCAATAAGGCTTGTCCAAACAATCGACCTCAACATCGATTTGAAAATGTCGTCATCTTTCACTTTATTTGGTAGCCTCAAAGGCAACTTCTGCATGATGTGCCACATGCACAGGCGTTGCCTGACACCAGGAAATATGCGTTCAAGTGCAATCTTCAATGCAGGGTCTTGGTCTGTAATAATCATTGAGGGGCAATGACCCATGCAATCTTTAAATTTCTCAAGCACCCAAGTGTAAGAATCGACATCTTCCTTAGTGAGCAACGCAGCAGCAAAAGTTATACATCCGCCGTGGTTGTCTTTTCCCGTGAACGGAGTGAAGATCATGTTATACCTATGGATATATAAAAATTAGCATAAACTTGATTGTGAACATATTTATTAAAAAAAATCTAAAAGTATCTTGTTTTGTTTGACAGAAATAACTATAAATAGCAACTGTAATAACTATAAATAGCAACTGTAATAACTATAAATAGCAACTGAAATAGTTATACGGCAATACCTGACCACTTAAACAGCAACTGTAATAATTATAAATAGCAACTGTAATAAACAGTAATTGTAACGAACGAAATGGTGAATGATTCTGCAGTTGCTATTAATTTGGGAATAAATATTTTCAATTCAAAATAGCAACTGCATAGAAGCTCAAACACAAAAGAGCAACTGCATAGCAATTAATTAGCAACTGCAAAGCAACTGCATAGCAACTGCATAATACATTCAGTTGCTATATAGTGAATTCACATCATGTAGTACAGAAATTTGCGAAATGAGAAACAAGCAATATTAATATTGTTTCCAACTAATATATGTAATATTTGTGGCTACTTAAAATCAGAAAACAAACGCATGCTCGTACCTATTAGTTGAATAAGTAGCATCAAAGCTCAGAACATCACCGAAAACGGCATAATTTCTGCGGCATATTGAGTCAGCCCAAAATACACGTGTTAGCTGGTCTTTCTCATTGACATCGTACTCCAAAACAAAGGCTGGACTTATTTTTTTTTCCTGAAAAGCCTGTCCAAAGCCATTTGAGCATCAACACCAAGCGCATATGCCTTAAGGTCGCGCGAGAAATTTTTGAACTCAACACTTGTGCATCCGATATTGGAGTAAGATCCAACAACCTCTTTGAATAACCTGTAAGACTTCATCGGACCTATGTTTGCTCTAGCACAATTAAGAATGAAATTCTGATGACCAGGATTTAATGTTTTATTCGCGTCGAGGAATTGTCTCTGAACCAATGGCACTAACGGGTGAGAATGATGCTCGACGAATTTAGAGACAATGTAGTTCGAATTTGTTTCGTGTTTTAAAAGCATAAGAGCCTTGCAGTCTAGCCGTTTCGACACCCGACGCCTCTTGATTTTTGGCTTATCGATCGGATCATTCTCCTCTACAATATTCTCCTCGACAATATCATTATTGAGATGGTTGTTTGAAACATCAGACTTAACGGTATTCTTATTTCCCTGCCTGTTACAATAAAGCCACTTGTGTGTAATTAAACCACGTTTTCTCTTGTCGCCACCCCACCGAACATCAAAACCACAAGCTGCGGTGTATTCTGTATAAAACTTTATCCCGTCATTCATATCAGCAAATTGCTTGCCGACAAAAGGCTTCAAGTCACTGTCGCAATGAGGTATATGGCGTTCAGTTAATCCGGGCGATATCGACAAGGTACAACCCTGGACTGGAATAATTTTATTTCCAACTACAAAATCAATATAAACGTTGTTATGACATTTATATCAAATAAGATTTATAAAAAAAAGTATAAATCTTGCTAATCAGTATTTGCAAATTTTCATTATTTGCTATGTATCTTGCTGTTCAGTATTTGCTATTTTCAATTCCAGTATTTTTTTTGTTTTCTAATAAAAGAGTTGCTATTTAGTACGCTGTAGTTGTTGTTTATATAATATGTAGTTGCTGTTTATAGTTATACTGAAGTTGTTGCTAACAATATGCAGTATAGTGTAGTTGTTGTTTACATAATATGTAGTTGCTGTTTATATTATAAACAGTTGCTAATTAACTGTATAGTTGTTGCTGTTTTAAATTAAGAATTTGTTATCTAAATATTTTTACTTGTTCTAATTGCTGTGTTTGTGTTATTTCTTTCGAAGATGGATGTGTTATTTCTTTCGAATATAAACGATGTTATGAATTAAAATAAGTAAAACTCAATGCTTTGTTTATTATCTTATATTTGATGATTATTATACAGTAGTGTATATTATGTAGTTGATGATAGTTGCTATGCAGTTGCTAATTGATTGCTATGCAGTTGCTATTTTGTTTTGAGTTTCAATGCATTTGATATGCAATTGCTTATTAATTGCTATGCAGTTGCTATTTACTTGAAAAATTGAGTTTCTAAATAGTTGCTATGCAGTTGCTATGCAGTTGCTAATTAATTGCTATGCAGTTGCTGTTTTGTTTTGAGAGTCTATGCAGTTGCTAATTAATTGCTATGCAGTTGCTATTTACATGAAATATTGAGTTTCTAAATAGTTACTATGCAGTTGCTATGCAGTTGCTAATTAATTGCTATGCAGTTACTATTTTGTTTTCAGAGTCTATGCAGTTGCTAATTAATTCGCAAGCTGTTATCTATATATTTTAACTTGTTGTAATTGCTGTGTTTGTGTTATTTCTTTCGAAGATGGATGTGTTATTTCTTTCGAATATAAACGCTGTCATGAATTAAAATAAGTATAACACATAGTTGTTGTTTACATAATATGTAGTTGCTATTTATATAATAAGCAGTTGCTAATTAACTGTTCAGTTGTTGCTGTTTTAAATTAAGATTTTGTTATCTATATATTTTAACTTGTTGTAATTGCTGTGTCTGTGTTATTTCTTTCGAAGATGGATGTGTTATTACTTTCGAATATAAACGATGTCATGAATTAAAATAACTATAACACATTGCTTTGTTTATTATCTTGTAATTGATGATTCTTATACAGTAGTGTATATTATGTTTCTATTTATAAAATATAAATCTGCAAACAACAGGAAAAAAAAGGAGGTATATAATGACCTGATCGACGTTCTATATAACAAGAAATACAGTAATCAGAAACATTAAAACATAGTAGAATGAAAACCTGGTGTATCCACCTTCTTCGGACTCATTGGAGGAGACGGGAACAGTGTTTGGATATTATTCGGATTGTCTACACCGGAAGTTTTGGCAGTAGGGTTACCGTCGTCGTAATCGGACGTGTTCATCATCCTGATGAAGAATGTGGTTCGGTTGCAAATAAAATAAAAACGGCACAAAATATTGACCGAAAAATCTGTCTAATATCTTCATTCCTTTTATTATGCGGTCCCCAACGCTTAATTAAAGGGATTGACATCTAAAATTAAAAATTAATTAATCTAATTAATTATAACGGATAAGATCTAGACCGTTAATATTAGTCAGATGAATGGCTGGGATAGGCCCTTAGGTTCTCACCCCAGGGAATGGTTCTCACCCGAACCTTTCTCTCTCTCTCTCTCTCTCTCTCTCTCTCTATATATATATATATATATATATATATAATTATTATTTTTTTTTTTTTTTTGGGACGGTATATGTTATACCATCCGACTCGATTAAAAAATATTAAAATAAGAGGGACGGTATATGTTGTACCGACCTCTATAATTTGAGAATCGCTATTTTGTTTCTCATTTTTTAGAATCGACTGTAGCCAATTTGCCAAAATATGGTAAAATAGAAAACGATTGCAGCGTGCCATTTACCAAAAAATGGCAAATTGGCAAATATACAAAACGATTGTGGATGCTCTTACCACGTACTAGTAATATATACGTACGGTGCACGCATTACCTTTTTTAACAAAAAAATAAAGTAAAAATTCTGATTTATACGTGCGATGAATTTCTTAATAAATATGGTTATATATTTTTTAACGTAATTATGAAGACTATAATGGGAGATTTGGAATTGCACGTGCGTTATACGTTAGTAGGTAAATTTACAACTCCAACTCTACCATTATAATAGTTATTATATATTATATTATTGATAGATAGATAGATAGATAATTTACATGTGTGATGCATATTTAATATATATTAAAAAAATTAAAGTAAAAAATCTGACGTTGTGAGGATTCAAACCTGAGACCTCTTTCATATTAGTTATGCACGTGCAATACACGTGATGGTAGATTGACAAATGACACTAAGGCCTTCTCTCATTATAATATTATTACTAGTAAATACACGTGCAATGCGTGTCTGAACAATATTTTTTTATATTCTATTTATCTATATTATAATGGGAGAAGCACGTGCGGAGCACATAAAATAATAGACTGACATTCACTGTTCATGGTCCTCCCACGGGGTAGATGTAGAGAGAGAGGGAGATGAAGAGGGTAGGGTTTTTGGTTTTTTTGAGAGATAGGGAGATCCTACAAGAAATTTGCCATATACCAACGGACACCTATAGCGACAGATCACTAAAACCGTGGGTATAGGCATCATATACCTACTGACGTGTAGTAAACCGTGGGTATAGGTATATTCCATAATTTATTTTCCCCCCAACTTTTTCATTTTCCCCCTAAATCTCAAATCCCCCAATTTATACACACATACTCTCTCTCTCTTTCTCCGCCTCTTTATTTTCATCCAGTCCGTCATCCTCTTCACCCGCAACCGCAAAAACCACGCCGCCACATCAGCATCGCCGCTGTCCTCGCCCCGTCAGTGGCAATTCCGAAGGCGGACGAAGGAGGAGGTGGAGGACGTACGACGGAGGAGGTTTTTGGCAGAGGCGGTGGAATTGGACGGTGGAGAGAGCTTCTTGATCGAATGGAGGAGAAGAAACCTCATATTTTGCCGGAAGTGGGGCCCGATCACCGGTGGTGACGTCAAGTGAGCTTTCGATTTGGTTGGTTTCTTGTTAGGGTTAGGGTTTGAAATGGTCAAGAGCTATTTTTTGGTAGTAAAGAAATGAACATTATAGGGAATTATGTTGATTGCAATTTAAAAGTTTGAATTTTGATGAATGTTTGGTATTTAATTATAGTTATTTGGATAATTGTTAGGAATTCGATGCATGATATTGTTGGCTTTTGAGAAAGTGGTGTAAGACCTGTGATTAGTATAGATTTAGGGAATATGTGTTGTGAGAAATGGAAATGGATGCTATATTTTTGTCCTATATCCTCTTGATGATTTTCCTTCTATTTCTATGGTATTTTCATTTTTTTCGTTTATGTACACCTTTTCTTGACAGATCACTATCATATGATCCAAAAATTGACCAATGAGGATCACGTTTGAACTTAACCTCCATAACAATTTATGATTTGGGCCTCATTCAGACAACCAAGGTGATTGTCAGGATTTAATTATGTAGCATTATTCTTGAGGTGTTATGGATCATTAGGAGACCACAAAACTGTCCAGGTATTGTATTTTCACAGATCGAAAATTAAAATGCCAGTAACATCACTTTCATGAGAGAACTCCCATGCCTGATGGGAGTGTCCTAGTGTCTAACTTATTCTATGACAAACAAATTTTGAATGTCCCCATAACACTTTTAGACTTGTATATTTGTATACCATGAAAACTCTACATGAAATAAAAAGTTTCCAAAAATATGATGAATCTAGATTTATGATGTGGGCCTGTTTATCATCCAAACTCTGCTCATGATCACCTTATCCTAATGTACACCAAAAAAAATTCCCCTCCCTATTATAGTGTGCACTAATTAGAACTTAATAGAGCTGCATACTTTTAAATACTTTGTTAAGTGAACTTGTTTAAAAATCGTTCTTTTAATGAGCTATAACAAGAAAGTCTCGTCAGAAAATTGTTGTTATTCAAGCACTTAATGTTGTAATCCATGCATTATAGTCTAATTGTCTGTTATGGTTATGCTAATTGACTCTGTATCCAGAAGATATGGTAAATTTGCATGACTCACTTTGTAGTGCAGTTTGCATTGATCTTACTCGTATTCTATCCTGATTTTATATATCATGTTGAAATGTATATTTTATCAAATTTTTCTAAAAACTTAGCAGTGCTTGTTCTAGAAGATTTAAATTACAAAGGTATGTTAAATTATTTGATTATCCAACTTCTAGAATGATGTTGAAGCTGGTGACATTCTATTGGTCGATGGTGGGTGCAAACTTTATTTCAATTATTATGCTCATATTGGATAACACGTAAAGTTTTATTTGATTTTATCCTGCATTTTGACACTTCACAATTAGTGTGTGAAATCAGTTGCTATAAATAAATCATAGTGGTCTCATGCCTTTCTAAAATGTTCAATAATGCTTCTTTTTTTAGAAGTAGAAGTTAATTGGACCTTTTTTTTTGCATTAATCATTTTTTGATTAACTATCATATATGATTTTCAATCTTTGCATCAAAGCTAGAAACCTAGCAAGGTATATTTGAGGAGGTTTTAAGTGGTAAGCTTGACTTTGAGTCAGACCCATGGCCAAGTATTTCATCTAGTGCCAAAGATCTTGTGAGAAGAATGCTCGTTAGAGATCCCAAGAAGCGCATGAATGCTCATGAAGTTTTATGTGAGTTTTTCATATAGGTTATCTTTTATTTAGAATTATGAGTTATAAATCCCCTTGAAAGTTATAAATCCCTTTGAAATATTTTTACTTATCTTGTTCAAAGAGTATATTGCTTAATCCCATAAGGGAAAGCAGCTTTACATTCATATTTAATTTTCTCTCAGGTCATCCCTGGGTTCAAGTTGGTGGTTTGGCTCCCGATAAGCCACTTGATTCTGCAGTTTTATCTCGCTTGAAGCAATTTTCTGAAATGAACAAGCTCAAAAAGATGGCACTTAGAGTAAGTATTTGAAGGTATGATTTAATGATTCATTGAGTAAATGATTCATAGGAGTAACTAGTGATTTGTTTGAATTCTATCTGAGCCTTTTAATTTATGAACACTTTTGCTGCTGAGTGAAAGCACAATCAGTGAGCTGCTGAGTGAAAGCTTTTTAATTTATGAATACTTCTGAAGTTACATGCTCCTTTTTAAGTCACTGACTATTTTTGATACACTGACTAATTTATGAGTCAGTGATTGGCAATCTTCTTTTGATATACTGAGTGGCACTCACTGATTAATCTTTACCTCTTTACCTAACTAATTTTGAGTCAGTAAGTGGCACTCACTGATTGTGCTTCTCTATTTTATGAACAATCCTACTGAGTGCATTTTGCATATGGATATATATTGATTTGGATCTATATTTATCGTGCTTGAGTAATTTATGCCATAGTATTTGTGAGAACATCTAAATATGCTTGAGTAAAAACTGCGAACAAATAGAGTTTCTTCTCATTATTTTCGAGTGAATGAGTGATGATGAGATGGATTATGCTTCTGAAGTTGCACACTATGTTTCATGATTCATTGAATAAATGAATTATATGGGTAACTAGTGATGATTAAATCCTATCTGAGCATTTAATGATTAATCTTTACCTGACATTTTGGGGTTTTTTAGAGTGCATTTTGCAAAATTTATGAACAATCTAGTGAATTTTGAGTCAGTGAGTGGCACTCAGGTAAAGAGGTAAAGATTAATCAGTGAGTGCCACTCAGTATATCAAAAGTAGATTGCCAATCACTGACTCATAAATTAGTCAGTATATCAAAAGTAGTCAGTGAGTGGCACTCACTGATTGTGCTTCTCTAATTTATGAACAATCCTACTGAGTGCATTTTGCATATGGATCTATATTGATTTGGATCTATATTTATCATGCTTGAGTAATTTATGCCACAGTATTTGTGAGAACAACTAAATATGCTTGAGTAAAAACAGTGAACAAATGGAGTTTTTTCTCATTATTTTCGAGTGAATGAGTGATGATGAGATGGATTATGATTTTGAAGTTGCACACTATGTTTCATGATTCATTGAATAAATGAATTATAGGAGTAACTAGTGATGATTGAATCCTATCTGAGCTTTTTAATTTATGAACACTTTTGCTGCTGAGTGAAAGCACAATCAGTGAGCTGCTGAGTGAAAGCTTTTTAATTTATGAACACTTCTGAAGTTACATGTTCCTTTTTAACTCACTGACTACTTTTGATATACTGACTAATTTATGAGTCAGTGATTGGCAATCTACTTTTGATATACTGAGTGGCACTCACTGATTAATCTTTACCTCTTTACCTGACTATTTTTGAGTCAGTGAGTGGCACTCATTGATTATGCTTCTCTAATTTATGAACAATCCTACTGAGTTGGTACTCACTGATTATGCTTCTCTAATTTTGAGTCAATGAGTGGCACTCACTGATATGCAGTACTTCTTTGTGATATGCAGTACTTCTTTGTTGCTAAATTCGAATGACTATATTGTTGAATTGTTATGTACTGAGAACCAGCTTAATATAGATCCATCTTTTTTCCATCTTTTTCCAGCTAAATTCGAATCACTTAGTATTTTCCATCTTTTTTCCTTTTTATAGTATTAAAGGACATGGAATGCGGTACCACTAGATAAGAGTCATGCCAACGCCTTATTCAGTATAACTCAGTCGTTAAATTATAACTCAGGACCATGGAGTTAGATTGATCTGTACTATAACTTAGTGGCATAACAATCTGATGTTTAACTCCTCATCAGTTAACTTACAACTCCAGTATCTCATAGCAAAGCTTTAATTACATCAATGGTCTGCACTTCCTTCTCTCTTTGACCCATTTTTGAATTATATCAGTTATTAATAAAATATTTTTGTTTCTAGAGCAAGGATAGGACTGAAGATTGTTCATTCGCAGTCATCAAGGACCCAACTCAATTTACTGTTGCACATGCTCGATCGAGTAAGGTACTTTGCAAATATATGTTTCTCTGGCATTTTGAATCCGAATGACACATTTTGCATGTTATCTGAATATTGACTATTTGTTGATGACCAAAGTTAATTCTTTTTGCTTTGTTTTGTTTGTGAAGGGCTCTCAACAAGCGAGAAATGATTGAACTCGCTCAAAATGCAGTCGAGTTTGTGTTTGCCGACGATGAAGTGAAGAAGGTTGTAAAGGAGATTTGCAAGATGTTAAAATAAGATTACAGCAAAGAGAATCGAGATCAATCAAGATCTGGTTGTCATAAAATAAGAAAATTGTTAGTGTCGTATCTCAAGTGAGGATTCAGTTGAATGTTATCTTATAATGTCATTGAATATGTTGATCGTAGTTTAAAGTATTGATTCTCATGTCTGCACATGAATTCAATTGTGTATTGGGTTATTAACTATTTTGTAATTTGACATGCTTGTAATACTTCATTAATTTTTAATATGATTGAAGTTTAATTTTTTTTTAATTTTGTTTCATAAACACATTTATCTATTTTATTGTGTATTTAGTTTATAATTGGATTAATATTATAAAATAAAATATTATATTATCATACGCGTAATTGATATGGTCAAAACAAGGGGTTCAATCGAGACCGTCCAAATGGGGCACGAATCCTACAGCTCAGGGACGAGACGGTAATTTCACATGCAAACGGGTCCGAAGCGGGTACTGGGTCTCCTTCTCACAGATCCAATAACCCGCAAACGGATCCACCACAGCTGGGCACGGGTTTCAACCCGCTGCCAACTCGATCCAGCAAGACACAATCAAGGTCCCTGATTAGATCTAAATCAACGACCATGATTCACGTCAATCTTTACACTGGGATTTAGGGATTAAAATTCCTTATCTGATTACCAGAATATACCTTATCAGATTACTTTCCCAATCTGTTTACAAGGAGATTATTCTATATCAGACTACGCGGATTACATTCCTAAATGGTTCTCTAAGACGCCTATAAATACCCCCCACCCATCTCCATTAAGAGGTAATCAATCTTTCTCTAGCTAAACGCTCTTTCATAATCAATTCTGGTTACTGACTTGAGCGTCGGAGGGTGCGTCGCCGGGAACAACCCCGGTGTTTCGCACTTTTTGCAGGTGCACGACGGGAGCGACGATCAGAGTTCAACGGAACAGGTATACAGGTTCTCCTATTCAGTTTCCCCAAAGAACTCACAAATTCATCTGTTTGCCCCCACACCGAATTTAGCGGTAACAGATTGGCGCCGTCTGTGGGAAACTAACGAATAGAGACCTCTCCTCTTCCCGGTGAACAGGTTTTCTCCAGCCATGCCGCCTCGCAAAGTCAGATCTAGGGGCTCCAACCGAGCGCCCAACCTTGACCAGCAAGAAGTCCTTCCTGATCCCACTCAGCAACAAGGGCAGCTCCCTCCTACCGTGGAAGAGCCGCTCCAGCGGAACCCTCCACATCCCGATCCGAAGGGGCCTAACCACCAGAAACAGCCTCTTCATCCAGAGAACATACCCAACCACACTGCCTCCAGTGCCTCCATGGCCTCCCATCATCCCCGAGCCTCTGGTCGCCACGATGCCCATCCCAGACGCCCGGAAGATAAGGACCTTCGTCACCATCTGGACGAAAAGCGGGCTCGGGGAGAAGCCTCCCACCAAGAACGATCCCCCCGACACCGGGGACACAGGGGGTCCCCCGCCCGAAGAGGGAGAAGAGACTCCCCCGATCACTACCGAAGGAGGCACTCACCAGCAGGTCGGCAGCAGCATCGGAACAATGAGGCACCCATCACCCGTGCCGAGTTCCAGCAATTCCAAACTATGGTACAACAGGCCCTCAATCTCCGTCAGAATCCCAATGAGCCGAGGGCCCCCTCCCCCCGTCCGGTACGGAGCCCTCGACAACGTTCCCCTTCTCCTCAACCCGCTCCTACCAATTCCAGACGCACCCCAAGTCCTCGTCGTTCCCGAAGCTACCGTCGCCGCAGCCCTCGCTCCCCATCCTACGAAGACGAGTCCCGTGGCTCGGCAGATCACCGCCGGAGAGATGACACCATGAACCGCCGCCTGAACGAGGTGGAAAAACTCCTGGGACAGATAAACCGAGAAGAAGAACTCAGGGGGAGGACCCTCCGTCCTAGCCAACCCCCGTTCTCCCGGACCATAGTGGATACTCCTGTTCCCTTCGGTTTCAAACCTCCCCAGTTCGAGAACTACACGGGAGAGACCGATCCGGTTGACCACATCGAAGGCTTTAAGACTTTGATGCTCCTCCATCAAGCGTCCGACGCCCTCCTCTGCAAAACATTCCCTGCAACTCTGAAGGGCCCAGCTCGAGAATGGTACTCTCGCCTTGCCCCGGCGTCAATATTCTCCTTCGAACAGTTCGAGACCCTGTTCATCACCCACTTCGTCAGCAGCCGAAGGGCCGAGAAGACCAGCATTTCCCTGTTACACCTCCGTCAGCAGAAGGGGGAGAGACTGAGGGACTACGTGAAGAGGTTCACAGCCGAGGCCAGAACCATCGCATCCCTCGACCAATCCGTTGCTACTGCGGCGTTCCAATCCAACATCCTAAATTCCAACCTCCGCTCCTCCCTCGCCAAAAAGCCGCCACATGACTTTTCTGACCTCCTCCTCCGCACTGAAAAGTACATCCGAGCTGAAGAGGCCGAGGAACCGCCCAACTGGGAAGCAACCGCCTCCGGATCTAAGAGGAAGGGAACAGAAGAAGAGGGACCCAAAAAGTTCCAGAAGGATAATGCCGGCCAGCGCCGGCCTCCCCCTAGATTTGAAAAATTTACTCCCCTCACCACAAACATCTCCGCCATTTTCATGGAAGTCGAAAAAGAAGGGGTCCTGCCTCCAGCTCCAAAGATGAACACCCCAGCCAAAAGGAGGGATAAAGACAAATGGTGCCGTTATCACCGGGACCATGGGCATGACACCAACGACTGCCGGGCTCTGAGAAACGAGATCGAAGCCCTCATCCAGAGGGGGCAGCTGGCGAAGTTTGTAAGAAAGGACGGGGCCGAACTTCCTCCCCAGCCTCGGGGGGCTAACAAACGTCCAGAACGGGAAGAGACGCCAGAATTCGAGGAAGAGCGAGTCCTCCACCTTATCCATGGGGGTCCGATGGGGGGCTCCTCGAACTCTTCTCGGAAAGCTTTTATTAGGGAAGTAAATTCTGTCCGGGCCACCCCTCCCCCCAAAGGGCTCGGAGTGCCCGTCACCTTCTCTGACGACGATCTCGAGGGCGTCCGCACCCCTCATTGCGACGCACTCGTCATCAACCTTCACATGGCCAATTTCAAAGTCGAAAGAATCTTAGTGGATAACGGCTCCTCCGTTAACATCCTATTCCTCGATGCTTTTAAGGGGCTGAAGCTCTCCCGAGACAGACTGAAGCCCGCCGGGTATACGCTCCATGGGTTCACGGGGGTGCCGGTGACGATCGAAGGAGTGATTACCCTCGATGTCACAGCAGGCAAAACTCCTACTACCCGCACGGAGTCAATGGATTTCATGGTTGTAGATGTCCCAGCGGCCTACAACGTCATTTTGGGTCGCCCCGGCCTAGCCGCCCTCGAGGCCGTCCCTTCTGCCTATCATCTCAAAATGAAATTCCCCACTCGGGCTGGAGTGGGAGAAGTTAGGGGCAATCAGGAACAGGCCCGCAAGTGTTACATGACCTCCACACTCGGACCCGTCCTCTCCTTAGAAACACTCGAGATCCCCCAAGATGCTGCTCGGCCGACTCCTGAGCCGGTAGATGAGCTGCAGGAAATACTCTTCTCGGAGCAGGAGCCGACCCGTAAGTTTTATGTCAGCAAGGCACTCCCGTCCGCCCTACATTCAAACATTGTGAAATGCATCCGAGCCAACCAGGACCTCTTCGCATGGTCAGCAGCGGACATGCCCGGTATCTCCGAAGAACTCTTGGTCCATCGCCTCAGCGTGGATCCGGGGTCCAAACCGGTCCAGCAGAAGAGGCGCAAGTTCGCCCCCGAGCGCCAGCTCGCCATCAAAGAGGAGGTAGACAAATTGCTGAAAGCCCGATTCATACAGGAGGTGAATTATCCGGAGTGGTTGTCCAACGTAGTCATGGTGAAGAAATCCAATGGGACATGGAGAATCTGTATTGATTTCACTGACCTCAACAAGGCCTGCCCTAAAGATCCCTTCCCCCTGCCGAGCATTGACACTCTGATTGACGCAACCTCGGGACATGAGCTCCTCAGCTTCATGGACGCTTTCTCGGGTTACAATCAGATAAGGATGTTCCCCCCGGATATTCCGAAGACGTCTTTTGTAACGGACCAAGGACTCTATTGTTACCGAGTCATGCCGTTCGGACTGAAGAATGCAGGGGCAACGTATCAACGTCTCGTCAACAAGGTTTTCCAGGCCCAGATTGGTCGGAACATGGAAGTCTACGTGGACGACATGCTTGTGAAAAGCATCCGAGGCATTGATCATGAGGCCGACCTCCAAGAAGCGTTCGATGTTTTGAGAAAGCACAATATGAGACTCAACCCGAACAAGTGTGCGTTCGGCGTCTCATCAGGCAAGTTCCTCGGCTTTATGGTCAGCCAACGAGGAATAGAGGCAAATCCGGAGAAGATCAGGGCCATACTGGACATGGCCCCGCCTAGAAACGTCAAAGAAGTTCAGAAACTGACGGGTCGTTTAGCCGCCATTGGGCGCTTTTTGTCGAAATCCGGGGAGAAATGCCTCCCGTTCTTTAAAGCCCTGAGGGGGACTAAGGGGTTCGAGTGGGGGCAGCCACAACAAGATTCCTTCGACCAGCTTAAAGCTTACCTCGTCAATCCGCCCCTGCTCAGCAAACCCATACCGGGCGAGCCCCTCTACCTCTACTTGGCAGCCTCGGAACAGACACTAAGTGCGGTCTTAGTCAGGGAAGAAGAAAGAACTCAAAAGCCCATTTACTACGTCAGCAAAGTGCTCCGGGACGCCGAGCTCCGGTACCCGAAAATTGAGAAAATAGCCTACGCCCTGATAATGGCTGCAAGAAAGCTTCGGCCATACTTCCAGTCTCATTCAGTGGTCGTCCTTACCGACCAGCCATTGAAACAGATCCTTCACAAGCCAGAGACTTCCGGCCGCCTCATGAAGTGGTCGATCGAGCTGAGCCAACATGATATTACTTATCAGCCTCGGACCGCAATCAAGGCGCAGGCGCTGGCCGAATTCATAGTTGAAACGACTATCCCCGACTCCGAGCAGACGACGAAGGGACCGCCTATCTGGTCTGTATATGTCGATGGATCCTCTTGCAACGAGGGGAGCGGGGCGGGAGTCATCCTGGCGGGCCCAGACGACTTTGTCCTTCAATATTCCCTCCGGATAAACTTTAAAGCCTCGAATAACGAAGCCGAATACGAGGCACTCATAGCCGGCCTCGGGATGGCCCGAAACGCAGGGGCGCGACGCCTGCAGATCTTCAGCGACTCTCAATTGGTCGTCAACCAGGTCCTCGGCGAATATGAAGCCCGCGATGACAGAATGGTAAAGTACTTGGCCAAGGTGAAGAGCCTCATGGCGCTCTTCGACGAGGCCCTCATCCGAAGAATCCCCAGAGAGGAAAATGCCCAGGCCGACGCCCTGTCCAAATTAGCTTCCTCATCCCTGCAAGGCCTCGAACAAACCGTTCTGATAGAAGTCCT
The DNA here is from genome assembly GCA_017893485.1 of Hemerocallis citrina. Lineage (NCBI taxonomy): Eukaryota > Viridiplantae > Streptophyta > Magnoliopsida > Asparagales > Asphodelaceae > Hemerocallis > Hemerocallis citrina. The sequence continues at coordinate 23,769,956 of CM030362.1, read as the reverse complement.
CCTCAAGCCCAGCATAGAGGACGAGGCTTTCAACTCCGTCGAAACACTGCCGCTCCCCCTCGAAGACAATTGGATGAAGCCCCTCGTCGAGTTTTTAAGAGACGGACTCCTACCAAGGGATCCGAAGGAAGCCCGAAAGATAAGGACCCGGGCCGAGCGTTACATAATGGTCGAAGGCGTTCTGTATAAGCGCTCCTTCACCCAGGTGGATGGTCGACCCTACCTAAGATGCCTCTCCCCCGGACAAGCCGATTACGCCCTGCAAGAGCTCCATGAGGGCATCGGCGGAGCCCACTCCGGCTCCAGAGCCTTGGCACGTAAAGTGTTAAACTACGGGTATTACTGGCCCACTCTCCTAAGGGACGCCGAACGACACGTTCGACAATGCACCTCCTGCCAGAAGTATTCCGACATCCGACGCCTTCCACAAGCACCACTCTCCTCCTTGTCGAGTCCGATCCCCTTTGCAATGTGGGGGATGGATCTACTCGGGCCATTTCCACCGGCCCCCGGACAGTTGAAGTTTCTAGTCGTGGCAGTCGACTATTTCTCGAAATGGGTCGAGGCCGAGCCCCTGGCTACAATTACCGAACATAGAGTCGTCCAATTCTTCTGGAAAAGTGTAATCTGTCGTTTCGGTGTTCCCCGAGTCGTAGTTACAGATAACGGTACGCAGTTCGCTGGAGCTGCCTTCCGAGCCTTATGTCAAGACCTAGCTATACAGCACCGCTTCTCCTCAGTCTCTCATCCCCAGTCAAATGGCCAAGCCGAGAATGCCAACCGACAGATCCTCTCCGGCATCAAGAAGAGACTCGACAAATGCTCCAAGGGATTGTGGGTCGATCAGCTGCCCAATGTGTTGTGGAATTACCGAACCACGAAGCGGATCCCGACGGGCGAAAGTCCGTTCAATCTCACCTATGGGGCCGAGGCCCTCATCCCACTAGAAGTTGGAATACCCTCTCCTCGCCTAATTGCCTTCGAAGAAGAACAGAATGCCAGGGAGCTCAGAACGAGCCTAGATTTGGTAGACGAGATTCGGGAAAGAGCCGCCATACGGCAGCAAGGTTACCGAAGAAGAATCGAACTCGCCTACAACAAACGGGTCCGCCCAACCGACTTGAAAGAGGGGGACCTGGTCCTCCGAAAGCTGGCCATTTCGTTCCCCGGACAGAAGAGCAAACTGGCCCCAAATTGGGAGGGACCGTACAAAGTATCCAAAGTGATCCGCCCCGGTGCGTACAAGCTAGAAGACCTTGAGGGTAGAGAAATTCCCAGGACTTGGAACGCCGACCATCTTTTGAAATACCTAGAGAAGGCAACCCCGCCTATCTAAGTAACTCGAGATGTCGGGCCGCCACTCCTGCTACTAGTAATTTTTCCTTTGTCTTTTTCATTGTAATAAACGGCTAGCAACTTTAGAAGCAGCCGACCATTAGATATTAATAAATAAATAAAGTTTTTCTTTACATTATCGCGTACTCCCGCCTCTAACTCCCTTATCACACAATGGTTCGGAGTCCAACACTCGGCTCGACTCTTCCTACTCGGCCCGTCTTCAGACGGGCCAGGGGCAGATCGCCGCTCGAAATTGCTCCTGCAGCCGTTGAATGGATCGGAGTCCAACACTTGGCTCGATTTTGCTTCGCAAATCCGCTCCTAAGCGGACTAGAAGTAGCTCGCCATTCGAAACTGCTCCTGCATCTCTCAAATTTATCACACAATGGTTCGGAGTCCAGCACTCGGCTCGACTCTTCCTACTCGGCCCGTCTTCAGACGGGCCAGGGGCAGATCGCCGTTCGAAATTGCTCCTGCAACCGTTGAATGGATCGGAGTCCAATACTTGGCTCGATTTTACTTCGCAAATCCGCTCCTAAGCGGACTAGAAGTAGCTCGCCATTCGAAACTGCTCCTGCATCTCTCAAATTTATCACACAATGGTTCGGAGTCCAGCACTCGGCTCGACTCTTCCTACTCGGCCCGTCTTCAGACGGGCCGGGGGCAGATCGCCGTTCGAAATTGACCCTGCAGCCGTTGAATGGATCGGAGTCCAACACTTGGCTCGATTTTACTTCGCAAATCCGCTCCTAAGCGGACTAGAAGTAGCTCGCCATTCGAAACTGCTCCTGCATCTCTCAAATTTATCACACAATGGTTCGGAGTCCAGCACTCGGCTCGACTCTTCCTACTCGGCCCGTCTTCAGACGGGCCGGGGGCAGATCGCCGTTCGAAATTGACCCTGCAGCCGTTGAATGGATCGGAGTCTAACACTTGGCTCGATTTGGCTTCGCAAGTCCGCTCCTAAGCGGACTAGAAGTAGCTCGCCATTCGAAACTGCTCCTGCATCCCTTAAACTAATCTTACGACCGGATCTTTCCTCCGGCTCGACTCTATCTCTCCGACTCGTCCTCAAAACGGTCCGGTACCCGTCCCGACCGTAGACTGTGCCGAGCTGACGAGATACCGACCCTCGTTTTGGGAAAAAATCACCCCGAGGTCAACTCGCCGTTAGATCCTCTCAAATTGTGTGCCAAAGCGTGATGAGCGGATCCAGTAGTGCCACGTGCCCACAAAACGACAAGATAACGTTTTCTTGGTACTCGTGCCTGCCTCTGGATTCGTGCCCCCATCCGACGGTTATGGACACCCCACGTCGATCGGCACCAAGGGCCGAACGGCGGAGTCAGAACAACACATTGTTGGAGAATTCGTTTCGGCCATCGATTGCGCCGAACTAACGAGGTACCGACCCTCGTTTTTGGCAAAATATCATCCCGAGGTCAACTCGCCGTTAGATCCTCTCAAATTGTGTGCCAAAGCGTGATGAGTGGATCCAGTAGTGCCACGTGCCCACAAAACGACAAGATAACGTTTTCTTGGGACTTGTGCCTGCCTCTGGATTCGCGCCACCATCCAACGGTTGTAGACACCCCACGTCGACGGGCGTCAATAGCCGAGCGACAGGATCAGAATTGCGACAAAAGACTCGACGAACAGCCAATAGAAGACACTTCGGATAAATCGACCCCAATTTTATTAATGACTTGGACGAGTTTACAAAAAGATTACTACAGCGAGTTCAACAAAATATTAGAAGGCATGACCCGCTCATTTCCTCCGAGGAAGGGGGACACTCCGGTTCAACGACACTTTGGGTCGGCGCTTCTTAGCCTCCGAGCTCGTCTCCAGGCCGACGAACCGGGACGCCCCTTCGCCGCTGAGCCTCACAGTCGCCCCAACCGAAGCGCCACTTGAAGACACCGCCACACCACTTTGTGCATCGGCGGCTGACGCCCCGATGATAGGAGTCCGGGACGCCGCTTGGTAGAACGTGATACCTCGCTCGATCTCTTCGCGGGTACACGAGGTGCTCCGGACGTTGGCCCTCACCGGCTGAGGCTTGAGCCGAGCGACCTCCTCCTCCAATTCGACGATCCGGTCCTTCAGTGCCTCGTCCTTCACGACAATTTTGAACCGAGGAAGCTTCGCCGATCCAGGGTATTCGGCGCTGTCAGATATGACACGACGCAGATGGGTCACCTCGATACTCTTGTCGACTGTCACCCTTTGCAAATGCTCGACCTTCTTCACGAGCTCATCTCGTTCGGCCAAAACAGAAGCCAATTCTTCTTCCTTAGCAAATAGCTCGGCTTCGGCTATCCGCAAGTGGTACACTTCGGCCAACAGATCCCCGTTCTTCATCTCCATATTGTACAGCATCCTCCTCGTCAGGTCGATCTCGCCCTCAAGGCGTTTCACGAGAGATAGATGGAACAGCTCTACTTGTCGCCGAGCCATCGTAGTGACGGGGGCCTACCCTACGACCGAACCAAACACTTAGACAATTTCAAAGACAAAACGTTTTTTCATTTATCAAAAAGCGGTGGCCAGTCCGCAAAAGGCGTTACAAAGCTCGGAAGAAAAAGCAGAACAGAAACTACAAAAAGATTAACGAAAGAATCAAGGGTCCACCTGCGTCTCCGCTCCCACCCCGGACGCATCGACGGGCGGTCCCTCGATCTCTCCCTTAGCCGGGTCATCCTCTCCCCCTCCGTCTTCGCCTTCGACCTCGTCCTCGGCATCCCCCTCCTCGTCGTCCACGGGCGACCCGGGCCACAGTCGATAGCCGACTCGCTCGAAGCCGGGGACACGAGCCTGGACGTGGTCCAGGGCCGTCTGGTAGGATCGCTCCATGTTCTCAGCCATATGTTTCTTCGCCTCTGCCTCAATCTCGGCTTCGACCTCCGCCCGGATCCTCGCGGCCTGCGCTTCCCTCTCCGCCTTCTCGTCGGCCAAGGACTTCAATGCCGCGGCAAGATCTTTGGCGGCCTTGGCGGCTTTGGCGGACTCCGCTTCGAGGCCCTCCTTCGCTTTCTTCAGGTCGGCAGTAAGGTCGGCCACCCGAACGTCCAGAGCCTCGGCCCGCCTCTGCTCGGCCTCGAGATCCTTGACCGCCCGGACCTTCGCCAGCCTGTCTTTCTCGCTGGCGGACTTCAGCTCCTTCTCCTGTGCGGCGAACGCCTCCATGAGATGACCGAAGTGAACGGTGGCCTACGAAGACAACGATAAGTACGAAGTACGCACCGAGTAACAAACTTGAAGAAATTTGCGAACACTTACCGAAACAAGCCCCCGGGCGACTTCGTAAGTGTCGTCGCCGACCCTCCCCGCATTCAGCGCGGCCTTATCCTTCGGGGTCGCCAAGTGTTTGACGACCTGCATTGACATCTGCGAGTTGCCGAGGAAACCATCATGATTCCTCACCAGCCAGTTCGGCACAAACAACTGCTTGTGCTGCTCGGTCAGGATTTCCTCGGCATTCTGAGTCAATGGGGGAAGCTCGAGCGCCAGCGCCGCATTGACATCAAAGACACCCTCGTTCACGGACGGGGCGACAGGGGCCGAGGTCTCCTCCACCATCACTACCTCCGAAGGCACCTCGGTAGCCGGGGGAGGCGGAGCAACGTTAGTGGCGACCGCGGGCTGAACACCCGAAGACGCACCCTCGGCCGCCCTCTTCCTTTTTCTGGTCCCGGTCAGCTTGGACCTATCGGCCATCATAGCTTTAAAGTCAATCTTCATCGACTCTGCATCAACAAAAAAAAAAAAGAGGGAGAAAACCGAATCAAAACAGACGAGTTGAAGACTTAGAAAAAAAAATGAATGAGATGTCAAGAGCGTACTCGGGTCGATGGGGCTTAGTCCGGACCCGAACAACACCTCCTCGGTCAACTCCCTCCAACTCAGTACCGGAAGGGCCGTGATCCTCCTCGCTACCTCCTCCTCGGCCTCAGATAGTGCGGGGTCGCCCCGCGCAAATTTCGGCACTTCCACCTTCCACCGGGACGGAATGTGCCAAATCGCTTCGCCCCTTACGATAAAATACTTCTCCCTCCAACCCTTAAGAGAGTCGGGATTCTCTACAATCTTAACACCTCTCCTCGGCCCCAAATAGTACCGGTACTCCGAGCCGTGTTGCCTGTTTATCCGATAGAGGCCCCGGAAAACTGACAGATCCGGCGCTACCTCGGCTCGGTGACACTGAAGCAAGAATGCGTTCACATGACGCCAAGTGTTTGGACTGAACTGAGTAGGGGCGAGACAATACCAACCGAGGATCTGAAGTATGAAAGGGTGCAGCGGAAAACGCAGTCCCGCGTTCAAGGAGTCGACGTCAAACATGCACATGTCCGACGAAGGCAACTTAGTGTTTGCTCGCACCCCGGGGCCAGCGACCATCAGCTTGTACTCCGACGGGATAGCGAAGGCCTTCCTGATCCGAAGAAGATCCTTCTCGGTCAACGACGAAATGAGCTCGTCAGCTTCGGAGGGATGGAACGGACTAGGCTCCTCGACGATCTTCGACTTTCCGTAGATCGCTTTCTCCAGAAGATCACCCTCGTACTGCCTGACTCCCGAATGCCCGGACAGGACGGAAGGATATTGTCCTATCTCGGGAGCTCGTTTCGGGTTCTCCACAATCACCCCCACTATGGGGGGCGGGGTCTCCCCTGTCCTCTTCTTCTTCCCGATCCTCGACTCGACAGCCAGCGGTTCGGCCATCTGCTTCCCCTTCCTGCGAGCTTCCGCCCTGCTCCTCTCCCCGGCGCCATCACCGCCCGAGGACGAGGCACCACTACCCGAGCTTACCCTTGACATCTTTTGAAAAAGCTAAGGCAAAGACAAACTAACCTTTGAAGTGACGTTCACGGTCGGAGAATGCTCGCCTGAAATCGCCTGGCCCACGCGACAGCTAACGACAACACCGTGGAGCAAGAGCGCCGCTAGCAGAGGACTTAGAGAACAAAAGTGAATTCGTAGAGTGAAAAGTGAGAAATGAGCTCAGGGGTGAAGGAATGGTAACTTATAACCTCAACTGATAACGGGCCTCCTTGGGAATCCAAAAGGCCCACTAAGAATCCCAAACGCCCTACAAGAGAGAGGCGGCGGTATGAGAGGGGTGGCGGAACTCCCCAAAAAACACAAGTTGCGACTCGGCCACCGGTCTAATGAGCCGAGCTATCGAACGAAACGCTCAGTGACCGAGCCACCGAGTTCGCCCAAAAATACCCAACTCCGCGCCCGGCAAACAGCGCGAGGTATGCAGACCGAGGTGACGAGATACCGACCCTCGTTTTTGGCAAAAAATCCTCCCGAATCAAAATCACCGTCGGATCTCTCCAAAATTCGCGTCAGAATCTGATGAACGGTTCAGATTGCGCCACGCCCACAAAACGACAAGATAGCGTTTTCTCGTGATCTGAACCCCATCCTCGTGATGCGTGGCAAAATGAACGGCCCAGATCCGTCCACGCAGACCTTCCAAACCGCCTGCCATCGGCTTGGTCGGCCGAGCTACCGAACAGCTCAGCCGAGCAACCGAGCCACTTAATACGGAACGGCGGAACCATCAAGAAGACAAGTAAACAACTCAGCCTCCGGCCCACCGAGCCGAGCCACCGAGTTCGCCCAAAAATACCCAACTCCGCGCCCGGCAAACAGCGCGAGGTATGCGGACCGAGGTGACGAGATACCGACCCTCGTTTTTGGCAAAAAATCCTCCCGAATCAAAATCACCGTCGGATCTCTCCAAAATTCGCGTCAGAATCTGATGAACGGTTCAGATTGCGCCACGCCCACAAAACGACAAGATAGCGTTTTCTCGTGATCTGAACCCCATCCTCGTGATGCGTGCCCAGATAAACGGCCCAGATCTTGCCACGTCCACAAAACGACAAGATAGCGTTTTATGGGGATCCACGCCAAAGATGGACGGCCTAGACGATGCCACGTACCTCGGATGCTCCGAACCGAGGCACCGACCCTTCCAACCAGGTCGCCGACCCCCCAAGCCGCGGCACTACGCATCCGGGCCGTGGTGCTGGGTTACCGACCCATCCAACCGGGTCGCCGACCCCCCTAGCCGCGGCGCTACGCATCCGGGCCGTGGTGCTGAGGTATCGACCCTTCCAACCGAGTCGCCGACCCCCCTAGCCGCGGTGCTACGCATCCGGGCCGTGGTGCTGAGGTACCGACCCTCGTTTTTGGGAAAAAATCCTTCCGACCCTCAGGAGCCGTTGGATCTCATAGGAAAGCGCGCTCGTCATGATGGACGACCCAGATCTTGCCACGTCCACAAAACGACAAGATAGCGTTTTATGGGGATCCACGCCAAAGATGGACGGCCTAGATGATGCCACGTACCTCGGATGCTCCGAACCGAGGCACCGACCCTTCCAACCAGGTCGCCGACCCCCCAAGCCGCGGCACTACGCATCCGGGCCGTGCTGCTGGGGTACCGACCCTTCCAACCGGGTCGCCGACCCCCCTGGCCGCGGCGCTACGCATCCGGGCCGTGGTGCTGGGGTATCGACCCTTCCAACCGAGTCGCCGACCCCCCTAGCCGCGGTGCTACGCATCCGGGCCGTGGTGCTGGGGTATCGACCCTTCCAACCGAGTCGCCGACCCCCCTAGCCGCGGTGCTACGCATCCGGGCCGCGGTGCTGAGGTACCGACCCTCGTTTTTGGGAAAAAATCCTTCCGACCCTCAGGAGCCGTTGGATCTCGTAGGAAAGCGCGCTCGTCATGATGGACGTCCCAGATCTTGCCACGTCCACAAAACGACAAGATAGCGTTCTATTGGGATCCCCGCTAAAGATGGACGGACTAGATGGTGCCACGTACCTCGGATGATCCGAACCGAGGTACCAACCATTCGAACCAACTCGCCGACCCCTCGAACCGCGGCGCAACGCATCCGGGCCGGGGTGACGGAGTGCCGACCCTCGTTTTTGGGAAAAAATCCTTCCGAGGAGCAGGAGGCGTCTGATCGTTCCGAAATTCGCGCTCCATCTTGATCGAAGGCCTAGATGATGCCACGCCATAAATAGGTATTAAAAATTGATTTTTATTTATCTAAATCGGTTTATTTATTTAAAAATTTGCGAAAAATCGCTAAAAATTCGGGAAAATTAGCTAAAAATTCCAGGAAATAATTAAAAATTCGGGGAACATTTCTAAGCCACCGAACGAGCAATTATTACCTAGAATACGCGGTTAAAACCCCCGAACAATTAGCCAACACACCGCAAAATTAAATAAATCATCCGAAAAAATAGATAAAAACTCGACACAGCTTCGGAGCATCAAAGAAGGAGGAACTAGCCTACCCCCGTGCTCCAGGATTCAAAAATCACCCATTCGGACTGCGATACAGTTCCACCGACCACTGAGTTAGTCAAACTACTCCTCAAAGACTGACCACCCTCAGCCTTTAGGAGTGGGGGGCTCGTGATATGGTCAAAACAAGGGGTTCAATCGAGACCGTCCAAATGGGGCACGAATCCTACAGCTCAGGGACGAGACGGTAATTTCACATGCAAACGGGTCCGAAGCGGGTACTGGGTCTCCTTCTCACAGATCCAATAACCCGCAAACGGATCCACCACAGCTGGGCACGGGTTTCAACCCGCTGCCAACTCGATCCAGCAAGACACAATCAAGGTCCCTGATTAGATCTAAATCAACGACCATGATTCACGTCAATCTTTACACTGGGATTTAGGGATTAAAATTCCTTATCTGATTACCAGAATATACCTTATCAGATTACTTTCCCAATCTGTTTACAAGGAGATTATTCTATATCAGACTACGCGGATTACATTCCTAAATGGTTCTCTAAGACGCCTATAAATACCCCCCACCCATCTCCATTAAGAGGTAATCAATCTTTCTCTAGCTAAACGCTCTTTCATAATCAATTCTGGTTACTGACTTGAGCGTCGGAGGGTGCGTCGCCGGGAACAACCCCGGTGTTTCGCACTTTTTGCAGGTGCACGACGGGAGCGACGATCAGAGTTCAACGGAACAGGTATACAGGTTCTCCTATTCAGTTTCCCCAAAGAACTCACAAATTCATCTGTTTGCCCCCACACCGAATTTAGCGGTAACAGTAATTAAGAAGAAAATTTTTTGTATAGAGCGATGAGTATATATTTAAATATTTGGATGCAAAAACCATTACTAAAACCTATAGCAATGGAGTTTCAACCGTGGATATAGGAAAGCAAGTGGTGTCCTTAAAACCTATACCAATGGATACGAAACCGTGGGTATAACACCGAGGTTTTGTCCAACGGGTTAAAAAATCGTTGCTATAGGCTATAATGACGGCATTTTGCCGTGGGTATAGCTAATTAAAAACGACGGAAAAATATGTCCGTTGGTATAGGTTTTACGGGCTATACCTACGGTTTCGCCTTTTACCCACGGATTTTTGCTGTCACTATATGTCAAATTCCTTGTAGTCTAGAGGGTAATAAATTTGAACGTGTACTGTACGTATTTCATTGGTTTATATTGTAGAGTTTAATTAAACGTGCATTGCACGGGTTGAGATATGGACAAATTACACTAAGGCCTTCTCCCATTATAGTAGTAGAGATTCATATTAGTTATGCACGTGCAATACACGTGATGGTAGATTGACAAATGACACTAAGGTCTTCTCTCATTATAATATTATTACCAGTAAATACACGTTCAATGCATGTTTGAACAATATTTTTTTATATTATATTTATCTATATTATAACGGGAGAGCATGTGCGGAATACATAAATAATAGACTGACATTCACTGTTCATGATCCTTCTCCCACGGGGCAGGTGTAGAGAGAGAGGGAGATGAAGAGGGTAGGGTTTTTGGTTTTTTTGAGAGATAGGGAGAGGGTAATAAACTTGAACGTGTACTGTACATATTTCATTGGTTTATATTGTAGAGTTTAATTAAACGTGCGTTGCATGGGTTGGGATATGGACAAATTACACTAAGGCCTTCTCCCATTATAGTATTAGGGATTAGAGATACTTCCAGAAATCTTTTATTGTTTTTTTCCTTTTTTTTTTTGATTATTCTAAATTAATCATGTATGAAATTTTTTTCAAAACACTCAAATTTCATGATTTTAGAGAATAATGAAAATTCTTCCAAACTAATTTTTTTTAATTTTCACGTAAATTCACCATTTCTTCCACACACACACACCACACAAAAATATGATTACTACTTAATCAAACAAGGTAATCTATATAATAAAACACAAAGAAAGCTATCAAGTGGCTCTTTTTCAATCCCCCAAAATCAAAGGCTCAGATCTAACCTCACAAAACACATTTTTTCTACAAAAATTTCCCCCCAAAACTCAAATTCAAATCCCCCAAAAACAACTCCTTTATTTATTTAATTATCTCTCTCTCTCTCTCTCTCTCTCTCTCTCTCTCTATATATATATATATATATATATATATATATAATATTATAATGGGAGAAAGCCTTAGTGTCATTTGTAAATGTTTTGTGTTTTGTCAATCTACCAACCCGTGCAATATACATGCAATTAAAACCCAAACTAATCAAATCCGTACTTCGCACGTGCATTCAACAAAACCCCAAACCCTCACCCGCACGTCTGTTCCTTTCCCTCTCTCTCAAAAATCAACCCCGCTGCCCACCTCCGCCATCCGCCATCGTTGCACCGTACCTCTGCCATTTGCCGCTCCTCCATCAACCGCTCTGTAGCGCCATCGCTTCGCCAATCGTCGTAGCTTCGCCACTCGCCGTTGCCGCTCTTTAGCCCCATCGCCACCCGCTGCACGTCTATTCCTCTCCCCTCTCTCTCAAAACCAACCCCGCTGCCCACCTCCGCCATCCACCGTCATTGCGTCGTACCTCCTCCATTTGCCAGTCCGTACCACCGTCGCTTCGCCAGTCGCTGTCGCCGCTCTTTAGTCCAATCGCCACCCGCTGCTCTTTAGCCCCATCGCCACTCGCCACCCGAATTCTTCGGTATTATCTCCCCATCGACACCCGCCGCTTCTTTGGTATTAGGGTAAGTGGCCAAAAATGTATGCACATCTACTGCAGATCAATTAACTCTTTTATTATTGCTCCTTTAGATATATAGATTAATTAATTATTTGTTTGCTTAGGCAAGCTTGAATTTTAGGGTTATTAATTTCTGTGATTTAATGGATGTTAGATAATCTTGGTTCTTGATTAACGATGCTATATGGATATACTATTTGATGCAGAAACTCTTTTATTGCTCCTTTTATTTAATTATCTATTTGCTTATGCAAACTTTAATTTTAGGGTTATTAATTTTTGTAATTTAATTGATGTTAAATATTCTTGGTTCTTGATTAGTGATGATATATGGAGATACTATTTGATGCAGAAACTCTTTTATTTTAGAATAATTAATTAACTATTTGCTTTGGCAAGCTTCAATTTTAGTGTTAGCTGTTATATAGAGATATTATTTGATGCAGAAACAACTCCAAAGTTGCCTCTTCATACGATATATGTGAGAGGGCTTAGAAGTTCTCACTTTCTCGGAACTACTGATCAGTTGCAATGTCCATGATGAATTTTATTGTTGAGATTACAAATTAGAGATTAGCAATTAGAGAGAACTACTGTTTTTTTTTTATCAGTATTTTTCCTTTCTCAATGATACTGCTTAGTTTCTATGCCTATGGTGATTTTCAGTGTTGAAATTGGATATTATGGATGGATAAAGATATTAATTTTTTCATTCTATAAGTTATAATTATAACCCTCATCAAGGTGTTTATTTCTATTTTTTCATTTCTCAATTATACTGATTAGTTGGTATGCCCATGGTGATCTTCATTGTTGAAATTAGATATTATGGATTCAGATATTAATTTTTGCATTCTATAAGTTCTATTTATAACCCTCATTCAGCTGTTCATTTCTATTTTTTCATTTCTCAATTATCTATGCCCATGGTGATCTTCATTGTTGAAATTAGGTATTAGAGAATAGCAATTAGATTAGATATTAGATATTAGATATTACAAATGTGTTCATTTTTTACCCCCATTCTTAATGCTATTGATCATTTGCTATGTCCATGGTAATTTTTTACATTCTATAAGCTCCATTTATACCAACATATGGTTTTTTCCGTTCAATAATAAAGCTAACTTTTAAGTTGACATTATTTCTATCAAGAAAAATGGACAGATTGGTTGGCATAACAATAGTAAACGAAGGATACTTGCAATATAATCAGGAAATTCAACCATCAACTGAAATACCTCAAATATCAGAAACTCAACAAGTTAATGAACGTAGAGAGAGACGTAGACAATATGTATTAGAGATTATAGTCCTACATTGAGTAGTTGGTTAGTTTTGTATTTGGTTCCTCCTAAATATTGGAGATATTGTACTCAATTATTTCTCAATTCAATATTCAGTATTGTCTTCATTTCTCTCTGATTTATCTTAACATGGTATCAGAGCCAATTATCCAAATTTTTCCTTCTTAAATTCTCTCAACTACAAAAATTCTCAAATCCCAACAGCCAAAGTTATACAAATTTTTTTTCCAAAAAAAAAAAAAAAAAAAAAAAAAAAAAAACACACCGAAGTCATCTTCTTCAACTCAACATCAGATCCGAATATCAAGATTCCACCACCATCAATCTTCTTCAACGTCTGCGCTGCCATCAATCTTTTTCAACGTCCGCACCGCCATCAACTTCAGATCCCAACTCCAGGTCCAGCGTCGATACTTCAACTTCTGCCGCCAACATCAAAATCCTAATCTCAAGATCCCGCCACCATCAACTTCAGATCCTAACTCTAGATCTAGCGTCGATACTCCAAATTCGCAGCCAGAACCCCAAAAACCCCAACGTCTCCTTCTCTGTCCTCGACCAATCTAGCATCGCACCGCCTCCCTGCAGTGCCACCCACCTCCTTCTCCGCTCCTGTCGACGCCAGAACCCTAGAACCCCGCAACCGCTTCCGCAGTGGTCCGACCCCCCCCCCCCCCCCCCCCGGGCTCCTTGTCGCCCTGTGCTCCCCCAGCGCCACCTCTCTCTTCTTCCCTCTTTCTTCAAATCCTAAGAGTCTGTTTGTTTCACATTTTTTTTCTGAAATAATATCCTAAGTTGGCGTTTGTTTTAAGTGTTTTTTCCAAACACTATTCAGAATACTGATAACCCCTCTTTTCGAAAACAGCTCCTTTACTCTCTTCTCACATCACTCACTTCACGAGTTACTCTTTTCTCCCGTTCGCTCGTCTTCTTCCTCCATTCTTTTCCCATTCCAGATCTGAATCTATCTCCCTCTCGGCGAAACCTCCTTCACTCTCTTCTCGCCCGTCTCTCACTTCACGAAGCTCCTTTACTCCTTTTTCCCTGTACGGCGTCTTCTTCCTCCATTATTTTCCAAAGCAGATCTGATCTAAAACCCCCCCAAATCAACGTTTTTGGAATGATTAACTCCCAAATCTAGTCCAAACAGCTGATTCTCTGTCGCTGGCGACTTGAATACTACTCTCCCTTCTGTCGATTTGGTGAGGGATTGAGTGGTTTCGGTTGAGGGATTAATGGTCTGTACAACCCACCCTGCATACAGGAAAAGATATAGGAAACAACGGGCAAATCGAATCAAACAGCTACTCAAGGTTGAATCCGTTGCTGACAATTTCTTCATTGTTCAATTCCAATCGAAGGTATGATCCGTGGGGCACTTGATTTTGTTGTTTTTCTTTACGCCCTATGACTCTGGAGGATTGCGGTTTTGCTTTTTACGACCTACGAATTTTTAATCTGCTGTTGGCCAAAAAAAAATTTTGCCGGCCGTCCAAACTGCATCTTTTTACGATTAATTTGTTGCCAATTTTTTTTTTAACCTGTGGCTTCTTACAACCTACGGTTATCCGATCACAAGTTTAATTGCTGGAATTTGGCATTGTTGTTTATATTTATCGGTATTTCTTCAATATAGATGAGTAGTATGGGTAGGGGGAAGGAGAAGGCGGTGGATGAGGATTATGGGAAGTGGCCTCCCCATATTGTGCATTGTTTTGTCAACCTTATGGAGGCTGCAGTTGACAGGGATAGCCTAAAAAGTAACACATTCGACGTAAAAACTTGGAGTAATTTTGCTGTACAAATGCAACTCGTGTGTGGCTGTTCATTCACGGTTCCACAGTTGAAGACAAAATATCAGAGACTGAAAGCAGAATGGAAGGTGTTTTCAGATATGAAGAAACAGAGCGGTTTCAGTTGGGATGAAGTCAACGAAACTGTTACTTGCGAGAAACCAGTTTGGGAACAATATCTTAAGGTTCATATATAATCTCAAAGTTTGCTTTTTGTTTGTGAATCCTTTTTATTATACTTAATCTTGACTTTAATACTTGCATAGTAACAACAAATTCTATGATTAGATACATCCTGCGGCCAAAAAATTTGCTAACAAGGGGTTGGCAGATTTTGATGCTTTGACCAAAATTATGGAAGATTCTACTGCCCAGGGCAATGTGACAAGCGCTTCCACACAAAGGGTGTTGGATGATGATGAGGAGCGGAGGATGAATTATGAGTTTGGCCACCCTCATCAGTCAAACGTACATGTACTTGATGAGGATGATGATGTACCATTAGGTTCGGGGTCGGGCTCTCGTAAGAGAAAATCCGGTACCTCAAGTGGCCGGGGATCAGCTATGTCAATTGTGAAAGATTATATTAGTTCCTGTATGGAAACTCAGGAGGTAAAAAGAAGCAGGTTGAAGAACAAAATAGAGGTGGAAAGTAATGTCTCGACTGACCCTGCTTTGGCCGAGTTGGATCAATGCCAAGATATAATTATTGCGATGACATGGCTTGATTGCAATGAAGCTGTGAAAGCACTAGACCACTTAATTTGTAATCCTCGTGCTTGTCATAGTTTCCTTCGTATGACCCCAGCACATCAGGAGGCTTGGGTCAAGATGTATGGTCGGCAGTAGCCATCCCATTCGGTTGAATGTGATAAAGAAATCATAATGTGTACTATTTTTTACTATTATTTGCGTATTTGCGTGAGATATAATGTACTATGACGGTTTGATGGTGAAACGTTGCGGTTTTTATTTCATTTACATTGAGTTTCATTTTTTTACCAAAAGTGATTTGCTATTAGTAGTGAACTTTATTACTTTCTCAATTTGATTTCTATCTTTTTGTCATAGTGAGTTACTACTGCAAGTGCAACCTCTGTTATGGACACTTCTTCATCTAGTAGTGACGATGTTGATGAGTTGATGAATATAATCTTCCTAGCTGAATTATGTGAAGAAAGTACAACGTCCTTTCCAAAACAAACAGGACGTGAATGTCTGAATAAAATGTTAGAGGGTTCCCAGTCCACGTTTCATGGAATATTCCGTATGAACCAAGATTGTTTTATGGCCTTGTGTGCTTTTCTAAAAAATGGGAACTACCTTGAGGAAACAGAGGCGTCTTCAAGATGCAGACGCGTGTCTTTCGAGGAAAGTGTGGCAATTTTCCTGTATATTGTCGGTCACAGTTCAAGAATGCGACTAGTCACTAATAGGTTTAACCACTCACTTCAAACAATCGAAAAGCATTTTACACTTGTATTGAAAGGTTTGGCAAGAGCAGCAACAATACTTATCACTCCCCCCGACACTACACAAGTACATCAAAGGATCCTCAATTCCCAGACTTTTATCCGTAGTTTAAGGTATTCTGTTACCTTCACCCGTCATGTATTATTAAAGTTTTTTCAACGTTTGCACGTAATATCTATTATTAGAATTCATTAATGTAGGGAGCTATTGGTGCTGCTAATGGCACATTAATCAAAGCTACTGTACCTGCTATTCGAAGCAATGCTTGTCGCTCTCGAAAGGGTATTATCAGTCAAAATGTTTTGGCAGCATGTGATTTTAACATGTTGTTCACATTTGTTTACGCGGGATGGGAAGGCAGTGCTAACGATTCCCGTGTAATACAGAGTGCATTAGCACAAAGAATGTTGAAAATCCCACCAAACGATAAATATTACTTAGTAGATTGTGGTTATACTAATATGCCTGATTTTTTAGCGCCATACCGTGGTGAGCCATACCACTTACAGGACTTTCAAGGGGCCAACCATGCACCAACCCAACCAAGACAACTTTTTAATAAACAGCATGTTGGGCTACGAAATGTGATTGAGAGAATGTTTGGTGTATTCAAGAAGATGTTTGCCATCTTTAATGACATGCCAAACTACCTGTTTACAAGACAAGTTATGATGGTCACAGCCTGTTGTGCACTCCATAATTTTATATGTATGCACTCAGAAAACGATGCTTTTTTTGAGGAACTTGACGATGAACAATTAATACATCACCAACCACTGAAGATATCGCCTCCACATCTCAGGGGTTGGATTTGTCATCTTCCCAATTGAATCGTATGAATAGGAAAAGAGATGATATTGCCATGGCAATGTGGAATGCAACACACTAATGTAATTTGAATGTAAACATTTTCATTATATCCTTTTTTCGAACTGTTTTGAATGTAATGTTTTCTGCAAGGTGTGTGATTTCATCTTGACAATTTATGGATGAACAGGTACTGCACACGGATTCAATTTTGTGCACATGATTGGTCAGAAAAATGAAAGGAATTGTCGGTAGCAGTAAGTGATTTGAAATATAATTTTTTAAAACCTAACAAAGATGATGTCGTAATAGGCAATGATGAAAGGTTTTCATTCAATGTGGAATGTGTCCCTCCCCCACCCTACTGCCGCTTTCTGTTTGGTTGTATCGACAAGCAACGGATATTGAGATTGGGGTATATGAGTGAATAACCACTGAAATGATGTATAATACCCTTTAAACTGATCTGTGGTTGATGTTTGGAATGAAAGGTTAAGTAAGAATGAATCCATTGTGTTAAACAATGATGATGAATTCAATTCTTGCTGACGACGATGTGGGAAGGGGATTGGGGGGGGGGGGGAGGGGGTGAACATTGTACTTAGTGGCAGTAGGCGTGGCATTGTAAAAATGCAGCCCTAGTGTGGAGTTTTTATCGTGTGGAGTTTTTATCATTGATTTGAACAATCTGAGCCTACGACAAATATGATTTTCTTTTTCCTTCACAGCAAATATCAAAAGGATTCACAAATCCTGATAACATCATAATACAAGTGCAGAATCAGAGAACTATATCAGATGCTCCCCAAACCATGAAAACATCATAATCCATGTTTTAACAATCAGGGTGGGTTTCATAATACCAACAAAACATCATAATATTAAAAAAAAAATCACTACTGGAGTGAAACACAGTATGAGAAGCCATTATTAAATACTCTTGAGCCCTTTACAACACATATACTATTATGAATACTTGATCAGTGTGCATTTAGATTGGGGTGTGCATTGACAATGCTGTTCAGGTTTTTGCAGTATGGGTTTTGCTTGATGATTAAACAGTAATGCAAAGTCTTCCCATAGTTGGATGACTGTATAAACTTTTGCATTTGTATACAGTCAGTTTACATTGGCTGTATACAGTCTGTTTGTGGCTTTTTATCTTATTAATGTGTTGTTAAGACTTTAGTCAGTGGCCTATCATATCTATTGTTGATGTGCCTTAGTAAAAATTGAGTATGAGAGGCTTCTCATACTGATTTTGAGGATGAATTATGAGCTTTTGGCCTTGCATTGGCCTTGCATTTGGGCAGTATTCTTTCTGTTAGAATGTGTTTTGAGATGGCGTTTGTTTTAGGCCTTTTTTCGAAACAGTGTTTTGAAAATTGATAGCCCCCTCTTTTCGAACAGCTCCTTTACTCTCTTCTCACATCTCTCACTTCAAGAGTTAAAGCTCCTTTACTCTTTTCTCCTTTACTTCGTTGAGATCAGGTTTCTTCTTTTTTGTGTAGCCAATTTTAAATTGGTTGTACAATCAGTTGTTTCTGTTTGTGGCTTTCCATCTTATTAATGTGTTGTGAAGACTTTATAGTCACCTATCTTATCTTGACAATTTATAGATGAACAGCTACTTCACATGCTTCTGTATTGTGACCAACAGTGGTTAGAAGAATGAAAGGGCTTGTCGGTAGCAGTAAGTGATCAAATTTGTTTTTAAACCTAACGAAGATGATGTCGTTATAGTCAATGATGAAAGGTTTTTAGTCAATGTTGAATGTGTCCACCCCCCTCCCCCCCACCCCCCCCCCCCCCCCCCAAAAAAAAAAACAGATATTCAAAATATGAACTATATGTGTGAATAACCACGAAATGATGTCTAATAGTCCTTAAGCTGGTATGTGGTTTATGTCAATGAAGAATGCTGAAATCAAGTTTTGTTGAAGACAATGTTGGAGGGGGGGGGGTGGACATTATACTTTGTACTAGTAGGCGTGGCATTGTAAAAAATGCAGCTCTAGTATGGAGTTTTTATCATTGATTTGATTAATCTGAGACTGCGACTAATTTGATTTTTTTTTTTGGCTTTTGTCTCACAAGTTATTGTTGGTATTATGAATGCTACCCTGATTGCTAAAACATGGATTATGATGTTTTCATGGTTTTGGGCAGCATCTGATATGTTCTGATGAATTGGGCAGTAATTGTTGGTGTGTTTTTTCAAAAAAATGGGCTGTGCATACGGAAAGTAATGTCGGGTTGTGCATTGAGATGCTTCTGATGTGTTCTGATGGCTGACACAGTGAGGAGTGAGTTATGGAGCTTTAGAAAAGAGGGGGTATAAATTTTTTTGCATTACTGTTTTCAAAAAATCACCCGAAACCAAATGCCATCTGAGCAATTTTTTGTGAATCCTGATACTACACTTGTATTCTCTGATTCTGCTGTGTTCTATGATTCTGCACTTGTATTATGATGTAATCAGGATTTGTGAATCCTTTTGATATTGGTTGGTAGCTCTCTACAATATAATCAGTATATGTATGCTTTTGAGATGCAGTATATGTATGCTGCCGAGGTATTATGATGTGTTCTCATGTTTTGGGTAGTATTCATAGTAGTATATGTGTTGTAAAGGCCTCAAGGGTATTTAATAATGGCTTCTCATACTGTGTTTCACTCCAGTAGTGTTTTTTTTAATATTATGATGTTTTGTTGGTATTATGAAACCCAACCTTATGATGTAAAACAGTGAGAAGAGAGTAACTCGTGAGGTGAGAGATGTGAGAAGAGAGTAAAGAAGTTGTTTTCGAAAAGAGGGGGTATCAGTATTCTGAATAGTGTTTCCAAAAAACTCAGGATATTATTTCAGGATATTATTTCATGGTTTGGGGAGCATCTGATATGTTCTGATGAATTGGGCTTTCATTCTCTGATTCTGCTGTCTTTTCTGATTCTGCACTTGTATTATGATGTTATCAGGATTTGTGAATCCTTTTGACATTGGTTTGTACCCCACTGACTCTTTATACCACACTGATTCTGATTCTGGAGCTTTATACCACACTGATTGCATTTCTGATTCTGGAGCTTTATACCCCACTGACTCTTTCTGGAGCTTTGTACCCCAAAAATTTGGAGATGATCAGTACTGATCCTGTATTGTGATTTTATGATGTTATCAGGGTTTTTGTATTCTGATGTCTGACCCTGTATTGCGATGTCTGATCCTGATTCTGCACTTGTGTATTATGATGTTATCAGGGTTTGTGAATCCTGTTGATGAATGTTGGTAACTGTATTTGGTATACAACAAAATCAGTGTGCACATGCCTTTTGATACTGATTGTGCACATGCCTTTTGATACTTAACTGTATATAATATAAAAAGGTAAATTGGTTGAGATTGGGGTGTGCATTAACATGCTGCGCATGTGCTCTCAAGATTTGGGTAATATTCTCATCGGTATGCTGTTCTTTTGAAAATATTTTAGTTGTGAAGGAAGATACAAAGTGGGAAATGATGGTTTCTGATCCCGAATTTTATTTTGTAGTCTATGCTTCCCGTATTTTATCTTGTTATCTGCTTAAGAATGCTTTCAAGTTTCTCATATTTAGGTCTCAGTTTGCAAAATAAAGAGGGTAACTGGGGGCTGTCTTAGCTGATTGTATCAAAAAAGGGTTGCTGCAAATGTTTGGTTAATCTTCTTCCCACTTTGGTTTTCTTTTTTCCTTTTTTCCCTATGATTAATGTAGCTTTTATATTGACTACAGGTACAAGTTTCTTATATTGTTTCTTTGCTTCTTGATCTACCTACTGTATAGTTTTTAAATCAAATTTGTACAAGGAGTTAAGAAGCAACAGCAGCAGCTCCAGGCAGCAGCAGTGACTGTAGGCAACAAATAATGATTATTTTGAAACTTGGTTGTATTGATTGTTTGTAAAAAATTGTAGAACCTATTTTCATAATATATGTATCGATCCCATGCCATTGTTCCTCAGTTTACATGGGATTGTTGAACAATGTAAACAGCAGTAATGAAGTAAGCTTCTTTTCTTGAATAAATTGATTGAGCATGTTTACATGGGATTGTTTTTATTTTGATTATCTAGTGCTTATTTTCTTGAATAAATTGTTTGGCTCAGCTTTCCGAAATTTTCTTTCATATAATCTTCTCAACAACTGCAGCCTGCAAGGTGAGCATATTCAGTTTATCCAAATATAGTTATCCAAATACTGTATGCAATCCAATAAATCCAAATACTACTCACATTAAAAAAAAAAATACATCCTATTTGATCTCACATGCAATCTTCTATCCGACTACTGCTACTACTTGCTCTCACATGCAATCTCAACAAAACAAACTAAAAAATAATCCTCATTTAAGACTGAAGAACTGCAATTACCAAAAGAGGCAATGATAACATCAAAACATTTATCCAAATAGAATAACTGATACATGAACTGAGATTTGTTGCTTCACAAAATCTCACTGAATCTATATTATGTACATACAAGATTTTGAAATAAATTTTGTACTCTAACGTGAAGAATCAACCGTGGAAATGATGGCGTCTGATTTTTGCTCGATTCACATGCTGCTCAGGTTTCTTGTTCTCATACTTGTACAACATTGCAATCTAACTGCAACAATTAAAAAAATGTCAGCAAATGATGAATGCAGATTGATATTCAAAATTGTCAGAAATATAACCGAACAGCTATTAAAGTCTCTTTTTCAGAAAAACAGATTTCAGAAAACGGTTTCCAGCTAGAAATATAACCGAGCAGCTCTTAAACTCTCTTCTTCAGGAAAACAGCTTTCAGATAACAGTTTTCAGCTAGAAATATAACAGAACAGCTTTTAAACTCTCATTTTCAGAAAAACAGCTTTCAGATAACAGTTTTCAGCTAGAAATATAACAGGACAGCTTTTAAACTCTCTTTTTCAGAAAAACAGCTTTCAGATAACAGTTTTCAGCTAGAAATATAACCGAACAGCTTTTAAATTCTTTTTTTTCAGAAAAACAGCTTTCAGATAACAGTTTTCAGCTAGAAATATAACCGAACAGCTTTTAAACTCTCTTGTTCAGAAAAACAGCTTTCAGATAACAGTTTTCAGCTAGAAATATAACAGAACAGCTTTTAAATTCTCTTTTTCAGAAAAACAGCTTTCAGATAACAGTTTTCAGCTAGAAATATAACCGAACAGCTTTTAAATTCTCTTTTTCAGAAAAACAGCTTTCAGATAACAGTTTTCAGCTAGAAATATAACAGAACAGCTTTTAAACTCTCCTTTTCAGAAAAACAGCTTTCAGAATACAGTTTTCAGAAAAAAATATAACCAAACAGCTTTTAAACTCATTTTCAGAAAAACAATTTTCAGAATACAGTTTTCAGAAAACTCTATTCAGAAAACTCTTTTCAAAACAACAAAACAAACGCAACCTAACTGTTTTTTTTTCTTTACCGTTTTTTTTCTTTCTTTATCGAGTGTGTAATACCTAAACCTGGCCCATTGTTTTTTTTTTAAAGTCGAAAAAAAAAATCAAAAAAAAAACATTATATATATATATATATATATATATATATATATATATATATATATATATATATATATACATACAGGTACTACTACTTGATGGCATCTCAGTCTCTCCCACATATTTTCGCCTCCACTGACTTTCCCAATGCAACCACCTCTCGTTCCTCCTCCATATTCAACAAGCAGCAGCGCCATTTTCAGTCTTCCTCCGGCCTCCTACCTTCTCCTTACATCCCTCATCACCATACTCCACCTCTACTTCCGCCACCGGTAGCACCGCCCTACCCTCTACCCCGATCCAAGCACCAGCAGCATCTCCCTCCACATTGTGCTCTCAGTCATAGCAGCGCTAGTGTTGTTTCTTCTCGCAGTGCTTCTTCCCTCAAATCCTCGGTCATGCCCATCACTCCGGCCTTGCCGTCTCCTGCTGATTGTGCTAATACTCAGCAACGCCTCACTCAGCTGGAACTACAGCTCATGGGTCAGTCTATCAATGCTGGCTCATCTGCTTCTGCACTTTCTGCCACTCTCGGTATGAATTCGTTCAGGATTTTAGATTCTGGTGCATCACATCATCTCACTAGTAATCAGACACTATTCACCACCTGCACAACACTTCCCTCTCACTTTCCATCTCTACACACAGCTGATGGCTCACCACTTCTTATTATACACTCAAGGATAATTAACTCTCCCACTCTCACATTACCATATGTTCTCTATGCTCCTCATTTATCAATAAACCTTATTTCTATTAGTGTGTTGAGCGATAGTGGTATTGTCGTTACTTTTGACTCTTTAGGTTGTTCTATTACTGATTCCTCCACCGGTGAGGAGTTTAGGCGTGCTAGTAGTCACGGTCGTCTATATTATCTAGATTTTCTTCGTGCACATCACTCGCTTTCTAGTTTTGCCGGTATTATTTCCTCTGATGCTAATCTGTGGAACAGACATTTAGGTCATATTAGCGCATCACGACTTCAGACTATAGCTCGTAGTGGTGCCCTTGGTTCTCTCACTTTTAAACATTTATCTGATTGTCAGGGTTGTCATTTGGCCAAACACATTGCCCTACCTTTTAGTCACAAAAGAACTTCTGAAGCCACTTACCCTTTTCAACTTGTTCATTCCGACATATGGGGACCCTCTCCCGTACCCTCGTGGAAAGGCTATCTCTATTATGTTGCCTTCATCGATGACTTCACTAGACATACATGGGTTTTTCTTATGCATCAGCGATCTGAGATACCTAATATTTACCGGTTCTTTACAACTATGTTCACACTCAGTTCGGTGTGCGCATTAAGAATTTTCGATCGGACGGTGCACGTGAATACACTTCCACCACTATGAGATCAATCCTTCAGTCTCATGGCACCCTGTTTCAGCAATCATGCCCTCACACACATGAGCAAAATGGTATAGCTGAACGCAAGCATTGTCACATCCTTGAGATGGCTCGCGCTCTTTTACTCTCCTCTTCTGCTCCTCGTTCCTTCTAGGCTGACGCTATCATGACCTCTATTAGTCTCATCAACATTACTCCCTCGTTTGTCCTAGCTGGTACGACGCCTTACGAGACTCTTTATCATTCACCTCCCGACTACAGTATGCTTCGTACCTTTGGATGCACCTGTTACGTCCTTCTCCCTCCTACTGAGCACACGAAGCTCTCCGCTTGTGCTGCTAAGTGCGTTCACCTAGGTTTCAGTTATGAACACAAAGGTTATCATTGTTTTGATCCATCGGTGGGTCGTGTCCGCATTTCTCGACATGTCTCCTTTGTGGAAGACTCCCCTTACTACCTGACCCCCCCCCCCCCCCCGAGGATACTAGATTTCTCGATTCCCCAGTTGTTGCTAGCCCCCCGACTTTATCTTCCCGCATTCCTTTTGATCCCACTCCTCTGGCTCCATTCACATCTCCTGCAATTCTTACACCTGTTGTTCCCCCTACCGAAACTCCACCTGCATCCCCACAGCAGCCAGCACCCATCCCACCTACTTCCCCACCGACACAAGCACCTACTCCACCGTCCTCACCCCCACACCCTGTCAGTCCACCACCTCTTCGTCAGCCTACCCGTTCCACTTCTGGTATTCCTCTAGCACGTTATAAACCTGATGCCACTGGTCCTTCTGACCAGTTTGGTTTTGCCACCCTAGCTTCCTACTCACCACAGTTTCATGCATATCTCACTGCTATACACTCTACACGTGAGCCAAGAACCTATCAAGATGCAATTCAATATCCTCAATGGAAGAAAGCCATTGCAGAGGAATTCAGTGCATTTTATCAGACTGGCACTTGGAATGTTGTTCCTCTACTAGAGGGCGTTCAGCCTATTAGCTGCAAGTGGATCTTTAAGGTCAAATATCAACCTGATGGATCTATTGAGCGGCACAAGGCCCGTCTAGTAGCCCGAGGGTTTACTCAGGAGCATGACATTGACTATGATGAGACCTTTGCTCCCGTTGCACAGATGACTACTGTTCGCACCCTTCTTGCTGTTGCAGCCATCCGCCAATGGCCATTATACCAGATGGACGTGAAGAATGTTTTTCTTCATGGTACCTTATCTGAGGTTGTTTATATGGATCCTCCTCCTGGCCTCCCTACTCCTCCTCGTCATGTTTGCCGGCTGCATCGGGCTATATATGGTTTGAAGCAGGCCCCTCGAGCCTGGTTTGAGTGTTTTCGCCTTGTCATCACCAAGGCTGGTTTTAGTCAGAGTTCTCAGGACCATTCTATGTTTATGCGGTCATCACCACAGGGGAGGGTAATTCTACTACTATATGTTGATAATATGATCATTACTAGGGATGACTCCGCCGGTATTTCATCCACACAGAAATACCTTCACCAGCAGTTTTATATGAAAGACCTTGGTAAGCTACATTACTTTCTGGGTTTAGAGATTGCTCATGGATCACAGGGGATACTCATTTCTCAGCAGAAATATACATCAGATATTATTTCCGTTGCATGTCTCTCTGACAGTCCATCAGCTGATACACCCTTAGAGCTTCATGTGACGCTTCGTCCCACAGATGGTGAGCTCCTTCCTGATCCCACTAGATACAAGCAGATTATTAGACAACTTATCTACTTATGCATGACCAGACCCGACAATGCTCATGTAGTTAGTATTGTTAGTCAGTTTGTTTTCGCTCCTACATTAGTTCACTACGGTGCTCTTCTTCGGATCCTCAGATATCTTCGGGGCACTATCACGCGCTCGTTATTCATGCCTTCTACATCCAAACTAGAGCTCAGTGCATATTCTGATTCAGATTGGGCAGGTGATCCAACTACCAAAAGGTCTACCACAGGTTTCTGTCTATTTCTTGGTGATTCACTGATCTCATGGCGGAGCAAGAAACAGGCAGTTGTTGCATGTTCTTCCATCGAGGCTGAGTACAGAGCAATGGCAGCTACTACTAGAGAGATTGTTCATGTTCGTTGGCTGTTATCAGATATGGGTGTCACTCTTACAAGAGTTACTCCACTTTATTGTGATAACCGGAGTGCATTGCACATTGCAAACAACCCGGTCTTTCATGAACGAACGAAGCATATTGAGATTGATTGTCATTATGTTCGTGAGCATTTTGAGGCAGGGACCATCTCTCTCCATTCTGTTACCTCTTTCCAGTAGACTGCAGACTTCTTCACCAAATCCCATATTGTTCAGAGATTCCGATACTTAGTAGGCAAACTCACATTGTTTGACCCATCGTGAGTTTGAGAGGGGGTGTTAAAGATTACAGTCCCACATTGAGTATTTGGTTTCTCCTATATATAGGAGATATTGTACTCAGTTATTTCTCAATTCAATATTCAGTATTGTCTTCATTTCTCTATGATTTATCTTAACAATATGAAATAAATAGAAGAGCCAACATGAATGCAATACAATTGGAAGAGTTAAGACGAAGACAGTGAGAATATGCTATAAATCGACGATTATCGATGTCTGAAGATCAAATAGCTGAACAAAGAGAAAGGCATAGACAGTATCAAAGAAACCGGCACTCTAATATGAACATCCGACAATTGGCTGATGAAAGTTCGAGAAATCAACAAAATATGCAGAGTCGAATATCGATAATGAACGAACAACAAATAGCTGAACGTAGAGAGAGTCTTCACCAATATCGAAGCGATCGAAGAGCTAATGGAAACTCTACATTAAGCGAAGGTATCAATTATCAAAACATTTTCCATATTTCACTTAATCTTCTCATCCTATGTCTTTACTCATAACTATTTTTTTCTTATGAAGTAGTACGAAGGGTTGATGATAATGATCTGGATAGTGTTGCGTTACAATTTACTAATACAAACATCAATGAAAATAATTCTATTATGAATGAAGGTATGAATTAACACCGCACTTTATTTTCCTTAAATTTTTTAGTTGTAATAATAATAAACATGCAACATTTCTACCATTACTACGAAATTTTTTATCATTAAATTATTGTGTCAATACTGTTATTTAATTAGGTGGGTTTGTGGTTAATACAGACAACAATGAAGAAACTTCTATTGTGAATGAAGGTATGAATGATTTGCATGAATTTGTTTTTGTGATTTTGGATTGTTTTTTTTCGAAAAAAAAAAGAAAGAAAGAAAGAAAAAGAAACCTATAGTGTGCACTACAGTCATAAGTAAATGTGCTTAGTCTACCTTTCTGGCTTATTTTGGTGTACAACAATAATGAATCAGTTTTATCCATTTAATGATGTCAATTTGGCATTAGATTATCTATTTTAGTTTCAATTTTAAATCATGGGTTATGCTATGTGCACAAAGCTTTACTTCACGATAATGCACATCTTCTTGAACATACCTAGGTGGCCGGATAATTGCAAGATCATATTATGGAGTAAAGTTTGTGTGCACAAAGCTTGTCCACATAGCATTCCTCTTGAAATCATATATCTAATAAACTTCCTCAGCATGTTATCTATAATTGTTTAAAACTTAATCTTATCTATATCAGGCAGTTTGGTAATCTTATACAACTTTCACATTTTCAGGAGTTGGGCTATAGGCATAGTATCAATTTCTTAAAAGACAAAACAAATAAGCAATTTAAATACAACTTCACCTGTTATTTTTCTTCTTATTGTTTAGATATTTATGCACTATTTCAAGTGCAGAAGCCATGTTTTTTGGGACTTTTTATTACAATCATTAGGATAGATATTTATGCACTATTTCAAGTGCAGAAGCCATGTTTTTTGGGACTTTTTATTACAATCATTAGGACTACTGCTGAGCTGGTACTTAAACAACTAATGTTGTGCATTACGGGTTTTCTTAACAAAGCACTACAGGAATAGAAGAGCAGATGATCCAGAGTTTGTACTTGATTTTAAAGAAATCTATGTAATTGACTCGAAGTCTAAATCCATAACAAGGGCTAAAGTCACGGTATGAAATCATTACTTCATATATTGTCAGTTTTATGTACAGTATCATGCTCTCTTTCATTATTAAAAAGAAAAAATAAAAAAGAAACTATTCAGCCTATCAACTCAATTATCAATTATAGCATTTGTAATTCTTTAGTTTAACATTGCCAGAAAAACAAGTGATGGTATGATAACCTACAAAAGACACAAGGTTTTCGTTATATATCATATGTATGTGATGCTATTAAAAAAAGGTAGAAAAATATTGGTAAAGAGAGAACAATATCAACAAGGAATACATCAGAGAACATAATGGAAGTTTTAGGCAATTTTTTAAAAAAAATTGTATCTGAAAAGGCTAAATCTGGATATCTTAGGATTACCTCTCATACATAATATTTTGATTCTTGAAAACACGAACATGAGGAGGCTTATATGTGTACTTAGCGAATTGACTACATTTATTGAGAAGAAACTGGGCAAGTTACTATTTATAATGTGTACTCATTTCAGAGAACATGTTATCACGATTCATTTAGTGTAGTGATATTGGCAAATGTCCATTAGTGTATTTATATTGTGTACTGGGTAGAATTTACTCTCGATAGTTTTCAAATTCTTCACTAATTCATTTAATTTGATGACTGTCTACTGAGTATGTTAGTAAGGCTATTTCCATTAGCTTATAATAATAATAAAACCTTTCTTATGCAACAGGATTATTGCATTTCATTATACTTAGGTTCTATATTTTCAATTATTTTTGTAGACCAATGGAAGGGGACAGCTTCAGGCCAACTTCCAACTAATGTCAGGTTACACAATCCAACATCTATGTATATTGCATTAAAAAATGGTGTGCTCTCTATCCATCTATGTTTAATACCGTGTAATACCTTTCAAGATTATTTCAAGGAAAACAATGTATTGCAGAGTGGAAGGGAAGATCTTGACTACCATGTTCTTAGTTTGCTTTATCTTTGTATGAACTTTTTTCCATACTTGCAAATAATTTTGAAAGACCTTCACTTTTGAATATATATATATCTCCTAATATATTTTCTCCTTAGATTCTGGATTTCTTGAAGAGAACTCTGTTGTCAAAGACAACTTTGACAGACATGTTCCTGAAGGAGAACTCTGTTTACTGTATATTTTCTTATGAGCATTTTATTTAATTTAATAACTATACTCTTTGTATTCGTGCATCGCACATGCATTATACTATTAAAATTGATGCAAGGACTGAGTTTTGCATAATTTCGTCATATCTTTTGCAATACTTCTTTACATATGATTTTTTGTGTTGTCCGCTTATGTTGATAAATAGTTTATTAATTTCTCTGTGCTCAATATCTATTTCCATTTGCTTGAATGTTTGATAATAATAATAAAACCTTTCTTATGCAACAGAATTATTGCATTTCGTTATACTAAGGTTCTATATTTTCAACAATGTATTGCAGAGTGGAAGGACAAACGAGTCCCCTTTGCTACTGGCTACAGCCTCTTCGACTTCTTGAAAATCGAAGAAGGATTTCAGATCAAGTAGAGATCAATAGCTCATTCTCTCAATTAATAATAATTTAAAAGAATTATAACAGATACAGAACATTCATGTAGTTCAAATTTATTTGCAGAAGATCTATTGTGTACTTTGAATCACCACTGAAATCGGGAGAGTTTGTACTGGTAAGAAGCCAAACAAAAAAAATCTAACTCAATACATAGCTGCACGCAAGCTAATCATATGAATTTCTGGCCATCGAAAAATTTCAGGAACTGCTCAAATTCGTGAGTTTGCTCTGCGATAATTCCCAAATCAGGCTGAGTGTAAGTTTGTATATGTGCATCAATAAAATCAGTCTTGACTGGAGTAGAGTTGATGCCATCTCTAACAATGTGAGAAAAACTGATGCAATTAATTACTTATTTGGGGTCACTGTTCTTATCAGGCTTGACTGGAGTATAGTTCATTGATGAAGATTGTTGTGCTAATTGTACTTTCCTCTTTTTGATACAGGTTCGTGCTTAGTGATAAAAAAGATACGGCTAAAAGGGTGAGGACTTCTATATGAATATATATTCTTAATTGGTGATGTTATCATGTATATTTTTATTATTGCTACTTTCCATCGCATGTTGATCTTCAACGTGGTCAAAAATCAGATAAAGTGGATGTCACCATTCAACCAGAGTAGCTGGAAGTTATGGATGACGTTTTCGCTGCCGAGTAAGGAGACATTCATATAGATTATTTTGCCACATATTTTCTAAGTTTGGGGTATCTTTTTGTAACTCCCTTTTATTTTGATTTCAGGTATGAAGAAGCACGAGAGGAGGAGAAGCTGCGGAACCAGAACGAGGACTTCAGTGGCTTTGTCAAGAGGAGTTTTAGTCATGGGCAACTTTACGTGGCTTTGTCAGCGATGGATTTCTTGGGAAATGTATTCTGTTCCGCAGACCACATTCTTTGCACGTGCCATATAGCCTTTAAGCCGTTCTTATTGGACTAAACTGTTGCATTTTATGTTGGACTAAACTATTTGTGTTATTTAGTTTGTAATTGTTCTTTAGTTTGTAATTTGACAATACTAAGTCAATTTCAACATATTCTACTGATTGTTATTTTTGATGCTTCAAGTCATGTTTGTTTTGTTGCAGAAGTCTTCAAGTCATATGAATATATTTTTTGTCATGTCGCAAAATATGAATTTTATTTTTTATGCTTCAAGTTTTCAAGTCATGTGAATATGCTTTTTGTAGGCGTGCATCGCACGTGCATTATAGTAGTATATATATATATACACACACACACACACACATTTATGGAAACATGGACTTTTATTTACAACTAATTATTGTCATACTATTCAAACTTGAGCTACATAATTGTTGATTTGCTGTTTACAAGGCTTTTCATATGCTGTATCGTTCTGAAGACGTGCCGTAGGCACGTGACCACGGGCAAATCTAGTCTATATAATAAAAAACAAAAAAAGCTATTAAGTGACCCTCCTTCAATTCCCCCAAAATCAAAGGTCGTCCAGATCTAACTTCACAAAACACATTTTTCCCCCCAAAACTCAAATTCAAATCCCTACACTTCTTTATTTATTTAACTCTCTCTCTCTCTCTCTCTCTCTCTCTCTCTCTATATATATATATATATAAACATGAACTTTTATACACTAATTTATAATTATTTTTAACATATACTATGAAAACATGGACTTTTGTTTACAACTAATTATTGTCATATTATTCAAACTTGAGCTATATAATTGTTGTTTTACTGTTTACAAGGCTTTTTATATGTTGTATCGTTCTAAAGACGTGCCGTAGGCATGTGTGCACGGGCAAATCTAGTAAGGTAATATAGATCCTAGAGGACAATCTAGAATTTCTTTGCACGTCCCCCATTTCCACCTAGGGGTGGCTGATCATACCGAAATAAGCCAACCGACTGGTTTTCCAACCGAACCAATCGATTCGGTACCGAAAAATTCGATTACCAAAAGTATGGTACGGTACAACCGTACCGAGTTCTAAAATCTGGTTCGGTTTCGGTATGAATATGGTTCAGTCGGTATTTTACTGAAACCGTACCGATGCTCAGGTCACTATTATTAGCTCAGGTCACTATTTTACCATCCATGTGTAGTATTTATGGACATATAGTAGGGACGGACTAGCTCAGGTCACTATTATAACAACTTCTTGATATATGATCTTGAGATTCACTCAACTAGCAGACACCAAATATTTTACTTATATTGTATTGGTAACATGCAGATGGAAAAGAATGCAGCAACTATGAGAACACCTTCAAGCCTCCCAATGTCAACTCTGTTAGATTTTGTGAGAAATTAACAATTGGGAATTAGGGTTTATCTCTATATCTAAGTTGCTTGAGATATTCACCCTAGGTATCAAGATTGGAATACCTAGACTGCTATCACAAGCCAGTATTTATCTCTAAATACTGGTTTGGGTATCGGGTTATAAGCCCACAAACCCGTGTTCCAATATCCAATCAATTGTACATTCAATACACGTGTTACTCATATGCACATGTAATATTTATATAGAGAGAATATATACCAACATATCCAACAATCTACTCCTATATTCTCAATATATAAAGTACAGGATTATCTCATCAGTTCAGTATAAAACTGACTGGCCGATAGCAGTCCATAAAAGAAAAGCATCATAAAGGTATAGTTTCATAAGAGCCAAAATAATTATAAAACTGAATAGTTCAATCAAGACTAAACCAATATAATTAAATAGTTTCAAACCATATCCAATTCAGAATAGTTCACAAAGACTAAACCAATAGATAAATAAGCCATAGTCTCAAAACTAAATAAAGCAAATAAACTTTAAACCAAATAAAAGAGTTTTAAGCTCTAAAAGTAGTCTTAAACTCAAAAGAAGTTTTATTAAGCAAGTGATTGGCAAAAGAAAATCCCTGCATGCTGCTTCATGATTACTCCTCCATACCGAGCAAGTCATCATCTTCAAAACCGAGATATAAGATTCCATCTCCATTATCTTTACTAGCACATGTTGCTCAACATTGCAAATAAGAATTTCATGATACATTTCTCTTTGAATTCAAACAAATTGCATAAAAGTATTTAGTTCAAACAAAAGAACTTAGTACAATTCAAATTGGCTAGCAAGATTTTAACACAAGCATCACAATCAAGTATCTTTAACAAATAAAGTACATAAACTCTATAGTTTCTACACAAGAACCACACTATGTTTCATATTGGAATGAAAAAACTGCCGTTTCAATCATGGTTTAACATTGAATCATCAAAATTGGAATGAAACATGTATCCATAAAAGACATATCATCAAAATTGGAATGATATTTAGGACAATTTAATCATCAAAAACATATCGACAAGTTTTCATGTTTCGTATTGGAATAATATGATTATTCTAAGTAAATTCTATAGATATATGATACGATCAAAATTGGAATGACATTATATATCTGTGAAATTTATGTGAAATCATCAAGATTATCTAAAACACGTTAACTGTCAAATTGATGCTTAAGTTTAAACTTCTCTATGGCTGTTCTAATTATCAAAATAACTAGGGTGTTAAGGCCTTTATGACTTAATGGCTCTTAACCCCATTTCCCCCACAGTTTTGACAATTAGACATCTTTGTAATTCCTTAGTAAGGACATCAGACACATTCTGTTTTGATATCACATCAATGAGGGTAATAATTCCTTGCTTAATGAGATAGTTCAACTTTCTGTCTAAGACCGACAGTTCTTCTTTTACCATTGTAAAGAGAATTTATTGCTACAGTTTTTGTAGCTTGGTTGTCGCAAAACAAACTAAGAGTTGTTACTTTAAACCTTCTCAATGGAAAATTTAGCAACAAATCTCTCATCCATTTCGCTTCTTCACCAGCACAAGATAGCGCAAAGAGTTCAGACTCCATAGACGAGAATGCAATGCATGGTTGCCTTTTAGATTTCCATGACAAAGCTGCTTCTCCTGGTGTAAATACATAACCACTAGTGGATCGACTTTCACCAAGTTCTGTGCACCACGATGCATCAGAATATCCTTCCAAAACTGAAGGATGTCCAAAGTAGCACAAAGCTAACTCTTGAGTACCACACAGGTAACCCATTAACCTCTCAAGGGCATTCCAATGTGACTTACTGGGATTACTAGTGAATCTGCTAAGTATGCCTACCGCAAAAACTATGTCTGGTCTAGTGCAGATCATTGCATACACGAGACTTCCAATCAGTTTGAAATAATCCAACTATCTCACTGTTGCACCAACATTAGGTGTCAACTTATTGTTGTAATCATAAGGTGTTTCAAACCTTTTGCAATTACTGTATCCCCACTTTTGTAACACGTTGTTGATATAGTGAAATTGGCTAAGGGTTATACCTTGCCTACCAAAACTCACTCTCATACTTAGTATAGTGTCCACAACACCTAGGCCCTTCATGCTGAATTCTTTGGATAGCATAGTTTTAACTTCAACTACAGTTAAAAGGTCGCTTCCAACAACAAGCATGTCATCAACATACAAGCAAATTATAGCAATTTTATTTGATAGATCATGAAAATAAAGGCATTTATCAGAATTACTAGATTCAAAATCTAAGCTCTTTATTGTTGTATCAAAATTTTCATGTCATAATTTTGGTGCTTGTTTTAATCCATACAAAAATTTTACCAATTTGCAAACTTTGTTCTCTAAACCTTTAAGTACAAAACCTTCAGGTTGATTCATATAGATTTCTTCATTAAGATCTCCATTTAGGAAAGCAGTTTTAACATCCATTTGGTGAATAACAAAATTTTCAATGGATGCAAGGGCAAGAAGAATCCTTATTGTAGCAATATGACAAACAGGTGAGTAAACATCAAAATAGTCTACCCCACTTTGTTGAGTATAACCTTTAGCTACTAGTCGTGCTTTATACTTTGCTACAGACCTATCTGGAATAAGTTTCTTCTTCAAAACCCATTTGTTTCCTATGGTTTTAGCCCCTTTTGGCAGATCAACTGATTTCTAAGTTTTATTTTGTAATAAAGAATCCATTTCATCATCAATAGCCTCTTTCCAAAGTAAACCATCCATAGACCGAAGAGCTTCATTCACACTAAGTGGATCAGCCAACAGTGCATAAGTTACAAAATCATCACCATAGGTTCTAGGTGTCTTATCTCTGGTGGAGGTTCTTCTAGGCTCAATTTCATTTGTAGTTTCAGTGTCAGTTATGCTAGGTCTAGATTCTATTTGTGAATCATTGACTAAGTCTGTGTGGCCATATAGTGTTATGTCTTTGTCTTTGATGAACACATCTTCAACGAATTCTGCATCTCTATATTCAATTATCTTATTGAGAGATATGTCATAAAATCTGTATGCCGCATTATTAACTGCATTTCCTAGATACACACAAGTATTTGTACGAGGTCCTACTTTAGGCCTTCTAGGGTCTGGTATTCTAACAAAAGCAATACAACCCCATGTTTTTATTTTATCAAAACTCGGTGTGTGTTTATGCCATAATTCATAAGGTATTTCAGATAGTTTAGAGTGTGGTAACATATTAAGAATATTATTAGCAGTCGATGCAGCCTCTCCCCAAAAGCTCGAAGGCAATCCAGCAGTCAATAACATAGAATTCAACATTTATGTGAGTGTTCGATTCTTTCTTTCGGCTATACCATTTGACTGTGGTGAGTAGGGTGCTGTTCTTTCAGAGATAATGCCATGTGAAGTGCAAAATTCTTTAAAACCCATTGATACATATTCCCCACCTCTATCAGATCTGAACCTTTTTATTTTAGCATTTAACTGATTTTCGACACGGTCTTTAAATTCTTTGAATTTATTAAGTGTTTCATCCTTTGATTTTAACAGATAAATATGACAATATCTAGAACAATCATCTATAAAAGTGATCAAATACTTCCGACCTCCTTGCGTCACAAAGTTTTTAAATTCGCATATGTCAGAATGAATTAGTTCAAGAAGTTGTGTACTCCTAGAAACAGAACTAAAGGGTTTTTTTAGTGATCTTTGTCTGAGCACACACTTCACACTTGTCATATCTTAAGGATGTATCAATTGGCAGATTAAAAGTTTTAGCAACAGTAAGTAATTTAATATAGTTTACATGTCTCAATCAGTTGTGCCAAGTATAAGGGCTACACAGTTTTAAGCTAATAGCATTAATCACTTCATTTGCTAAACTAAGTTTATATATGCCATTAACTAAGTAAGCACAACCAAAGTAGTATGAGTTAACAGATAAAATAGCTCTACCACTTATCATAGAAACTACAATATCAGCATTATTCAGTAAGCTAATAGAAATTAAATTTTTTGCTAAAGCATGAACAAATTTAACATTACGCAAAATTAAATTCTTACCTAATGAAAAACTGAGATTTGCAGTTCCAATCTGGAGCACCTTGACTGATTCTCCATTCGCTATAGAGACAAACTCGTTTGCATCTTTAAGATCAAATAGCAGGTTCTTATTGTTGCAAGCATGGCATGTAGCCCCCAAGTCCAACAACCAACTAGTAGAGGCACTGACCTTACCGTCACCAACAACACACAGAAAATTGGTGGGTTCAGTGTTGCCCTCTAATAAGTTCATCGTTTCATTGTTAGGTTGTTCTCTTTTGGGTAGCTTACATTCAGTAGCATGGTGACCCCACTTCCTACAGTTGTAGCACTTCCCTTTCTTTTTCACAATCTTTTTAGTGGCTTCCAACTTGAACGGTTCACCCTTAACTTTATTAAACTTGTTCTTCTTAAACTTAGGAACATATTTGGCATTGGTTAGCACATTAGCATGAGAAGTTTGTTTCTTAGCCAACTCCAAATTTATCCTAGTTCTTGTCTCATCTTCTACTTTAATACATCGTTTGAGTTGTGCAAGCTTAATTTGTTATGGCAGTCTATACATTTCAATCTTAAATGTAAGCCATGATACAGGTAATTTAAAGATTATTGCTCCAGTAAGAAAAGCATCACACACAATGATATATTCAGTTTTCAATTTAGCAACTAAGTTTTTAAGATCAGTTATCTGAGGGAGAATGGATTTCTCCTCTCTGAATTCAAAACTCATGAACTTATCAACCAAGTGAGTCTTGGAGACCTTCTCCTCCTTTTTGAATTCATCCAGCAGGTTATCCCAAATCTCCTTAGCTATTCCGTACTTCATGTAGACATCTGCTAACCGATCTGAAATACTGTTTAGCAAAAACTCCCTGCACATGTCCTCATCTCTGATCCAAGTGGCATCATCCACTCATCATAAGTCGTTTGACAGGTATAGAAAATCTTCATGAATTTCATCCCATACTGTGCTTTCCTCTTCTATCTATTGAATTCAAAACTACTAAACGCCTCCAGTTTAGGAACCTCATACGGACGATCGTGTTTTTCCATCTCAAGGAATAAACGATGAGTTCCTAAAGTTCGAGAGTATGTTATGAATTATTACTATACAAGTAATTTATAGAGAGAAGAGGATTTATCTGTGAATCTGCTAACTAATAACAGAGTAAATGAATTAGATAAGTTGCACGAATCTTAAAGTTTAGAAATACTAGATCTGATGATAAGATACAAAAACTCCCTTCACTGTCTTCTTCAAAACTAGGGTTCCACACACAGACCCAATCGGCCAAGGTGAAGAAGAGAGAGATGACGATTGGATACGGCGCCTGAGGGGGAGGCTGCCGTCGACTGCGATCGAAGAAGAAAGGGGCGAGAGCTTCGCTGGCGATTTCGGGTCCTGTTGGATCTCAAGTCGAGTGCCTCGACTTTGGTCGACAGCACGCGACGCGTCGACAGAGGAGGAGGCAACGGGCGGCAAGCGATTCCGACGGTGGGATATCGACGGTCAACGACGGCGACTCCGAGGGTTTCGACAAGATCCGACAGCTTCGACAAGGTCTGGCGAGATCCAACAAAACTTCGATTTCCCTCTTAATTAATCTCACAAATTGATTAATAATATCTCAAGATTGTTAGATTTTTTGAGAAATTAACAATTGGGAATTAGGATTTATCTCTAGATCTAAGTTGCTTGAAATATTCACCCTAGGTATGAAGATTGGAATACCTAGACTGCTATCACAAGCCAGTATTTATCTCTAAATACTGGTTTGGGTATCGAGTTATAAGGCTACAAACCCGCGTTCCAATATCCAATTAATTGTACGTTCAATACACGTATTACTCATATGCACATGTAATATTTATATAGAGACAATATATACCAACATATCCAACAAACTCCACCACCCTTGGTTTTAAATAATTCGTCTCCAAAATTTGCTCCCCTTTTTCTTGTACATACAAAGTCACTGAACCCTAAATCAGAAAGCATTAATTCCCATTTACTAGAAGATGATGGGGTTAGCACAAGAGGCCAGACTAATTTATCAGATTTTAAAACTCATAATAACATGGGAGAGGATCGTGGTGATAGGTACCCTCCGGGAGCAGGTTTAACTACAGGGACATTAGATGCCATTAGAGAGCGAATGAAAAGCATTCAAGCTACAGCAGCTGCTGGGAATTTGGAAGGTGGAGTGAAACCATTGATAAGTGTCAATGGCAATGTGTACAATGGAATGGAGCACACGGATGAACCCCCTGTGCAAACAAATATTCATCCAAGAGTAATGCTAGTCACTACTTAGTTCATTACCAGATTCTTCACTACCTGATGTGGCAGTCTAGTCAGCAATGCCACATCAGCAGCTCACTTAAAATATATTATTCATTAATTAAATCTAAACATATCTATTAACTCTTCATCTTCCACTCCCACCCTTCCCCTTCCCCTTCCCCTTCCCATCTACAGTATCTCTCTTCTCAACCCAATATTCTGAGAAGTCGTTTCTTCCCGCTGCCTCCTCCCGTTGCCGTCGCCCGTTGACACCACGCGCCGCAGCGCCATCGCCGTCGCCGCTGCCTCTCGCCCGCTACCTCCACGCGCCGCAACCAGGAGATACTGAGTGTCTGGTTGTTTGTTGGAGCTTAGGTGGAGTCTATAGATGCCAGATGCCAGGAGATACATTGGAGACAAGCATCTAGGATCAGTGGTAACAACAATGGTGATCAAAATGCACCTTTTTTTTCGTAACACTATTATATGTCATAGACACATAAAGTTTTGATTTTTCAAGTTCTTGATGATAATGGATTAATGGAACTGTGTTGCACGATCTGGTGTCTACTTATTTGTTTTGAAGAGCATTTCTGGTTGGTAACGATTTGCATATTTTCAAACCAAACTAGTTTGGTATGGTAATGGTACAATATCATAGAGTCCACCCCTATTGCCACCTGCCACACGGGCCCCTCCTTAAGAATTGGAAATGTTAAAAGTGTCCCGCGACATAACGTAACAAAACGCGGAACGGAGCATTAAAGAACTCGGATGATGTCAAGCGGGCCCATATTAAAAGTTCAACGTATTACGGCTTTGTTTCGGCCCAACGCCCAATTAAAATCTAGTTTGCTATTTATTTTGTAGATGCATATAGTTTGGCCCTGAAGCCCAGTTAGATCCATATCTATATAACGAACTCGACTTCGCTCTTTCTCGATCGAAAGATCAGACTTTAGGGTTTTTGCAGCTCCACCGCCTCCCTCGCAAAAATGGTACATTTTCTCTTTCTATTTGTTCTTAATTCTTGATGAGTTCCATCAGAAGTAAGCTTGTTCTAGATGATATATTTGTGAATATAA
The DNA here is from genome assembly GCA_017893485.1 of Hemerocallis citrina. Lineage (NCBI taxonomy): Eukaryota > Viridiplantae > Streptophyta > Magnoliopsida > Asparagales > Asphodelaceae > Hemerocallis > Hemerocallis citrina. The sequence goes on along the minus strand of CM030362.1, from coordinate 23,730,923 downwards.
TATAGATATTAGGGTTTTTATTGGATCTAATAATTAGCAAAACTGCGGGATATAATAGAATGATTAGTCAGAGTTGCTTAGCTGTTGTGGAAGATTAGGGACATGGAATAGGACCATTAGTTTCTACCTGTAACCTTTTTTCTTTTTTAACTTAATTAGTCGGTATCTTTGAACTAAACTTATTTAGTGATTATTCCATGAATTCACCGAGGACAGTTCACATTGTAAACCTTCTAATTCGTTCTAATCATAATTTTTTTTAAAACTTGAATTTCTGCATTTTGCTTGCTGAAAATACTACTATAAGTTGATAAGACTAGATAGATAAACTCTACATTGCAAAAAAAGCAGCGTATATGGAAAATAACTTTTGTTAAACTACAACAATAGAAATGATACAGTTGATGCTAGTGGTAAAAAAATGCCTATGAAACTGACAAAGGATGTTATCATTTGTGCATTTGTGCACAAAATTGTTGCATTTGTGCATCGTAGAGATAGCTCCGATAACTTCTTTTGTTAGGTTTGATTGTTGTGTGAGCGGTACTATTGTTGGTGAGGGGGAGACTCCAGGTAGATCTATATGAAAGTGTCAGTATGGCAAAGAAGGGCCCTTTATATTGATATTAAAAAAGGGTATATATTGCTGATGCCAAGGATTTGGGTAAACTATTTACAGCCGTAGTCGTTGTTTAGTATTGATTCTAAGGTTAAACTCTATGAAGAAGGTTTGCAGTTTTCTACTAAGGTCATTGTAGCTAAGGCCAATGCATCCCTTTATACAATATGGAACGATTAGACAATATATCTTATTACATATACAATATAGAGTGATTATTCTATGTATTCACCGAAGACATTTCACATTGCAAAGCTTGTAATTCCTTCTAATCATACTTATAAATATTTTTGAATTCTATTCATTTGATCCTCAATCATGTGTAATGAATTAGCAAACATAGAGAATCTGGAGAACCTTTGGTTGGTCTTATGTTATTGTTCATTCACTGTTTCTTTTGTTGATTCAGACTAAGAGGACAAAGAAGGCTGGAATTGTTGGCAAATATGGTAAGTCTAGATTTATTTTTTGCTGTCTTCTAACAGTATGAAAATAAATGTCTTTGACCATGTTAAATGATTACTGACAGTAGCAAAATGCAACAGGTACCCGTTACGGTGCCAGTCTCAGGAAGCAGATCAAGAAAATGGAGGTCAGTCAGCATGCGAAGTACTTCTGTGAGTTTTGTGGCAAGGTATGTTTTATCATTTTTTTAAGTTTGTTTCTCCTTTTCTTTTTAATCCGAGATATGCGTTCATTGTTTGCTTGGCACATCAATATGCAGTATGCTGTGAAGAGGAAAGCTGTCGGGATCTGGGGATGCAAGGATTGCGGCAAAGTTAAAGCTGGAGGTGCCTACACTTTGAAGTAAGTTCACACATTTTCAGTTGAGTTTTCCTGCAAAAACTTGCTCACTTTTGGTTTGGTTACTGACTTGAGCCTTTTAATCTTCTTTTCCATGTATTTAGCACTGCTAGTGCTGTCACAGTTCGAAGCACCATCAGGAGGCTGAGGGAGCAAACGGAGAGTTAGAGAATTTGCTATCCATGTTATGATGTTGAGAAAGCAACTTTGATGTTCTTTTTGCTGTTATGTGATTTTCTCATTTAAAGGATTTTGTAGGCTTTCCAACCAAATGTTTATTTGTACTTGAACTATTAGTATCTGCTTATTTAAGCTTTTTGTTATAATTTGAACTATATCAGATTTTAGATGATTGATTTGATTGTTCCGCATGAACTTTAAATTATTGGTGTTTCTTTAATATGGAAATAGCCTCGAGTTACTTAGGGTGCGTTTGGCCTAGCTATTTTTAGCCTTAAAGCTACTTCAGAAGGAGAAGCTAGAAAGTACAGCTTTGAAATTAAAAGCTGAAGCTGTTTGGATAGTCAGCTTTTTTTTTTAACTTTAAAGTTACTTTTAAGCTATAAGTTGTTTGGCATAAGATATCAATTGTAAGCTAATTTTATTAACTTAAGTTTTTGATTTTATTTAAAAATAAAATATAAGTTATCAAATAAAAAAAAAAATCTTTATATTTTTTAAGCTCAGAACAATCAGGCTGCATGCATGTGTTAAATCATCTAATATTTCAAAACTATTCATTAGATAGGAGAACAAATAGAAGAGTGAATTAACATTGCAATATCATGTTCGAATCGCAGCGACTATCAAAATAGGCTAATAGGCTAGTCATAGACTCATAGTACAACGTATTGGATCAGAAATGCCTAAGCATTACTTATGATATGTTCAGTATCATCAATAAATAACAGACTAATCCTAATACTTACTTTTCAAAGATCAAACTATATAGAACTTGATACTCTTTTCGACAAAAATAATCACCTTCTCCCATAAATATCTGTACTACATCACAACAAGAAACAAAACTCATTTGTGGAGCACAAAAAAAAAAGAAGGAAAAAAAATCAGATAGAAACAAAAATTCTTTCACATATTAGCTGCAGGCAAATTTCTATAACGAAAAAATCAGATAGAAACCAAAATATCAAAATTATATACAAACACAGCTTGATGACAAGCAACTGACATCGTATACCACCAGATATAAAAGGAACAGATCTAATTCCAAATAAATCAATTTCAAGGAACAGATCTAAAAGGAGAAGGGGAAGGGGCAGGGGAAGGGTGGCGGCGGTGGTTCGACGGCGGCGACGGTCTTCGACGAGATGGACTGGGAATGGAGGAAGGGGAAGGGGAAGGGGAAGGAGAATTTTTTTGATCTTTGGTTTTGGGTAAAATAAGAAGAAAAGGAGAAGCAAGAAGCCAGAAGTAGATCTGGAGGGCTTCTTTTGGAGCTCTTTTTCTTAATAAAAATAAGCTACTTCTACTTTTTTTGGGCTTTTCAAAATATGTGTTTGGCCCAGCTTCTCCTTCTAAAGGAGAAGCTAAGCTAATTTTAAGCTGGGCCAAACACTACCTTAAGATGAATACAACATAAATATAAGCGAAGTGATGAAAGGCGCGCTCTGAGACAGAAAAAGAGCTAAAGAAATTTGAAGAAGTGAGTTTAGTTTTTGCATGGTATGTTGTTGATGTTTATGATTTCAAAACAAAAAATTTCAGAAGAATTATTATCCGCACTTTGTGATTGATCTGTGTTCTGTTGGCATTTTGTTATCGGTGTGTGTGAACTGAATAACTACAACTAGGAAAAGTCTTGCATGATGCATTTAGTTTGTACTGTGATCTGATTTTGAGTTTCATGTAAATAAAGATTAGAGTATATAGAACAGTCTCATATTTTTAACCAAGAAAGATAAACAAAATTAGCACGTTTAATTATATATATATCAAATATCTTCCACAATCAAGTATATTTTTCTCCTCCAATGTAGTGATATCAGAGCCACATATATAATTATCTACACCCAACAATGTAGTGGTATGCCAGAAACAGTCCTAAGTGGTTTGAATAGCTGGTATTGTAGTAGCAGCAGTACTGGTTGCAAATGGCACGAATAGCTGAAAGAAAATCAATAGTTAACATGTTACTCAACGAAATTAGAGACAAATGTAGTATTAGAAACTCATAATTTTCTTTGAATTTATGGGTACATACATTAATAGCTTGCCGGTTGTTTCAAACTTGGTGTTTTGTATTAGAAACTTGGTGTTTTGTATTAGAAATTAAAAAGTTTAGTTCCAAACATATCTGTTGAACAATACGAATTTTAGTTTCACTGCTAAATGTTATAAAGCTATGCAGCATGACTGCAACCGAAATCCATACAACCGAAATCAACAAAGTCCTGTTAAAATTACAGAAACCAGCATAAGATAAATTTAGGAGCATCCAACTACCAAGTCAATAGTTTCACCACAAAACAACCAATAGGTGACCTGCCTGAAATAGAAAACAGATTCATTTGTATTTGATATAGGAAACAAACTGAGCCCATAGCCAACTGATCCCAAATACTAATCAATTACCCTTTTGACATACAACAGAGTCGACCAGCATGAGATTTAAACTGCATGCCAGCACTGACAGATACAGTAGAAGCGAAGCAAATATCCTACACATCCACACCAGTGGAGCTTCAGAAAGCAAGAAACACTTGTCATATTCACATATTACAGAACAAAAAAGTGATAACAGATACCCAAGCGGATCAGTCATCTTCGACAACTGAAATTTGCTCCAAGCAGGAATTTCCTCGTAGCATACTCACAAAAAAGGGAGGTGAAAATTTTGTAAACGGAAAATGGGAAAACTTTCTTCTGGATGCCACTGCATGCTCTTAGCAATCATGTTGATTGCATAATCTTGTAGCACGGTTATTAATTAACTCTGCTAGTATATGAAAGCGGATAACTCTTCACACTATTGAGATTGGTATGTCGCTAGCAGTACCAGAGGTTCGCTTCTGTACAGCTTTAACTGCTGCAACTCGTGCTGCATTAGCTGCTTTATTTGCTGCAGCCACGGCTTTATTCACTCTATCATCGACCCTTGGTACATCAAGGGCTTTCTCCGCTGCTCTTCGTGCTTCCTGGTAACACAAGCCAGTTAGGATTTTTGAAAAGTCAACACTACTATTAAATATTTCCATGTAGCACAGACATATGAAGGAGCTCTACCGGAGTTAAGACCCACCTACACTTCATGGACACTTTTGGCAACGCAAGTCCTAAATTTGAGTAGATATCTTTTATTTTGGACGCATCTGATCTTAGATACTCCAGAATACTTTCTCAACACATGGTTGTGACCATTTTTGACAATTTCTATGAACCAGGTAAGTGTAATTACCTTTCTATAGATTATATACGTCTTATATTAATTACAAACCGATGACCATTTGGAAAACTATATTATTGGAATTGGACATCATTTGAAGAAATTCTTTCTACATACTGATAACTCAAAATTATATTATTGGAACTGGACATCATTTGATGTGAATAATACTTGATGGGGAATAATTATCTCTGTAATATATAAATTGACTATGCCCCTGATTTTGGGTGCGCCTTGTTCCCATGCAAGTGTCCTGTCCCTACCCAAACCGTGCCTGCCAATCATTATTTATTCTGTTCGGGAGTTAAAGATTGATACCTGAACAGCGTTCAGCACTTTAGAATGGTTTACAGCAACTGGAGATCCAGGAAAGGTGTTTTGTGTGCTTGGAGTATCAAGGATGCCATTTTGCCAGTGACCAGACTGAGTCTCACCATTTCGAAATGTGTACATCCCCAAGCCTTGCCTTCTTCCCTCGTGCCATGCTCCTTCATACCGATGACCATTTGAAAAACGGTAAACGCCAAAACCATGCATCTTGTCTGCAAAATACTCTCCAGAGTAGGTATCTCCGTTCCTTGAATAGTAAGGACAAAAATAGTTCAGAAATATTGAGATTAGGAAACGCCTCGAAAGCAAAGATACTTGACCACAGTAAAAATTAAATACAACTGTTTTCCAGACCGACTGTAATTCAAAGAATCCTAAGCACAGAGGGAAAATGTGATGCAGCATTTATTTTATTCACTATCTGGTCCACCAGATCAAGCAATTATCTTTTGGAGTTATTTATAACAACAAGAACTATGGTAGAATGTGAATGGAAAGAATGATGATTTTCATGCAGGGATCCCCTACATAAATGACTAAAGAAGGGTAACTACATTTTTGCACTAAAGTCCTCAGTATCTGCTGTGGCATACTCTCATTATCTCCTTCGCGAAGTCATATTCTACTCCTATAGAATCGGCAATGAGAATGTGTCACGTCACATGTAATACACAAATATAAGTGATCATAGAATTACTCACTAAATACTGATGTCATGAGATGCCAAATTACTATGAACAATGAGCCATCCATTTGCCACCCTCAAACATGAACTACTAATAATCAGAATATATACCGCTCTCCAAGTATTAGATACTACTAAGCTTAATTGGATATAGTGAATGTGGTGTGTAGATATATTTTCAAGTTAGAAAAAGATACACAGCTGAAAGCAAAAGAAACACTCTATCCAATTGACATTGATCAAAATTACAATATTTTCATTATGGTAGTAGCAGCAATACTGAGAATAGCTCCCTAGAAATACTCTTTTGAACAATATACCTAATAAACACAACAGTGCAGTAGCAATTACAAATTAATGTAGATAGAACTAGGAACAACCACCATGAGTTCTAGTAAGCACACAATATTCCATCAGGCCAAAAGTCACTAAATCTCCTCTACGGCTCTAAATATAGCTCCAAATGCAATTGTACCAGTTTGAGAGACTATCCTATGTTCATCAGCACCCAAGTTTTGAACATACAAAACTTACTGTGAAGAGTTAAGTTCTGAATGTTCATGCACTTCCTCAACATATTTGCGGCCTTAATGCATTTCCTCTACATATTGTGACTTTAATGCCGTTCGTCTTCATCATAAGGCAGACTATGTTAAAACTACTGTGGTAGTTGTAAATATCCCAATGCAAGTGAATATACTCGACATGTATGAATCTATGATATATCATGTTTGACTTCGGTGATCAAGCTAACTTCTCCACAAGAATTAATGTCCAAATTTTGAAGCTTATATTCTAATTAATACTTTTGAGTATTTATTATTGGGTTTTCTTATTCCCATTTGATGAGGACATCTTTCCTGTTTAGTTTATTTCATTACCATTTTTATTTCTGGCAATTATAGCCATATGTAATCTTTTTGTAATTTTTTTAGATTTTGAGAATAATTTGGAGATGTGTTTCAAGATGTATTTGAGCCTATTTAAAGGCCTTGAGATTAATGAGAAAGGATGCCATTATTGATCAAAAAAATCTGTGTTGAGTTTTTGCTCTTCCTCTTTCTCTTTTGTGTGATACAACTGAGATCTGCATTAGGGTTTGTGATAAATCCTAATCAAATTTTAGGGTTTGTGATAAAGTCTAAAATCTACCGCAATTAAAAAAAAATCCCCAAATACAAATTCCTAATAAAAAAAAAAAACCCCTAATCCAATAATTCCCCTCATCAGCCTCTTCTCCTTCTTCACCTTCTTCTTCCCTATCCCCAATCCCGATCCCACAAAAGGAAATCAACCCATCAGCGTCGACCTCATCCCCTTCGCCTCACTGACGTTTCTCCCTATCCCGACCTCGACAACGCCCCTCCTCTCCCTACCACCGCCGTCACCATCGTCCTCTTCCTCGACCACAGCCTGACCCCCCAAAATAACCCCCCCATCGGCAAACCTCTCCCTCGCCGACGCCCCCATCGCCGACACCTTGCCACCCGCAACTACCACCACTTGCATCCCCGTGCCGTTCCCTCACCCTCCCTCGCAGCAACCTCCCGATTGAGTCCCCCGTCGCGACGCCCCTCCTCTGCGTCGCCGGCAGACTTCTCCCCCAGCGCCGCCCGGTACTACCACCAGCTCCGACGGCAGCGGCGAGACACCCCCCCGCTGCACCTCTCTCCTCTTGCTCTTGCTGTTCTTGAGTTGTTGTGTTCTTGGGTATTGACCAACTTCGAGATCTACGCTGGTTGTCTACGTATTCGGTATACTCTTTCCACTATTAATATTTGTGTTTTACTACCTTATCATCTAGTATATTATCTAATTTGCCTGTCGACCACAAAATAATTGAGATTGAGTGTTCCACATGCCTGAATATCGTACGAATCAATATTGAACTTCTTACTTGCTAAAACACGTAGGAATTTAATTGATTGTAAGGTTGAATTATTAGTTGAAACTGTTACACTTATTCAATTCTTGAAAATCCATCGAACCTGTTAATTGTTACAAATTTCCAACTTAGATCCGCACTTTCATGTTGGTAAAATTAACCCATTAAAATTCTTGGAAATTCTCTATTTTAGGGTTGGTTTTACATCACCATTAGCCCCATTTCACAATATTTGTTTCACGCCGGTAAATACACAATTTACATGGAATCATGAACCTTCCAACGGAAAAAGGAGCATTTAAAAGAAATTTGTATATCTAATAAAGACAAATATATGGTGGGCTCAAGATCACACACCGTCCTTCACCCACCCACCCACCCACACTTGTACTATATGGTAAGAAAAGCGACCAAGGGAGATCAAGTGTTTAATTTCTTCCATTCACCAAATTCCATTAGCATTGATGGTAACACAAATAAGTAAAACGCTCCCAATAAATTGTCATGTGCATGTAAGGGCCCCTTTGGCTCCTTAAAACCAAAGGTGAAACCATAAAACCTAGTGAAACCCAATTTTGTGCTTGGCTCCATGAAACTCTTGAAACTTGGGTTTCACCAAGTTGCAAAAATTGGGGAGGGGGGGGGGGGGGGGGGGCAGGCACATGTAGTTTCACATAATGAGTTTCTTTCTCTTTTATTTTCTCATCTCAATGAAACCACAATTTAATAGACTCGAGAAGGAATAGCTTCTAAATTAGAGAGATGGAGAGAATCATTAGAACTAAGAGATTCAGAATTAGTAAGACAAAATCAGAGTATATGTATTGTAATTTTAGAAAAACTAGGAGCATTGATGAAAGTGTAGCTTGTATTGAGAACCATGAATTACCTAAAAGTAACCACTTACATTATTTACAATCTATTATTCACAAGGATGGGGAGATCAACAAGGATGTTACACATCGAATTAAAGTAGGTTGGTTAAAATGGCGAAATGCATCCAGAGTATTGTATTATTGGAAGGCACCATTAAAAGTGAAGTGAAAAGTTTAAAGGGTAGTTGTACGACCACCCATGCTTTTTGGATTAGAGTGTTGGGCTGTTAAAAAACAACGCAGTCAGAAAATGAAGATGTTAAGAAAGTAGATGTTGCCCCAATTGAAGATAAAATATGAGAATCGACTGAGGTGGTTGGACACATGAAAGAAGACCGATAATACCCCAAGTAGAAAAATTGATAGGATTGAAGTTAAGGAAGCAAAAAAGACCTAGGGCTGGACCAAGGTACATGCTATTACGAGGGATTTGGAATGTGTTAATTTGACAAGGAAAGTGGTCCAGTTGAATGAAGGAGAAGGATACATGTAGCCGACCGCAAAAATTTGGGATAAAGGCTATGTTGTTGTTGTTGTTGTTGTTATAATGAAACCACAATTTAGAAGCTCAAAATAAATTTCACCTACGAAAGTTTCAAAACTCTAGACAAAAATTGCAACCCCATAACAAGATTTCAAGTGGTTTCATGATTCCTCTCGAAACCACGGTTTTATGGTTGCGAATATTTTAGCGGGATTCATGTTAGCCAAAAAGGGCCTAATCAGCACTTAAAATCTTGAATAACTGGTCTATATAACCTATAAGTGGCTTCAATATGCTTTATTATAAAATTTTGACGGAATTGATTTAATAGCTAAGCAACTAAATGAAGCTAGCAAAAACTAAAGAGGGCATAAAATTTCAAAATAAAATTTGGCAACTACTGACTCAGCTCGAGCTTCTTAACATCCACTATATACCCTAACGAAAGAAGTATATGTGTGTGTGTGTGTGAGAGAGAGAGAGAGAGGGGGGGGGTTCATTTAGGGAGAAATGATCACTAGAGTAGAGCTCACAACACTCATAATCTAACAAAAGAAAAATTCATGTCAGGCTCCTAGCTTTGAATATCCTAAAACAAACTATCAACTTTCGCCTTCAAAACTTATTTTCAGGGAAGATAAAATATGAGAATCGACTGAGGTGGTTGGACACATGAAAGAAGACCGATAATACCCCAAGTAGAAAAATTGATAGGATTGAAGTTAAGGAAGCAAAAAAGACCTAGGGCTGGACCAAGGTACATGCTATTACGAGGGATTTGGAATGTGTTAATTTGACAAGGAAAGTGGTCCAGTTGAATGAAGGAGAAGGATACATGTAGCCGACCGCAAAAATTTGGGATAAAGGCTATGTTGTTGTTGTTGTTGTTGTTATAATGAAACCACAATTTAGAAGCTCAAAATAAATTTCACCTACGAAAGTTTCAAAACTCTAGACAAAAATTGCAACCCCATAACAAGATTTCAAGTGGTTTCATGATTCCTCTCGAAACCACGATTTTATGGTTGCGAATATTTTAGCGGGATTCATGTTAGCCAAAAAGGGCCTAATCAGCACTTAAAATCTTGAATAACTGGTCTATATAACCTATAAGTGGCTTCAATATGCTTTATTATAAAATTTTGACGGAATTGATTTAATAGCTAAGCAACTAAAAGAAGCTAGCAAAAACTAAAGAGGGCATAAAATTTCAAAATAAAATTTGGCAACTACTGACTCAGCTCGAGCTTCTTAACATCCACTATATAGCCTAACGAAAGAAGTATATGTGTGTGTGTGTGTGTGAGAGAGAGAGAGGGGGGGTTCTTCATTTAAGGAGAAATGATCACTAGAGTAGAGCTCACAACACTCATAATCTAACAAAAGAAAAATTCATGTCAGGCTCCTAGCTTTGAATATCCTAAAACAAACTATCAACTTTCGCCTTCAAAACTTATTTTCAGGGGATATGGTGCCAACAAACCATTTATGATTATAAGAAGCACCTTCTATTGTTCATATTTCACTAAGAAATGGTAATAACAAGAAAGTCGAGGTCAAGTCAACAACCAATTGTGAAATTTTGTCCAAGTTCTTCAAGAAGTTTCATGCAGGATAATCAACCCCATTTAGATGGAAAAGGCTCGAATGATGATGATGGAAATATAGTAACCGGTGTCCGATGGAGACTATGGACAAAGGAAATCATGGAGGGGGAATCAAATGGAAACGCATCGGTTTTATCTTATTTTTATGTTCATAAAGTGATTTTGGACAAACATTTGGAAATGGACTTGTTCTGGCGAAAACACTGAAGAGGGTAAAATTCACTATAAGCATACAGTATATCATTATTCTCGACCTTGCTAAAATGTATTCACAAATCTATTACTTTTTTAAACTACCACGATGTAGACATTATTGATATATTTGACTAGACATGCATTTAATCTCAACAACTGAATATGGCCCAACACAACTTTTATGCAATGTATTTTCAACCTAATAGTTTCGTGAATATTCTGGCTGTGACCTGTAAATAGAGTACCATGAAGGATAATCGCAAAAAAGATGTCCTAAAACCAAAAGCCTCGTGAAATAAACTATATTCAAAATTATCAAAGATGTAGACCATGATAGACCTCAATTTCTTTAGCAAGTCAATGCAACTGAAGGGTCACCAAATATTTGTGAGATGCAACATTAATAGAACTGAAGACAGAACCTTTAAGACATTGCATTGTGTTCTAAAATCAAATGTCTTCATGGAATAATATTCACGGAAGTTGCTTATTAGATGGCAGGAGGCAAAATCTTCATATTCGTAATGTCAAATATGGACGAGGTCGAAAAATGTATGATTCCTTGTTTCATTCAATGCAACTTGCAATTGACATCAAAATGTTATACAACATGGATACTTCTAAAATGGAACATACCCATATAGGAGACCATCACTCCATGGACACTCCTTGGATCGTCTTGAATTCTAAAAACACATTTCATATTTCGGACCTTCATAGACGTTTGAAGAATTCCTCATAAATAGAAATTTGCATAAACTTTTACATATCTTTCATATTAGTAAATCTTACAAGTTATAAGATTTGTCATGACTGAAGCATCTCGAATTTTGAAATTTTGCATGGACTTCAAGACTCTTGCACTACATAGATCTCTTATTTTAATTAACTCAACACTAGATTTGAATTTTATATAAAAATTATGTAGTGTCCCCGTGTTCTACTTTTCAAATTTGCTTTATCCCATACCCATACCTATACTTGTGCTACCTAGCGGCTAGAATGAGACTCTACCCAAGGGCAAATCCCAAAACATCTAAAAGAAGTAAGTGCCAAATTTAAATTCATAACAACTATACTGACAAGAAAAATAATCAAATACTTACCTGAAATGGTACGTCCCCAATCCATGCTTAACCCCCCACTTAAACTCCCCAACATACCGACTCCCATCGTCGCACGTATGCACTCCACACCCATGGCTCTGCCCATTACTCCACTCCCCCGCATACACATCCCCTGTATAAAACCGATACACCCCAAACCCATGCCTCAACCCCTGTCTATACATCCCCCTATAACGACTCCCCCTCGCCCACGTCTCCACCCCATACCCATCATACTTCTCATCCACCCAATCCCCCTCATACCTCCCACTCATATAGTAATAATACACCCCGCTCCCCGAACACTTCCCCTTGTGAAACTCCCCCTCGTACACATCCCCATTGTTGTAGACCTGCACCCAAGAACCCGAACTGGGGCGCTTGTCAGACTTGGGCTTCTCCGCTGAGCCGATGGACCAGACGACGGGTTTGGGGTGGCGGTTGGAGTAGCGGGGGAGGAGGAGGGAGGAGGAGCGAGAGAGGAGTAAGCGGAAAGAGGGGAGGGGGATAAGGTTGAGGGAGAGGGCCAGGAGGAGGAGGAGGGCGGAGGAGAGGGAGAGCGCGGCGAGGAAGTGGAAGAGGTAGGAGGAGATAGAGGTGGAGGTGGAGGTGGAGGTGGAGGAGAGAAGGAGGTAGAGGGAGGGGAAGGAAAGAAGGAGGAGGAGCCGGAGGCGCAGGTGGAGACGCCGGAAGAGGTGGCGCGCGGCGGCCGCGGCGGATGCGGCGATCAGTTTGGGGCTAGGACTATTAGGGTTAGAGTTAGGGTTAGGAATTGAGCGAGAAGTGGAATGATTTGGGTTATGGTTAGGGTTAGAGGAGTTCATGATGGGGCGCTTATGGGGGGAGGAGACATGGGAGGTGGAATTAGGGTTAGGGTTTGGATTGGGGAAAGGGATGGAGATTTGGATGTGAGGAGGGTGATGATGATGGTGGTGGTGGAATTGGAGGAGAGTTGGGTTGAAATCGGAGGAGAGACCGAAGCTTTCCTTACCGATCTGAGCTTCTGATTTCTTCTGATGCAGCATTTAATTTAAGGCTGCTGATTTTGATTCTTCTTCTTCGTCTTCGTCGTCGTCGTCGTCTTCATCACCATGAATGGACGGAATGATTTGGTTTGGAGAGTGAAGAGGAAGAGGAAGAGGAAAGGGAAATAGGAGGAATTATTTCCCAGAATAGGCCATTTTTTCAAACTAATTCTTAAAATCAGCCACTTTCGAAACTAATTTTCAAAATAGACCACTCGCAATTCCCAACTACGCCATATTCTATTTTGTCGGCGTAGTTGACAACTGCGGTCTAAGTTTATGGCACAATAATCCAACTCTAACACTTATATCAAAATAGTGTTAAGGAGAAAACTATGTTCACCTTAGACCGCAGTTGACAACTGCGTTTTAGATTGCACTAAGCTCGCAGTTTCCAACTGCATTCCTAGTTCAATCCCTTTCACCCCACATAATTGAGTCTTTGAACTCTCAGGAAAATTGGTATTAACTTCGAGCGTAGTTGAGAACTGTGCTAAAGTTAATACCAGAAGTGCAGTTGCTAACTACGCTCGGAGTTAAGACCAATTTTTCAAAGTTGTCAACTCTCGGGAAGTTTGGAGAGTTGATAGTCGCAGTTGACAACTGTGCTCCTGGTATTAACTTTAGCGCAGTTGCCAATTGCGCTCGACATTAATATCAATTTTCTAGAGAGTTGCCAACTCTCTGAAAATTTGGTGAGTTGACAGTCGCAGTTGGCAACTACGCTCCTGGTATTAACTTTAGCGCAGTTGCCAACTGCGCTCGACGTTAATACCAATTTAAACTCTCTGGAAGTTTGGAGAGTTGACAGTCGTAGTTGGCAACTGGGCTCGAAGTTAATACCAATTTTCACCTTAGAACTCTGTGGCCATATGTTTGGCAAATGCGCTGAAGTTTGGAGAGTTGACAGTCGCAGTTGGCAACTGCACTCCTGGTAATAACTGTAGCGCAGTTGCCAAACATATGGCCACAGAGTTCTAAGGTGAAAATTGGTTTTAACTTCGAGCGCAGTTGGCAACTGCACTCCTGGTATTAACTTTACCGCAGTTCCCAACTGCGCTCGAAGTTAATACCAATTTTTCAGAGAGTTCAAAGACTCAATTAAGTGGGGGTGAAGAGGATTGAATTAGGAATGCAGTTGGGAACTGCGAGCTTAGTGCAATCAAGAACGCAGTTGCCAACTGCGGTCTATGGTGAACATAGTTTTCTCCTTAACACTATTTTGATACAAATGTTGGAGTTTGATTATTATGGCATATACTTGACTGCAGTTGTCAATTACGTCAACAAAATAGAATAGGATGCAGTTCGAAACTGCGAGTGATCTATTTTGACAATTAGTTCGAAAAAATGGTCTATTTTGGTGAAAAATTCAAGAGAAGAGAGTGAGATTGTTTTTGGGTTGCTGTTGGTTAGTTGTGTAAATTATAGGGTTTTTTTTTTCCTTTCAAACAACACGTTCATTGATATATCATATATATGGTCCTGTAGTATGTATTCAACGGTCTATCATCAGGTGTTGAACATTGAACGCTTGGTTATGGAATCTCCGCATTCAAAAAAATAGGCAACATAAATGCAAGGACAGAACACAGGGGGCGGAAAAATTTTCGAATTAGATGAAAAAGGGACTAACATAGGTTTACCACGTTTCAAGAAAGATGTCATGCCGTACGTTATAACAAAATTAGAATTTTCTTAGAGCGTCCACATTGGTTTGCTTATTTGCCATTTTTTACATTATTTTTTTTTTAGGATTTTCAACATGTATGTTGCTAATAAATATGTTAATATCATATATATCCCTCACAAATGTATATTTTCACATTTATCCCTAACAATGTGTATCCAACTTCTTAGCAACCCCTTAAGTTAAAATTATTTTAAAAACATAAAAAATTGTATGAAATCTACAGTTATGTTTAATAGATTTTATGTAAAATTGCTCAAATACTCTTCCTCTACTAGTTAAGCTTATTCCTCTTACTTTTTGTAAACTAAATCGTCTTTAAAACTAATTGAAACACATCAATCATTCTCAATTTTTCTTCCATTTTCTTAATAAATGGACACATTTACAGTACATCTTTATAATTTCATCTTCTTCATCATGTTTTCTAGCCAAATTCGCCACTAATTTTATAAGTTTCAAATACACGTAATTTGAGGCAACTTTTTGGGATAAATAAGAAATGAACTAATATTGTTAGGGGCATATATGAAAATACACATTTTTGAAGGGCATATATGATATTAACATATTTGTTAGGGGTATATGTGTTAAAAACCCTTTTTTTTACTATAGCGCACACAGTCGTAAGCTATTTTGTCATTTTTTGGCAATTCAGCTACAGTAGAAAGGGAAAAATAGCATTCGAAATAGCAAAATGCATATTATAGCTGACGAAACATCATGTATCGTCCGAATTATTTAATTATATTTTTAATTAATCGGGCGAAGTAAAATAAATAAATAAATAAATAAATAAACAGGTTAAATGAATTTAAGGTTTGGAATGAACATGATGTTTCGTCCTATGCCAATCCAAAAAAATTTTTTAAAATAATTTTAAAAATTAATTTTCTAAAATTTTTAATTGTTTTTGCAAATTTTTATTACAAACTATTTTTAAATTTTGTTTTTGCAAATTTTTTTGCAAAAAAAGCTTCCATAAAACCCGGACGAAACATGTTTCGTCCGGTTATTTTGAAATTTTTTTCTTCTTTGTGATGAACCCGTATTTTTTATTAATATTTTCTAAGTTTCGGCTTATATAAATTATTTTTAATGACTTTTTTAACGAATTTATGCAATTTTTTGCCATTCGACGGCTGTAGCGTTTCGTCAAAATGAATTGCCAAAATATGTATTTTGCCATTTTTTACATCGAACGACTGTGGATGCTCTCAGCGGTTTTCAATGTTGTTTTTACCGATTTCTATTTACGTCTTTGTCTATAATAGACATAAACGGTGAACCTAACAAATTCAAAATTTTAAAGAGTGAACCACTACAAAAGCTTTGTACAAGAGTACATACACCTAAAGATTAAGGTGTGAAAAAAGGTTCAATATCATTGCTTATAGAGAACTTCAATTTAAATTAGTAATTTCTTATCGAAACATGGAAGAGTTTATGCAACATAAGTTGATGCAAAAAATTATTAAAAAAAAAAAAACTATATTTGAATAGAAGGTTTCTTTGTGACCTATTCTTACCTCCTAATCATATCTATATGTTATATCTTATATCTATATATTATGATAATAGAAGAGAGTATATCCCTCTCTGTTTCCTATTTTGAAATAGAGAAAGAAGAAATATAGGTGCAAGCCGCAAATTTTTTTTTTTATATAAAAAAAACATCAATTCACCCAATAACTCTTCATCTTAACAACCGCAACCCCCCCCCCCCCCCCCCCCCCAAACACCAAAAAAAAAAAAAAAAAAAAAAAAAGACATCCCAAACCCTATATCGTCGCATCCCTCCCGCCGCCCCCTCCCCCTCACTTTGCACGCTGCTCGCCGCACTCACGCAGCTCCTTCCACCTCACAACGCGCACCGCTCATGCTCACACCGCTCTCCACGCAATGGAATTTCGAGTCTCCGTTGTTTAACTGCAGGTTTAAACATTGTTTTTAATTCTTGGGTCTGTGTAATTTAATCAAGATGGTTTGGGTTAACCATGACTTTGAATTCCAGTTTGTTGTTGATTAAATTAATTCCAGTATACTGTTGATTAAATTAAGAATTTGGTTTTAGTTGATTCCATATTAGGCTTAACTTTTTGTAGTATTAAAATCAGAATCATTTTAGATTTCAGATTAGTTAATAAGTCATGATGGATTTGGATTTAAGCCAGTGCTTTGGGATGTGGGAGACGGTTTGTTGCTATTATATTGTTTTGAAACATATACAAGTAATCTATATAACGAATTCCAACTAATTCCGCTTATAAAGAATATGGCATCGTATTAGAGAAAGATCTATATATTGACATTTTTTGTAAAACCGACGTCACTATTTCAACTTAAAAGTGACAATCTATCCTATTTTTGCGATTCAATATCTTTTACGACATAAATCTCACAAATGTAGTGACAAGTAGTCTTTCCTTGCTCGCGGCGCCATTTTAATTTAATCACTTACAAAAATCTCATCCCAGTTGTAGTAGGTTTCTTCCGTGTGAATACACAATACATGCTTGGTGCGGGTGAGCTAGGGAAAATTCTCATAATAGAAGAAAAACATTGTGTCATTATCTAATTAGGCTCTATTGTGTACATTATTGTTTTTCCTTAGGCCATTATTGTTTGTTTTTTTTGACAAAGTCGGTTCCTCAATCTTCAAAATGTGATGTCATATTAGAAAAAGTTCCCTCTTCATTCATCTATTCTTATTTAATTAGTACATTTCATATTATATTTTCACGAGTCACTTTGTTGTACAAAGAGTCAAAGACAAATAACAAATAACAAATTTCAATTTTCCCTCATGAATTTCTATTTTCATGACTCACCCTGTTGTACAGGAGATAACATATTTCAATTTTCCCTCCTGAAATTTGTTTTTTCACCAAATTTCACTGAAATGTGCAAATATTTTTATTCTTCATGTTCATAGTGATTAGAACATCCTTATTAAGTTACAATTCTTCTTCTTCTTCTTCTTCTTCTTCTTGCTCAGAAGATGAAAATCGTTTTATTAATGAGAGATAATTAAACATAACAATTGATCTTTTTTTTCCTCATCAAAATTAAATATTGCTTCAAATTGGCATTGATAAACTGAAATGGAAAATAATCATAATAATTTAAGTTCCGATCTATTGCTAGGGTCTTAACACTGGAATTGCTGCAATTGCATTGAAGTGTATATACAAGTCACCATGATGCTGTTCTCTGGATCAGTGTGTTCAGTAAAAGTATCTTGATGTCTATATCAAAGGTAGAGTAGGTTTAGACTACATGTTAATTTCAGAATCTAAGAACCATTAACTGGGACTTGAAAAGAGAATATATATATAATTTGTTCCTGATTGCTTAATTAATTCTTTTGTAAGTGGTTTTCTAATCTAGCTGATCACTATCCATAATGACCTAAGAGGGAAATATTAGTCGGGCTATATTGGGGTGAGTTGTTTCTTTGTCAATGCTTTTTAGAAAAGGTTTTACAGTTTTTTATTACAGGTCATCCTTGCTTTCGTGGTTTCTTCGACCTTGCAACTTCATACCATAGTAAGGAAATAAAAACATAGCCTTTGATTTAATTGTTCTTAATGTTGTTTCCTAATACTTTTGAGATTCTTTTTCTTCGGTGAATTAGTTGAATTAATTTTTTATGCAAATTTGGATTGTGAGTGTACTTCCGTTGTTAAGTGTATTACTTTGGGTTCGTGTATAGGATTAAAGTATTTGATTACTAATGAGCAAATTTGGATTAAAGTATTTGATTACTTTTGTAAGTGGTTTTCTAATCTAGCAGATCACTCTCCATAATTTAAGCAATTCTTTCTATATATAATTAGGGTTAAAGTATTTGAACAATTACATGATTATTTTGATGGAGTGTTTGAAAATGTCTTATTACATCAAATGTTCGAGCTTGGAGATTGTGTTTTTACTATATAATTGTTGAATGTTAATGGACTGAATTATAATTATACAAGAAAAAAGTTGTACATATTGATAGGTTCTGCCGAATTTTTTATTGAATATTACTGATGTTGTAATATATTTTTAATAAAGCTTGTACAATATTGCACAGAGAGTTATGCTAGTTCATAATCTTAACCTAATACAGTACATATAAACTTTTTCAATTATGAATCACGACTTTTGTATGTTTCAAATCCCAAACAACTCTTGCACTCAAAAATCAAAATCAGTCAATATCACCAGTAAAAATATTCTCGCTTGCAGGATAGGACTCTTATTAATAGATAATTAGATATCATCTCCATCTATATCAATCGCTGTCCATATCCACACCCAGCCTTATCATTTCATAACATACATAAATACTTCATATATCAACATCAAAAAATTTCAGGCTCGGTTCAGAGTACACATCCACATTTTATACTACACGACACGATTATCATCTGTCTTCTTCTAATTATGGGGCTGCAAATTGTTTTATCAATTTGAGTGATAATCAAGCATAGTGGTGTTGACATAACATAATGTTCACAACAATTGTATAACGACAATCGATCAGTTTGGGTTCGGTTCAGGTGAGTGTGTGAGGTCCGCATACAGACTAAAACTGAGCAGTCACAAATTTGAAGAGTCATCTTCAAATTGGATGGCTTCGCTGGACGTATGTGTCTGCGTATAAGCTGCACACGAATAACTGTGTGTGACATATGGCATATGGTAAGCAGGGAGTGATTGGTAAGGGATAATAAATTATAAAACCAAATTTCTTCTTACATGCATAAATTATAAGAAGTTTATGTATGAAATTTCTTACATAAATTTCTTATAAAACCAATATCTCTCTTCTCTCTCTGTTCTTCAATTAAGAACCAATCTCTCTCTCTCTCTCAAACATATGCATACAAGAGAACAAATTCCTACAGTATTTGATATGAGATTCCAATTAGTTAATAATGAAGAAGAGCATTCTTCAAAAAATAATAAAGAAGAACAAATCATCCACAACACACCCTAACAAATTTCCATTTGTTCCCATCCTTTTGCTTTTAAGGATGTTGGGCGATTAATGTTATATTTTGTACTTATTTGTTTTGTTTTACTTTACTCATGTTGTTGGGTTTGATTGTTTCATATATTTCCCTATATTTCTCTATAGTAGAATATAATGACTATACGCTACATTTTTTTTTTTAACACAAAGGGACAATGTGGTCAAAGTTGTTTGATTAGGTTTTTGAAACAAATTACTTGGCCAACTTATTAACGCTAACAAATAATAAAATGTTGGGATAAGTTTTTCAAGAAAGTACCTAAAAACTTGTAAACTATTTTTTTTCCTCAAAAATATATCATTGTGTTTAAAATACACTGGTTTGCTTCATTATGTGCCATAATAGAGGTCTCTTCAACATATATGACCTTTATATGCTTCTGAAACGCCAGAACTAAAGAAACTTGAGAACATAAAGATAGATGCATACTGTATACATCTAAACACAAGCACAATGTTCAGTCTCTTACGAGTATATTCAGAGTTGGGAGTGGAACCCTAAACCAAAAAGATCATATATAAATATTATTTGTGTGTATCTTCGTGTGCGCTTGTGGAAGAGTAGAACACATTTAGCACACTCAATAATAGGTTGCACACTGGATCTAAAAATATGACAAATCAATAAAGTTGGTCAGGTTAGCATGTGCCTGTCGCTATAGTTAGAATTACAACTACGCTTAGGGAATTTAAGATATACCGTGGCTACTTATAAGGGTACCAGCCGACTAAATAATATTGAAGGGAAATAAATAAAAAACTCTACAACTTTCAAAAGTTACCAAACTACCAGCTAAAAAAGGGTAAACATAGCTTGATACTGTACAAATATAATTATGATCAGATAACAGGACTCTGGAATTCCAGTGAATTCTTTCTACTTGCTACTTCATCACCTTTCAGTGTACAAGCCCGATTAGCAATATAGTACATCTACTTCAAACCAATATTATGGCTTGTGTAGTTTAAATCCAAAGACTCTTGGGACATATCTCTGAGTTGCCTTCTGCGGCTTAAGCTGGCCGTATGTCATCAGAAACAGATGAGGAAATGTCATCCCAAAATAAGCTCCATCAATGTCTAGGAAAAAGTTAAAAGAAAATTTCCCAGCAAAAAGTTATACCCGGAAGAGAATATAGTGCAGGGAACATACAGAAGTTCCTAAATTTTCTTATCAGATACAAAGTTAATGACAATCAAATCATTAAGCAAATGCACACAATTTAAAATATACGAAAAAAATCCAAACTTTTAATAAAAAAAGTTCCTAAACTCCAATCATGTTTCCTGAAACAGTATCATTATTCATTCAGCAGTTAAACAATAGCCAAAACTCTATTATTTGCTCAAATACCTACACTATTTTAAACAGGAAAGGACTGTGTGAGCCCATCACAATTTGAAGGGTGCACCACTCTCCTCTACTTTATTTATGTTCACTCTTAAAACATTTTCTTCTTTCTTCCACCTGATTAAATAAAGCTAGATAACATGTATTAATTTCAATAAGAAAGCAAAATTTCAATTTATCCTTCATAAGTATATATATATTAGAAATGGATAACATATTTATTCAAGTTGTGTGCAGTGTGTGTCAAGTATTCTAGTGTCCTTAAGATAAACAGCTTGGATCATCCAGTGTTTTGTGGGTGGCAGTAGGTTGAGCTCGAACAGGAGGATGGTGGTCGAAAACAGTAGTTGGGCTATTAAATTATTAATCTGTGATCAGCTCTAGTATATTTAATAGATTATATTATTTTCTAATTATCTATACTTTTCAGATTTTTCTATTATTTTTATGAATTTCCTGAAAATTTCAAAATTAAGTTATTTATTAAAACAAAGTCGCCCGCCTAGGCACCAAGGTGATGGGCACCTCCTCTCCCACCCCGCCCCAGCTACTACCTACAAAAACATTGGCTTCATAAAACCAAATAGCCCAGTATTCACTTTGAGAATGTGATAAAGTTGACTGAGAATATCTGTCCTGATGAATCAGAACTCCGAAATACAGCAAGAAGTTAGAATAAAAGGATACTGCCTGGGTATTTGGATCTGGGATAATAAATATCTTCACACTTGGGGCAGTAGATTTTCACAGTACTTGATCGAGGAATGTCCGATTGTCCAACAGGAAGACAGGGTTGACCACAACAATAAACTCTAGGATACCTTTCAAAATCGTAGTTCTTGAATTTATCTAACTGAAAAAGTTATTATGTCAGTCAAAAACTTAAATGTAGAATTATAGATTAAAATCAATGCATATTATAAGCTCGATGCAAGACCTCACCATAGCAGCCAAGCCTTTAGTGGTTAAAATGTATCGAACATGAATCAGACCATAAAGCATCTCCGCAGCTGATTCAATAAGTTCATTTTGTTCCCCAGTAAATATATCTCCTGTTAAGTTGTATCACATAAATATTAGCA
This sequence comes from Hemerocallis citrina, assembly GCA_017893485.1. Taxonomy (NCBI): domain Eukaryota; kingdom Viridiplantae; phylum Streptophyta; class Magnoliopsida; order Asparagales; family Asphodelaceae; genus Hemerocallis; species Hemerocallis citrina. The sequence goes on along the minus strand of CM030362.1, from coordinate 23,708,759 downwards.
TCAATATTAAAGTGGGATAGAAAAATGAGGATGAACAACATATTGCAATGCAGATTTCATATTGATAATGATGCGGTAAGTGCCGGATAAAAGGTAACAACCTTCCAGCACTTCCAAAGGCACCAAAAAACTGATGAGTACTCAGCATAAGGACTATTTGAATACATAAAAAAATAAATCTTAAAAAGAGTTTGTCTCTCTCCACAGGCAAGGACTTTCTTCAGCCATCACAAATGGGGTTACTCATGGAAGGTAGGAGAAAATGGTAAAGGCACCGCTATGAATAAGTGGCTACCTTTAGACAATGACTTTGTCTGGTTTAAGAACCCAAAAACCTCAATCGAACTGAATAAAAAGCTCACCTTACGGAGGACCAATGCTCCTATTCGGTTCGTCTCATATCCCAAAATCCAAATAACATTTCCAGGTTACCAAGTGCTATTTGTTCTCTACAATAAATCAGAAATCTAATATGGTTGAATCATTAAAAATAATCCAAAAGACTCTCCATGCTCGAGTTGACTCTCCCACACATCTTCTTACAAGTAGAAAACGTGTGGGTCATTATTGTTCACAATTTGGATCTAGTTTAGAAATGGTTTCGTTGTAGTTTGAGTTGAAGTAGTAATAGGTGAAAATGATCTTAGAATCAACTTAACATTTTCTATTGACAAATGACAACTTTTGTATATACTAGTTTGTGGATTAAAGGTTGGCTAAATTTTTTTTTAAAAAACCACTGAATTTTGGGCCATTTAAAGAAAAAACCCCACATTTTTTTTTGTTTAAAAAAACCGTACAAAACATTGGGGTGTTTTAAACACAATGACAGAGTTAGGATCAGGGTTAGGGTTAATTCGGGGGGGTTTATTTAAACATTTGATTAGTTAAGTGATGTTTTTTTTAAACACAAATCAAAGATGAATGGGGTTTTTTTAAACACAAATCAAAGATAAAAGTGGTTTTTTTAAATTTAGTCAGACAGAACCCTAACTCCGTTAAAATGAGTTTTTCTAAACTAAAGTTTCGTGCATTTTAAATAAAAAAAAACTTAGTGCGGTTTTTTTAAAGTGGCCCAAAGTTCAGTGGGTTTTTTTAAATATAGCCTTAAAGGTTGGTAGACATTTCTCTATATATTACTTTTTAATTATATTTGTTATCAATTATTCATTCAAATTTCTACTCACCTCTTTTAGTTTATTCTCATTATAAATGTGGTACCACAGCTTCATATTAAAACTAGAAATTCTCCTACATTCGCTTCTCACTAGGAGGTGCTTTCAGTGCTGTGTCTTATTTTAATCTACTTTGATAATGGCAATTGTTAAACTCTTACAACAAATTGAAGTTCAGGAATACCAAAAGGAGATTGAACAATAACTACAAGCGTACTCATCAAGCAGGTCATTAGTAACAACTATAATGGATTCTAATAAAAATCTAGTTAACTAATTGCAATGAAGTACTCCAAATTCATGATTACAATCAGAGAAAGACTGAAGTACCAAACAGAACAAGACAATAATTTATGGGGCAATAAATCTAAGGAAGATTCTACCGGTGTATAACCATGCATTTGCTTCAACATGAGTATGACAAAAAAAGATTGCCAATAGGCACAGGATAACAGTTTTAACGCGCATTATGTTCTTATTGAAGTTTTTAAAGGAAAAGATAAATTGTAGAAGTAAATGTTTCAGGGAGTATCCAAATCTTTTAAACAGGCATCTAGATGGTTTATGAATATTACAGATCCCAAAGCTACATTAGAAGAAATCGGTACTTGCAAAAAAATTTGAAGGTGTGTCGAAAAAAAAATATATATTGTTTTTTGCAAAGAATTTTAGGATCAAAATGTTAACAAATACAATTCCAAGGGGCAATCTGGTAAATAGAATGCAAGGATATTACAAAAGCACATTATTCATATGAACATTAACAGAAAAATGAGTGCTTTGCCAATAAACATAACCAAATTGTCTGTGCATGCTGGCCAAGTAAAATTTTGGTTAATCATTATATTATTTTTTCCCCTGAACATAGTTATCAATGACTGAGTCAAACCTCAAGTTAGCGAGTTTCTATCACAGGGAAGAAGATTAGTACTGGACAATTTCATAGGTTAATTGAAATACTGTAAAAATCATGTTAAATCCTTGCTTTTATATTTCTAGAGGCTTTAGCTCTAATTTAGCTTTAAATTCTAGAGCACTTTAATACTGCTTCGTAATTTTGCATTGAGTAATTCTTGTATTGATTTACGTTGTCATATGTCATATGACTCGTATTTAGTTGTTAATTTTAAATTTTCTTATATCATTTTTTGTTGTTATATGCAAGGTTCGAGAAATCGGTTTCCGTGTCGATTTCATTCTCTCCAAGATGAGAAGGTTTCAGAAAGTTTCAGTAGTACTTTAGGTTACATTGCAAGTTGACGATTACAAACAGGAAAGTGGTGGCGCTTCATTTCCGGCGAGCTGAGGTGGTGGAAGAGGAGGTTCTTAGGAGCAGCATGACACCAATCCATGTCAGCTCCAACATCCTTTGTCTCCATCATACAAGGGTGGATGTAGGGGACATGTAACTGCATTTAACAGGTTTGGGATTTGTGGCCGTGGATAAGGATTCTACTCGTAAAAATCCATATGTTGTGAGTACATCAAATGGTAAGGAAATAGCAAGTGCTCTAATGGTAAGCCTCTTTGCTAGTGAACAACAGGTCGGGAGTTCCAACCCTGCTTGCACAATTTCCTAATTATGGGATGAAAGTGTGCGCATGGGGGGTCGATGTGTGGCTACGGCCTAGTTCAAAACAAACTATTAATATATATATATATATATATATATATATATATATATATATGTCTGTGTGTCTGTGTGTGTGTGTGTGAAAGTTTGGTGTATTGCAAGAGTAAGACCTTGGATTTTATTTATTTATTTATTTTTTATTTATTTATTTTTTTTTTTTGGGGGGGGGGGGGGGGGGGGGGATGAACCCAGTGTGTGAGGTTGGTCCAAAGGGCCAACAGGGAAGGGAATGCCTAATTACTCAATCATGGTAGGATCCCAATTCCATTATGGGCTGCAACCAAGTTACTCATTACTGATATAACAGGATCCAGAATGGATCATGAAGTAGGTCCGACATCTATGGCAATAAATGACACTAAAGAATGTGGTGGGAGAACTATCAAACCCTAAGCCCAATCTCATACCTCATCGATGGTCGAAACCAAAGAATAAAGAGCCTCCGAAGACAAATGATCAAAGAGATGTTGATGAATAATAAAAAATTTGTTGACGTAGATGGTAAAAGTTAATGATTAGGAAAATCTTAGGGATGATGGGAATGCACTAAATCAGGTGCATCATAAATTGTCTCTCATGGAATTGCTAGTCTACTACGGTGCGGGTAAGGCAGTGACTCGTTGGACTCATGTTAAACGATTTATTCCTGCACAAAAAAAAAATAAAAAAAATCTCGCTTGAGGTTTAACCGAGTAATAGACGTAATGTGGCGGTTAGAATGAGTATTCCTAATTCATGCGAATTAATTGATGTTCCAGCTAATGGAAGGTTGGGTAGTTTAATTTTGAAGTGGAGAAAGGATGATTGGAGTGTCAAAATTTTAGCAACAAATAATCAATCAATTGTAGCTACAAATACGAGCATTGAATTCTTGTTGGGTTTTATGTAAGTGTCTACGAATCTTTGGGACAGTTTAGTTCATCTGCGGAAACATAACCTGTCAATTTTGGTTAGAGGGGCTTTAATTCTATCCTTGAAAGGAGTGAGAAGCTCTACGGGAATTTTAGAAAAGACGATCGAGTTTCAGGAATCTCTTTTATAGAGAGGGCCTCGTTGATCCTGGATTTAGCAGCTCTAGAATTACATAGTCAAAGACGAATTCTTGAGAAGTTAGACAAAGTCATTTCAACTCCAGATTGGCTATCTTTATCTCCTAATTCTCAGGTTCAACATGTAATGCCCCGCAAAATAGCATATGACTATTTTGCCTCGCAATCTGTGTGCAATTGAGAATTGCACGTGGTTATGTATTTTTCTAGTAACAATTAATTTTTATTGAGAAATATTAGATTTATTGTCTACATTATTTTATAATTTTGAAGGATCAATATGAGATAATTTTGATGTATTTTGTATTGTTTATACTATTAAAGTAGAGATTTTTGGGTTTATTTGAAATATATTTAGACTTGAGGGGCTTATATGAAATTTTCCCTTACACTAATTATTTATTTATCCTTTTATAAAATCCCACCCCACCTCCTTCTTTCTCCTTCTCTTTCTCCCGTTCCTTTCCCCAACCGACATAAAGAACCCACCTTTCGGCTGATGCTTTCCCCACCCAAAATCCACTCCAATTCTCCACCGTTTTCAAATTAAATTGAGGGGTAGACTAATAGAAGGGTTCTCTACGTCGTGGCGGTGTCCGTTTTTCGAAAGGACTACGGAGAGGTAAACCCTAAATTATTTTATTGTATAAAATTTAGTGTGGTAAATTTCTTTTGAATAGGAGGACTATGGTAGGAAGACTAGGAGATGTTGGGAAGGGTGTATGTGAGAAGTTAGCAAGTTAGTAGAGGATTTGTAAGTTGTTAATAAATTAAGATTTTGGGTTTGTAAAAGGGAATTATATATGTAAGAATTAGTTCTTGTATGGTAGTAAAAAATTGTAGTAGGACTATTAGAATAATTTTGGGTGCTTTTAGTAATTGTTCGAAAATAAGAATCTTGTCGGTATTCGAATAATTACGTGCAAAGCACGTGTGCATCCTAGGCGTTCAGTAGAATGCCTGTGTGATATTGGAATTAGTATTATTATTTTCCTGTAACTGGCTTGGATTGCTTGAGCCTTGATTGCTTTGAATTTTGATAATAGGAAATACTGGCGACTTCGGATGCGTGGTGGTGCTTTGAGTCTTCGCGAGACAATTTGTGAGTATGATATCTTTTATTTTTACGGACATGGTGCGTTGTGAAAATTTTAATTTACGATTTGCTGTGTATTTCCGTTTTCGTATCTTAGTGTAGCACGGGTGTTTTGAGCTAAGAAATTGTGTGGACACTCTTGTATGGGTCCACACTATAGGTTAAATTTCATAAATTATCGAGGTTGGTTGATACCTCAAAATAAATTGTGGAGTGCAGCTGGTCTGAAAGAACAGAGCTGAAGCCGATTGCTTTTGGACTGAAGTCTAAAAGGTCATAACCAATTGTATATGTATGATCTTGCTATGTAATTGTTTTCTATCGGCCGGATAAGGGCCAAGTGAGGTCACCAATTGAGAAATTAAAATAGGATAATTGGTAAGGACAGGCACTAGTTGGGCGTTGTACTCTCCTGTCAAGGGGACACGTGCGGCGTGGTCTCGTCTGGGACACGTGCGGCGTGGTCTCGACTGTTAATTTCTGGGATTTAGTGATAAGAACGGGATGCAGACGTAAGTCACAATTCCTGTCGGAACTTAGGAGAGGGACTCTTAAGTTTCCGTCTATGTTCTGGGTTATCAATACGAACAAGGAGCAAGAGTGTGACTCTAAGTCTCTGGGCGAAATAGGGGTGGCCCTATCGATTCGCCTTATGTTCATGATAACTTTGGTAGGGGTAGGAGTGGAGAAGGACCATGATTCCGGCAGAGCTGATGATCACTGGCCTGACCGGAAGTGGAGAGGGACCACGATCCTGTCGGAGTGGAGAAGGACCATGATCTGAACGAACAGGGTGATCACTGCCGTTCAGAGTGGAGAAGGACCACGATCCGACTGCAGGAGCGAAAATGGACCGCAGGTACTGCAGACTCTACCAGTCACTAGATGAATGTCAGAAACAGGAAAGAGTACAAGAGTAGGATGCATGCCGAGGGATTGAACCCTATTATTTGGAGAATACGAACTCGATTTGGGGAGTATGTAGTATGGGATGCATACGTTTTCAAATCAAGTTTGCATTAGATTAAGAGCATGGGGTGCATATGAGATGTGCATTAGAATCTAGATCATGACATACACGAACACTAGGAAATCAGGATACACATTTATTTTCCATTCAAACTGATTTGTAAGTGTGATAGTTGAACTGTATAATGAATGTGAAAGTGACGTATTGCGAGACATGATGGTGTATGTTGTAAGAAATAAGTGAATGCAATGTTATGTGATATGAGATTGGGAAAGATGATAAGTCGTGAGTTCGTTCTGTACTTACTCGTAAGTTTAATTTATTTACTTAGTTAATAAATTATACTCACACCAGAAATGGCTAACCCCTTAGTGTTTGGGGGTTAGGGAGTCTCTGGACTACCCTAGACCCCTACTGTTGCAGGTCCTCAGCAGTGCAGAGGTGAGGTGTAGATTCATGTTTCTGTGGTATGTATTATAAGTTATTTTCTGGAAACCTTACATCGTCTTCAAAGAAATTTATGGTTTTATTTGATATTCGTAATTATTGATATATTAACTCTGATGGCAGTAAAAGTGTTTTAAATTTCCGTACTATTTACCGTATTGAGATGCATTTGAAGGCAAAGATTCTGGTTGTGTCACGGATGTCCGATGATGGGGATCCGGGGCGCTACACAACATTTGGTTCGAATTGGATGTGATCATTTTCCGATTGTATTGAGGTGTGAGGAATTTAACTTGTAGACCAAAGACATCTAGGTTCAATAATTTTTGGTTATAAGTGAAAGAAAGTAACCATTGGTGCTTGGTATGAACAAACCAAGGAAAATGCTACCATGATGTTTAACAAGAACTCAGCTGTTAAATAGCACTGAGGGATTTGAATTCATCTGTTGGGAATAATTTTGAAAAGCATACGAAATTATTAGCCAACCTGGAGGTGTTGCAAAGCAACGAGACTACAGGCCCATTATCTCCTAAGAGGGAAGACAAACTAAAGAATATTCGGCTAAATATCCTAATCTAGCACGAGATGAGCACATATTGTGGAGACAGAAGTCAAGGTTCAGTGGTTCAATTTTGGTGATTCAAACATCAAACTTTTCCAAGGATTTGTACTTGGTAGAATAACTCAGAACAATATTATGAATATTGTGGATGATAATTGGCGAAGTAATTGAATCATAAGAAGGCATTGCTAGTATGTTTCTCAATTACTTAAAATCTAAATGAAGGTCTAAGTATGTGAAGTTCAATGACATAAATTTAGATGTGGTTCCTAATATTATCACGGAGAGGATAATAGGTTATTGATTAAGCCAGTAAGTACCATTAGTTGTCAAAGTATTAGTAGGGGATAAAGCCCCAAGGCTAGATGGAATAAGAGCCTATTACAAGTTTATGTGGGGAGGAAATTCGGGCGGACACTTTTTATGCAGTGGCATGTTTCTTTAAATTTAAGCAAATTCATGTTCAATGGAATCAAAGTTTATCGCTTTCGTGCCTAAAGTTCCTAATCCAAAGCTTCCAACGAACTTTAGGCCTATTACTCTATGTAACGTGTGTTACAGAATAAAACCTTATTACACCAAATAATTTGATAGGAGAAAAGCGCCTTCATTCCTGGAAGACTAATAACTAACAATTTTTTAGTCGCACAAGAAAATTTCATTTTATGAAGGCAAAGAAAAGTGGTGAACGAGATTTTTAGTTATAAAGCTCGACATGGAAAGAGCATATGACTGAGCGAGTTGGGAATTCCTGGAGAAAATACTATTAAAATCTGGGTTTCATTCAAGCTTTGTAGCTATAGTAATGGGTTCTAAGAGATCATGCACTCTCAGTATTGGTAAATAGAGTTCCTATAGACTGGTTTCAATCTAACCTTGGATTGAGACAAGAAAATCCATTATCCACGTACTTGTTCATCATTGAAGCTGAAGTATTCATTCGAAGGGTTAAGCAACTAAAGAAAGTGGTCTATTAAGAGGGATTCAACATGGGGGTGACATGGAGGTATCTAAGCTAATCTCTAATACTATAATGGGAGAATTGGGGTTGTGTAATTCGTAGACAACCCAACCTGTGCATTGCACATGCTTGTAGACAAACTACCTTACGTGCATCGCTTGTGCATATTAAATCCCCAATTCAATCATATTTTACCCACCAATCCTTTTGACTTCTAGATATCCATATTTTCCTCCTCCAAGTCTCCAAATCCCAAACTCTAATCCTAACCCTAATGGCATCCTCCTCCCACTACAGCGACAGCCTCACCATCCCAACCTTCTCCATCCTTACCGCCCTCCTTTGCAAGAAAATTTTGCTATACTGACCCACTTTTTGAAAATATTTGGCGCTCTGACCCACTTTCGAAAACAATTAGCGAACTGACCCAGTTTTGGACATGTCAGCAAAAACCGTTATTGGGAAAAACGGCATAGGTTATTTACATGCCGTTTTTCCCAATAACGGCATCTATATTTAAAAAAAAGTGTCATGCCGATATTTGGAGTAACGGTATAGGTTATTTTGTTTTTCGACCACTTGTAGTCTCCATTTAGAGAAAAAATTGCAGGTGTGAAAACCTTATAACAGATGCCGTTATTTCAAATAACGGCATTCTCAATACTGATGCCGTTATTTAGAATAACGATGCCAAATAACGGCATCGGTTATAAATTTTTTTTATAAAAAAAGTAACTTATTATTCATCCTCTCTGATGAATAAGTTAATTTTATAAAAAAATTATAACTGATGCCGTTATTCCAAATAACGGCATCAGTTATAATTTTTTTTAAAAAAATAATTTATTATTCATCCTCTCTATTTCCAAACAACGGCAACAGTTCATTTATATATAACTGATGCTGTTATCTCCAATAACGGCATCAGTCATTCGAATTCCGTTATTAGGGATAACGGCATTATTTATAAGTTTTTTTCATACTTAGAATTTTTTTAAAGTTAGAAGATCCACACTTATAAGAGAAATATACTGATGCTGTTATTTGGAATAACGGCATGGTAAAAAAATGTAAAATAGATGCCGTTATTGAAAATAATGGCACGTAAATAACCTATATCGTTATTTCCAATAACGGTTTATGCTGACGTGTCCAAAACTGAATCAGATCGCTAATTATTTTCGGAAGTGGGTCAGACCCCCAAATATTTTCAAAAAGTGGGTCAGTACGACAAAAAATTCCCTTTGCGAGTCCATCTCCTGGCTCCTCATCTATTGCACGCCCACTTACAAATCCCTCTGCTCCTCCATCTCCAAAGCCTCCAAAAAGCTCGACTCCACCAAACCCCCCAACTCCTCCTCCGCCAACCCCACCCCTCCAAGAAATTCAAATCCAAGAAGATCGACCGCGTCAAGACCACCCTCAAAGAGTCCATTCGCTACCTCTCCCTTCCCAAGTTCAAGTCTAGCGCCGTCGTTGTCGTTGTGTTCTTCGTGGTCTTCGGGCTTCTTAAATACAAAGAAGTGAAATGAACAAATAAAAAGCAAACAATTAATGAAATGAACGAAAGACAGCAAACTATATGGTATATCCATAAAATGTATCTTTCCCCTTTGCATATACCAAATTAAATGTATCCAGGACCTCAGGAGGCAAGGCAAGTAAACGAAAATAAATATATTTATACATTTTAGTAAAGATGATGAGATCAGCTCCATATGTGTATAAACCCTTAATTTCAGTTCTTTGAGACTCATATGCACGATTCCTTGAGCATTGCAGCATGAATAACATGCTTACAATTGACAGATATCATGGTTTCCACAAAAAAATCTTGAAACAGGACGAAAAATTAGTCAGCTTAATATTCAATGCATGGATGCTTCTCAGTTCTCACATAGGTCGATTTTTATGTCTCATGTGACAATGCTATTAAACAATTTGTTTCCTTTCTTCCATTTTCTCCCTATGCAATAGTGACAGAGCATGTTGTTCTTTACAGTTCTATTATTTTATCACCCTTGTATTCTATATAGACATACATGATGATATAAATCAAATCATTATGATGGCATGTAACAACCTTTACATAATTGACATTAATTGATGATGAAAATGTGAAATTAACATGCAAGTGTAAACAGGAAGTAGAGCACAAGTTCAGCATTCACCGACACTTGACTAAAGTTAGGTACTTAGTACAATTCAATTCAGGCAAAGGTAATTAAAAAGTTAACTTAAATAGTTATGCAGAGAACCAGGAAAACATACCATTAGAAGATTCCACATCCAAAATCAGGTCAAGGGCATATTCGTAGTAAGGAACTTGACTGCTAAGGCCACTTAGATTAAAATCATCTTGGATGTACTCATCATCAACCTCGCAGAAGAATTCATTCCCCCTTAGGCTACAGAACCAAGATATCCAAGACAAGTCCTCTCCATCGGAACCACTAACATTTGACCCCTCACTATCTGTCTCAGATTCTTCTGAAGATATATATATATATATGGCAACACACAAGTAAGAAAGAATATGAGAATTGAATATTTCCTTTCAAAAATCTATATGTTAAGAAGCGTAGTGTTACTGGTATTTTTTTAATGTGCCCATTAATGTAACTGTTTTCAACAGGCACAAACACAAAAAGTTATGGAATGCATCTTCACCTAATCAAATATTGTTAAAATTAATTGCAACAAACACTTATAATACGTATCATCAACTAATCATATATTTTAAAATTAATTATCCTTTTTTATTATACATACCCCGACAGTTTGAGCAAACTGGATTCCACATAGGAATCCAACACGTCAGCCAAAATACTGGGACAACTTGGGGTACTCATAGCATTTCTCTTTTCATGTAAACATAATTCCCTTAACCCTCACTACAATTTCAGAGTTTGGCTGGAATTACATGGTCTTCTACCAACAGAAAATATCCCGAAACAACACCCAGCAAACAAAAAATAAGTAACGTGAAGAAAATTAAAGAAAATTGAGGAGCAAAGGAGCATACAAATTGCATAGTAAATACCACTTCCATAGTCTCTAGAATGGTTAGCAACAAGCTCCAATTACAAATTGGAGCACCTAAATATTCTATCAAGTTACTGCTATTTCTTTCCAAAATTCCAGTTTCTTAATTCATGCCATTTCTTTCAAAAATAAATATATAAATTGACTAAAATATCTTTAGTCACAAATTAGAGCACCAAAATATTTTATTAATCCCTTTAAACTCACTACAACTTTGCAGTTTTGGACGGAGTTCTGGGGCGACAGGAACTTTTACACAATCATATAGTAATTACCAACAGAGAATATCCGTAACACCCAACAAATGAAAATAAGTAACTACCACAGCAGCATCCAATTTGCATTGCAAATATCATGTTCATAGTCTCCGCACCAAAATCATCAATCAAGTTACTACTCTTTCTCAAAACTTGTTCAATTCCCCCAATAAACCAGCTCGCACGGAGATGTCATATAGATGCAACTGCATCTTATTCACCATAATAGAGAGAGAAAAGAAGTTCACGACCCGTGGGCCCTCTACCTCCACGCACGCGGCATTGCTCCGTCAGGTTTTCGGCCATTGCGGAAAATTCCCTACTGCTGCCTCCCGTAGGACTGTAGGAGTCCGGGGTTACTACTCTTTCTCAAAACTTGTTCAATTCCCCTAATAAACCAGCTCGCACGGAGATGTCATATAGATGCAACTGCATCTTATTCACCATAATATATGTAGTTTACGTCGATGCAACTGCAACTGCAACTGCAACTGCAACTGCATATCTCGATGAAATTACTAAATATATGTAGTTTACGTCGTTATGGAGATTGTTCCACATAGAGTGCACAAATTCGTGAACATAGACTTTATTTATTGATAGTTCAAAATATTAATATAAGGTTCACTACTCTACTATCAGTAACTTTTTCCCAAAAAAAAGACAAAAAAACAATAAATCGGTAGTTCTTGATTTTTGGCTATTTCTTAAATTTTAAATTTTAAAAAATACGTATATATATATTTTTTATAAATAAAACTATAATTGATGAAATCGAGAAGATTCTAACCATCGGAGGACTTGTTCTTGACCTCCTCCTTCTCCTTGTTCTTGTCTAACGCCCCAATCTCAGAATTCGCCCCTATCCCTCGATCTCTATACATTCCCCTCTTCAAATTCTTCAAACACTATACTCAATCGAACAATGGAAACGATTGATTGGTCTCTCCAAACACTATAATCAATCGAACAATGGAGTCGATTGAATGGCCGAATTGGGGGGGGGGGGATTTTAGGGTTAGGGTTTGGATTTTTTGGGAAGAAAGAAGGAGAGAGAGAGGGAACCCTCTTCGGATTCTCGAGGGCTTTGGGAGAGAGCAAGGGAAATAAACCACGGAGATTGAGGGATGAAGGGTAGTTTTGTAATATTGAGGAACTTTGGGGTTAATAATAAGGGTGACGAAAATGGGCCCTGTGCCCTTCGTGGATCCGATCAATAATTCAAGATATTTTTCCTCAGTTTTGGTGGTAATAAATAGTTTTTCTTTTTTCTACGCCACTTTTAAGATATATTTGTAGAAAGATAGCAGTTGTCAAAGTATTTACGTTCGTAGGCTCAACAACTAAACTCATCGTTCCCAACGGCGAGGTTAGTTGTTTCGTGCTCGCCGTTGTAACACGGCGAGTGTAACTTTTTTTTTTATAGAAACTCGCAATTCCTAACAGCGAGTTTAGTATTTTTTTTATTTTTTTTTAAGACTCGTTGTTCCCAACGGTAATGACATTTATACTAGACTCATTGTTGGGAACGTCGGGTTTTTTTTTTTTTTAAAGACTCGCCATTCCCAACGGCAAGGATATTTACACTAAACTAGTTGTTGGGAACGGCGAGTTTAGTTTTAAAAAATATTCTATTGAGTTCTTTTCGGAAATCTACTAAGTCCAACAGAGTGTTTCACTCTCAGTGAAATTTCCTACATCCTCGTCGTTCCCAACAACGACTCTAGTATAAATGTTCTTGCCATTGGGAACGGCGAGTCTTCTTTCAAAATTTTGAACTAAACTCGCTATTCCCAACAACGAGTCTAGTGTAAATGTCCTCGCCATTGGGAACGACGAGTCTTCATTGAAAATTTTGAACTGAACTCGCCATTAGGAACGGCGAGTTTTTCAAAAAAAAAAAAAAAAAAAAAAAAAAGCACTAAACTCGCTGTGCCTCAATGGCGAGCATGAAACAATTAAACTCGCCGTTCAGAATCGTGAATTTAGTTGTCGAGTCCACAAGTGCAAATACTTTAGCGACTGTATAATCATATTTATTAAGACATGCAATGCATGTGTAAATCAGAATTTTTTACTTTATTTTTTTTAAAATTAATACGTGAATCGCAGGTGCAAGCTAAAATAAATCTAAATCAATTCTGAAGATATATCAATACAAGTATGTATATAGATAGGATACAATCAAAATTTGATTATCTAACGGATAAAGATAATTTTTTTTAATAAAAAACTCATCCATGCATGCTGTTCTCATTCTCTCTCCTTTTTTTTTTCTTCTTCCATTTATTTTATTGTCAATTTATCTCTACTATTATAATGAGAGAAGGCCTTAGTGGTATTTGTCACCATTTTTTTTTCCCCTCATTTTGTCATTTTGAAGCCAACACGTGCGCTGCACGTGTTGGCTTTTTTCCTTTTTTTTCCTTTCCATTCTCCTCCACGTGCATCGCACGTGTTGGTATTTTTTTTCCCTTTTCGTTCTCCGCCGCGTGCATCGCACGTATATTATATATATATTTTTTTGGTCCTTTTCATTTCTCTTCACGTGCATCGCACGTGCATGATACTAGTTATATAAAACTCTTTAGGTTCAGGTCATCTCATAATCAGGTATCGTTTTCTTTTTCTTGGATTTTTCTTCTGTGTTTTATTTGTCATTATATGATGTATCTAATCCATTTTTATTTCCTCTCAAATATTTTGTTTTATTCCAAATTTCTATGAAGTGAATGAATCTTAAACTTGGTATTGTTGCTTTAATTTATCGCTTTGATTTATATACTAGATCAGACTCTGATGTGGTTTGTTTTTGGGAGGCATGTGGATGCACCAGGTGTGAGTTCTTACTCGATTTGTATTGAGGGAGAAAACTCATATGCAGACGACCTTCGGCCGGACGAACGGTGCGGAAGTAGGTGGTAGTGAGGTCGAGGCTGGATGCGCGGCTCGGATCGGGGGGCTCGGATCCGAGGTCTCGTGTACCTGCAGACGGTCTAGGAACACCGGGGTTGGTCCCGGTGGTAGACCCTTCGACGATATAGTCAGCTACTGAGAGAGAGTAACAGTAATTAGGGTTTGAGTGGGAAAAGATCGATTACCTGGATCAAGGGGTAAGGGTCTGATATTTATAGAAGAACCCAACCGGGTCTGGACCCGTTTAGGGCCGGGTCTGGACCCGGTTGCCCGTGGGGTTGAAGCGGTGGAAACCCGGGCGGTATAGGGCTGATATGGCAAGGGCCCGGGCGGTTTCCGGGCTGACGTGGCGGAGGCCCGGGCGGTTTTCCAGTGCTGACGTGGCAGATCTGAATGATCTGGAGGCGCGCGCATCTTGAGGGGATCCTGTGGCCCAGGAGGGACCACGTCATCCAACCCATATCACAAGCCCCACACTCCTGGAGGACTGGGTAAACCAGCCGTGTAGGAGTGGTTCTTTGCCTCTGTAGGAAGAGCAGGGTGGAGGGTGCGGTGAGAAAGTAGGATCTGCTACTTCTAGAAGAGGCCAGGGGTTAGGAGGAAGGGATCCCTCGTCGGAGTTTGAGCAGGATGCTGTGTAGAGGGGTCGGAGTGATGCTTGCCGAACCTTAGGGTCGGCAGACGAGCCCTTGGTCGGCAGACGAGCCTCGGGGGTCGGCGGATGATCCTCCCGCTAGTTGGAAGAGTGAGGGGACGTCGAGGACCGTTCGATTGAGGCTCGGTTTGCCGAGCGTCTAGGGTTGGCGGACGAGCTTCGAGGGTCGGCGGACGACCTCCTCGCTAGTTGGAAGAGCAAGGGGATGCCAACGTCTGTTGGGCTGGAGATCGGCTCGCCGAGCATAGAGGGTTGATAGGCGAGCGTTGAGGGTCGGTGAACGAGCTTTGAGGGTCAGCAGGCGACCCCCTCGCTAGTTGGAAGAGCAAGGGAATGCCCACGCCTATTGGGTTGGAGATCGGTTCGCCGAGCATATAGGGTCGGTAGGCGAGCGTTGAGGGTCGGTGGATGAGCTTCGAGGGTTGGCAGACGACCTCCTCGCTAGTTGGAAGAGCAAGGGGGATGCCAACGCCTGTTGGGTTGGAGATCGGCTCGCCGAGCATAGAGGGTCGATAGGAGAGCGTTGAGGGTCGGTGAACGAGCTTCGAGGGTCGGCAGGCGACCCCCTCGCTAGTTGGAAGAGCAAGGGGATGCCCACGCCTGTTGGGTTGGAGATCGG
This sequence comes from Hemerocallis citrina, assembly GCA_017893485.1. NCBI lineage: Eukaryota > Viridiplantae > Streptophyta > Magnoliopsida > Asparagales > Asphodelaceae > Hemerocallis > Hemerocallis citrina. The sequence continues at coordinate 23,693,371 of CM030362.1, read as the reverse complement.
CTCGCCGAGCAAAGAGGGTCGGTAGGCGAGCGTTGAGGGTCGGTGGACGAGCTTCGAGGGTCGGCAGGCGCCCCACTCGCTAGTTGGAAGAGCAAGGGGATGCCCACTCCTGTTGGGTTGGAGATTGGCTCGCCGAGCATAGAGGGTCGGTAGGCGAGCGTTGAGGGTCGGTGGACGAGCTTCGAGGGTTGGCAGACGACCCCCTCGCTAGTTGGAAGAGCAAGGGGGATGCCAATGCCTGTTGGGTTGGAGATCGGCTCGCCGAGCATAGAGGGTCGATAGGCAAGCATTGAGGGTCAGTGAACGAGCTTTGAGGGTCGGCAGGCGACCCCCTCGCTAGTTGGAAGAGCAAGGGGATGCCCACGCCTGTTGGGTTGGAGATCGGCTCGCCGAGCATAGAGGGTCGGTAGGCGAGCGTTGAGGGTCGGTGGACGAGCTTTGAGGGTTGGCAGACGACCCCCTCGCTAGTTGGAAAAGCAAGGGGATGCCAACGCCTGTTGGGTTGGAGATCGGCTCGCCGAGCATAGAGGGTTGGTCGGCGAGCCCCTTGTTTGAGGAGAATTTTTGGGGCTCGCGATTTCCTCCGAGCTCCGAGCCTCTTGGGAATAGAGGAGGGCTGTAGGGGCTCGCGGTGTCATCCGAGCTCCGAGCCCCTTGTGAATAGGGGAGTGCTTCTGGGGCTCGCGGTGACATCCGAGGTCCGAGCCCCTACACTTGGTAGTAGCGACTGGATGATTTCATTGTAGCTAATGCTTTAGGAGTCCTGACAACTGCCGTTGGTCGGTCATTGTTGAGCGCCTGGGGTCGGCAGAGGAGCCCAGAGGGTGGGCAGACAGTCCTCTCGCTAGTTGGAAGAGCGAGATGCCGTCGAGGTTAGGTGAGTTGGGACTCGGTTTATCGAGCTCTGGGGGTCAGCAGTCGAGCCGCTTGCCTGTGGGATAGAGGGAGACACTGGGGCTCGCAGTGTCATCCGAGCTCCAGGCCCCCTGTAAATAAGGAAGGACTCTGGGGCCCGCGGCGTCATCCGAGCTCCGAGCCCCTGTGAATAGGGGATGCTATTTTGTGGCTCGCGACGCCATCCGAGCTTCGAGCTTCCTGAATAATACAGAGGGGAGTGGCGGCTCGCGATGTTATCCGAGCGTCGACCCTTCTGTAAAAATAGAGGAGGAATTGTGCTCGCGAGCGTCGACCCTCCTGTAAAAATAGAAGAGGAATTGTGGCTCACGGTGCCATCCGAGCGTCGACCCTTCTGAAAGAATAGGAGAGGAGTGGTGGTTCGCGGTGCCATCCGAGCGTCGACCCTTCTGTGGAATAGAAGAGGAATTGTGGCTCGTGGTGCCATCCGAGCGTCGACCCTTCTGTGGAATAGAAGAGGAGTTGTGGCTCGCAGTGCCGTCCGAGCGCCGACCCTTCTGTAAAAATAGAAGAGGAATCGTGGCTCGCGGTGCCATCCAAACGTTGACCCTTCTGTAAAAATAGAAGAGGAATTGTGGCTCGCGGTGCCATTCGAGCCCCGAGCTTCATTGACTTGTCGAGAAAGTACGCTGTGTGGGGAAGAAAGGCCTGGGGGTAGTTTGGGTAATTCCATGCCCAGTGCTGACGTCAGGAGCGCAAGGATCGAAGCGTCTCCAGATCTTAGCAGTCGTTAGATCTTGATGGTTAAGATCCAATGGTCAGATCTTAATTGTGGAAATCGATGAGTCGCTTTCTCCTTATAAATCCCCTCCCCCCTCTTCACTTTTTCTTCTTCATTTCTTTACTCTCACTCTCCACCATTTCAAGAACAGGGTTTTACCTGCCGTCGGCGAATTTTTCCGATGATCGTTCGATAAACTCTTCAGGTTAGTATTCTCTATTTTGTAATGTCGCGCGTTCAGTCCGGATCCGAGGCCAGCTCGTCGGGCCGCTCCGCGAAGGATTCCGAGTCCGAGACATCCTCGTCTTTTAGCAAGTATAAGGTGAAGCAGGAGGTCCTGACAGACCCTGGGTCGGCTAGTAGTGACGACGTAGTCTTCATAGTGTCACCACTGAAATCCCGAAGGCCGGGGAAGGAACCTGTATGCGAGGGCAAAGAGGCGGAAGAGGATGAGGGGGATCAGGAGGATCAGGGTGCCGAGGGCGAAGAGAAGGAGGGAAAGGACAAGGGGGATCAGGGCGCCGAGGGCGAAGAGGAGGAGGGAAACGACGAGGAGGACCAGGGACCGACGGCGAAGAGGAGGGGGAGGATGAGGATCAGGAGGATCCGGATACCGACGATGAGGATGAGGAGGATGAGGGCTACGTTGATGATGAGGATGAAGGTGCTCAAGAGGGTGCTGGCGAAGGCACAGCGGGAAGGTTGGTCGGGAATGACCTTCAACCTCTCCCACCCTTGTCGACATCGTCTCCTGAGAGGAAGGCTCGTCCTCGCTGGAAGAAGCAGAAGCTAACTATCCCAGACAGTCCTCCTCCACATGATGAATATGCTCCCAGGCCGGGGCTCGAGTTCCCCCGAGTCTCCTTCAAAAATCTGGGGTCAATCCGGAAGTACCCTGATGATATCAAGGACATCGACCCCATCCCCCCCGTGCCAGGTGAAGAGAGTCGGGTGAAGATTCGGATGGACAGCATCCCGTGCATTTTGAGGGCGGACTATCTCCACATTCTGAGGGCTTGTTATTTCATCCCGCAGGAGTTCGAAGTCTTCATCCCGAGCCCCGGCATTCGGCCCACCACGGTCCTGGCGTCGGGCTATGGTATGTTTCCTGAGGACGCCTTCGCCTCGGGCCTGAGGCTGCCTCTGCATCCCTTTGTTAAGAGGGTCTTGAATTGGGCGAAGCTATGCCCCATGCAGTACGGCCCGAACTCTTGGAAACACTTGATCTGTTTTATTCCGAGGTGCCAAGAGAAGGGGGTGAAGCCGAGGATGACGTACTTCCGAGCCATCCTAGGGATCAGTTCGCTTGGAGATCAGGAAGGGATTTTCTACTTCTCACCCAGGCCGCACAAGAAGATCATGCACGGCCATTCGGATTCCATCAAAGGGTGGAAGGAGAAGTATTTTGTGGTGCGGAGTGAGAAGGCTTGGGGAATACCGACCCGGTGGAGTTTGTTCAAGCCGTATCATAAACATCCGAAGCGAAGCGACTTGACAGCGAAGGAGTGGAAGAGAGTAGAGAAGATTGTAGGGGGCACAGTATTGCGTGGCCTTGAGTGATCGAGCTACACCTTGCCCGGGCCGGACTGAGCCCGGCCGACCCTAGTATGTTTCGTTCTGAATTTTTCATCTTTTTGCCTTCGTGTTAACTTTAGTCCCTTCTTTCATTCTTGCAGAGATGACTTCCGAACAGGAGGACGAGAGGCGAGCCTTGCTGGCCGTTGCCGCGAAGGCGAGGGCGGATATGCAGAAGAAGAAGAAGGCGGAGCAGGAAAAGCTGGCCGCTCAGGCCGGGTGGTCGACCAAGGGGCCAGCCCCGGCAGTCGAGGAGCCTTCTCAAGCAAACAAGGCCAAGAAGCATCACCACCCCCCCACGTTGAGGGCGCCTCGGGATGCAGGGGGCAGTTCGGGCAAGACTGTTGATGCCCGGGGAAAGAGGCTTCCCCCGCCACGCCCCACCACCGAGCAGATGGTGGGCCAACAGGGACTGCGGCCCTTCGCCCCCGATTGGTCGATCGTGCAGGGGGACAATTTGCTCGACGGACCTGTGGCGGTCGAGTTCGTCACGAAGGGCGGCACCGAGCGCGAGTACATGGCGCTGGCGTCGCAGATGGCAAAGCAGGCCTTCATGCGCTGGTCCCAGGCGCATATTTTAGTAAGTTAGTTCGGCACCCCTTTTTTTTTGGTTTTGAACTTGGTGGAATTTTTCTGATCTTTTCTCCCTCGGACAGGCGATGCTCCACGGTCAGCACTTTCAAAAGTGCTTGGAGAAGGAGATCTACATAGAGAGGAGGAATGCGGAGAAGTACCTCCGCGAGCTGAACAAGGCGACCGACGATCTGAAGGAGGCTTAGAGTATGGTTGCCGTTCACGAGGCCCAGATGGCCTCGCTTTGCGACATCCACAAGGCAGACGTGGATCATCTTAAGGAGAGGATCGAGGAGGAGGCGGAGAAGGGACGGAAGGCCCTGAAGAGGATGGAGATGGCCTCGACAAAAGCCCTGATTATAGCGCAGGACGAGGCGTATGAGCAGGCCAAGGCGCACTTCAGGCAGATCTACCCAGAGCAGAGCGTGGACCACCTCTACTATGGTTGGGAGGCGAACCTTCCGCTGACCCCGGGGGGCGACGAAACGGGGGTGTCCAGGCCGAAGACGAGGTGCCACCCCCCCTCAAGAATAGACTAGTTTTTTCTTTTTGTTTTTGATGTAAATGCCTTGAGCGGACTGACCACTGCGGCTTTTGTATCAATTTTTTGAAAGAAACGAAATATACTTTTTTGGGTCGAGGCTTTGTGACTTGTGCATTTTTCTTGCTTTCCTTGTGATTGTTTGTTTCTTGTCCTTGGATAGACGCACGAGACCTTGGGAGCCGGCCCAGTTTCTGCAGAGGTATCCCGGGTCTGAGCAGGGAAGAAGGCATTGGAAGTGGCTCTAGCTCGTCAGCGAAAACAGGCTCGTGATCGAGTGGCCGCTGTAAATTACTTCACGAATAAGTCTAGGGGCTCAGTCTAGAGGTGACTCGTCTGAAGAAAGCTATAGCCGACCGGGAATGGTGGGTAATCGAGACAGACTGGTCCATCTCGGATGCCTCGAGCGGGCGGTCGGCTTCGGAGTCTTTCCTTCGCGAGGCTGTGGTTGAGAAAGAGCTGGAGATCCAAAGGCTGAAGTTGGTGTTGGGCGCGGGTCTGTTCGAGGAGGCGAGCAACTCTACGCCGGGGCGGTCTCCGACGTTTTTATCTGAAGCAGCCCAGCTAGATGACACAGGGAGCTTGGTGGCAGGAGTCTCCACCTAGGTCGGTCCGGCCGAGCATGAGAGGAGCCCCGAAGGAAGTGTCGAGTTTAAGTTTTCAAGCCGAGTGTGAGTGAGCCGCAAGTTGTTCTTTGTATTTGTATCGAATTTCATTGAGTTGTAAGCAATGAGTAATAATAAGAACGTTTGATTTTCTGAACCTTGATTGCCTCGGTTGCCGGTGATGGTTGCGGAGCTTGCTGTGCAGGAGGTCGCCGTCGAGGCGACTTGTCCCAGCGAGCAAATAGGTTGCGGCTTTTCGTGTTTCGATAAGTCACAAATGGCGACGTTTCGCCTTTTCATGGGCATTTATGGCGACGTTTCGCCTTCCGCTGTTTCGTATTCCCAGACGCAATAATTGCACCCCTCAGGAGGCTTTATAATCCCCACTCCCACCAAGCTAGTTGTTAAGGAGTGAGTGGCTGATCAGTCGCTTGACTTTGGGTGCCTGCCGAGGGCGGGCGCCTCGAACATAATCTTTTTCCGAGGTTTCCGGATTGGAGGCACACCAATCACCCTCAAACAATTCGGGGTTCGGGCCTTGAGGGCCAGAGGACCCCGGGGGGTTCGTTGGTGAGTGGTGGGCCGATCGATCAGTTCGGAGGGTCGGAGAGAACCGAGGTCAGTGGCGTTCCTGTCATCCTGGAACAATTCGGGGTTTTGGGCTCGTAAAGAGCTATAAATCCCAGGTTGTTCGCGGGCAAGAGGAGGTTCAACGAATGGTCTCGGAGGGAGGAGAGCCGAGGGTCGGTGGCCCTCTTGCCGTCCTCGAACAGTTCGGAGTTTGGGCTTGTGAAAGCAGTAAAATCCCGGGTTGTTCGCGGGCGAGAGGAGGGTCAAACAACCTACTCGAATCTCGGGGCGTCTGCTGAGGGCGGACGCTCTAAAACTTAATAAAAATTTTGTTGAAACAGAAATGGTTGTAGGTCGTAGCCGAGCGTATTGGTCGAGTGGCTTCGAAGAAAGCCACGGCCTTGCTCTGGTTTTAACGATAAGACACCATTTGTTCTTGGGGAGACGGCACAGGTGTAGCTGACAGTGGTCGCCTCGCGCATAGGTTGATGAGTTTGAAGAAGCCCAAACCATGTGAGGGACAGGTACTGAGCCCCCACACCAGGGAGAAAGCCAGTAACGGGCATAGCCACGGATCGTCGCTGAGCGTTAAGGTCGGGGTGCTTTGGGAGAAAGCCTCTGCCTTGCTCGAGGTCGACGCCGAGCGCCCGCACTTGTTCTCAGAAGAGACGGTACGGATGTAGCTGGCGGTGGTCGCCTCGCGCATAGGTTGATGGGCTTGAAGAAGCCTAAACCATGCGAGGGACAGGTGCCGAGCCCCCACACCGGGGAGAAAGCCAGTAACGGGCGTAGCTACGGGTTGTCGCCGAGCGTTAAGGTCGGGGTGCTTTGGGAGAAAGCCTCCGCCTTGCTTAAGGTCGACGCCGAGCTCCCGCACTTGTTCTCAGGAGAGACGGCACAGGTGTAGCTGGCGGTGGTCGCCTCGCGCATAGGTTGATGGGCTTGAAGAAGCCCAACCATGCAAGGGACAGGTATCGAGCCCCCACATCGGGGAGAAAGCCAGTAACGGGCGTAGCCACGGGTCGTCGCCGAGCGTTAAGGTCGGGGTGCTTTGGAAGAAAGCCTCCGCCTTGCTCGAGGTCGATGCCGAGCTCCCGTACTTTTTCTCAGGAGAGACGGCACATGTGTAGCTAGCGGTGGTCGCCTCGCGCATAGGTTGATGGGCTTGAAGAAGCCCAAACCATGCGAGGGGCAAGTGCCGAGCCCCCACACCGGGGAGAAAGCCAGTAACGGGCGTAGCCACGGGTCGTCGCCGGGCGTTAAGGTCGGGGTGCTTTGGGAGAAAGCCTCCGCCTTGCTCGAGGTCGACGCCGAGCTCCCGCACTTGTTCTCAAGAGAGACGGCACAGGTGTAGCTGGCGGTGGTCGCCTCGCACATAGGTTGATGGGCTTGAAGAAGTCCAAACCATGCGAGGGACAGGTGCCGAGCCCCCGCACCGGGGAGAAAGCCAGTAGCGGGCGTAGCCACGGGTTGTCGCCGAGCGTTAAGGTCGGGGTGCTTTGGGAGAAAGCCTCCGCCTTGCTCGAGGTCGATGCCGAGCTCCAGCACTTGTTCTCAGGAGAGATGTGTAAGAGAAGCTTTTCTGGCTCGCGATGCTATCCGAGCGCCGAGCCCTAAGCTTGTAAGAAAAGTTTTTCTGGCTCGCGATGCTATCCAAGCGCCGGGCCCCAAGCTTGTAAGAGAAGCTTTTCTGGCTTGCGATGCTATCCGAGCGCCGAGCCCCAAGCTTGTACGAAGCTTTTCTGGCTCGCGGTGCTATCGAGCGCCGAGCCCCAAGCTTGTAAGAGAAGCTTTTCTGGCTCGCGATGCTATCCGAGCGCCGAGCCCCAAGCTTGTAAGAGAAGCTTTTTTGGCTCGCGGTGCTATCCGAGCGCCGAGCCCTAAACTTGTAGAAAAAGCTTTTCTGGCTCGTGATGCTATCCGAGCGCCGAGCTCGAGACGTCTTTTATTGAGAACAAAATACGAAGCCACAAACTTGTTTTAAGAAAGCTGGCATATTTACATCATACTGGATTTTTACAAAAAACAAGGCATGACGTGCCGACTACATTAATGATAATTTACATCAGGGATGCTAATCTCCTCATAGGAACTTGATGAGGTGCTCCGCATTCCAGGGCCTCTTGATGGCCTTGCCCTCTGGGTTGGTCAGGCGGTACGTCCCTGGGCGCACAACCTCCGATACTCTGTAAGGACCCTCCCAGTTTGGGGCTAATTTCCGTTTCTGGCCGGGATTGGATACCGCCAGTTTTCGGAGAATGAGGTCTCCGAGTTTGATGTCGGTGGAACGCACCTTCTTATTGTAAAACTTCTCAATCCTTTGTTGGTAGATGTTTCTTCTAATGGCGGACTTCTCCCTGACATCGTCTATGAGGTCCAGATCGGCTCGCAGCTGTTTGGAGTTAGCTGCCTCGTCGAAAGCCATGATTCGGGGTGAAGGAATCCCGATCTCCAAGGGGATGACGACCTCCACACCGTATGTCAGGTTGAAAGGAGATTCTCCCGTGGGGATTCTCTTTGTTGTACGGTAGGCCCAGAGAACGCTTGGCAACTCGTCGACCCATAACCCCTTAGAAGAGTTATCGAGTCGTTTCTTGAGGTCGTCGAGGATTTGGAGGTTCGCGTTCTTGGCCTGACCGTTGGACTGGGGGTGGCATACTGAGCAGAAGCGCTGCTGGATTCCGAGATCTTCGCAGAACTTGCAGAAATGCTTACCCGCAAATTGAGTCCCATTGTCGGTAATGAGCACCTGCAGAATCCCGAACCGACAGACGATGTGTTTCCAGAAAAATTACTGGGTCTGTCGCTCGGTGATCGTTGCTAATGGCTCAGCCTCGATCCACTTAGTGAAGTAGTCGATCGCCACAATGAGAAACTTTCGTTGGCCCGTTGCTTTTGGAAATGGACCCACCAAATCCATCCCCCACATTGCAAAGGGGGTCGGACTGGCCATTGACCAGAGGTTTGCCTGAGGAGCCCTTTTCACGGGGGAGAACTGTTGACAGGGGCCGCACTTCTTCCCTAGGGCCAGGGCGTCTTGCAACATAGTGGGCCAGTAGTACCCGTGATTTAATGCCTTCCGCGCTAGCAAACGACTTCCCATGTGGCATCCGCCGATCCCCACGTGCAGCTCCTTAATGGCGTACTTGGCTTCCTCGGGGGTCAGGCAACGGAGGTAGGTCTGCCATCCATTGTGGTGTAGGACCTTTTGAAGAGGGTGGCATTGATTACCGCGAATCTTTCTGAACAGATCCTGACTCGCCTTGCTTCAGCCCGGTCTTCGGGGAGCTCTCCCTTGACTAGAAATTTCTTGATAAGAGTGTTCCAGTCGTTGGGAGGGGCTCCGTCTCTAACGCACAGGACCTCCAGGAAGTCTGTGCTTGGCTTCAGTAGGACTTCAATTAGGACCGTGCGGTCGAGGCATTCAAAGGATGAGGATGCCAACTTTGACAGGGCGCCGGCCTGGGCGTTCAGCTCCCGAGGGATCCTCAAGACTGCCGATTCGTCGAAGGACGTTAGTAGGCATTGGACCACGGCCAAGTACTTGATCATCCGATCGTCACGGGTCTCGTACTCCCCGGTGATCTGGTTGACCACCAGCTGAGAGTTGCTAAAGGCCCTGATCTGTCTAGCACCAACCTGATGAGCCAGGTTGAGCCCGGCGATCATGGCCTCGTATTCAGCCTCGTTGTTAGAGGACGAGAAGTTGAGGTGGAGGCAGTATTGGAGGAGGAAACCATCTGGACCCCTAAGAATGATTCCCGCACCACTCCCCGCTTCGCAAGAGGATCCATCGACGTAAACTTCCCATGTCTGGTCGACTTCCTGACTTGTGGGTTGCTCGGAGATGGTGCATTCCGTGATGAACTCGGCGAGGGGCCTGCCCTTTGATGGCCGTTCTTGGATGGTAGCCGATGTCGTACTAACTGAGCTCGATCGACCACTTGACTAGTCGCCCCGAACTCCTGGGTTTATAGAGCATTGCCTTTAGGGGTTGATCCGTGAGTATCTGGACCGAATATGCCTGAAAATATGGACGGAGCTTTCGCATGGCCATGACCAAGGCATATGATACTTTCTCCATCCTGGAATATCTGGTCTCGGCGTCGAGCAGGACCTTGCTTACATAGTATAGGGGCTTTTAGACCCCTTCCTCTTCTCGAATGAGAACGGCGCTAAGCACATTCTCCGATGCCGAGAGGTAGAGCCAGAGTGGCTCGCCTGGTTCGGGCTTGCTGAGGAGAGGAGGATTGGCGAGGTACTCCTTTAACTGGGCGAAGGCCTCTTGCTACTGAGTACCCCACTCGAACCCTCCGGTGCCGCGCAGCGCCTTGAAGAACGGAAGGGATTTCTCTCCAGACTTGGAGAGGAAACGGCCGATGGCCGCTAGTCTCCCCATTAGCCTCTGGACTTCTTTGACGTTCCTGGAAGGGGCCATGTCTATTATGGCTTGGATCTTTTCGGGGTTCGCCTCGATGCCGTGCTGGCTGACGATGAACCCTAAGAACTTCCCCGAGGAGACGCCGAAGGCACACTTCTCCAGGTTGAGCCTCATGTTGTCGGTTCGAAGGACCCCAAAGGCCTCTTCCAGGTCGGCGACGTGGTCCTGTCCTCGCTGACTTTTGACGAGCATGTCGTCGACGTATACCTCCATGTTACGTTCGATTTGATCTTTGAAGACTCGATTGACGAGCCTCTAATGGGTGGCACCGGCGTTCTTCAGCCCAAAGGGCATAACCTGGTAGCATTACAGTCCCCGGTCTGTGACGAAGGACGTCTTGGCGATGTCGGGAGGAAACATCCGGATCTGGTTATATCCTAAGAAGGCATCCATGAAGGATAAGAGTTCGTGGCCCGAGGTGGCATCGATCAAGGCATCAATGCTGGGGAGAGGGAACAGATCCTTGGGGCATGCCTTGTTGAGGTCGGTGAAATCTATGCAGATCCTTTAACTTCCGCTCGCCTTTTTGACCATGACGACGTTCGCCAGCCACTCAGGGTAGCTGACCTCTTGTACGAAATGCGCGGATAAGAGCTTGTCCACTTCCGCATTTACTGCCTGCTGTCGCTCCGGAGCGAACTTGCGCCGCTTTTGGACAACGGGTTTCGACCCGGGAATCACGCTGAGTTTGTGCATGATGAGATCCTCGGAGATCCCAAGCATGTCAGAGGGCTTCCAGGCGAAAAGATCGACATTGCGGCGAATGCAGCCGATCAGGGCATTCTTGAGGTCGGGCACGAAGGAGCAACTTACTCGGAAGTGCTTCGATGCATCCCCTGTCTCGAACGAGATATCTTCTAGCTCGTCTGCCGGCTCTGGTTCTGGCTGGGTTCTTTCAGGCTCCAGCTCGACGTCATCGAGGGGAAATACACCGCTCCCGATTGCCGTCATGTAGCACGAACGAGCTGCTTCTTGATTTCCTTGGTCAACTCCGACACCAGTGTTAGTAGGGAACTTCATTTTCTGGTGGTAGGCCGAGGGAACCGCCTAGAGGGAGCAGAGCCTCGGATGATCGAGTATGGCATTGTAGGCTGCCTTGACATTCACAACCATGAAGTCCGTGGACTCGGTTCTTCAGTTCAGGGTCGTGCCTGCCGTGACGTCTAGGGTGACGATCCCCTCTATTGTCACGGGGATGCCGGAGAATCTGTGTAAGGTGTATCTGGCCGGCTTTAGCTTCTCACAGGAGAGCTTCAAGTTCTCGAATGGTCCCATGAATAGAAAGTTGACCAAGCTCCCATTGTCCACGAGGATGAGCTGGACCTCAAAGTTCGCCATGTTGAGGCTGATGACAAGTGCGTCACAGTGAGGGAGCCGGACTCCCTCCAGGTCCTCCCCCGAGAAAGAAACAGGGAGTTGCTGGATTTGGGGGGAGAGAGGGCCCTGAACGGTGTTGACATTCCGGACGAATGCCTTGTGGGAAGTGTTGGATTCCCTTCCCATGGGCCCTCCGTGGACCCAATGTAAGATTGCCTGACCCTCGGGCTTTGGATCCCGCTCGGGGCATTGTCGGGGAGCTCGAGGAGGAGGGGATTCCCTCCTGTTTCTGGTATCCCTCTGTTCCCGGATGCCTTCTCTTTTGAATTCCCGGAGGTACCGTCGTTGAATGAGGGCCTCAATTTCATCCTTCAGGGCACGACAACGATCTGTGTCGTGCCCGTTGTTCCGGTGAAGCGGCAGTAGAACCGCTGATCCCTCTTCTTGCTGGTGTTGTTGGATGGTCGAGGGGGGCACTGCACGAGGTCGCTGTATTCAATCGCTAAGAGGATTGTCAACACGTTCTGCGTCAGCGGAGTGTACCTCTCGAAGTGGGGGATCGACGGAACCTTCTTCGCGGCGCTCCCGTCTCTCGGAGCTTTCTTAGCCGGCTCGACCTCATCAGCTTTTTTGGTCCTCTGGATTCAGGGCCTCTTAGGCTCGGATGTACTTTTCGACCCGGTTTAGGAGGCCAGGGAAGTCTATCGGGGGCTTCTTTGCCAGGGAGGCCTTCAGCTGTCCGTGTTGGACGTTGTGCCGAAAGGCTGCCGAGGCAACCCCAGGGTCGAAGGAGGAGACCGACCTTGCCTCGGCGGTGAACCTTCGGACGAACACCCGGAGTGACTCCCCTTCCTTCTGCCGGAGGCCAAGTAGGGACGAACTTGTTCTTTCGCCCTTTCGACTGGTTACGAAGTGGGCGAGGAAGTTGCCTTCTAGCTGGTTGAAAGAATAGATGGAGCCGGGGGTGAGCTTGGAGAGCCATTCCCGAGCCGGACCCTGGAGGGTAGCGGGGAAGGCTCGGCACAGGTGGGGACTCGATGCGCTGTGAATCATCATGAGGATTTTGAAGCCCTCCATGTGATCAGCAGGATCGCCCTCACCGTCATAGGTCTCGAATTGAGGTGGACGGAAATTCCGGGGTATCTCCGCCTGCAGGATGAGGGCGGAGAAAGGAGGTCGGACAGGCCTATACCCCTGAGCCGTCCTTGGGCCGCCGTCGCTAAAGTGGTCGAGGCGATCTTCCATTTCTTGGAGGCACTTCAAAATGTCGTCGTCATACTCCGGTGGGATTGTTGAGGGGCGAGACACGCTGGCCTCGGCATCCGACCGTGTGTGAGAGCGGCGGATGTTCTCATCGATGGGGATCCCTCAGTTGGCCCCCATGATTTCCTTCCGGGAGTCCTAGAACTCCTGGTGAGTGACCGGGGCTCGCTCGGCCCGATTTGGTTGAGCCGGAGGTTGCCGTCCGACACGGCTGAGCGCCGGCTGCCGTCCTTGGGACGGAGGCTTTGGATGGTTCAGGGCTGAGTTGGAAGCGGCCCCTCCCCTGCTGCGGCTAGCCTGTCGATTCTGAATTACCCCCCGCAGGTCGGGTTGGATCGAACAGGAGGCACCCTTTTGGAGTCTGTGACTGACCCCCGGGTTGTTGGATGCTTGAGCGTCGGCACTATCGCCCTGTGAAGGCACGTCCTGCCGACGCGCTGAGGTGACAACTCTCGTGGCTTTGGGAGCCATGTGAGCTCGGGTTGACGGGGCACCGTTGATGGCTGAGCTCGGACCGGCGTCTGCAATAGAAAGTTTTCACAGACGGTGCCAACCTGATGCGGTTTGTTTTTGGGAGGCGTGTGGATACACCAGGTGTAAGTTCTTACTCGATTTGTACTGAGGAAGAAAACTCCAATGCAGACGACCCTCAGCCGGGCGAACGGTGCGGAAGTAGGCGGTAGTGAAGTGGAGGCTGGATGCTCGGCTCGGATCGGGGGGCTCGGATCCGAGGTCTCGTGTACCTGCAGACGGTCTAGGAACACCGGGGTTGGTCCCGGTGGCAGACCCTCCGACGATCTAGTCAGCTACTGAGAGAGAGTAACAGTAACTAGGGTTTGAGTGGGAAAAGATCGATTACCTGGATCAAGGGGTAGGGGTCTAATATTTATAGGAGAATCCAACCGGGTCTGGACCCGGTTGCCCGTGGGGTTGAAGCGGTGGAAACCCGGGCGGTATAGGGCTGACGTGGCAAGGGCCCGGGCGGTTTCCGGGCTGACGTGGCGGAGGCCCGGGCGGTTTTCCAGTGCTGAAGTGGCAGATCTGAATGATCTGGAAGCGCGTGCATCTTGAGGGGATCCTGTGGCCCAGGAGGGGCCACGTCATCCAACCCATATCAGACTCATTATTGGGTTATTTGTAATATATTTTACTTTGTTTCGTTAATCTTTCATTAATAAAGTGATGATGTTATCATCTTTTATTTTTTTTGTAAAAAAAAATTCTTAAACTGCAAGAGTTCATGGAATTAGTAAAATTGCAAAGAAAAGTGATCATTGTAATTTGTAAATTTGGAGAAGGTAACTTCAACCAAGTGATTTAGTTGTCTTAATATTTTGTTTTATTCCAAATTTCTATGAAGTGAATGAATCTTAAACTTGGTATTGTTGCTTTAATTTATCGCTTTGATTTATATACTAGATCAGACTCTTTATTGGGTTATTTGTAATATATTTTATTTTGTTTCGTTAATCCTTCGTTAATAAAGTGATGATGTTATCATCTTTAATTATTTTTTTAAAAAAATTCTTAAACTGCAAGAGTTTCATGGAATTAGTAAAATTGCAAAAAAAAAGTGATCATTCTAATTTGTAAATATGGAGAAGGTAATTTCAACTAAGTAATTTAATTTATTTAGTTTATTTATTACTGAAGAAGACGGAACGCCATAATCCATTTTCAATAATTAGTCATAGACATGGACCGTGTATATATAAATCCGAGTTGGTTTCACATCCCTATCTGTAATATCTAATCTATTCTAATATTTTAATAAGAGAGTTGTTTTTTGTAACCAAACAAATATGTGCATTATAACCAAATAAACACGTTAATATACATGCATAACTAATATACAGAATGTCTTAGGTTCGATGCCAGACAACCTCAGAATTTTTACTTCAAAAAATATATATTTATGAAGACGTACATTGCACGTGTAAATTACTAGCTATAATAGATGAAGACCTTAGTGTTATTTGTAAAGCTATCAACACGTGTGACACATGTACATAACTAATATGAAGGAAGTTCCAGGTTCGAGACATCACTACGTCAGAGTTTTTATTTTAAAAGAAAATTGTTATTAGAACATGCTTCGTACATGTAACTCCCTGTTCCAGTTGTACGTATTTTAATACATGAATTTTTGTACTTCAATTTTCAGATCAGTTTTATTTTTCTCTTTGGACTATTTATCTAAAGCCAGAATATTTTTCTAATCAATTCCATAATTTTGTGATTTTTCGATCGGAGTTTAAATACAAACTTTAACCCTGATTAATACTAATCCTAATCCTAATCCTAACCCGCTCCCGCTAATCACTCACTCACAGTCAAACCACCCTGCCTAATTTTATGCCTAACTCCACGACTTTTCCTCCTGCTCTCATTTTTCTACACATCTCTGCTCTCATTTTTCTACACCTCCTCCTAACCTATACTATATATTATATTATATATATAATATACACCTTGCATGCACCATGCTGTCCATCTCCCTTTCTTTCTATATATAAACACACATACATGCATCATTCTCACTACCTATTCTTCTTTTCTTCTACACTTCTTCTTCTTTTCCTCTGCCTTCTTCACACCCGAGAGCTCAAGCAACACCCGAGCTTCACTTTACCCTCCACCTTCGAACCGATGACTTTATTTCTACGGCCCCGTAAATCCCGAAAAACAATCCAATGCCACGCCATCCCCTCGTTGTTATTGTCGCTCATCACCGTCGCTCACCGTTGCTCGCTCGTTGCCGTCTTGCTGCCATTCTTGCCTTCGTTGTTCCGCCGTCCGTTGCCGACGTCGCTTCTTCTTTCTGTGGTTAACACTACCACCGTAATCGTCACGTTATAAAGCAAGTATCTTGTACACTCTTTTTGTTCTCGTACAATCATTTTCCTTGGACTCGTAGCAAGTAGTCTAGTTATCATCATGTTTTATTGTCAAATTCCATTCGAGTCACTGGTTTAATGCTATATCAACTCGAGAATGAACCGTTAACATATTTCGAATCGTGTTATCGAATATCGAATATTCAACCTTCCTATCTCTAAATTTCTTGACCTTGCAATAAGAATTCGACCAGGTTTTCGATACTGGATTGAAGATTTTCTATGTGAAAATCGTAGCCCATCGAGTTTCGAATCCAAAACATCTTACGGTTTCTCAATCGGATGTATAGATTGTGAGATATCGCGATTTTAGTACTGGCATATCGTGAATTTCTGAACCTGCATGAGATTACTAACTGGTCTCTTGTACTGAGAATTCGACCATGTTCTCGACACTGGATCGAAAAACTTTCTACATGAAAATCGTAGCCCTTCGAGTCTAGATATCCGAAACATCCTACAGTTTCTCAATCCAATGTATAAATTGTGAGATATTGCAATTTTAGTATTGTGACTCTGAATTTCCAGAATGCGCGCGAAACATCGAAACCAGCGAAGAATGAATTTGTACGCATAACTACTGTCTCTAGAATGTATTGTGTGAATATGGGTTGGAATCGGAAGAGAGTCTACTTTCTAAATCTCTGACAGAATCGGATTTGGTTTTCTGTACCAACGGAAAAGTGAATTTGAATACAGATATGTTAAGTTGTTTAAAAATTCATCTCTACGTTTTTGCATATAAACCCTCTATTTTTCATATTTAATGAACTAAGTGTATTATTGTTCTTGTAATAATAACTGCATAGATATAATAGGTTGATAACATGCATTTTATACCACTTGATAATTTATAATAATTACTCTCGATACATATACCCGTTTCATCTCATACCATGATTACTGTCCTTGATATTTTTCTTGATTAAACTGTCTTGATTACACCATTTTACTAGTCGTACCAACTGCATGTTCATAATTAATTATAAAAGAATAACAAGCCGTGGTTATAAGGGTACGACTTAATAGTGGACAATATAGGGGGGTATACTCGGAAGGAGGCCCGTGTTTCCCGAAATAGTTATTCTTGATTCTTGATTCTTGATTACACAATTTTTGATTACACAATTCTCGATTACATGCTTCTTGATTACATGCCTTGATACTATCACTGGAAGACCCGAGTACATAATCCTATAGAATTCACTACTTAAGTCTAAACGTCACATGATTGATATGCACCGAACTTGTGGTATGGGACACAGAATTGCGTGTATTAGATAAGTTAATAAAATAGATAAACTTGAGATTTTCACTAAGCATGATTCTTGATTACATGACTCTTGATTACATGACTCTTGATTCTTGATTATATGACTCTTGATTCTTGATTACATGATTCTTGATTACATGACTCTTGATTACATGACTCTCGATCCTTGATTAAATGATTATCGATTAACTGAGCCTAGGTTATCAATTGCTTATACCTTGAAGTCTTGAATACACTACTTACAGTTATTACTTACATGATCATATTGTCCCAGTTCTTTACTTCCTTCTATATTGTATTTGTACTTCTACTTCTTGTTTCTTCTATGTTATATCTTGTTATAGTATCCCTTTTACTGCTTGTTGCTACTTGCTGCCCGAAACTTGCTCTAACGGATACTTTTTTTATATTTGTCTTTGAGTTAATCATTATACAAGTAGTGATGGACCTGCGGAACGGACTTTCTAGATGATCGTTGCTGTTTTATTACTACTTCATGTTGTTTTTCTTTCAGTCGCTATTTTATCTAGTTGTTATAGCAAACTGCTTATTGTACTGTTTGGATTATGTCACCTTGTATTCCCGGGCAAATTGACCTGATGTTGATGTATTATCCAGATTATGGTTATTCTATTTCCAGCTCATGTGATCATTATATTTGTCTGCGTGAATGTGTTATAAATATCTTGCTGAGCTTATAATTGTACAGCTTATGGATGATGTATATCATTCGCTGGGCCTCAGTTGCGTGCTTGTATTTCCGTATAGTGGGAAGCGGGGCGTCACAATACATGTAAGTTACTGGTATTTATAGAAGAATAGCTGGTCGCACAGGTAGCATTGGTATCGGGTCGGGTCGGGTCGGGTCGGGTCGGGTCCTTCACTACCCGGACCCGGATCCGGTCCCCTATGGATCCAAAAATTAGACCCGGACCCGAACCCGTAAGGACCGGGTCCGGTTCCAGGTCCGAGTCCTATTAAAATATTTCTACCCGTTCGGGTAAGAGCGGAAGTGTGAGCGGTGAGCGGATGCGACAAGTGGAGGATTTAGAATAGAGGAGAGAAGAAAAATGCATGAGTTTTGAGTTTGGAAGATGAATATTTAGAATTGAGGAGGAAGGATGGGAGGAATGATGACAGGATATTTATTTTTATGATGATTTTTTGAATTTTTTTTAACGGGTCTGGGTCCGGATCGGGTCTCTTTTGAACGGACCCGGATCCGGACCCAAAAGTACAACGATTTCCATTTTAGGATCCGGATTCGGACCCGAATAGGCCGGGTCAGTTCTGATCCAATGCCGGGTCCGGATCGGATCCGGATTTCGAGTATTTATATTAATGCTACGCACGGGGTCATTGCCAGTACATCGATCAGATTTGTCACTATTCACATTTCAAGTGCACTTTTTGGTTATATTGTTCCAATAAAAAAAATCGATCTTCATCTGACCTAATTTAATTTATGTAGTTATGACTTCCTTTTTAAATTTAGTACTAAGAATAATTAATGAAAATATAAAACTATCGGTTGTTTCCCTATTTAAAACTCTTCTCATTAATTTGCTTATTATCTAAAAAACACGAGTTTATTAGATCCAATAGTCAAATTTTATTCTTTCAATCTGTCATTAGAAAATTATTGCCACTCATTGAATTTAATTAAGATCTTAAAAAAGTGGAAATAAATAAATAATTAGAGGGGGAATAGTAAATAATTACTCCTGCAAAACAAGAAATAAAAATCAAAGAAACAATGATAAATAATAACCTCTACCCAAACAAACTACAAACTAACTTTTGGATTTGGAAATTCAAAACCGATCTTCACCATCCTCCCTTCCTACCTACTCCGGAACCCAAAAAGAAAAAAAAACCTTAGATCTACCTCCTAGGGGTGGTGGCGGCTTGACCCCCCCCCCCCCCCCCCCCTTCTCTTACCACTCCTCCACCAACGTGGCGACACTCCCTCCCTTCCACCACGGCGACGAAGACGATGTTCCCTCGCGTCGATGAAGATCCACGGCATCCATTCGCCCGCGCCGCTTTATCGTCCTCCATCGCATGACGGCGTCGACAACACCCTGTCGCTCTCGCCTACTCGATGACGGGGCCAGCGCAGCGCGATCGCCAGCCATTGGCGACGGCGACTGGAAGGCTACAATCGTTTGGTATAATTCACCTATGGAACGGTTGTAATGATAGGGTGAATAGGGGGTTCCCAACTCAAAATTGATACAGAACCTGTTCTGTAGAGGGGGGCTCTCAACTTTACAGTTTCTGTATCGGTTTTGAAAGACTCCGCATGTTTATTGTGTTTCTCCTCTTAGTTCTATGGAGTGGCAACGGTGACAGGTCCATCGCCTGATTCGGCAAGGGGGCGCCACCCCCCACCCCCTGCCCGCTCCCCCCACGCGACGACCTTCTATTTTGCCCCCACTGCCTCTATGCCGCAGACATCCCAGATCTGTGACGCTTGGAGTTGGGGGTGGGTTTATTGGGGTTGGGGTTTGGTTTAGGTCGAGATTGGTTAGCTTCGCTAGGTGTTTCACCGGTTGTTCTTCGCGCTTACCACCATGTCCACACTCTTGGGGCCAATTACAGCTATGATTTGGTTTTTCGAGGGTTAGTAGTGCGTGTGAAGAACCCGGGGGTGTGCTTGGCTGTGCCGTAGTATGAGACGGCAGGGTATTTAGTTGTTTGGGGGGTTGGTGGAACTGTCTGGGTTGGATATGTCTAGTTGTGATGTTTGCGGTGTAGTTCGGTTGTGGGGCTAGGGCTCGAAGACGGGATCCCCCCATGAGACCGTTTATTACATACTAGTATTTTACCCCCATGAGACCGATTGTGGAGCTTGGGCCCAAGACGGGGTCCCTCCGTGATGGGCGCTCACTTGTCGCAGCTTCCGGGGTGTTTGTCTCAACTGTCGCAGAGCGCCCGGGATGTGAAGAAGGAGGTGGAGAAAAATTTGATACGGTGAGAAGAATGAGGTATAGTTATGGGGCTAGGGCCCGAAGACGGGGTCCCCCCATGATCGTTTCTGCACAGGGTGGGGCTTGGGCCTGCAGAAGAGGTCCCCCCATGAGATGCACAGAGGAGAGATGTTTGAGTTTTTTGTCGGCAGTAGAGGAGTCACGTTCTGAACTCGACCTTCCTTAATCCACTGCCACAGACTTTACAACAGCACTGCCACTACGCCCTCATCATTGACCCTGAAATCTACAACGTCCATCGCCCGCAGGGGCGAGAGGTGAAGGTGATTCTTCAAATTGGTTGTGATTTGGTTGGGTTTTTACGAGAGAGAGAGATGGAGCGAGTAAGAGAGTGAAGAAGTTGCTTCTCACTACTCTATGTAGGTGTCTGTTTATATTTGTGAGAAATCACATGAGAGAGTATAAGTACCATCTTCATCGCTCTCTTAGACTGTGTCCGTGGTTAGGGTTAGTGAGAGTTTTACCTAGTGAGAGCTAAATCGTGTGAGAGGTGAAGTTGCGACGGCTCTCCTTTTGGGTGCGACTCCGATTGGGCCATGTGTGAAGTTGCGTTGGTGAGGTAGAAGGAGGGGAGCGGCAAATTTTTCAAATCCCACAGGATTCACTTCAGGTGAGTGGGCGCGTGCCATGGGGGTGGGTGCTCGAAGCTTGCTTGACGGACATACAATTAGTTGGTCCTCGTAGTTTAGAGTGAGAGCTGATTATATGTACTGGTCATGTCGCTTCATGTTTTTCTTTCTATCTGTAGGTTGTAACTTGCCCCAATATGCTGGGGTTGTTTTGTTAATTTCTTATTAATGAAACAGGGTGGCCTTATTCCACCTTTTCCCTAAAAAAAAAAACAATGATAAATAATAGTTACTAAAAATCCTACCATATATTTTTTTGGTCGAAGTCTACTATGTATATATAGAAATTCCCCATCGTATATAGATCAAAATCCTAAAAATAAAATACAATCATGCGAAATTCTCTCTCTCTATATCTCTAATAATAATAATAATATTATAATGGGAGAAGGCCTTAGTATCATTTGTAAATATTTTGTCATTCTACCAACCCGTGTAACATACGTGCATAACTATTATAAAGGAAGTCCTTGATTCAAATCAAGACTACGTCTAAATTTTTATTTTAAAAAACTATATTTATTAAAACGTGCATTGCACGTGTAAACTACTGGTATATATACAGGCATAACTTTGGTTTGCAATAACAAACTCCATTTGTGCTATTGAGAGATTTGGTTTAGAATTTGAGTCAATGAAACATACCAAAAAAAAGGGGGTTACGGTTCATTTTTTTTGGCTTGATCATGCTCCACTCAAAGAAAAAAATTAAAAAAGGACAAGGAAGAGAAATAAGTAGACCACCGCTATTATTATACCTTTTAGTGGTCTGCATGCAGCAAAATTCGAGGCACAATGCAATTTATTGGTGCATTCATATGCATGGCAATAGTACATGTGCTTTCCTATTTAAATAAAATTCATTAGCAAATAATATGAACTTTTAGATTATATATTAGCACTGCAGAGTTGGAATAAGCTAAATCATGATAATATTAATTTCATAGGTTATTGCTATTGATATGGCTAAAAATAAGATTCAATTGGGACTATTTAAATCGGATACGAATCTTAAAGCTCAGGAGTAAAACGGTAATTTCACCTACAAACGGATCTGAAATGGAAACTAAGTCTTTTATTCAGAGCCCAATAATCCATAAACGGATCTGTCTCAACTGGGTGCGGGTTTTAACCCGCAGCAAACCCAGTCCAGCAGGGTAGAATTAGGGATTCTGATTAATTCTAATCACCGGCTCTGATTCGTATCTATCCTTTCACTGGGAATTAGGGATTACATTCCTAATCTGTTTCTAGGGATTATATTCCTAATCTGATCCCTAAGGCGACTATAAATACCCCTCCCCCCCACTGTTACGAGGTAATCAATAGTTTTCCAGTTTAAGTTCTTGCTTAATCATTCAGATTACTGACAAGAGCGTCGGAGGGTGCGTCGCCGGGATCCATCCCGGTGTCTCGCACTTTTTGCAGGTTCGCAGCGGCGGCAAGAGACCAAGTCAACCAGTCGGTGAAGGTCAACAGGTCAACAGGTTTGCCTTGTTCGTTTTCTCAAGAATCCACAAGTTCTATCTGTTTGCTCCCACACCAAAATTAGCAGCAACAGATTGGCGCCGTCTGTGGGAATCGAAAAAGCAACCTGACCTAACTTCATCAGCGATACTAGTTTCAAGCCATGCATGCAAAACAGAAGGGGAAGGCAGCGGTCTCCAACCAAAGAATCACTTCTCTTCCTCCTCTCCCTCCTCCGGTTCAAGGTGCTCCTACTCAACAGGCCCCTCCAGGGTCTCGGGGGACTACTCAGGGGGGCTCCCGTCAGAGTCGTCCGAAGCAACATCCTCCTCATGACCAAGTCGTGGGTCCCAATCCTTCAGTTGAATCCATGGCTTCTCAAAGCCCTCCCGAGCGGGATCTTCGTCAAGTGATTGCCAATCGTCAAAAGGGGGTCGACCTCAGAACTCGCCTGAATGGATGGCAAGCCCTTGGTGGAGTCCATTAACCCGAGCACCCAGGGGCCTCAAGAATCCGGACCCCCCGCCGACCGAGGACTAGAAGATCCCCTCCCCCGAGGAGGCAAAGAGAGTCCCCTCAGCGTCATCGGCGGAGAACTCGTTCTCCAGTAAGCCGAGCCACACATAGGGACTGCCAAGCTGGAGAGGCACCAGTCACAAGGGCAGATCTTCAAGACTTCCAAGCGACAGTCTTACGGGCCTTCAATATCGCCCTAAAGAACGACCAGAGGCCACCTACTCATGAGCCAGCTAGGAACCACCGCCTTCACACTCTCAGTCCTCGTCCTTCTCCGAGCTACCATCGCCGCAGCCCCAGTCCATCCTCGTACGAAGATGAGTCCCGGGGCTCGGCAAGGTATGATCAAAGAGAAGACTCGGTCTACCAGCATCTTCACGAGATGGAGAGGAGCCTCGACCGAATTGACAGGGAAGAAGAGCAACAGGCGATAAACCTCCACCCGAGCAGACCTCCATTCTCCTGCACCATTATGGAGGCCCCCATCCCAGAGAACTTCAAGCCGCCTCACTTCGGGTCATATACCGGAGAGTCGGACCCCGCGGATCACATAGAGAGTTTCAAAACTCTCATGATGATCCACCATGCCTCAGACGCCCTCCTCTGCAAGATCTTTCCTGCCACGTTAAAGGGGCCTGCAAGAGAATGGTACTCTCGACTCGCCCCGGCCTCCATCTTCTCATTCGATCAGTTCGAAAGGCTCTTCCTTACTTATTTCGTGAGTAGCCGCCGGGCAGAGAAAACAAGTGTATCTCTGGTGACCCTCAACCAAGAAAAGGGTGAACGCCTAAGGGATTACGTTCGACGCTTCACCGCCGAAGCCTGGTCCATTCCCTCCCTCAACCAGTCAGTAGCCTCTGCCGCATTCGAGCGCAACGTCACTAATGCCAACCTCAGGGCATCCCTTGCCAAGAAACCTCCTCGGGACTTCTCAGAGCTCCTACTTAGGGTGGAGAAGTACATACGGGCGGAAGAGGCTCTCAACCCCGTTGCTCTTGAGGAGACATCTTCCGGGAACAAACGGAAGAATACGAGCGAAGAGGGATCCCAAAAATTCCAGAAGGACAGTAATGGCCTGTGCCGCCCGACTCCACATTTTGAGAAGTTCACCCCATATCATTGCTAATATATCAGAAGTTCTTATGGAGGTGGACAAGGAAGGACTACTCCGTTCTCTCCCTAGAATGAATACACCTGGCAAGAAGAGGAACAAGGATAAGTGGTGCCGCTTTCACAGGGACCACGGCCACGACATGGATGATTGTCGGGCTCTCAAGGAGGAGATCGAAGAACTCATACAGCGAGGGCACCTGACCAAGTTCGTCCAAAAAGAGGGGGCCGAGCTTCCCCCCTGAGGAGCCAACAAATGAACAGAAAGGCCCACCGAGCTTCAAGACTCAGCTCCTCCCAAGAGGTCTTCACCTTATTATAGAAGTAGGATCTTGATTTTCAATAAGGCTGATGCTTGTAACTCGGCCAATAGCATGTAATAATGGCTCGCCCTATTGAAGCGGCCACTTAGTTTATCTCAATAAAACTTTATATTTTCATTGAAAATTATTACTCTTGCTTCTTCTCTATCTCTTCGAGTCACATCTACGACTCGTTAAATGGTGAGTTCAGAGTCCAGCTTCTTCTACATGACTGCTACTGCAACTTGCTAAGCTTAAAACGACGAGTTCAGAGTCCAACACTTGGCTCAATTCCGCTTCAAATAACTTGCTCTTAAGCAAGTTAGAAGTGGTTCGCCATTCGGAACTGCTCCCACAACCGTTGATACTCTCTTAAACGACGAGTTTGGAGTCCAACACTTGGCTCGATTCCGCATCAAACAGCTTGCTCTTAAGAGCAAGTTAGAAGTGGTTCGCCATTCGGAACTGCTCCCACAACCGTTGATACTCTCTTAAACGACGAGTTCGGAGTCTAACACTTGGCTCGATTCCGCTTCAAATAACTTGCTCTTAAGCGAGTTAGAAGTGGTTCGCTATTCGGAACTGCTCCCACAACCGTTGATTCTCTCACTTAAACAGCGAGTTCGGAGCTCAACTCTCCTCTAGAGTTCCTCCTCAAACTCGTCTCCCAAATGGCTCTCTCCTAGAGTCAAGTGCTTCGCTCCGCTCACCTCCAAGGCGGACCTCTTCTCAACGAGTTCGGAGCTCACAACTCTCTCCTAGAGTTGCTCCTCAAACTCGACTCCCAAATGGCTCTCTCCTAGAGTCAAGTGCTTCGCTCCGCTCACCTCCAAGGTGGACCTCTTCTCAACGAATTCGGAGCTCACGACTCTCTCCTAGAGTTGCTCCTCAAACTCGTCTCCCAAATGGCTCTCTCCTAAAGCCGAGCTCTTCACTCCGCTCGCCTCTAAAGCGGACATCCTCTCAACAAGTTTGGAGCACAACTCTCCCCTAGAGTTCCTCCTTAAACTCGTCTCCCAAATGGCTTTCTCCTAGAGTCAAGTGCTTCACTCCGCTCGCCTCTAAAGCGGACCTCTTCTCAACGAGTTCAGAGCACAACTCTCCCCTAGAGTTCCTCCTCAAACTCGTCTCCCAAATAGCTCTCTTCTAGAGTCAAGTGCTTCGCTCCGCTCACCTCCAAGGCGGACCTCTTCTCAACAAGTTCGGAGCTCACAACTCTCTCCTAGAGTTGCTCCTCAAACTCGTCTCCCAAATGGCTCTCTCCTAGAGTCGAGCTCTTCACTCCGCTCGCCTCTAAAGCGGACCTCTTCTCAACGAGTTAGGAGCACAACTCTCCCCTAGAGTTCCTCCTCAAACTCGTCTCCTAAATGGCTCTCTCCTAGAGTCAAGTGCTTCACTCCGCTCGCCTCTAAAGCGGACCTCTTCTCAACGAGTTCGGAGCACAACTCTCCCCTAGAGTTCCTCCTCAAACTCGTCTCCCAAATAGCTCTCTCCTAGAGTCAGGTGCTTCGCTCCGCTCACCTCCAAGGTGGACATCTTCTCAACGAGTTCGGAGCTCACAACTCTCTCCTAGAGTTGCTCCTCAAACTCGTCACCCAGATGGCTCTCTCCTAGAGCCAAGCTCGTCGCTCCGCTCACCCCCAAGAATGGATCTTCCTAGCCCATCTTCTTCGCTCATAGGAGTGGAGCTCCTCTTCTTTGATTTGGCGCCAAAACCAAACAGCACATCACCGAGCTCGACCCCCTCTCACCTGGCCGAGCTCCAAGATGCCGACGTCGAGCTCCGACCCCCTGCCTCGTCGAGCTCTGACCCCTTCGTCGAAGTTGAGGAGTGTTTTGACCATGAAGAAGGATGATTCTTCAACCCATTTCTGAAGAGAAGTTATAGATTTTCGAGTTAGCTTCGAAACGAGGGGTCACACGCCCCGATCGGACCACCGTAGCACCGGGAAAGCGGATCCGACACCAAGCTTCGGAGCTCTTCACTTCTCCAATATGCCGACCCCCTTCCTTGTTGAGATCCGACCCCTCCTCCGTCTTCGAGCTTACCTCGATGAGCTAGGCCAGGGTCGAGCTCTACTACGCCGAACTACCGAGCCACAATGCCGAGGTGACGAGGTACCGACCTCCACATATGGAGAAAAATACCGCCGAGCCAGTTTCACCGTCAGATTGTCTCAAAATTCGTGTTCGAATCTGATAAGCGGTTCAGATCGTGCCACATCTCCACAAAACGACAAGATAATATTTTCTCGAAATCTGAGCCTCCTGTCTCGTGATTCGCACCATGATCATGATCAACCGTCCAGATTGAGCCACGTAGCTCGGACCTGAAATCTGATCTACCGATCTACCGAACTGCAAAGTGGCAAAAAATGCACCTCAAAATCCGTGCTCAGATTCGCCGAACAAACAAGCAGCTCAAAAGCAAACAAGAAGAGGAGTGTTAGGGGTTAACGGGTCGGGTCGGGTTGGGGCCCGTTCGGACCCAAAACCCAAACCAAACCAACCCCCCACGTCACCCTCTTCTTCTCCAATTCTCCTGCCAAAACCGATCAGAACAAAAAAGAAAAAAAACCCAACTTCTCCATCAACGAAGCTTGAGTCAGCCTCCTCCCCATGGTCAAGCTCCACCTCCGATGAGCTCCACCTTCGTGAGCTCCATCTCCATCGAACCGAGCTCCAAAACGCCGAGCCGAACTCCTCTCACCTCGACGAACTCCGAGCTCTACATGAACGAGTTCCGAGGTCTCCTTCACGAGCTCCATTTGTCTCCGAGCTCACCGTCGAAGCTCTCTCCTTCGACAACCCGCCATGCCTCTACCCTGCCGAGCTCCAACTTCTTCACCACCTTCCTAACTTCATCCCTGCGACTGAGCTTCCCTCCATCACCGAACATGAAGCTCCTTCGTCCAAGCACCGAACACACCGCCACTCCCCAAGCTCCGTCGAGCTCTTCTCTAACGCCGAGCTTGCCCAACCTCGCCGACCACCACGTCGCTAGTACCGACGTCCAAGCTCGAGCTCGAGCCGAGCTCCTCTCACCTTCCATTCGTCGACGAGCTCCTCCACAGTCGAGCACCAAGCTCCACCATGGTCGACCACAGTACCGAGCTCCGAGCTCCTCTCCAAATGCCGACCACAGTGCCGAGCTTCACTGCCGAAGCTCCAAACTCCTCTCAACCTCCGGGCTCCAGCTCTCTCCCTCGTCGAGCTCCGAGCTCAGTCTCATTCCTCGACGAACCCACCATCACCAATGCCGCGCTCATCGTCTCCGAGCTCGAACCCAACTTCTCGTCGACCATTAACGAGCTCCATCATCTCCTTCTTCGAGCTCCCTCGAGCGAGCTCTCGTCGACGAACTCATCCCCTCGCGAGCCCAACTCTGATGAGCTCCATCACCGAGCTTCAAAGCTTGCCTCCACTTGCCAAGCTCCTCCTCCTCGAGCTCCAGCGTCGCCCTCGGAGGCGGAGACTGAATGGGAGATGGGGTCGGAGGTAGGGTCGGGGTCGGAAGTCGATGACGAAGGAGAGTTGAGACGAAGGAGAAGGAGGAAATGAAGAAGAAGAGAACGAACAGAGGCGGAAGGAAAAAAGAAAAGAAAAAAAATGCCACGTGGCATCGCCACGTGGCGTCGACTCCACATCGTCAGCCGTTGCCGAGGTGCCGATGTACTGGCCTCGAAATTGGAGAAAAAATCATGCCGACCTATACAATCCGTCCGTTCTTCTCAAAATTTGCGTCACGACACGATCGACGCTTAGAAACGTGCCACGTATCCAGAACGTGATCTGCTCTGCGATGTGCGCACATCTGATCATGATCGACGCTTAGAAATGCGCCACATGTCCAGGTAATAATTAATTAATTAATTAATTAATTAATTTGTTTTAATTATTTAAAAAAATTCGAAAAAATATTAAAAAATCGAAAAAAGTTAATTAAAAATTCTAAAAATAATTATTAATTCAGAAAAATTATTTTAAAATTCTGAAAAATATAATTATTTAATTAGAATAATTAATTAATATTTTCGATAATTAATTATTTAATTAGGAAAATGAATAAAAAATTCAAAAAAAATGAGAAAAACTTCAGAAAAATCTGGAAAAATCACCAAAAATCCAGAAAATTCTAAGGATATTTTTAAGCATCTTACAAGAATAACACAGTTATACCCCGAGCAAGATCCAAACTCCCTTAAGAACACCGATAAAATCCCGTACGACATTAGAACAACAAAACTACTCCTCGAAGACTGTAAAACTCAGTCTCCATGAGTGAGGGCTCGTTATATGGCTAAAAATAGGATTCAATCGGGACCGTTCAAATCGGACACGAATCTTAAAGCTCATGGGTAAAACGGTAATTTCACCTACAAACGGGTCTGAAATTGGAACTTGGTCTTTTATTCAGAGCCCAATAACCCATAAACGGATCTGTCTCAACTGGGTGCGGGTTTTAACCCGCAGCGAACCCAGTCCAGCAGGGTAGAATTAGGGTTTCTGATTAATTCTAATCAACAGTTCTGATTCGTATCTATCCTTTCACTGGGAATTAGGGATTACATTCCTAATCTGTTTCTAGGGATTACATTTCTAATCTGATCCCTAAGGCGACTATACATACCCCTCTCCCCCCACTGTTACGAGTTAATCAATACTTTTCCAGTTTAAGTTCTTGCTTAATCATTCAGACAAGAGCGTCGGAGGGTGCGTCGCCGGGATCCATTCCGGTGTCTCGCACTTTTTGCAGGTTCGCAGCGGCAGCAAGAGACCAAGTCAACGAGTCGGTGAAGGTCAACAGGTCAACAGGTTTGCCTTGTTCGTTTTCTCAAGAATCTACAAGTTCAATCTGTTTGCTCCCATACTAAAATTAGCAGCAACAACTATCAAGATTGATGTAACTCAAACCAAAAAGTTCATATTATTCATGGTGGTCGTCAGTTACCTAAATTAAGGTGGTTCTCAATAACGTTGAGTATAGGAAAATGATTCATAGACCCAGTGCCAAAAATTTGAGATGAAAGCTATGTTATTATTGTTGGTGACGTGCATTGCACGTGAGCATTTTACAAATTACTACTTACCATTCTCTAAATATATTTTCAAAAGCATAGATATACTCTAATTAATATATTTGAATTATTTTCCGTTTTTTCTTGCATCAAAACCTCTCTTTCATTTTTTAATTTTTTTTTTGTTTGGTAAATTATTTCCTTCCAACTTTGTAACAATTATGAACTAATTTTGCCTCAATTTTGTACCAAATTAATGATGAACCTGTTTTACTTACCAAGCTAATTAACTAATTTTGTACCAAATTAATGATGGGTTTAAAGGAAACTATTGATAAGCCTTCCAAATTTGAAGGACCCAGATTATTGAGAGAGATTTAAAATAATCGGAAATCTAAGATAGATATTGCATGCTATTATCTTCTAAAATTTTCAAATTAGTCATCCCCTGTCCAGCCCCTCAGTATTCCTTTCTGGGTGCTTCATTTTCCCTCAAAGTTAGAAATGATATGATACAAGAAGATTATAACCATCTAGATCGCAATTGCAAACGCACCAACATTCTTCTTATTTTTATTGCTTAAGGTATTTTTCATCTTCTGGTTATTTTCCTCTAATATATTTAAAATAAAATCATGTCACTGCCATTAGAGTATCTGTAGTCGTTTGCTAAGTATGCGTAATATGTATATTTTCGCAAAAAAAAAAGTGCTGAAGTCGTTTGCTAAATATGCTTTTTTTGCATATTTTGCGACAATAGATTGCTATAAATGAGAGAGGATATGAGAATTATGCATAATTTAAACGACGCAACTTCGAAGTTGCGTCGCTCTAAAAAAATATTAATTTAATCGTCATATGCAACTTCTCCTTGCGTCCCTCCCCGCAAAAAAAAAATCGTAAATAAAAAAATTGAAAAACCCCTCGGACGCAACTTCAAGTTGCGTCCCTCACTTCCTTCTTTGTCAAGTTGCGTCCCTCAATTAGTTTTTTTTCCCTCTTCCGACTATCAATTAAAAAATAATTATTGTCCTCCGACACAACATCAAGTTCCGTATCATCTTAGAATTTTATTATTTTAAACTAAATTGGTAAAAAATAGCATTCGACGACTGCAGCAAATGACCAAATGCTGTATGTATTTAAACAATGACAACTGTGGATGCTCTTATTCATTGGTGATTTTTTTTTTTTTTTTTTTTTGTTTCTTTTGGGGGGGGGGGGGGGGGGGGGGGGGGGGGTTATTTGGCCACATTCATCGGTGTACTGCTAATACCATTTTAATTAAGTATGTTCATATAACTTGAGTTGCTTTGGTTAAATTAAATTAGACTGATATTTTATTGAACTTACAAGTTTTTTTTTTTTTTTTTTTTTTTTTTTTTTTGATTTAACTGGGTATCCCTCACCCTCTCTAGGTGGGATGAATCCTCCTCTCCGGTTCAGACTAATCCCAGTCCCGTGAGCTAGGTTTTGCGGGGCCCATCTCTTGGACCCACGGCCACTGGCCATCACACAATGTTAACCATAGGGCTCGAACCCAGGACCTTTGGAGGAGCACACTCCAAATCCCATCGCTCTTTACCACTAGGCCATCATGTGATGGTTATTGAACTTACAAGTTGCATTACGATAATCAAAGAATTATAATTGTTGGAGCCAGTAGCGACCGGAAGGCTTCTTAGTTCTCAGAATAGGTCCATTTTCATGTCTCATGTGACAATTCTATTAAGGGTCTGTTTGGAAACATTTAAGTTGGGGGAATAGAAAGGAATGGAATGAAAATGAATGGAGTGGAATGGAAAGAAAGGGAAAGGGATGAATTAACTTTATAAGTTATGTGTGCTTGGCAACTGGTGGAATGGGATTGACTTTTTTTTGTTTCCATTCTCTAGTCTTGTTTGGTAAATAATGGAATACTATGGATTACGACAATTGACATTACGTTGCTAATGTTTTGACATACATGGACTAATGGACAAATAATTGTAGGAGGATGCATCATTACAATTCACATTGCTATGTTATCGAAGCTAATTTACTAACGTTGAAGTTGAAGGCAGTTGCAAAACAGTGCATCAATTAAATAGCCAAGTCAATCCCTATGCTCCCCAAAATTTAAGGATCAATCCGGCCCCTCATTGGTAAACCCAATAATCTAGCTATGACATACATCAACGTAGTCACCAATAAACAATAAACAAACGTACCCTAATAATTCAAAACAGTATTAATAAGTTTTTTCTTCATCCTAATTACGTAAGAAACGTATGTATGCTCTCTAATTCATATCCATAACATAGTTTTCTTGCTTGGTTTATTGATTTGGACGTCGGCCCAAAACAGTTCCATAGTTTACTTGCAAGCACTAAAATATAGGAAGTTTCTTCTCCTAATCACATGACCCAACAACTTATATGAATTAATGTCATCTTATTAGATGGATAGAGAGTGAGTACACGCCATTGACTTGATCCCCTTAGAAAACAACATTAAACCAGATATATATATAGGTCGATCGATATAGGTTATCTCAGATAAACTAACTGTATGCTGGGCCTGAGGTTGATGTTTGGAGTTGTGGCGTGATCTCAGAGGAAGAAGAAGGAGAAGAGAGAGAGCTGTTGATGAGCAAGTAAGAGGTGATTCTCCATTCCTTTATGCAGCTTTCCGAGGGGGTAGGGCTGGAATAGAATTCTGCTAAAATCTTTCTGTAGGGAATGAAATTTAGGTGTTTCCTTTGTTTTCTTTTTCAAAACAAACACGCAGTGGAATAGGATAAGATGGGCATATCCGCAATATTCCCTTCCTTTCCCTAGTTTTTTGGCTTCCCAAACGCGCCCTAAACAATTTGTTTCCTTTCTTCCATTTTCTCCCAATGCAATAGTGACAGAGCATGCATGTTGTTCTTTACAGTTCTATTATTTTCTCACTCCCTTAACATACATGATGATGTAAATCAAATAATTGTGATGCCAAGCAACAACCTTTAACAATAATTGATGATGAAAAATGTGAAATTAATATGCAAAGTGTAAACAGGAAGTACAGCACGGGTTCAGCATTACTAAGCTCAAAATGCATGAGTTGCCTTGTAAAAACTTGCATGACCCTATTACTTCTTATTGCCATTACTAGACTGCAGAGGCTTAGAAACAAAAGTCACACAGAGCTTGTGAAAAATAAAAATAAAAATTGATATTTGCGCAGTTTATGTACTTACATCAGTAACATTTTTATGGTTGTGGATGGTTTTAAAATCTCAGAAATGATGGCTAAAGATCCAACAGACCGCATCATAGGTCGAGCTGGGGGGGTAATCGCGGTGTTCTCTCTCTTGGTTTCTGCAGTCATTTTCACCTGGCTTTGGGCGCCTAAATCCACGGAGCTTTACTTTCGCCTTCAGCGCTCACCCAATTCTGTAAGTCAAAATTCAGGAGAAAAAAAAAACTTCCAATATCCTTCCAAGTCTACTAAAAAAGAAAAGGAATTAGAATTCACTTGCATTTTGATCATCTGTATCTTCACTAGGCCATTTTGCATTTCAATATTGTTTCAGTCAAATCTTTCTCACGACAAACCACATGAACGCAATCGTTTGCGTCATATTTTCAGACATTGACCAGACCCAGAGATGAGCTAGGATTAGCTCTGAAGAAAGCTTCCATGGATAACAAAACCGTTATCATCAGTATACTAAATGAAGCCTATGCAGAAGAGGGCGGTCTGTTAGATCTCTTTCTCCAAAGCTTCAGAGAAGGCGAGGACACTGAATTCCTCATCAAACACCTCCTCCTCGTAGCAGTAGACAAAACAGCCTTCAGGAGGTGCAAGCTCCTGGGACTCCATTGCTATGAGCTCGTGACCGAGGGCACAGATTTCTCCGATGAGGTGATCTACATGTCCGAGGGCTTTATTAAGATGATGTGGAGACGAACACTATTCCTCGGGGATGTTCTCAGGCATGGGTACAGCTTCATCTTCACTGTAAGTTCCAGGTCATTAGTTGTATCATGTATGAGTTTTGATCTTTTGAACAACAAAGGATAAAATAAAAATAGAAAGGCATCCTATAAAACATGAATCTGTAGGATTACAGTGAATCTGCATCTAAGAGCCCTAGCATGAAGTGGGTATGTGCTTTAAGATCCCTTAAGGGTTCTGGAAGAACCATAGGGATTCCTATAAACGCACCAGACGACTACTTTTTACCAAAAAATCACCCCCGGTTCAAATTATGTCATGGCATTCCTCAATCCTCACAAAATATGGCGTTGGAAACATATCAAGCTCTCCTGCTTGTTCTAAAAGTTCATTGTGCACCATTAGGACATCAGGAATTAATACACTCACTTAGTCCTTTGATTAATATTTGCACCAAAACATCTGTTCCAATATTCACTTTTTATGATTTAAGCTCACTGCATCAAACAATCGTTTTGAAATTCAAGTAACAATATTTATCTCTTGAAAAATAAAAATAAAAATTAATATCAAATTGCTTTATTAATATTAAATATTATTCTTTGAATCTATTGTATGTCAATCAGTAAGCAAAATGAAGCGCCACGAAATGTATTACAACTACATGCATCACACACGCATAAATGTCTACAGGATATGACAGTAACTAAATCTATTGAAACACCTTCCAGAACTCTAAATACACAGATTACAAGAATTATACATGGTTTAAAAAACCTCAAAACACGATACTCTACAGAGTGATGAAATTCGATGTATTTTAAGTAAAGTAATTTAAGCTAGCTTAATAAAGGGCATTCTAGTAAGCAAGGCTCAGATACAGCGAAAAGGCTAAGTATGAGATACTGGTATACGTATGGATAGTTAACACTGTGAAGAGGCTATTTCGGAGATGCTGGTTTACTAGTGGATAGTTAACGAGGCTCAGATACTGAAGAGGGCCAAGAGGTCTATTTGGTGGATACTGGTATAATTATGGAAACAAGATATTCTGACTAAAGATCCATGTGAAACTAGACGAATATGCAGTATTGTCAAAATATATTTCAGGAGTAGGAGATTTGACATCAGTCACTGGTCAGCATAACTTTTTTAGACTGAAAAAAAAAATGGATCTTATCATTAATCGTACCGTTTCAATCCGGATATGGATGTGATGTGGCTAATTAACAAGCCAAATCCTTTCACAAAGTTGAGCCACAACAGAGATGACATGCACATAAGCTGTGATTCCTATAACGGTCATCCATCCGATCAGTCCAACCCCATCAGTACTGGTTTCTACTTTGTCGTATCAAATAATAAAAGCAAACTTTGGGAAGGTTGTGTCGAGGATCCCTAAAGGGATCGGGAAAAACCATAGGGATTCCCTCTGTTAAATTATTTTATTGCAGTTTTCAATCCTCACAAAATACGGTGTTGGAAACATATCAAACTACCTTGCTTATACTAAAAGTTCATTGGTGTACCATTAATAAAATTAAAGTATCAAATGCTTCTATATGCATTACACATCAGGAAATAATACATTCAGACCCTTGATTAATATTTTGCACCAAACATTCGTAAATACTCACTTTTTCTTATCTAAACTTATTGCATTAAACAATAATTCTGACAATTAAAGCATAAAAAATATTATTATCGACGAAAGAAAATAATCCATATATGATTGCTTTATTCATATTAAATCTTCTTATTTGAATCCATTTTATGACAACAATACGTAACCAAAATACCTTGAAATGAAATTCAACTTTATATGCGTAGGACATGCATACATGTCTATGAGATATGACATTAACTAAATCTTTTGAAATTGCCTGCCAGAATTCCAAATACACAAATCACAAGAATTATATGTGATTAATTAAAAAATTATAACACGATACTCTACAGAGTAATGAAATTCGAAGTATTTTAAAGTAAAGAAATTTAAGCAAGCTTAGTAAAAGGCATTCTAGTGAACAAGGCTCATACATTGTGAAGAAACTATTTAGTAGATACCGGCTCAATTATGGAAAAGATAGTCCCGCTTAATATCCATGTGAAACTGTATATTGTCAAGATTTTTTTCCCATGGTAGGAAATTAGACATAAGCAGTCATCGGTCAGAATATTTTTTTTATACTGGAAAAATATGAATGCATAGAATTAATCTTACCTTTTCAATCAGGATATGGATGTGATGTGGCTAAGAAATCCTTTCACGAAGTTGAACCATGACGGAGAAGACATGCAGATAAGCTGTGACTCCTATAACAGTCAACCATTCGACCAGTCCAACAGTATCAATACAGGATTCTACTTTGTTGTGTCAAATAATAAAACCACTGCTTTATTCGAAGAATGGTATGAGAGAAGAAAAAATGCGACAGGTATGAAAGAACAAGATGTTTTGGCTATGATGAAACATGAGGGTGTCTTCAATAGGTTGGGCCTGAAGGTTAGGTTCTTGGACACACTCTACTTCAGTGGGTTCTGCCAAGACAGCACAAATTTTAAAGATGTAAGGACGGTGCACGCAAATTGTTGTCGCCTTGTCAATGCTAAGCTTGCTGATCTAAAGGCTTCCCTTGAAGCCTGGAAGAGATTTAACGGCTCAGAGAATGCCACATGGCCTGCACATAAAGAGTGTCAAGCGGGATGGCTGGTACATATCGAAACTTTACCCTATTATATTCAGTATAATGTAAAAAATTTGAGTGCATTTCATTCACATTTTCATGGTAAGTAAACAAGTTAGAACAGAAAATACGGATATATATATATATATATATATATATATATATATATATATATATATATATATATATATTTTACAATTTCATTTTCACCGTATTCTAGCAATTAAACTATCTGCATTATAAAAAAGAAATAATACCTCAAATTTCACCTGAACTTTGCATACAATTACTTTCAATCACCACTACGCCACAAAGATTTTACCATACATCATTTGCAGGATGCAATTATTAGGATGACTTACCGAAAAAGTAACTAATGTAAAGTCCTTGATTATAGGCAATACTGCTGCATGATAATTAAGTACAAAGTTGCTGCAGAAGTATGTTGAGTTCAAATCTATACATCAGTTCTCTTGAATAGTGAAGCACTATAGGCCTTTATTAATTTAAGAAAAAGAGCACTATTTATTTGCAATGAGCTAATTTGTCTGTATATTTTGTGTGGACAGAAAGATATCTCTAAAATTAAGCTACAAAAGAAACTAGAGATAGTTTCCATGCAGAACAAGACCTTAATCATCAGCGTGCTGAACAAAGCTTATGTAGAAGAAAATGGCATGTTAGACCTCTTCCTTCAAAGTCTCCGTCAGGGTGTGGATACTGAGGTTTTGATCAAACACATACTCTTTGTAGCAGTGGATGAGATAGCCTATGATCGATGTAGGCTACTAAAACTCTACTGTTATCAGCTCGTCAAGGAAGGAGTTGATTTCTCAACAGAGGTTCTCTACATGACAGAGGGTTTCAACAAAATGATGTGGCAGAGGACTCACTTCCTCGGAGATGTTCTCAAGCTTGGATACAGCTTCATTTTCACGGTATGTTGACACTTGACACTTAAATATTTGTATTCTATGAGAAGAAAACCGCATTCAACCAAACTATCATTAGTTCAAAGAAAACCCAGAAGAAACTTTGATGGCTAATCCACAGCAAAAAGTTGTAAAATATATGCCACATTCAGACCATTTTAACAATCTGATCTATATTTGTCAATCAAATAATTAAATCTGTTGCAAGAAGATGGGAAGATAATTGATTTACTATTATGAATCACATTATTCTGAGGCATAGACAAGTATGAGCAATTAAACGAATGTTATTTGGTCTAATGCCTCTCTTACATGATTGCCCTTGGAAAGAAAACTATACCCACTAGAAGGCAACTCAATTTCAACAGGTTCGGACCAATCAAAAGATAACCTAATAAGATGATGCTAGTAGTTTATCTAATGTTAAAGCAACCATAATCAATTAAAAAACTTTCATAGTAAAAAGTTCTACAAGGGTGTTAATTACAAAATTGAGAAGTTCACTGACCAAAGGATATTCAATATGGCCACAAAAAAAAGCTCACCTAGTCGATCAAAGGACATAGAAACACGGAACACATATATGGAATTTGATGCATAATTTCTTTCTCTTTGTCAACAGGATATGGATGTCATGTGGCTGAGGAATCCATTCACAAAATTGACTCGTGATGGAGAAGACATGCAGATAAGCTGTGATAAGTACAATGGGAATCCATATGACGAAATCAACCCCATCAACACTGGTTTCTATTTTGCAGTCTCAAATCGCAAAACAATCGCACTTTTTGATGCATGGTATGCTTCTAGAAATAATTCCCAAGGCATGAAAGAACAAGACGTGCTCGAAATGATGATATCCAATGGTGCCTTTAGACAACTGGGGATGAAAGTGAAATTCTTGGACACAATATATTTCAGTGGTTTCTGTCAAGACAGCAGGGATTTTCGAGAAGTAAGCACTGTTCATGCAAACTGTTGCCGAAGTGTGAAAGCCAAGCTTGCTGATTTGACAGCTGCTCTAAAAGTCTGGAAGAGCGTTAATTATGTTAATTATACAACAACTGTTAATTGGCCCCAGCACGAGGAATGTTCCAAGTCATGGAGGTAAAAAACAGAATTTGACTTCAAACTTGTCATCCATCAACTTATGGTACACCGTATACAGGATGGCCATAGAGGATTTGGTTTCCTACTTTCATTGATAGTTGTACTCATAGAAACTGATTGTAATTGATATTTCGCCAAAAAGATACCACTGTAAAGAGTTTTTGTGCCCTTCCAAAGAGAACTATTGATCTTCTCCCAGTTGCTTAGTACTACTACTACTATGAACCAAATGGAGCATTGCACAGATCTTTCATCGGGCAAAAAATTGTATATGATGCAGTAGTGCAGGATATTTCCTATCTTTTTTCATTGTCGAAGATGATAAATAGTTTCGAGTAATAATTCTTTGTTTAATATAATTGACACATCTATCTGTTTACTTGTCTAGAAACCAAATTAGCCATCTTTTATCTTCTACATTGTACATGTCAGGCTCCATATGCAAAATGTGATAGTATTCTCCACAGCGGAATCAAAACTAGCATATTGGATCAACCAAACAGATAAGATAGTTGAAAATGAAAATGAATATATATTGATCAGACCCATGAACCAAAATGCCAAATAGCTATAATGTTGGCCATGGCAATTCAGACCTTGAATGAAATGAATGACACAAGAACAACGGTTTATCAACTTACTACTTGCAGTCAATTCCAACCCACCTTCTAAAAGCTCGAACATACTCAAGCCTCTTCCTCTGGGCATCTGTTCTTGCATCTGATGCTTTTAAACTCTTGCATAGATCTTTATGAATCTTCAGGAACTCTCTTTTGTACTTCCACCTGTCAGTAAACATATTATGCTTCAACATATAGTTCACAATCTCATTAACTCCATAAAAAAAACCACCTTGAAGAAAATTGCACATCAAACAATCAAAGAAGTCCCTGTCTGCCGTCAAAACTCTATCTTCCAATCCCCTCTTAATTTCTCCCCACAGTATTGTGATTTGGCGGTACATATTCAGCGAAGAGTAACCATTTACTAAATAACCGAATGTTTGCACTGTGGGTTGGATGCTCCTTTCTTGCATATGCTTAAAAGTTTTCAAAGCATCATTCATCATCTTTTTTTTTGATAGAAGATGACATCGTCATCGTTTCATTAATGCAATATTAACGAGACAAAGTAGTACTACATACAAAGATGTGACTCAACACGGTCTATCCCGTAGACAATACACCAAAAGGTCAACATCGACACTACTATCAGCTAATAAGTAAAAAAGCGACAAGATCAACATACACACACTCTCGAAAGCGAAAAGATACAAACTGATACACAGCCCTACTGCAGTGAAGCGACGACGAGACACTTCCCTTGGTATCAGCCAACCTGCCACAAACATGCAATCCCAGAGCAACGGATATGTGACGTGAATAGTCCGTTGCCCACGTTGCCTCCTATTCCTCTTATTCCATCCTCAGGCGTTTCATAGCGCCCCTGTTACCTGTCCAATCAAGTAAGAAGTTTAGAATTCTGTGTGTAAGCCCTGTCAAGGTGTATTTAGAATTACGAAAGCACAAATCGTTCCGCACCAGCCAAATACCCCACATAGTAGCTGACGCGGCTATACCCCAATCATCTCTAACTTTCTTGCTCCCTATGTCTACCCAGCAGTGTCCCCAGACCTCCGCGCTAGATCTAGGGCTCTGTACTACCCCAAACCGACGAGAAATGAATTCCCACGCTAATTTGGACTTAGTACACTCGAAGAATAGGTGTTCGCAATCTTCTTCTGCACTCTCACACTCCCCACATAACGCTGCGATAGGGACCATCCTTTTCCGCAGGTTAGACTTAGTTAAGATTGCATTAAGCGAAACTAACCAAATAAAAATCTTCACCCTATGGGGAATGGACAGTTTCCAGATAATGTTGGCATCCCTGCATCGCAAGCCTCCGTCGTTAATGCGCTTGTACATCGAAGAGACCGTAAACCCCCCCTTAGACTCCAGCAACCATTCTCTACTATCTTCGGATTCATCATTATATCGCCCCTCCTCGATCACGAACTTGTTCAGGTTAGTAAACTCCACCATTTGGCCCTGTGAAACTTGTCCCCTAATTTCTAGCGAAAGTCTCTTATTACTACTCACCTCCGCAACTACCGTATCCGTATTAATCGTTGCCGCACCTGCCTCTGGAAAAAGGCAACTCAGACTAGCGTCACCGCACCACTTGTCGTGCCAAAATGTTATATCCTTCCCATTCCCTACCCGACATCTAGTATGTGCGTGAAACATCTGACCCACCTTAGCAACGCCTTTCCATAACGTGGAATATTTCCCGAACTTGCTTCTTCCACCAAACCGAAAGACCTTCCTCCCTCTGCACCGTGCGAATGAATAGCACCACCAATAATTTCGTCTCCTCCTCATCTTCCACCACCACTTGCAAAGCAAAGCCTTGTTCATATCACTAAGATTAAGGATTCCTAGACCGCCGTATTCTTTTCTTTTGCATACTCTACCCCATTTAACCAGTGGCATTCCTTTGCTAGATTCGTCCGTACCTTTCCATAAAAACCTTCTGCTACTTTTATCAATCCTCTGTATCACCCACTGTGGCATCTCGTAGATGGACATGAGATACGTTGGAAGACTACTCAGCACTGAATTTAATAACGTGACTCTACCGCCTAGCGTAAGCATTCGACCCTTCCACCCGGCTAACTTCTTATCTATCTTTGCGATGAGAGGAGCCCAGTCTTCTCTTTGTAGTGCTCCTGGCCTAATTGGTACCCCTAGGTAATTGAGTGGGAAGCTGCCACTTTCGCATCTGAAAAAACTCTGGATATCCCCTATCGGAATAGACAACTGCTCGCTGATCGGGATCACGGCAGTCTTAGCAAGGTTGACTTTCAGCCCTGACCACGCCCCGAAACATTGCAAAGCCAAATTGATAGCGCACATCTCGTCTTCCTTTGCGGCTCCAAACAACAGCGTGTCATCAGCGTATTGAAGAATTGAGATTGATTGAGTGATACCTTTAGCGCTAATCCCCTTAATAATACCACGGTCCCTCCCCCTACTGATCATTTCTGCCAATCCATCAGCAACTATAGCGAAAAGCATGGAGGACAGTGGGTCTCCCTGCCTCAGACCTCGCTTACATTTAATTTCTTTCCCCAATTTGCCATTCACCTGAATGAATGACTTCCTCCCGTGGATGTATCTCATAATCCACGATATCCACTTGCGCCCAAACCCTTTAAGAATTAGGGCTTCCTCCACACACTCCCAGTCTAGGGAGTCGTAAGCCTTTTCGAAATCTATTTTCAACAGAAAGCCGTCCACCTTGTCCTTATAGCCTCTGAACACCACCTCATGAGCCGATGCCACACTATCCATTAAATCTCTCCCCTTAATAAAGCCGCTTTGATCATTCATCATCTTGGCCTTGCAAAAGATCAGAATAGAATTATTAAACTCATAGGTCATAGGAGATGCCTGGCCTTCTTCCTTGATTCCCCTTTCCAAACACCAACCAAAAGTAATGCATACGTGGTGGCTCTTAAAAAAATTGCAGCTGACTCAAGATCATCTAAAATGTCATGCGCAGTCTCCAACCAACCCAGTTGAATACAAGCATCAATTACATCTGCAAAAAATGTGCTTTGTTTGATTCCTCCTTTTGTATCTTAACCAAAAGATTAGAAAGTTTATTCTACCTTCCTTTCTTTCACGTAGCCATTTATAAGTTTTGAGAAAGCCTTATTAGTGGGGATAAGCATTCCATCCACAGAGGCAACAAGTCCAGAGTGATTCAATGCATCCAAAATCAGATCTTTCTGTAACCTGGTAGGATCAACCACAATCGTAGACCCCATCTTTAGATTGCTAGACCCAATCTGAAACAAGCATTGATTTTGTAGTCCATTGCTTCCACCAGATGACTTTTCAGAGAGATCAGTAGTGAACTTTGCTTTCGAAAGAGATCTAACACAAGATAGGCAGCGGCATCAAGATCATTGTATTTAAAGTGCAAACTCAACAAGCTATCATAAAAATGTTGGTAGTGGCATTTAAGTACTTCTGAAGAAACATCATCAATGTGGGTTTGTAGACTCTTCAACTCATCATGGTGCCTAACAATCTCATATATCCAAGAAATAACAACTATAATGTTTGCATCAGTAACTCCGACCTCCGACCTGTGACATCAACTCAATTATCTGTTGGGATTTCAGCATTGACCTGAACCGTATACATGAATTCAAGACTAGATTGAACATGACCACACTAGGCTTTATAAGCTTCATCTGTTTCATACTTTTCCAGTCTGATTTTGTAAGCAAGCAATACTCACAACAAATTTCGATCAATATTTCAGATGCAAGATAGGTCCTGATCTGGGTCTTAACCAGGTGAGCAAACAAAATGATCAATGTATCATGACGGAAGCTTAAACCTCTCCAGTACAACCCACAGCCCTTATAACTGTGGATGCAGGAACTGGCATTTGAGCCCTCGTGAGAGTAAGAGCTAGCCTTGTTAAAGATTCAGGGTGAAGAAGATGGGGCTTCTCATCTAATATCAAAACCACCAAGTCATGCGCTCTATGGAGCCAGTGACGATCGGATGAACCAGAAAGTATAACGACCATTCTATTCACAAGTTGATGCTTAGGGAAACCATGCAAGCTTTTAAAATTGTTGAAGGGTTCCCATGCTTCATCTGCAGAGCCATTTTCCAAACCAACTTCAAGCTTTCTTAATATGATTTCATAAGAGGAGCATCCCCATAACATCCCAGGTTGACTGTTTGTAGAAACATGTCGAAAACTTGAACTGAAGTCTATCTTGGAGCTTAAAGTGCACAGATTAAGCTGATGAGAATTGCATCGTGGCGCTTGAGTTGGGTCGACCTGAAACCGCAAACAGTAAATTTTTTTAAAAAAAGAATGCTAGGATAAATTTGACTAAAAGTAACATTACACTTGTCGACTGCACAAATTGAGCAATAGAAGCTAAACAGCTACACTCACAAAATATGAGTGAATGATGCACTTACTTAATATTGTTAGATATTATAGTCCCACATTGGGTATTGGGTATTGGGCTAGCTTTGTATATGGTTCACTCCTATATATAGGAGATATTGTACTCACTTGTTTCTCAATTCAATAATCAGTATTGTTTTCATCTCTCTGATTTATCTTAACATGGTATCACAGCAATTATACAAATTTTATTCTCTTAAATTTCTCCAAATAAATAAATAAATAAAATCCAACAGCATCATCATCGTCAGCTACACCGTCGGCAACAGCAACAGCAACAGCAACAGCATCCTCAACATCATCACCAGCCCCCCCCCCCCTCCCCTCCTTCGGCTTCGTTTTTGAATCCAAACCGCCCACCTTGCCTTCCCGTCTCCTCCGTCACAGCCGACCGCGACCCACTGCCCCTCGACCCTACACCTATTGTTTTCCCTACTGAAACACCACCTGTATCCCCACAGCTGCCAGCACCCACCCCACCTACTTCCCCACCGATACATGCACCCACTCCACCGTCCTCACCCCCACACCCTGTCAATCCACCACCGCTTCGTCAGTCTACATGTTCCACTTTTGGTATCCCTCCGGCACATTATACACCTTATGTCACTGGTCCTTCTGACCAGTTTGGTTTTGCCACCCTAGCGTCCTACTCATCACAGTTTCATGCATATCTCACTACTATACACTCTACACACGAGCCCATAACCTATCAGGACGCAATTCAATATCCTGAGTGGAGGAAAACTATTGCAGAGGAATTCAGTGTATTTGATCATACTGGCACTTGGGATGTCATTCCTCTGCCAAAGGGCGTTCAGCGTATAAGCTGCAAGTCGATCTTCAAGGTCAAATATCAACCTGGTGGATCTATTGAGCGGCACAAGGCTCGTCTAGTAGCCCGAGAATTTACTCAGGAGCATGACATTGATTATGATGATACATTTGCTCCCGTTGCACAGATGACTACTGTTCGCACTCTTCTTGCTGTTGCAGCCATCCATCAGTGGCCGTTATACTAGATGGACATGAAGAATGCATTTATTCATAGTACCTTATTTGAGATTGTTTATATGGATCCTCCTCCTGACCTCCCTACTTCTCGTTATATTTGCCGGCTGCGTCGGGCTATATATGGATTGAAGCAGGCTCCTCGAGCCTGGTTTGAGTGTTTTCGTCTTGTCATCACCAATGCTGGTTTCAGTCAAAGTTCTCAAGACCGTTCTATGTTTATGCGGTCATCACCGTAGGGAAGGGTGCTTCTACTACTTTATGTTGATGATATGATCATTACTGGGGATGACTCCGCAGGCATTACATCCATCCAAAAATACCTTCACCAGCAGTTCCAAGAGCATTAGTCGGTGTTTCCACTAGTTGGTTCCACCAATATGCTCTTCTCGATGACATCATCATCTGCTAATGTTAGCTTTCCTTGGCTGAAGCATACTCCCTTCAATGCTAGATTTTTTAAGA
This sequence comes from Hemerocallis citrina, assembly GCA_017893485.1. NCBI lineage: Eukaryota > Viridiplantae > Streptophyta > Magnoliopsida > Asparagales > Asphodelaceae > Hemerocallis > Hemerocallis citrina. Next base: position 23,649,509 of record CM030362.1, on the reverse strand, counting down.
ACTTGCATTCAAGAGCACCAGACCCCACTATGAACACCTTGGCTTACTCCATTTCCTTTTTAAGCTTGGATCCAAACACAAAGATTTGAGCATCATAACGGTAGTTAAGTGGCTTCAAGTCATCAGCCTCTAATGGCTCCGTTGGGAGGGATTCAACTGAATCGAAGTAAAAGAACTGAAAAAGTGGATGGAATTTCCCAGAGCAAGCTTTCACTACCTCTTGACCAATGATGCCACCAAACATTGCAGCCATTGGATTTAAAACAGTTTGCATTTGTTGGTCATAAAATGAATCAGGTGTGAAACTGCCAAGCCAATCTGAGTTTTTACTTCATCACTTTCAACGGGAGAAACTGCAACCTGAGCGAATATATGGACTACCTCCGGTACAAGAGGAAGTATCTGCAGGTTTGATGATAGCATGAGATTGCAAATGCAGCTGTAAACAATCATAGGCTCATCATGATCTTCTTTCAGTGGCAATGCTTTTAGAAATACAAGAAACACCTGATTAAGATGAATAGATTGAGGCTGCACCGCAATCATTCTTGCAATAGCACCAGCGGCATTATCTCTAACTGCCAAACCCAGTTCTGAGTCACCGAATAATGGATAAAGAGCACGAAGTATATCCCCATAGTATTTTAGGGTCACGGCACCACCATTTTTGCATAGTTCACCAGCACAGAATGCAACATTACTTCTATTTGTTGAGTCTGAAGAAGCAAGCTCCTTCAAAACTAAAGGCATTATCCAATCAACATAACTTGAAATTGGTGCACCCATCTCCTGAGCAACTTCAGGTGCTGATTCTGTTAGCAAAGGGCACATCACTTGAAGTACATGTATGACTAGCTTGTGGTTTTTAAGAACAGAGACTTTGTACTTGGAACACCATGAACTTATCCGAATAGCCTGATGTTGGATGTTTAACTCCAACTGTATCAACTGTAAGCTGGCTTGAACCTCTGAATCTCTCGGAGTAAAGCTGCTGATAGCTTCTTGAAGTTTCATCTCTGACTCTATACGCAAAGATGCATGTGCTAATTCTAGCTCCAAACATCTTGCAAAAGCTTACTCAACTGCCCTTCCTTGATGCTCCAACTGTTCTTCAGCAGGCTTGAGCTTCTCAAGTATCTCATTCTCTCTAATACTTGCCGCCTTGATCTTCCACTAGTGGCGCCACACCATTCCAACCCCCAATCGCCACCTTGTGATCAATTACGTCCATATACATAAATATATCATTCAATGCATAAAACCCCTCATCTTGTGGTGCGAGGAAGAATGACTGCGTAAAGCCCTTCATCGAATCCTTCCCCGTCAAATACACAATCACCCCACCATTCCATGACTTGTGCATCTACAGTCATTATTTCAACTCTTCGTCCACCATACCCCCTTGACAGTATATTCTCATCGATCACTTGTCTACTGTGGCTAGAGCTCATAAGGCCGTGTCGACTACACTTTTGGTAGAACTTGTACACACACTACGGTGACTTGTACATGGTGCTATAATCTTGATGCACCAATTCATTCCCCACCACTTGAGCAGAGAACGGGGATTGATCTGCAACGGGTTGCTTAGGCACCACTAAATCACGGGTTCGTGGCAACGAAGAAGATGAATCATTTGATCGAACACGTGACGTGTTGTTGGAGTTGGAGATGGATTTGGCTATCTGCGAAGGAATTACCGAGGAGTGGTTGAGGCGAATTCGCTGCATGGTTCTCTTGGGAATTTCGTAGAACAGCTGGCGAGTTGCTGAATTTCGGAGAAGATCCAACAAAAATTGAAGAGGGGGAAGTGGTGGGGGTGGAGAAGAGCGTCGGAAATGGGGAGGGGGCAGTGGTGGAATTGGCGGTGGTTATGGTAGGGGTCGAAGGAGAGGCGGAGGGTTGGGGGGGAGGAGATGAGGCGGCGGTCCATTGATAATATGAAGTTCTCGCGGTGAGGGCACTCGAATGCGGCAAGGACCGGGAAGTTGGGGTTGGGATCAGTGGCGACGGTGGTGATACGGGCCTTGTAGACGCGGGGATCGGTGGGGTCGGACCAGTGAGCGGATCCAACATGGCGGACGAGGAGGGAGGCCTCGTCGAGGTCGTTGAGGCAGATGAGTTTGAGGATGCTTGGGGTTGAGTGTTATGATCCAAATTTAGTCTAATATGGGAAACCAATGTTGGTCAATTATAAACTTTCCTTTAACATCTAGTTTTTAAGAGTAAGTACTCCTTGTTCCTAATAATTGGTATCAAAGCCAACTTCATGCTTCTTTATTTGCTCTAGAGGCCTTATTAAAGTAGGTGATCAGTGGCGGAGCTAAGTGAGGGCCTGGAGGTGTCCGGCCCCCCGAAATTTTTAGAAAACCCCTTACACAATTTGAAATTTTTATAAACCCTTCAAAAAATTATAATTTAATCCCCATGAAAACTAAGTTTTATTGTTTGGCTCTCCTAAAAATTATGAAAAAATCTCTATATTTTTACATGTAATCATGAAATTTTACCTTAGCCCTTCCGGTAAAATTGTTCTCGCTTCGCTCCTGTCTGTGATACTCTGTCACATAACGTGTACATCGCACGTGTTTGCAACAGTGTCAACTAATCGCTATAGTAATACCCTACCTCTTCCATGCGTCGCTGGCGGCCGTTCCGACAATCGATAGTGGAAGGAGGAGGATAGAGTGAGGTTTGGCGGATTGGGAAAGGGAGGGGGGGGGTGTTGATGGGTTTTACGCTGGATCAGCTTTAAGATCTGTGCCGGGAGATCATGTGATTGCACTCTTTTTAATGAGATCCAAAGGTTCCGCTGCTGTGACATGGAAATCATTTTGGAAGAGTCCACTCAGTCCAGCCTTTTTTTTCCAAAAAAATAAAAATAAAATAAAAACATAAATCTGGCTCGATCAAAGAACCATAATGGTTGTGGTTTAATTACTGTAATTACCATAAAGGACCAATAGCTAATACTTTCCCTATGCATGTTGGATGTATTGGCAAAAAATACCATAATTACCTACTTTCCGTCTTTCCCTATACACTGAACTGGTATTCGCAGGCAATATTGCACAAACTATTCAAAAAAAGAGAGAATTTAATTAAGAAATATAAATATTCTTAAATATAGGGTTCAAAACATGTATGTTTCTAACAAATATGTAAATATTACATATACATATCACAAATATGTAATCTCATATTTATCTCTATGTGCCCCCTCTTACAAGCGATTCACCTCTTTTCCCAGAATTTTTAGCGTTCTTTTTTCACCTCTTATAAGCAATTTTTTTCAAAATCACTTATAAGCATAAACGGCTTCTAGTAGGCTCTTTCAAATTCTTATAAGCCTTCTTCTATCACTTAAAAACTCTATATTACCCCAAAGTATAAATAGAGAAATTATATAGTAAGGACAAAAATGTGTAAAAGTAGAGAAAAAACTCTTGTAAGAGGTGAAAAAATAATAGAAATCTCTTATAAGAGGTTCTTATAAAAGGTTATTTTTATATCAAAAGAACACCTCAAAAAGAGACTCTTACAAGAGGCTCTTATTGTAAATCTCTTATAAGAGGTACCTCTTATAAGAGGCAAAAAAAAGAACAGTACCTTAGACACTGTTCTTTTTCTCCTCTTATAAGCGATTCACCTCTTATAAGGGGTGGTCCACCTCTTTTTCCATAATTTTTAGCGTTCTTTTTTTTTTTACCTCTTATAAGCAATTTCCCCCAAAATTGCTTATAAGCCTAAACGGTTTCTAGTAGTCTCTTTTAAATTCTTATAAGCCTTCTATCGCTTAAAAAGTCTATATTACCCCAGAGTATAAATAAAGAAATTATATAGTAAGGACAAAAAATGTGTAAAAGTAGAGAAAAGACTCTTGTAAGAGGTGAAAAAAAAAACAGAAATCTCTTATAAGAGGTTCTTATAAGAGGTTATTTTTAAATAAAAAGAACACCTCAAAAAAAGGCGCATACAAGAGGCTCTTACTGTAAATCTCTTATAAGAGGCAAAAAAAAAAAAGAACAGTAGCTTAGTTTTCCCTCTAGTTAAAATATCTCAAAACAGTGAAAAATCCTCAGTTCAAACTAATATAATTCAGATAACAATTCTAGCAGAAATAGTTCTCATCATCTAATCAGTTTAGTAATTAACATCATCATCATCATCATCATTGATATGGCTAAAAATAGGATTAAATCGGGACCGTTCGAATCGGGCACGAATCTTAAAGCTCTCAGGGGTAAAACGGTAATTTCACCTATAAACGGGCCTGAAATGGGAACTGGGTCTTTCTTCAAAGCCTAGTAACCCATAAACGGATCTGTCCTATTGGGTATGGGTAGCAGCCCGCTACAAACCAGCCCAGGATATTTAAAAAGTAATTCAAATTCATGGTTATCTCTATGAAACAGTTTAAACTCTACATCTTATCCAAATACACCGGGAAGTAGAAATAAATCCTTATCTCGAAATGGGTCCCTAAGGCGACTACAAATACCCTTCTTTCCTCACCATAATAGGGTAATCAATCTATTTCTACATAAAGCTCTTTCATAATCTTCCTGATTACTGACTAGAGCGTCGGAGGGTTCGTCGTCGGGATCCATCCCGGTATTTCGAACTTTTTTGCGGGTCAACGACGGCGGCAAGAAATCAGTCAAACGTCGATGAAGGTCAACAGGTTTGCTTTATTCGTTTCTCCAAGAATCCACAAATTCATTTGTTTGATCCCACACCAAAAATTAGCAGCAACAGATTGGCGATGTCTGTGGAAAATGGAAAAACAATCCAACCTCACTTCATTAGCAAAAGTAGTTTCAAACCATGCATCCGAAAGAGAAGGGGAAGGCAGCGGCCTCCAGCCAAAGATCCACTCTTCTTCCTCCTCCTCCAGTCCAAGATGTTCTTCCTCAATAACCTCCTCCTCAACAGGCTCCTCCAGAGTCTCGGGGGGCTGCCTAAGGGGGCTCTCGTCGGAGTCATCCAAAGCAACATCTTCTTCATGACCATGTCTCGGTCCACAATCCTTCAGTTGACTCTATGGGTTCTCAAAGCCCTCCCGAGCAGGATCTCCGTCAAGTGATTGTTAACCACCAACAGAGGGTTGACCTCCAAACTTGCTTGAATGGATGGCGAGCCCTTGAAAGAGTCCATCAACCTGAGCACCCAGGGGTCTCGAGAGTCCGGACCCCCCGTAGACCTAGGACCAGAAGATCCCCTCCCTTGAGGAGGTGAAGAGAGTCCCCTCTACGTCGTCGGCGGAGAAGTCATACTCCAGTAAGTCGAGCCACACCTAGGGACCGCCAAGCTGGAGGGGCACCAATCACAAGGGCGAAGTTCAAGGATTTTCAAGAAATCGTTCTGCGGGCCCTCAATGCCGCTCCCAACCACGAGCAACGTCCGCCTAGTCCTCAACCTGCCCCAAGTCATCATCACCGCACTCCCAATCCCCTTCCGCATGAGAAAGAGTTTCGGGGCTCGGTAAGATATGACCGAAGGGAAGACTCGGTCTACCACCGTCTCTATGAGAAGAGGAACAACGGGCGAGGAATTTCTGCCTGAGCAGGCCTCCATTCTCCCGGACCATCATGGAAGCTCCGGTCCCGAAAAACTTCAAGTCCCCTAACTTTGAGTCATACAACGGGGAGTCAGACCCTGCTGATCACATCGAGAGTTTTAAAACTCTCATGATAATCCACCAAGCTTCGGATGCACTCCTTTGCAAAACCTTCCTTACAACGCTGAAGGGGCCTGCGAGAGAATTGTACTCTCGACTCGCCCCGACCTCCATCTTCTCCTTCGATCAGTTCGAAGGGCTCTTCCTTACTCATTTCGTGAGTAGCCGCCGGGCCGAGAAAACAAGTGTATCTTTGGTGACCCTCAATCAAAGAAAGGGTGAACGCCTAAGAGATTACGTTCGGTGCTTCACCACCGAAGCCCGGTCTATTGCCTCCCTCAACCAATCAGTAGCCTTGACGACATTCAGACACAACGTCACTAACGCCAACCTCAAGGCATCTCTTGGCGAGAAGCCTCATCGGGACTTCTCAGAACTCCTGCTTAGGAGTGAGAAGTATATCCGAGTGGAAGAGGCTCTCAATCCCCCCCCCCCTCTCGAGGAACAGAGGAACCGTCTTTCGGGAACAAACGGAAGAAACGGACGAAGAAGGGTCCCAGAAATTTTAGAGGGACGACAATGGTCAACACCGCCCAACTCCTCATTTTGAGAAGTTCACCCCCTCAATGCTAGGATATCAGCAGTTCTTATGGAGGTGGACAAGGAAGGGCTACTCCGTGCTCCCCTTAGAATGAATACCCCTGGTAAGAAAAGAAACATGAATAAATGGTGATGCTTTCATAGGGACCACGGCCACGACATGGATAATTGTCGGGCTCTTAAAGAGGAGATAGAATAACTCATACAGCGGGGATACTTGGTCATGTTCGTCCGAAAAGATGGGGCCGATCTTCCACCCCGAGGGGCTTACAAGCGAAAAGAGAGGCCCACCGAGTTCCAAGACTCCGAACCTAGGGCCGTCCCCCACCTTATCCATGGAGGTCCAATGGGGGGAGAACCAAACTCCTCCCAAGAGGCCTTCACCCTATTGTAGAAGTAGATTTTCAGTTTTCAATAAGGCCGATGCTTGTAACACGGTCAAAAGCATGTAATAATGGCTCGCTCTATTGAAGCGACCACTTAGTTTGTTTCAATAAAACATCGTTTTTCTATTGAAAATTATTGCATTCGCCTCATTTCTATCTCTCTGAGTCACATCTACGACTCATTAAACGGCAAGTTCGGAGTCCAGCTTGTCCTACAGGGTTGCTCCCACAACTTACTAAGTTCAAAAGACGAGTTTGGAGTCCAACACTTGGTTCGACGTTGCTTTAGCCACTTGCAAACAAGCAAGTGCGGGGCAGCTCACCATTCGGAATTGCTCCTACAACTCGTTAGCTCTCTTAACAAAAAGTTCGGAGTCCAACACTTGCTTCGATGTTTCTTTTTCTATTTGCAAACGAGCAATGTACAAAGTAGCTCACCATTTGGAATTGCTCCTACAACTGTTAAAACTATCTTAACAACAAGTTTGGATTCCAACACTTGGTTCGACGCTGCTTTAGCCGCTTGCGAACGAGCAAGTGCGAAGTAGCTCACCATTCGGAATTGCTCTTACAACTTGTTGATAACCCCGTAACAACTAATTTGAAGTTCACAGTCATGGTTCGAAAATTGCCCTCACAGCTTGCAAGTATGCGGTTTCGGGGCTCAAAATGAACATTCATGCTACTCCCATTACTGGTTAAATTTTACAACAAGAAAGTTCGGAGCTTAACTTTCTCCTAGAGTTTCTCCTCAAACTTGTCTCCCAAATGGCTCTCTCCTAGAGCTTGGTGATGCTCTTCGCTCCGTTCACCTCCCGAGCGGCCTTTTTCTCAACGAGTTCGGAGCTAAAACTCTCTCCTGGAGTTGCTCCTCAAACTTGTCTCCCAAATGGCTCTCTTAGAGCCCGGTGATATTCTTCGACCCACTCGCCTCCCGAGTGGTCCACTTCTAACCGAGTTCGGAGCTCAAACTCTGTCCTAGAGTTGCTCCTCAAACTCATCTCCCAAATGGCTCTCTTCTAGAGCCTAGCGATGCTCCTCCTCTCATTCACCTCCTGAGCGGCCTTCTTCCAAGAGAGTTCGGAGCCTAACTCATCAAGAGACGCTCCTACAACTCGCCCCCAAGAATGGATCTTTGCAACAGACATACAACGCTCTTCCTAACTTCATTTAGACAATGATGTTGCGGGACCATTTTGATCATGAAGAAGGGTGATTCTTGTAATATCCCAAGATAACTTTTATGATATATATTATTATTTTTTAAACTAAGATGATACATTAATTAAATATGAATTGCACTTGTGCTTTAGGGGTAAGGGTTAGGGTTAATTAGACCTAGGGTATGGTGACCTAGAGTTAGGAAGTTAACCCTCATCTTGATAAACCCTAGAGAAAATCTTGATGAAGATCTAATGGTTGGAAATCCACCATGAAGAGTTTCATCATGAATTTCCAAGAAGACTCATGAAGCTTCTAGTTTGTTGTGTTGGCACCATCTCACCCATCCACCTCCACTAACTCACTCCCCTTTCATCCTCACCCTACACCTAAGGTTGGCCGGCCTCTTTCACCCCAGAACCCTAGCACCATTTTTTTATAAAATCCCTCCATTCATCTTCTCACTTCTTCTTATCTTCTTGTTTTGTTTTACTTCAAAAAAAAATTTAGAGAAGGAGAAGACGAAAAGGTGGAGTCTTTGAGTAGTAAAAGAGGAGAAGATTAATAGGATTTTGAAATAGCCAAGTCGTACAAGAGCAAGGAGCAAAGGAAGGAGCAAGCAAGCTACAAGGGATTCTCTTGCAAATCAAAAGTGGTGATACTCTAAACTTAAAAAGATTGGTCTTTTCTTTTGTATGTGATGTTAGCATGTAAAAGTAGCTAAGAAAATCTTGATTGCCATGTATGAATATGGATATGCTAAGAAAATAAAAATTTGTATGGTAGAACAACTCATTTTCAAGACTTTTTTTAAGAAACATGTTCTTGGTGTGTAGTTTGGGAATTTCTAACTCATAAACGGTTTGGAATTTTGAGCTCAAATTTTGGGAGCTTGTTTTTCTATGTGTCTAGAGCTCACATGATTTTTTTCATAATATTTGGAAGTCATTTAATAGCTCAAACACCAGCTCAAATTTTGGACAGCAACAAACGACAGAAACTGCTGTTTTGAGAAATTCTGTCGTGACTTCCAAAAATCATAACTAATTATTGGTTGGATATTTTTAGCTATTTTTTAATGGATGTTATTGTATGTGTCTAAAATCATAATCCCAAATTTTGTATTTTTTTGAAGTTTTTTGATGCCTCAAAAAAATTGCCAAGTTCCAATTGGTCTGAAAAGACCGAGCTGCAGATTTTTGTTTGGGGACTGAAGTTCTTATATGCATAATTACCTGTATATCTATGATATTGCCATGAAATTTTGCAAGTTTCTTTTGGTATGAGTCTATTTGATGATTATAAAATTTTAGAATTTTTAGATTACATTTGATAAGGTTTCAAAAATAAATTGTAAGTAGAAGTAAAAACCTTGTCTGAAAAGTAGTGGAAACTTTGTGCTGTATTTGAAGAGCCATAACTCTCTGCATATTAGGAGTTTAAGTGCAATTTTTGGACACAATATAGTGGTGTATGTCTAGTTTTAGATTCTTAAATTTCATGAGCTTTGGACAAGAGGTTGATTTTATATGGAATTTAGACTAGACTGTGTTCAATACTTGGTGCTAATTACATAGTCTGTACATTTGTGATTTTTTGGAAAAATGTGTTTGGATTTTGCCAAAGTGATGAACTAGGGACTTGTATCAGAGACTCTAAGCTTTCCAAAAAAAACCTAGGAACTTGCAATTCCAAGTTGTGTAGTAACTAATATGATTTTCAAAGTGCTGGACAAATCCAGCCACCCTTAGAAGTCATCACCTTGCACATGTGTGACTTGTTCTCAACTCTCAAGTGTTGAATTTAGAAGTTAGGGGTATTCCTATACCCCAATACTTGTTTATTTTGTGTCTTAGGTTGATTAAGACACGAGTAAATGCTTGAACGACATTTGAGTCATCGACCTTGTCTAAGTTAGTTGCCTACATTTATCAACCAATAGGCCGACTTGGGGACTTCTGCCCTAACGATTGAAAGTGACTAACTCGGGCGCCGATGAATTCATGGGAGATGATCATGGGCCGAGTTGAGGAAGAGACTAAATAGGGGAAATGGCGAGCAAGTGATCGCGTCGCCGGAGCCGTATGTTGATATACTGGAACGAGGGTTTCTAGTAGGGAAACCGCTCAAGACTAGGCATAACTTAGACTAGGAATCAGTTGGTAACCATTCCCTTGTAACATGTCTAGGTAAACATAATGTTGGTTAGATTTTGCCGTCACCTATAAATTGCAGTAGTTTCTAGTGACTAGTAGTAGGGTGATGTACTCTCCTGTCATTAGGGATACGTGCTGCGGTGCGTATCTTTCACTGTTGATTCCTGAAGTATCGTGGTACGAACGGGATGTGATTTCCTGGCGGATAGGGGGAATTAGACCTTCGAGGCCATTAGGTTCTATGCTGGTGGACACGAATGGGTCATATGGGTTGCGGTCCTATGAATCTTCGACACCATAGGTATGTTGCGGTGTATCTTTAAGTTCGTCATAGCTTTTGAGTGGAGTCCGAGCATCGGGTACTAGTAGCAAACCGAGATACCACTAAGTGACTACAAAAACAGATGTGACCGATTAATCTGCAACCACATCAACCACGATCTATCTATCAGGAACATGACGAGTACAATAGTAGGTTGCATGGCGAGGGTTCGAAACCCTGAACTTGGAGACAACGGCTTGATTTGGAAAGTATGTAGTATGGGATGCATACATTTCCAAAGTCTCACTTGCATTTAGTTTAAGTATATCCTGACCTGTGCATTAGATTACTAAGGGCTTATCGTACACGGACACCCTTGACCCGACTCCACTTTCCCTTCTTTTAGTCACTTTTTCTATTTGCTTTCAACCTTGATTGTCTAGATTGGAGATCGCTGCTTTACCAGCCTCGCGTCAGTAGAATTGCTGACGTGCCCACTCCTTTAGGTGCTAGATTGCCGACCCAGGGAACCCAGGAAGCCCAAGCCAGATGGTGTGCCCAAGTGACAGTATCAACTGTTCATCCTTTACATTTTGGTTATTTTTTGTAAAACTCTTATTGTAATTTCTGAGACAGTGTATAATTGCAACACTTTAACTTGTACATCATGGAATAAAATTTGTTTAAATTTTTCCTACATTTTTCATGTATTGTGACTGTTTGAAGGAAATATTCTGCTTTGTGTCACGAATCACCAGTATGGGGATTCGCGGAGCTACAATTCTTCAACTGACTTCTGAAGAGAAAGTGTAGATCTTTGAGTCAGCTTCGAAACGAGGGGTCACACGCCTCGGTTGGACCTCTGTAGCCCCACAATAATTAGTTACAGTGAAGCTCGCCACAACCGTTCGCCAAACGGTCTGAGCTTGTCGATCAAATAGTGATTCGATCAAAAATATGGGCAAAGTGGCGTTGACCAATCAACGGTTTAGAGCCTCGTGTCACTCTCCAGTAGTTCGACATACGCTCGCCAAGCTCGCCACTTCATGCCGAACAGACGATGATCCGATCAAAATATGGGAAAAATGGCGTTGACCAGTTAACGGTCTAGAGCCACGTGTCACTCCCCTGGAGTTCGACAAACGCTCGCCACACTCGTCGTTTCAAGTCGAACATACACAGTTCCGATCAGAAAATGAGCGAAATGGCATTGACCGGTCAACGTTCGGCATTGACCAGTCAACGGTCAGTGTCACGTATTGCTCAGCTGTAGCTCGCCAAGTCATTCGTCGAGACACACGGAGCAAACGAAGAACTGAATGAAATGAGGCCAAAATCGTTCGCCGGCGATTCATCTATTCGTTCGCCAACGTTCTCCAAACGTTTGCCCTCCCGATGCACAATCGATCGTAATTGACGGATGAAATTCGCTATAAAAAAAGATTAAGGGGTTAACGGGTCGAGTTCGGACCCGTTATAGACCCAAACCCGCTCCAACCACCTTTCTTATTCTCCTTCAGATTTCCCACCAAAACCAACCGTAAGCTCCTTCAACCTCCGAACTCTCGTCTACTCCACCGTCGAGCTCCAACCCAAGCTCCTCACCAACGAGCGTCACCTCCACTCCTCACCAAGCTCCATCACCGTCGAGCTCTGTTATCCACCTCGTCGAACTCCATTGACGAGCTCCGCCCTCGACCGTCGAGCTCCAACGACCGCCGAGCTCATTGCCAACGCCGAACCCATCGCCGAACGACCCTCGTCTCTCGTTCGTCGAGATCGCCGAACTCCCGAAGCTCCAAACTCACCCTCGCCACGTCCAGTTCTATCGTTTGCCGAGCTTGCCTCCAACGATCGCCGAGCTCATTGCCAATGCCGAATGCCCCTCGTCTCTCGTTCGTCGAGATCGCCGAACTCTCGAAGCTCCAAACCCTCCCTCGCCACGTCCAATTAGATCATTCGCCGAGCTCACCTCCAACAATCGCCGAGCCCATTGCCAAAGTCGAACCCATCACTGAACTCGTCGAGCTCACCCCACTTGCTCATCGCTAGGATTGCATTCCAATTGTCCCTCATCTTCGTTCGCTGAGCTCTCCACTGTCCCAAGCTCAGGCCTCGCCGTCGAGCTCCCTCCCTCTCCCAACTCCTCCATCGGCGAGCTGCTCCCACGATCAGCGATCCCTTCGCTTCGCCGGCTACATGCGGCGAGCTCTCGAAGAAAGGGCAAGGACGAAATTGGGGAAAGGTCGAAGGCGAATGAAGGGGATTAGGTGTTCTGCTAAAGGGGAGAGCTCGAAGAAGGAAAACGAAGCAGAGGGCCGGAAAGAAAGAAATAAATAAATAAATAAAGAAAAGAAGGAAATAAGACAACGAGACGCCGTTGACCGCCACGTGTCAGTGCGGTGAACGTTCGCATCGTGCGTCGAACAAAGCTGTCAAATAGAAGGGTTTCCGAATAGAAAATGGAAAAAAAATTACCGCTTTCCGATGCGCGCTCCCTGATCGTGATCAATGCACAGGATTGCGCCACGTCATCAGGTATTTATTTATTTATTTATTTATTTGTATTAATTATTTAAAAAATCAGAAAAAATAATAAAAAATCAGAAATAATTAATTAAAAATTCTAAAAATAATTATTAATTCTGAAAATAATTTAAAATTCTGAAAATAATATTTATTAAATTAGAATAATTAATTAAAATTTTTAATAATTAATTATTTAAATTCGGAAAATGAATAAAAAAGTTCAAAAAAAAATGATTAAAATTTGGGAAAAAATTAGAAAACCCTGGAAAAGTCACAAAAAATCCGGAAAATTCTAAGAATAATTTAGAGTATTTTACAAACTCAGATTGTCACCGCTACACCTCGAGCAAGATTCAAACTCCTTGAGAACTCCAATAAAATTCCGTACGCCATTAGAACAATAAAATTACTCCTCAAAGGTTGTTAAACTCAGTCTTCGGGAGTGGGGGGCTCATGATATGGCTAAAAATAGGATTAAATCGGGACCATTCTAATCAGTACGAATCTTAAAGCTCTCAGGGGTAAAACGGTAATTTCACCTACAAACGGGTATGAAATGGGAACTGGGTCTTTCTTCAAAACCCAATAACCTATAAACGGATTGCCTTATTGGGTATGGGTAGCAACCCTCTACAAACCAGCCCAGGATATTTAAAGAGTAATTCAAATTCATGGTTATCTCTATGAAAAGGTTTAAACTCTACATCTTATCCAAAAATACTGGGAAGTAGAGATAAATCCTTATCTCGAAAGGGATCCCTAAGGCGACTATAAATACCCCTCTCCCCCCACCATAACAGGGTAATCAATCTTTTTCTACATAAAGCTCTTTCATAATCTTTCTGATTACTGACTAGAGCGTCGGAGGATTCGTTGCCGAGATCCATCCCAGTGTTTTGAACTTTTTTGCAGGTCAACGGTGGCGGCAAGAAACCAGTTAAACATCGGTGAAGGTCAACAGGTTTGCTTTATTCGTTTCTCCAAGAATCCACAAATTCATCTGTTTGCTCTCACACAAAAAATTAGCAGCAACAACCATCATCATCATCTATATCACCACTCGATTGAACTAATATTAGAGACAAACAAAAAAAACTTTACTTGTTCAGCTAAATTAATCCATTCAACGACCATAAAAATTTTCCACAAGGTTTAAATAGTTTAACAATATTATGTTTGCCTCACCACCAAATATTTATCATTGGCTTCAGTGAGTGCTCCATCAAAACGAAATACAAAGTGATATGTTTTCTTATGTGCCAATTGTTTCGAACTACTCATTGTCCGAATTTGAAAAATAAACCTTGAACTATCCCTTTATGCAGAAAACCTCACTGAACTATTTTTTTATGCAGAAAACTTCCCTGAAGTATGGTTGCAAAAAACCCACTCTGATGGGTTGAGATTTATGCTAAAGTTGAGTGAGGTTTTTGATAATAATGAGAAAGATGCATAATATTTTCTGAACCAACTTGCAAAGATGAAAGAGTTTATCTAATACAAGCATAAAAGTTAGATGTGGTTTTTTGAAAATATACTTCATGGGGTTTTTTTGCAACCATATTTCATGGGGGTTTTCTACATAAAAAATAGTTCAGTGAGGATTTCTGCATAAAGGGGATAGTGTTAGGTTTCAATGGCAAACACAGATTGAATACACAGGGGAGAAATTACAAAACCTAGCTATGAATCCATGCGAAAACCATAAATCGTGTTTAGAAATTATACCTTATGGATGGATCTGTTGTCTCCAAGATATGTCGATCACAACACTGCAATGTTGCGGTACCTCTAAGGTATCCACACGAACAGATCAAAACCAAGCTTTCCTCATGCCGCGGTGCTAGCTGCGGGATGGGGCAGTTTCTCACTATCTCTATCTCACAATTTTTGTGATGGCTAGGGTTTTCTCGTGTGTGTCTTTTCCACAGCTATGCATCATATATATAGCTGCAGAAATTAACCCCTAAAAGAGTAATTAGGTTGTTAGGCTCACAATCCGACCCTGGTCGGATTCGTGTGTGGGCCTCTAAACTTTAGTCAGCCCATTTAATCTAATTAAATATCTAACCAATGTCAGGAGTCCGAGTCTTACTTGGATTCCCAATTAAATTCATCTTATGAATTTAAATCCCAATTTCGATCCATTCTAAGTGTGTGGCTCTGTAGGTTCTCGTTACGTTGACAGTAATACTATAATCATATTCTAGTATTACAAATAGTAAGCGGTATCTAGCAATACATCACTGCTACTCAAGTAACGGGAATTTCAGTGATTAGACATAACCTAACCGTGACCAATGTTACCATGTAGTCTAGTCCCTTTATCCAAATATCTTAATTGACCACAAGGCATAGAGCGTGCCATCTTTGTATAGTTCAATGTTTGGTTTCTTGATCTCCGAGTAGACTTACTAAAAACAAATGAGTTCAATATCTCATATTGACTCATTTGAACATGGTCATGCATTTTGTAGTCTCACTCAATCAAGAGGCCCATAGATATTGCTCCTGTTATGTAAGAGAGACAATATCTATCTAAGTCACTCACATCCTTCCGCATGATTTGTAGTATATTCAATAGTCGACTTTATAATTACCTTATTACAGGCAACGTTTGACGACATTAAAACATATAACTTCTTATGAAGGGAACCGTAGTGACTTCAAGTCAAATAACTACATAGACCATGGTCACTGTGAGAACCGCTTATGACACTCACGTAACGATCCATGTAGCGTAACAGTCCAGTACATTATTACTCTAATATGTACCCATGTGAAGACTTGATATCTCATATCCATGACCCGTGAGATATGGTCATCAGTCTACGCACATACTAGTCTCTATGCATTATTATTGTCCTAATTTACAATAATACTTGACTAGGAACATTTAAGAATAGTGTTCTGATTACAACCAATAGGATCTCACAATCAAGTCATGCACTTGATATCTCATGGTATTGGACCTACTATCCTAAGGACTTTGTTATGCTCATTTAATCATAATAAATGAAATGTCTCATATATGAAATAAATGTCATAATGTAATGTAAACTAGTAATGTCAATACAAAACTGGCATCTAGGGTATACACCAACAGATAGTTCAAGGTTTTTTTTCTTTCAAATTTAGCCGAAAGAATATGACAGATAGTACCATCTAGCCCAAGTACTTATTGCATTTGACTATTTTATTGTAGTCCGCCTTTTCCGCCGCAATAATTCAAATCTTTGACGTCGTGCACATGTAGAAAGTATTTTTTTGAGTTGGAAAGACGACATATTTTTTTTTTCTTGCATCCTACACTAATAAGTGTGTTTTTGTGCAATTGAGAAAAAATATTACATTTATAATTTACCTAATTAAACATAGTGAAGAAAAATAGAAAGAAACCTTACATATTGAGAAATATAACAATAGGGATTAACTCGAAAAAAAATCTATATAACATAAAATAAGAACACATATAATATACGTGATGTAATGAAAAAGTTCTGACTTGCCTCAAAATAACAATAGGGATTAAATTGAAAAAAAGTATACAACATGAGATAAGAACACATAACATACCTGATGTAATGAAAAGGCTCTGACTTGCCTCAAAATAACTGGAAATCTCCTTATATCTTTGATTCTTCACACCTACTGTTGCAAACAAAGTAGTTGAAAATTTGTCAAATAACACCAACTTCTTGATTCTTCAATATTAAAATTCAACAATAGCCCCTTGAAATTTGTCCTTTGTATTAGATTTTAGTTGTAGTAGGTCCATCTCATGAGTACCCATTTTAAAACAAAAATCACAATTAAAATGAAATTAACATATAAAAGCCAAAGGATTAAAATTACATCTCCTCCTCTAGCTTTCTCTCTCTCTCTCTCTCTCTCTCTCTCTCTCTCTCTCTCTCTCTCTCTCTCTCTCTCTCTCTCTCATCACCATCAAATTGAGGACTTTTGAAGTCATAAATCCCTAATTTCACATCTAAATTTGAAACAAAATACAATAAATTGGGAGAGAAATGACCATTCTAGATTGGTTGAGATGAGCGGGGAAAAACATGAGGGTGAGGGGGCGGCCTGGCAAGCGGCGTGCAGAGTGCGGTGTGGCAAGCAATGTGAGAGGCAAGGTGCTGCGTGAGTGCAGTGAGCGGTGTGCAGCGTAAGGGGGAGGGGGCTACGTGAGTGTAGTCTAGGTCAGGTGCCTTTTACACTTGATGATTGAATTTCAAATATCAAGTATGCCTAAGATTATCAGAAGAAACTTTAATCATTACAAAGCAATTGATTCTCAAACTCTAGCGCTGTTGGGTATGCCTGATCAGAGAGAGGCATCTCAAACCTAATCTTTAGTTATCCTCTTAGGTGCATCGAGTCTGAATGACACTATAACCACCAAGCTTAAACTTAGTACAAATACTTTTTCAAACAAAACTGTAGCAAATTGTTCATGTACCAAATCCAAATAACACCCTGAACCTTATTGATCCTAAATAGCATTGGGAAGTACTACATCAAAGACACTTCTTGGTAAGTAGGTTAAATTAACAGACACCATGTTTACACAAAATAACTCCTAACAAATGTAGACATTGGTTTCACCCTCAACAAAGTCGCAACACCATGATTTAACGCAAAATGGTTATTAAAAGATTATCTGCAATTCATTTTCACTTATTCATGATGCCATGAATATGCACAACTTGAATCACAAATTCACTAAACCAAATGGAGGGTCTCATTCCAACATCTACACTAACCCATGTAACAGCAATGACCATAAATAGTTTCTTCATGGTATCATCCTCAATCTTTAACAACAAAAATCAGACAACAACAAAAAATACTCCGAAGAATTATAGAGCTAAACTAAACCACCAACCTAAAAAAGTTGCACCAAAACAAGTGCAGAAATTCCTTCCAAACAACAAGTATACGCTAACAACCTCCAAATCCTCACTTGAACTGGGTCAAGACAATCACTAAATCCACCCTAAAAACCAACACAAAATAATAAAAAAATTCACTTACTATATATCTGCACATCAAAATCCAATTTTGATTCAAATTCCTACATCAAAACCACATTATGATCCCTCAACAAATTTCATAATCGTTATATCAATCAAATCCCTAAAAACCATCCCCAAATTGAAAAAATAAAACAAAAATTAAAGAAATAAAACATAATAATGTTAATTAAAAATGAATAAATATACATGTTGTGAACAACAATGGCGTTCTTGAGTGCGGCGAGTGGTGTGCGGCGTGAGGGGGAGCAGGCTGCGTAAGTGTGGCGAGCGGCATGTGGGGTGAGGGGGAAAGGGCGATGGGAGGGATGCTACCGTCTGGGGTGGTTTTTTTTTAAAAAAAATTGAAAGTGGAGATGAAGAATCGTTGGGTGAGAGCAGTGAGAAGGTCTGGGGTTTTGGTTTTTATTTTTATTTTTATTTTATTCTATAAAAACATGTGGGTTGCACGTGTATTACTCAATGAAAATTCTTCATTTTTATGTTCTTTCTCTATCTCAAAATAGAGAAAGGATAGAGGGGGTAGATACTCTCACTATCTTCTGTTAGTATAATATATATAGATACTAGGTTTGCATGTAGACACGTGCCTATGCCACGTCTTCGTGAACGATGCAGCATATGAAAAGCCTGGTAAATACATAAAAAAATACAGGAAAACAAAGCACATAAAGAAAATGTAGGCAAAGCACATAAAGAAGTTAATGAAAATTCAGCATACTAGTGTTACTACTAATCATCCAACTGTTGAAGAATGTCTAATTTTTAGCTTCTCTTTTTCTGAAAAGAGAAGAGATATGAGAGAGAGAGAGAGAGAGTTAACTGCCCGATGTACGTTTTAATCTATAGTACGTGTGATACATGTAAGTTAGAGTTGTCCGTGTGATGCACATTTTAATAAGGAGTTGGAGTCGATACATGAAAGTTGGAGTTGTATTGCGATACACGTACGTTGGTGTAGTCGATGCGATGCACGTTTTAATAAATATATATTTTTTAAAGTAAAGAATATAATGAGAGAGTTTGAGTTGCACGTGCGATGCACGTATTAATAAATATATATTTTTAAAGTAAATAATATTTTGGGAGAGTTGGAGTTGCACGTGCGATGCATG
This sequence comes from Hemerocallis citrina, assembly GCA_017893485.1. NCBI lineage: Eukaryota > Viridiplantae > Streptophyta > Magnoliopsida > Asparagales > Asphodelaceae > Hemerocallis > Hemerocallis citrina. Next base: position 23,630,647 of record CM030362.1, on the reverse strand, counting down.
TAATGGGAGAGTTTTACGTGCTATACACGTAAATTGGAGTTGTGCCAAATGCTCGTTTTAATAAAAATATGCTACATGCGATACACGAAAGCTGGAGTTGTCCGTGCGATGTACGTTTTAATAAGGAGTTTGAGTTATACATGCGATACATGTAAGTTGGAGACGTCCGTGCGATGCAGGCTTTAATAAATAAATAATTTTCAAATTAAAGAATATAATGGGAGAGTTGGAGTTGCACGTGCGATGCACGTTTTAATAAATATATATTTTTAAAGTAAAGAATAAATTGGGAGAGTTGGAGTTGCACGCGCGCGCACGCGATTGAGAGAGAGAGAGAGAGAGAGATTTGAAAAAGTTTGGGAAGGAAAAAATTTGGATTTGGGGGAAACCTTTTGGGGGGGAAATAGTTTTGGGCGGGTGAATCTAAACTCTTGATTTTGTTTTAATTGAAGGAAAGCCACTTGATAGTTTTTTTTTTCAAATTGTCATGTGTTTTATTATATAGATATAGATATATATCATAATTACCTTACTTTCCTTACCAGTGTTATCATGTGCAAATTGCACAGCTTAAAATAGTTTTGAGGGACTCATAAAATCACTAATCTCAAATCTCTAATATTATAATGGGAGATTGGAGTTGTGTCATTTGTAGACAAACTGTAATTAGTAGACAATCAGCTATCTAATCTCAACCACTCATTTTTAAGTTGAAGTTATATTCACCATCTATTTAGTCAAATGTTGTCAGTTACCATAATACCCTCAGAACTCAAATTTACTTACACATAATTATTTACAAAAGTGTCACACATATAAAATAAAAGTGGGTACCGGTAGGGTAATTGTAAAGAGTATGGTAAGGATTTAATATGGGTAAAAGGAGTTTTCAGGTTCGATACTAGACAATATCATAATCCTCACTTATATATATATATATATATATATATATATATATATATATATATATATATATATATATATATATATATATGACGTGCATCACACGTGTAGATTGCTAGTTATATATAACTCCAAAATAATGTAAGATAATTGAGGGAAACTTGTGAATATCATCCTTACCGTAATTACTGAAAATTTCATTATCATCCGGATATAAGCAGATGGTTTAGAGAATCACTGCCAAACCATAATGTTATCCAATTAAATATTACTAAAGCTAAAAAACGTATGCAATGAAAAGATATCGCAAATTCAACTAATTTATGTTAAGATGTAAATTATAACATCATTGACATTCAGTAAATATGTTATACATTATAAACCATGCATTATAGTACAAATTAGAGTAAAAATGATAGACTAAGAAAATTATATAAAAATAATTTTATAAATTGTGTTTGCTTAAAAATCTAATTCTGAGTTGGGGGATGGGGGTGAGTTTGGGAAGAGACATGAAATTTTGTGAGATTGAGAAAGTGGGAGGAAAAGAGACTGTGTTTGAGAGATTGAGGTTTATTTTATTTTGATTTTTTTATAAAATCTTGCGTCGTGCACATGTTAGTTAAATATTCCCTACCTTTTCTCTCATCTCCCTATTTAAAAATAGAAAAAGGAGAGAGGGGGTAGACTCCCTCTCCTATTAGTATAAGATATAGATGCATGTTGGATGTATTGGCCAAAATAAAAATGAAAATACTTCTCATCTACCAAAAGTACTATTGCTCTCTCTATTTACCTCCTTAGTCTTTACCCACAATTTTCGCCAAAGCCCGTCACTAACATATTAACTTTCATATTTCAAAAATGAATTCGAACCACTTCATTTCTCTGAAGTTCATACGATTGGTCTTCTACATCGTGGTTCCCGCACCGCCTTTAACGACACACTCTGCAAACAACATAGAGGATTGAATAAAGCTCCATAGTGTAGAGCGATCTAATCGGTGCATCAGAAGTTTTTGGGCGTACAATCGATCACAATGAACAACAAAGCAATAGTAGACCACACCAAACACAAAAGTACACAAATTTGTCCCAAATCGGCAAACCTAATTCGGGGAAGAAATATCCAAAATATTATTCAACTAGAGATGACACAATAGCTAAATTTCTAATGAGTATCTGATGAGTAAGGGATGTCATGTTCGATACGAGATTACGTCTTATTATTGAAGTTATATATATATATATATATATATATATATATATATATATATATATATATAGGGTAAAAGGGATATTAACAACTTGCTCATTTAGTAAATGGGCAATTGATTATGTGGCATGCATGTGATACATTGGACAACTAACCCTTTAAAGATTTTCCAATCACATGTTTGCCACATCATCAATTGCTCATTTACTAAATGAACAAGTTGCTCATACCCCTTTTTCATATATATATATATATATATATATATATATATATATATATAATTAATTAACATGTGCAGATTACTAGTTGTTTATAATGTAAAACCCTCATATGAAGTAATCACCTCTCATAAAGACCATTACAATTATTTATAGAGATATAGAAAATCCTAGGTTGTAGTCTTGATCTTTCACCGTCCGAAAAACCTTGAAGAGAAAGTCATGCGATAGGAGACAAAATATGACATAAAGAAGAAACTGGGGTTAAACATATCCCCATAGAGTTGGCCCATATGTTGATGTTTGTCACTTGTGGTTGAATGCCCAAACTGGCAGTCTGCTTTGATGTCGAGAGCAAACATAGAACTCTCGGCAATGTTGCAGTTGACTGCTAAAATAGCAGTCGATTCTTATTGTGGTTGACATCTATTTTAACAGTCGACTTGCATCTCTTAGGTAGCCAATCTAGCACCTCCTTTTGCCTTATTTCTTTACTTTGAAACATCTTCTCGCTTGGCTCTTTTCTCTTCCCGTCGAACCTAGTGTGCAATACATAAACCTTAACAATCTCCACATTTGATTGCATACAAACTGCTTCCACACATTGTGATTATTGCTTTTTGCTAGTCGACTTTACCTCGACCAGTTATTTATCCAATTGTTTGCCTCTTCAAGGGCATATCCTAGTAGATGTTAACATGGAGACGTCATCCTCCGCACGAACTCCACTTACCTCGAGGCATCCTCCACCTCTTGATGGTATTCGAACAATGTGATCCCGCTTCAAGTGATTCGAGTGGTGGCGGACTATATACTTTAGGAACATTGATTTAGAAACACTTGGGGAAGATTTTTTGTTCCCACAGTAGAGGTTGTGCTGAACATCCCTCATTCTCCTCATCATCTTACGACGACCTTTCCAAAATGATAGAACTCTTTTTCGAGTTGTGTATCAGCAGCCCTGTTCTTTCAGAGTTCCCAAGGATATTAGGTTCCGCTTCAATAAAAGAACATGCATGACCTTCTCAAATGTGAACCTCTTTCCATCTGGCATCTCCAACTCAACTACTTCCTCACACACTACGTCGCAATTCTTACTAATCACCGTCCTTACATAACGACATGTTATAGACTTGCAAGTATAAAACATCTCCCTCGAAGCAAATATGAGAAGAACTATCTGAATAAAGAAACCGACCAGAATCAATATCTTTGTAACTTGAAACAAGAAGATAGTCAAAATTATCACGTGATTCAGCGACATTGACTGTGTTGGCATCCTTATAATTCAACAACTTGTGACAATCCCTATTGTAATAAGTTTTTCCTCTGCAATTGTGATAATGGACCCTACCTTTACACACACTTTTTCTTCCAATTGAAGTTTCCTCCGCTGCCATGCAACTCAGAGAAGTATACCATGATTCCTATGTTTTCTTCATAAGTTCATCCTCCTTTAAGCCCTTGATCACACTGACAATTGAGTGTTTCTCCTTGGTATATTTTTCATATAACATGGTGGTTGTCAAGTGCTACCAAGAGTTTCTCCTTGGTTGATTTTCCATGTAACATGGTGGTTATCAATTGGTCGTATGAATCGAGCAATGAATCTGATGTATTGAAAGCTTTATCCTCTTCATTGAGATCATCCGCGTTTATTGTCTTCAATGCGAATAACACCTTATTAAATTTCACTATATGATCTGAAGAGTGGTAATTCCTTCACTAGAAAACGAAACTGTTTCCTCTTCCAATACATCAAATCCAGTAACCAGTAACGATAATCCCGAGTAGTCAATTATGAGTCTTGCCCACATACTCGGCACTTTTCTCCTTAAGGAATTTGCATTTGACTTCATCCGCCAATGACAACAACATTAAACTCAAGGCTTTTAAGCAAATCTCTTCTCACTTTGCATGCTTCATGTTGTCTTGCTTTATCGCCACACACATGCTTCTCTTTATCTCCTGATAGGGCAAGATGCAAGTCCTATTGAACCAAAACGTCTATACATGTCCACCTTCCAGAGACTTATAAAGTTAATGTTACCATTGAACAACTTGATCTTCAGAAAACCATGATTTGTCATCTTCACCAAGGAACTCGAGCAACATTTGCTATGATACCAATTTATAGAGCACTTTAATCGGTGCAACATATGTTTTTTTTGTGCTAAGTTATGGGACAACTGATCATAATGAACAACCAAGCAATAGTTGACCACATCAAATACAAAAGCACACAATTTTGTCCAAATTCGGCGAGCCTAACATCGAGGAGAAATAACCGAGATATTATTTAATTAGTGACAACATATGAGTTACAATACTCTCACCAAGAACTTATCTATCTCTCAAGTCTCACTAGAAGATACTTTGTTGTTTACAATGGAAAACTCTCAGATGAAGTAATCACCTATAATGAAGACCATTACAAGTATTTATAGAGATGTAGAAAACTCGAAGTTGTAGTTTTGATTCTTCATCGTCTGATCAACCCTGAAGAGCAAGTCATGCGATAGGAGTCATATGATATGACTTGAGGAATAAACTCGGCTCAAACATATCCTTAGAGAATCGGCCCATATGTTGATGTTGGCCACTTTTGGCCGACGACACAAAGTGGCAGACGACTGCTTTGATGTCGAGAGCAAACAAAGAGCTCTTGACTAGGTTGCGGTCAACTGCTAAAATAGCAGTCGACTCTCATTGCAGTCAACTTCTATTTTAGCAGTCGGCTTGCATCTCCTAGGTAGTCAATCTAGCACATCTTTTCGCCTCATTTCTTCGCTTCGAAACCTCTTCTCGCTTCACCATTTTTTCTTTATATTGAACATAGTATGCAACATACAAACCCTAACACATAGTCCATACCCCTAATTATAACTTTATTTATTTTTCTCCTTTAATCATATATTTTGATCCGATACTATTTTGAAACACTTTAACTTTTTGTCGATTTTGAACATTTTCAATTTATTATGTACTTATTTGAATCAGTATTAATGCGCTGACGCCATTGCAATGAATCACAAGTAGGGTTGAAAACTCACAGTTTTATTCTTGGATCCGAAACCTAATAACTAAGTAACATGGACATGTATTAATGCAACGACAAGTTGTATGCATGCATCTTAGAATTCCAACTTAGCCTATATTGTGAATACATCAATTAATATAGAAAAATAAGGTTTTCACCTTGAGCATCACCGCCTTCACATCCTTTTTCAACACTGTCGAAACAAACAACCTTCGTCATTTCTCTCGTAACCCTACCATTGAACTCATTTATTTCTAATGCTATATTTCATAGCTCTATGGGGTATATTGTTTTGCGACAACAGTATAAAGAGATAAACCTTCTGTCATACTATATTAATAAGAAGCGAGGTGAAATCAAAGGCGACTCCGACTCGGTAAAGGGAATTCAGTAGTGCAAAAGGTTTTCAAAATATTCCAAATATTGGTGGTGGTTTTTTTTCAGTCAGCGAATATATGTATCTTGTCCTTGGTCACCTTGTTGTTGGCTGTTAATATCTTCAATATATATTCAAGCACCATCTAAAATCATTAGTCGACTTTCCTTTCCCCCTATTGTTTGCCATTACGTACACTGACATTTGCAATTGAAGTTCTCTGAATTGTGGAAACATTTGTAATAAAGTTTTTAATGAGTTTATCCAGTTTCTAGACCACAAGAAGGTTCTTGGTTAAGCATTTCATAGTATACTAACTATTTTTTAGTATTAGTCTTTCCCCTTACGGGGCGTATCGAGCAGACACGTGTCTATTGACCAACTGGAGTAAGTTCATCAATGCCATAACCTGCGCCACTGCACTTCCACGTGCCAATTGAAAAGTTTGATTAGTTCGAATATATATACATACCTAATTGCAGGATCTGGGCGAAAATTCTGAATTTTTTGTTTTTAAAAAGTGAAAAGTCCTCTTTATCCTAGGGGTTGGTTTGAATTGTGCATTTGCCATGGTGTTTTAGTCCGTCTGATTGTGATTGTTTGGTAAGGATTTCTTTGCAATTTGTGCCTATATCTGTACTCTATTTGCACTCTATTTTATTGTAAATGTAACTTTTCATCATCTTGGCTGGGTGTACACTTTGATAGAGCTGATCGGAAGAAAATGAAGGTGGTTATAGTGCGAAGAGGGACTAAAATTTCTCCGACGTGATCTTTCTCTCTTTCTCTCTGTTTCTCGCTATCTCTCTCTCTCCCCAAATCCCCAAAACAGCCCTCACTGCTGGCTCGGCCTTCGAACCCCCCCCCTCCCCCCCCCCCCCCACCCAAAAAAAATAAAAAAATAAAAAATTCCTTTAAAATCCATTGCCTCCTCCAAGATAAGTTCTCCTCGAAACCCACACACCCTCAAACCCATGACCCTAATCCCCTCCTTATCCTCCCCTTCCTCTTTCACTTTCGATCTAGATGTCCTCGACTATGATGGCGACGACGAATACTACAAGGGCTTGCGATGAGAAGGTGTCATCATCTAAACAATAGTTGGGTTGAAGGTGAGTCTCTTTTCCATTTATCTTTCAGAATTTTTTCTTTAAGGTGTTTCATTTAGGTTTATGATTTGAACTTGTTAGATATTACTATAGTCCCATATTGGTTGTAGAGTTGTTTTGATATTTGTTCTCCTCCTATATATAGGTGGTATTGTACTTGGTTGAACTCAATTCAATATTCAGTTTTGTTTTCATTATTCTGATTTATCTTAACATGGTATCAAAGCCAATTATCCAAATTTTCCATTCTTAAATTTTCCATTCAAAAATCCTTAAATTCCAACAGCCAAGTTATACAAATTTCTTCCCAAAACCCTAGATATCAAAAAAAAAACAAAAAAACAAAAAAAAAGTTCATCGTCCTCTTCCCACATCCCGTCGAACCAACCGAAATCTTCATTCCGGCTCACCCACAGATCTCCAATAAACCCTCTCCTCGTCCCTTCGGCGTCCTCCTAGCGCCGCCACCTTCCCGCTCACCCACAGCCACTTCCCCGCTCCACCAGATATTGCGCCAACAACCACAGTCTCGGAAGCCCTCGCTCCCCTCCCCCTCATCCTCTGACGACCTTCGATTACCTCAAGATCGCCGTCTCTGATCCCCTAAAAGAGCAGGAATCGACATCGGCGTTCGCCTCCACCACGACGAATCCTCCAACTTAGCAGGAATCGCCATCGGCGTTCACCTCATCACCTCCCTCCTCCACCACGACGAATCCTCCGACTTCGCCGTCCGCCGCTGCCGCCACCTGCTCCTCTGCCAGTTCTGATCATCATTGGTTTTGTGAAACCCTAACTCTAAGTTTGGAAATGGTTTGTTAAGTTTTTTGGATCCATCTTTGTTTTTTTTTTCTTTATTGTTATATATATATATATATATATATATATATATATATATATATATATATATATATATATATATATATATACTACTTGATGGCATCTCAGTATCTCCCACATATTTTCGTCTCCACTGACTTCCCCGATGCAACCCCCTCTAGTTTCTCCTCCAGATTCAAAAAGCAGCAGCGCCACTTTCAGTCTGCCTCCGGCCTCTTATCTTCTCCTTACATCATTTCTCACCCTACTCCACCTCTACTTCTGCCACTGGTAGCACCGCCCTACTCCCTACCCCTATCCAAACACCACCTGCATCCCCACAACAGCCAACACCCATCCCACCTACTTCCCCACCGACACATGCACCTACTCAACCATCCTCACCCCCACACCCTGTCAGTCCACCACCTCTTCGTCTGTCTATCTGTTCCACTTCTGGTATTCCTCCGACACGTTATACACCTGATGCCATTGGTCCTTCTAACCAGTTTGGTTTTTGCCATCCTAGCTTCCTACTCACCACAGTTCTATGCATATCTCACTGCTATACACTCTACACGTGAGCCCAGAACATATCAAGACGCAATTCAATATCCTGAATGGAGGAAAGCTATTGCAGAGAAATTCAGTGCATTTGATCAGACTGACACTTGGGATGTTGTTCCTCTACTAGAGGGCGTTCAGCCTATTAGCTGCAAGCGGATCTTCAAGGTCAAATATCAACCTGATGGATCTATTGAGAAGCACAAGGCTCGTCTAGTAGCCCGAGTGTTTACTCAAGAGCATGACATTAATTATGATGAGACTTTTGCTCCCGTTGCACAGATGACTACTGTTCGCACTCTTCTAGCTGTTGCAGCCATCCGCCAATGGCTGTTATACCAGATGGACGTGAAGAATGCTTTTCTTCATGGTACCTTATCTGAGGTTGTTTATATGGATCCTCCTCCTAGCCTCCCTACTCCTCCTCGTCATGTTTACCGGCTGCGTCAGGCTATATATGGTTTGAAGCAGGCCCCTCGAGCCTGGTTTGAGTATTTTCGTCTTGTCATCACCAAGGTTGGTTTTAGTTAGAGTTCTCAGAACCATTCTATATTTATGCGGTCATCACCGCAGGGGAGGGTAATTCTACTACTCTATGTTGACGATATGATCATTACTAAGGATGACTCTGCGGGCATTACATCCACCCAGAAATACCTTCATCAGTAGTTCCATATGAAAGACCTTGGCAAACTACGTTATTTTCTGGGCCTAGAGATTGCTCATGGATCTCGGGGGATACTCATTTCTCAACAGAAATACACATCAGATATTATTTCCGTCGCATGCCTTTTTGACAGTGGATTAGCCGATACACCCTTAGAGCTTCATGTGAAGCTTCGTCCCGCTGATGGTGAGCTCCTTCCTGATTCTATTAGATATAAATAGATTGTTGGACAACTTGTCTACTTATGCATGACGAGACCCGATATTGCTCACACAATTAGTGTTGTCAGTCAGTTTGTTTCTGCTCCTACATTAGTTCACTACGGTACTCTTCTTCGGATTCTCATATATCTTCGGGGCACTATTACTCTCTCATTATTCATGCCTGCTACATCCAAACTAGAGCTGAGTGCATATTCTGATTCAGATTGGGCAGGTGATCCTACTACCAGACGGTCTACCACCAGTTTCTGTCTATTTCTTGGTGATTCGTTGATCTCATGGCGAAGTAAGAAATATGCAGTTGTTGCATATTCTTCGACTGAAGTTGAGTACAGAGCAATGACAGCTACTACTAGAGAGATTGTTTATGTTCGTTGGCTGTTATCAGATATGGGTGTCACTCTTACAGGAGCTACTCCTCTTCATTGTGATAACCGGAGTGCATTGCACATTGCAAGTAACCCGATCTTTCATGAGCGAACGAAGCATATAGAGATTGATTGCCATTATGTTCGTGAGCACTTTGAGGCATGGAACATTTCTCTCCATTCTGTACATCTTCCCAGCAGACTTCTTCACCAAATCCCATACTGTTCAGAGATTTAGATAGGCAAACTCATACTGTTTGATCCATCGTGAGTTTGAGTGGGGATGTTAGATATTATTATAGTCCCATATTGGTTGTAGAGTTATTTTGATATTTGTTGTCCTCCTATATATAGGTGGATTGTACTTGGTCGAACTCATTTCAATATTCAGTATTGTTTTCATCACTCTGATTTATCTTAACAGAACTTTATGATTTTTTTGTATTGAATTTTTATGAAGTTTTGCGAAAACAAGAGTTTGAGAAGTGATAGCTGGGTAAAGTTGAAGAAGGATCTACATGAATCCATGTCTAATTTGGGAGAGCAAAATATTGCCTTTTTGTTTTTTTTAATTAAATTTACTTGCTCATTTTATAAGGATATTACTATTTATACTTTCCTTTTGATCTCGATGTCCATGACGACGATGGCGGCGACGGTGAATGCTATGAGGGCTCGCCATGAGAAGGTGTCGTCATCTACAAACATGAATCAGGTATAAAATCTTCACCTTATGATTTCAATTTTAGCATACACCTTTCATTAATTTTATTCATTTCGGTGCTTTGCTGATTTTCAGGCCATTTAAGGGTAAGGAGTTTCAAAAAATGAAATGGTGGTCGTTGGTCTGATCATTTAGTAAGTATACCTTGTGCATGAATAAAAATGGGGGAATTTTTATATAGTTGGATTTCAATTTAACTATGTTTTTATATGACCAAGTTTGTTGTATGTTTAAATTTATTTTGGTTTTTAATTTCAAAAAGAACATTTAGCTGGGTTGGCTTTTGCTACTGCAATGGCGCGAGATAAGTGACACTTTTGGAGCGAGAAAGCAATGTAAGCTACCTAACTAAATTCCATCAAAAAATTTATGTTCTCTAACAGGAATTGTATTTGGGTTTGCTTCCGGTAAATTTTCCATATAAACGAAACTAATATTGTTTCTGTCCACTTCGAATTTTTCTTTTGACACCTCTACTTTACTAATTGACATGTTTTTGTCAATAGATGGATGACACACTAATATCCGTGAAACTGGAGTTCTCACATATATGTTCGTCTTGAAGAAAAACATTGGTACGTCGCTTTTAGGACACATTGTTTTTCTTTTAGATTTACGATTGCATGATGAGTCATCTTAAAAGAAAAAAACTTAAAATTTTTGTTCTTATAACTAATTCACCATTGATTTTGTCCTTGAACCGATTGTATATGTTACCTTAGTTCAAGCGACCATTCAAATGTTCATCAGAATTTAGCACCGATTGCAGCATAGAACATTGTTACGTCGTCAATTTCATTTTGCCATGACACTATCACTTTCGGGTTAGTCATTACAAGAAGCTGCATAAAGTATTCTATAAATTAATGTGTGTCTTATTCTTTGAGTTTCCAAACTTTTTGATATCGGGCTGTAGATAACTTTCTAATTTTAAGTAAATCCAAGTTTTGTATATTTTATCATATTGTTCAGAAGTCTCGCCTCCTTTTGTTAATTAATTTCTTCTACCGTTGCATAGCTTAATTATGTTGGTAACATGATAGGTGTGAGAAGCATATCATTCGAGTAGAATCTTTTTTTCTAATTTATACCATTAATAGAATCAAATGCATATGCCATCTATGTTCTTAGGACTTTTTGAGTAATGTTTTTATAAAGTATTTGTTCTAGCACTGGTAACCTCCACCACTGTGAGTATCAGTCTCGTACTTCTTTTGCTAACTTGGCTCCGTACTCTCATACCGTCACATTCTTGATGTCTTTGTATATAAAATGTATGTTTTAAGGGATGGAGTCATTATCTGTGCCATTATTGATGTTTAGTGATGATGTTACCTTCTACTAATATTGTTAATTCGAGTTTCTGTTATCATGTTCAGCTGATTTATTCAAACCCTACTGCCCTTCCATAATTTCATGACCAACTCATATTCAATCTTTTATCCCTTGGTCATGTATAAAAGCAGTAGGGTATCAACATTACAGAAAGCCCTTTCCATTTACCATTAACATGCAGTCATTGATATCTAGACTTTAATCACTGACTGCATGTTAGGGCACTCAAGCAGTTTTATTTATAATTCTAGATATATTTGCATTCATATATTTTTGCATGTTTCTAGATCTTTCTTGTCACCACTTTACCACTTTGGCAACTAACTAATTAGTATTCGTGGTTGCAACTCTTTCAATATGCATTTATAGTAGTTTTTATTCTAAAACAATTGGCATATGTTTCTTTATAATGCGGTCGTTTTCCCTCTATTTCTGACTGATGGTTAGCAACCTAACCAATTTTGAATAGGATTACATAAGTATGGAGTTCGTCAAAAGCGTGCTAATGCAAAAACAAAAAAAAAAAACAAAAAAACAAAAAAACAAAAAAAAAAAAATATTAAGGATATCTTCGCGTATGGAAAATCCTCAAAGTGTTTTCAGGTTTGTGTTTGATTGATGGCTTTCCCCTTAAATATTTAATAGGCATGTGGCATTGATATTAGAAAATTCTATAATCTTTAGTATATCCTCACTTGAAGTGATACTAATTAGTAACCTAAATAACCTGTTAGTCTGTGAAATGTTAGTCTGTGAAATTGCTTAAGATTCTGGGGTCACAAAGTTTTATAATAGCCATACAATTTTGCCAACCATTTGTTGTCTTACATGTGCAAATCAATTTTAAACATTAGAAAGTGACAACAGTGAGTGTCAATTTAATTTCTTTCTATGACACAATTTGAGAATGATGCAATTGATTACATTCAGACAATGAAACACCAATGTTTGTTTTCTTTAAACAAACCTATAAATATTTCTGTTGGAAGTGGAAGTGATGGACAATCTCAATCTTAATTCTAAACTGAAACGCAATGACAATTTAGTACATTTGAGAATATAAAGGCAAATCAGGAAATGCCATTTCATTTTGTATGGAACATTTGTATTTATACTATAAATGAAGGATTTGGATTTAAAACATAATTAGCTCTAGGGATTGGGGTTTTTGATCTTTATGGAACTTATTGATTTAAAAAAAAAAGTCAATTTTAGTTTTGGATTTGAGAGTAATTTTCCCTTGCTATGTGATGCTTACCTATCATACAATGACACTGGTTTATCTGACATCTGCGCTTTTGCTAATAGGATAATGGATTTAATAAGACTGTCGAAAACAACAACCAAACTACCAGAACTAAGAATCAAAGATCTGACAGTTCCAAACTAGGTAGTGAGTCCAGCTTTGGAAGAGTCAACCGCAAGGGTGAGCTACACCAAACAATTTCTGTAATTTTTTTTCACAGTTCTTGCTTTCCTAGATGTATCCAGTGGCACATAATATTAAGAGAAAACTCAATTTCTTGAAGAGAACTGTATTGTATTATTACATGAACACCATACTCACAATTATCTCAACATTGTTTTTGTGTTGTTTCATTGAGTAGTAATTGTTTACCTCGCCATAGCATAGCGGCGCTTTGCCAACCACAGCTACCTGCCTACTTATATTAAATTTTTTTTGTTAAAATATTTTATTACAAATTTGATGGATTTAAAAATTTTGTGCTATTAAAAGGTGACTGAATTCTTACAATGTCACTGAGATTGATTTTAGTTGGTTTGTATTTTGATTCGGTCTCCACATAAAATTTGAAGGGTTGATCCCAGGCTTTTTTGAGCTTGTCAGATTTTTGGTCGTGTTGCAACTCAGGCTTATGCTGGTGTCATTGTAATGGCTGAAGTATTGTTTGAAGTCTTCACTTTTCTTGATCTCATGAGTTTGCTTCTTTTTCCTTTATTTGCTTGGTTCGTATATGTTCAACTTCTTGTGTGCGTGTAAGTTTGTGTCTGTGTATGAGCGTGTGTGTGTTTTTTCCTGTTGTCTTTGAGAGAAAATTTGGAGTCAATGTTGAACACACTATGCCTCATACAACATCTATATTTGTTATCCATAATTCAGCGTTACCCTTATGTCAGCACTGCGTTTATTCGCGTACATGGTGCGCGGGAACCCTACTAGTTAGACAAATCAAAGTAAAATTTCGCAGTAGGTAAATATCCACAAAATATAAGTGTTTCACAGGACAAGAAAAACTAAATAAAATAAGAATTATTATTATTATTATTAATTTTTTTTGTGAACAAGGCCATACTCACTATGGGAATATAATAACCAGTCTCCTGCCCACTAGCTAAAAGGTTTAGCACTAGACTACATTGACACATGTAAAAGAAAAAAAATAAATTATATTAAAGTAAAGTAAAATCTCTAATCTCTAATATTATAATGGGAGAGTTGGGTTGTCATTTGTAGATAATCTGTAATTTGTAAACAATCAACTATCTAATCTCAACGATTAATTTTTAAGTGCGAGTTATATTAACCATTCATTTACTTAACTGTTGTTAGTTACCATAATATCCTTAAAGTTCAAATTTATTTACGACATAATTATTTACAAAAGTGTCACTCATATAAAATAAAAGTTTGTGCCACTAGGGGTGACTTGTAAAGAGTATGTGATGAGTAAAAGGATGTCTCAAGTTCGAGGCCATATTAGATTTTATTATTTACTCTATAAAAAAATGATTAGAACATGCATCACACGTGCAGATTACCAGTAAAATTAAATAAAGGGTTAATGACCTATTGACACCTAAAGTTAGTGTTAATACCCTATATACACATGAAATTATAGTAATACCCCAAAAGTACCCAAACTTTTTAAAATTGGACTTATAGACACCCGTCGTCCACTTTCGTTAAATTATTAACAGATATAGAGTGAATTTACATTGTTACCCATGGCTTTTTACTCATCTCTTTACTCATCTCTTCTATTTCCCTCTTCTAAAAAAAGGCAGAGTGAGGGTTCGATTGAAGGGAGGAGCTGGGACGGGGGCGGCGCATCAAATGTTGCCGCAGGTGGTGGCGACAGGTAGTGGCGGTGATGCAACAACAACATCAGAAGGTGGGGAATGTCACATATTTGCATAAGTATGAACTTGTCTCTTAGTCATTATAGGTTATTTGTAGATAATTTTATGTTTGGATTGTAGAAATACTCTTAATTGTTGTTGATTTATTGTTGATGGCTGTAGTATATTTCCTTCAATTTAGGGTTGAATTTGGGATTGTTATTAGGGTTGAGTTAGGATTCAGATTTGTTGCAATTGAACAGTGTTATTACATTGAGCTAGGTTTTTTGTGATGTTGAGTATTTGAATACATTTTAGGGCTTTATATTGCTTGATTTTAAATGTACCATTTTGTACATCAAAATAACATGCACAGAAAAATTGCAGTGATAGATTGAACACATTACAGTAGTACAATATTGAACACATTATAGTAGTACAGTATTGCATACATTACAATTTGAATACTTCAGAATGAACAAACATACAATGCATACATTACTGAAGTCAATTCCTATTACAAAATGATTTTTGACACTTTAACCAGACATTAGGGGAGGCAACAATTACTTTAGTATACAGGTACATGCTGAGTTTCTTCTTAATGGGTAGGGAGGACTACTGATCCTGCATCTTTTTGAATGCATAGGTTACAGTTGTCCTCCCTACATACACTTTCATTCATGAGCATTAGACACAGGCAACAATACTCTGGTTTGGAAGTTGGAGAAATAGTGGGTGTAACCGTGTATTAAAAGTATTTTACAACTTCTTGACAAGCACTCCTCATATTCATGCTATTTGTTGCATGATTATGAGGGGTGCATGCCAAGAAGTTGAAAAATATCATGAATACATTGTGACACCCTCCACTGCTCCATCATCTAAACCAGAAATTTTTTGCACTCTACCTTATGGTGGTGGATGGAAGTATATGAAGGGACAAAAAGAGCTACTTCTGCATTCAAAAGAAGGAAGAAAAGAGACATGGGCAGCAGCCTTCCCTACCCATTGAGGGAAACTCAACATGCACTGTAAACTAACATGGAGATGCATCTCTTTCCAACAGTAAGAGTATCATACTCTTCTTCATCTTCTTCCTTTTTTTTTGAATCATGTTCAATAGAAACATGATGTCCAACACATTGCTACCGTTGGCTATATATAGTACTAAGATAAATATGTGCAGTATTTGGCAATTACTCATGTTCATATCTAAAAACCATTAAAATATGTTCATTGATACACCTTTCAAAATTGCCTAAACCCAATAAACAAGTTGCCAAAATAGGCTCAGTGTTTCAGTGATATACACTTACTAAGAAAAATATAAGATCAATGAATAGGCTGCCAAAAGAGGCAGCTGGGGTTTATTGAACTCAATTACTCCAATTATGAACTAATTTTTTTAAAAAAAACCAGTCATTCACTGTACAAGTTTCATTGATGCCGGTACCAAAATAATAAAGTGAAAATTGCAATGATATCAAAATGATCAGTGTTTTAGTGATACACATGTCAAAACACAAGCAATTAAGACCAATGAAGAAGCTAGCACCAAAAGAAAAGATGAAGGTATGTATGAATAGCAAAAGCTTCACCAAAATCAAATATAATATCGTTGATGCACTCAAAAGCTTAAGCAAAATCAATATTGTATATTTATGATGGTGTATGTATAAATTGCAGTAGTAAAAGCTTCAACAATAGCAAAAGCTTCAGCAGCAGCAACTTTTGCAGCTTCCTAAGCATAGCAGCAGTTACTTCAGCCGCAGCCTAAGTAGAAGCAGCAGCAACAACCTAAGCATAAGCAGCAGCAACAACCTAAGCATTTGCAGCAAAAGTATGTACAAAACTTGTGTATTTATGATGGTGTATGTATGAACAACAACAAAAAAACATGTATAAAAACACATAGGCCTTGTTCTTCACCAGCAGCAAAAACATGTACTAAACTTTTATAAATGATGGTATACGTATGAACATGGAAAATTGGCCCCCCAAAAAAGTAAACAAATTTGTGTATCTTGTTTTTTTTGGAATTACTACATACGTTATCTGCATATATTTACTTTGTTCTTCAAATGCACAATCAATATTATGTTCTTCAGTAATACATGAGAGTCAGGGTTGGCCCTAAGTTCTCGAGGGCCCGAGGCGAAATGCCAAAATAATTATTTTTTGGGGCCCTTAATAACAATATAATTTTTTTACACGCAAAATACGTGCCTATATTTACAAGGTAAATACAAATTTGTGAGCCCCTAAAATTGTAAAAAATTTGGGGAAACAAAAACCCCCAATTAACATAATAATCATGTATTTGTATGTACATGAAACTAAACAATACATTAAACAATTACTAGCGGGCTCAGAACACAACTATAAAGCATCAGTTTTGGGGAAATAATTCTTTAAAAACACGAGTCGCGAGGGCTGCATTGTAATGACATGCTGATATGGCTAAAAATGGGATTAAATCGGGGCCGTTCAAATCGGGCGCGAATCTTAAAGCTCTCAGAGGTAAAACGGTAATTTCACCTACAAACGGGTCTGAAATGGGAACTGGGTCTTTCTTCGAAGCCCAATAACCCATGAACGGATCTGTCCTACTGGGTACGGGTCCCAATGCAATGCCCCGATTTTCATTTAGTGATTTTTTTTAATTTTGCACGTAGTGTGCACATGCAATATTTTGATAATTATTTTTATTTTGATGAGTATAGATATTTATATATGTGCTCTTTAATTATTTTTATATAAAGCCCTTTTTTTTCAAATAGACAAAAGTCTTTCTTTTTAAAAGCCCAAATCTAATTTATTGGTTATCTTTTTATAATTATTATTTTGGCCCATAAACTAAAGCCCATGAGCTATTTTATTTTAAATACAACTTGTAATGTAAAATACATTTTAAAGATTATTTTTATGTAAAAATATAATGTACAATTTTTAAATGGAGACCAAGTTACATGCACGTGCATTGCACATACACGTGCAAAATGCACATGATGAGCATGGCCGGTTTGGAGCTTTTGGAGGGAAAAGGGAAAATTTGAGTGGAGTCATGGGTGGTGGTTACTTGATCATGGTTGGTTATTGTAACTCCTCCTTGAATCCTAGCCATTTAATCCTAACTCCTAAGTTAATCTCAGCCTTCCATTTTCCTAGATTTTTAGTATAAATACCCCCCCAGCCTAGTTATTCTTGTGCTTATTATTTCCTCCAAACCTATAGTTTAAAATACATTATTTAGTAGTATACAAGTGAGTAAAAGATTGAGAGTTTGTGAGGGGTTTGTGCTTGCAACAAGGCCGGCATCAATAGGAGCTCTCGGTTTGGCTTGGTGGAGGCTTGTGTGCGCGCATCAAGGAGGAGGATCGCTCTTTTTGCAAGGACATTGGTTTAGGAGGTGTTTCTAAGTGTAGTCTCTCCAATTAAGGTGGGTAAATTTTTATATTTCTAATTAGGAAGCATGCTAGATTTGAATTGAAAGAATGATGCATGAAAAAGAGTAATAAGAGTACACATTTAATTAGAAAATGGCTTATTAATTGATTGAAATGTGGATATGTAATCATATGTGGTTCTATCGTTAAATCTAAGTTGTGAGTAAATTGATTATAGCCATGGATTGATGAAGAAAACTTCATTATTAACATCGAGAACTATATGCAAAAGTTAATAAATTGACAATATTACTTTATGTGCTTAAATGGACTTTTTGTGATAATGTTGTGATGGATGAATTAAGATATAGGTTGTATGTTTGGGAAATGATTAAAAACAGAGAATTGATTGCTAATAAAAAGATTAGGGTTGTTAAACTTGATAAGGAATGTCGAAAAAGAAATGTGGTGGTGGTAGTTTATAATTCGAATTAATTATATGAAAATTATGTGTTGATTATTGAAAAAATTATTTCTATTATACTGGAGTATAATTTATGTTGAGAATAGCCAATCTGGACATTTACAGCATATTTAGTAAAGGAAAAATTAAATGAGAGCTTGTTGAACGTCGAAATGTTTACTAAACAGAGAGGATAGATTTAACTAGACTACGGGTTGAAATATGACAACATGAGCGCATAGCTCAAGTGGTCGGGATGATCTTAATCGCTACAGTGGGTCGGCGAGTCGCTGGTTCGAATCCCCTTAGCACCATACTTTTTGTATTTTTGACAAAAAATAAATAACGGCAGCCGAGAGCATTTAATGCTCTCAGCGCTTTTCATTAACGCATACAGCATTCGGCCTAGTGGTCTGTCCCTTGGGTTGGTTTCCCGGTGGTTGTGGGTTCGATCCCTAGCTTCGGCTGTGTTTAAGTTGGGGAGAAAAAATATTTTTTTTTGGTATTTTGATGATTGAAAAATTATGAAAAAATAAATTGGGAATTATTTACATGAAATGGAGTATGTTTTGAGAATAAATGTCCTACACTTGTATGTTATGAACGTTGCACTTTGCAAAAAAGGACTTGAAATAAAATGTTAGAAAAGAAGTGTAAGAAAGATCGAAATTATATGTAGTGATGCGATGTGAATTATTCTCATTGGAGAATGATGTGAAAATTATGAAATGTGAATATTCATTTAGTGATGTGATTTTAATGTGAAAATGATATTTGATGAATCATATAAGGATTAATTGAATTCCATGTGTGGTTATGGACTCGTGAATAAATTAGAAAGCATTCTGTTGAAAAAGAAAATCTGTTATGATTATGAAGATGAACTTAAGAGTTGGAAATGCTAAATTTTGGAAATTGTGAATTGGAATTGAAACAAAAGAGTAGCTAAGTCTCTCCCGGCAATTGGAAAGAAATGAAATGAAACTTGAAATGAAAGACCAAGGTTGGTCATATTTGAATGAATGAATAAGTCCGGTTTAGTGGAGAGGCTAACTCTAAAGCTTTGATTTTGTTCATGATTCTAATAAAAACTAAGGATTAGTACATAGTGGAGACGTGATGAAAGTGAGAGAAAACACGAGTATGAGAACTAGAGTTTACGGTGCGGGTGTGAGCCACAGAATACATGCTTGATGAGTCAAGACATGGCATGGGCACTACTCAGTAATGATCGGACTTTAGCCACGCTTGTGGGATATTTGGTGACTGCAAGAGGATCGTGTGCCATGAAGAATGCTGAATTGCCACAGAATGCATGCTTGATGAGTCAAGACATGGCGTGAGATTCCCCTCCAGGTTTTCTGTACACAAGCTTGTACTCATAGATCATCTAGGATACTAACCGTAGTTACAGTAGTAGATTAAGACATGACGAGGGATTAAACCCTACAAAGATGAAGAACGATTAAGAGGCTTGCCCTCGGACCTATGTAGTATGGGATGCATAGAATCCAAACAAGTGTGCATTAGTGTCATGTAATATAAACAACTGCATTAAGGACTAAGTGCACAATCACAACACGACGTCAATAGGGTATTCCCTTTAGTTTGATATGTGACAAGTTTGTGTTTGTTAAATATGGAAAATCAGTTATACTATTTTCGGCATAGAGAGGATGACCATGTATAATGTTCGTCGGTTGAATAAACTGACGTCCCCATAGTTTTGTATGCAGGGTAAATGACATGATAAAGATTAAAGAGGAACAGATGCCTAGAGACTATTCAATATTATTGTACATTTATTTAAATATTGTAAATTTACTTCCGCTGTGCAATGTAAAGTGTAATAGTTTTCATGTAACTCTGTTGTAAAGTGAAAAGTTCAAATTTCCTTGTAAAATTGTACTAAATGAAGTGTAAAGATCCTGTGGAATCTCGAATTCAGTGTATTTTGGAATTCGGGACGTTACAGAGTGGTATCAGAGCCACGCTTCACACTTGTACAAATTTATAAGGAATGACACCCTAGAAGTGGACATTATAGTGTGTGTTTGAGTCTAGAGATTTAAATGTAAGTGACTTACATTTGTGTTGGTCTATGACTTATGCTTCTTCCTCCCTATTTCTAAGATGGCTGATCACTTCGACCCTGCTGGAGATGATGACTGGCATATCATCGAGGAAGAGTACCATCCTGGACAAGCAGATTCCGAGGAAGAGTACTACCCAGGGCAAGCAGATTCTGACGGAGAAGAATGGCCTGAATCCCGAGAGATTACCCCACCTCCAAATTCATCTGATGACTCTTCTGACGAAGAAGAAGAACCAGTTCCAAATGGTCTTGTGATATCTCTTCAGAGGCAGGTAGAAACACTGCGGGAGAGAGTCGGATTATTGGAGGCTCAATTGGCAAAGCGTAAGGACGACTTTGCAGTTCTCAGTCATCGGGTATGGGAACTCGAGAAGAGGAAGAATCTGACCGATGTGCTGAAAGAAGAAGTTGATGAACTACGGGGAGAACTTCGAGAAGCGAAGAGGAACCGTAGGAGTTAGGCTGTTGTAGCTTCTACTGTTTTCATTCTGATGTTAAGAAATATTTTTCAATTCGAATGTATAAAGTTTGGAATTCAATGAAATGAAAGTTGATTTAAAATTCATGTCTTATACTTCGAATTTAACGGATCTTTTGCATCAGAATATGGCTAGAAGAGGAGCTAGAAACGGTGAAGGTCTGGATCTGGAAACGGAACTTGCGAGGGTCTATCAGGCGCTCAATGTCGTGGCCATGAATCAGAACCAAGGAAGGGTACCTACGAATCTGGTGCCCGAAGCGATCAAACTAGTGGAATCGTTCAAACGGATGAAACCACCTGTGTTCGAAGGAAAGCCAGACCCTGATGCGGCTGACAACTGGATTCGTCAGGTAGAGACGATCTTTGAAGTGCTGGAGACCCATGAAGGCAGTAAGGTGAAGTTGGCGACTCTGCAACTTGAGAAGGACGTGGCTGTGTGGTGGCAGTCGATGAAGAGGACAATGGGAGGCATAGTTCTCGGCTGGGAGGAATTTCTGGAAGAATTCTGCAGTCACTACTTCCCCTCCGACGTCCAAGAGAAGAAGGCTATGGAGTTTTTATCACTACAGCAAGGTGGCATGTCAGTTAGGGAGTACGAGACCAAGTTTACTCAGCTCTCTAGGTATGCTCCGGAATTAGTGATGGATGAGGCTAAGAAGGCTCGTAAGTTCGAGCATGGATTGAGGCCGAGCTTGAGGTCCCGGATGATACCTCTTGGTATCCGAAGATTTGACAAGTTGGTCAAGAGAGCAGCAACCACTGAAGCAGACATGGAGCAGACAGAATCGGAGGAGCAACTAGCAGTCTGGAAAGAGGCCTGCAAATTTTGGGAGTTTCAAGGGACAACCATCTGCACAAAGGTTCAAACCGACAGGGGCGAACGCTATTAGTGTGGCTGGAGGACCTGGGAACAATGTGGTGAGACCTCCTGCGGTGACTTGCTTCAACTGTGGTAAGACGGGACATTACCAATCTCAATGCCCCAAGCCACGGAATGGTAATCGCAATATACCAATGCAGCAGACTGGGAAGAGATCGTACCAACCAGGGCGAGTATTTGCCTTGACGGAAGCTGATGCCGATGAGGTGGATCATGTCATCACTGGTACGAGGGCCGATGTTTAGAGGTTTTTGTTGTTTCTTTTTCCCGTTTATTCAGTGAACTGTTACGTAATGAGTATGTATTATGTAACAGGAGAACTTTATCTAAATAGAATGAAAGCTGTTGTGTTGTTTGATACTGGATCCTCTCATACTTTTGTGTCTCCTAAGTTTGCTAAAATGTTGGGAGTTGAACCGAAGATTTTCCCAGGCAAGATCTTAGCAGTAGCTACTCCATCAGGGAAAACTTTAACAACTGATCGGTATTATGCAGATTGCAAGATTGTGATCGGGGACAGAATATTCGGAATTGATCTGATCGAGCTGACTATCTTAGGAGTCGATGTTATCATTGGCATTGATTGTATGTCGGTGTACAATGCAAGCATCGAGTGCAAGATCAAGACGGTAACAGTGAAGGCTCCAGGTGGACCTGAAGTCACTTTCCAAGGGAAGAAGAAGTGTTCTAAGCTGGTGGCAGCTATCCGCAAGGAAGAGACTCCTGTGGAAGTGCAAGGGATTCCTGTGGTTCGGGACTATCCGACTGTGTTCTTAGATGATTTCCCTGGGTTACCCCCTCATCGTGATGTAGAGTTCAGCATCACTGTTCAACCGGGAAGTGCACCCATTTCTAAGGCACCGTATAGGATGGCTCCAGTGGAACAGGATGAGGTGAAACAGCAGACTGAGGAACTGTTGGAGAAATGCTTTATTCAACCTAGTGCGTCACCTTGGGGAGCACCAGTGCTTTTGTCACGCCCCGCTTCCCAAAAATATGGAATACGGGCACGTGACGAAGCTCAGCGAATGATTTTTACATCATCCATAAGCTGTAGGATCGACTCAGCATCATAACAAGAATATAACCAGATTTATATATAACCAAGCATGCATGAATAATTTATTAAGCAACAGAAAAAAAATTAAACAAATAATAATATTCAAATAGTCCTCATGTCTGGATCAAGTGTAAACTCGGAAACAAGTCTTATACAGCAGAAGAAATAAATACCTTAAGGAAAGCAATTATTTAAACAAGTCCTTGCTCCAAGCAAAACCTGAAATGTCTGCTTGCTAATTCTAGCAGGTAGCTTATCCCAAAGTCTGCTTAATAAATATAAAAAGGAAAAACAGGGAAAAACAAGAGAAGATGCCCTTAGTGCAAGCTAGGGCCACAAATAGTGAAAATAAGTACAAGTATGGGAAACAGGAACTAGAATCAAGAATGTAACAGGGATACAACACGTAGTGGGAATCTAAGAACTTGTTAGCAAGAGGGACATCCTAGTAAATAGGCTAGTTAACGACTACTAATGGTAAAACATATGACAAGTGAACCTGTAGGGGTAACTAACATCAAGTGACAAGTCTCAAGTCTAGCATCATGTAACAAGTGCCAAGTCTAGTGTCAAAATTTTATTTCAAGTGTCAAGTCTCAAGTAACAAGTTGTTGAGTATCAGGTAACACGTATCAAGTTCAAGTTTCAGGTTTCAAGTCTCATGTATCATGTTTCATGTATCATATCATCAAGTCTCAAGTAACAGGTGTCATGTTCAAGTCTTGTAGTTATTACTATCTAGGTAGCACGACATGCATCCATCTTTTTACTACATGGTTGCTACAGTCAAAACGATTTCGTTTAGACCTAATAATAGATTTTATAGGGCGGCGTACTCAGGTATCAAGTATCAAGCAAGCACGGTTCATGAATACGAAAATAAATAACAAGTTCACGAAGCGAGTCTGTGAATACTAACAAGTTCAAGAACCACACAGTGGGTTCATGAATACAACAAGTTCATGAGCCAAGTAACTGACTCTATGAATACATCAAGTGCAACAAGTTCATGAACCGAGTACTGGGAAACACGGGCCCCCTTCCGAGTATACTTACCTATATTGTCCACTACTATAGTCTTTCCCTTAAACCCCGGTTTGTTACATTTATAAATTCTTTTCAAGCAAGCATACAAGTGTGCGAAATAAGGTACGAGAAAGTGGTGGAAATATGTGTCCAGCGAATTACATAGTTAAAGTGTTCAGGCAGAAATTGTGTATTTGAGTTTACACATGTAAAATAGTATTGAAATGTTGCTAATTAATTCTAGGAAAAATTTGGAATGTCCTATAGGGTGTCCAACAACTGCATATAAAATTTCAAGTCAAACGCTTGCTGTTAACCTAGTTAAATTAATTCGTAAAGTAAAGGTGTGCAGCAGTTTTACGAATCTGCGTCTACCGACACAGCTGCAGTAAATCTGCCATAACTCCTAGACCGTAACTCCAAATTCGAAAGTTTTGGAGTACAACAACATCTAGACATCCGGGGCTACATCCTCTATTCAGGTCTCGGGTTCCGATTCTAATGTTAAATCGGTCGAAACAGCAAAAGAAGAGGTCGACACAGCAAAAGAAGATTCAGGACAGCAACATGTAGAAATAACTTATTAGTGTATATTACATGGAAATATGTCATTTGGCGTCTAAGTTATTGTGTGATATAAAATATAGGATAATGGTGGTCAAAACAGCAAATAATAATTGTTTTTCAAGTCAAATGGTTGCAAGTTCATCAAATATTAGATGCAACATGTGTCTACAAATTTAGGGCTCCTTAATTCATATGTTCATGTGTTCATGTGTTCAAGGGGTAAAAGAGTCCAAATAGTATAATTTAATATAAGAAAATTTTGTGACTCTTAGAATTATAAATTTTGGAGGTTTAATATTGATCAACAAGGATAGTCAAGGAAGAGTCACAATTCTAACTATTTGTAGTATTTTTCAAGGGATGCTTGTACTAGAACAATAAATTGTACAAGGATACTTGCCTTGATTGGATGAGGGCGATAATCTGACGGAGAAAAACGAAGATGGATCCTGGCACGGACTCAACGGACGGATTGAACGAACACACGATCACAATCGCAACCACGAACACCAAGCACGGATCTCGATGATGATCACGATCAAGATGAAGATCCAGCGAATCCAACGGTCGGGATCAGAAATAAAACATATGAGAATTAGAAGGGAACCAAAATATATCATGATTTATAATTGATGAATAAGAACAAAAGTAGATCAAATGTTTACTCACCAAGCAAAGGACGAACGAGACGATCGAAGGCCGAGATCAAGTTGATCAACTAATCGACGGCCGAGATCTGATCTGGTGGTGATAATGAAGATCTGATGATGATGATGAAGATCATGAAGATTCGACGACCTATAATCAAAGTGATCATCAAGATGATGGATATCATGATCAAGAGGATGATCAACGGCCCACGGTCAAGGAGAACAAGATCTGATCGAATGGACGGCCCACAATCACTCTGATCAAAACCCATATACACAGCAATTGCACCATCGATTCTGGCTCGGCTCTGACGGCCAGGGGAAACCGACGGCGGCGCTGGTGGCACGGCGAACAGGGGCACGTCGGGGTCTGCATCGTGGTGAGGGGATGGGAGGTCGTTGCCGCAGGGGAGCTGCGCGCTGCGGAGACAGAACGGGGAGACGACACCGCACTGGATGGGGATCGCCGGTAGGGAGAAGTGTAGGGTGTGCAGGCGGAAGCGTCGATGCTGCAGAGGCTAGTGCTGGTTGCTACTGTGCTGGAGAGTGACAGCACCGGGGAGCGGCGCTGGCTGCATCGCGAGCGATCGCGATAAGGAAGCAGCAGACCAGGGCGTGTGCGGGGGTTGCGAGGGAGGTAAGGGATGAGGTGGTCGCGGGAGTAGGCCGTCGCTGACGTCGGGGTCGAGCTACAGTAGAGGGACGGGGTCACGAGTAGGGTGGGTTTGGGTAGACGGGAAGGGAAAGAGAGAGAGGGGAAGGTGGGGAGGTGGAAAATGGAGTTTAGGTTGGCGGCTGTAGTTTTAGAATAGGGGTGATAGGGTTTAGGGTTAAGTGTAGGTTAATAGGGTATTTATATAGTGGGTTATGGGTTTGGGTTTAAATGGATTTGGATCCAATAAGAGATGGTTATTGGTTTTGGGTTTAAAAATCCAATATGAGGTAATTAAATAGAAAAGGCTTTATAAGACATACCTATATATATACATATACATTAAATCGTGAACAATTAAAACTAGAAGTGATAAAAATAATTATAACAATCTCAACAGAAACAATAATACTAATACGAGTAATAATAATTATAACAAAATATACATTTATCAAAATAACATAACAACAACAACACATTTAAATTTAAATTGAGTAAAAATATAAATAACCGGCCAAATAGAAATAATAATTAAAACATGCCATCATTCAAACAAAATATAGTTTTCGTTTGGAAAACGCTTTAATAGAATATCTGAAACAAATTTCAAAACAAGGTGAATTTATAATTAGTCAAAATACAGGAAATATTCAGAAAATATGTATTTGAGGAAAACAGGGCTTACAGCTTTTGGTAAAGAAGAAGGATGGTTCGATGAGGATATGCATCGATTACCGATAGCTGAATAAGGTCACTGTTCAGAATAAGTATCCTATTCCTCGAATTGATGACTTGTTCGACCGTCTACAAGGAGCAGCTGTTTTCTCCAAAATAGATCTTCGATCAGGTTATCACCAAGTTTGAGTGAAAGCTGAAGATGTGCATAAAACTGCATTTAGAACTCGACATGGGCATTACGAATTCTTAGTTATGCCATTTGGAGTGACGAATGTACCCGCAGTCTTCATGGACTTGATGAACAGAGTTCTGAGGTCGTTCATTGATTCTTTCGTCGTGGTGTTTATCGACGATATCCACGTGTACTCCAAGACAGAGGAGGAGCACACCGAGCATCTGACAGCAGTTTTGAAGAAGCTGGAATAGCAGAAGTTGTATGCCAAGCTATCCAAGTGTGATTTCTGGAAATCTAAAGTGGCATTCCTAGGTCACATCCTTTCTAAGGAGGGAGTGGCAACTGACCCTCAGAAGATAGAGGCAGTGAGAGATTGGGCTAGGCCTACTATAGTGAGGGAAGTCAGAAGTTTTCTTGGAATGACTGGATACTACAGGAGATTAATTCAAGGTTATGCTCAGATAGCCGTGCCGCTTACTGGTCTGACCAAGAAGAATGTGAACTTCAAGTGGACTGAGCAATGTGAGGCAAGCTTTCAGGAGTTGAAAGAGAAACTGACTACTGCACCTATTTTGGCTTTGCCTAGAGCAGGTGTTGAGTATGATGTTTATAGCGATGCTTCACATCGTGGGCTTGGTTGTGTCTTAATGCAAGAGTGAAGAGTAATCGTTTATGGGTCTAGGCAACTACGACCGCATGAGAAGAATTACCTGACTCATGATCTGGAGTTGGCTGTGACTTATGGGTCTAGGCAACTACGACCGCATGAGAAGAATTACCCGACTCATGAGAAGAATTTTTAAATGGAGACCAAGTTGCATGCACGTGCATTGCACGTACACGTGCAAAATGCACATGATGAGCATGGCCGGTTTGGAGCTTTTGGAGGAAAAAGGGAAAATTTGAGTGGAGTCATGGGTGGTGGTTACTTGATCATGGTTGGTTATTATAACTCCTCCTTGAATCCTAGCCTTTTAATCCTAACTCCTAAGTTAATCTTAGCCTTCCATTTTTCTAGATTTTTAGTATAAATACCCCTCCCCCCCCGCCTAGTTATTCTTATGCTTATTATTTCCTCCAAACCTATAGTTTAAAATACATTATTTAGTAGTATACAAGTGAGTAAAAGATTGAGAGTTTGTGAGGGGTTTGTGCTTGCAACAAGGCCGACATCAATAGGAGCTCTCGGTTTGGCTTGGTGGAGGCTTGTGTGCGTGCATCAAGGAGGAGGATCGTTCTTTTTTGCAAGGACATTGGTTTAAGAGGTGTTGCTAAGTGTAGTCTCTCCAATTAAGGTGGGTAAATTTTCTATATTTCTAATTAGGAAGCATGCTATATTTGAATTGAAAGAATTATGCATGAAAAAGAGTAATAAGAGTACACATTTAATTAGAAAATGGCTTATTGATTGATTGAAATGTGGATATGTAATTATATGTGGTTCTATCGTTAAATCTAAGTTGTGAGTAAATTGATTATAACCATGGATTGATGAAGAAAACTTCATTATTAACATCGAGAACTATATGCAAAAGTTAGTAGATTGACAATATTACTTTATATGCTTAAACGGACTTTTTGTGATAATGTTGTGATGGATGAATTAAGATATAGGTTGTATATTTGGGAAATGATTAAAAACAGAGAATTGATTGCTAATAAAAAGATTAGGGTTGTTAAACTTGATAAGAAATGTCGAAAAAAAAATGTGGTGGTGGTAGTTTATAATTCGAATTAATTATATGAAAATTATGTGTTAATTATTGAAAAAATTATTTTTATTATACTGGAGTATAATTTATGTTGAGAATAGCCAATCTGGACATTTACAACATATTTAGTAAAGGCAAAATTAAATGAGAGCTTGTTGAACGTCGAAATATTTACTAAACAGAGAGGATAGATTTAACTAGACTACGGGATGAAATATGACAACATGAGCGCATAACTCAAGTGGTCGGGATGATCTTAATCGCTACAGTGGGTCGGCGAGTTGCTAGTTCGAATCCCTTTAGCACCATACTTTTTGTATTTTTGACAAAAAATAAATAACGGCCGGCGAGAGCATTTAATGCTCTCAGCGCTCTTCATTAACGCATACAGCATTCGACCTAGTGGTCTGTGCCTTGGGTTGGTTTCTCGGTGGTTGTGGGTTCGATCCCTGGCTTCGGCTGTGTTTGAGTTGGGGAGAAAAAATATTTTTTTTGGTATGTATTTTGATGATTAAAAAATTATGAAAAAAATATATTTATCATTCTAAAATTATGGGGG
The DNA here is from genome assembly GCA_017893485.1 of Hemerocallis citrina. NCBI lineage: Eukaryota > Viridiplantae > Streptophyta > Magnoliopsida > Asparagales > Asphodelaceae > Hemerocallis > Hemerocallis citrina. The sequence continues at coordinate 23,601,619 of CM030362.1, read as the reverse complement.
ATTTATGAAAAATAAATTGGGAATTATTTACATGAAATGGAGTATGTTTTGAGAATAAATGTCCTACACTTGTATGTTATGAACGTTGCACTTTGCAAAAAAGGACTTGAAATAAAATGTTAGAAAAGAAGTGTAAGAAAGATCGAAATTATATGTAGTGATGCGATGTGAATTATTCTCATTGGAGAATGATGTGAAAATTATGAAATGTGAATATTCATTTAGTGATGTGATTTTAATGTGAAAATGATATTTGATGAATCATATAAGGATTAATTGAATTCCATGTGTGGTTATGGACTCATGAATAAATTAGAATTCATGCTGTTGAAAAAGAAAATCTGTTATGATTATGAAGATGAACTTAAGAGTTGGAAATGCTAAATTTTAGAAATTGTGAATTGGAATTGAAACAAAAGAGTAGCTAAGTCTCTCCCGGCAATTGGAAAGAAATGAAATGAAACTTGAAATGAAAGACCAAGGTTGGTCATGTTTGAATGAATGAATAAGTCCGGTTTAGTGGAGAGGCTAACTCTAGAGCTTTGATTTTGTTCATTATTCTAATAAAAACTAAGGATTAGTACATAGTGGAGACGTGATGAAAGTGAGAGAAAAACACGAGTATGACAACTAGAGTTTACGGTGGGGGTGTGAGCCACTGAATGCATGCTTGGTGAGTCAAGACATGGCATGGGCACTACTCAGTAATGATTGGACTTTAGCCACGCTTGTGGGATGTTTGGTGACTGCAAGAGGATCGTGTGCCATGAAGGAAGCTGAATTGCCACAGAATGCATGCTTGATGAGTCAAGACATGGCGTGAGATTCCCCTCCAGGTTTTCTGTACACGAGCTTGTACTCATAGATCATCTAGGATACTCACCGTAGTTACAGTAGTAGATTAAGACATGACGAGGGATTAAACCCTACAAAGATGAAGAACGATTAAGAGGCTTGCCCTCGGACTTATGTAGTATGGGATGCATAGAATCCGAACAAGTGTGCATTAGTGTCATGTAATATAAACAACTGCATTAAGGACAAAGTGCACAATCACAACACGACATCAATAGGGTATTCCCTTTAGTTTGATATGTGACAAGTTTGTGTTTGTTAAATATGGAAAATCAGTTATACTATTTCCGGCATAGAAAGGATGGCCGTGTATAATATTCGTTGGTTGAATAAACTGACGTACCCACAGTTTTGTATGCAGGGTAAATGACATGATAAAGATTAAAGAGGAACAGATGCCTAGAGACTATTCAATGTTGTTGTACATTTATTTAAATGTTGTAAATTTACTTCTGTTGTGCAATGTAAAGTGTAATAGTTTTCATGTAACTCTGTTGTAAAGTGAAAAATTCAAATTTCCTTGTAAAATTGTACTAAATGAAGTGTAAAGATCCTATGGAATCTCAAATTCAGTGTATTTTGGAATTCAGCGCGTTACACCCAACCCGTTACAAACCAGTTCAGAAGGATAAAGAAAAATTCAGATTCATAATTATCCCTAAAAGGTGGTTTTAACCACTTCTATCTATCCACACCGGGAAGTAGAGATTTGTTCTTATCTCGAAACGGATCCCTAAGGCGACTATAAAAACCCCTTCCCTCCCACCGTTGCAAGGTAATCAATCTTTTTCCAGTTAAAGCTTTTTCTTAATCATTCAGATTACTGATAAGAACGTCGGAGGGTGCGTCGCAGGGATCCATCCCGGTATATCGCACTTTTTGCAGGTTCGCAGCAGCAGCAAGAAACTGGTCAACAATTTGGTGAAGGTCAACAGGTAGACAGGTTTGCCTCGTTCGTTTTCTCAAGAATCCACAAATTCTATCTATTGCCCCCACACCGAAATCAGCGGCAACACATGCAAACTAGTTCAAATGCAAAAATATGTAAAAAGTATCTCATACCAATTGAACTCAATCTGATACATCCATAAACTTTACAATAACATAAGCATAAGCAACAACAAAATATACAATTCTAAAATTAATTCCCAAAATACTCGGAATCAAGAACAATCAATCAAGAACAACAAACTAATCAGATTATAGAATAATTCCCAAAATAATTTCCAAATATAATTTCATAACTGTACATAATAACAAGCAAGCTGCTACCACTTCTTCTCATCATTGTTTGGCTGAATAATATATGACTTCCATCCACAATCAAATACAACCAAGTATCATATAGAAAACCAACAATCCTATTTTGTGCGTCTCGTGATTGCCTAATGAGAATCCAAAATAATTTGCAAGAAATTGAACAATATTGTATGACAAAATTGCAAATGAGAATTAAACACTTCCCTCCACTATCATATTGCCAAATGGAATTACTATTCAGATATTTTATGAGAGGATAGTTAGGGTTTAGAAAGGAGAAGAAGAAATATACAGTAAGAAGATAATAAACTGAAGCATCAATCATTAGGGTTGCATTGCAATGCCATGCCAACTTGACAAAGTCTGAAGTTCCCAACAAGTTCCCATTTCAATAAAATTGATCAAGTGTCAGTAACACCAAAGAAGGTATAGTATATTGATCAAGATGTCAACACATATCAATGCAGCCATATTAGCTACTACCGCTTCACATCACCTTCAATAATTTTCATCATTGACTACACACACAACCAAATATGCTTCAAAACAATAATTTATGAAGTCAATTGCCTTGAACAAACATACAATACGTACCTTAACTAGTTTAATTGCTTACAAAATAATTTTTGACACCTTAATCAGACATTAGTAGAGACATGCAGTAATTACTTTAGTATACAAGTACATACTGAATTTCAACAAGCATTGCCAACTTATATCTAGTACCAAATTATCCAAGTGTGACTCACCATTTCCCAACACACAACCAAAAAAAATACAAGAAATTGAACAAAATTCTTAAAAGTATGTATGAGAATCAAACACTTCCCTCGTAAATATTGTGAAATGGCATTTTGGAGATGAAGAACCCAAATCGTGGACTAGGGTTTCGACATGGAGATGTAGAGGGACTGAATCGGGGACTAGGGTTGAATTTGCTAGGTTTGTATGTCTTGCATACACATGTCCGATGAAGAAGACAATGAAGCATTGTGATGGATCGAAGCGAGACATCGAAGAAGAAGGAAAGCAGTCAGCGGAAGCAAATAGGTCGAGTTGCGGTCGACCGCCCGGATTGTACAAAGTTCTCGAGAGGGGAACAGTTAACAGATTGTTGTCTACGGTCGACCGACCGCAGCGCTGATGGGTTATTTGGGTCGGGTCTTGGAGATTCGTGAGAAGCCCAACTTTGTCTTCAAGTCAAATCGTACGGCTCCCATTGCAGGGTTCTCTTCAGTAGTAATCGGATGGTTAATGTATCAAGCGTATCAAATTAGGGTTTCTCTAGATCTATAAATATAATATAAACGGCTCCTAGAACGATATGATTCTATTGAGTGCCGAATAGAAGAAGAGAGTATTTCATCTGAGGGGGTGAAAGAGTTTCTCCATTATAAGCAGCAACCAAGTTCCAGTTAGGCTTGAGAGAGGGTCGTGGTGAGGATTGTAATATTCTTGTATCTTCTCTAGTTGAAATAACATCTCGGTTCTTCCTCTCCCGAATTAAGGCGAAATGTCCAACCGTGACAATTCTTGTGTGCGTTGTGTGATTGGTGCGATCTAGTTTTGCTTGGTAGTTTGTGCTGATTGTGTCGAAGGCTCAACAAGATCCTCATTTTCCTAATAGAATTTGAAGGGGTTCATTTCGACATGGAGATGGAGAGGGGCTGAATCGGGTACATGGTCGAAATCAAAATGCCACTTCACTGAAATTTGCACTTCAATTGGGGGTTAGATTTAAAGGGACGAAGAAGACGAAGAAGCTAGGGTTTTGGGATTTGGGGGGATTTCGAGAGCGCAGGATGGAAATGGAGATGAAGATGTAGATTGATGGCGACAGTGGTGAGAGTGACGCTGAGGTGGAGCTTCGGGGGCTAGGGTTTCGAAGAGAGAGAAGGAAGACAAAGAAAGAGTTGGTTCGGGAGAAAGGAGAGAAGGAGAGGAGAGGAAAGGGTGTTTTTAAAGAGAGGGTATTTTGGTCATTTCACATGCTTCTTAACGGGTTCATACATATTAAGATGTATATTTTTGGAATATTTTACTAACTTAATTGAGAAATAGACGACATGTGCCTTTAGATTAAAATGATAAAAGTTTGGGTGCTATTCAGGTATTATTTTCACTTTAGGTATGGTAGGTAATTTTTATAAACTCTGGATGTCAATAGGTCATTAGCCCTTAAATAAAACTAGTATTATACACGTGCTGTGCACGTGGAGAAAAATTGGGGGAATGAAAAGGGTAAAAAAAAAAATTACCTGCATGTGCGCTGTACGGGTTGAGTTATGGACAAAGGCATTCTCCCATTATTATACTAGTGGAGAAAAATAATTTCAAGTGGCATTTTCGTAATACACGCTAAATACGCGCCCCCTTTGCAAACCGCATAATATCTAATACCATTCTTCCTATATAAGATCTGCAGATCTAGGGTTTCATCTTTTTAAACCAACATTTTTAAAAATAAAATTACTCCTTTCAAATTCCGGGGTTTTGATACTATAATCAGACCTTCATCCAAAATCGAGATGCCCCCGCGAGCTAAGAAAACCGGCGGTGCCGCCGTCAAGAAGACGCCGTCGAGGGGCGGACGGGGCGTAGCGAAGGCCGATGCGCCGCTGCCGGAGGAAGTGGCGGTCAAGGTCGAACCGGGCGTCGAAACGAAAGAAGAAATCAAGACCGAGGAAGATAGAGATTCGGATGCGAAACTCGAGGACTTGAATACCAATGGCTCCGCTGATGCCCATGGTGAGAAACCTTATTCTATATTTAGATTGGTTTATGAAAGATTAGTTTTGGATTGATTTTAAGGTGATGAGTATGTTAGATTTTGATGAAATTGAAGTGTCAAATTGTGGTTTTGATGATAAAATTTGATGATTAGATTAGCTTTTTATTAATTTGATGTGTCAAATTGTTATCTTGATGTGTATAATTATAATTATAGCTATATTGGTTCTTGGTGATAAGCCACCCCACCAATTTAGGGGTGGTGAAGGGAGTTGTTCCGAGGTTCCAAAGTTGCCGAATGAGAGACAAGTTGTAATTCATGAGATGAAGGATCAAGAAGTGATGGTTCATTAATACCTTTTTCCCATGATTTGAATGGCACGCGCTACTTTATAATTGGCTCCTTTTTATGAACATAGTAGTCAAATTTTGTGAATTATTCAATAAATTCGCAAATAGACCTATGCAAGAATGAATTCACAATTTATTCTTTATTGCGGGAACAGACTTATGTGTGCATGAACTATTTACGTAAATTCGCAAATAATAGAATAAATTGCAAATTATTCTTATCAAAATCCTCAACAACGAGGAAGAGGGCGAAATGTAATTTTTTTCCTTAAGAAAGTGCGCTGGTGTGAAGATTTTGAAGAAGAATACTCGTTAAGGTTAAGTAGGCAATTGGCTATCTTACCGTTGGTCACTTTACTTTTTAATGAGGGACCCGGGTTAGACAATCCAAACGTTGCATTGGGGAGTAAATTGTTTGTGTGCCCATATTTTGAAACCAACTTGCCGTTGTACCCACTAAGGGAAGCTCCAACCCAGCGCCATTTTGGTGCTTAATGCCAGAAATGCGTTGGATGGTGCTCCAACCCCACGCCAATTCCAGCGCTATTTTTGGCGAATTTGGTGTGGATGAACAGTGCTGCGCCAAATCTGGCATGACATTATTCATCAACGCCATTTTTCTTTTTTTACATTTTGGGTGTTTAGAGAAGAATATTATTTTAAAAATTATATAAAAAGTAGGTAGAAAAGAATATGTAGAGAATATTCTTTTTTGGTGTTAGAAATGGTGTTATGGGTTGGAGATGAATTACTGTTTGATGTGACTTTTACACTATTTTGGTGTAAAAGTTGCACCAAAATAGTGTTATGGGTTGGAGATGGTCTAAGTCCAAAAATATCATTTTTTCTCTTTTTTACATAAAGACGTACATAAGTACATATAAATATATAAACTACTGTTAAATTATTTTCATTATTGTTATCATTATTATTATAATATTAATGGAGATTTATTACCTTACCAAACAAAGCACTTGACAAATGGAATTGCAGCTATTATTATGATTTATGGTTTTCTTCTGAACATTTACCAAATTTATTGGATATTAACTGAATATTGCACACGAGAACTTCTGCAGATTATTCCCATATCAACAATTTGTGGCTGGTTATTGTACTCGTTAGTATATTTTGCATGAATTTTAAACTAGTTATATGTTTGTTTCGCTGTTTGATGTGTCTCCTGATTAGTACAAATGTTGTTTTAAGTGGTTACTTCCTCCCTCTTGTCTGTTGATTCCATTTGCCTTCTTGGTTCTTGTCGTTTCTGAATAATGGATTAGATTCCTTCTTGTAAACCTATTATTCCAATTACAGAGATTGAGGATGTAAATGAGACATACGAGGAAGATAGAGGTGAACGGTTAGAGCTTGAACCTGTGTATGAACCAGAATATGAGCCTGAGTATGAACCTGAATATGAACCTGAGGAGGATAATGCGGTAGATTATGATGGGAGGGATATGGATCATGCTGAAGTTGCGTGGGATGAAGGTGTGGAGGATGTTCAAGATGGAGACATGGTTGAAGAGGAAGATCCTGAAATGGTAGAGGCGGAAATGGGGGATGGTCAAGAGGGTGCCGAAGGTGCAGAGGAACATGAGGCTGACGGAGAAAACAAAGAGCACCATGAAGTTGTTAAAGAACATCGTAAACGTAAAGAATTTGAAGTATTTGTTGGAGGATTAGATAAGGATGCAACTGAAGAAGATCTCAGGAAGGTATTTAGTGCAGTCGGGGAAATTACTGAAGTGAGGCTCTTGATGCATCCTCAAACTAAGAAAAATAAGGGCTTTGCTTTCATACGTTATGCAACTGTTGAACAAGCAAAACGTGCTATTTCAGAGTTCAAGGAGCCTGTGGTTTGTTTCTCTTTTTCGTCTAAGTGTTGTTGTCTTCCGATGTTTAATTAGACGTTCTAAGCTGATTCTCTTTGCAAATGATTTATTAGGTTAATGGGAAACAGTGTGGTGTTGCCCCGAGTAAAGATAGTGACACACTTTTTGTGGGGAACATATGCAAGACTTGGACAAAAGAACATGTGAGTACTTGAGAGCTTCAAAGTTAGCATTTTATTTTAGAGGCTACTTGTGATGTGGTTATATTTAAACCATTTGTCTTAAATCTTTCAGTTGAAGGAGAAATTGAAGAATTATGGAGTTGAGAATGTTGAAGACTTGACCCTAGTTGAAGACACAAGTAATGATGGGATGAATCGTGGTTTTGCATTCTTGGAATTTGCATCACGTTCTGAAGCAATGGTAGCTTTTAGGTGTTTGCATAAGAGGGATATTTTCCTTGGAACTGAACGAAGTGTAAAGGTTTCATTGGCTGATTCGTTCATTGAACCAGATGATGAGATAATGGCACAGGTATATAGTGTGATCTATATATTTTTTCCATGGTTATAAATGGTGAGGTTGGTACTTTGTCATCTAAAGACAGTACATGTTGCATGATGGATGCCAGAGAAATACTGGGGACAACTAGTGAATTTTTGAATTTCATATTGTATCAAAATATATGCCTTAAATGGGATCTAGATAGCTCTTACATCCATTATGCTAGCTTCATGCATGCGCAGTGCACTTGATGATGCAATCAGGCATTAAATCTTTGGTCCAGAGACCAATAGTTAAATGTCATGATTTGCACGTGGGTAAGGAATAATTAACTTCTCCATTTAGTGTTACAGATTAAGAAAACTAGAATTCCACATGCACTCTATGTATATATTTACTTTTTCTGTTTTGCCTGACCGTCAGTAACACAACCACTTAGTCAAATATCTAATTATTATAATGGTGAAGATGCTGATGAACTTCTGTGTTATTTATATATATGTTAATGAATGATCAAATGAATTGTTGATGGCTTCAATATCAAATCCAAATTGATGAACTTGATTCAAATAAATCTAGGTAGATATGAATGTTGGCCATGTTGGCTTTACTCAAAATGTAGGGCAACATGTTGAGCTTGTCTCCAAATGTCACTAACTTTGACGGTTTAACCTAAGATTGGCAAGATTTTATTTCAAAAATCAGTGCCCGTTACCTACAACATTGACATAAATACCTACTTGCTGGATGCCACATTTTGGAAGCTTGTTAGCTGGAGTCCTTTGCAGAGCATATATGGTATTATGTGGCTTCTGTTAAGTGCCAGATGGTTGTTTTAAAAAGCAATGTCTTACTGTATATACTCATACTATATATTTGGGAATTGTTGTGTTAATTGGTTTTTATTTTATTTTTTAAGTTGTATTGTTAGTTGTTTATTGTTTTATTGTCTTACTGTTTCAGTTTTCATGTGTGATTTTTTGATTTCAGGTTAAAACTGTTTTTGTGGATGGTTTACCTGCTGCATGGGATGAAGATCGTGTCAAGCAGAATCTAAAGAGATATGGTTTAATTGAGAAAATAGAGCTTGCTAGGAATATGCCTGCTGCAAAGAGAAAGGATTTTGGTTTTGTCACTTTTGATACACATGAACATGCTGTTGCTTGTGCTGAAGCCATAAACAACAAGGAACTTGGAGAAGGGGACAACAAGGTTTGTCTTTTACCGAAGTTGCATTGTTTCTTTCCATCTTCTACTTTGATTTATATTTATTAATGACATATATTAGGTCAAAGTGAGGGCTAGACTGTCAAGACCTCTTCATGTTGGTAGAGGAAAGCATAGTATCCGGGGAGACACCAGAGTTGGCCGTGGTCCTCCCAGAGGTGGGCATGTCTCATATAGCCGTCCTCCACCTCCTCCTCGTAGGTTCCACCCAGTGAGAGGTGCAAGACCTATTAGTAGTCGTGGTGCACCAATTGTTAGTCGCGGATTTAAGCGTCCTGTTCCATATAGAGAGAGACATCCATACACTGAAGTGGTGGAGAGGCCTAGGCGGTTACCACGTCCAGAGAGATCCTATGACAGGAGGCCACCAGGTTGATTTCCCCGTCTCTTTTAGTAGCAATCTGTGTAAATCTCTACATGTGGCATAGTATTTACCTGTTCAAATTTCCCTGTCTTGTTTTTACATGCATAGTTTCTTCATACCCAAAAAGTAGCTCAAGGAGGGAGTATAGTAGGCGGGATGAGTTGCCTCCAAGAAGTAGGCCTGCTGTTGAATATCCACCTCGAGTTCCTGCCGAGAGGCGTTCGGCTTACAGAGATGAATATTCCACACGTGGATCTGGTTACTCTGATTTTCCACCCAGGAGTGCTCCTCGTCTTCCTGATAGGAGGGGATATGCTGAAGAAGGCTATGGACGAAAACCTGAAAGACCACTTCCAAGCTACCGCGAGGGACGCAGCCGAGAATATGATTCGGTGTCAGGATCTAAGCGGCCATACTCGGAATTGGTAAGCTGTCATTATTATTATCTGCTCGTCTGTTTTTTGGGTTTTGTGAGGAGGCAAGGAATTGGTGCATATGTTTGTATCCTTCAAGGTTTTAGGCCATTGTATTCACTTTTGGTAAAAAAATCCCTTTTTGACACTTGGTGAGTACTATTTTGTGCTTTTAGAATGGACAGTATACTGATCTAGAATTTTTTTTCCCGGCCTCCTCTATAAATTTGATATGGGGTTTCTTTGCAAGGATGATTCTCCTTGGTATGGTGATGTGAGTGGGCGCCAATCAAGGGCTCGTATGGAATACGGAGTTAGTGGCAGCAGTGCTGAATATGACGATGCATATGGTGATAGGTCCGTTTGATATGCTAGAAATTTGTGTTTATTTATCACTTTATTGATGGGATTTATTCCTTTTTCACATAGAGATCGAAATTTCATTTGACAGTCATTTATATGATAATCAGTAGGCTTGGACGCTCTCACATGGGATATGGAAGCAGTCGTAATTCTCTGTCTGCTCAGGATGGACTGTATAGCAGCCGTCAGGGTATGAGCTATGGAGGAGGTATGTAAATTTTTCTCCTTTGTTTGCTTTTGTATTTTAAAGGTTATGTGCCTTGGTCGTTCAATTTTTTTTCTTATTTCTGCGCGTACATATTGTGCTATTTGAATCTGTGTGTAGGTTCAGTGAGCGGCAGTGATGTTGGTGGAATGTACTCATCAAGCTATAGCAGCAGCTACCTTCCACGTGGATCTGATGTATAGTTTATTTTGGATGATGTGTCTGATGTATGCTTCTTTTTTTTCTTTCTGGTGTTGTGTGTCTGATGCTTGCACATGATCCTTGCTCTGGCAGGTTGGTGGTAGCTCGTACTCCTCCCTATACTCTGGTCGCAGTGGCTACAGTGAAAGTGGCTCTGGTTCATATTACTGAGGTGTGTAATTATTATCTTTTTCCCCTAAAATCTTTTACTTTGTAAGGGTCTGCATTGCGTGGCAATCTTGTTGGAATATACCACCATTTATTCCTGCTCTTCTGAGCATATAATGGAAAAAGTCCTTGAATTGTTTTCTATTCTGGCCCTTGGCGTGGGTAGGACTTGGCCATCACATGGATTTGACTTTATGACACAGATTTGAAAATTCAAGAGGATGGTGTAGGCTGTCGAAATATTTGAAGCTTCTTGTCATGATGCCTACAAGCTGGGATAAAGAGCATATTGCAAAGTCTGCAGTCTGTTATGAAGTCAAGATTAAGAGAACAAAGAGTTGGATTATTTGGTCTGGGATGTTTATCTTATTATACCCCTTACAAATTATTGTAGTGTAAGGAAGTTTGACTTATTCGTGAGAACAATAAGTATCAAGAAAGCCATAATGTGCTCCTATTTATGAACAAGATATTTTCTTCTGTTGTTGTTGAGACATCTATGGGATGACCCATGCACTTTAAGTTCTCTATGAGTATATAAATGAAATCTGCAGAATGAGGACCCAAATGAAGGTTTTCTGGATGTTCATGCTGCCATAAACTTTTTGGATTAAGTATATTTTTTGGATCAAGTTAACGAGCAAGAATTCTTGAAGCAATTTTCTTGTACATTCATCAGGAAACCTATTGGTACATGGACAAACCTTCTTTTGCTAAGGACAAGCTGGTAGCCTTTCAATGCAATTATGCCTGCATTTAAAGATGGTGAATTATGCCTGCTAAATTGTGTTAGGTGTATTTTTTTTCTATGCATTTTAAAGTTGTTCTTGAATTCAAGAATCGTGAAGGGTCTGATCAACATAGGACTCATTCTTAAAGATTCAAGCCTTTTTTCTAGGTTAATGATCAAATTCAGGCATATTGGTACGTAGTGACTAGTGAGTGACTAATTTAGTAACCAAATATTGGATGAATGGGTAAACATGCTATGCTATGATACTTTACAAGTCATATATAACTACTAGTACTTGTCTGATCATCTTATGATTGTTCTGTACATCCTGGAGACTGACTGCTGAATAAGAATTCCGGCAATCCTAGCCGATTCAGTTTGTAATATGCATCATGATTGTGGATGGCAAAGCAGTTAATATTGAATGCATCCTAAAAAAACCAACGGATTCATGTGCAATTTTCATTTAGATTGATATTTTGAGGGATGAAAAGGAATTAAAGAATGTTGCTTTATAGATTTTTTAATTCATGGTGGTTCAAACTTATTTTTTCCACGTTACATGGCAAGTTAATACTGAATTTGCTGCAAGTGATTTTTCCGGCAGTCTGTTCTCTTGATGGAGGCAAGAACTGAGATGTATTCATATTATTACAACTGTTCTGGTGAGGTTTATTTTCTTAAATGCAAGGTTGGACTAGAAAAATAGAAGTTTTACCCTCGGAAGTATTTCTTGTTATAGACTAGGTATGTATTTGGTTTAAAACATGATTTCAGATATGAATCGAGTTTGAAGGAAAATGATGGGGAGTGTTTGCTCTGGAGTTATCTTGCCATGTTTACTGCCTGATGTCATTTCAAGATTGTTTGGTACATATAATGTTTAGTGCTGCAATAGGGGTTATCGCAACACGGATATTGTATTGTTTTGAGACTAGTAATTTTTCTAGTAAATGAAGTATGGTCATACTTCCTGATCAAGAGATTCAAGCTACTGTTAGCATCAAGTCCACTCTGGACTCGGACAAATATTCTATTTGAGCTGTGGCACTGATGAATTTTTTTTCATCTAGTATTGGTGAAGTTGTGAAGATGATTGTATTGGTGATGTACTGATGTTTGTTCAGCGAGCTTATTATATTGTCTAATGAGCTTCCAGAATAGTAGATATAACAAGCTTTTCTAATATATACGTCTTATGCTCATTATTTCCTTTTCGTTGGAAGATCTTGGACAGGTTTGAGAACAGAGGCTTTATTTTCTGTAGCTCTGTTGATAACAGATATCAGATACTGACTTATTGTATATGTACATGTGAACAATGTCTTTTAAAACAGGATCTGAAGGTCTATGGTGTGATATTGTTCTAATGCCTCAGACTGCATCATACTGTTATTTTTTATCTATTGTTTAATTGTTTCTGCAAAGATGTGTACATCGGCAAGCTCGAAATTTTGGGGGGAAATTGCTGGGACTGTGACATTGTAGAGTCCAAATGTTCATACCCGAAATCATTATTTATTGCTTTACACTTAGGGATGCTCTCGATAAAGATATATCCAACCCCATCAGTATCCGAATCAGAAATTTTTGTATATACGGTTATGAAAAATTCATATCCGGGCGGATACAGATTCAGATATCCAAATCCAAAAAAATTTTGGATACAGATACGGATATTATTTTTAAAAGCGGATTCGGATACGAATATCTGCAAAAAAAATATATTTATTTATATATCATATCTATATAATAAATTACAAAGAAAGCTATCAAGTGGCTCACAATCAATCCCCCCTAAAATCAAAGGCCTAGATCAAACCTCATAAAACATATTTTCCCTCCAAAATTTCAAACCCCAAAATCAAATTTCGCCCCCCCCCCCCCCCCAACTAAAAAACTTGTTACTTTATTACTATCTCTTTTTTCTCTCCTCACTTTTTCATATTTCTCTCTTTCTCTCTCTTCCTATCTCTCTCCCATTCTTTCTATATTTACTTAGAAATTTAGATTTTCAGAATTTTAATATTTTTTTTTGCACATGTTATATTGAAAATAATAAATATCTCTTCAACTCCACACTTAAAGTTCTAAAAAGTTAGATTTTATACCCCCATTTATAATTATTTTTCAACATATACTAATGGAAACATGGACTTTTATTTACAACTACTTATTGTCATACTATTCAAACTTGAGCTACATAATTGTCGTTTTACTGTTTACAGGCTTTTCGTGTTTTGTATCGTTCCGAAGACGTGCCATAGGCACGTGCCCATGGGCAAATCTAGTCTATATAATAAATTACAAAGAAAGCTATCAAGTGGCTCTCATTCAATCTTCTCTAAAATCAATAGCCTAGATTGATTTTCACAAAACATATTTTTCCGCCAAAAATTTTAAACTCCAAAATTAAAAATTTTCCCCCAAAACAAAAAAACTCGTTACTTTATTATTATCTCTCTCTTCTCTCTTCACTTTTTCATATTTCTCTATTTCTCTTTCTCCCACTTAGAAATTTAGATTTTTAGATTTCATGTTTGTAAAATTTTCATTTTTTTATGTTTTTTTATTGCATATTTTATATTGAAAATAACAAAATATCTCTTCAACAGTTAAATTTTATCATTTTTCACCCTTAAAAGTTCTAAGAAGTTAGATTTTACACACTCATTTATAATTACTTTTTAACATATACTAATAGAAACATGGACTTTTATTTACAACTAATTATTGTCAACTACATAATTGTTGTTTTATTGTTTACAGGATTTTTCGTGTGTTGTATCGTTCCAAACACGTGCCGTAGGCACGTGTCCACGGGCAAATCTAGTCTATATAATAAAAGACAAAGAAAGCTATCAAATGGATCTTATTCAATATAAACAAAATTAATAGTCCAGATTGATTATCACAAAATACATTTTACCGCCCAAAATTTCAAACCCAAAAATAACCCCCCCCCCCCCCCCCCCCGGTCTCTCTCTTCCCGAGCTGTCTCTCTCATCGCTCGACCCCTCTCTCTCACACATCAATCCCCTCCCCCTCTATCTGTCTCTCTCATTGCCCCCCCCCCCCCCCTCTTTCTCATCGAATCTGAAATCCCTAACCCCCACCGAAGCTTCACTGTCTCTCTTTAACCCCCACCGTCCAAGGCCAATCATGAAATTCCTAACCCCCATCGTCCAAGGCCAGTCGACTACCGAAGCTTTATCGTCCCTGTGTTTGTTTAGTTTAGTCCCATCGTCACTGAAGCTTCATCGTCCAGGCATCTCAGGTATACTATATTGCCTACGTTTTTTTCGTTCTGTGTTGGATTGATAGTTTGCGTTGACGAAGTGAAATTGGGGAATTATGCAGATTTCATTCGGACTTTAATTTACACAAATGGACAACTAGATTTGTTGTCCATGTAATTGACACAAATGGACAACTAGATCTTTATTAACCTGCATAGCATTTCGGTCTGTGTTGGACTGTAATTGCCAATGGACAACTAGATCTTCTTCCGCTTCCTTCTTACTAAGGAAAACAAATGGTATGACCTTTGTTGTGCTGGGTTGTGTGGTGTGCTATTTATACTAGGTGTAAGGCAAAAACAATGCTAATGCAGGTTAATAAAGATAACCTAATCTTATTGTTCTTTTCTAAAACTGGTGCCTTTTGGACTGTTAGTTAATGGTGGAAAAACTCTTGAAAATGATAAAGATAATGGTTTATCTTGAATTTAATTCCTTAAGAAAAATTGTTCATGTGTACCCTTATTATGAAAACAAGTTTCTTTTACACCAACCTAACTTCGAAGTGGATGCATATATGCACCCTTATTTCCTTCCAATTTCATGTAGTTCCATTTCCTCTATGTAATTGACACAAATGACAAAACTAAGTTAGTACGGTTACTGACTTGTAGCTCAGATGGTAGTTGTTAAAAGACTGTGATAGGTAACAAGTACTCCAAGGGTTTTATAGCTCAACTTGCTATGTACAAAGTACAAATGAAAATCGACTTCAACACAGGCTGTGAACAAAAGATTTTTCCCATTTCCTGGATAGTTTAAGTGTTAAGACACTTGGTTGATTCTCCTAGCGTCAATTGTCAGCAGAACTAAGCCATATAATATGAAGGTCTTGGTCTTTGTCGAACATATACATGTTTATTGAGCTTACAATTAAGGTTAATAAATACACAAAGGTCTTGGTCTCTCTCTCTCTCATAAACATAAACTAAGAGCTTAGGAGAAGAGAATATCAATATATCATAGACATATATTATATATATACACACCATTACGTTTTTTTCTTCTGCAGGTACTTTGGTCTGATCTATCACGTGTGCTATATGCTAGAAATCATCAGATTTTGGGGGAGTTATATATGATCTGTGCAACTTGGCCATTTAAGTTTCCAAAATCGTTTTATCATATTCAAGACATTACTCTGTTTATAAGATTCATGACTTAACTTTGTGGTTTCTTTGGTAGGGAAGAAAGGGATTGGAGCTTCTATTGGAAAACCATTGCAATACAAGGGATCAATTTTTCATCGCATAATCAAAGGTTTCATGGCTCAAGTATGTTGAGAATCTCATCTGTTGGCTATGATTTTTCATTCAGTATTTTGCATAATAGTTTCTTTGATAGCTGGGTGTGTACTTCCAGTGTATTAGCCCTTTTACATGTTTAGGTTTCTAGAAAAAATAAGAACCGTAAGCCGTAAAGCATGAGGATACTACAAGTTGTTATTATTATTATTAATTGTTTTATATGTACAATTGTCTCAACATTTATAGTGATTGAAACTGGGATGATTGATTATCTTATAACAAGATGGTATTGCTTTAATATGCTCAGGCTCAGGCCTTTAATATGTCACATCTTGCTCTGTATTGTCTGTGAAAGTTCAACATTCATTGCTATTTCCAGGCACTGGTGGAGATAGTATCTATGGTGGGAAGTTTCCAGGTTTGTACTACTGTTAGACAGAATTTCTTAGATTAAAAGCACATATGTTTGTATTTTTTTATGCTAATATATCTCTATTTTTCTTCTCAGATGAGAATATTAAACTGAAGCATAATGCACCTGGAGTTTTATCTTTGGCAAATGCTGGTCCAAACACAAACAGATCACAATTTTTTATCACCTTCAAGCCGATGCCCCATCTTGATGGGTAACACCTATTCTTAGTTTTTCAATGTTTCTATGTTCATTAAAAATCAGTCTTATTATATAGTATATTTTCAGATGGGCCATGGATCTATTTGTTTTTCTTACCTAACATCTCTTTCTTCATCATAAGATGTCAAGTTGGAAAAAATAGTAATGACACATGCTATGCACATTTATTGATCATTTAAAGTTAAAAAAACAACTTAAAAGAAGCAAATTTATATAATATCATTGATGTTATTCAGCAGAAGTTCAATTCAACAGAAGTCCAGATTAATTTTAAAAATTCAGGTAACAATTCTTGAGAAATGTAACACCCGTGTTAAAAATATAATATATATATTTAATATGTTAAAGTATTGGCTGATGTGTGTTTGGAAAAAGGAATTATATGGAATAGGATTAGTGCTTGGGTGGGGCCACGTGAATTGAAGGCTTCATGGAGTTGCATTGAGTGCTGTTGAGATGAAGGCCATTATGATGACGTGGCATCCTTGTGATGGGTCCCACCCGGGCTTCGGCTGTGAAAATCTGATTTTCGAGAGAGAGAACAGTATATGTGAAGAAAAATATCCCATATCGGGAGATTAGTATAATAAAATAATATTAAAATATAATAGCCTATGATTAAGAGTCACCTAATTGGTTAACAAATTTTTGAGAGGTAGCCTGTGGTGGGCAATTGTACTACATAGTATCTAATTTGTCTTATAAATTGTATAAATTGTCTGAGCTAGGGACAGTTTTCTTTAAAACTATGATATGGAGAGGCTCAAGGTGATGATAAAATTGAAAAAATCCTAAAACAATAGAAATGTGGATACTAAATAGAAAGCACATGGATAAGGTGAGAAACAAGGCAAGTAGGGATCACCAACAAGAACAAAGAAGATTAAACATTTTCCCCATCTTCATTCTTCTTTATTGGGAGTAAAATTATTCGCAACCTATATAGATTTTGAGTTCTGTTTATGTTGTTTCCAAGAGTATTGAGCTTCGTTTATGTTGTTTATAAGCACATTTTGAGCTCTGTTTATGTTGTTTCCAGGCTTATTCAGCTCTGTTTATGTTGTTTCTGAGAATTCTAAGCTATTCTTATGTTGTGTCCAGGCATTTTGAGCTATGTTTACAAGCAGTTGATCACACTATTATGCTTCACAATGAGATTACAATGTGATGATATTACACTAATTTTGTTATGACTATGTTGATATTACACTACTAGGTTTATGAGCATTTTGAGCCATATATAGTGTTGTTTCCGGGTGTATTGAGTTCTGTTTATGTTGTTTATAAGCATTTTGAGTTCTGTTTATGTTGTTTCCAGACTTATTGAGCTCTGTTTATGTTGTTCCTGAAAATTCTAATCTATTTTTATGTTGTTTCCAGGCATTTTGAGCTATGTTGATGATGTTTCCATTGATAGCTTACTTTCATTTTGGGTGCTAATAGTAAGTTTTAATATGCAGATATGTTGGGTTCAAATCGTCGAGTTTGAAGGCAATCTCTTTTTTACATCATCCAATCTGAAAGGTATTGGTTTGAAAATAAATTTTCCTACAAACTATTAGTGTTAGTTTTGATTGTTTGATTCCTTTTTCATCATTGATCGTGATTTTTTAGGTCTCTTCATTATGGCAGGTTTAGTCGTCTATCCAGCTGCATCTTCATGTTCTCAGAATGTTTGTTATGCTTTTTGATTTTCTTTATGTTACTGTCTACTTGACTGGTTAAATGCCTGATAGTTGGGCTTATGTGTTTTGGGTGAATCCCTCTGTAATTAATTTGAGAATTTTGGGCTAATGTTGTCTTCTCTGTTATTATTTCTACCGGCATGTAGCTCTTTTTTTGTATGTATAACTATAATCAAGAATGTAAAATATCTCATACTCTAAAATATATCTAGAATTGGGGCTGGTGAAATGCCTGATAGTTGGGCTTATGTGTTTTGTGTGAATCACTCTGTAATTATTTTGAGAAGTTTGGGCTAATGTTGTCTTCTCTGTTATTTCTACCGCATGTAGCTCTTTTTTGTATCTATAACTATAATCAAGAATGTAAAATATCTCATACTCTAAAATATATCAAGAATTGGGGCTAACACAAAATTTGTAGTAAGTTCTCCAGTATATGGATATAGATATATTGACATGGAGATGGAATTGTCCTTGATCACATTTAACAAAAGGTCTTGCAATGCAATCAAGATCACATTATCAACAAGGAAATCTCCAAACGAAGCTATTATTAACATTTTGAGCCATATATAGTGTTGTTTCCGGGTGTATTGAGTTCTGTTTATGTTGTTTATAAGCATTTTGAGCTCTGTTTATGTTGTTTCCAGACTTATTGAGCTCGGTTTATGTTGTTCCTGAAAATTCTAATCTATTTTTATGTTGTTTCCAGGCATTTTGAGCTATGTTGATGATGTTTCCATTGATAGCTTACTTTCATTTTGGGTGCTAATAGTAAGTTTTAATATGCAGATATGTTGGGTTCAAATCGTCGAGTTTGAAGGCAATCTCTTTTTTACATCATCCAATCTGAAAGGTATTGGTTTGAAAATAAATTTTCCTACAAACTATTAGTGTTAGTTTTGATTGTTTGATTCCTTTTTCATCATTGATCGTGATTTTTTAGGTCTCTTCATTATGGCAGGTTTAGTCGTCTATCCAGCTGCATCTTCATGTTCTCAGAATGTTTGTTATGCTTTTTGATTTTCTTTATGTTACTGTCTACTTGACTGGTTAAATGCCTGATAGTTGGGCTTATGTGTTTTGGGTGAATCCCTCTGTAATTAATTTGAGAATTTTGGGCTAATGTTGTCTTCTCTGTTATTATTTCTACCGGCATGTAGCTCTTTTTTTGTATGTATAACTATAATCAAGAATGTAAAATATCTCATACTCTAAAATATATCTAGAATTGGGGCTGGTGAAATGCCTGATAGTTGGGCTTATGTGTTTTGTGTGAATCACTCTGTAATTATTTTGAGAAGTTTGGGCTAATGTTGTCTTCTCTGTTATTTCTACCGCATGTAGCTCTTTTTTGTATCTATAACTATAATCAAGAATGTAAAATATCTCATACTCTAAAATATATCAAGAATTGGGGCTAACACAAAATTTGTAGTAAGTTCTCCAGTATATGGATATAGATATATTGACATGGAGATGGAATTGTCCTTGATCACATTTAACAAAAGGTCTTGAAATGCAATCAAGATCACATTATCAACAAGGAAATCTCCAAACGAAGCTATTATTAACAAAAATAAATGGGAGAGCATCGTTCATAGAGAGAGAGAGACGTGCTGTTTATGTTGCTTTTCAAATCTTCAAACAAAGCAATGCAATCAAAATCACATTTACCAAAAGGGCTTATGGTATTCATTTCACATATCTATCACAACAATCTCTCTCTCTCTCTCTCTCTCTCTTAAATTCATACATGGTTAACTACATAAAAATATGACAACGGGAAACTAACTCATACAGATTGAGGTATTAACTGCATAATCAAATGAATTGCTACTTCTGCCAGATTCCAAATCAAATATGAAATATCTTATATTGAAGTCACACATAGAAAGAAATTTCCGATCCACTATTGTTGTATATTCACATTACTCTTCTTCAATCCCGAACGCTGACAAATGATCATGCAATATAAACCAATAAACAATGAATTATGCACTTCACTCCATAATCCTACTTCAGAGTACATCAAGGTCTACTGGTAAATAAATATTTATATAAATTATCATTCATGAATCATTTACAAACCTGTGCATATATTTTATTGTTTATAATGCTTTTCATATAACTCCGCCATTGCCTATCCCAAGCCAGGAATCCGGCCACAAACCGGGTAAGGAGGAGGGTTGCGTTAGGCAGTTGACAGCCAGCATAAAATTTTGTCAAATCTTATGAACATGAATCCTAATAATATACGTGAAAATGCTAGGGCATCCCCTGGAAGCGATGCGTTGTGCCTGCCTTCGGGTGCTTCAAAAATGTGCAAGGGGCGTCGCACCGGCGCCCGGGTGCGGTGAAAAATGGGCAAGGGCTCCTGCACCAATCTGGACGTGTGAGGGTAAAGAAGCTAGTCCAGGAAAATAGGCTTAGGTTAGCGACTTGGAATATAGGAACATTGACATAAAAAAGCATAGAACTAGTAGATACCATGATTAGAAGAAATATTAATATAGCCTGTTTACAAGAAATAAAGTGGGTAGGGGAGAAAGCTAAAGAGATAGATGATTTTAAATTATATTATACTGGTAAAATTAGAAATAGAATTGGAGTAGGAATTTTAGTAGATAAGAAATTCAAAAGAGATATAGTAGGTGTTAATAGGAAAGGAGATAGAATAATACAAATTAAGCTTGTATTAGGGGGAAACATAATTAATATCATTAGTGCTTATGCACCGCAAGTAGGATTAGATGCAGAAGCTAAAATTAAATTTTGGGAAGATATGGATGAGATAATTCAAGGAGTACCCTTAGGTGAGAAACTATTTATAGGAGAAGATTTCAATGGACATGTAGGAGAAGATAACATGAGATATGAGATGGTGCATGGAGGGCATGGATTTGGAAATAAGTACGATGGCGGAGAGGCTCTATTAGATTTTGCAGCTTCGTATGATCTTATACTAGCAAATACTTATTTTAGGAAGAGGAAGGAACATTTGATAACCTTTAAAAGGTGGGGCAAATAGGAGTCAGATTGATTTTTTCATCAGTAGAAAGATAGATCGCTTGACATGTAAAGATTATAAAGTTATATCGGGAAAATGTTTAACTTTACAACATAGATTAATGGTATTGGATGTGAAGATTGGGAAACACATATGTGCAACAAAGAATACTAGAAACCCAAGAATTAGGTGGTGGAACTTGAAGGGAAATAAACTAGAGGTTTTTAAAGATAAAGTTCTTAAAAGAGCATCATGGAATTGGAAAGGGGAGACAAATATGATGTGGACTAAAATGGCTACGTACATAAAAGAAATTTCAAAAGAGGTACTTGGAGAGTCTAAAGGTAGAGGGTTGCTAAATAAAGAAACATGGTGGTGGGAAGAAGAACTCCAAAATATTGTGAGAGAAAAAATATCAACCTTCAAAATGTGACAAAAGAGTACAAATTAAGAGGATTTAGAAAGATATAAGACCGTTAGAAAAAAGTTAAAAAAGCGGTAAGAGATGCAAAAGAAAAAGCTTATGATGATTTATACACAAAATCAGAAACAAAAGAAGGAGAAAATTATATTTATAAGCTTGTTAAACAAGGGGATAGAAAAACAAAAGACTTGAATACAATTAGGTGTATTAAGAGCAAGGATTCAAGAGTGCTAGTAAAAGATGAGGAAATTAAGAAAAAATGACGAAATTACTTTGATAAGTTATTAAATGAAAAGGTTGTGGGCAACTTAATTTTAGAGGACTCGAGGGAGAGTCGAGAGCATATATTTTTCCGTAGAATTAGGTCATCAGAGGTTCAAAATGCTTTAGGAATGATGAAAATAGGAAAAACTTTAGGGTCAGATGATATATCCATTGAAGTTTGGAAGTGTCTTGGGGATGTAGGAGTGAGTTGGCTAACAAAATTATTTAATGAAATTTTGAGAACTAAGAAGATGCCTGATGAATGGAGAAAGAGTATTTTAGTACCTATATATAAAAATAAAAGAGATATACAAAGTTGCTCAAACTACCGAGGAATTAAATTAATGAGTCATACGATGAAAATTTGGATGAGAGTGATCGAACATAGATTGAGTCTAGAAACTACAGTGTCTGAGAATCAGTTTGGGTTTATGCTGGG
The DNA here is from genome assembly GCA_017893485.1 of Hemerocallis citrina. Taxonomy (NCBI): domain Eukaryota; kingdom Viridiplantae; phylum Streptophyta; class Magnoliopsida; order Asparagales; family Asphodelaceae; genus Hemerocallis; species Hemerocallis citrina. The sequence continues at coordinate 23,579,405 of CM030362.1, read as the reverse complement.
GAGGTCAACAATGGAAGTAATTTATGTACTGAGGAGACTTATGGAAAAATATAGGGAGAATAAGAAAGATCTACATATGGTTTTTATAGATCTAGAAAAAGCATATGATAAAGTCCCTAGAGACATAGTATGGTGGGTGCTAAATAATAAAAGAGTAACTATTCAGGGGATATTGAATGGGGAAACAACCACAATTAGAACAGTATATTGAGGTAATTAAGGATATGTATGAAGGGGAAACAACCACAATTAGAACAACCACATGAGAGACCAGCGATTTTCCTATTACAGTAAGTTTACACCAAGGTTCAGCTTTAAGCCCCTACCTCTTTACTTTGGTTATGGATGAATTGACGCGAGGAATACAAGATGAGGTGCCTTGGTGTATGGTTTTTGCCGATGACATCGTCTTAGTTGATGAGACTAGAGCAGAAGTCAATGCTAAATTAGAATTGTGGAGAGAAACTTTGGAAGCTAGAGGCTTTAAAATAAGCAGAATTAAAACAAAGTATATGGAGTGTAATTTTTGTTGTTGTTGAAGGAAAAGGTGTATAAGGCCACCCTGTTTCATTAATGAGAATTAACCAAACAAACCCAGAGTACTTGGACAAATTACAACCTACAGACAACAAAATAAAACATGAAGCAATATAACCAATACATACAATCAGGGCTCACTCTAACACCCTTTAAGGTGGGCCACAAAAACTAAAACTACAACTAGGACGAACCGGCTACAGCTTGTCCTCGACCTCCACCAATAATGTACTGGACCCCAGCTTAGGCCCAATCACATAGCGAGTACCAACTAATTGTATGTACGTCACGTAAGCTTCGTGCACCGCCTCCACGACGCGCGCACACCCACCTGAAGCGAATCATGTAGGATTTGGAAATTCGCCGGTCCTAACCTTCTCCTCCCCCTCTCCCACACCCTCTCCAACATACTCACTCTCTGCCCAGTCACCACCAAAGTAAAGCTGTGGAGAGTATGCCTTCACCTCTCTCACGCTTTATCTCTCACAAGCGATTTCTCACTAAGCAAAACTCTCACTAACCCTAACCACGGACACAGTCTAAGAGAGCAATGAAGATACTCTCTCAGGTGATTTCTTACAAACACAAACAGACACCTGCATAGAGTAGTGAGAAGGAACATCTTCACTCTCTCACGTAAAATCCAACTAAATCACAACCAATCTGAAGAATCACCTTCACCTCTTGCCCCTGCGTGCAGTGGACGTTGTAGATTTCAGGGTCAATAATGAGGGCGTAGTGGCAGTGCTTTTGCAAAGCCTGTGGCAGTGGATTAAAGAAGGTCGAGTTCAGGGTGTGACTCCTCTACTGCCGACCAAAAACACAAACATCTCCCCTCTGTGCACCTCATGGGGGAACCCCTTCTGCGGGCCCAAGCCCCACCCTGTGCAGTAACGATCATGGGGGGACCCCATCTTCGGGCCCTAGTCCCATAACTAAACTACACCTCATTCTTCACACCGAATCAAATCCAGCTCAGACACCTCCTCCACTTTATTCTTCACATTCCGGACGCTCCGCGACAGTTGAGACAAACACCCCGAAAGCTGAGACAAGTGAGCGCCCATTACGGAGGGACCCCATCTTGGGCCCAAGCTCCACAATCTGTTTCATGGGGGGTAAAATACTAGTATGTAATAAGCGGTCTCATGGGGGGGACTCCGTCTTTGGGACCTAGCCCCACAACCGAACTACACCGCAATCATCACAACTAGACATACCCAACCCAGACAGCTCCACCAACCCCCCAAACAACTAAATACCCTGCCATCTCGCACTACGGCACAGCCAAGCACATCCCTGGCTTCTTCACATGCACTACCAACTCTCAAAAAACCAAATCATAGTTGCAGATCGCTGTAATTGGCCCCAAGAGTGTGGACATGGTGGCAAGCGCGAAGAACAACCGGTAAAACACCTAGCAAAGCTAACCAATCTCAACTTAACCCAAACCCCAACCCCAATAAACCCACCCTAACTCCAAGCATCACAGATCTGGGGACGTCTACGGCATAGAGGCAGTGGGGGCAAAATAGAGGAAGAACAGCATGTAGGCAGTGGATCAAATCTGGGTGGGGGGGGGGGGGCAGAATCGGAGCAAGAACGACAGCTAGGCGGTGGATCAGATCTGGCCTTCGGCGCACCTCGCCATCGGTAACAAAAGTAGGTAATCAGCGGGTCATCGTCGTCATCGTGTGTGTGTGGGGGGGGGGGTGGCACCCCATGAACCACCGTCGCACCGAGCTCTCAAAGCTGAGTTCGGATCAGGGTCGTTGGCGCATCTCACCAACAACTTTAGATCTGGGCAAACACATCAGATCTGGCGGCGCACCTCGCCATCGGTCACGACCACAGCGATCTCGCCCCCTTCCCTAGATCCATGCGTCACCATCACGGGAGGAAGCTCTGCGACCTAAGGGAACGAGCCGCTTTCTAGGCTTCGTCGAGCAGCGATGGTCGACGAGGGGTGGCGCACCGGTTAGAAGAGGGAAGGAGGGTAGCACGGCAAGGTAGGAGCACCGGGGCGGCGGCGGTGCACCCTAGCCGCCGCTCCCACGCGTCACCATTGCGGGATCTCTAAAGGTGCGTATAGGATATGATGCTTTCTTTTCAACTGAGGATAGTATATGATGCTTTCTTTTCAACCATCGCGGGATCTCTAAAGGTGCATATAGTATATGGAGTGTAATTTTAATGATATTCGGAATACAACTGAGAAAGTAGTGAAGTTTGATGGCCAAGAGATACCTAAGAGAGACCGTTTTCGATATTTAGGCTCGATTATACAAAGAGATGAGGAGATTGGTGAAGATGTTACACATAGGATCCAAGCAGGGAGGCTTAAGTGGAGAAGTGGTAGTGGTGTTTTGTGTGACAAACGTATACCTTTGAAGTTGAAGGAAAATTTTTATAGGATGGCTGTTAAACCAGCAATGTTGTATGAAGCAGAGTGTTGGGCAACAAAGAAACAATATGTCCAAAAAATGAGTGTAGCGGAGATGAGGATGCTAAGATGGATGTGTGGTAAAATAAGGAAGGATACAATTAGAAATGAGCATATACGAGACATGCTAAAGGTAGCTTCAATCCAAGATAAGTTAAGAGAGAATCGCCTCAGGTGGTTTGGATATATCACACATAGACCTAGTAGTGTCCCTGTTAGAAAGAGTGACTTGATAAGTATTGAGGGTAGAGTTAGGGGTAGAGGAAGACCTAAACTAACTTGGATGAAAACAGTGAAAAAAGATATGATAGCTTGTGACCTCACAGAAGATATTGCACTAAACCGAGCAGAATGGAAAACCAGGATTCATGTAGCCGACCCAAACTAGTTGGGAAAAAGGCTGTGTTGTTGTTGTTGTTGTATAGTGCTTTTCATATGTTGTATTGTTCACGAAAACGTGCCGTAGGCACGTGACCATGGGAAAACCTAGTATATAATTAAAGGGCATTCATGTAATCTTCAACTATTGTTTTTCATTGCTCCGTCTTATTCCCATGAATCCCACCCCAAACTCGATCACAAATCTCCCAAATCCAACTCCTCCACCCTAGCTTTACCTTCCTCCACCCTTCTCACCATCATCGAGCTATTCCTCCACCCCGAAATCCAAAACCCTAGCTCCACCTTCCTCCACCACCTCCGTCAACATCAGGCTCTTCCTCCATCCCCGAATACCCCAAATCTGAAACCCTAGCTCCATTGTAACGCCCGCCCTAATACTCAGACAATTTTATTATTTTTAGAAGACAAATTAGATATTATGTAGTATAACTGCCCATCACAGGCTGCCTCTCAAAAGGTGGTTAACCAATTAGGTTACTCTTGATCATTGGCAATTTTATTTATACTCAATTAATTTTGTCTACTCCCGATATGGGATTACTCTTTCGCATATCTCCTTGAATCCCGTACACATGAATGCCACGTCATCGAAATCAACCCAACACAGAAGCTTTCTGAATTCCTTCCGAAATCAAAGTCGAGGCCCCACTTTTAGATGATGACGTCATCACCTCATATACTTAACAGTATTTATTATACTATTCACAAATTACGGAGTACTACATACACCCCACCTTTAGAAATCAGCATCCTCGTTGAGTACGGGGCACACATCTAGTGTAGGATCCGCCTTTCTAGCCGATGTGGCATCGTTCTCGATCCTGAAGATCAATCACTCTCAACACTGCAGATCATACCCAATCTCGGAGATCAATGATTCTCAATACCGCGGATCATACTGAGGCCCTCTTTCACACCCGGTGTCGAAAGTCGGCTCTGATATCATTTGTAACGCCCCACCCCAATACTCAAGACAATTTTATTATTTTTAGAAGACAAATTAGATACTATGTAGTACAACTGCCTACCACAGGCTGCCTCTCAAAAGGTGGTTAACCAATTAGGTGACTCTTGATCATTGGCAATTTTATTTATACTCAATTAATTTTTGTCTACTCTCGATATGGGATTATGAATGCCACGTCATCGAAATCAACCCAACACAGACGCTTTCTGAATTCTTTCCGAAATCAAAGTCGGGGCCCCACTTTGAGATGATGACGTCATCACCCCATATACTTAACAGCCAAGTGTTGTTTCTTTTCAACTCAACGTGGCCCTCACCCCTAATCACCTTTCTCATCCTTTTTCAATTATTATTATATATATATTTATTTATTATACTATTCACAAATTACAGGGTACTACACCAGCTCTGCCAACACTGTGCACCCTACCACGTGCGTCATTGCTCTTATATAAATAGTAGCAATGGATCTTCTTGGTTCTCAACCGGTGATAAATAAATTTTTTTAGAGTTTTGCAAGACTGCGACAACGCCAATGCTAAAGTCTAAATAGTAGAAATGGATCTTCTTGGTTCTCAAACGGTGATAAATAATTTTTTTAGGATTTTGCAAGATGGCGAAAAACCCAATGCTAAGATGATGATGATGATGACGATGACTTGCCTTGATGGTCCCAATGCTCATCATCACAAGGATTGTGAGATCTGATTTTTTGGATCTTGTTCAATTTTTCAGATTTTTTTAATACCTCGCAATTCCTAGTAATAACAATAATAGTAACCTATGGAGCATACTGGCATGCTAATAGTTCCTTTTGAAGCTTAAATTTTGAAAGAATTAAAGTGCTCTTCGTCATTGTTTAGCCTTTGTGTGTAATGGGGTTATCTCTTCCTTTTTGTGTACCGATATATAAGGGATTATGTTGTAATGTACTCTTTCTTGGAGTATGGAAGGTGTTAGGATTGTGTCTTGAATTCTCGTTGTTCATATTAGAAGAAGGTAAGATGAAGCACAGAGGTCGAAGCGTCTAAGTGAGTAGAAGGAAAAATAGCAGCAGCAAGGTGCAGGTATAGTTGCGGTCGACTGTCCTATGTTGCGGTCGACCGCACCCCCCGATCGCACCCCCGACCAGTCGTAGTACAGGGAATGTCAGAGAGTGGTACGGTCGACCGATCTTGTTGGACTGTCGACCGCCCGCGGTGCTGTGTTCGTTTTGGGTCTCTATTTGTTAGGTCGTTTCAGCCCAATCTTCAACTCCAAGTTAGATCGTACGGCTCCTATTCAGTTACTTTTTTTCTAGGTTATATCGGACGACTGAGAATCAAGATTAGACATAGGTTTATCACTATTCTTCTATATATATTGTAAACTCCTCCTTTATGAGATGTAGTACTTCATAAATTATTTTCTCCATTGCAAAGAGAGGCTCGAGAGAGAGACAGTTCTTGGTGAGTAAGTTTAATTCCTTGTATTGAGTGAATCAATAACTCCTTGTAATCTCTTCTAGTTGAATATCAGATCTCCCTATATTTTCTCCGGATTAAGTAAAAGCTAACCGGGATAAATCATCGTTGTGTTTGTATTAGTTTGGTGGATCTACTTGCTTGCTCAATTTATTCGTCTCGTCTACTTCGACTTCCTCATTGCTCTATTAGTTTCGCTGCGACAATGGGCGTTGGTTGACGCCCCAATCCCAACAACTGGTATCAGAGCTTCAGGTTGTAGAGTTCCTTGGTTAGGATGACATGCCACAGTATTTTGAAGATCAAGCAGTTCGATGGAAAGATCAATTTCAATCTTTGGAAGACTGACATGTATGATGTTCTTGTTCAAGAACGGTTGCAGTTAGCCGTTAAGAAGAACGAAAAGCCAAATGATATGAAGGATGACGGTTGGGAAGATATTTGTGAAAGAGCCATAAGTCTGATTCGACTATCCTTGGCGGACGAGGTCAAGTGCAGATTTCTTGAAGAAACTGATGCGGCGAGTTTATGGGAAAAACTCATTACTGACTACTCTGGTTCGTCGTTATTAGATCGGATGCATTGGAAGAGGAAGTTGTTCCGTTTATCTATGAAGGAAGGTACCGATCTCCAAGACCACATTACAGAGTTCAATAAGGTATTATCTGAACTTAAGGCGATCAACACAGATGTGTGTGAGGAAGATAAAACTTTCAACCTGATATATTCACTGCCAAATTCGTACAAGCCTTTGATCACTACCATGCTACACGGTAGATCTACCAAGAAGAGTATTTCGGTAGATGGTGTAATCAAAGCATTGAAGGAAAATCAACTTAGAAAGGAGACTCAGAAATCATCGTCTAATCCCACAAGTTGTCTAGGAGTGGATGGTCCTTTAGGGGGAAGACAAAGTGCTTTGCAAAAGGATTCGATCCGTTGCCAATACTGCAAGAGGCCAGGGCATATCAAGAAAGATTGTTTGAAATTGCAGAACCCGGAGAGCGCAATGAATGGTAGTTTAGCCGCTAATGTGGTTAGTGCCTTTGATTCAGGCAATTTGTGTCTTCTTGTTTCAAATTCTTTAGAAGTTGATTCTAGTTGGATTCTTGACTCAGAGAGTTCTTCTCATATTTGCTCCGAGAGGGAGTTGTTTTCTACTTATAAGTCGACTACAAGGCGTTGTGGCAACGGGAACTGGGGAGATTTGTGAAGTAGTAGGTGAGGGGACAGTTGAGTTGAAGATGCCAGGTCTAAATTTGTTCACTTTAAGAGATGTTTTGCATGTTTTCCTGTTGAAACGAAATCTGATTTCCTTGGAAACTCTTGATGCACGGGACTGCAGGTACACAACTCGAGGTGGAGTTCTATCTATTTTTTAAGGTCGTCGTGAGGTGATTAGAGGTATGAGAGTGGTTCGGCCAAGCCAACACAATCTCTACAAGCTTTGGGGAATTCGAAAATCCTGCGCAAGGGTTGTTAGTTCTTTTCCCGTTATTCGTGCAAGCTCAGCTAGTTTGCCACAACTAGAATCATCAAGACGAGACCACGACGTTAGAATATCATCGAGAGGTAGAGAATGCCTAAGGGTAGGTGGAGTTCGTGCGGAGTTTGGCAGCTTCGTGAGTACATCTACGGAGGTGTGTCTTTGAGGGGCTACACTGGATCAGGTGAGATTGGGTAGAAATCAGTTAAACTAGAAGAAGAAGCTCTTGTGCTAAGTTTTCTTTGCAAGTGAAATTCATTGAATTTTGGAGATGAGTAACATATCATGTGATAGCACTCGTATGCAATCCAAGGTGGAGTTTGTTAGGATTGCGTCTTGAATACTCGTTGTTCAGATTAGAAGAAGGTAAGATGAAGCACGGAAGTCGAAGCGTCGAAGTGAGTAGAAGGGAAAACAGCAGCAGCAAGGTGCATGTATAGTTGCGGTTGATTGTCTTATGTTGCGGTCGATCACACCCCCCGACAGCACCCCCGACCGCTCGTAGTACAGGGAATGTCAGAGAGTGGTACGGTCGACCGATCTTGTTGGACTGTCGACCACCCGCGGTGCTGTGTTCGTTTTGGGCCTCGATTTGTTAGGTCGTTTCAGCCCAATCTTCAACTCCAAGTTAGATCGTACGGCTCCTATTCAGTTACTTCTTTTTCAGGTTATATCGGACGACTGAGAATCAAAGATTAGACATAGGTTTCTCTCTATTATTCTATATATATTGTAAACTCCTCCTTTATGAGATGTAGTACTTCATAAATTATTTTCTTCATTGCAAAGAGAGGCTCGAGAGAGAGATAGTTCTTGGTGAGTGAGTTTAATTCCTTGTATTGAGTGAATCAATAACTCCTTGTAATCTCTTCTAGTTGAATATCAGATCTCCCTATATTTTCCCCCGGATTAAGCAAAAGCTAATCGGGATAAACCATCGTTGTATTTGTGTTAGTTTGGTGGATTTACTTGCTTGCTCAATTTATTCGTCTCGTCTACTTTGACTTCCTCATTGCTCTATTAGTTCCACTGCGACAACGGGCGTTGGTTGACGCCCCAATCCCAACAGGAGGTTGTGGGGTTTCATTTAGTTAAGTTCATGAACCTAACATGGTTATTTTTTATTTGAACATTATAGGGATAACTTGGGTTATCATTCGAAATTAACAGGATTATCTTTTGAATTTATATATCGTCTTTTAATTGTTCTACTTATTTTAGTTTATTTGGTTGAAGTATCGTAAATATTGTTTCCATCAATTTGTTTGTTCCATCAAGTAAGCAGTCTTAAAAAAATGGGGATCCCACATGCTGCTGAGTTTTTCTTCTTGGAAGCTGCAGAAATAGAATTGGGACTAATAGGGTTCATTATGTTTCTAATTTGTTACAAGAATATAAATTGTATTTCTATCCCTTCTTTCGTTCTTGTTTGTAAATTATTATTCTTTTACTCTTCCTTATTAGGCCAGCTAGACAATGTCATTGTTAGGTGCCCTGGCTTGAAACTTTTTCGTGTTTATTGCAGTTGGAGACTTACTTCCGCTCCATGGTACCTGCACTGAGTGAAATAAATTACAACGTTATGTCGAAGTTGCACTATCAAAACGGAGATGAGATGAGATGAGTGATCATCTGTTGTATATATTTGTTATGTAAGTGTTAATCCATTCATATTAGCTTCTATACCATCTTATTCTTCTTCCTTATTCTAAGATGTGAAGTGATCAGTTATAGGTAGAAATTAAAGATTTGAACCAATCTCACTCAGAAGATCGATGCAATGAAGCATAAATACTGCACGTAATTAAGTTGCAGTGTTCGTAATGGAAGACCTAATTATGGAAATTATAAGTTTGTATCAGAGCATCCTCGGTTGCATATGCAACAAGTGAAAATAATATAATGGCCACTCCTACACCCTGTGTGGTAGTATTCAACTGTTCAATATATAATTGCTCTACCTGCTGAGAAGAATTTGTGAGAGATTTAAGAATGAATGAAGTATTTATTCATTCTCTCATTGTTAACTTTTTTGTGCAGTTTTTTTCTCAGTGCTGTCTTTTTTAGTGACCCCATATCATTCTGGCAAAAAAATTTAATAATAGTTAGGTTCAAACCATATGTAAAATAAACAGGTAAGTGTGTACTGTATTCAATTTTTATCAGAGTTGTGCATATATGAAATAAATTTTCCTTCACTTATTTTGTTCCGTTGATTTCTCTTTTGTGATTAGATATGAAAATCGATATCCACTATTCATTGATATACATGTCTAAGTACTAGTTAAGAAAAAAATAGCAAAAACTGAATATTTGATATCCGAATTTGTATCCGTTATTCGGCAGACCGTATCTGATTCGCATCTGTATTCAAAAATTGCTGATACTCAATCATATCCGTATCCGTATTCGTATCCGAAGCCGTCTTTGGAATGTGGATATGTATGTTGGTATAGCCAATATTTGATCCGTATGGACCGTATCCAATCCGAAAACATCCCTATTTACACCTCATATTAGAGCATCCACAGTCGTGTGCTATTTATGTATAAAATGCATTTTATAGCAAACGACGAGCTGCAGTCGTTTGCTATTTATGCATTTTATGCATAAATTGATACAGTAGATTGCTATATATGGCACAAGATATAGCTATATGCATAATATACGAGACGAAACATGAAGTTGCGTCCGATGAAAAATAATAATTTTTTAATTTGTCAGACGCAACATGAAGTTGCGTCCGACGACTTTTAAATAAAAAAAACATTTAATATAAACGTTTTTAAACTCAAAGCACCCGGGCCTCCTTGGACGCAACATGATGTTGCGTCCGACGGAGGGGCCCGCCAATTTAAACTTTTTTTAAAAAAACTTAAATAAGATTTTTAATTAATAAAAAAATAATTAAAAAATCCTAAAAATTCATCCGACGCAACTTGAAGTTCCGTCTGAATTTTTTATATATTAAATTGATAAAAAATACCAATCGACGACTGCAGTACTTTGGCCAAATGCTATATGCATTTTTTTAACAATGACCACTGTGGATGCTCTTAGGTACTGTTCTTTTTTTTTTCTCTTATAAGAGGTTAGCTCTTATAAGAGATTTACAGTAAGAGCCTCTTGTAAGAGCCTCTTTTTGAGATGTTCTTTTTATATAAAAATAACCTCTTATAAGAACCTCTTATAAGAGATTTCTGTTCTTTTTTCACCTCTTACAAGAGCCTATATTACCCCAAAGTCTACATTACCCCAAAGTATAAAAATAGTGAGATGAAGGACAAGAAAAGATAAGTTCAAATTACTAATATATAAACTAGTTTAATGGCAAGTTAAATTCACAAATCAGTGTAAATCATCAATTATAATTCCGGGCTACTATAAACTTTTAATTAGTATGAAAAGTAGTATGTATAAATATAAATAATAATAATTTGTTTCAAAGAAGTTGGATTAAAAAAATTTAAGGTCAATGGGCTAATATAAATTCTCCCTTAGCTGTAACTAAATAAATAAATAAATTTTTAAAATAAAAAAAAAACCTGACCGGCTGCAGGATTTGGACATGGTGGCATCATAACAGGACAAATCAACTAGCCACAACTCAAGTAATGTACTTTCTGGACGTAAATATATATATCTTTAAATAAATCAGTGTTTCGACAACATCCCTAACATAATTGTTCGAGATTGTGAAGAATGAATTCCCACACTTTTTCTAGGATAGCAGATTACAGTCAACTACGTATATGATTACACTTTTTCTAGGATAGCATATTCCGGGCTACTATAGACTAATATATAAAACTGATTTAATTAGTAACAATTATAATATAGACTTTGGGGTAATATAGACTTTTTAAGTGATAGAAGTCTTATAACAATTTGAAAGAGGCTACTCTAGAAGTCTTTTAGGCTTATAAGATATTTTGAGAAAAATGTCTTATAAGAGCATCCACTATGGTCTGCTAAAAACTTATAAAATGGAAAATTTAAGAAAATCTCTCTCACTATGGTCTGCTAAAAAGCTACTTTATAGCCGAAAGTAAACAGTACTCTGCTATATATAGCAGAGTAAAATAGCATTTGCAAATTATAGAAGACGGACGATCATCTTCCGTCTGTGAAAAATTTCGATTTGTTTTGAATAAACAAATCACATAGACGAAAGAAGATATTCCGTCTATTGCGTTGAATAGTCAAAATTGGAAAGACGGAAGAAGTTCTTCCGTCTTTCAAAATGGCTCAATTTATTTTTTAAAAAAAATAGGACGGTAGATGTTCCTCCGTCTAGTTCATTTAATTTTTTTTAAAAATAAAATAAATGATGTTCCTCCATCCAGTTCATTTATTTATCTATTTTTTTAAAAAAATAAATGCTATTTCTTTTATTTATTTATTTATTTCCTTTAGGTTTTTGTCCTTTCCTTTACATTAAATAAAAAAAAAAAATTAAACATAATGCCCCAGACGGAAGAAGTAATTCCGGCTGGGCATATTTGGTTTTTAAAAAAGGAAAAAAGACTTAAGACGGAAGATCTTCATCCGTCTGGGTATTTTTTTAATTTTTTTTTATTTTTCGCGCGATCAGACGATAGATCTTCTTCCGTCTAGCTTAAAAAAAAATAAAAAAAAAATAAATTCAAACGGAACATCATCTTCCGTATACTCAAATTTTAGCTTACACCATAGTGGCGCAACCCATTCTTTTCTAAAAGCCAAATGCCAAATAGCTATAATATAGCACTAACCATAGTGGATGCTCTAAGAGGTAAAAAAAGAACACTAAAAAAATTCTTGTAAAAGGGGACCACCTCTTACAAGAGGTAAATCTTTTATAAAAGGAGAAAAAGAACACTACCTTAGATAAGGGAAGCGGGCGATTACCTTCTAAACAACTTTGCGAAGTTCTGAATGCTGCATTTTTTTATCACCTTTTCGTCCGATTAAGTTTAATGTTTCGCTCTTCATTGTTCAGCGTCGCTCTACCTCGCCGTTCTCCCTGAAGAGCTTCTCTTTCACCCTTTTGTTGGATTTATTTTTCTTTGCTTTGTCTTTCTGATGAATTTTTGTTGTGTTTCTGTAATTGTTAGAATCATAATATTATAGTTGTAAGAAGCTGATTCACTAAAGCGGTCCAGTTTTCCTATACACATGTGAGATGTGAAGTTTTTTTTTTTATAAAAAAATCTTAAGAAAGCAGAATGTCATTTTTTGCTTTTCTGACTGTTTGCTTGGAATATGAGAATTGTTTTCCATACAAGCACAGCTTTCATAATAATCTGTTTAAACTCTTTTCACTTTGTTGATGGCGAGCAATTGTTTTGTGTTAATATCTTCGTCCCTTTTATCCATTACTGATGCAAAAATAGAGTACTTCCACTTGTTTTGAAAGCAACAATTAAATAGGTAATGTTCTATTTTTAAGGAGAAACTAATGAACATAGATGCTGAGTACATTGAAGAAAGTACGCATAATCTGTATTTCTTTTTCTTTCGTGGTATTCTGGGCTTGTTTTAATTATTTTCTTATTAGTCGTACTTGACTTTGTTATAGAAGGAGAACCAGGTAAAATGATGTGCCAAAGCTAGGGCTGCAATCGAGCCGAGCCGAATACCTTCATCTCGAGCTCGGCTCGTTTATGAAAGGAGCTTAGTATTGTGCTTGAGCTCGGCTCGAGCCGAGCTTTGATCGAGTTTTAACCGTATTCGAGCCGATGAGCTTAGCCTAAAAAAACAAAAAACCCAAGCTCGAGCTCGGCTCGTTTACGAAATGAGCTCAGTTTTGATCTCACGCTCGGTTCAAGCCGAACTTTGACCGAGCTCAAACCGAATAGCTCGCGAATAGTTCGAACCTTTGCAGCCCTAGCCAAAGCTATTCGTAGTTGACTTTGCTAGACTCAAAATGCTCTCATGAGAGAGAATAAAGCCCACAAGCAATATTGTAATAGAGTTGTACTGTACCTTCCCTAGTTGTACCTTTTATATGGACTCTACATTATTGCATCCTTGAGTTTCTTTCAAAGTATCTAAAGTTTCCGTTTCCTCGTTATTTGTAGCAAGCTCGCAATTCAACAATATAATGTGTACAGACGTAAATTTCATAAGCATTACTCTCTTTTTTTAAAAAAAAATAGTAACTAGTTCTCATTTTATACATAATATGATGTGAAAACAATCTCATTTTTTACTGTAAGTCTTCAAGATCTGTGGTGTTCCAGTGCAATTCATGCAACAAGGAATGAGAGAACTCATAACATAGACCTTCAAGTCACAAAAGATAACACACTTCCAAAGCGTTTAAGATGACCAAGAATCAGCAATTCTCAGCTATAAGTTGCAATTTGACTCCAACAAAAGAGGCAGCATGTGTCACTTGGCAATATCTTCAACCTCCGAATTAAACACAAAACTTGGAAATGTTGTTGTTATGTCCCTGCAAAATTTTCAAGAGGTTTCAATTGCATCTTCCAAACGTATATTCAATAATAAGAAAAAAGTACAAAACGAATGAAAGAATATCATTTAATTATTTGGAAGCCAGTGTTCCAAGGGTCAGCGGCAAAAGATTTGTTAAAATAGAAATAACCTAAAAGCAGAAGGTTTGCCAAAGCAGAGGTTTAATGCAGCAAAGAGAAAAGACTGAAACTCCAGTATATTCTCATACGAGCATGATTTACCTTCTACTACACGAAATTTTCGACAAAGTTTACAAACTTCTAGAAAGGCCATGGACACTATTCTTTGAGTTGGCTCATGTGTGTATCTCATTAGGTTTTAGTTAATTAATTTCATAAGATTCATCAAATAATTAAGAAACTTTGGAGCTAAGAGGGCATGGCCAAAAAAAAAAAAAGGCGCAAAGGATTATATAAATATATGCGCTATGCTGTGATTGCTGACTCACATTCCTCTCTGATTCTGTCGTTCGAGAGCTACTTAGGTTAAAGTAAACTCGTATTCTATATTCTAATCAACTGTAGTCTTAATTCAATTTTATTCAAAGACATAATATTTGTGAAGAAACGATGCCCCCCAAGGCTCCAATGCATTCTTTTTAATCAATTAGGAGATACATTAACCAGTTCGATTCTATAAACTCAATTTGATAAAAAAAAATTTCTCAAAACATATGTTATGTAATTATAAGAGATCGTATGTGCAATAGTGTTGCCTTACAAAAAAAGTGGAACCATGATCAATAATAGAGCTAAATTATTTTTTATAAAATAAAAATAAAAATAAAACTTTGATAGAATATAAACGGAAAATAAACATGGTACGGCCATTAAATCATGCACTGAAATATATAAACAAGAACGACGTTACAAAATTAATATTATCAGATCTACTGGTAAGCATCTTGGTCGGAAATTCGAATCCCGCTTGCACCAAAAAATTACCAATTAATATATATTCGGAGTAAAGTATGCTCTTATTCCAAAAAAAAAAAAAAAGCGAAGGGGCGCTTGTGCACTTTCTCTAGTATATATATTGTGATAATTTGTTACTTATCGTATCCCTTTCGGTAAGATCTCACTAATTAAAAGATTAAAATGGAATGTTAAAAAACAATCCACAAAATTAAAATATCAAAAATTTTAAAAAATCTGAAATGGGGGTGCAGATTAACATGATTGGTCCTTTGGATGTGTTTTCGCTTGTACACGCAGTTTATCTGACAAATGGTTTTATTTTATTTTATTTTCTGCCAGAATTGTTTGACGAGTAGTTGCTAATCAGAGTTTCTAGACCTCTTGGGGGATACAAACTTCTGCCATTTATTCTGCCATTCTGTAATTGGTCCTACTAACAAGGAAAAATTCTTGATGAACTACCTATAAATTTATTTTCAATTTTATGTCCTCTGTAGTAGGTGCATAACAAACACTTCGACAAATTGTTGACCTCTACAGTACAACCTGGTACGAAAATCACAGCAAGTCGTATCTGTACCTTCATCTTCAATCTGGTATCAGAACAATCTAATTCAAATATCTACCTTTATCTTACAGGATCTTTAAAACTTATTCTCCTCTCCTTCGATCCTAAGAATGCCAGCTACACAGTACACATAGATAATCATAAATTGTGTTATGCCTTGCTATAAGTTGCCTATTTTAGAAAGGAAACCAGAATCTTCAGATACCAAAACTTGGTTCTCATTCTACTGCATAAGCTAAAAGATACCCTCCATGAAGAAATGTGCATGGACATAAGAATGCTCATATTTACCGTATGAAATAGACCGACCCTGAATAGGTCTAGCTTGATTAAAAAGATAGGACTGCATGCAAACTACTTACCTGAGATAGGAGAGAGTCATTATCTTCAACAATGATGGATTGCGAGAAACTAAATTCTCCCATTCTAGCTGGTCTATCTTTCCTTCCTGTTTCACATCAGCTTCCAGAAATGTCTGCTCACAATACGTACAATAAAAGAAAAGAAAATGCATAAATTTGCTTTCCAATATCGAACTATCAATCTGGTGCCTAGGTAGTTCCCTCAGCAGTTTAACTAACCTTATCTAAGATTAACTCAATAGTCTCATCAGATAATCTCATCCCTGATTCAGCCATAAGAGCAATTAGCAGCTGTTTCACCTGTAACATAGAATCAATGCCTAGTATAGATTAGCAACTCTTTGACATGTAACATAGACACAATGCCTTAACCCTTAAAGATAATATAGTAAAAAATAAATATAGATTGGCAACAAAAGCAAGCACTTAATCTTATGAGGGTTCATGTTCGTTTGTATTTATATATACATTTGTGACAGTGCCATCAATCACGATGGTAGATTTTACAGAAGGGAAATTGCCACAAGGTGAGCTCGAATTAAGGTTTTTAATGATGAGTGGAAAACATGTGAAACCATTGCGTTCTTGTGTGAACAACGTCGTGTGTGTATGTGTGTATGTGTGTATGTGAGGTCCGGAAACACCTTCAAACCTCTCCAACTGGGCAGATTAGCATCCTAATGGTTACTATGTAAAGCAACAGTTTTCTTTAAAGAATCTCAAACTACCTCTTTCCGTTCAATATAGCCAGAGTCATCCATGTCATAAAGCTTGAAAGAGACTGCAAAATCATATAATAACAACGTCAATGAGAGAACTAAAAGTTCCTAAAAGGCCATCAAATGATCTTGAAGTGCATCTGAAAAAATGCTAGCAACGTACAGTTTATTTTATCTTCTTTAGGGACATTTGGGTGAAACACATTCAGGCCCCGAACAAAGTCACCAAAATCAATGACTCCCCTTTGCTTTACATCAAACAGATCAAAAATCTACAAATAAGATGATTAGAGATGTTAAGCAAACTGTACTGGAAAAGAAAATATACAATACTTTGTAATCATAGCAAATACACAAATGCATTACACAAACTGACTGGGATGGATGGCATGGCTGCAAGGGAAAGGATTCTAAGAACATGAAAAAGAAAAGGACATCATGATGCAGAGCATATAGTGAGGGGTTTAATATTACAAGAGCAAGATGCAGAAACACAGAAACACAGACAATAGACAGATCCATGCTCCTATCCTGAAGGTGTAGGGATGCCTCATCTCTCTATTCGCGTTGAGTTTGGTTTCAAGATAGAGGATAAACACAATAAAATAGTGTCAATAATTCAATATGTCAGCAAAACATGCTACTATTGCTTTCCTTTTATGAAAAAGGAAGACAGCCCAACTTTTGAGTGGTAATTCTTCTGTAAATTTACTTCATATAAATGTCAATCACTTTATACCTCACACCATGAGCCATATGATTTTAAAAAATAAGGATATCTTACAAATTGTTTGGTTGCGACTCAAAAGAAACGTTTTAAATTAAAAGAAAAATAATATCCTATAACATGAAAATTCACCTGAAGGAATCAAAAGGGGAACAATAATTTTAAGAGACGCGAGACGTAAATTTGATCAAACAAACATCCAGCACAATATTTGTTCGGAATTTGGTGACAGAGTTGATTGTCAAATCAGATCCATAAGATGGCCTATGATACAGAGAAACAGAAAAGCAGAGATGGATATCTAGGAATAGTTCCTTTATGGGTTTTTCTCACATTGGTCACTAACAAATTTTTAATTCCATATACCTCACTCACAAAGACCTAATTCCATATAACTCACTTACAATATGAAATTAATCCCAAATAACCACTTTTGTTACCAAAATTTAATTCCATATAACTCACTCAAAAGTACTTATATGCTATGAAGCACAGATACAGGTACGGGGTACGGGTACGACACGACACGGGTACGGGGATACGTGATTTTATAAAAAAAGTAGGATACGGGTGCGTTGTGGGTACGTTAAATATAAAATAATTTATATTATATTTATGGATACAAAAATATTTTTTCTTCTTAACAATGCATACATTTAAACCATTTCATAGAACTATAAGAATACATTATAATTATGAGCATGTTAGAGGAGAAATTATAATCTAACTATCAAATCTTTGGGTAGTCTTGTTTTGTGTTTGAGCATAACTGTAAACAACAAACTTTCGAAATTACTCTAGGACCCCATGCATTTATCTAAATATAATTGTGTCTAAAGTTTGTGAAAAATGCATTTAAAAAATTGGGTGCTTCTTGGGTACGCACCCGGGAGTACCCAAGGAGTATCGGCACCCGATACGCACCCGACACGGGTACGTCGACCATTTAGAAGTATCCGTGCTTCCTAGCTTATATGGAATTAAATATTTGCGAGCAAGGTATATGGAACTAAAATATTTGTTAGTAACCCATATGGGAAAAACCCTCTTGAAATTAAGAAAGAGTTGCAACAATATCCATTATAATAATTTTGAGAGGAGCGCTTCAATGGTGGATTACGAAGGCAAGGTAGTACCAAGGAAGGTGACTATGAGCCTGAAATTTTTTAAAAAATAATTTGATGCATCTAGCCTGACAAACATTGAAATGTTTAATGCACCTCAATTTGCCCACACAAAACATGGATGCGGAGACATTTTACTCTATAGTAGGATCTACAGAAATATAGCCATATACAGAGGAGATCTGTCAAGTGTGTACCCTGCTTGCAAACATATTTTCCCTTTTTCTGTTCTTAAACAATGCAAACTGAAATTCTTCCTGCAAACAATGAGAAACAAAAAAAAAAAAGAAATTTCTCAGATTTCCTTTCAACATTCTGTTTGAAATGAATTATCAGAACAAATAATAATGAAATACTAGGTCAATATCAGGTTAAGTGAATGAATGTAGTAGACTATCCTTTATACAACACATTTCAATCGTCCAAAATAATATACTGGCTAGCTTGGTTAGGTTTCATCTTCTTGAAGGATGCCATGCAAATATTACAAATCAAGTACTTACTAAAGTTGCCCAGCACTCTTTCATCTAAAGAATAAGCCTTTGAATTTGAAAGATTGATAGCCCTCTCTCTCTATCTACCTATATCTCCAGAGTCAAATTGCCTACTAAAATCTCTCTCTCTCTCTCTCTCTCTCTCTCTCTCTCTCTCTCTCTATATATATATATATATATATATATATATATTTATCTAGAGTCAAATTGCCTACAAGTTTAGTTTAAAAAGTGAATAAGCCTTTGAAAAACTCTCTAAATGCCTAGTAAAATTTATCTCTCTTTCTATCTCGAGTCAAATCCCCTACAAGCTTAGTTAGATATAAATAAGCCTTTGAACACCAGCTTAGCTAGATATTAATGACTCTGAACCTAATCTATCTTGATACTTCGATCCAAGTGATGTTTTTATTCCCCCCCCAAAAAAATCTCTACGATTATTTGATCCTTCGCTATAAAAAAATATGTAGATGTAATGACTAAAGTAGACTGCAAGAGGCAGATTATTATTTCTTGCTAAATTTAAGTCCCCTGAATATTTGTTAATCATGCCTTGCAATTCAGCCAGTCTAGGAAGAACCAAATAGAAATGTTTCTTAGTAAGTTGGACAACACATAGGCAAATTGACTAGTTGGCTGTCTGCTTCTAGTCCACTCACTTAAACGAGAGTTCTTTCAACAGTACTTTTCCCTAAGTAATGTATCATTTGCCTGAATTACTGAATCCCATATTAAACACCGTGTCAGGAAAGACTGTAAAGTTCTAAGAATCCAAACTTATCAAAACTCAAATTCTGTTCAAGGGGGGAAAAAAAACTGGTATAAGAAATCTATTTAAACAATTATAGATAGGGCTGCAAATGCCAAGTTCCACTGCAGGAATCAAGTTTTGGACCAGCTTAGAAATTATCCTTTAAGTTAAAATGAATTTTAAAAATGTAAAGTATGCAAGACAGATGCACGCCTAACCTTGTTTATCAGCCCATCATCTATCACAGAACTGCTAATGCTCTTGAACAGCTCAAATAGGGCTTCAACTTCACTCACACTGACTGCAAAAAGAAGTCAAATATCATTAGCAGATAATTTAGAATGTAACTAATAAAGATTAGCAAAAAGCTATAAGTCATAATAGACAAGCTAAATGTGGTTATTGACCGCCAGTTTTAACCTGAGGGCCCAGAAAATATAAACAATCTATTATCAAGCATTCATTTAACCTGACTGTGTTTAAGTTTGAAATGATGTATAATGTAGATGACATGGTTCCTATTTGCTTTTGAGTAATTCATAAGAAACATATAACCAAAAACTTGCAATGTAAAGCTACTGATTTTCCAAATTATAATATAAATTGAGGAGGCAAAACCCCGAAGAGCCTTTCTTCTCCCTCCCTGACCACCCAATTAGGAACCCTAGACCTCCCCAACCTGAAATGGACAACTCTGATATTTCCGCTACCCTACATGTCATTCAAGTAACTCTTGCCAATATCAATCAGAGATGTGGGAAAGTGAAATTAAATCAAACTGTTGCCCCTAAGTTTCATGCTAATCGTCAGACCCCTCAAGGGAATGTTCGTGACGATCGACGTCAAGAACGTGACCCTGATGAACAATATAAGAAGAACGTTAAGGCTGACGTTTTCCATTTTGAATGCCACATGGAACCCCAAGCTTATCTTGATTGGATCCGTGCGATGGACCACTACTTTGTGTGCTTTGACATGAACGAAACCCTGAAAGTTAAATTTGCCACGATGAAATTGACTGGAAAATCTCAACAACACTGGACCAATCTTGAACACGCCCGCAGAGACCGAGGCCTGGCACCCATAGACACTTGGGAAGTCATGAAAGAGAAGCTCACTGAAAGATATGTACCATTATCGTTCCACACATGATTGCTAGATTCGTGGAACCAATTCTATCAAGAAAGCAAATCCACACAAGAATATGTTGATACATTTGATGACTTCCTTATTCGGTGCAATGCCTTAGGTAAAAAGAGCGAAGAACAAACTCTGTCTAGGTTTAGGGCTGGATTACGAGCCGATCTGAGCAACGAGCTAATTCATAGAAATGTGGACCCATTAGCGGTACCTTACACCCTAGTCCTCGATATGGATTCCCTTTATAGATCCAGCGATTCGAGAGATCATTCTCCTAGAATGACCCTTCCTAATCCCTCTAGACCTGAGCACTCTTCTCCTCAGTACCCCAGCAAATCGTACCCAAGCAAGCCTACATCAAATTCATATCCACTTAGAAATGACCATACGGGTAAGAACACTGAAAGAGACTATTCTAAGATTGATCCTCACTAAGTGCTATAAATGCAAGGGATACGGCCATGTTGCTGGCAACTGTCCTAGCCCCAGTAGAATCAATATAGTAGAGGGTACTGCTGTCATTGCTGATGAGCCCGACAATGAGTTTACCTATGAACCTAATGTAAGTGATGACTTGGATGAAAAAGGGAATGACCAGTCTCTCAATTATATTCAGTCTGTTCAGTCACCCTCATTGAGTGTAACTGAGTCACCCATCCTTTCTCAAGTCACTTGACAACTCATAGATTTTACCCCTGTGTTACAACATCACAGAGTTACAGAGTCTGCACCCACATTTGCACTCTGCATTATGATTTGCATAGAGAAATTTTCAAAAAAATTAATGGGAATAATTTTAACTACACGTTAATAACAGATACAAGAAGTAAATTTAAAACTCTTGATGTTGGTGACGAATTGATGGTTTGGATTCGTCCGGAACGGTTTCCAGTTGGATCCGTTAAGAACTTGAATATACGTGCTGCATGCCCATTTAAGATTCTACATACAATCAATGATAATACCTATGTCGTTGACCTTCCTGAAGGTTTTGGCATAAGTAAGACTTTCAATATTGAAGATCTAGTACTCTATGATGGCTCAAAATTCAACTCTAGATTTTTTTTTTATAGATAAGCCTACTCTGCAGCCTAATGGTGAGATTCCCATATTTACCTCTCTACCTGATACTATTTATCCACCGACAGAAGAATTGAATAATATTTTAGATGATCCGATAATCTCAGGGCCAGCCCTAAGATTTTGGGGGCCTAAAGCAAACTCTCAAAAAGGGGCCCCACATATACCCAAAAAAATCGATTCATGTATTAGAATTGTTTTCACATATACCCCACATACACATTTCCAAATTTTTTTTCCTGAAAACGAGGGCCCTCTTTTATTTTTTAAAAAAAAAAATTGATTCATGTAGTAGAATTTTTTTCACATATACCCCACATATACACATTTCCAAATTTTTCTTTCTTTTTTTTCTGAAAGCGAGGCCCCCCTTTTTTTTTGATTTGGGGGCCTGATGCAAATGTTTCACTTGCATCAGGGCTGGGCCGGTCCTGGATAATCTCTACAAAAGATTGTGGTATGCACAAGTATTTGGTGAGGTGGACAAACAAGCCGAAGTCGGATGACACTTGCAGTGATCGTGAGGAGCTCTCGCAACTAGATTCAGATCTTTTGGAGCACCATGACAGGATTACTGGTTTTGACTCGATTGGGTCGAGCTCTCTCCCACCCGGAGAGAATGATGTGTATTTTATTTCAGTACCATATTTGTTTTTGGCAATTATAACCATATGTAATCTTTTTTTTATGCATAAGAATATTTCTGAGATTTTAGAATATTTTGAGATTTGTATCAAGATTTATTTTGAGCCTATATATAAGCCTTGAGATTAATGAAAGTATGTTATTCTTGATTAAAAAAATTATTGTGTTGAGTTTGGCTCTTCATCTTTCCTTTGCGTGATACAATTGAGATCAAACTTATTAGGATTTGTGATAAATCCTAATAAAATTTTAGGATTTGTGATAAACTCTAAAACTACCCCCAAATTCCCAAATCCACTTCAATTCCCCAACCCTAATCCCCAAATCAATTAAATCAAAACCCTAATCCTTCTTCGTCGTCATCTTCCTCCTCAAATCCCCGACCAAAAGCTACTTCTCCTCCCCCTATTCGACCACCACCGACATCTCCTTCGCACAACTTCCGAACCCGTCAGCCACCTCTATGACCACGTCAAGGTTGCCTCCAGCTGTCGCCCCGTCCTCATCCTCATCCTCTTCGCCCTCGCCAATTCCTCGACCACCACGGTCAACTGCCCCACCATCCTCCATCCTCGCTTCGAAATCCGACCGCTCGACGACCTCACCCCGAAGCTCCTCGTCGACCTCCACCTTCTACCACCGCTTCCATCTCCCGAAACCACCTCAGGTCGAAACCCTAGTTGCCCACACTCTTCAATCCTGCACTTCATCCTCGCCGTCGTCGACTACCGCCGGCACAGTCGCTGTCGCCGGCTCTACCGCGAGCCCCGGTGCCCCATCGCAGCCTTCGTCTTCCCCCCTTGCTGCCTCGCCACTGTTGCCACCCGAGCACCAAGTACAGTTGCTTCGAATCCCGGTATACTATTTCCACTTTTCAAATATTTGTGTTATATTGCCTTATCATCTCTATTATATTATTTAATTTATCTGTCGACCACAAATATTGAGATTGAGCATTTCCACTTGCTAATTAGAGTACAAATCAATATTGCATCTTTTACTTGCTAGAGCGCTTAGAGATATAATCATTGATTGTTAGAATAATTGTTAATTGAGCTTGTTAAACATAATTCAATTCTTGAAAATCCATTGAACCGATTAATTGTTTTAATTTCTAACTTGATCCGCATTACATATTGGTAAAATTAATCCTTTAAGATTCTTGAAATTTCTATTTAGGATTACGTTTTACATCAATGACAACCTCTGTTGTTAATTCATGTTGTTGGGGAAATGTAATTATAAAGGGTTGAGTTCTCCATTGTTTTGTGCTGACCAAGAGGTATATGAGGTTGTTGCAAATGAAAGAGACAAGACAAGAATATTGATTACGGGGGTAAAGTGATTGCAGCACAACAAAAATTTTCTGCTTATGAATTGAACAATAACATGCATTCGATGGGTGGGATCATCAATAGTATCATAACTTCTTTACTTTAGCTTTCCCATAAGGTAAGGAGTTATGTTTGTGAAGATAATAAGGCAATTATAATCACATTCGTTTATCTCTAGTGATAATTAAACTATTCATGCAAACATTATGACAAAAAAATTTGTTTGAATGAAACAAATATTTTAAAATATCCTTACTGCTTAGCATCACGGTCCAGCTACCTTGCTGAGATATATAACAAAACAGTATTCTTAGTTCATAATTGTATAACAAAAAATGACTATAACGCTATGGTGTACAGGTCAGAGCTAAGGCGCTCAAATGCAGTTATGCACCCATACATTACTAGGTTAAGTGGACATGGAGAATCTGAAAGTGCACATGTTTTTCCACATAACACCAACAAGAAATACAGATATAACTTTAGTTCGATCAGAAAACAAGAGTACTGTCAGCAATGCGGTAAAGTCTTCTCCACAAAAAATGGAGATAAAAGAATCGAGAGTGCCTACACTAATCTAAGAGAAGATAAGTATCCTCTCAAAATCCTCACACAAATCTTGTACCCTAGGTTCCAAATGTCAGTTAACTATGTGTCTACACAAGTGACCAAAACATCTCGAGAAAAGAAAGCAACCAACGTCTAAGTAGCAAGGTAGTCAACACTATAATAAATAAACACACCGATATAAGGGTTGCTGTTGTCTGCTAAACTGATGAGACTGGTTCTCCATCTCACCAACTCTTTCTCTTGTCTTAGGTAGTTAGGACTCAGTATAAATAGTTACGAATTAAGCATAATCCACAACAGGGTCGGGTAGACAACAACAAATCCGAGGATGAACCATTTCCCATAAGAAAATTCAACATATGGTGCACTACATTCAACTTTACAGAGTTAATTCAGGACAAGAGTCGAAGGTTTCAGATTATTACAAATTTTTATTATTATTATTACGTTATCTAATGAAGTGCAATTGCACCTATTACATTACAAGATAACTTGAACGCATAATGAAATGTAATTATCCTAATTATATCAGTGTATGATATAAACTTAATAACTGATGTTGTTTGTTTTGGGGGGGTGGCTGCACCAGGTGTGAGTTCTCTCAATTTATATTTTTGCGGAAGGTTCGATACGGATGGTATGCCCGACCCTCAGCCAGAAGGGACGGCTCGGGAGTAGAAACGGGAACGAGGTGGAGGCAGGATGCTCGGCTCGAATCTGGAAGCTCGGATCCGGAAGTCTCGTGTACCTCCACTCGGCCTAAGAACACCGGGGTTGGTCCCGGTGGCAGGCCCTCCGACGATCTAGTCAGTTACTGAAGAGTAACAGTAACTAGAATTTTTAGAGGGGAAAGATTGATTACCTGTTGAAGGGGTAGAGGGCCTGATATTTATAGACAGTGCCAACCGGATCTGGACCCGTTTGGAGCCGGGTCTGGATCCAGTTGCCCGTGGGCCTGACGTGGCAGAAGCTCAGGCAATTTAGGGCTGACGTGGCAGAAACCCAGGTGGTTTAGGGCTGAGGTGGCAAATCTGATGATCGGGGGTGAACGGTTTTTGAGGGGATCCCGTGGCCAAGGAGGGGCCACGTCATCTGACCCATATCAATAACTAATGCAGACATTCCTACTTACGATGCAACACTAATGCACGTTTGTTCGGATTCTATGCATCTCATACTACATAGGTCCGAGAACAATCCCTTAACGTACTACTCATTATGGGGTTCAATCCCTTGTCATGAAATCCTACTACGGAAACAAAACAAGGTTTAGACATTCCACGAGTAAGGATTTCAGTTCCGGAGTACACCACCTGACTATTCGGAATCCTCGTCCTGCAAACATCCTGCAAGTGCCGCTCTAATCCGGAATAGTTGACAAATAAAACAAAAACTATGGTAGACCTAGGCAAGTCATACAGCATAAATTTGATAGTCTACTAATAATATAAACAAGATCAGGCTTTTTCATAGTTTACTAAATTATGAAACGAGAAAATTCCAAGAACAATACTTACAAACTGTTTCAGATGCGAGAAGTGCAGGATCCTCATAGCCATGGAAACGCCTTGCAGATTTCGACGAAATGCAGCCCATTGATCAGATGCAACTGACCAGATCAAACGGGCGTCTATACGACTCTCAAATCGCAAAACGCAACCATCTCTATGTTAATCACATCAATACTGTAATATAATTTTTTTTAAAAAAATCTAGTCACATAAATAAATAAATTAATCAAGAATCCAAGATCAGTAAAATTATCATTTAAATATCATCGAAAAAATCAAATAAAAAGGGGAATAATTAGTTGGGTAGAAACCCTAGGTCGATTTTTTATTATTTATTCATTAAAATCTTACCGGACGAATTCCGAATGCACGAAACACGTCAAAGGGATCGAGAGGGAAGGGGATGCTTAATATAGTTGGAGAAGGAGAAAATTGAAGCGAGGGAAGGTCGGATCGGACGGTCAGGGTTCTTCGGCGGGATCGGCGGTTTTCTCTACCTTCCTCCAATCTGAGTCAGCAACGGCGTAACGAACGGGAGAGAAGACCGGAATAAATACCCAATGCGAATTTGTCACGTGGCTTGGGCGGTGGTTTAATTTAAGGCTAAATTTGAAAGGAAAAAAAACACCGAAGTATATTCTTTCGGCAGAAAAATGCATTAACCCTTCTTTTTTGCACAAAAAACTCCATTAGAAGATGTTTTGCAAGAAATACAATCCATTAGGGTAGGGTTTTAGATGTTTTTGTTATAAAAAAAAAATACATCTAACTTTTCGGTTTGTATTAGATAATTTTATTCAGCTTTGTAAGTGATGCGGTTTATTTCTGGGAGACGTGTGGATGCACCAGGTGTGAGTTCGGACTCGATTTGTATTGAAGGAGAATGCTGCTCGTCTGTCGACCTTCGGTTGACCTTCTAGAGCCTACGATGAGCTCGGAATGATGTTGAAATCTGGGCTCGGATCTGAGGGGTCGGATCCGAGGTCTTGTGTACCTGCAGACGGTCCTGAAACACCGGGGTTTATCCCGGTGGCGAACCCTCCGACGATCTAGTCAGTCTCTGTGAGAGAGTAGCAATAACTAGGTATATTTAAGTGGCAAAAGATTGATTACCTCAAAAGGTGGGTGAGGGTCTAGTATTTATAGAGAATCCCAACCGGGTTTGGATCCGCCTGGGGGCCGGGTCTGGACCCGAAAGCCCGTGGGCCTGACATGGCGGGAGGCCCAGGGGGTTTAGGGCTGACGTGGCATTACCAGGAGTGGTATAGGGCTGACGTGGCATAGCCCTTGGTGGTATCGGGAGCTGACGTGGCCGATCATGGGGCTGCTGTGCTTTCGGGAGGATCTGGTGGCCCAGGCTGTGCCAGGTCATCCTTATTCTGTACTAGGAGGGGCGGACGGCCCGGAGGGCTGTCGTGGATCGGCGGTCGAGGGCCATCGTTGCCCATCGGATACGCGGAGGTCGGCTCTGTGTGGGTGAACTGGAGGTTCGGCGCCGAACCTGCGGTGGCTCGAGGCCGAACGATACTGTTGTTTCTTCCATTTTTGAGGGAGAGTTGTATTGGGCCCTGGTTGGGGCCCCAGCCATTTTTACCCTACCACACAAGCCCCCCACTCCTGCGGGGGTGCGGGAGCTAGCCGTAGAGGAGTGTCTATGGTTGTAGAAATGGGATGGCGAGCCATTGTGTCTTTCTGAGAATATTACCCTGGTGTTGGACCCGACCTCGAGCAGGCGAGGGACTTATGGGCCAACAAGGGGGTGGCAAGCCGTTGAGCCTTCCTGAGAAGACTGCCCTGGTGCCAGACCATGACCTCGAGCTTGGCGAGGGATTACGGGTCGGCAAGGGCGATGGCGAGCCGTGGAGCCTTCCTGAGAAGACTACCCTGGTGCTGGACCCGACCTCGAGCTGGCGAGGGACTTATGGGCCAACAAGGGGGGTGGCGAGCCGTTGAGCCTTCCTGAGAAGACTGCCCTGGTGCCAGACTTGACCTCGAGCTTGGCGAGGGATTACGGGTCGGCAAGGGCGATGGCGAGCCGTGAAGCCTTCCTGAGAAGACTACCCTGGTGCTGGACCCGACCTCGAGCTGGCGAGGGACTTATGGGCCAACAAGGGGGTGGCGAGCCGTTGAGCCTTTCTGAGAAGACTGCCCTGGTGCCAGACTTGACCTCGAGCTTGGCGAGGGATTACGGGTCGGCAAGGGCGATGGCGAGCCGTGGAGCCTTCCTGAGAAGACTACCCTGGTGCTGGACCCGACCTCGAGCTGGCGAGGGACTTATGGGCCAACAAGGGGGATGGCGAGCCGTTGAGCCTTCCTGAGAAGACTGCCCTGGTGCCAGACTTGACCTCGAGCTTGGCGAGGGATTACGGGTCGGCAAGGGCAATGGTGAGCCGTGGAGCCCTCCTGAGAAGACTACCCTGGTGCTGGACCCGACCTCCAGCTGGCGAGGGACTTATGGGCCAACAAGGGGGATGGCGAGCCGTTGAGCCTTCCTGAGAAGACTGCCCTGGTGCCAGACTTGACCTCGATCTTGGCGAGGGATTACGGATCGGCAAGGGCGATGGCGAGCCGTGGAGTTTTCCTGAAAAGACTACCCTGGTGCTGGACCTGTTCCAGAGTCGGTGAGGGATCTACGGGTCGGTAAGGGTGGTGGCGAACCGTTTGAGCCTCAGGAATGTGGAGGAGGGTAGCCTGCCGTCTTTGCGGAGCATTAAAGGCGTCCCGGGATCTGTGCGATGTTCCAATTTCCCAGGTGCCTTAATGGTGTCGTCTAATAAATGCGTGGCGCCTTGTCTTCCGTCGTTTGGTTTTCCCCACGTCATAAAGGCTGGCCTGTGGGGGGGCTATAAGTATCCCTCTCTCTGCAGTGGGTCGGATCACAGCAAGGGTGGTCTATTGGCCATCAAAGGTGTCTGCTCCGGCGGACGTCTGTTTCTTGCTAAGTTTAATCCCGGTCGTGTCGGAGAGGTGGATTCTCTGCCGCCCCGATCTTCTCTTGGATCTGATGGCTCCGATGCGGTAGTTAGATCCAGGGGGGATCAGGGCGAGAGGGGTAACCACCGAAATTTGGACCGATAGTTGAGGAGCCTCGGATTGGCGAAGCTTCTGCCGTCTGGATCCTTTTTCGGGTCAGACGACCCTGATCTGGTTGTTTGGCCCGAGAGAGATCCAGACGGGAGGGGCATCTATCAAATCAAAGGTTAGGGGCCGAAGTGCCCCGGATGGGTGGGTCGTCTCCCGATGGGAGTTTTGGCCACTCTGTCTTCAAATAGGGCTCCAGGTGATGGTGGTTTCTGTCTCACCCTCGAACAGTTCGGGGTTTCGGCTGTTGAGGCTGTAAGTCCCGAGCTGCTCGCGGGTGAAAGGGGAACCGACCGAGTCCTGGAGCCCGGGGCGTCTGTCTGAGGACGGCGCCTTAAACCTTTTAAGTAAAAATGTTCTCTCCATCGCGTATTCCATCCGAACCGACCCCTGAGTTGGGCTGTCAGTCTGGCATCTGATGACGTCAGCAGCACACGTTTCGAGGACGTGGCGCGATTTTCCAGGTGGCAGTTGTGCGTCAATCAGTGAATAGTAATTGCGGAAGTCGAGGAGTCGTTCTTCTCCTCTATAAGTATTCTCCTCTCTTCCCCTTTCGCCCACTTCTTTCTTGCTGCCTTCTTCCTCAAAAAATCTCTCAACCCTTCAGCGCCTGTTCTTGCAGTTTGCCGTACTAGGGTCGTCCTTCCGAAGCGGTTCCAGGTTAGTTGGTAAGTTTGTTTATCTTTAGGCACAGATGAATAGGGCTCAGTCCGGTTCGTCGGCGTCGACGTCCAGGGGGGAAGTAAAGCCTGTCTCCACATCGACGTCGTGGGAAGAGCCCGTGCTTGAGGAGGGGTTGGTGCCGGTTGCGGACCCTTCTGGCTCGGTTTCGTGGGAGGACTCAGTGGGTGAGGGGGAGGCGGTACACCAGATGAGGCCGTCATGCTTCCGACGTCCCTTTGTGGTGGCGAGCAGCGAGTCGGAGGAAGCCGGCGATAGTTCGGACGGCATTCGTGTACTGGAGTTGTCTTCTGAGGAGGAGAGAGGCGAGGGTGATGTGGTGAGGAGGTCCACCGTTCGGGGTGCAGGTTCCAGACTCACGCCGACAGGCCTGGGGCCATTGTCTACTCCTTCGTCGGAGCGGGCCAAGAAGAAGAAGAGGGCCCTGAGGAAGGCGGGGTCGAGGACCGGCGGTTCGAGCCAGGCGCCTGTTTTCCGCAATTTGATGACGGGTTCGCCCGTACAGCCGAAGCATTTCCGTCAATATCCCGACGATCTTTCTGACCGGGAGCTCTTCGGAGTGCAGCCCTCTTCGCCGAGCCGGAGGAGGGTGATGATGGACGCGATCTCGACCGTTTTGGAGGACGGGGACTTGGAGGTTCTGCAGCTGGCGTATCATATAGGGCCTGGCTACGAATTGCTGCTGCCGAGCTCTACCCTGCGCCCCACCGATCCCCTATCAGCTTGGTATTGTGTCTTCCCTGTGGATGCTTTCATCTCCGGCCTGAGGTTGCCAATCCACCCGTTCGTTAGGGATGTGCTGAACTGGGCCTCCTTGGCGCCCATGCAGTACGGGCCGAACTCTTGGAAGCAGATCATCTGCTTTGTGTTGATGTGCGAGGAACAGCAAGTGCCCCTGCGGCTGAATGTGTTCCGCGCGATGTTGATGGTCAGCTCGTTGGCCGAGGGTGTATACTATATCTCTCCCCGGAGTAAGGGGAAGGTCGTTCGCAACCACCCGGATTCCATTAAGGAATGGAAGAAAAAATATCTGATGATCCAGAGTGAAGAGCCATGGGAAATTCCCACTCGATGGAACCACTCCAAGCCGAGCTACCAGACGCCGAGGCAGAGGGATCTGTCGGCCGAAGAATGGGGGTTTGTCGAGCGCCTCCGTCTGTCACCTAGTATTGATTGGACGGAGGTGACGGAGGCCAACCTGGCGAGCGTTGGACTGAGCCCAGCCGTTATGTGTATGTAGTTGTTTTTTTTCTCTTGGTCCTTTCGTACTTTCTTGCTCATTGCTCTTAATGGCTTTTCCCGCAGATATGGACGAGGCGTCGATCAAGGCAAAGAGGCTCGCCATGAGGAAGGAGAAGGCTGAAAAGGAGGCGGCAAAGAGGCTGAGGGGGTCGTCCCTAGTCATCTCGGAGGTGCAGCTCGAGCCGGGGACCAAGAGGGTTCGCTCGGAGACGAGCAAGGGGGCGGCTGCCTCGAAGGGTCAGGGCCCAGCGGGGGCCTCTGTTCTTGACAAGGGGAAAGGTCCCTTGGCCGAGGTCGAGGAAGAGGATCCGGTGGTGGAGTTGTTGCGGCAGCGGTGGGCTCCGGACTGGTCGGTTCGGATGGGGGACTGCCTGACCGAGGAGGCCCAAGCCGTTGAGGTGGTGGAGAAGTTGGCGACCCCTCGTGACCGTAAGGCGATGGAGGGCGAGCCCGTGGAGGTGGCGTTCGCACGCCTGGCGCAGGCCATTGTGATGGTAAGTCCGTCGACCCTGTCCCCCTCGTTGATTTTCGTACGGAAGCCTTATCCTTATCTGCGCTCGTTGGTTGTAGGCTTGCATGCAGGGGGCCAACATAAAGAACCTCTACGAGGCGTCCCTGGCCCAAGAGCGAGCTCGGGCGGAAAAGAGCGAGCGGGAGATGAAGGAGATGCGGATCGAACTCGAGGGTTCGCACAAGAGGGAGCAGCAGCTGGAGCTCCAGCTCAAGGCCAAGGATACAGAGTGGGAGAAGAAGGTGGCTTCCCTGAAGACGAAGTTCACCAAGGAGGCGAAGGAGGTGATGACTACGGGTCAGATGATGGTGATCGAGGCCCAGGACAAAAGTTATGCGAAGGCCCTCAGTCACGTGAGGCACTTCTTCCCGACCCTCGATTTGTCCAATTTTGAGTATGACATGAGATCGAGGGGACGTCGAAGACTCCTGGCAAAGAAGGGCCTGCCCTCGACCCACCGGCCGACGCACCCGTGGATCCGTCCGCCGACGCTGAGGTGGGACACTGAGTTGTATACTTTTTATCTTTCTTTTTCTCTCCCTCGACTGTATTTGCCTCCCGCGGACTGGCCACCGCATTTTTTGTAAGAAGTACCAGGATTTATAGTAGTAAAAAAAGTTTTTTGACCGGCCAATTATTTTGACCTCGGACATTTCCGAACCTTCTTGCGAATGTGTGTTAAGTTGGCTGGTTTTCTTGTAGGTCGCGGCTCTCCTCCCCGAGGTGGACTCCCGTAGTTTCTATGTGGCGTGGCTCCGGAGTAAAGTTAAGGCCCTGGAGGCCGCGCTGGTTTGTCACCGAAGGGGGGCTCGGGACAATGATACGGCTTGTAACTTTTATCGGAATAAGTCCGAAGCCTTAAGTGAGGAGGCGCGTCGGCTGAGGAGGGCGATGTGGGATCGGGAGCTCGGCGGTGTGGACCTTGGACAGGCCGGGTTGAGTACCTTGGTGCCGAGGCCCTTTCCTGGGGGGTTGCTTCGCGACGTCTTTGTGGAGAAGGAGATGGAGATACATCGTTACAAGGCGATGTTCGGCGTCTCGTTCTCTTCCTCCGCGGGTCGGCAAGCGGAGGGGGTTCCCTCTGCGCTGCTGCTGTTGCAGCGTACGCGACCGGATGACGCCCAGAGTTCTGTGGCTGGAGTGTCGACCGCGGCTGAGGCTAAGGACTATCATAACGAGCAGAGGGGCTCCTAGTTGCTTGGTCGGAGTACTTTCGCCCCTCGTTGGACCCGAAGGGCCCTAAGATTTCTTCTGGTTTGAGATGAGCGGAGTGGTCCTGTATCGGTCTTTGTTTCTTTTATTTTTTCAGAACGAAAATAAAGGGGCATGAATAAAGAATCCTTTTCCTTCATCGCTCCGGCTAGTAGTGTAGCGCATAATGTCGGAGGCAAGGTTCGGCTCCACCGATCCGCGAGGGATCGAAGTGGGGCCTTAGGAAGAACCCTTAGTCTGGACTCGGATTGAGTCTATCGAGACATTTGGGTTTGGACAAAAAGGGGTATTTTTAGTATAAGATAGGGAGGGCCGCTAAGACAGCCCTTTACACATGAGGTTTTGCACAAAAATAGATTTACACTTAGCCAGGCCATAATCTATGTTCACTCGGCGTCGAGGGGGAACACACCTCCCCCGACGGTGGTCATGTAGCATGATCGTGCTGCTTCTTGGCTGCCTCGGACGATGCCGACTCCTTGCAGGGTGGGGAATTTGAGCTTCAGATGGTAAGCCGATGGCACCGCTTGGAGGGAGCATAGTCCAGGTCGGCCGAGTATGGCGTTGTAAGCCGCCTTGACGTTGACTACCATGAAGTCCATGGACTCGGTCCTTTTGACAGGAGTCGATCCGGCGGTAACGTCGAGGGTAACAATCCCTTCTATCACGACAGGGACGCCGGAGAACCCGTGCAAGGTGTACCCGGCCGGCTTGAGTTTGCCTCTGGGTAACTTGAGATTCTCGAAGGCTTCGAGGAAAAGAATATTCACCGAGCTGCCGTTGTCGACGAGGATTCTGCGAACTTCACAATTAGCCATGTGGAGACTGATGACGAGGGCATCGCAGTGGGGCAAGCGAACACCTTCGAGGTCTTCCCCTGAGAAGGAGACCGGCCTCGACTGCAGTTTGGGCGAGGGGTTGTCTCGGACAGCGTTCACCTCTCGGATGAAGGCTTTTCGGGAAGTATTCGATTCACCTCCCATCGGCCCTCCGTGGACACAGTGTAAGATGAAAGGCATATCTGTGGCTCCCTCGGAATCGGGGTCCCGACCCTGGGCGTGGTTTGGAGGAGGGTTCGGAGGCGAGGGCCTCCGGTTCCTAGCGTCTCGCCGGTCCCGTGGGCCTTCTCGGGTAAACTCTCGGAGGTACCCCCTTGAAATGAGTTCTTCAATTTCGTCTTTCAGGGCTCGGCATTGGTCGGTTTCGTGCCCATGCTCTCTGTGGAAGCGGCAGTAGAAGCGCTGATCTCGATTCTTGTTGTTATTAGATCGGGGAGGTAGTCGGACAATGCCCTTGTCTTCGATTTCCAAGAGGATGGCGGATACGTTATGCGTCAAGGGAGTGTACCTCTCAAAGCGGGGGACCGGCGGGACCTTCTTCACGGCCCCCGGGTCCCTTGGAGCTTTCTTTGATGGTTCGACTTCTTCGGTCTTCCGCTTTCCCTTCCCGGTGGCATCCCTGGCATCTTCGGGGTTAAGGGCCTCTTCTGCCCTAATGTATTTCTCAACCCTATTGAGGAGGTCGGGAAAGTTGACGGGGGGTCTCTTCGCCAGAGAAGCCTTCAGCTGTCCATGACGGACGTTGTGTCGGAATGCCGCTGAAGCGACGCCCGGGTCGAGGGAGGAGACCGACCTTGCCTCAGCGGTAAATCTCCAGACGAACACCCTGAGTGATTCCCCCTCTATCTGTCTGAGCCCTAGTAATGAGACACTGGTCCTTTCGGCCTTCCGGCTAATGATAAAGTGGGCGAGAAAATTGCCCTCGAGTTGGTCGAAGGAGTATACGGAGCCGGGGGCGAGCTTCGAGAACCACTCACGAGCTGGACCCCAAAGGGTAGCAGGGAAGGCTCGGCATAACAGGGGATCCGAGGCGCTGTGAATCATCATGAGGGTTTTGAAACCCTCCATGTGATCAGCAGGATCTCCCTCGCCGTCGTAAGTCTCGAATTGAGGGGGTCGGAAATTCCTGGGTATTTCCGCTTGGAGGATGGGGGCGGAGAAGGGAGGACGGACAGGTCTGTACCCCTGAGCCGCTGTTCGGCCGTCGTCCCCTATGTGATCG
Source organism: Hemerocallis citrina (assembly GCA_017893485.1). Taxonomy (NCBI): domain Eukaryota; kingdom Viridiplantae; phylum Streptophyta; class Magnoliopsida; order Asparagales; family Asphodelaceae; genus Hemerocallis; species Hemerocallis citrina. The sequence continues at coordinate 23,544,915 of CM030362.1, read as the reverse complement.
AGGCGATCCTCCATTTCTTGTAGGCGCCTTAGGAGTACGCCGTCGTCCTCTTGCTGGATTGTTGATGGGCGGGACGCGCTGACTTCGGCGCCCGACCCTGTTTGGAAATGGAGGGTTTCTTCCCTGGGGGCCCGTCGGAGAGCTCCCAGAATTTCTCTTACCCGGTTTGGTCGGTCCGAGGGTTGTCTTCCGACTCGGCTGAGCGCGGGTCTTCGTCCCTCATGTAACGCCCCTGCCCCTAGCTCAGACAATTTATACAATTTATAAGACAAAGTAGATACTATGTAGTACAACTGCCCACCACAGGCTGCCTCTCAAAAGGTGGTTAACCGAATTGGTGACTCTTGATCATTGGCTTTTAGTATTTATATTATATTATTTCCTATTTTATTAACGATATGGGACTATATTACCAATTATCTTACCTCTTTCTCGTATGCATGCATAGCCGAGCCCGTGCAAACATACCCCGTGGTGGGCCCCATCCGGAATGCCACCTCAACACTCAATTCAAACAAAGCACAGTCAAGTGCTGTTTTTTTCATGTATACCGTGGGCCCCCACACACCTCATTAATCCATTTATATTTTAATCCATACATGCATCATCAACAGCACCATTTTATAACCATCCCATATATATTATATATACATATATACTATACTTTGAAATTACCGGGGTGTTACACACACCCCCCCTTCAGAAATCAGCGTCCTCGCTGATGAGCACGGGGCATGCACAACTAGTGCAGGATCTACTTTCTAGCCGATGTGGAGTGGAGTACCCTAGCCCACCCCCGTGGATTTACCGGGCGTACCCTGATTCTGCGTGTTGTCCAGACCCCTAGCCCACCCCCGTGGATTTACCGGGCGTCCTGGCCACAACCCCGCTCCCTCTCAGGCATACATCTCACCCACTCTTACCCACACTCGGTGTCGAAAGTCGGCTCTGATACCATTTGTAACGCCCCTGCCCCTAGCTCAGACAATTTATACAATTTATAAGACAAAGTAGATACTATGTAGTACAACTGCCCACCACAGGCTGCCTCTCAAAAGGTGGTTAACCGAATTGGTGACTCTTGATCATTGGCTTTTAGTATTTATATTATATTATTTCCTATTTTATTAACGATATGGGACTATATTACCAATTATCTTACCTCTTTCCCGTATGCATGCACAGCCGAGCCCGTGCAAACATACCCCGTGGTGGGCCCCATCCGGAATGCCACCTCAACACTCAATTCAAACAAAGCACAGTCAAGTGCTGTTTTTTTAATGTATACCGTGGGCCCCCACACACCTCATTAATCCATTTATATTTTAATCCATACATGCATCATCAACAGCACCATTTTATAACCATCCCATATATATTATATATACATATATACTATACTTTGAAATTACCGGGGTGTTACACCTCGGGCGGCGGTCTTGGACGGTTCGGGGCCGGGTTGGAAGCGGCCCTTCCCCTGTTGCGGGTAATCTTGCGGTTGAGGATTATCCCCCGGAGGTCGGGCTGGACTGGCTGGGTGATGCTCCTTTGGGACTCTTGAGGGGGAGCCCTGTGTTTTGAAGTGCGCGGCCCGGCGTTAGCAGTTGGTGGGGGCGAGTCCCGTTGGTTGACGGAGGAAGCAGCCCCCTTGCCCTTGGAGGCCATGAGGATTCGGCTGTCGAGGCTCCTTGAGGGTCTGGCTCGGATCGGTTTCTGAAGCAGTGTTTCCCACAGACGGCGCCAACCTGATGCGGTTTATTTCTGGGAGACGTGTGGATGCACCAGGTGTGAGTTCGGACTCGATTTGTATTGAAGGAGAATGCTGCTCGTCTGTCGACCTTCGGTTGACCTTCTAGAGCCTACGATGAGCTCGAAATGATGTTGAAATCTGGGCTCGGATCTGAGGGGTCGGATCCGAGGTCTTGTGTACCTGCAGACGGTCCTGAAACACCGGGGTTTATCCCGGTGGCGGACCCTCCGACGATCTAGTCAGTCTCTGTGAGAGAGTAGCAATAACTAAGTATATTTAAGTGGCAAAAGATTGATTACCTCAAAAGGTGGGTGAGGGTCTAGTATTTATAGAGAATCCCAACCGGGTTTGGATCCGCCTGGGGGCCGGGTCTGGACCCGAAAGCCCGTGGGCCTGACATGGCGGGAGGCCCAGGGGGTTTAGGGCTGACGTGGCATTACCAGGAGTGGTATAGGGCTGACGTGGCATAGCCCTTGGTGGTATCGGGAGCTGACGTGGCCGATCATGGGGTTGCTGTGCTTTCGGGAGGATCTGGTGGCCCAGGCTGTGCCAGGTCATCCTTATTCTGTACTAGGAGGGGCGGACGGCCCGGAGGGCTGTCGTGGATCGGCGGTCGAGGTCCATCGTTGCCCATCGGATACGCGGAGGTCGGCTCTGTGTGGGTGAACTGGAGGTTCGGCGCCGAACCTGCGGTGGCTCGAGGCCGAACGATACTGTTGTTTCTTCCATTTTTGAGGGAGAGTTGTATTGGGCCCTGGTTGGGCCCCCAGCCATTTTTACCCTACCACAGTAAGTTAGTTCAGAAAATATCATATATCTTTATCATTTTTGTCCAAAGTTCTAAAAAACCCTAACTCAGTTTTTTTTACCAAACATACTTTAAGGTGATTTTTTGCGGCAAAAAAAAAATGCGGTTTTCTGCAGAACTGGTATACTTCAGGGTTTTTTTTTTCTTCCAATTCAGCCTTAATTTAAACATTAAAAAAAAAGTTTTTCTACTTAAGTTCCCAAACAATGTTGAAATTCCATATGGTCACTAATTCCAAATCAGTTTCGATCAACTCCAAAGCCGATTTAATTGCAGCATGCTGAAATTCTACTACATTAAACCACCTTTCGAAAGCCCAGGCCATTGCCCACCCCCCCCCCCCCCCCCCTTTTTTTTTGAAAATTTTGAAATATAGTCAATTTGTTTCATTAAATAAGAGTTAACAAAATAATTCAGAGTACTGATACATCATGCTAGAATAACAAGACATATAACTTCTCTAACAAACATAGGAGGGTGGGAACAACACTAATACTAGTAAAACATATATAAGGCGTACAAACAAAACGTAAGAGACATCTCTACAATGCCCTTGAGGGCGAGGTCCATTGCAGCCTTGAACGAGATAAAAAAAATTGTGTCATTATTAGAAGAACAATAGCATGCATTATCTTCGAACTCGCATTCATCAATGATTTGAATCCCAAATCCCATGAGGTACTTCTGTGGATCTTGAGCAGAGTTCATCTCTAATATTATAATGGGAGAAGACCTTAGTGTCATTTGTCAATCTACCAATCTGTGCATTGTACGTGCATGACTAATATGAAGGAGGTCACAGGTTCAAGTCCTCACTACGTCAGTTTTTTTACTTCAACTTTTTTTAGTATATTAAATGTTCATCACACGTGTAAATTACTATCTATATCTATTTATCTATAATATAATATATAATAACTATTATAATGGAAGAGTTGGAGTTGAAAATCTACCTACTTACGTGCAACTCCAACTCTCCCATTATAGTCTTCACATTTACTTTTAAAAATGTATAATCATATTTATTAAGACATGCATTGCACGTGTAATTCAGAGTTTCACTTTATTTTTTTCAAAAAAATTATTACGTGCATCGCACGTGTATATTACTAGTATAGTGGGGAGAATGGGCTAGACTTGGAAACAGAGCTAGTTCGGGTGTACCAGACCCTAAATGCTCTCGCTGCTAACATTCTCGAGAACAGAGGACCAGGGCCAGTTATGCACGTACCCGAAACCATCAAGCTGGTCGAGTCATTCAAAAGAATGAAGCCACCGATATTTGAGGGTCAGACTAATCCGAATATTGCTGATGACTGGGTTAGACAAATCGAGACAGTCTTCGAGGTACTGGAAACCCCGGAAGCAAGCAAGGTGAAACTGGCTACCCTTCAACTGGAAAAAGGATGCAAGTGTGTGGTGGCAATCTTTGAAGAGGAATTTGGGCAACGTACAACTCACATGGGAAGAATTCCTTGAAGAATTATGAGCCATTATTTCCCACTGGACGTTCAAGAAAAGAAGGCCATGGAATTCTTGAGCTTACAGCAGGACAACATGACAGTGTGGGAGTACGAAACCAAGTTCAATCAGCTTTCCAGGTATGCGCCTGAGATGGTACAAGACGAAGCGAAAAAGGCATGCAAATTTAAGCAGGGACTGAAGCCCAGTCTGAGATCAAGGATGATACCTTTGGGCATTCGGAGGTTCGAGAAGCTAGTCCGAAGGGCCGCTGCAACAGAGTCTGACATGAACCAATTCCAAGCTGTGCAAATCAAGCGGAACAATTGGAATACAGGCAGGAGACCTGCAGGACCAAGCAACTTCAGAATTCAGCCCCCAGCACAGCGCTTCAAGCCAACTGGCGCTAATGCTATTGCAGTGGCAGGAAGGGTATCCACTTGTCACAAATGTGGAGAAACATGCCACATATCTTCTGGGTGCACCAAGCCGCAGTCGATCAGGACTTGTTTTTTGTGTGGAAAGGAGGGCCATTTCCAGTCTGCTTGCCCTCAACTTCAACGGGGAGGACCGAGTAGGCAGCAGTCCAACCCTGGGCAGAAGCAGTTCAAGCAAGGGCGGGTGTTCGCCTTGACAGAAGCAGATGCAGATGATGTGGACCAAGTGATCACTGGTATGGAGGATGAAGCTTAGTTGATTTGTTAATTTTTCCATTTGTGTAATAAGATGTTATGTAATGAGATCACTCATATGTAACAGGAGACATTTTAATAAATGGAATAAAAGTTTCGGTGTTATATGATATGGGATCTTCGCACACTTTTTTGTCACCTTCATTTGCAAAAAGATTGGGAGTTGAACCAAAAATATTTCCTGGCAAGGTTTTATCTGTGGCTACTCTGTCAGGAGAGAACTTGACAACTGATCGATACTATGAAGGTTGTGATCTCGAAATTTGAGGCAGGATCTTGGGCATCGACTTCATTGAATTGGCAGTTCTTGGAGTCAACGTCATTACTGGCATAGACTGGATGTCAGTGTACAGTACCACCATCGAATGCAAGAGCAAAGAAGTTGTGGTGAAGGCTCCAGGGGGACTAGTTGTTACATTCCAAGGTAAAAAGAAGTGTAACAGGTGGTAGCAGCTTTAACAGAGCAGAAAGTCCCAGATGAAGTGAAGCAGATCCCAGTTGTCCAAGACTTCCCAGCAATATTTCTTGATAATCTACCAGGGCTTCCCCTTCATCGAGATGTAAAGTTCAACATCACTATTCAACCAGGAAGTGCTCCTATTTCCAAGGCACCATACAGAATGGCACCAGTTGAAAAAGATGAGATCAAGTAGCAGATTGAAGAATTACTGAGCAAAGGATACATCAGACCGGTGCATCACCATGGGGAGCCCCAGTTCTTTTAGTGAAGAAGAAGGATGGATCAATGAGGATGTGTACCGACTATAGAGAGTTGAACAAGGTAACTGTACAGAACAAGTATCCCATTCCTCGAATCGATGATCTGTTCGACCGTCTACAGGGAGCAGCAATATTTTTCAAGATAGATCTACGGTCAGGGTATCATCAAGTCCGGGTGAAAGAAGAAGATGTGCATAAAACGGCTTTCCGAACCAGGCATGGTCACTATGAGTTTCTAGTTATGCCATTTGGGGTCACAAATGCACCAGCTATTTTCCTGGACATGATGAACAGAGTTTTGCAGCCCTTCATCGATTCCTTTATCGTCGTATTCATTGACGACATATTAGTCTATTCCAAGTCTGATGAGGAGCATGCCAATCACTTAACAGAGGCTTTGAAGAAGCTTCTGGAGCATCAGCTATATGCAAAGTTATCCAAGTGTAACTTCTGGAAAACCGAAGTCGCCTTCCTGGGTCACATCCTTTCTAAGGAGGGAGTAGCTACTGACCCGCAGAAAGTTGAAGCTGTAAAAGACTGGCCAAGACCGACCACAGTGAAGGAGATCAGGAGCTTTCTGGGCTTGACTGGATATTACAGAAGGTTCATTCACGGTTACGCCCAGCTTGCTGTGCCACTCACAGGGCTCACAAAGAAAAATGTGAATTTCAAATGGTCGGATCAATGTGAAGCAAGTTTCCCAGAGTTAAAGGAAAGATTGACTACCACTCCCATTTTGGCATTGCCAAGAGCAGGAGTTGACTATGATATCTACAGCGATGCTTCCCATCGCGGATTGGGTTGTGTACTGATGCAGGAAGGGAAGGTAATTGCTTATGGGTCTAAGCAGCTGAGACCTTATCCAACGCATGATTTGGAGCTGGTAGCAATCATCTTTGCTTTGAAGCAATAGAGGCATTACGTGTACGGAGAAAATGTCAACATGTACATGCGTTACAAGAGCCTGAAGTATATCTATCAGCAAAGAGACCTAAATCTAAGGCAGAGAAGATGGTTAGAAGTGTTAAAAGGATATTCGACCAGAAATCAAATACCATCCAGGCAAGGCAAATGTGGTGGCATATGCGCTAAGCAGAAAGTGCAGTTTTTCCCAGCTGATCACAACTCAGAAGGAATTGGCAGAAAAGCTTGACCGAGCAGGAATTGAAGTGGTCTTAAAAGGTGTGGACGCTTCCTTATCTCAACTGAGGATTCAACCCACTTTAAGATACATAATTATTGATGGTCAGAAGGCAGATCCAGAGATCTAGAAGATGATAGAGTAAGTTATGATTTTCCGATCAAATCATGCTAATTCTTCTCAAGATCATATCTTTTCCTATGAATTTACATTCTTAGCTCAAGAACCTAAGTTTGAACATACAAAAATTTCACTCATGCCATTTAGCTATCTCAAATCAGTAACTTTTCATCATACACACACAAAAAATAAATCCACAAGCATAGTGTTTAGAAAGACACCCACTTTGTAATTGTTGATGATCTCTTCTTCACTTTCTCTTTGTTTGGCTCCTCCTCCTCCTACCTCCTTGCTCCTTTCTTGTATGCTTGGTTTCCAACTTCCAAACCAAGCTTGAAGAAGAAATTAAAGTTGTGGAAATGCTAGAAAATGAGAGTGTAGGATTTGAAAGTTTTTTTAAGGGTTAGAAAAATTAAAAAGTAGATGGAATATGCATTCGGGGGTTTAAATAAAGAGGGGAGCGGAGGGAGGTGAGCACACCCAAAACAAGCCTATAGTTTTCCATGGGGGTTTAGGGTTTTAATTACATGGTTTTATGGTTTGGTTTGCATGTATAATTACACATATACATACACACATACAATACGTACATAATACTTACATAAAAAATGTTTGTATGTATATGTAAAAAAAATAGTTTATTATTATAGACACACTATACATTCCGTTTCAATTATAGTTGAGACAAATGTACAATTTAATTGAGAAATTATTCCAACTCTGATTCAACAATTGTACCATTATTGGATTCAAAATATATTAAATAATATGTCTTAATATTTACTCAATTAAAATGAGAAAAATTCATTAATACGTACAACCCTGAACTGTGCACGAATTAATGTAAAAAACAGTTTTATATTATTTTGCAGGACCTTACATCATGCAACTGCATAAATAATTGCATCACTCAAGGCAAATCAGGACGAACCTGATGAAAGCAAGGCAATGAAAGTAGGTGTTCATTACAGGATGACATTGTGGAGAAGGATGTGAGGTAACCGGTCTAGAATTTAAAATAAAAATTCAAAATTGTTTTAATTGTAAGCTATTGTGTAACCAATTTCTATGGCAGACAAAGCTATGAATGTCTTCAGTGTAACGGCAGACAGCAGTCAAGATGCTATTGTAAAAATTTTAAGTCTAAATTTCATCATGACACAAAGTTATGATTTTCCAATCAAATCATGCTAATTCTTCTCAAGATCATATCTTTTCCTATTAATTTGCATTCTTAGCTCAAGAACTTAAGTTTGAACATACAAAAATTTCATTCATGCCATTTAGCTATCTCAAATCAGTAAGTTTTCATCATACACACACAACAAATAAATTCACAAGCATAGTGTTTAGAAAGACACCCACTTTGTAATTGTTGATGATCTCTTCTTCTCTTTCTCCTTGTTTGGCTCCTCCTCCTCCTAGCTCCTTGCTCCTTTCTGGTATGCTTGGTCTCCAACTTCCAAACCAAGCTTGAAGAAGAAATTGAAGTTGTGGAAATGCTAGGAAATGAGAGTGTAGGATTTGAAAGTTTTTTTAAAGGGTCAGAAAAATGAAGAAGGAGATGGAAGATGCATTCGGGGGTTTAAATAAAGAGAGGAGCGGAGGGGGGGGGGGGGGGTGAGCACACCCAAAACAAGCCTATAGTTTTCCATGGGGGTTTAGGGTTTTAATTACATGGTTTTATGGTTTGGTTTGCATGTATAATTACACATATACATACACACATACAATACATACATAATACTTACATAAAAAATGTTTGTATGTATATGTAAAAAAATAGTTTATTATTATAGACACACTATACATTCCGTCTCAATTATAGTTGAGACAAATATACAATTTAATTGAGAAATTATTCCAACTCTGATTCAACAATTGTACCATTATTGGGTTCAAAACATATTAAATTTACTCAATTAAAATGAGAAAAATTCATTAATACGTGCAACCCTGAATTGTGCACGAATTAATGTATAAAACAGTTATATATTATTTTGTGAGGCCTTACATCATGCAACCGCATAAATATTTGCATCGCTCAAGGCAAATCAGAACGAACATGATGAAAGAATGGCAATGAGAGTAGGTGTTCATTACAGGATGGCATTGTGGAGAAGGATGTGAGGTAACTGGTCTAGAATTTAAAATTAAAATTCAAAATTGTTTTAATTAAGCTATTGTGTAACAAATTTCCATGGCAGACAAAGCTATGAATGTCTTTAGTGTAACGGCAGAGAACAGTCAATGTCCTGAATGCCACAGTGTAAATGCAGACAGTCAATAGCAAAAGGTGGCCCTGCACGGGGTGGGGTTATGTTATTTGTGTCCGTAGGACGTACGAGCGTACACAAGTCACATGTAATCCGGTCCAAGGCAAATCAGGACGAACCTGATGAAAGAAAGGCAATGAGAGTAGGTGTTCATTACAGGATGGCGTTGTGGAGAAGGATGTGAGGTAACTGGTCTAGAATTTAAAATTAAAATTCAAAATTGTTTTAATTGCCGACAGTCAATAGCAAAAGGTGGGCTCTGCACGAGTGGTTATTCGTGTTCGCAGGACGTGCGGGCGCACACAAGTCACATATAATCCGGTCCAAGGAAAATCAGGACGAACCTGATGAAAGAAAGGCAATGAGAGTAGGTGTTCATTACAGGATGGCGTTGTGGATAAGGATGTGAGGTAACTGGTCTAGAATTTAAAATTAAAATTCAAAATTGTTTTAATTGCTGACAGTCAATAGCAAGAGGTGGGCTCTACACGAGTGGTTATTCGTGTCCGCAGGACGTGCGGGCGCACACATGTCGCATGTAATCCGGTCCAAGATTTGCACTCCTGCGTGTATAACCCCTGTTTCCGATTATACAGATTTTCATTTCATTTCTTTTCTCCATGTATTTTTGTATTTCAATTTTCGTATAGATTCTTCCCAATGCATTTAAATCATTTTGAATCTCTTATTGAAACCCAAATTTATATTCAAACTTGAATCTTGTCTCACTTCTTTTTATTTATCTATTTTGAAGCCTAAATTAATCCATACTATCATTTATTAATCATTTTGAATTCAATTGAAGCCCAAAGGGTAGCCCATCTATTGTTGGATTTTAGCCCATTGATTTTGATACATGTTGCATTATTTAATTAATTGATTTGAAGCCCGATAATCAAGCCCATCTCCTATTTACTTAAACTCTGTTTAGGACTAGATCCAAGGGAATAATCACTAGAAAAAAGCATCACAATTTTTTTTTATGTATAATCGCATGACTCATATAGTTTTGTAAGGCATTATGAAATTCAACAATCCTAAAGTAAATAAGTATCCTTCCTCTTACTTTATAAGAAATTGTTTATCCTAAAAAAAAATCAACAGACTTCAAATATAACTAACTAATACCCCCAAACTTAGATGGAACATTGTCCTCAATGTTCGCATAAAACTTAAAATAGGCATGTGTTACCAACCAGTTTGAAGGGAATAAAATAAAGAAATAAAGAAATGATTAAAGAAATAAATAACTAGAGAGTGTAAGTACTCCCCTGAAAAATTGGGTTGCCTCCCAATAAGCGCTGTGTTTCCTGTCTTCAGCTAGACTCGTTGAGTTTGTGCAATGTATTGAATGGCTTGCGGCTCAAAACTGATCTTATCATAAGGTTTCCCCCCTCTGCCCATTCACCTTGAACGTTGAGCTTCTGCCAACGCTCCATGTGGGAGAAACCTTTGCAACAATTTATGGACCGTACCATCTTGACATCAGTTTATCAGCAATGGTCCATCTTAATGCACCATTGTGCTCCTGCAAGACTCCCTGCAGCCTTGCTTCTTCATGCATCCTTAAATTTGCAACAACTGTCACAGGTAATGTCTGGTTTTTCCCCAAATGTTCGTACTTCAAATGGTCATGTAGTGGCTGCAGCTCCACTTCTGGTGTCCTGGTAGCAGTCGACTTATTCTGGACACCAGTCGACTTATCCTGGCCAGCAGTCGACTTGTCTGCAGAAACACAAGTTTTATCAGACACAAAATTTTCAACTGCAGGTGCAAGCTTACCTGTATATGACTTTGGAGTTTCAAGGTGATGTACTGTCTCTGCAATCCTCCAGTCATAGTATTCCTGTTCAACATGAGATAATGTTAAAGGGTGTGTAATTGTTGCTTGTAATGGATCAACACCATGTTCCTGAAATGTTTGGTCGCAAATTTCCTGAACCACATTAACATTACAACATTCATTATTATCGTGTGGAAATTGTGGCCCATCAAACATTGTAAACTCAATCTCTTCTTCTAGTGTTGTCCTTGCTTGGAGCTGTTCTTGTCCTCTAGGGTTAGGTATGGTTTGTGATGGAAATTCTCCTGCCTTTCTTTCACTTAACTCCGTAGCAATTTGACCAATTTGAAATTCCAATTTTTGAATGGCCTGTCTTTGTTGATTGCTTGTTTGCTGTTGCTGTTGGAGTAACTGCAGAATGGTGGATTCGAAATCCAACTTCTCCTGTTCTTGTGCTGGCTCATCATACCCATTCCTACCCTGGAATTGCTGCGTATCCCCTGGTGCAAATTGATTGTCTTGATGGTTTTGCCACCCTGGGTTATACGTGTTTGAAAAAAAATTATTCTGGGGCGGGTACATTCCCTGTTCTACGTAGTTTGTGTGCTCCTGATCTGCGAAAGAAAACATGGAACATGAATTAGTTGTATGATTAGAATGAAAACAAATTGCACAAATTTCTTTTGGTTGGCTTTTTATGCCTCCCAACGTTGAATTCACAAGCATATCAATCTTTTTGTTCATGGTTTCCATTTCTAATTGCATGTTATTATTATGAGAAATTTCGTATACTCCCTGTTTTTTCGAAAGACCCCTCCTTGTGGAGAATTGTTGTGAGTTCTCGCTGAGTTCTTCAAATAGATCTATAGCCTCCTCAGCACTCTTCCTCATCAACATTCCATTGCAACCTGCATCTACAATTGCCTTGTTAGTGTCATTTAAACCCTCATAAAATGATTGTACCTGATCATCCTTAGGTATGTTGTGCGTAGGACACTTGAGAAGCTTGTTTTTGAAGTCCTTCCACGCCTCGAAGAATAAATTGCCATCTTTTTGTTGGAAAAGTAGAATTTCTCTTTTTAGTTGTCTGGTCTTCTGAGCTGGAAAGAACTCCTTCAAGAACTTTGTTGCCAATTGCTCCCATGACTGAATTGATCCTGGTTCCAAAGAATTATACCACAACTTAGCATTAAGTTTTAAAGAAAAAGGAAACAAGATTAACCTGATTTGTTCAGGGGTAAGCCCTTGGACGCTTTGTGTCCTGCAAAGATCAAAGAAGTCTTGCAGATGTAGGTGCGGATCTTCATCTAGTCTACCATTGAAGTGGGGAACCATGCTAAGTAATTGAGGTGATAGATGCATATTCCCTGTGACTTTGGGTTGAAAAGCTATGCAAGACGGTTGCTCAATATTCTTTGGAATGAATTTGTCTTGCATTGGTACTCGATTTAATACTTTTTCACCCATTGTTGCTTTTTGAATTCTTCGCTGTACAGTCGACTGGTCAGTGGAGACAGTCGACTGGTCTGTACCTGTCTGTGCAGAGAGTAAAAAGAAAATTATAGGAAAAGGAAACGAAGAAATAAAATAAAATAAAAAAGAAAAAGAATTTTACTGATTTGTAAGTTAAAATACTAAACAATCCCCGGCAACGGCGCCAAAAACTTATTGTGCAATCTAGATGATCTAAACTAGACACAAATTAAAAACCTCGCAAGTGTACGAATCGTTTGGCGAAGCGTAGTGACGAGCAAGGGTCGATCCCACAGAGATTGTAGAAATTAACTTACTAACCAATAAAATAGAAAATAGAATCTTAAAGTGTTGATCTAAAAATCTAAGAAAATGAAAGGATAAAAATCTAAATTAAATAGCATCACAAATTGAGTCACGAATGTCTATTAAAGTAGTTGGGTATTGATCTCCACCTATAGTCAGTAATGCTGAGTTATCCACTACTCTTATTACTCATGTTTGTTCTCTTCAAGGGCATGGTATCTACTCCTTAAAGTAATGTTTCCCTAAGCCAAGAATTAGGCATGGTATCTACTCTAATTCGTTTCTTTCATTAAGTATTTAGCATGGTATCTACTAAGTTGCACTTAAAGAAAACATAAGAACAGTGGAAACGAACAAACATTCAAGGTTCTAAAAATTGGTATCAGATCTAGATCCCTTAAGTTGATTAAACCAAGAACCCCTAGAGATTCCCTTGTTACAAGTTATGAACACGAGATACGGGTCGTCTCAATATGTTCATATAACAGCTTCAGATCCACACTGCACAACTTGATAATCTTAAGTTCTGTATGTCAGTCGACTGGCTGTCACTTCAGTCGACTGCCCCTAGAACATCTGAACAAGTTTGATTCATGTAAATTGTTATTCATTTAATCAGGTTTAATCAATAAATAAAAGAGTAACATTCAGAAGAATATAAGCATTACATGACTACGGTTTCAATCTACCCAACTATGAAAGTTAGTTCCACATAATAAAACTTTTATTGATTGATAAAATAGAGTTCATGACTACAATAAAAATAAGATTCAAAGGAAGAACAGAAGAACACTGATTTGTATGATGTTGAAATTGAGCCCAATCAGTAGTCGTCTTGTTCTCCTTCTTGGTGCTTGCTGTCGACGATCAGTTCTTGATGATGGATCTGGCCTCCTTTCGAGAACTCCTCTGCCGCTTCTTTCTTGGTTGGTATTTATAGAACAAGAGAAGAGAATTAGGATTTGCACTCTTCTTTTTATAGAAAATTCCTTTTCTTTTATTTATTTCCTCCCTTGTTACTCTGCATGTTATTTCTTTCTCTTTTCTTCAATTGTTCCTTTTCTGTTCTGCTTTGGATTAGATTTGGACGAATCTTCAAATATCTTATCTTTTAACTCTGCCGCCTACCAGTCGACTGGTGTTGGAGTAAGTCGACTGTGTCGAGACTTCTGCGTAAACTTAATTTCTCTGTTCAGTCGCCTGTGTGGAAGAATCAGTCGACTGATGCTCTGTAATATTCTGAGTTCATCCCTAAGATCCTGAATCTGCTTCGTTTTGCTGTTTTAGGCTGTTTCCTATGGAAAAGAGAAAATAAGAGTTAAATATTACATATAGAGCTTTTAAATGTACAATTGCAATAAGATTATTACTCCTAAATGTGAATATTCTTGAGTCCATCACCTGCCATTACCGCTGGCTCATCTCCTTCATCCTCTGTTCCCCTATCAGAACAGAGCATCGACGCCACGTCGCTCCCCGACCAGCGCACCGTTCGTCGCACCTCCGGTCGTCTCACCCAGCCGCCACCGCGTCCAGAGGCGCCGCCGTAGTCGCCGAAGTTCCCTCCCGCTCTCCCGCTCTCACTCAGTCGGAGAAGCGGAAGGAGGAAGACGATCAGAGATTGGTCGCATCCGCTGTTCGCTGTTCGTTCGCAGCATATCTGGCTTTGCTATCCCGTGTTTGGGGTGATCCGCTGCGAGGACGAATTCCCATTGGGCGCTCTCGCTGTTTGCTGTTCTAACCGCGCCAGATCCCAACCGTTACTTGCTGTTCTGCCGATCCAGTGTGAGGAGAAAAATCACTGTTGCTGTTGTTGCTTTTGGAGTTTCTACGTACGTATTTCGCCGTACTCTTAGGATTGTTCCCCGGGATTCTGATCCCGTTATTCTTAATTTTATTGAATCGACTACAACGAAAAAGGCAAGTCCACTTGAACTCTTTTAATTTTCTAGTTCAAGCTTATTGAGCTCCTGCAAGTAGTTCCATTTTAATTATCTTAATTTGCCTTGTGTCCCGTCCGTTAAGAGTATCGAGGGTTTACATGAGCTAACCCGACGTACTTTTGACCTCTTATAATTATTCATTGACTCAAACCTAAGCCCACCTACACAATTGACATAAATGAAATGACTAGAATTGCATATAAAGAAAATGAACGGTGATTGAATGCATTGATTGATTGAAATATCGTGACTTGAACAATGACATCGTGAATTGACTCGTACATTGCAAAAATCCATCCTAATTGCTGTATAACAGTGTAATGCATTTCATGATACCATAGCATATTGATTATCGGCTTGAATGAACATATATACGTGATAGCTTTTATAATTCCTGCTGCATTGTTTGTCTTGTACTGAGGTTTCGACCCAGTTATATTAGATTTCAGTTAAAGTAATATAAAGAGAATTGTTGTTTTAGATTTACTACTTCCTGTTTATTACTGTGCAATGCATCATATTGCTGCATTCGTATCGTTTCCTTGATATTCTTATACATACTTGCATGGACATGAATGATTTAATAAAATACTAAACAAGCCGGGGTTTATAAGGGTTGACCTAGTAGTGGATAGTTTCAGAAAATGTACTCGGTAAGGCCTATATTGATATCGTATTGAAATGGAAAGAGAAGTAATGATTGTGAATGATTGATTGAAAAATTGGAAATTGATTGATTGTAAATGGTTAATGATTGTTATTGAAACCGAGTACACGCTCTGCAGATCCCACCACTATGTCTCAAACGAACACTGTTTTGCGTGTACCGAACCTGTAGTATGGGATGCAGTAGTACGTGCACTAGATAGGAGAAATGACACTCTAATATGTTCCTGTATTCCTCGCTGGGCCTCAGTTACGTGCCTGTGTTCCTGTATTCCGGGAAGCGGGGCGTGACAGCGTGCGTGAGAGAGAGCCTCTCTTCTAGTTATTTTACAATGCTTAGAAGGAGGTTACTATATATCCTCTTCTAATTCTTTTGATTTTTCCGATGTAGGACTATGTTCCCTCAATCTATTTTCAAGAATGAAAACGTCTCACTTTAAGAGATAATTTCTCATTTACCCCTAACCGTTTTTAGCAAATTAATATATGATTTTGATCTGATCACGAAGGAGAACACAAATCAATCAAAATCTCTCAATAATTTATTGAGGATCTTACTCAAAAAATTGCTCAAAAACTGGTTCGTAAATGGTGCATAAAATACCCATTTTCTAACGGTATGTGCATCTTTCTAGTCTAAATCTGTACTTATAATCATCTTGGATAAGTTCCAATATGATGTTATTGTTGTTGTCGTTGTTGTTTCGTTTTACATTCTCTGTTTTTGTTTTGTTCTGTTATTTCTTTCCCCATCGGCTGCAACTCATCACAGGGGGAGACAACCTTCCTCACGGAGGAAAAGATGTTTGGTCACCCACATAGGAATACAAGGAACTCATGGTTGCATCAGATGCGCTTTGCAATAGCATTCTAAGTGAAGTCTTTTAATAGTCGTTCTCATTGCACTAGAGTGGCATTGACTCAACATGTTACAGTGAGGACAACCTGATGAATCATCTTTAGGATTTGAAAATAGAATCTGAATAAGAAATAAGTTGGTCGCTAAATACCTAATGCTCCTTTTATCCTAGCTTAGAGTATTCAGTGAAGAGAATTAGGGCTTAAAGCATAGTTTGTGGCTTTTATATTCACATATGAATGCATTTGTATTAATAATATCTTATGAAATTGTATCTTTCAGTATTTCTGCGGACAAATGTATGCACCTCACGATTTATGTGATACATATTACCCTTAATATATCACAAACTACTTTCCGGTGTGTTAAGGACACTTAATTGAAATGATTAATAGAAAATAAAATATATCTTGATGCATTCCTTTCATAAAACAAACATTAGTCAAATTACTCAAATTACGACGAGGATAAAGCAGGCCAAAATTCTTTATTAATAAATTGATAGCAGAGCAGTGAAGTGTCTGGTTAGTATGAGACTATGAGACAAGTATACAAGTTGTCTTTTTTGGAATTAAGTGTTGGAAAAAGTTTTTGAATATTTTCGGCGCTGAAAATTGATTGGATCACGTTCCTCTCGTCGAGTACTATTTCGTAGTGTACTCACTTGCAAAAAATAGTTTCCGTATGAATAAGAAATGTAGCTCCGAAGTTGGGTACTCGAAATGTACTAACTTGACAGCTGGAATGAATAATCCCACGTCGGAAGATAGAAAAGATTTTCTCTAGTATATAAGCTAAAGAAATGGACTAAAGGGTGTAGCCCTGGGGTTACCAGTAACGTGTAGTGGGGAGAGAGCCTAGCCAAAATAACAAACACACGCGCGCGCACGTCCGGCCACGGCTTAGTTTGGCCTATATTTTTTTGCCCCGCTCCAAATTTTTCCCCAGTTACTGTTGAGACTTTTCAAATTCTGTAACTGCTGCTACCATTACTCTGTCGTGTTTGAACCATTACTTTGCTATTACAGAGTAATGGACCATTACTCTGCTATTACAGAGTAATGGATCCTTCAGTTACTCCCATTCTCCTGTAAGACCAGCAATTTTTGTCTGCTAGAACACACAGCTTTTCAAATATTCTGAATCTCCTTTTTCTTCTTCTTCCTCTAAGTCACAGCCTGAGAATACACCACAGCACCGGTTCGTTGAGATCTCTGAAGTTAGGGTGCTGCTCTTCAGGGAAAGGTAATACAGTTGTATCCTGGGAGGCAATTCGTCAACCACCGTCACACTACGGGGCGAATTTTGCTTTAAGGACAGAGATCTAAAATCTCGACTCTGTATTGTATTGTATGGTTTGTTCTTCTGTTTCCTATAATTGTAATTCTTCACAATTATTGTTAGCATTTTCCTGTTTTATGAAATTCATGTTTTAACAATCTTAAAGCAAAATTTTTCTTCTATTCTAACAGTTTTTTTGAAGATTCTTTACAAGTACTGTTATTATTTCGGAAAAACAAAACAACTAACAATTCTATTTCAACTGTTTCAGAACATGAAAAACACACAGAACAATAATGTCAGTGGACTTATTAGTGAACAGATATAAGTGACCCAAAATGTGACTGCCCAATCGGTTGTGGCACAAACGGTCGTTCTGCCCATACATATAACTGTGGGAGATTAACCAGAGAAGTTCAATAGAACTGGATCCAAGAAGTAGTAAAGGAAGATGCAGTTCTACCTGACCACCTTGAAGCTGGATATATTTCTCATTGAATCTGTCCCTATGTTGGCACCTATGGATGCACACTCCGTTGCGGCAGTTGATGCATGGACTCAGGGTGACTATCTCTGCATAAATTACATCCTGAACGGCTTGGTAGACCCACTGTACACTGTCTACTGTATCTTCAAGACTTCCAAACTTCTGTGGGGTCCTTGGAGAAGAAGTACAAAACAGAAGACGCTGGCTCCAAGAAGTTTGTAGTCGAAAAATTTCTAGACTACAAGATGGTTGACTCCAAGACAGTTATGAGTCAAATCCAGGAACTGCAGATGATAATGCATGAAATTTCTACAGAGAACATGACGTTGTGTGAACCATTCCAGGTTGCAGTGTTCATCGAGAAGTTTCCACCTGGATGGAAAGACTTCAAGAACTACCTCAAGCACAAGCGAAATGAGATGTATCTTGAAGACCTCATTGTCAGGTTGCGAATCGAAGAGGAGAATCGCAAGGTTAACAGGTCATATGGAAATCAGTCCATAGAAAAGGCAAACATGGTGGAGTATGAACAGAAGGGCAAAAAGAGAAAGTTCTTGCCACAGGCCTCGAACAAAAAACCTACAGCAAAGAGGTTTGCTGGAAAATGCCACAAGTGTGGTAAGCTGGGCCAAAAAATTTCTAACTGTCGCAGCAAGGACAACAACCGTGCTGGAACTAGACAGGCCAAAGGGAATGAAGAATCCCATGCACATATAGCTGAGAACGTGTCCACCGGTCTCTCTGACCTGGATCTCTGTGTTGTTGTATCAGAGGTGAATCTGGTGGGGAGCAATCCTTGAAAGTGGTGGTACGACATTAGGGCCACTAAGCACATCTGCTTGGACAAGGAGATGTGCACTTCATACCAGAAGTGCAATAAGGATGAACAGCTGTTCATGGGTAATTCTTTCACCTCCAATATTGCAGGAACAGGGAAGATAGTGCTGAAGATGACTTCAGGCAAGGAACTAATACTCACAAATGTGTTGCATGTTCCGGATATTAGAAAGAACCTGGTATCAGGATCTTTGCTAAGCAAGAATGGAATTAAGGTTATTCTTGCCTCTGCTAATTTTGTATTGTCTAAGAATGGGGTGTACTTGGGTAAAGGATATGTAAAGGATGGACTGTTCAAATTTAATGTAATGACAGTCATCCCTAAAACTATTGTTCCTGTTGTTCCCAAAGTTAATGAAATTACTCTTGTTGCTTATGTTGTTGAGTCTTCTTCTGTTTGACATGAAAGACTAGGTCATGTCAATTTCAATTCTATGTGTAGATTAATTAACATGAATTTGCTACCAAAATTTAAGGTAGACAACTACAAAAAATGTGAAGTTTGCACAGAGGCCAAACTCACTAAAACTCCATCACGTTCTGTAAAAAGAAACACAGAAACTCTAGGTCTAATTCACATGGATCTGTATGATTTAAAATACTTGCAAACCATAAATTCTGTTATGTATACTTGTTACATAGTAAAAATGAGGCTTTGGATAAATTCAAAGAATATAAGCTTGAGGTTTAGAATCAACTTGGCAAAACGATTAAAATCGTTAGAAGTGATAGAGGAGGGGAATATGAGGCACCATTTAACATGTTCTGCTCTGAACATGGAATAGTTCATCAGACAACTGCTCCTTACTCACCTGAATCAAACAGTACTGCTGAGCGTAAGAATCGAACTCTAAAAGAGATGATGAATGCCTTGTTGTTGAATTCTGGGTTACCCCAAAACATGTGGGGGGAAGCGTTGCTGACTACCAACTACATTCTCAATAAAATACCTCACAAGAAAACTGGCAAGACACCATACAAACTGTGGAAAGGTAACGTACCTCCGTATAAATACCTCAAAGTATGAGGGTGTCTAGCAAAAGTGGCAGTACCTAATCCAAAACAGGTCACAATATGACCTAAGACTATTGATTGCATATTCATAGGCTATACACACAACAGTAGTGCATATCGGTTCTTGGTATATAAATCGGATATACCTGATATCCATGTGAATACAATAATGGAATCAAGGAATGCTTCATTCTTTGAACACATGTTTCCTGTAAGGATGCTATATATCTCAAATGTACACCTGAATAGGGAATGTAAGCACTTCGGTTGATGAACCAGAACATGATAATGATAAGTCTAGACGAAGTAAATGGGCTAGAACATCAAAGTCATTTGGTCTTGACTTTGTAACGGCCTTTCTGTTAGAGAATGAGCCCAGAACATTCAAGGAAGCCATGTCTACGCCTGATGCTTCTATGTGGAAGGAAGCAATCAAAAATAAAATAGACTCCATTATGCAAAACCATACATGGGAGTTGGTCGATTTTTCTTCTGGGTGTAAAGCTCTAGGATGCAAATGGATTTTTAAATAAAAATTGAAACCAAATGGTTCAATATAGAAACATACGGCGTGACTTGTGGTACAAGGATTTAGGCAAAAGGAAGGCCTAGACTTCTTTGATATATATTCTCCGGTCACAAGAATAGCTTCCATAAGAATGTTGATAGCTATTGCAGCTCTATGTAACCTGGAAATACATCAAATGAATGTTAAAACCACACTTCTAAATGAGGATTTAAAGGAAGAAATATACATGAAACAATTTGAGGGTTACGTAGTTTCTGAACAGGAAAACAAGGTGTACAAGCTTGTAAAATTCTTGTACGGACTGAAACAAGCTCAAAAGCAGTGACATGCAAAATTTGACAATATTATGATGTCAAATGGTTTCAAAATAAATGAATATGATAAGTGTATCTACATCAAAGATACTCCAAATAGATACATTCTGGTGTGTCTGTATGTAGATGACATGCTCATTATTGGAAACAATAATGACATTATCAAACAAACTAAGAGCATGCTTAGTGGCAAGTTTGATATGAAAGATTTGGGAGTTGCAGTCGTCATACTAGGAATTAAAGTTTTTAGGACGTCCGAGAGAATTACTTTGTCTCAAGCTCATTACGCTGAGAAAGTACTTCAAAGATTCAAGAATTACTCAAATGGGACTGCTAAAAGTCATGTGGATCCCAGTCTTCACTTGTTCAAAAACACGGGTGATAGCATATCATAATTGGAATATGCATGTGTAATAGGTAGTCTGATGTACTTGATAAATTGTACAAGACCAAACCTGGCACATTCCGTAAATGTACTGAGCCGCTACACAAGTCACTGTAATCCTGGACGAAGTCACTGTAAAGGAATAATTAGAGTATTGAACTACTTGCGACATACTCAGAGTTATGGGCTGCATTACACCAGATATCTAGCTGTACTAAAAGGCTGTAGTTATACCAACTGGATATCGGACTCCAAGAACTCGAAATCCACAAGATGGTTCACTTTTGGTGGTGCAGTTGTGTCATGGAAATCCTCTAAACAAACGTTACTAGCCAGATCCACCATGGAATCTGAGTTTATTGTTTTAGACAAAACGGTAGAGGAATCAGAGTGGCTTCGAAACTTTTTAGAGGATATTCCCATGTGAGAAAAATCAGTGTCTGCTATATGTGTATACTGTGACAGCCAATCGGCTATAGCAGGGGTACTGAGTTCTATGTACAATGGTAAGTCTCTTCATATCAGAAGGCGAAACAAAACCATTAGACAACTGCTCTCTAATGGAATAATCTCTATTGAGTATATAAAATCGGCCGACAACCTGGCGGATCCATTTACTAAAGGTTTGTCACGAAAGCAAGTTGTGAGATCATCAAGAGGAATGAGTTTAAAGCCTATAACGAAAGAGGATACTTGATGGAAACCCTACCTAGGAATTAGAGATCCCAAGATCTAGGTTCAAGGGTACAACTAAATCTTGTTGAATCGATGGGGGCACTGAGAGATTAAAATCTCATACCCACTCTTAGGATGAGAAAACAGTGCTGCCTACAAAGAGTTAGGATAAGCTTGGCTTTTAATGATTCTCATAGCTTTAATAAAAGTGGGGTATGGCAGGATACTCTTTATGGACAATCACCTTATGAGTGTGAAATGGGGCCGTTTCTAAGAGAATGAAGAGAGGCTACATTCTCCAAGCCCACTCATGATTAACCAGGGTTGTTCAGGGCCAAAATGAATATAACAGGAGAATATAGTTTTGTGAGGAGATGAAACCATGTGATAGTTATTGTCTAGGTTCACATCAAAGTCCGGGTAGTTCTAGACATCATGTTCACTAGCTGGTCAAGTGAATCCGATGGCTACTCTAAGGGTGGTTCAAAGTTGAAAAATTACTACCATTTTCGATGCAGTGATTTTTCGATTGTATTCTCAGAGTCTTGTCTGTCATGTCTTTTTCTGTCATGTGTTTTTCTGTCGTGTCTGGATTACATGGTCTGATCATTTCCATTAATGTGGGGGGTTATTGGAAAAAGTTTTTGCATATTTTTCGGGCCAAATTCCGGTGGGCTCTGGCCACCGGCGGGGCCGGAAATTGATTGGATCATGTTCCTCTCGTCGAATACTATTCCGTAATGTACTCACTTGCCAAAAATGGTTTCCGTATGAATGAGAAATGTGGGTCCAAAGTTGGGTACTCGAAATGTACTAACTTGGACAGTTGGAATGAATAATCCCACATCGGAAGATGGGAAAGATTTTCTCTAGTATATAATCTAAAGAAATGGACTAAAGGTCGTAGCCCTGGGGTTACTACTAACGTGTAGTGGAAAGAGGACCTAGCTAAAATAACAAATACACGCGCGTGCCCGCACGGCTTCGGCTTGGTTTGGTTGGTCTAGCTTGGCTTGGCTTGACTTTGGCCTATATTTTTTTTTTCCGGCTCCAAATTTTTCCTCAGTTACTGTTGAGGCTTTTCAAATTCTGTAACTGCTGCTACCATTACTCTGTAACAACAGAGTAATGGCTCATCAGTTACGTGTTTGAACCATTACTCTACTGTTACAGAGCAATGGCTCATTACTATGCTGTTACAGAGTAATGGACCCTTCAGTTACTCTCATTCTCCTATAAGACCAATAACTTTTGTCTGCCAGAACACACAGCTTTTCAAATATTCCGAATCTCATTCTTCTTCTTCTTCCTCTAAGTCACAGTCTGAAAATACAACACAGCACCGGTTCGCTGAGATCTCTGAAGTTAGGGTGCTGCTCTTCAGGAAAAGGTAATACAGTTGTATCCTGGGAGGCAATTCGTCAACCACCGTCACACTACGGGGTGAATTTTGCTTTAAGGACAGAGATCTAAAATCTCGTCTCTGTATTGTATTGTATGGTTTGTTCTTCTGTTTCCTGTAATTGTAATTTTTCACAATTATTGTTAGTATTTTTCTATTTTATGAAATTCATGTTCTAACATTAAGTTGTGTCTTGTTGGGTACTAGTAGAACGAGGACTGTAGTTCATCTGGAAATGCCTACATTAATTCATTAAACTGTACATCTGAAATCTGCTTAATTTAATTGTTGATTTTATCCTGTGAATGTGTCTACTGTCTCAGCTACTATCTGCATTGAGTTGATCTTTTTTGTGCCTAGTAATAGTAAACCATCATTCTTATGCTCTATATATTGGTCATTGCCTATATATTTGCTGTTGGAACTAAAATTGTGTTTCTGTAATAGGGCTGAAAATTATAATACTCCTGCCATCGAGTTCTTGAGGCGTCTCCCTGGTGTAACCGATTCAAATTACAGAACTTTGATGGATGGGTGTAAAAACGGTAAAAACCTCGCTGAACTTGCGCTCCTTCCTGTGGAGAGATTAGCTGAGCTGATGGGAGGCCAGAAAGCAGCTAAAACGCTGAAGGAGTTTCTTGATGCAAAATGCCCGACCATGTTACCGCTTGAGCCACTTGAGCCTGAAGAATCTTGAAAGGTGTATGTAACTTGGACTCGGCTAGTTTTTTCGTCTACTGCCAGGAAATCAAATTTTCCATTTTATTCGGTCTTCCTGTGGATTTGAAGCTATACCAGTGTTTTCTAAAGCTGGAGCAGTTGACAGGTGAGATGGAGCTGAGATACTTCATATCGTGCTCATTGCTAATTTAGTTCAGGGCAGTTCAAAGATTAACTTTGCCCTTCTAAATTATATCGAGAATGCATCAGTCTACAAAAGGAATGGTAGACCATCTGGGTAATCCAATAAATTTAAAATTTTGTAATTTGAGGTCCAATAGACCTCACATTTGATGTAACTCTATAGAATTATTTGGTCACAGAACCTCTCATTTGACGAGCTCTGTAGAATTATTTTGGTCCATTGGACCTCACATTTGACGACCTCGGTAGAATTATTTTGAATTTTTAGCCGTCATGGGCTACTTTCTGAAAATATTTGCAATTATGGGCAGTTTTGAAATTATTGATGCTCGTGGGCTGACTTGTGCCACGTCAGCAGCAGCCGCTATTCTCATTAGCGACCTATTCATTTTGAATGTCGCTAATGGGAATAGCAGCCTATGTTTTAAATGTTTTTTAAATTTTTTGTTTGTTGTCGTTATTCCCAGTAGCGACCTTAATATATATCAGGTCGCTGATGGGATTAACGACCTCGAATTAATGTATTGAGACACTTAGCGATTCCTAAAGAGCTTTCCCCAAAAATTTAAAACTGATGTCGCTATTGGAAATAGTAGGAAACACAATCTCCCTGTTCTTTGAAAAATTTGTAAAATAGTTATACAACTAAGGCCTCGATTTGGAATAGCGATCTTAGTAATAAAGACCTCTATTCTGAATAGCGGCCTTAGTTTTAAAAATAAATTGATTGTAATTTTTCAGAGAGCAAAAGCTCTCTAGATTTTGCTAAGTTTTAGAATACAACTTATTAAAGGTCGTTAATCTCATTAGCTACCTCATACATACTAAGGTCATTAGTGGGAATAGCAACGACAAACAAAAAATTCAAAAAAAATTAAAACATAGATCGCTATTCCCATTAGCGACATCGGAAATGAAAATGTCGCTATTGGGAATAGCGACCGCTGCTGACGTGACACAATGTAGCTTAAAAGCGCTAATAGTTAGGAAACTGATTCAAAAATACAAATATTTTCAAAAAGTGGCCTGTGCAGGCAAAAAACTCAATTATTTTTGTCCATTGGACCTGACATTTGACCGAACACTGTTTGTCATTACATATGTTCCCGTTTTCTTCAAAAAAACACAGAATATGGACGAGTCTGGACTTTAAAAGTGTATAATGAAAAAAAGGCATAGACATTCACATGTGCAGGATCAGATGAAGGAACTTAAATCAAGCCAGGAGCAGTGGCACGAGGGAAGCTTCTGCTGGGGACAGGGTCGGCCCTGAGTTTTCGGGGCCATCAGGCGAATTCCCATACAAAAAAATACATGTATACAAAAAAAAACATATATACAAAAATTTGCAAATTGAGAAAACAAAATATACAAAATACATAAATTTGTTTTAAATCACCCAAATTTAAAGTCTCAAATTCAATTCAAAGTCTTCAAGCCTAAAAACCAAAATAATTTTAAAAAAAAATTAAAGGCTCAAATAATTATTGTTGGGACTCCTAATAACAGTATTTTTCTTTTACGCGTAAAATACGTGCATATATTTACAAAGGAATTACAAACTTAGGCGCCGAACGCTAATATAAAATCATTCAAAAAATAAAACGATTCATGAATTTTAGGACTTGAAGCAAATTTTTTTTGTTCTTGCGAAAAGGGGGGCCTTTTTTGTGGGGGGGGGGGGGGGGGGGGGGGGGGGGTTGGAGGCCTGATGCAAATGCATCACTTACATCAGGGCCAGGCCAGGCCGGGCCTGGTTGGGGATGTTTGCGCCTTCACCGTTCATCACGGATAAAGCATCATGGAGATGCCAAGAGTCGAGACAGAATTGTTTGCACGACGATCTCTCTGTCTATGGCAATGTTTAAGCTGTAGGATCACCACATCCCATGTCAAGTTAGGTGATTCTTCTTTCAACATCCTTAAGTCATCCCAATCGAAATCTATTCACTTCTTCGGAATTGGGTGTAGAAAGTATCAACCCTCACATACCAAAGGCAAACAATTCGAAAAATAAGTTAGTTCACATGATAGTAAATAAGATTTGCAAAACTTCCATCCAATAACAAAAAAATCAACTATAGTATGAAACAACACTCGATAAATATAATTAAGTTTGACAGTCTTCTGAGCGGATCCGTGGCGCAATGGTAGCGCGTCTGACTCCAGATCAGAAGGTTGCGTGTTCGATTCACGTCGGGTTCAATTCCCTCAATTCCCTATTTCGCTAATCTTTTTTTTAAAAAAATTCAATTCTTGAATTAATGTAAAAATCCATGAACCTACACAGTTTTTGTTATAAATAAATTAATGTGAATTGTCTATTGAACTTTCCCTTCACTCTTTCCACATTCTCCACCACCACATTGCATTCATTTATATTTATTCATATGTAATAATTATGTAATTGTCTCTTTGTATTCTTTGTAAGCCTATAAATAGACCATTGGGTGAATCATTTGTAAGTGAGATGAAAATATTATGAATGAGAATAATCTTTTTTCCTCGTCTCTATTTCTTTTGTTTATTGTTTTTATTATTTTATAACACGTTATCAGCACGAGTCTCTACCTTTCGAGTCTCAAGTTCATCCGAAGAAAAAGAAAAATGTTTGGTCTTATATATGTAAGTATGTTAATCTCGAGTTCATCTTATTTTTATTTTTTTACTTTTGATCATTGTCTTAAGATCAATATAACTTAGTATGCTCTACACTCGCCATTTTTTATGGATCTTGTGTATCAGAAAAGTTATATTTTGATCTCGTTTTTTTAAATTTCTAATTATGCATATAATTTTATTATGTTCTTATTTTTCAAAGCTCTTGATAATAACCGACAAGAATTACATGTCATGAGTTTTGGATGTTGAAATTCATTTGAATACCGAAAGTCTCAAAGAGACAATTGATAGATTCAAATAATCATCGAAATGAGATCATACGAAAGATATAACGAAAACTATAATTTTCTTTTGTCACAATCTCCCTGAAGGAGTGAAAGATGATTGTATCAAAATCAATGATCCTGAAGATCTCCTGAAATTTAAATAAAATATTGTTCATCTAGCAAAAAGAATTATGTGAGAATTTGATATATCAAAATTAAAGATCCCGAAGATCTCTCCAAATGAAGAAAATATTGTTTGTATAATAACAATACAATGAGTATGAATTGATGACGATCCTGTAGATCTAAATATGTATAACTATGGCTAACTATAAATGTATGAAAAAATGACGATTTCGTCTTATATATTGGACATGCTCCATTCCCCGAAGAGAATGTGATGCTATGTAATTGTTCTAGTAATTTTAGCCATGAGGGTACCCATCATCGTGGCCATAGATGTGGACTTGGATAATGAAAAGAAAATAAAATGTATAAACAATCCATCACTGGCGTATGATGCAAGACCATCGGTCGCGTACATGTAGTACGGTAATGTATTTTTTTAATCTATATCAAGAATCGTTAAAGAATAAAGGAAAGAATTAACTGATGGTCATAACCTCAATAATATGATACACTTAAAGGTGGCAAATTTCTCTGTCCATTCTGAAGATGGAAGTGATAATCACTAGGGGTCTGTTTGGAAACATTTAAGTTGGGGAATGGAAAGGAATGAAATGAAAATGAATGGAGAGGAATGGAAAGAAAGGGAAAGGGATGAATTAACTTTATAAGTTGTGTGTGTTTGACAATTGGTGGAATGGAATTGACTTTTTTTGTTTCCATTCCCTAGTCTTGTTTGGTAAACAATGGAATACTATGGATTACCGCATTTTGAAAAATCTTTTTATAACATTTGTACATGGACATACTTCTGACATTTTGCATTTTGGGTTGAGTAATGAATAAAACTGTTTTCCTGGAGAGAAAAAACATACTTTTGACACTCCCACAACATAAAATATGGATTATGACATTATCCTCCAAACTCAAGCTAGAGCACTCTCCGTTCCGATCAACAAAATATTGCCTGACCAAAATATCATTCATAGTGAACTCATAGCTGCAAAAAGTTTAAAGAGGCTCATTTCATATAAGCAAACTATTTATTTCATAAGCACAAGTTCAAGCACTAGTTCAAGCACAAGTTTACTCTATAATTAACTCAATAATGCATGACCTAGCTACTTCAGAATCTAAGTTCATCTCAAATCCTGCCTCCTTTAGCACTTAATTTATGCCCCTTGTTTTAATTGTTTGCAATAAACATAGTTTGTACGTGTGATGTCTTGCATAGGGAGGTCGTGCAAATGTAGTTGTCTGCAGTAGAGTTTTTCGTTTTCTTTTACTCAAAATTTCATTGTATATTAGTCAAATAACTTTTAACTCTTGATAGCCTACAAGGGATTCTTTGAGGTTTACTTTTCCCCCACAATTATTAATGCTAAAATCAATCATGAGTAAGTACAAATGTCTGCATCTACATATAATATACAAATATATCTTCCACACGTTACTGTAGGTATCGCAAGGGGATGTGGATGGCAGGACACCGGTGCCTATTTGAATCTCGGAGCGTTCTTCTAGTCAAAGTTCACTTTTTATTATTTTTGTTCCGATTTAATTATTAATATTTTTTGAGGGGGTCTCAGCTCTCTTTCCATTCCTTTACACAGCTTTCCGAGGGGGTGGAGCTGGAATAGAAATTGGCTGAAATCTTTCTCTAGGGATTGGAATTTAGTTGTTTCCTTTGTTTTCCTTTTCAAAACAAACAGGCCATGGAATAGGATAAAATGGACCTATTCCCAGTATTCCATTCCTTTCCCTAGTTTTTTTGGTTCCCAAACGTGCCCTAGAAGTGATAAATATACTATCCTGAAGATAAAAATCATGATCACCA
This sequence comes from Hemerocallis citrina, assembly GCA_017893485.1. Lineage (NCBI taxonomy): Eukaryota > Viridiplantae > Streptophyta > Magnoliopsida > Asparagales > Asphodelaceae > Hemerocallis > Hemerocallis citrina. The sequence goes on along the minus strand of CM030362.1, from coordinate 23,516,278 downwards.
GAAGTGATCAAAATGATTTATCATTTCAAATTACTTTATTTATAAGTTTTGTTTTTATTTTTCATGTCTATTATGAGTTATGATAATATTCTATTTATTTAAGTTTAATATTATCATATATGCTTGATATATTGCTTTACAAGTTTGTTTATTTATTTATTTATTTATTTATTTTTATGTATACATTCAAGATTCAAGTTGGAACAAATGTCATGAAGACATTATTACCACACACACTCTATAATAGCACTGTTAAGGTAGGAGCTACGATAAAACATTTTAGCTAGATGTGTGAAGTCGGAATATCTATTTGAGGCATCAATAATGGAATTAGAACCAAAACAACCATAAGTAACATTGTAACAGTGTTAGTTTCAGGAATGATATGAATACACAAACTGTCATATGCATACTACTGATTTTGACAGTATAAATGAGAAAAAAAATACTTATTGATTAGAAAACTGGAGAATACAAGGTCTCCTTATATACGAATGAGTGGAAAGTAAAATAATGGGACTAAAAGTCAACCACTATTATAGGCTTATAGCAATTTTTTGACACATACCACGTATGTAAGTATATATAGATATCCCTGTTTATGTTGAAACTATTTACAATATTCGAGATTATGAATATGTATCAATCTAAGATCCAAGTTGGGGATATATGTCTTGTAGACAGTGCTACTACACACACCATTCTTAAAGATAAGAAATATTTTTCTAATCTGAGAAATGATCAAGCACATGTCAATACTATATCAGGCTGTGCAAAGATAATTGAAGGCTCCGGAAGAGTAAATTTTATAATGCCAGAAGGCACAAAATTCATAATTAAAAATGCATTATTTTTGCCTAAGTCTCAAAGAAACTTATTAAGTTTTAAAGATATTCGTCTAAATGAATATCATATTGAGACTATGAATGAAAGAGGTATTGAATATCTTTGTATTACCTCAACTATGATGGGCAAAAAGTGTGTGTTAGAAAAATTACCAGCTTTCTCATCTGGATTGTATTATACAACTATAAGAATGGTTGAATCATATAATATAGTAAATATGAAGTTTACTGATACTGTAAACCAGAAGTTTACAGATATATTTAAGGTTTGGCATGATCATTTATAAAACGGATCCAATGGATTGCTAGACCAATGCTTATGAAATCAAATCTCACCGTTTGGGCCTGGGGACATGCTGTTTTACATGCAGCACAACTTATACGCATCCGGCCAACCAGTTATAATGATAATTCTCCCTTACAATTGGTTCATGGTCAGGAACCAAATATTTCTCATTTACAAATTTTCGAATGTGCGGTATATGTCCCAATTAATCCACCACAACACACAAAAATGGGACCTCAAAGGAGGACGGAAATATATGTTGGGTATGAATCTCCATCTATAATCAAGTATATTGAACCGATGACTAGAGATTTGTTTACTGCAAGGTTTGCAGATTGTCACTTTGATGAATCACTATTCCCAACATTAGGGAGAGATAATAAACAGTTGGAAAAAGAGATTTCATGGAATGAATTATCATTGAAAAGTTTAGATCCTCGAACAAAGAAAGTGAATTAGAAGTTCAAATGATAATTCATTTGCAAGGTATTGCAAATCAACTGCTAGACGCATTTATTGACCACAAAAGAGTAACAAAATCTCATATTCCAGCTGTAAATGCTCCTGTCAAAATTGATGTCCCTGAAGGACAACCTATAATTGCTAGTGAGTCTAAGGCACGCTTGAAGCGTGGTAGACCACTTGGTTCCAAAGATAAACATCCTCGAAAAGGAAAAAGAGCAAATAACCATGATTGTCAAATCGAGGATGTCTCTCCAGAAGAGACCATTGACATAGTTAATAATGAAGAGAATCAGGTACCTGAAATTAATGAAAATGAAGAGATCTCGATTAACTATGTCATTACGGAAAGAAGATGGGACCGGAATAACAAAATTGTCGACAATATTTTTGTATATAATATAGCGCGTGATATCATAAATAAAAACGAGGATCATGAACCTACCTCTGTGGAAGAGTGTAGAAATAGAAATGATTGGCCAAAATGGAAAGAGGCAATTAAGTCTGAATTAGACTCGTTTGAAAAACAAGGAGTTTTTGGACCTGTAGTTCGAACACCAAAAGAGATCAAACTAATAAGCTATAAATGGGTATTTGTACGAAAAAGAAATGAACGAAATAAGATTACTAGATATAAAGCACGGCTTGTCACACAATGTTTTACCCAGATGCCTGGTGTTGATTATGAAGAGATATATTCTCCTGTGGTGGATGCAATAACATTTCGATAGATATGTCTGCCAGTGCATGAAAGACTTGAAATGCGCCTCATGGATGTGGTCACGGCCTATTTGTATGGTTCGATAGACCATGATATATATATATATATATATATGAAAATCCCTGAAGGATTTAAAAGTGCCAGAAGCACATAATGATAATTCCCGGGATAATTTACTCAATTAAGTTAAACAAAGCTTTGTATGGATTAAAACAATCGGAACAAATGTGATATAACCATCTTAGTGAGTTTTCGATAAAGGGGACCATAATAATGGTCATATAAGCTTACATATATTTATTAAATATTCAAGGTCAAATTCTGTTGGAACTCCTGAAGAGTTGTAAAAGTCGTGTAATATTTAAAGAAATATCTTAAGACGAAAAGACCTTGGATAAGCAAATTTCTTGTTTTGTCATCATTTTTATTTTCAGGTTTTTCAAATTAAAAGTTGGTTTACTAGTAAGATGAAGTCCTCACCAACTCGAAGTCATTGGACTGAGTATTTATCATATCATTATAAAGCCAGATATCAATCAAGAGATATTGGCTCCATGCGAGGCAAGGCATAGATGTGTTTGTTTGATCGGTTTAACTTCTTAATATATTTGGAGAACGTGTCATCCTCAATTGATCAAGAAGTACTCACAACGTTATTTGAAGATAATACAGCTTTAAAGCTCAATAAAAGGAGGGCTACATCAAAGGCGATCAGCTGAAACATATTTCATCAGAATTCTTCTTCACTCATGTTTCAATTAAAAGGGTGAAATCATTGTTAACCAAATAGAATCAAGCGACAATCCAGAAGATTGCTCGCTATGACCCTATCACCTCAACTTTTGGAAAGGATGGTAGAATTGATCGAGATTCGAGATACGACTTTTGAAAGTCCTAATCGGATGATCTCGTCAGGGGGAGAGATGATATGCGCTGCACTCTTTTTTCCTTCACCAAGTTTTGTCCCACTGGGTTTTCTTGGTAAGGATTTTAACGAGGTAGCATCTTCATTGCATATCATTGTTAAAGATTATGTATTCTTTTTCCTTCACTAGGATTTTTCCCATTTGGGTTTTACCTAGTAAGGTTTTAACGAGGCATATTCTTATTTACATTCAATAGACATTCAAGGGGGAGTGTTATAAATAAATTAAGTGTGAATTGTCTATTGAACTTCCCCCCCACTCTTTCCACATTCTCCACCACCACATTGCATTCATTCATATTTATTCATATGTAATAATGATGTAATTGTCTCTTTGTATTCTTTGTAAGCCTATAAATAGGCCATTGGGTGAATCATTTGTAAGTGAGATGAAAATATTATGAATGAGAATAATCTTCTTTTCTCTTGTCTCTATTTCTTTTGTTTATTGTTTCTATTATTTTATAACAGTTTTCGCAAGTTTGCAAAGAAAAATACAGGGCTAAAGTTTGTTTGTTTGTTTGTTTTTCAATTCAAATTTAAGTTGATATATAAAACCCAAAACCCATCACGAGTTCAACCACAGTTTTCGCCGATTTGCAAAGAAAAATACAAGTCTAAGTTTTGTTTGTTTGTTTTTTTAAATTCAAATTTAAATTAATATATAAAACCCAATACCCATCACTAGTTTGCAGAAAATCCACCCAATTTTTATTTTTGCGGTTTGCTATACTATCATACTAAACTCAATACCCATCACGAGTCGGGTTCAATTTCCATTTTCGCTTATCTTTTTTTATAAAAAAAATTCAATTCTTGAATTAATATAAAAATCCATGAACCTACCACAGTATTCACAAATTTGCAAAGAAAAATACAGGGCTAAAGTTTGTTTGTTTGTTTTTCAATTCAAATTTAAGTTAACTAGTAATTTACACGTGCGATGCATGTTTTAATAATTTCAAAAAAAAAAAAAAAAAACTCTAACGTAGGGAGGATTTGAACTGGAAACCTCCTTTATATTAGTTATGTACGTGCGTTGCACATGTTGGTATATTGACAAAATGACACTAAGACCTTCTCCCATTATAATATTAGAGATAAATAAAACCCAAAACCCATCACGACTCATGAGTTCTACCAAAGTTTTCGTAAATTTGCAAAGAAAATTACGAGGATAAAGTTTTGTTTGTTTGTTTTTTTTAAATTCAAATTTAAATTAATATATAAAACCCAATACCCACGAGTTTGCAGAAAATCCACCCCATATTTTTTTGCGGTTTGCTATACTATCAAACTAAAGTAGTTGCAGTTTGCCATGTTCCATCCAAAATTATTTATTTATAAACTACCCATATTATATCTAATTAACCCCCTAATTAACTAATCCTATTAATTTTTTATTATATTATATAATTAACAGTACTAATTAAACCTTCTTTATTTAAGAATTAAAAAAATTAGAGTAATGCTAGACTCACTACCAAATTTACTACCTTTCTCTTCACTATCTTAGGTGCTACACTAATATTAAGCTAATTTATATAACTACACTCACTATCTCATATAGCGACTAGCTAGTCTAGTTCAACTGAACTCGCTATCTGAGATAGCGAATGTAGGTATATACATTTCAGGTAGAAATTGTTGGAATTAATTTCTGTAGTTTTCCGGGCCAGATTCCGGCAGGCTCCGGCCACCGGCGGCGCCGGAAAATGAGTGGATTGCGATCCTCCCGTCGAGTACTATTCCGTAGTATACTCACTTGCCAAAAACGAATTCCGTATGAATGAGAAATGTTGATTGAAAGTTGGGTACTTGAAAGGTACTAACTTAACAAATGGATAGTCCCATATCGGAAATTGGAAAAGATTTTTACTAGTATATATACTAGAAAACTGGACTAGAGGGCGTGGCCCGGGGGTTACCACTAACGTGTAGTGGAGAGAGGACTTAGCCAAAATGACAAACGCGCACGCGCGCGCGCGCCCTGGCCCTGCTCGGCTTGGCCTGGCTTAAATTTTTATTTTTGTTTTGCCCAGACAAACTCTTCTCCTACTGAACTGAAAAGGCTTTTCAGATTCAGTAACTGGTGCCCATTACTCTGTAACAGCAGAGTAATGGCTCGCCAGTTATGAATATGAAGAGTCCTCATTACTCTGCTGTTACAGAGTAATGGCAGATGCTGAACAGTCTCCAGTCCAACTTTCCTCTACAAAACCAGACAGAGTCTTACATACAGATACAGAATTTTGACATCTCTTTTCTTCTTCTACTCTGTGTCAGAGTCAAGTGTTAACTGAGAGTACAACACAGACAACAGTTCGTTGTCTCTGAAGTAAGGGTGCTGCATTCTTCAGAGAAGGTACAGTTGTATCCTGGGAAGCAATTCGCCGGTAACCGTCACACTACGGGGCGAATTCTGCTTTAAGGACAGAGATTTCAAATCTCGACTCTGTGCAAATCCTTTACTTACTATTTTCTTCAATTGTTTTTGATTCCTTCACAAATTCTGTTGGATTTTTAATTATTTTATATTCAGGTTCTAACAGAAATTGCATGTTTAAAATTTTTCTACAGAATGAGTACGAGTCTAGTTCAACTGAACTCGCTATCTGAGATAGCGAGTGTAGGTCTATACATTTCAGCTAGAAATTGCATGTTTAAAATTTCTCTAAAAATGAGTGCAACTATACTCGCTATCTCAGATAGCGAGTCTAGTTCAACTGAACTCGCTATCTGGGATATCGATTTTAGTTCAACTAAACTCGCTATCGGAGATAGCGAGTGTAGGTATACATTTCAGCTTGAAATTGTATATTTAAAATTTCTCTAAAAAATTAGTATAAATAGTGAGTGTAATTATATGCATTTCAGGTAGAAATTACATGTTCCAAATTTATCTGAAAAATGAGTACAACTACACTCGCTATCTGAGATGGCGAATTCATTCGAACTAGAGATAACAAGTCAGTCAATTTGGTAAATAGTTTCGAAAGTGGGCCAGTTTGGTAAATACTTTCAAAATGGGTCATTTTGAAAGAAAAAAATCAGATTTACATACGACAACCCAACTCAGATTAGATTAGATATATATACAGATTCAGTTACTTAGTCCTTAATATAAAAAAGAAAAAGAAAATACAGTTGAATCAAGAAGCCCAATTAGGCCCAGTAGATCCATTACCAGGCCGAAAATCTAGAAGCCCAAATATAAAATTCTTCGCTTTATCCTCTCATCCCCAAATCCCACTCACTCGTCTCTCGGGTTTTTTTTGCCGTACTAGGCCACTTTTTAAAAATATTTGTGATTATAGACCAGTTTCAAAACTATTTGTGCTTGTGGACTACTTGATGCCACGGTAGCAGCAGGCACTATTCTCATTAGCGGTTTGTTCCATTTAGAGGTAGCTAATGAGAATAGCGGCCTCTATTTTAAAAAATCAGAAATTTTTGTTTACTGTCGCTATTACTATTAGCGACCAAAGCATATATAAATTCATTAATAGGATTAGTGACTTTCAATGAATTGTATTTCAACACTTATAGTAAAATCTAGAGATCTTTTGCTCTTTGGCAAAATAACAATCAATTTATTTTTGAAACAGAAGTCGTTATTCCGAATAGAGGCCTTAATTGTGTAACTATTTTGCAAATTTTACAAAAAACAATAAGATTGATTTTTCTACTAAGGTCGCAATTGCGAATAGCGACCAAAGTATACTAAGGTCGCTATTCCCAATAGCATCCTTAATTGGGTGATTATTTCGCAAATCTTACAGAGGGTAAGAAGATTTAGTCTTCTACTGAGGTCGTTATTCGGACTAACGATCTCAGGTTTAATTTTTTTCTCCCAAAAGAGCAAAAGTTCTATACAAATCGTTAAGTGTCTAAATATATCAATTTGAGGTCGCTAATCCCATTAGCGATATCATATATACTTCGAATCTTCGATCGCTAGTGGGAATTGCGAAAAAAAAATCAAATATTTTAAAACATAGGCCGCTATTCCCATTAACGACTTTCAAAGTGAATATGCCACTAATGAGAATAACAACCACTGCTGATGTGGCACCAAATATGTCACGAAATTTTTTGTTGTACTGACCCACTTTTAGAAAATATTTGGGGGTTTGACCCACTTTCGAATACAATTAGCGATCTGACCCAGTTTTGGACACGTCAGCATAAGCCGTTATTGGAAATAACGGCATATGTTATTTATATGCTGTTATTTTCAATAACGACATCATTTTATATTTTTTTGCATACCGTTATTTGGAATAACGGCATCAGTATATTTCTCATACGGATGTGAATCTCCTGACTTGGAAAAAAATCTAAGTGTTGTAAGTATATTCGAAACTATTTCTGTTTGAAAATTTAATACCAAAACATCCCTGTTGCTAACTGAGTTAGCGCGCCTAGCAATTTTCTTCGCACTAACTCAGTTAGTGTGCTGCAGGGGATACAACTTTTTCCTCTTGTTTGGGTGTGGCAAAAAACTCATCCAATATAGACACGCTAATCCCGTTAGCGCGCCTCTTTATACCAAGGCCGTTAACTGGATTAGCGTGTGTAGATAATTAGTCTGTTTGTGAAGATAGGCATACACGTTAACTCAGTTAACGTTTTTGGTAAAATAAGGCACGTTAACTGATTTAACGTGTGTGAGTATCTTCAATTTCCAGAAAGTTTCAAATTTCTGGAAACTTGAAATCTTCACAGTCGTTAACTCAGTTAATGACATTGGTAATAATAGGCACGTTAACTGAGTTAACGTGTCTATACTTAGTGATTGTTTACCCACACCCCTCTTTGAGGTAGTGCTCTATACTGTCCCATCTACGAACGCTAACCCCGTTAGCGCGAGTGGTTTAAACACGCATGCTAACGGAATTAGCGTGTCTATATTGGGTAAATTTTTTCGCACATCCAAACTAGAAGAAAAAAGTTGTATCCCCTGTAGCACGCTAACTGAGTTAGCGCGAAGAAAATCATTAGGCGCGGTAACTCAGTTAGCGACATGAATGTTTTGCTATTAAATTGTGAAACAGGAATAGTTTGTACATACTTACAAAAATGGGATAGTTTGGTAAAAAATTCATGACCATGGCAGGTATCTAATAGAAATGATAATTCACATGCCCTTTGAACTGTACTGAATCACTTTAAGATAAATAGTAAAGAGGAAGTTTAAGAGGAAAAACCCTTTTAAATCGAATTAATATAATATCGATTTTTGTATTTTAGCTTTAATTTCCTTAAGTGGTAGTAATCTCTTAGTGCTACAATGGCTATCTACGATGTGGTCCAGCTAGTTCGTGCTACAATGGCATCAAACAGCGTCGATTATCCTTGGCGGTGGGACTAAAGGCAAAGAGATTTGGGATGCCCAGGCCAACACGAGAATTATGCTCCATCAACCTCTTGGAGGTGCCAGTGGTCAAGCTATTGATGTTGGAATCCAAGCCAAAGAAATCATGCACAACAAAAGTAATATCACCAGAATCATCACTGGTTTTTCTGGTCGTTCATTTGAGGAGGTCCAGAAGGATATAGACCGAGATCGGTTCTTGTCTCCAATTGAAGCTGTTGAGTATGGGGTACTTATCTATGGTGTGATTGATAGAGACGTGATTATTTCACTTACGCCGGTGCCAGAGAGGGTGAAGTCAAAAATGAACTAGGAGGATACTGGTAAAGATCCTAGAAAATTTCTAACCCCAGAGATACCAGATGATGAAATCTACCAGATTGTATTCTGTGATAATTGCAATTGTATTTGATCATTTATTACGGTTTCATACCAAAAGGTTTAAAGTTTTGAACTGTTATGTAATCAAATGTTGTTGTTTGGTTTTAGTTTCAACATATTGTTTCCTTCAGTTTTTTATTATGTATGGCAAGAATGAAGTGAAAACACATTTTCTGTGCAATGTGGCTTCAGTGAATTGCATATTATTAATGCAATGCCTGAGATTCAAATAGGGCTGGTATACCGTACCGTACCGTATTATCATTACTCTACCGTCTACCGTACCGGAATACTTGGTACACAAATTTCTCTACCATTACCGTGTTGTGCGTGAGTACAAATCAAACCAACAATCCAAACGAACTAATGCGGAATACAAAGAGAGAACCAGCGAGAGAAAACACAGAAAACCAAGCAACACAAGAACACAAGATTTACGTGGTTCGGCAAAACGATGCCTACATCCACAAGGGGCGGTTGGGGTTTCTTTACTATGATCTCCAATGGGCAAACAAAGCCTTTACAAGAGATGACGGCTACAAAATCCGAATTAGGTGTTACTATTTACAAAACCCTAACGGGTGTATTTATAGGGAATCTATTGGGCCTTTTCGAATTGGGCCAGATCCAGTTCAAAATACCGTCGACAGTCGACTGGTCGACTTACCAGTCGACTGGTACTCCTTCTATCAGTCGACTGATCCTCTGCTGCTGCTTGTATCTTTAGCCTTCGAAAATTCTCTGGACAGTCGCCTGATCCTTCTATCAGTCGACTGATATGCTGTAACTTTCTTTTGCTGCAGATACTCCAAAACACTCTGAACCAGAATCGAGCCATTATCCTACAATCTCCACCTTGGCGAGATCTTCCACAAAGTATCCAACAATCTCCACCTTGGCAAGATCTTCCAAACAGCCCAAGCAATCTCCACAAATACTCCAAAACAATGCTCATCACCAAATGCAACAAACGAACCCAAAACTCCACCTTAGTATGATATCACATACTAAACAAACCAATAGCAAAGTACTATCCCAACTCGCCCATGCCAAATTATCAAACATGCAAAATATTAGCCAGGTTCATGCAATGCTTGAACTTGGCTGCTCCAACAACTTTGGTCAACATATCAGCAGGATTATCAGCTGTTCCAATCTTCACCAAATGAATATCACCATCCTTTATCAAATCACGCACAAAGTGATAACGGACATCAATATGTTTGGTCCTCGAATGATGAACTTGGTTCTTCGCTAAATAAATAGCACTCTGACTGTCACAGTGTACCTCCACCTTCTCCCGATGAATCCCCAAGCTCTTCAAAAGTCCATGTATCCAAATGGCTTCCTTCATGGCCTCAGCAACCGCCATGTATTCAGCCTCAGTAGTAGACAACGCTACAGTGGACTGCAAATTTGACCTCCAACTTATAGGTGCTCTAGCCATCGTAAACAAATAGCCTGTAGTAGACCGCCTCTTATCTAGATCACCTGCATAGTCTGAATCAACATATCCAACTAATAACCTGCTAATATTGTCATCCCTTTCAAATTTCAAACCCACATCTGTGGTGCCACTTATGTACCTTAGAATCCATTTAGCTGCTTGCCAATGCTCTTTGCCTGGATCATGCATATATCGACTAACCATACTCACCGCCTGAGAGATGTCTGGTCGAGTACAAACCATGGCATACATCAAACTGCCAACCACACTAGTGTAAGGTACATTTGCCATATACTGTCTCTCTTCATCTGTACTTGGAGACTGAGAAGCACTAATTCTGAAATGACTGGCTAAGGGTGTACTTACTGGTTTAGTCTTCTCATCTATACCGAACCGTTTCAGCACCTTCAAAAGATATTGCTTCTGAGTCAAACTCACTGTGCCCTTTGCCCTGTCTCTAGCTATCTCCATCCCAAGTATCTTCTTGGCTTCACCAAGATCCTTCATCTCGAATTCAGAACTCAACTGATTCTTCAAATTTTGAATCTCCTTAGCATTCTTAGAGGCAATCAACATATCATCCACATATAATAACAGATATATGAAAGAGCTATCCTGCAATTTTCTGAAATAGACACAATGATCATACTCACTTCTGGAATATCTCTGCACCTTCATAAACTGATCAAACCTCAAATACCACTGCCTTGGAGATTGCTTCAACCCATAGAGAGACTTCTTCAACCTGCAAACACAATTTTCCTTCCCAGCTGTCTTGAACCCATCTGGCTGTAACATATAAATTTCTTCATCTAGTTCCCCATGTAAGAACGCAGTCTTCACATCCATCTGTGTCAACTCAAGGTCAAACTGTGCTACCAATGCCAACAAAATCCTAATAGAAGGATGCTTCACAACCGGAGAGAACACTTCATTGTAGTCAATTCCTTCCTTTTGAGCATACCCCTTTGCAACTAGTCTAGCCTTGAACCGAACACTGCCTTTTGGACCCTCTTTCTTCGTATATACCCACTTGCAACCAATTGCTTTCTTCCCCTTTGGTAGTTGCACTAGATCCCAAGTCTTATTCTTATGAAGGGAGTTCATCTCTTCATCCATAGCAACTTTCCAATCTGCATTTTCTGAACTTCTAGTGGCTTCTTTGAAGTTGGAGGGAACTTCATCATCCACAATGGGAAGAGCAAATGCAACTGTGTCTGTAAAACGAGACGGTCGTTTGATATCTCTTCTTTGCCTTCTTACTGCAATTGATTCTTCCTGCTGGATAGGAACTTCTTCATCATTCTCAGTATCAACCACATCATCTTCATCTTGGACAGGAACAGGGTTTTCAACTGACAAATTTTCTAACTCCACCTGTTGGAACACTCTCCTACCAGTCGACTGGTTATTGCCACCAGTCGACTGTCCCGAGCTCCCACAATTCTGCTGTTTTGGACCACCAGTCGACTGCTCCTGTTCATCAGTCGACTGTCCCGAACTTCTTCTACTCACCTGTTGAAGAACTGTCCCACTCTTCTGCTGCTCACCAGTCGACTGTCCTATACCACCAGTCGACTGTCCCGAGCTGATCATGCTGGTCTCATCAAAAGTGACATCTCTGCTGATTACTAACTTCTTCTGTTCTGGACACCACAACCTGTAACCTTTGACACCAGTACTAAAACCAACAAATATAGCCTTTTTGGCTCTTGCATCAAGTTTAGTTTCAGTTACATGAAAATAAGCAGGACAACCAAATATATGCAAAAAACTATAATCAGATGCAGGTTTACCACTCCATACCTCAATAGGCGTTTTGCCTTCAAGTGCTGCTGATGGTAAACGGTTGACGATGTGGCTTGCATATATAACAGCTTCTGCCCAAAATGTCTTCTTCAACCCAGACTGTGCTAACATACATCTTACCTTCTCAAGTAAGGTTCTGTTCATCCTTTCTGCAACCCCATTTTGCTGTGGAGTCTTCCTAACTGTGAAGTGCCTTTGGATCCCTTCATCTTCACACAACTTCAGAAACGGATCATTCTTGTATTCCCCTCCATTATCTGACCTCAGAACCTTAATCTTCCTACCAGTCTGATTTTCAACTTTCTTCTTCCAACTTGTGAACAATGTCAAAACTTCATCTTTGTGCTTCATGGTATATACCCAAACTCGCCTGGAGTAATCATCAACAAAAGTAACAAACCAGTGTCTACCACTCATAGAAGGTGTCTGAGTAGGGCCCCAAACATCTGTGTGCACATAATCGAGGATACCCTTTGTCTGATGTACAGCTGTACCAAATTTCACCCTAGTTTGCTTACCCAAAACACAATGTTCACAAAATTCCAACTTGCACCCTTTAGCATCTTTAAGCAACCCTTGCTTCACAAGCCCCTGCAAGGCCTTTTCTCCTGCATGCCCGAGTCGCATATGCCACAACCTAGTAGAGTCGGGAACAACCTGTTTAGGCTTTTCAGTTACACTGGCAGCCTGACCCAAATATGTTTTTCCCTGCAAGAAAAACAAGTTTCTTTTCCTTTGGCCTTTCATCACCACAAGTGATCCACTAGTCACTTTCAGAACGCCACCTTCACTAGCAAATTTCAAACCACTGGCCTCTAAAGCACCTAGTGAAATCAGATTCTTTTTCAAATCTGGAACATACCATACATCTGAAAGCTCCCTAATGAGACCATCGTGCATTAGCAATTCAATCTTCCCGACTCCTACCTTCTTACAAGGTGCATCATTTCCCATCAAAACTACACCACCATCCATATACTCCAAAGAAGTAAACCACTCCTTTTTCCAAGTCATATGATAGGAGGCTGCTGTATCAAGAAACCATACTTCTTGATAAAGTGAGGGACTAGAAGCAAGTGCAAAAGAAAAATCCTCGCCACTTTCTAAATTATCAACAGTCACATTTGCAGTCGAATTTTCCTTATTTCGTAGCTTTGGACAATCCTTCTTCCAATGCCCCCTTTCATGACAGAAAGCACATTCATCTTTGGCCGGTATTTTCCTGTCCTTCGAAACTCCTCTCGATTTGGAACGAGACTTGTTTCCCTTTTTCCCAGATTTGGACTCAGATCTTGTCTCAGTCCTGCCCCTTACAATCAACGCTTCAGAAGTTTCTCTATCAACCATCTTATCCCTTCTCCTAGTTTCATTATTTAACAAAGCATTTGCAACATCTTCATATTTCACTGTATCTTTTCCATATAATAAAGTAGTTGCTAAATGATCATAACTTTCAGGTAATGAATTCAACAGAATTAGGGCTTTATCTTCATCCTTAATTTGCTCATCCAAATTTAACAAATCAGCCAATAATTTATTAAATGATTCCACATGAGCATTCATAGACATACCTTCCGTATAGGTGAAGCGAAAAAGTCTCTTCTTCAAATACAGCCGATTCTCCAAACTTTTCCTCATGTATTTGTCTTCGAGCTTCTTCCACAACACCGCAGCAACGGTATCCCTCATCAAATCGTACTTCTGAGCCTTCTCAATAAAGAGCCGAATAGTCCCACACGCAACTCGATTCAACTTCTTCCAATCTGCTTCGGACATATCCTTAGGTTTTTCTTCCTCCAAAGCAACATCCTGTTCTTGTTGAACAAGAACATCCAACACCTCACATTGCCACATCCCGAAATTGTTTGTCCCATCAAATTTTTCAACTTCAAATTTTGCGTTGTGAATCGTTGTTCTTGATGAACTTGATCCCACACCATCCTTGGTTGCATCTGTGTCACCCGCCATCTCCCTCTAGGTCGAACCAATAGCTCTGATACCACTTGTTGTGCGTGAGTACAAATCAAACCAACAATCCAAACGAACTAATGCGGAATACAAAGAGAGAACCAGCGAGAGAAAACACAGAAAACCAAGCAACACAAGAACACAAGATTTACGTGGTTCGGCAAAACGATGCCTACATCCACAAGGGGCGGTTGGGGTTTCTTTACTATGATCTCCAATGGGCAAACAAAGCCTTTACAAGAGATGACGGCTACAAAATCCGAATTAGGTGTTACTATTTACAAAACCCTAACGGGTGTATTTATAGGGAATCTATTGGGCCTTTTCGAATTGGGCCAGATCCAGTTCAAAATACCGTCGACAGTCGACTGGTCGACTTACCAGTCGACTGGTACTCCTTCTATCAGTCGACTGATAAGTCGACTGATCCTCTGCTGCTGCTTGTATCTTTAGCCTTCGAAAATTCTCTGGACAGTCGCCTGATCCTTCTATCAGTCGACTGATATGCTGTAACTTTCTTTTGCTACAGATACTCCAAAACACTCTGAACCAGAATCGAGCCATTATCCTACATACCGTGCCAAGATTTTGGTATTACCGAGTTCGGTACTACCGGAATATTGGTACGGTATTGGTAATACCATGGTACTACCGGACATCAATTAGCTTAAAAAAATAACATTCATATAAATGGCAAATGAAGGATAAATAAGCTCAACATAAATATATATATGAAGAAGTTCCAACATAAATAATTATATATATATATATATGAAGAAGTTCCTTAATCCACCCAGGCCAAACAACAAATCAGGGTTGTAGACTTTATTGTTGTACAATTTCAGAGATGTATAAGTTTCAATATAATATATCTTTATTGTATGAAAATTAGTTTCAACATTCTACAATATGATTGATTTAATATGCTACTCTATTAGATTCAACATTCTGCAATATGCTTAATTAGATATAATTGGATAGTTTCAACATACAGAGAAAGAATGACAACAATTTCCGAAGTTAAGAAGATTCATATATAAAGAATGACAGCAGTATTGTTATTTTCCGTTCATAACATTCATGATATTTGATGGTTCTTTCATTTCTGTGTATTGTTCTACTCCTTTTTTTTCCAGTATGTATCTCATTTAAAAGATTCATATATAAATCAATTTCAGGATTATGATACAAATATAATACATAAATAAGATTTCACCTATATTAACTCCTAAAAAAATACAAAAATTTATTTGATAAATCAAATCAGAAGATCTTTTACATTCTAAATTCCTAATTACTTGTGAATAATAATACCCAAGATCTCAAGAAAACCCAACAAGAACAAGAAGAAGATGGATCTTATATTAATACACCAACTAAACTCTAATGTTTCCTAATTTGTCAAAAAAATCTTCCAAAAATACCGTACCGATGGGGCTGAAGAAGGTAGGCGGCGTTGCGACAGCATGGTGCTTCGGCAACGTAGTGCGTAGGTCAATCAGTGTGTGTGCCCTAGATTCAAAAAAAGAAAAAAAAAGGAAGAAGGAAAAATAGAAGAATAGTTGAAGTACTAGTATAACTGGGGTGAAAAATTGAAAAAGAAAATAAGAAAAATGGGCATGGAGCTAAGTCTGGGCATGGGTTTTTAAATATAAAAATTAAATTAAATATATATTAATTACTTGGTATGGTACGGTATACCATGGTATCAGTATTGGGTACCAGTACCATACCATATAATTTCGGTATGGTACAATACCGAGATTTCGGTATGGTATTACCAAGATTTCGGTAATATATGGTATGGTAATGGTATGGTACGGTATGGTATGGTAATATGGTATTTTTTGACACCCCTAGATTCAAAGTGTAATTTTGCACGAGGTGTTTCATCATTTTGATGATTATGTTTTGACAGAAAGATGCAAGGTATTGGTAATATAATTTTTTATGCTTGCTTCTCCAAAAAATATTTTAGCAGATCAGAGGTAGTTTTACTTATTTTAGAAAGAGCATAAATCTTTTTATTTGAGGGTTTTTCCAACACAGGTCCCTCAAAAATATTGAAATTCCATATTAGTCGTTAACAAATTGCTATTTTCATATTTGTTCCTGGGCCAAGTGCGATTCAGTCCGGCCCAATTACACAGACAGATGAGGCCTTGTGCACAAATTTCGAAAATACCCTTTTATTTTTATTTTTAATAACTATTTAATTAGAAAAACCCTAAATAAAAATAAAAACTCGAACGGAAAAGCTTTCTTCCTCGTCTCCTCCAAATTCCAATCGTCGCCTTCCTCCTTAACTTCGCCGACCTGACCTCCGAATCAGTCAGTAATGGCGTCTTCCCAAAAAGATGATGCCTCTGTTAACTCCGAAGAATCCGCACCAATGTAAGTAACTCTTTCTCTTAATCCCTACTCCTTTTCCTCTTCTTGTAGGGCGTAGAGATTAGAATGATAAATATTCCTTCTTCTTTTTTTTGTTGCAGAGCCAAGAACACTTACAAGGACCCCGACGATGGCCGGCAACGATTCTTACTGGAGTTGGAGTTCGTTCAGTGCTTGGCTAACCCTACCTATATCCACTGTGAGCCCCACTTATTTTTATTCTTGCAATTACAGAGATTTCCCCTTTTGATTATGAGAGGGTTGATGATTGTAAAGTGTTGGTTGTGGAATTGGTGTCGAATCCGTTGAGATTTTGAGTTGAAATCCGAGTTGAACTTTATGGGAACTTATCAATAATTATCATCTTTACTTTAGTAATATGGATAAGTTTATAAAGAAATGCATTGAATATGAATAAAGTGAAATAGCATATAACCATACATTGTTGAAATTTTCTGGAGAATCGGAGTTATGATAACTGCAGTAGATGTTTTTCCTAACTGTACGAACTCCACTTATCTAAACTTAATCTGATTTCCAAACGGGGCTTAGAGAAGCAAGTGCTTGCTTGGCTACTTGCCAATTTATATTCATGGTTTGCACGTAATAAGGAATTACTATTAGTGGTTTTAAATATTGGCTGTTATGGCATGTAAGCTAGCCTACCGATATCGAAATGGACATCATTTTGGACCCTTTATGGCCATTATATTGTCTGTTATCTGATGTAATGGTCGTCACAATATTGGCCCGATGTTGGAAAATGCTGTTGATTTGGTTTCTTTTGCGTTTGGATACAAAACCAATGTGAACCTAAACCCGGTTGATTCAGAATTGTATAGAACCCTATAAAAATCAAAATCAAAACCTTGTCTCCAATTTTCCACTTCATGAATCGTATGGTTTTAACTTGTTAATTCGTTTGTTATTTAAAATGTTTACTTAATATGACTCTTTCTTTTATGTATATAATGTAATTTCATGCAAGGGATTATATAGCTTGGTTGTAACTACCATATCGCTTGCATTGGGCTGGTTGTATTGGTCATATATAAATATAATGCATGTAAAGGTTGTAAAGGTTGTCTACATCACATTTAGGTTATATGCTTCATCCATTACAGCAACCCAATATTTTTTTGACCATTATATCACCGATATCCTATTGAAATTTGTCATCCGGTGTGACACCGAATTACCGATGTCCAATATTTAAAATCTTACTTACTGTTGACCATAATCCTCTTGTTCTTAAAATATGTGATGTTGCTGGAAAAATGAAACTTGTTCCAGTCATTGTATAAGTTTCAAGGTTTCTTGACCTTTTTTTTCGTTTTGTTTGCTTCTGTAACAGATTTGGCTCAAAACAGGTATTTTGAAGACGAGGCTTTTATTGGATACTTGAAATACCTCCAGTATTGGCAGCGTCCTGAGTATATTAAATTTATTATGTAAGTAAAGTAAGGTTGGCAACTTGGCATGATTTTCTAAATAAAGTCTTAAATATAACTGTGGGAAATACTATTTGTCTGTGAAATGGTTATTAAATTTATCTTGCATCCTTCTGTAAAATGTTTGTAGGTATCCACATTGCCTTTTCTTTCTCGAACAGCTTCAGGATGTAAATTTCCGAAATGCAATGGCACACCCTGGAAACAAGGTTAGAAAAATTATCCAGAAGTCATCCTTAAGCAACTATTTAGTTTTTCTTGACCAATACGGAAGTTCCAAACCTAAAATATTAAATATTTATATATGACTAAGAAGTTCCGAGACAGACATAAGATGACACAGATACGACAAAAAACAAGGAAAGTCCTAAAGTACTATATTGAGTTAGGAAGCATCTTCTAGGATACATGGACACTTCTATCATGGAGCCTTACGCATGCCAGATAAATGTCACACATTGACACTGCATGAGCACGTGTCAGTGTCAGACACTCTTTGTACTAAGTTTTATATTATTTATTATATACGGGCAGGGGCGGATGGAGTGAAGGCCCGGGGGGAGCAGTCGCTCCCCCTGAATTTCGTCAGTTCTTTAAAAAGTCCAGTACTTAAAAAATTATGCTCCCCCTCACTCAGCCCAAATCGCTCCCCTTCCTGGCCCAATGCCCCAAACCCACGCTCCTCTCATTCACTTAAAGAACTGCACCATGGACGGCCTCTCCGGAAACTGGAACTCGGGGCAAAACCTACTAGTATTTTTCACGTGCGATGTATACTAGTATTTTTCACGTGCGAATCCTACGTATACTAGTATTTTTCACGTGCGATGCACGTTTTCATAAGAGTTGGAGGATTTTCACATGCGATGAACGTGTGAAGAAATAATTTTAGAGTTGAACATGCGTTGCACGTAATTGGAAAAAAATATTTTGAAGAAAAAACTACAATTTATACGTGCAATGCACGTTTTTATAAGTAAAATTTGAGTTGTACGTGTAACATATGTGTATGTTTAGTGCTAAAAACATATTATAAAATTGTTTTGCACGTGCAATGCACGGGTTTGTATGTTAACAAATGACAACTCTAACTCTCCCATTATAATATTAGAGATTGTGATGTGGATGTTTAAAGACTATTATAAATTTGTGATTTTTATGATTTCGCTCCCGCTGGATTAAAATCCTGGCTCCGCCACTGTATACGGGACACGTTTTGCACTTACAAAAATCTTTTTTTATCACATAATCAAAAAAAATTCACACACGTTACTTTTACAAATGTTCTCCATCTTGTAATTGACTATGAAGTATATGTTGATTATGTAATTCAACTTTATATTGTTGATCCATTTGGATTAGATATTAATATGGCTGTGTTCTTTGTCCTTCTGACGAATTTGTTCCGTCCTGTGCCCGCACCCGTATGAATGCTTCCTAGTCAAGCACATTCATCCGACACAACGTAGTCTGACTAGGCTCTAATCTGAAGTGTCTATGCTTTATATATGTATGGTGAAACATGAAAGACTACTGTACATTGTTGTCTATGATGATCGACATCTGGGTAATACATCGAATGCAAGTGCCTTGGTCCTTGTCCTAAAATTATATAATTATTTATGTCGCATAGTGCTGAATAGGGGACTAATTATCTCCTGAAATTAAAGATTATATGTAGCTGTCTGATTACTTTATATCCAAACATGATGCATGTTTCTTTTAGCTTACAGAGAGAAAAGTTGTAGCTTCTTATTTTTTTTGTCCTGTGTAGAGGAGTTTGAGATTGAATGACTTCTATTATTACATTTTTGTGGCCAATGAAAGAGCAAGTTTTCTTCTGACTGTAATCTGCTAAGCCTATGCATCCTTCTTTCCCCAGCATTATCTCTAATCTCTTATCTCTAATATTTTAATGGGAGAGTTGGGGTTTGTAACAAACAAACCCTAACTTTGTAACTATATAAACATGTATAATACACGTCCAAACTATATCCAATAAAAATAAATGTGCACCGTACGTGTAGCCCAAATCAAAATATTTAAATATAAACTATTTTTTTTCTTATTCGATATATATTCATTTAATTTGATGACTTTACTTTTTTTAGACGTGCATCACACGTACATTATACTAGTATTAGATGAAGGGACTGGGTATCTTGGGAAATAATGCGTATGTGCTTTGATGGATTTAGGTAACTAGTCAAATTATATTAGACTATTTCATCTATCCGAAGCAAGATATAGATGGTAAGACTCCCACATTTTAATGCTTCCTTTCCTGTTAAGAAAAGATTCATAGAATGTAAGATTTTTAAGAATATATTCCATATTCAGTTGGTTATTTTGCAGGCATGCATGGAACCTTTGTGTGTCCTGTTAGGCTGACGACTCTTTTTTGCCAAGACTGAGGTTCCTGTAAATGTTTTTGTTTGCTTGGTCATAACATAAATACTTTCTCCGCTCCTGAGTCTTGAGTGAAGTTGAACGGAATCTTCAAATGATTAAATCAACTAATTTCCTCCCATACCAATAAAATCACAGCATAATGAATTTGGTAAACCAGTTCCAAAATACAATGTGCTTATGAGAATTTCTATTGAGGGATTAGTATAGTGTCTTTGTTTGCGTATTGTCCATGATACACTTTTGGTAACAACTTCGTACACCTGCA
The DNA here is from genome assembly GCA_017893485.1 of Hemerocallis citrina. Classification (NCBI taxonomy): domain Eukaryota; kingdom Viridiplantae; phylum Streptophyta; class Magnoliopsida; order Asparagales; family Asphodelaceae; genus Hemerocallis; species Hemerocallis citrina. Next base: position 23,495,538 of record CM030362.1, on the reverse strand, counting down.
TTACATAGTTTTATTCTTTACCCCAAATATTCATTGTCATTATTGAAAGTCAATATAATTGATTCAAGTCTTCAATATGGGCGGTGTCTATAGTAATATATCATTTTCTTAGAATAAATTGATCAATGAATCTGTCCATCCAGTTAGGTAAGTCTTGTTTTCTTCTTGAGTACTGAATGGCATTATTCTTATTGTTCCATCTCCATTTTTATCCCCAAGCCTCCGAGCCTCTTCTCACATCATTATGTATCAGCATGTGAGTCTGCATTATTAACTTCTTGATGTCCATGCTGTTGATATCTTGGTTCGTAAAGTCGATTATCTCACCATTTCTAGTGTTATCAGATATTGTAAATAATGGGCCTTTATTTTATGTTTATCATCTGTAGTTGGATTGGACTCTATGGCTTGTTTTGTGTGCCCTAAAGAAGAATGTTATACCCTTCTAGTTTCTTCCCTTTCAAAGGAATCTATAAGCTTTCCCCTTCTACAAGCATACACTACATAATTAAAAAAGTTGGGTGCCTAGGTTTACCTACTTCTGCTGGAGATGAACATTTTGTGGAGGTTTGAAAGGTATAAATGATAATGAATTATACATGTGACTGCAAATTTCCTTATGAATACTATTTCAGTTTCATGACTGTATTATTTCTAATGATTTTTTTTGTGAATAACTTGTTAAATGTCAGTTATAATTTTGCAACTGTTTTCATGTATTGGATGACCATACTTGTCATTTCTGCTAATTTACACAGGAGTTGGCTCATCGACAACAATACTTCTATTGGAAACACTATCGGAACAACAGATTAAAGCATATTCTACCGCGTGCTGCTCCTGAGCCTGCTGCACCTTCAGCTCCGGGTCCAACTCCAGTTCCAGTACCGGTTCCAGCTCCAGCTCCTGCACCTATGCCACCTATAAATGCTGCTTCTGCATCAGTGCATTCTCCCTCCCAGTTTGCTGGACAAGCTGGTTCTTCTTTTCCGAAGATTGACATGAGAAATAGTATGGGAGATCGCAGAAAGAGAAAGTATATTCTCTATGACTCTTTATCATTATCATCAGTATTTTGTTTTTCTTGCTCACTGGTTTCTAATCCTTTTCTTATTAAAATTTTATTTTATTTTTTTTTTTCTGAACTATTACTCGATTAGTCTTTTTTTCTGAACTATTTACTTTACTTTTTATATTATTGTGGTCGAGAAGTGATTATATGCATGGAAATTTGGGCCATCTTAGAACAATTTAAACTCAAAATTTCAATTGTGAAACGAGGATATTGTGCATGGAAAAGTGGTTCTTTGTTTTTATAGAGTAAAATTGTTTGAGGTGTGCATAGAATTACAATCTTGAATTGCAGATGTAGATGCAAACATTTAGATGACTAAAATGTAGTTTCATGCTTTAACAATCTTCTTCAAGGATCAGAGAGTTATATCTTGATAATTGAACAATGTCCCTTAGTTTATAGGCTATTGTTCTTCTTGATTTTTTTCATTTTTATTTTTTATCGTAAATCATAACACATGATTTGGAAGATAGGGAAGCAGTCCATTAGAGGTGATTAGATAAAGCAAAAGAAACTGATTGAAATACGTTGAACGTTGAAAGAATGCGATAAATTCGGAGTTGCTTGGATCTGAAATTTACAATTTAATTTACTATGGCTGTCTGTAGAATGGTATTTAATGTTGTTGGATCATTGACGGGAAACAACGAGGCTGATTTTCTGGTTGTAGAGGGTGTAATGGGTAGTCTCAACTTGTTCTTTTTGCATACTGTTAGTTCATGTTTGTGTGTGTATTTATCAGTACAAACTCTTCATATAATTGGACCAATAGATGAGTGCTTTCTAGTTTTTTATGATTCATATCTATCTGTATCGCATTACAAACTCGCAACAAAACAAATTTAGTGTTCTACACATTATGCTGTAACTACAAATGCAACTCCAATTAGTTAAACAGCGTGGTTTTGCCACTTATTTACTCAAATAAAGTTCATATAAATAAAAATACATGCAAATATACTTGGTCTTGTTTATGTGCTGTGCAAAAGCAAAGAATAGTATTTTCTCTTTTGATTTGTAGCATATTATATACTCCTGAATCTTTTCATGGTGCAGGAAAGAAACTTAATGGCAGAAAAAAATACCGAGGATTTTCCATGTTGCTCACATCCAGGTAGTTTCTCTTGCCCATTTTTAAGTGGTCACTTGAAATCAAGTCCTTGAAGTAAATGAAATTGAGCATTTGGGAAAAAATTGTCTCTGATGAATCAGTTCTAATAATCGTAGGTGGACTATATTTTGTTAATAGCAAATGAAGATTGTACTTTATTTTGTTTAGTCAGTACACACCTGGAGGCTCTCCTTCATCATTGATCTGAATAATAATAAACTGCTTGTAAATTTTGTTATCAAATTATTCTCGAATCTTTAATTTTCTGCAACTCGAAACAATAAACTAAAATAAATTATAACAGAGTTACCGGCCTATGGGGAAGTCGCGCGGAACGCACTGCCCTAAGAGTTGATCCGAGGTCTATGTGCAGACGTCTCTCAGATACTCCTAGTGGTAAAACCCCCAGTATCACCGGCGTCTCGCTGTTGCACACAACTTCGAGAGATCAACCCGAACTTGTCCTTGCACAGAACGGAAGAGAAAACAGAGGATCGAAAATTGGCAGAGAAGAAGTGTTCTGTGGGAAGTATTTTTCAATAGTCTTTAAGGGAAGAGAAGATTGGAATATATATAGGCTGATTGTTGCCGATCCCACTCACAACGTGTACAAAGAAGAAGGCAAGAATTTCGGATCTGAATAACAGATCCAACGTTTAGGAGGAAATAGTCAAATGGTAAAAAACAAATAGCAAAAGGAGTTTTGGGCCTCAATTCGAACCCGAAGAGTAAGGCTGCAAACGAATCGAGCTATTCGGCTCGAGCTCGGTCAAAGATCGGTCAAAGCTCGTCGTAAATGAGCTGAGCTCGAGCTTTATTATTATTTTTTTTAGGCTAAGCTCGCGAGCTATTCGGCTCGAATATGGTCAAAGCTCGGCTCGAACCGAGCTCGAGCTCAAAATTGAGCTCGTTTCGTAAATGAGCCTGAAGGTATTCGGCTCGGCTCGGCTCGATTGCAGCCGTACCGAAGAGCAAATCGGATCGACATTCGGCGCCCGCAGGTGTGGGCGCGCACCCGTGCCCATTACGCGTGCCGAACCGAACCGAACCGTAACCGGGCCGGGCGGTGGCGTGCGCGTGTGGCCTACGGGTTCCCCACACCACACAAGTCTTCAAAGGAGTAAAGAAGGGGTTGTAATATAGCCACTCAAAATGCACATGTACCCACCGATGTGGGACTAAAAGCAAGCTTGGTTTTGAGCAAAACAACCAACAAATTTTAGTAAGGTAAAATTGAAGGCCAGATGGATTATTTTAGATGTTGACTGAGCTTTACAGTGTCCATTGGCTGAAGCTTGATTCTTAGTAGTAAAGTACATACAGCTCCACCGAGATTAACCATTAAGGAATCTGAAAGAAAAAGAAGGAACTAGAAATCAGGTGAATATCATTATCAACATATAAATATAAATAGTTAAATATATAAAATATATAATCATTAGCCTTATGCCATCAAGATGCAGTCTGTATTGGACCATCACGTAACTTTGAACCCCCCCCCCCCCCCCCCCCCCCCCCCCCCCCCCCCCGTGCTAGAGTAATGTGATGGGATGCAAATCTTTTGTGACTGTTACTCCCATTTGTGATCATTCACTTAATTTCGATATAATTATCCTAAATTTACATCGTTATATCCTAAATTTACATCGAAAAGGTGGGGACTATGCGATTAAGATTTGTTGTTCAAGTGGTAGGGACTAGGAAGCAAGGAAGCATGAATACTGGTGCGGGCATGGTACCTGACAGGTCTAGAGTTGCTGGAAAATGTATTTGTTAGAAGTAGGGCACGAGACACAACAACAAATTTGTTATGTTATGGATTATCACACTTTTGTATAAATTTGACCTGAATGACATTCAACAGTATAATTTTGATTAAATAATTGAAAAAAGAGACTTACAGTCCATGGGAAAGTAATAAGTTTTACTAGTACAAAAAATTGTGATATAGTGTTTGGAAAGGGACTAAAGGGATAATATTCATTCAAGAAGAATTCTAGAAGCGCTTAAGAAGTGTCCCGAATGTATGTTTTAAAGTTTATTACTCGTCTGAGAAGTATCAGTCGCTTGTCTAATGAGTGCCCATGAAGCGTTTGTGTCTGACATATGACATGGTTTGAAGCTCCTGGAAAGAAGTGTCCATGATTAATAGGCTGTTGTTCAAGTGACGCATTAAGGATTTATGTAGCATTCTCGATGAATCTGATTCTCCGATGAAGACATTGTCTTCCTTTTAAAATGGTTGGTTGCTTTAACCATGCAATCATGGTATTTCTTTCTTTTACTAAATTAACAAATTCTCTGTTACTTTTCTCCTCTACTTTAAACTACCATTTTCTTATTCCTTTTACTAAGCAAATAACATGTTACGTTTCTCCTCTACCTTGAACTTCCATACAATGCAAACTGGGGTAAAAAGTTGGGAAGTTCAGGGAGAATGGAGTAGATTCTTATATGTTACAGTCTTTGTCTTTGCATTACTGAACTTCATTATATTCCCTGCTTCTCAAAGTACTTTATTTCATTATCATTTTCAGCCTCATTACTTAACTGGGTTCAAACATTTCAAGCGAGCTTATGTTTATAGGCAATGGAACTCAATTTTCTTGGTCAAAATGATGCAGCTCTCCCTGAAATTGGTGGCTTTTATCTTCCTAGATTTTCAGCACCAGCAATGCTTAGTGCACTTGTTTTTATTTATTATGCTAGCCGTTGAAAATATCAAGAACAATAATTGTCATCAGTTTTTATTGTTGCATGCATTTAGGGGGTGTTTGGTGGTTGTAAATATTTTCAAACTATGAAGATTACTTTAGGGAAAAGAATTCAGTATGTAAAAATGAGTTCTAAAAAATGCTTTGTTTAGATGTTGTTTTATTGTAGTGTAGATAGATAAGAAAGAGAAATTTACTGGAAAGGATTATGTGAAATTATTTTATTGGATAGTGTAAAAAAAAATCGGGTGGGTGGGGGGAGAGGGCGGAGGGTTCGGATTTCCTTTGGTGCTACAGTTACAGTGCAATTTCAAATTCAAGAAAAAAAAAAGCAATCAACTAAACCTGTGAAGTGTGAACCGTGCTTCTCCAATGGATTTCTTTTCCTATAGCATCTGTTGTTGTTCATTCTCAAAATTTGGATATTTGGCATATAGAATTAGGAATTTTGAGTTTAAGCTATAATCCAAAATTTGGATTTTGATTTTAAAAAACCAAACGGACGGAAAATAATTCTTTGTCAGAGAATTTTATTTTTAAAAAAATTAACCACGGGCGGAAAATCATTCTCCGTCCAACAATTTTTTTTTTCAAATTAACTCTTTATCTAATCTTAATTTAATCTTAATTAAATCTAAAATTTTATTTAAATTACAATTTAAATTAAATATATACACATAATAATATCTATAGGCCTATTTGTAGAATACTTTTTCCACAAATCAAAATTTTGGGAATGGAGTCCGAGATTTTTTCTCTTTTCTTGAATTAACCAATTAAAATTTTATCGAACGTCCGATATATTTAAAAATAAATAAAAATTGAAGCGACGATCTTTCGTCCAATTCATTTTTTTAAAAATGAACGGATGATAGATCATCGTTCGTCCAGTTATATGTTTCAAATTCTATATCCTCCTCTTCCAAATATAGCCGACCATTGTTTCCCTTAAACCCAAAATTTAGGTATATAACCAACGGTTTTTTTTATAAGACACTTTTCGAGAATATTTGTAGAAAGATGACAGTTGCTAAAGTATTTGCGCTCATGCACTCAACAACTAAACTCATCGTTCCCAACGGCAAGTTTAGTTGTTTCATCGTCGCCATTGGGAAACAACGTGTTTAGTGCTAGTTTTTAGTTTAAAATTTTCAAAGAATACTCGCTGTTCCCAACGACGGGGACATTTATACTAGACTAGACTCGCTGTTGGGAACCAGCGAGTTTAGTTCAAAATTTTCAACGAGTCCTCGCTGTTGAGAACAGCGAATCTTCTTTGAAAATTTTGAACTAAAAATTAGCACTAAACACGTTATTTCCCAATAGCGAGGATGAAACAACTAAACTCGCCGTTGGGAATGACGGCGAGTTTAGTTGTTGAGTCCATCAGTACAAATACTTGGACAACTATTTTCAATCTGCAAATATTTTTGAAAAGTCTTATAAAAAAAAATACTTCTCACCAATGACTGCAACACTCTTTTTTTCATTTTTTTTTAAAAAAAAAATGATATTTAAGGCTTTAAGCCAACGACTACAGATGCTCCTAGTCACAGATATACGTGTGAAAGCCCTGGTGGGCGTATGTTTGATATTTAAACCCTTGTGACCCTTTCTTTGAATCTTCGATGTTATGTTTTGTCAATATCCTATACCCTCTTGGCGCTTTCTTGTCATTCTGATCTTCCTTCGGATTCGAATAGTTTGGTTTGGCCCCAGCAGAAGCTTGATTTTTCCGGATGATGGCTCTGCCCCCGTCCTTTTTCTCGGTGTGGCGTTTCGTTTTGATCTCGCACTCTCCGCTTGGCATGCTATTCAGCCATTTTTGTATTATTAGTGTATTCTTGTTTCTGTTTTACTCCTTGTAAAACCTCTGATTATTGTCTGTGAGTTAACTGTTTTTATTGATTTATATATGTTTTGATGGCTGGAGCCGTTTGGCTCTATCCGATTCATCAAAAAATACCCTATACCCTCTGAAACGGAAAGTATATGTGAGCTGGAATTGATATTTTTGCCCTTATTTAATGGAGGTAGACTTAGATTAGATGCCTTCATTTATTTTATTTTCTAAACAAAAGAGCTCGCCTTCTGAGGACCAGCTAAAAAAATTATTTAGGATGAAGATTAGAGAGTAGTGCTTTGTGATTAAATATGTTCGTCATTACCTACAATGTGTTATCTTGTTTTAAGGCTGACGCATCTTGGTGATAAGATTTTAGTTGTCAATTACATTACATTACATTAAGCAAGGGATGTTTGAAGTATGATGATTTGAATACAGAGATAATGGTTTAAAATATCACGGCCAACTTCTTAAACCTACAATTGTCTAATGAGACGATGAACTTGAAAATTAGGTGTGTATCCCCGCAATACGAGAGCATCGCATTTAAAAGTACTCATCTATACTATTATTAAGCAAAGTCCCATTTAGGTCGCTTTTTTACTATTATACCCTCATAAACATAAAAGGCTAAAAAAAAATATAGAGTTAATATCGGAGGTCAGAAATGTAATTTACATGTATTGGAAAAATAATTAATATACATAGATTTGCATGCCTGTGTGCATAGTTTTGAAAAAATAATTAATAGTATAGATTTGCATGTACTTGCATGCACAATTTATTCATAAGAAAGTTTCCTCAGTAGGTCTAATACATACGTGTAAATATCAAAATGAATAAATTGTGCATGCTTGTCTGCATGCATGCATGCAATCTCTTCGGTGACCTGTCTCTTGCTCAAAATTCTACACACCTTTATAGACGTGCATCGCACGTGCATTATACTAGTCATAAATATGTGAACGAGAAATTACTGGGTTATACATCGAGTTATTTACATTGAGCATGCCAAAGAAATTATTCATTTCATAATGGAAGTTCATGCATTATGCTCTGTCGTATGCAAAATTCAGCAAAAATGTATCCCAAAGAGGGTAGGATTAAAGCCGCATTTCAGGTCGCACCCTATCAACTTTAATAATACAATCAAAGGGACAAAGCCATACAAATATCCCAAAACTCTAAGAGCATCTCTAGTTCTATACTCAAAATTTGGGTATCTGGCATATAACAATAGAAATTTTTGAAATGAGTTGTAGTCGTCTAAACCCAAATTTATCATTTCTTCGACGGACAGAATATTATATTCCGTGAGCATTTTTTTTAATAAAAAAAATAAAATAAAATAAATCGGACGAGATATCATATCCCGTCCGAAAAGAAGACTTTTTAAATAAAAAAGTTAATGACCCATAGTTATGAAGTATAGGCCTAAAGTATAGGATTTTAAAATCGAAAATGAGAACTTCTCATTTCTTGGACGGCATATGATCTCCCTTTTTGATTTTTTTTTTATTTAAAATTTTAGAAAATCGATCGGATGGGATATCATATCCCGCCCGATCTATTTAGTAAAAAAAAAAAAAAACCTCATCGTCGGATGAGATATTATGTTCCAAATTCTAAATTTTGGCTTTGCCATTTCTTCTCCCAAATTTGGCAGACAACTATTCACCTCAAACCCTAAAAAATGGGTATTTGGCCAACGACTATAGTTGATTTTTTGGCCAAATTATCCATTTTTTGGATATTTGGCCAGCGACTACAGATGCTCTAATACTTTACTATATTCTGTATTATTCAAGATCTTAACACCATCTACATCTAACTTCTACAGATAATGTGTAACTTATGAGAGCATCTGCAGTCTTTCAGATTCAAATTTTGGGTATTTAGCATATAAGAATAGAAAATTTGGGTTTCGGCTCTAGTCATTTGAACCCAAATTTAAAGTTTTAATTAAAAAAAAATCGGCCGACGATGAATAATTTCCCGTCCATGTATTTTTATTTTTAATTTTTTAATAAAAAAATAAGGGACGGTGAATCATTTCTCGTCTGAGAACTTTTTTTTAAAAATAAAGTGAAATTAATACCTTTAAATTAATCCTAATTAAATCTTAATTCTTAATTAATTTCAATTAAAACCTAACCTATATACATAGAAATATTTACAGGCTATAGTTTATATAATTTTTTCATCCAAAGTAATTTTTTCCTCCAAAGGAATTAAGAAATGCGCTGGACGGGGAATCATTTCTCGTGTGTGCCTCTTTTTTTTTCCGAACGGATGGAGAATAATTTTTCGGCTGTCGATTTTTTAAAAAAATTTTTGGTCTGGACTAGAAATGATTTATCATTTGTCGAATTTGTTTTTAAAAAAAAAACGACGATGAAAGATGATCTTTCGTCTGGTTGAACGGATGAAAGATCATCTTTCATCGACGTTTTTTTTTTCAAAATCTCATTTCTTCTCTCAAATATGGCAGGCGACTGTTTACCCAATACTAAAAATTTGGGTATATCTCACGAACGAACTGCAGCGTCTTTTTTTATATTTTTTTAAAAAATAAGTACATAATCAACCACTACAGATGCTCTGACATATTAAAATGATAATGTGTAACTTATAACATATAAAAATGACTAAACATGTGAATCCACGTGTACTCATATGTTTTTGAACTAAATAAAACAAAATTGAACACGGAATGCATGTGGAGAAAATAAGAAATTTTTGCCATACTAACCCATTTTAAAAAATATTGAGCAACCTGGCCCATTTTCAAAAATATTTATCCAACTAATCTAATTTTGAACACGTCAGTATTAACCGTTATTGAAAATAACGGTAGTATTAACCGTTATTGAAAATAACGGTATAGGTTAATACCATACCATTGTTTCCAATAACGACATTTGTTACCCCAAAAAAATCGCATACTGCTATTTGGAGTAACGACATCAGTTAACGTATTCTCAATCGTGCATTTTTTCTGACTTAGAAAAAAATTGCAAGTGTGAAAAATACCTATACCTGAAGCTGTTGTTTAAAACAGCGGCAACAACATTACAGATGCCGTTGTTAGGAATAGCGGTATCAGTTATAATATTCATTGTTAGAGATAATTGATGTCGTTGTTTGGAACAGCGACAATAGTTCATTTTATTACTTATACTTGGCTAATCTTTTTCTATGAACTATTGCCGTTGTTTTTAAGAACGACAACAATTATCTCATGCCGTTATTTGGAAGAAAAAAAACGATTATGGTAGAAGAGGGTTTAATGGGTATTATAACTGATGCCGTTATTTTCAATAACGACATCAATAATGCTAATGTCGTTCTTGAGGGTAACGACATTATTTATAAGTTGTTTCAGCACTTGAAAATTTTTCCATCTAAGAAGGTTCACACTTGTTTAAGAAATGTATTGATGTCATTTTTTCAAACAACGACATGCTAAAAAAAAATTAAACTGATGTCGCTTTTGAGAAGAACAACATGATATTAATCTATGCAGTTATATACAATAACGGTTAATGCTGGCAGGTTCAAAAGGGTAATAAATATTTTCGAAAGTACATCAGGTCGCTTATTTTCAAAAGAGTGGGTGAGTACGGAAAAATTCAGAAAATAAGGGGTTCAGAGGGATTTGCATCATTAATAAATTAATTAATTAATTACGTCAGCACAGACGCGGCGGATCAACAATGCTTATCCGTCGCCGGTGATGAGATGACAGCTAAGCCACGTGTTCGAGGGTCCCACTCAGAGCTCCATATCAAAATTTTAATATTGTTCAAACTTAGTAAGTTTACAAATAACAAGCATGCCCATGCTCATGTCAGGTCTCCCAGGGTATAGGAATATAGGATTAGGATTTAGGAGGACTATATTGAATGACAAAAATGCCCCCAATACAATTAGAACTATACTCAAGAATCCAAGGGGCTATTATGTAAATTATACACAGTTCCAAAATCTTAGATTTTCCAAAAAAGTAGGCACGGAAAAGTCTTCTCTTTTCCTTTCCATTCTTTTCTCTTTTATTATCTTACTCTCTCCTCCCAATTAATCCACTCTCATTCTTCCTCCTTTTCAGTCCTCATCTAATATTAATTAATTTCCTAAAATCTTTAGAAAAAAAAACAAGCAGTCATTTAAACTCCATTTGATTTGTCTATCTATAAATACCCACCTATATCTGTGTCTTGTTTGTATCAAACTATCAATCAATCATCACTTCTTATTCTCTCTCTGTCTCTCGTAATGAATTCTTTGGTTGCAACAAGTCGCAATTTTCGACAGGCCGCGAGAATCCTAGGCCTGGATACCAAGATCGAGAAGAGCCTTTTGATCCCTTTTAGGGAGATTAAGGTTGGGATCTTTACTGGGTTTCTTTCTTTTGTTTTGTTTTAAAATGGTTTTTTTTTTTGTAATTTAGAAAATTAATTTGATTATTTGTGGATGGTTTTGTAGGTGGAGTGTACTATACCTAAAGATGATGGGAGTTTGGCTTCCTTTGTCGGGTTTCGGGTCCAGCATGATAATGCCCGCGGGCCCATGAAGGGAGGGATCCGATATCACCCTGAGGTATGTATATTGGTGAATATATACTCTGTTGATTATTGTTAGGAGATTTTAATTTGTATTTTCTAAATTGAGATTTTGGGTTTGTATTGCGTTGATTATTTGGTGATATATCACAGAAACGACAGTAATTATAGGATTTGATAGGAATTTATTTTTCTATTTTCAGTGACCATTTTTTATGATATATCTGTAGGTGTTAATCATAAAAATGTAATTTAACAATGCAACTTTTTTGTGACTAATTTGGTATAAATTATGGTTGTCTAATGTTTAAAGAAATTGATCGGAGTTTAATGTATTTTCGCAGTGTGTTCAAGTTATGGAAAATATTTCATTGATTTTATATAATAGTGCTGAATTAACTAGGTTGTTGCTGATAAATGTGTTGGAATTAATTTTTTGCAGTTTTCCGGGCCGGATTCCGGCAAGCTCCGGTCACCGGCGGCACCGGAAAATGAGTGGATTGCGATCCTCTCGACGAGTACTATTCCGTAGTATACTCACTTGCCAAAAACGAATTCCGTATGAATGAGAAATGTTGATCCAAAGTTGAGTACTTGAAATGTACTAACTTGGCAACTGGGAGAAAATAGATAGTCCCATATCGGAAATTGGAAATGATTTTGTCTAATATATATACTAGAAAACTGGACTAAAGGGCGTGGCCTGGGGGTTACCACTAACATGTAGTGGAGAGAGGACTTAGCCAAAATGACAAACACGCGCGCGCGCCCGGCCTCGGTTCGGTTCGGCTCGGCTTGGTCTGGCTTGGCTTTTTATTTTATTTCTTTTTGTCCAGATAAACTCTTCCCCTACTGATCTGAAAAGGCTTTTCAGATTCAGTAATTGGTGCCCATTACTCTGTAACAGCAGAGTAATGGCTTACCAGTTATGAATTTGAAGAGTCCCCATTACTCTGCTGTTACAGAGTAATGGCAGCTGCTGAACAGTCTCCAATCCAATTTTCTCTATATAACCAGACAGAGGCTTACATACAGACACAGAAATTTTTACATTTCTTTTCTTCTTCTTCTCCTCTGCGTCAGTGTTAACTGAGAGTACAACACAGACAACAGTTCGTTGTCTCTGAAGCAAGGGTGCTGCATTCTTTAGAGAAGGTACAGTTGTATCCTGGGAAGCAATTTGCCGGAAACCGTCACACTACGGGGCAAATTCTGCTTTAAGGACAGAGATTTCAAATCTCGACTCTGTGCAGATTTTCTACTTACTGTTTTTCTTCAATTGATTTTGATTCCTTCACAAATTCTGTTGGAAATTTTTATTATTTTAAATTCAGGTTCTAACAAAATGTGTGTGGTATTATGAAAGGATCCTTCTTACATGATCAAAATAAAGGGTTTTTGTTTTGTTTGCTTATGCTGTTATTGTTGTTGTAGTTGTTTTCTTTTTTTTTTTTCCTTTCGGGCTTGTTTGTTTGTTCGTTTTCTAGTGCTGTCGTTGATATTCACTGTCGCTGCCATTTGCTTCTTGGGTTTCAATACAAGTTTGTTTTGAATTTTACTCATTGATTAGGCCTTAGGATAGTGAAGTGGGAAAGGGAAGAAAAACAATCCGATGCACGGCTCACATTTACAAGCGGCTTTGGATTTATGAGGTTATGAGATAACTTGCTTAACATTGATAGAGACAATATATATTGAAGATAGGGAATTATGCCCACTTTTGTTTTCTTTCTAAATATACATTTGTTTGTATACATGAATTTCGCTATTGGTTTGGAGCAATTAATGGGAATTGAATCATTAAAATTATTCCCATATCCTTTTGTCTGATCTACTACTATTCTACTAAGTACTAACCGTGCTAGTTTATTTGTTTCCTTTGCTTATGTTCCTAGATTGAGTATGATGCATGCTTTTATTTTTTTATTTTTTTTTATGCTTCTCGTCGTATTCTATAGTATTAACAGAATTTGATCTCAAAAGGTTGACCATGATGAGGTAAATGCTCTCGCCCAACTCATGACGTGGAAAACAGCTGTCGCCGACATTCCATATGGTGGAGCAAAAGGAGGCATTGGGTGCGCTCCTGGCGAACTAAGTATCAGTGAGTTGGAACGCCTGACTCGTATCTTTACTCAGAAGATTCATGATCTAATTGGAATCCACACAGATGTTCCCGCCCCTGATATGGGAACTAATGCACAGGTATTCCTCTGCTTCTTTCGTTCATTCTCATTTCCTTTAATTTAACGTTGTGTTTTTCTTTTTTTTTCTGTGATAGACTATGGCATGGATTTTAGATGAGTACTCGAAGTTTCACGGCCACTCACCAGCTGTTGTTACTGGGAAGCCAATAGTACGTAGTAACGTAGCACGACTCTACGACACTATTATTTTGCCCACTGACAGGAAAAGAGAACTAATTCTTGATCATTTTCATTGGTAATTCTAGGATCTTGGTGGTTCTTTAGGTAGGGATGCTGCTACTGGACGAGGTGTAGTTTTTGCAACTGAGGCATTGCTGGCTGAGTACGGAAAGTCTATGTCAGGATTGACATATGTTATTCAGGTAACTTTAGAGTTCATTTGTCATTCAATTGCTAAATAGGTACTATTTGTTACTTCATTTGTATGCTAAGATCCTTTTCTTTTCATTGTCTCATTTGCATGAATGAATAGTATCAAGGAATCCAAGTATTGTTTTCTTTTTAGAACCATTCTAAATCTTGATGTGCACTATGCTATTTCTGATGGCTGGGAATCTATTTAGGAAGGATATGGAGGATTTTTAGACATTATATTTATTTCGATAATCAGGATTCATGTTCATAGGCTTTGTTGTTGTTTATATTTATTTCAATAATTATTAGGCTATTTTTAGATTTGGTTAGAGATTGGGTTTTACCTCCAGCTGTTCTTTTTACATTGTATTCCTGGTTTTTTCTGTGACCTGCTGATAACGCAGAAGACATTCTTTTCGGTAAGCTATTATTTGTATTAACTGTTTAAATTGAAGATTGAAAAAGAGTTTTTTCAATTATCCTTGGTAGGTTGCCTGTATATTTTTCTCTCCTCTTCCATTCTTCTTCTAACCCTCCAATCCCCTTTTCTAATTCCCTTTCTTCTCAATTACCCTTTGGCTCTCCATCAATTTCAGGGTTTTGGGAATGTGGGTTCATGGGCTGCTCAACTCATTCATGAGAGAGGAGGGAAGGTAGTCGCAATTGGTGATGTCTCGGGTGCAATAAGAAATTCAAATGGAATTGATATTCCTGCGCTTGTTAAGCACAAAGCTGGGGGTGGTGCCTTGAAGGATTTCGAACATGCAAACCTTATGGATCCCAACGAGTTGCTTGTGCATGAATGTGATGTTCTCTTGCCTTGTGCCTTGGGTGGAGTCCTCCACAGGTTCTAACTTCTTATCTCGGACTATACTTTGTTTATTAGTGTCTCGATTTCATTCCCTCGATCCATATTTCTACAGATTTTGAAAACTATTTTGAACTCTCTTTGTTTGTGTTGAAGGATATCAACCTCGTTTTACTAAATTAGTTAATATTAATTTATTGTGCCCACTACTATCATTTTTATGGTATAATAATTTACTTTCATTGCAAGTGAATGTCTACTCCTCTGGTATGCTATAAGAAGAGGACAAATACATATATATAAATTGATGGGCACAAACTAATTTTTAAACACAAAATTCTATTATTATAATTGCTTATGATATTTACGTTATGCTAAAACTTAACCACTCTGTTAATTGTTAGATTTCATAAAAACTAGGCAGTTTCCAATAGTTTATAGAATATCAAATGTATTTCATTGTTTTACAATGTAACTTATTTAAAGGTATAGTTTAATGTCAAGATGAATAGCTCAATTAGCAAGCTTGTGGGGGCTTGTGGAAATTTATAATAACTTTATTCAACTCAATAGTTTGACATTTTCTTCCAATGTATGAACTGTATAATATAAGAAGTACTGAATGTGCAATGAAAATAAATAAGTATTTGAAAAATCATGGATGATGCTTTCAAAAATAGTCAAAAATTAAAGATATTGTAAAATTTGAGGTACATGTCCAAGAAGTATCTATAAAGTGGCAATCTGCTGGGGGAACGGTTTCATGATAAAGCGTATAGTTCTCCAGTTTAATTTTCCGTTGAATTGCATGTCAGCTTTTTAAGCCAAGCCTTGTGCAGTTGTGCGTGCAAGATTTATCCATTTTTTGGATTCTAATTAGAATAAAGATCACGGTAAAGAGGGGGTGGTGATGGCAATATTCTGAATGGACCCTATGTTATCCATTTCCACTTGGGGGAATTGGAATTGGATATTGCATATCGAAATTCTATTTATAATGATCTTGAATTTACTAAATTTTCTTTCTCATATAAGGGTGTGTAGTTACTACTTTTCAGGAAAATTAGGCATATCTTACTATGACCAAATAGTATAATGTCATGCTCTATATTGAAAAAGAAAGAAAGGCAGGAATGACAAACCTGGAACTAACAAATCACATAAATATGAATTGGGTTTTTGGTTTTGATTAGCTAGGAAACAGTATCTATTTCTATGATACAGACCCTGCCAATAAGCTTTTGCTCTCACACTTGATTATAAGGATCCAAACACTAAAAGTTGGGATAGGGTTTGAAATTGTCAGGTGTTGACTTGAGTCACTTGGCAGTATCCATAAATATTAAATCTATTATACAAGTTTTATCTGTTACTAGTTACTGATAGTTTGTAATTATATGCTGCTAACATTATACACCTTTTATTGGAGGGGGAATGCTCCTGACGTGAAGGCCAAATTCATTATTGAAGCAGCCAATCATCCAACCGACCCTGAAGCAGATGAGGTATGTTCACTCTCAAATAATACGATATAAGAAGCTGTACTTCACTTCATCCAGTTACTCAGTCTTACTAATTGTTCTAAACTTTCTTGTTGTAGATACTATCAAAAAAGGGGGTGGTTGTATTGCCTGACATATACGCCAATGCTGGAGGCGTGATTGTTAGTTACTTCGAATGGGTTCAGGTACAGATAAGTTCCTTTTTAGAATTCTCAAGTCTCCAACATTCAAATTCCATGAGTTTGTTTTGTTAATCATAAGTTTTTAACTGTCTCTCTCTCTCTCTTTCTTTTTTTTTTAATCTGTAGAACATTCAAGGATTTATGTGGGATGAAGAGAAGGTTAATGCGGAGCTTCAGAAGTACATGAAGAGTGCTTTTAAGAACATCAAGGGAATGTGCCAAACTCATGACTGCAGCCTCAGGATGGGGGCTTTCACTTTGGGGGTTAACCGGGTTGCTCGTGCTACTATCCTTAGGGGCTGGGAAGGTTAAAAGATAGCCATTTTTTTTTCCGATTTATCCATACAACAAAGATGAAAAAAAGGAAATGATGAAAGATTCTATTATACCATTTGAACATTTTTTTTTTCTCCCAGGAAGTCTACAAATTTCTTTTACTGTTATACTTCATCAATAATGTAGTTGGAGGGCAAGTTGATGCCCAAAGATTGTACTCATATGTTTTTTTGCATTGATGATATCGCTATATGTAATGGCATTGAAATTGATACAAGTTACTGTGATTGTTTCAGATCTCATTTTAGCTATGGTATGAGTATTGATTGATTTGCAGTAAGGAAATGGATTGTATCCAAAAATTACTGTCATGGCTTTTATAGTACATCTAACACAGACCTAATATATACAAGAAACTTTGCGCTTAGCCTGGGCGGGGTCTTTCCTCTACGCTTAGCTGCTTCCTTGGCATCGATATCTACCTTTAACATCTGCCATTCTGATTACATATTTTTGATCGTGTCTTCTGCCACTGACTCCAAACCGGCTCTTTCACCGTCACAGAACTTTTCTATCTAGGCCTCCCCCGTCCCTTCTTTGGCAGCTCGGCCATCATCATCCTTTTTGCTCCCTCATCTATTTTGCATCAAAGTGGGCTCTTGCTGGGCCTTCACAACTTGCAAAGTTACACAATCATCACCATTGAGCCCAATGGGATCAAATTTGTCGTCGACGCGGCCGGCCATGTCTCTTCCTCGGCGTCGACTCTGATCCATCCTTCGCCATCACCACAGGCTCGAGCCCAACCACACAGCCCATGGTCCGTACAGGCCCAACAAGGCCCAATTCAGGATTCTGGTCCAAGGCCCGAATTTCCACCACCAAATCCCCTTCACATTCCATGGGCACCCCTTCATCATCCAAAGCCAGTGCTTTCATGGGCTCATGGAGTGGTGGTGGTATGCTCTGCAAAGGCTCATGAACCTCCACATTGTCGTCTTCTTCTTCTGCATCGTAGTTTTCTTTATTATTCATGCAATCTTGATATTCTTCAACTACTACTTCTTCTTCTTCTTCATGGGCTAAAATATAACAGCCATCCGATCTCCTAAAAAACTCGCCTATGACCAAGAACTTGTTCAGATAGTAAGGAAGGAGACGGTCGTGCCCAGGTGGCAATTGGTCGTAATGCGACTTTATGTGTCCAGATATGGATTCCTCTGTTGATCCTTGATATTCATCGAGTTCTTGAATTGCCTTGCAAATCATCTAACAAAAAAAACAAACAAACATAATTTTTAAACAAGATCGAAGAAAAAGAAAAGTTAACAACGATGACAAGGGTTGATGGGGGCAATTTACCAGTGCATATGGAGGATGTTCAGGGTTTCTCCTCCAATTTTCTGCCATTTATTTGCTTGATAATTTTTTTTATAGAGAGAGAGAGAGAGAGAGTCTTAGGTTTAGAAGTTAGAACGATGGGCATTATATAAGGAGTCAATACCGGGTAAGAGTGGGCTTTTAAAAAGATTGTGCGTGAGTTTGGGATTTACTTTTAATTTTTGAACGGTGGGGATTTTGTGAGGATTAAAAAGATCACGGGGTCGGGGACTAATAAGGAATGTAATTTATAATGATATTCCTTTGGTCATAACTCATAAGATTTGGATGCATTCACAAATAAATCAGTTCAGATTAGCTGATTTTTTGAAGGATCTTTTCAACACAAGCCACAATTCTCTAATTCCATATTAGTCCTTTGATCAATTTCGATAAATTTAAGAATCTAGTACAATATTATGAAAATTCTGATATATTAAACCAATTTTGCAGAAAAAATCTTGAACGGGATGGTCTAAAAGAAAATAAAAACAGAAAGATAGAAACAAGATTTTGAGATAATGATTTTTCCCCCTTGAGATGTTTTCTCGAAAATAGGTTTAACTAATCAGAATTTATGCGATGTTACAATTGAAATGCTGATCGTTCACTTTTGATGTTGATCAGGGAACTACTATTGTTGCTGCTGATTTTTTGTGTGAGAGTAAACAGATGAATTTGTGGATTCTTAAAGAAAACGAATAAGCAAACCTGTTGACTTTTATCGGCGTGTTGACTGGTTTCTCGCTGCTGCCTTGAACCTGCACAAAGTTCGATACACCGGGATGGATCCCGGCGACGAACCCTCCGACGTTCTTCTGAGTAACCAGAAAGATTATGAAAGAGATTTAGGTAGAAAAAGATTGATTACCTTGTTACGGTGGGGGAGAGAGGTATTTATAGTCGCATCAGGAACCAATTTCGAGATAAGGATAAATCTCTACTTCCGGATGTTTATGGATAAGAAAAGAGTTGTGATAGTTTTCGCCAATTCGCAGCTCGGTAGCTCGGTAGCTCGGCTCGTAATTCCAAGCTATGTGGCACGATCTGGGCCTCTTGATGAAGATCTGACACGAATCATGAGGCGATAGTTTTCGCCAATTCGCAATTTGGTAGCTCGGTAGCTCGGATCGTAATTCCAAGCTACGTGGCACGATCTTGGCCTCTTGATGAAGATCTAGCACGAATTGTGAGGCGATAGTTTTCGCCAATTCACAGCTCGGTAGCTCGGATCGTAATTCCGAGCTACGTGGCACGACCTGGGCCTCTTAATGAAGATCTGGCACGAATTGTGAGCCGATAGTTTTCGCCAATTTGCAGTTCAGTAGTTTGGATCATGAATGAGAGCTACGTGGCACGATCTGGGCCTCTTGATGAAGATCTGGCACAAATTGTGAGGCGATAGTTTTCGCCAATTAGCAGCTCGGTAACTCGATAGTTTGGATCGTGATTTCAAGCTACGTGGCACGATTTGGACCTCTTGGTGATGATCTGGCATGAATTGTGAGGCAGTAGTTTCGCCTATTCGCAGCTCGGTAGCTCAGTAGTTTGGATCGTGAATCCGAGCTACGTGGCACGATATGGACCTCATGATGAAGAATTGGCACGAATTGTGATGCGATAGTTTTCGCCAATTTGCAGCTCGGTAGCTCGGTAATTTGAATCGTGAATCTGAGATACGTGGCACGATCTGGTCCTCTTGATGAAAATCTGGCACGAATCATGAGGCCATAGTTTTTGCCTTTACAAATTCTGTCGTTTAGCCTCCTGATGGGCCTCCTTGGGGGTCGTGGGGGCCCAAAGCATTCGAAAGCCCAAGCGACGCCCTCTTTTTTACTATAAGTCTCCCCCCCCCCCTCACTACTTTCTCATTCTCAACTTTTCACACTGAGAATTCGTTTTCACTCTTGTGTGTCTCTACTAGCGGTCGCGGCCAAGCGCTAAATTCTCCGGCAAACTATTCTGACCGTAGCTGTCACATCAAGGTAAATATATATTTTATTTCATATATTTTTAAGATGTCTAGTGTGTCATCGGGGAGTGAGACCTCCACCTCGGACCAAGGAGTGATCGGCCGTTGGTAGTTCCATCTGCGGTGGACAAGGGGAAGGAGGTCACTGGGTCGGTGATCGTGGAGACGATAGTGGAGAGTGTGAGGAGAGCAAGTGAGTTAGGTAGGATGTCGTCCACGTTATCCAGCCTCGGGAAGGTTAGGAATTATTCTGCCGAACTTCTGTCCATGGCGGTATACGGGAGGTCATCTTCATACGAGGAGAATAAGACGAGGGAACACTCCGAAGTTGATGACATCCCCTCGGTTCTTACGGAGAGGGACCTGCTACGTATTAGGAGGAGCTTCATGATACCGTCGAAGTTCACCCTCCTCCTCCCCGGTCCAGGGTTTCGAGCGTGTTCGGCAACCTCGCCCAACACATGCGTCTTTCCGTATGATGTGCTCAATGTCACTCTCCGCCTTCCCCTACTGCCCTTGTGATCGAGGTACTGCAGTGGTATGGATTGAGTCCGATCCAATTCATGCCGAACATGTGGCGGCATGTCATCGGCTTCATTCTCCAATGCCAGGCAGTGGGGACTGAACCTCAGCTCGTTGTGCTCCGAAGCCTGTATCGGATCAACCGTATGAGCAAAATGGAGTAT
Organism: Hemerocallis citrina; assembly: GCA_017893485.1. Lineage (NCBI taxonomy): Eukaryota > Viridiplantae > Streptophyta > Magnoliopsida > Asparagales > Asphodelaceae > Hemerocallis > Hemerocallis citrina. Next base: position 23,474,863 of record CM030362.1, on the reverse strand, counting down.
CGGTACTACTTGTCGCCGCGGCGGGGCGTCAAACTGATCGAGAACCCGGACTCCATCAAAACTTGGAAAGGGAAGTACTTTCTGATTCGAGGTACCAAACCATGGGACTTCCCGACGAGGTGGAGGGAAGATGTTCTAAGGTGGGCGAAGGACGAAACTGTGTTGACTCCGGAGGAGGATGAGGTCATGTCAAAGCTCCTCAGTCGTCCGACCTTGAGTTGGAAGGATATGACCGAGGAGGTTCTCTTCGGTGGGGGTCTCAGTCCGATCAACCCAGTATGCTTCAAATATTTTTCTTTTTATATTTATTTCTAATATTGTTTTCTTCTCATGCTATTTTTTTTTTGGCTTTCGCTCCCCCAGAGGCCCCGGACATTAATTTCCGAGCTATGCTGCTTGACCGAGGTGTAGGCAATGGGATAGGCATCAATAACAAGGAAAGGAAGAGGGCGACGGCGGGACCCTCTTCTGGCCGAGCTGCTAAGGGACCATCGGCGGAGGCCCCAACAGTGGACTTGGCATCCCCTTCTCCGTCCGCTCCCTCTGCTACTTTTCCCCCGTCCGCCCCTTCCGACCCCTCTGTCGAGGCCTTCTCTCTTGGGGCTGCACTAGCACTCGAGGTGCCCCCTCTTACTGCCGAGGCCGAGATGATTCTCACCGAGGAGCATAAGGGGCTCTTCGTCCCCGACTGGCAGGTAATGAAACATGACGGCTTCCTCGGGGATTCTGTCATGAGTATGCAGGCACTTCGCCACTTGCCGACCCCGATAGATCGAGCGTCGTTGAAGGTGGGGACGGTGGGCGATGATGCCCTCAAGATCAATATGGCGACGATGTCGATGAGTAACTTTGTTGGGCTCTCAAAGTTTCCAAGTGATTTGCGTCAAACCTTGGCCTTTTTTTTCCCTCCAGATCACGTGTCACTTCAGCCACCTCTTGAGCAATTCGCCGAGCAGGAGAAGGAGCTCAAGGTGACAAGCAACAAGGATTAGATGGAGAGGGCCAAGGCCGTGAAGATGTATGAGGTAGAGCGGCGTCTATCGAAGTTTCAGACTGCTCAGATTAGCCTCCTTAAGTCGGCCTTGGCGAAGGCGAATGAGCGGATTGCTGTCGAGGCAACGAGGGCTGACAAGGAGAAGGCTCTGAAGGCTGCCGAGGACACAGCGGTGGCAGCAGCTGCGGAGGCGATCAGGGCCGAGGCAAAGGCGCATATGCGCACGAACATGGAGCAGTCTTACCCCAGAGCCCTCAAGCACGTGGAAGCTCATCTCCCCGGTTTCGACAGCTCGGGGTATAGCCTGTATGCCCCTCTCGATGGTGAGTATGCCCCTCTCGAAGGAGAGGTTGCTGAGGGGACAGAGGGAGCTGGAGAAGGAGATGAAGGGGAAGAAGAAGAAGATGAGGAGGAGGACGGTGTGGCAAACCCTGAGTCGGCGATCGTGGAGGTGTCGAAGACGATTGCGGAGCAGCCCCCCAAGGTGGCTCTTTGACTCTTTGTGTTTGTACTCATTCTCTTTCTCTTTGTTTTTGTACTGCCTTATAGCGGACTGGCACCACTCTTGTATCTTCTTCTTTGTCAATGAAATGAAGTTTTTGGACTCAATGTTGCGTTGTGAGGCTCAAAGAAAATTAGAACTATCTTGTAGCTCTGTTCGAAATCTGAGCGCTTGACATTGCCATTCCCCCTCCCCCCCCCCCCCCCCCCCCCCCCCCACAGGGTAGCGAAGTATCGGCTCTCTACCATAAGCTAGGTGTTACGGAGTTAGACCTCACCCGATCTCGGGAGATGCTTTATAAAGTGCGGCAAGAGTTAGGCCATTTGAGGCTGACCTTGGCTCGCCGAAATGTTGAGATGAGGCGTCTCGAAGATAGAATTTGCGAGGTGTCCCCCGACGGCGAGGAGTCCTGTCCTTCGACGGCTGTGTTGTAAGTTCCAGCTACCTAAATAAATAGATAAACTAGACACAAATTAAAAACCTCGCAAGTGTACGAATCGTTTATAGAAGCGTAGCAATAGCAAGGGTCGATCCCACAGAGACTGTAGATTTCAACTTACTAACCAATAAAAAGAATAAAAATCATAAAGAGTTGTTCTAATGACTGAAAAGATCAAACTAAATTAAGAAATGCTGAATCACAAATGTTTATGAGTAGTTGGGTTTAGATTTCCACCAATAGTCAGTAATGCTAAGTCACCTTCTGAACTTCTTCTTATTACTCATGTTTGTTCCCTTCAAGGGCATGGTATCTACTCCTTAAAGTACTGTTTCCCTAAGCCAAGAATTAGGCATGGTATCTACTCTAATTCGTTTCTCCCCTTAAGTATTTAGCATGGTATCTACTAAGTTGTACTTAAAGAAAACATAAGATCAGTGGAAACGAACAAACACTTGAAGTTCTAGAAATTGGTATCAGATCTAGATCCTTCAAGTTGATTGAACCAAGAACCCCTAAAGATTCCCTTGTTACAAGTTACGGGCACGAGATACGGGTCATCTCAATATGCTCATCTAACAGATTCAGATGGATGGTAATGCAAACTTGATATTCTCAAGTTCTGTATGTCAGTCGACTGGCTCTCACCTCAGTCGACTGCTCTCAGAACTTGAGAACAAGTTTGATTATCATAAATCTTTATCAATTCGCTCAGATTCAATCAATAAGTAAATAGAAGATTTCAGAAGAATATAGCACTACATAACTACGGCTTCAATCTACCCAACTATGAATTTAGTTCCACATAATAATACTTTTATTGATCAACAAGTTCGAATACATGATTAACATAAAAGAATTGAAAAGAGAAGGAATAAACTGGTTTAGTTCGGTCAGAGAGGTCGGCTGGCTGTCACACAGTCGACCGGCCGTTCTTTTCTTAATGCTTGATCTCCTTTCTTCTTCTTTGATGCCGATAAAAGTGCTTCTTGTTGATGACTCTGGAACTCTGCAATTCGGTGATTAGGAACGTGGAAGAAGAAGAGGCCTCATTCATGCTTCTTGGTTGGTATTTATAGAACACGGCTGAGAAGTTAGGGTTTCCCCTTTTTCAGGAAAGTCCCTCTTTTTATTATTTCTTTCCTTATTTGATCGGCGATTTATATCTTTCTCTTTTCTTTCTTTATTCCTTATCTGCTAACCTCGTGCTCTTACCAATCCCCTGTCTCTGGCTTTGATTCGTTGGAGAAGTTATTATTCGCATATAGCCTGGGTTTGGATAGATTTAGATTTAGATTCGGCTGCATCTTATCCTTTCACTCCGCCGCATACCAGTCGACTGCCTTGGATGTAGGTCGACTGGTACGGAGACATCTGTGGCTTCACGATTTCTCGGTCATGTCGACTGGTGTTTGGGGAAGTCGACTGTGCCGAGGCTTAGCAAACTCTCTGTCCGGTCGACTGGCTTTGGAATCAGTCGACTGATCTCTGCTGTAATCTGTATTGGTCTGGAATCTGCTTTGTTTTGCTGTTATCGGCTGTTTCCTATTGAAAAGAGAAAATAAGAGTTAAATATCACATATAGAGCTTTTAAATGTGAATTTATAATAAGATTATTGCTCCTAAATGTGAATATTCTTGTGTTCATCAAATACCCCCAAACTTAGATTTTTGCTTATCCTCAAGCAAACTAGAATTATGAACAAGGGTATAATAATAATAACAGCCTTAACCACCAAGAGTTCTTATTATGTGAGCATCAACATATTAAACTATAAACAATTTCAGATAAAGTAAAATTAAACATACCCACTTTCTCTAGTGCAATTGTTTAGTCATAATCCTCAGACTCAATCATATTTGTCATGCAATTAATGTAGTTATAGTATGCGACTGCTCAATCTGTGATTATCCTCTTTTCTCTACTACAAACCGAGTAGCAAACTAGAGTTTTTTTTTTTTTTTTTTTTATTTTTAGTCTCTTCTCTAAAGTTGTCACTTGCCTTTTTACGCGAATGCGAAACATTTGTGATGAGTCCACCCGGTTACTCAGCAAGTCACAAACTCTAAAGTGCTTTGCATACTCGTATTTCAAGTTGCCGTTTGACGTAAAGGTAAACATTGGTGATGAATACCCCTAGTTACTAAGCACTCAAAACATTGGAGTAGATTGACTTTATTCAAATATATATATTTTTATCACTCTATTTACTTAAACTCAATTTAGGACTAGATCTAAAGGGAATGATCACCAGAAAAAGCATCACATTTGTTTATTATGTATAATTGCATGACTCATATAATCTTGTAGGGAATTTATGAAACTCAACAATCCTAAAGTAAATAAGTATCCTTCTTCTTACTTTTCTAAGAAATTGTTTATCCTAAAAAAAATTCAAAAGATTCTAATTATAAATAACCCTAATACCCCCAAACTTAGATAGAACATTGTCCTCAATGTTCGCGCAAAGCTTAAAATATAGGCATGTGTCACCATCTAGTGGGGAGAGACTGAAAATAAAAGATGAAAATAAAAGATGAATAAATAAAAGAAAATGGAGGGAAAGTGTAAATACTCCCCTGAAAATTGGGTTGCCTCCCAATAAGCGCTGTGTTTTCTGTCTTCAGCTAGACTTGATGAGGTCATGCAATGTATTGAATGATTTGAAGATTCACATCTTCCTCGTGCGGCTCTAGACTCATCTCCATGTAAGGCTTCACCCTATGCCCATTCACCTTGAATGTTTGATTGTTCTCTTGGCTATGGACCTCCAGTGCGCCATGTGGAAAGACTTTTGTAACAATGTATGGCCCATACCATCTTGACATAAGCTTGCCTGGAAAAAGTCTCATTCTTGAGTTGTATATCAATACCTTCTGTCCTTCATAAAACTCCTTCCTTGCTAGCTGTTTGTCATGGTACAACTTTGTCCTTTCCTTGTATAATTTTGCATTTTCATATGCATCGTGCCTCAACTCTTCAAGCTCATTCAGTTGCAACCGTCTTTTGTCACCTGCTTGTTTCATGTCAAAGTTGAACCTTTTAATGGCCCAATAAGCTTTGTGCTCCAACTCCACTGGTAGATGACAGGCTTTTCCAAAAACCAAACGGTATGGGGACATGCCGATAGGTGTCTTGTATGTTGTTCGGTAGGCCCATAATGCATCATTCAAGCGCAGCGACCAATCCTGTCTCCTTGTGTTGACTGTCTTTTCCAAAATGCTCTTGATTTCTCTGTTGCTGATCTCCACCTGCCCACTAGTTTGAGGATGATATGGGGTGCCCACTCTATGTGTGATACCATATTTCTTCATCAAAGAAGCAAATGGAAAGGTATTGAAGTGGCTCCCTCCATCACTTATTATTGCTCGTGGTGTCCCAAACCTAGTGAAAATGTTCTCCTGCAAAAACTTGACAACAACTTTGTGATCATTAGTTTTTGAGGGGACAGCCTCGGCCCATTTAGACACATAATCCACACCAACAAGAATATATAAATAACCAAATGAGTTAGGAAAGGGACCCATGAAGTCGATTCCCCACACATCAAAAAGCTCGATTACTTGTATGTTGTGCAGTGGCATTTGATTTCTAGACGAGATGTTGCCTGTCCTTTGGCATTTGTCACAAGTCCTGCAAAAAGAAAAAGCATCTTTGAATACTTTAGGCCAATAAAATCCAGATTGTAATACCTTGAGTGCTGTTCTTTTTGGTCCAAAATGTCCTCCACATGCATAATGGTGGCAGTGTTGTAGAATACTCAATTGCTCTTCTTCTGCCACACATCTTCTTATAATTTGATCAGGGCAAAATTTGAACAAATAAGGATCATCCCAATAATAGTGCTTGCACATAGCCACCAGTCTCTTTCTTTCCTGACTTGTCATGCCTGGAGGGAAAACACGAGCAGTGAGATAATTTACAATGTCAGCAAACCATGGAAAATTTGAGCAGTGAGATACCAGTCGACTGGTCCTGTTACCAGTCGACTGTACCGAGGATATGTATATTTCAAATAGATGTTCATCTGGGAAAGTTTCATTAAGTGGCGGCACAATTCTTTCTTCCTCCTGCGGTAGCCTGGACATGTGATCTGCAACAACACTGTCGCTTCCTTTTTTATCTAAAATCTCAAGATCGAATTCTTGAAGCAACAGCACCCATCTGATTAACCTAGGCTTAGCATCCGTTTTAGCAAACAAAAATCTCAAGGCAGCATGGTCAGTGAAAACAATAACTTTAGAACCAATTAAATATGATCTAAACTTTTCTACAGCAAAAATAACAGCTAACATTTCTTTTTCAGTAGTAGAATAATTTAGCTGTGCATCGTTTAATGTTCGAGAAGCATAGTAAATAACATGGGGTTTCTTATTGATTCTCTGACCTAAAACAGCTCCTAAGGCGTAATCACTTGCATCACACATGAGCTCGAAAGGATGGCTCCAATCTGGTGCCGTGACAATAGGTGCAGAAATGAGAAAATTTTTCAATGTAATAAAAGAATTTGTGCACTCTTCTGTCCATACAAACTCAACATCCTTAGCCAACAAGTCACAAAGGGGTTTGGAGATTTTTGAAAAGTCTTTTATGAATCTTCTATAAAACCCTGCATGCCCTAGAAAACTCCTAACACCCTTAACTGTAGTGGGAGGGGGTAGTTTTGATATGATGTCGATTTTTACTTTGTCTACCTCTATGCCTCTTTTGGATACCACATGTCCCAACACAATACCGTGTTGTACCATGAAATGGCACTTTTTCCAATTTAGCACTAAATTGCATTCTTCACATCTTTTAAGCACAAGCTGCAAATGGTTAAGGCATTCATCAAAACAAGATCCAAAAACACTAAAGTCATCCATAAATACCTCGATGAACCTTTCCACCATGTCTGAAAATATACTCATCATGCATCTTTGAAATGTTGCTGGTGCATTGCACAATCCAAAGGGCATCCTCCTGTATGCAAAAGTACCAAAAGGACATGTAAAGGTGGTTTTTTCTTGATCTTCTGGAGCAATAGCAATTTGATTATACCCACTATAACCATCTAAAAAACAATAATGACTATATCCTGCTAATCTTTCTAACATTTGATCAATAAAAGGAAGAGGGAAGTGATCTTTCCTGGTTTCATTATTCAGTTTCCTGTAGTCAATGCATACCCTCCATCCTGTGGTCACTCTAGTAGGGATAAGCTCATTCTCTTCATTTGTCACCACTGTGACTCCACTTTTCTTAGGCACCACATGTATAGGACTTACCCATTTGCTATCTGAGATGGGGTAGATGATGCCAACATCTAGTAGCTTCAGAATCTCTGCTCTTACCACTTCCTTCATGTTTGGATTAAGTCTTCTCTGTGCTTTCCTGCTTGGTTTTGCGTTGTCTTCAAGAAGTATTCTATGCATGCATTTGGATGGACTTATTCCTTTAATATCTGCAATGGTCCATCCTATTGCATTCTTGTGTTCTCGTAGTACCCTCAGCAATTTTTCTTCTTCCTGTGCACTCAGGTTTGCAGCAATTATCACAGGTAGCGTCTGGTTCTTACCCAAATATGCATACTTCAAATGGTCGGGCAACTGCTTAAGCTCTATGTCTGGAAGTCTCGGTGCAGTCGACTCATCCTGTCCTCCAGTCGACTTGTCTGATCCACCAGTCGACTTGTGCAGTCCACCAGTCGACTTATCTGCAGAAACAAAAGTGTCATCAGTCACTAATTTTTCAAACACAGGTGCAAACTTACCTGAGTATGACTTTGGATTTTCAAGGTGATGTATTGTCTCTGCAATCCCCCATTCATCGTACTCCTGTTCAACATTAGATAAAGTGAGAGATTGTGTAATTGTGGCTTGTAGTGGTTCAATGCTATGTACCTGAAATGTTTGATCAACAATGTCCTGCACCACATCAACATTATAGCATTCATGATCATCATGTGGTAATTTAAGTGTATCAAATATTTTAAATTCAACCTTCTCTCCATTTATTTTCATGCTTATAGTACCCTTTTTAACACAAATTTTTATATCAGCTGTACTCATAAAGGGCCTACCTAAGATGATTGGTAGAGAAGATGGCATTGAAGAGTCCTCCATGTCTAACACAACAAAATCAGCAGGCAAAATGAAATCGTTTACCTGAACTAGGACATCTTCCAAAATACCTCTAGGTCTTTTGATACTGCGATCCGCCAACTGCAATGTGATGGATGTTGGTTGGAGTTCCCCCAATCCTAGCTTTTCATAGACGGTGTATGGGAGAAGATTGATGCTTGCCCCCAAGTCTAGTAGTGCTTTCTCAAAGAAGTGCTCGCCAATCCTGCAAGGAATGGTAAAACTACCTGGGTCTTTTAATTTAGGAGGTAATTTTCTTAATAAGACAGCGCTCACTTCTTCTGTCAAAGCCACATCCTCCCTAACCTGAAATGTTCTTTTGTGAGTGCAACATTCTTTCAAAAATTTAGCATAAGAAGGAATTTGTTTAATAGCATCAAGTAGGGGGATATTAATTTCTACCTTTCTGAGAGTTTCAAAGATGTCAAATAAATGTTGTTCTTTCTTTTGCTTGACTAACTTTTAAGGGAATGGTGGCACAACTGTCCTTTCTTTTTCACTTACCCTGTTGGACCCCACAATTTTTGATGGTTGTGTTTCTGCTTCTTCTGTGTGTGTTCCAACTTTGTTGTCAATTATCTTACCATTTCTTAATGTTGTGACTGCCTTGAGCTGTTCTTGGCCTCCAGGGTTGGGTATAGTTTGTGAAGGAAGTTTCCCTGCCTTTCGTTCGCTTAATTCTTTAGCAATTTGGCCAATCTGTGTTTCCAACTTCTGAATTGCTTGTCCTTGTTGGTTGCTTGTTTGATGTTGTTGTTGGAGCAATTGAAGAACGGTGGATTCAAAATCCAACTTCTTCTGTTCTTGAACTGGCCTATCAATCCCACTTCCCATTTGGAAGTTCCGTGCATGTCCTTGTGTGAGTTGAGTCCCTTGATTATTCTGATTATTGCTCCAGGAGAAGTTTGGATGGTTCCTCCATCCTGGGTTATATGTATTTGAGAATGGATTGTTCTTTGGTGGAAACACTCCTCGACCAACATAGTTTGCATGCTCCTGATCTGTGAAAGAAGACATGGGACATGTATCAGTGGTATGATCTATATGAGAACAAATTGCACAAATTTCATTTGTTTGATTTTTAACTCTACCCATCATTGACATTGCATTAACAAGCATATCAATTTTTTTATTCATGTTTACCATTTTTAATTGAATGTTATTGCTATTAGAAATTTCGTAAGCTCCCTGTTTTTTCGAAGGGCCCCTCCTTGTTGAGAATTGTTGTGAATTCTCGCTGAGTTCTTCAAATAGTTCGATGGCCTCTTCACCGCTTTTCCTCATTAAGATCCCGTTGCAAGCTGAATCCACAATTGCCTTGTTAGTATCATTTAAACCTTCATAAAAAGCTTGTACCTGATCATCTTTAGGCATGTTGTGTGTAGGGCATTTGAGAAGTTTGTTCTTGAAATCTTTCCATGCTTCGAAGAATAAGTCTCCATCCTTTTGTTGGAAGAGTTGAATCTCCCTTTTCAGCTGTTTGGTCTTTTGGGCTGGAAAGAATTCTTTTAAGAACTTTGTCGCCAATTGCTCCCATGAGTTTATTGATCCTGGTTCCAAAGAATTATACCATAGTTTAGCGTTAAGTTTTAAAGAAAAAGGGAACAATATTAACCTGATTTGTTCAGGGGTGAGCCCTTGAACGCTTTGTGTCCTGCAAAGATCAAAGAAGTCTTGTAAATGGAGATGAGGCTCTTCATCTGGTCTGCCACTGAAGCGGGGAACCATACTAAGTAACTGAGGAGATAGATGCATGTTCTCTGTGACATTAGGTTGATATGCAATGCAGGAAGGTTGCTCGATGTTCTTAGGCGTGAACTTGTCCTGCATTGGCACTCGATTTGGCATTTCCTCAGCCATTGCTGTATTTGAACTGAGTCTCTGGACAGTCGACTGGTTCGTGTGGACAGTCGACTGGTGCGCTGCAAACAGTTTACCTAGTCTGTGCAAAGTGCGTTCTGTTTCTGCGTCAATAGGTAGAAGCTCTGGACGAAGTGATCTCCTTCCGTGCATCCACCAAAATCCTGTATTCTTAAAAGAAAAATACTGATTAATAAAATTACAAGAAAGAAAATAAAAACTTCCTACTGATCTGTAAGTTAAAATACTAGACAATCCCCGGCAGCGGCGCCAAAAACTTGTTGTAAGTTCCAGCTACCTAAATAAATAGATAAACTAGACACAAATTAAAAACCTCGCAAGTGTACGAATCGTTTATAGAAGCGTAGCAATAGCAAGGGTCGATCCCACAGAGACTGTAGATTTCAACTTACTAACCAATAAAAAGAATAAAAATCATAAAGAGTTGTTCTAATGACTAAAAAGATCAAACTAAATTAAGAAATGCTGAATCACAAATGTTTATGAGTAGTTGGGTTTAGATTTCCACCAATAGTCAGTAATGCTAAGTCACCTTCTGAACTTCTTCTTATTACTCATGTTTGTTCCCTTCAAGGGCATGGTATCTACTCCTTAAAGTACTGTTTCCCTAAGCCAAGAATTAGGCATGGTATCTACTCTAATTCGTTTCTCCCCTTAAGTATTTAGCATGGTATCTACTAAGTTGTACTTAAAGAAAACATAAGATCAGTGGAAACGAACAAACACTTGAAGTTCTAAAAATTGGTATCAGATCTAGATCCTTCAAGTTGATTGAACCAAGAACCCCTAAAGATTCCCTTGTTACAAGTTACGGGCACGAGATACGGGTCGTCTCAATATGCTCATCTAACAGATTCACATGGATGATAATGCAAACTTGATATTCTCAAGTTCTGTATGTCAGTCGACTGGCTCTCACCTTAGTCGACTGCTCTCAGAACTTGAGAACAAGTTTGATTATCATAAATCTTTATCAATTCTCTCAGATTCAATCAATAAGTAAATAGAAGATTTCAGAAGAATATAGCACTACATAACTACGGCTTCAATCTACCCAACTATGAATTTAGTTCCACATAATAATACTTTTATTGATCAACAAGTTCGAATACATGATTAACATAAAAGAATTGAAAAGAGAAGGAATAAACTGGTTTAGTTCGGTCAGAGAGGTCGGCTGGCTGTCACACAGTCGACCGGCCGTTCTTTTCTTAATGCTTGATCTCCTTTCTTCTTCTTTGATGCCGATAAAAGTGCTTCTTGTTGATGACTCTGGAACTCTGCGATTCGGTGATTAGGAACGTGGAAGAAGAAGAGGCCTCATTCATGCTTCTTGGTTGGTATTTATAGAACACGGCTGAGAAGTTAGGGTTTCCCCTTTTTCAGGAAAGTCCCTCTCTTTTTATTATTTCTTTCCTTATTTGATCGGCGATTTATATCTTTCTCTTTTCTTCTTTTATTCCTTATCTGCTAACCTCGTGCTCTTGCCAATCCCCTGTCTCTGGCTTTGATTCGTTGGAGAAGTTATTATTCGCATATAGCCTGGGTTTGGATAGATTTAGATTTAGATTCGGCTGCATCTTATCCTTTCACTCCGCCGCATACCAGTCGACTGCCTTGGATGTAGGTCGACTGGTACGGAGACATCTGTGGCTTCACGATTTCTCGGTCAAGTTGACTGGTGTTTGGGGAAGTCGACTGTGCCGAGGCTTAGCAAACTCTCTGTCCGGTCGACTGGCTTTGGAATCAGTCGACTGATCTCTGTTGTAGTCTGTATTGATCTGGAATCTGCTTTGTTTTGCTGTTATCGGCTGTTTCCTATTGAAAAGAGAAAATAAGAGTTAAATATCACATATAGCGCTTTTAAATGTGAATTTATAATAAGATTATTGCTCCTAAATGTGAATATTCTTGTGTTCATCAGGCTGCCAACCAAGGTTTGATGCTTAAGTTTCTTCGTCACTCTTTATTCGAGGCAAGATCCGAGAGGGACGAATTGAAGAACGTGGTGCTTGAAAAAAGTCTAAAGACGGCGCATCTTCGAAGGACTCTCTCCGACGTTTCGCGCGGGGGTAGTTCGAGCCGATTGCCTCACTTAAAGATCAGAGTACCAGATGACTCACTTAATGAGCTGGTTATCGAACTAGAGGCGGAGAACCTTCGTCTGTGACGACTTTCTGAGGGGGGCAACATTAGAAGCACTTGTGCCCTCGGGGTGAGTATGCCCAAGGAAGATCATTCCACGAGTTAGCACTTCGTTCGCCCCCCCCCCCCCCCCCCTTTTGTGGAACCCTGAGGATGCATAGAGTGGATTGGTCGGCTCTTCGAGTGGGGCGTCTGTTGGGGCGATGGTGAGACTCTTGGGTTCTGGTGACGCGACTCAACTCGCTGGCTTAGAGACTTTTGCGGAAGCGAGGCGAAAGCACCATGACGCTTGCCGTTCCCGAGTATCACTTAATAAGAGCATCCCACTCCCTAGAAGGGGCTAGAGTGAAATTTTATAGTCTCTTGTATGAATTTTTGGTCTGAAATTAGACTTGTATCACAAATTTTGATTAAATAATATACCCATTTTTCGAGCTTCTTGTGAGAATTTGTGTTTTGCTAATGTTCGCAAGAGTATCAACAGTTGTAGGAGCAATTCCGAATGGCGAGCTACTTTGTACTCGCTCGTTCGCAAGTAACTAAAACGGCATCGAACCAAGTGTTGGACTCCGAACTTGTCGTTAAGAGAGTATCAACAACTGTAGGAGCAATTCTGAATGGTGAGCTACTGTGTACTCGCTCGTTCGCAAGTAGAAAAAGCGGCATTGAACCAAGTGTTGGACTCCGAACTTGTCGTTTATAGAGTATCAACAGTCGTAGAAGCAATTCCGAATGGTGAGCTACTTTGTACTCGCTCATTCGCAAGTAGCAAGAGCGGCATCGAACCAAGTATTGGACTCCGAACTTGTCGTTTAGAGAGTATCAACAGTTGTACGAGCAATTCCGAATGGTGAGCTACTTTGTACTCGCTTGTTCGCAAGTAGGAAAAGCGGCATCGAACCAAGTGTTGGACTCTGAACTTGTTGTTTGAGAAAGTTTGTGCTCGGTGAAAGAACATTAAGACAATAATTTTTCTGAGAGAGAGAACTGCTTTTTATTAAAAATAACTACTAAGTGGCTGCTTCTGAGTTACGAGCCATTATTACATTTGCAAAAACAAATTAAATAAGAAAGAAAGACTTAGAAACGCTCTTAGAGCTAGAAGTTGCTTGGAGCAGCGTTCAAACGCCTTCTTGGTACTTCAATAAGTGCTCCGCATTCCATGTTCTCGGCACCTTCTTGCCCCCTGGGTCTTCAAGTTGATAGACGCCAGGTTGGACAACTTTAGAGATCCTGTAAGGTCCTTCCCAATTAGGTGCTAGTTTGCCTTTCTTGCTTGGAAAAGAAATTGATAACTTTCTGAGCACTAAATCTCCTTCTTTGATATTAGTAGGGAGGACTCTCTTGTTGTAGGATTGCTCGATCCTACGTCGATAAATTTATTGCCGAATGGAGGATCTCTTGCGGATTTTATCGATGAGGTCCAAGTTACCGCGAAGCTCGTTCGCATTTTGCTCTTCGTTGTAGGCGATCAAGCAGGGGGGAGGTAAACCGACCTCTAGTGGGATAACGGCTTCGGAGCCGTAAGTCAGGTTGAAGGAATATTCTCTCGTGGAGGTCCCCTTAGTAGTGCGATAGCTCCAGAGCACATTGGGGAGCTGCTCTACCCATAAATCCTTAGCAGACTTGTTCAGTCACTTTTTCAAGTCGAATAGAAATTTCGATTGGCGTTCTCTGCCTGACCGTTGGACTGTGGGTGGGAGATCAAGGAGAATCGTTGTTGAATGCCCAGGTCTATGCAAAAAGTGTGAAAGGCGGCCCCCGTAAACTGATTCCCATTGTCCGTTACCAAGATTCGAGGCACACCGAATCTGTAGACAACGTTTTTTCCAAAAGAAGCGCTGAACTCTATTCTCTATGATCATTGCTAGGGGCTCGGCTTCGATCCATTTAGAGAAATAGTCAATTGCCACAACAAGGAACTTTAGCTGGCTTGACGCTGGAGGGAAAGGCCCGAGCAGATCCATTCCCCACATTGCAAAAGGGGTTGGACTGGATAAAGAGGAGAGCTGGACTTGAGGTTAGTGGCGATTTGTTGAATTTTTTTGACAAGGACCGCATTAGAGAACGTGTTGTTCGGCATCGCAAAGGAAAATGGGCCAGAAGTATCCATAATTCAAAATTTTGCAGGTGAGGGAACTTGCTCCCCAGTGGGCGCCGCACATCCCTTCATGGACCTCCTTCAAAGCATATTGGGCTTCCTCTGGGGGGAGACTCTCAAGTAGGGTCTTCCGTCTACTTGAGTGTAGGAGCGTTTTTACATGACCTCCTCGATGAGTGTGTACCGCTCGGCTCTGGTTCGGATCTTTCGAGCCTCTTTGGGATCTAAAGGGAGGTTCCCATCTTTGAGAATCTCGAGCAGGGGTCTCATCCAATCTTCTCTAGGTTCTAAGGGCGGCGTCTCCATTGGCTCAAGATCTTCTTCTTCGATGTTGGGTCTCAAGAGAACTTCTATTAAGACAGTTTGTTCGAGCCCCTGGAGGGAAGAGGAAGATAGCTTTGAGAGGGCATCCGCATGCGTATTCTCTTCTCGGGGGATACGCTTGAGCTGTGCATCTTCGAAAGAGGCCATTAGTTTGTCACACCCCGCTTCCCAAAAAGGAGATATGAAATACGGATACATGACTAAGTCCAGCAAATTATTTTCATCATCCATAAGCTATCAGGATATTTACAACATTTCACAAGAATAATAGGAAGTAACAAACAAGTAGAAGTCAACCACGCATGCATAAATCAATCAATATACCAACAGAATTTACTTGAAACAAAATTTAATAATTCTCAAATAAACTAGATCTGAACAAGTCAATAATCATGGACCACATTGCCCAATACAAAATTCATGTATCAATATATTTATTCAAAATAGGTAACAGGAAATAATAATAGCAAGAACTCCAGCTACTAGAATCTCAGATCACCTACTCCATCGGGCAGCTGGTCACCAAAGTCTACAATTTAACAAATTGCAAGAAGAGGAAAAAGAAACAAAACGCATGTCAATGCAAGTTACGGGCCGCTTGTAGTGTAGGATCCAAGTACAGAAGAAAAGATAAACAAGTATAGAGTAACAGCAGAAGCAAGTACAGCATGGAAAGGATGTAACAGCAAGACGGAATGACTAACATAAATTAGGAAACAGAATCAGGTAATATGGTGAGATAACAGAGTGCAGGTGACATGTGACAGGTAATAGGTATCATGCAAGCAGGTAAACATGTAACAGGTGTCAGGTAGCATGTACAGGTAAGCATGTAATAGGAGTCATGTTATGTCAAGTCTTGTATTTATTTCTATCTATGTAGCACTTCATGCGTCCCAGACTTTTACCACATAGTTGCTACATTCAAACAAGTTATGTTTAGATTTTGTAGTGGAGTCTATAGGGCCGTGTACTCAGGTATCAGGTAAACAAGTACAGGAACGGGTACAGGTAGAACTCACTGGGCCTCTTCCGAGTACACCTTCCTACAGGAAAGTGTGCAATCAGGTAATCAGGTAAACAGGTACAGGTAGAACCTACTGGCCCTCTTCCGAGTACACCTTCCTATAGAGAAGTATGCAGTCAGGTAATCAGGTAAACAGGATCGTATATCATGTAGTCATGAAACACGTAACAGGTAGGGACAAGGCTCCCTTCCAAGTACACATTTTTATATTTTCTACTACTAGATCTTTCCCTTAACCCTGGCCTTCCAAGTACACATTTCTATATTTTCCACTACTAGATCTTTCCCTTAACCCTGGCTTGATTATCTAATATTATTATCAAACATGCATATATGTGTCACAAGACAGGGCAAGAATAACTTGGTATAAACAAGTAACAGGTTCAGGTTGAAAGATAAACATGTACAGGTGATAGACAACACATAAAAGGATATAACAACGAAAATTCTAGTTCAGGACAGCAAGACAGTACCGCATTAAATCTGGAAATTTCGTTGCTACAAATGTGCAAATATGGATACGTCAGAAAATCTGTAAAATGGACTCTCGGCCGAATCCAGCAAATATATATAAGTCATATGGTATTTCACAAAACAAGACTCACTGTATCTAGAAAACATGTTCAGCCAAAAATCAGAAGTTTGTATTCGTAAACAGAAAATGGCATAAAAACTTACTGATTAAATCCACGAAAAATCTGGGGTATTCTTTAGTATGTTTAGTATCAGCAAACAAATTTTCATAATTTTCCAACATATATTGTTTAGTCAAATAAAATCAGAATACAACAAGATACAGAAATTTTGTAAATCTGAAATCATAAACACGGCAGTACTAAAACAACAATATCTTACAAAATATAAATCGAAATCCAGATCCGTCAAAAGAGTGATAAAATAGATACAGTAGGCTACAATTCATATTCACAAAGTTTTTACTAACAGTAAGTAGAATCATGTTGAAATTAAAGTTCTTTACTGAACAACATAAAAATTATGCAAGTATAGTAGTTGTTTGGAAGTATAGAATAGTTTATAAAAGTCATCAATTAAATCCACAAAATTTAGGAGTTAATCCCAATCATGTCTAGTTGTACTCAGCAATATATTGTATCAAAATATTATTTTTAACATCAGGATAAAAATAAGTTACTCTCCAGAATTCACATAAAACCAAATCTGTAATTTTTCTACATCTCTGTAGTAAAATAGCCATAACTTGCAACTCACAACTCGAAACTGAGATCTGTCAGAAATTCAGGAAAGTAGACAGAATTCTCTATAATTCATATTCACAACTAATTTTCATATATTGACCTTAATAGGGTCTAAAATACTGAACAAAAATGGGGTAACAACAAGGACAGAATTACTCTTCATGCATAAAATCAACTAGATCATATAAAACACATCCAAATCATAAAAAAATGTGAAATAGGGTATACTAGATGTCCAAGAAGCATGGTATAGGGTAATTAATAGATCAACAACAGGATATACTACTAGTAACACGTCAAGCATGCAAGATTCACACATCATGTTATGGTTCACAACCAACTTACATATTTGCAACAGAGATTAATTAGATCTAAGTTAAATTTCATGTCGTGTGTGTAACTAGAGATGACTACGGGCAGATCAACACATAGTGACAAGATATAACAGAGATTTTGCACATGAATTGTCTCTAAAACACAACTACACTACAGGCGGTATTTAGTACTTGTATATGCAAACAAAAATTATACAAGTTACTTGCCTTATAATTGACGACGAAAACAACTAAGCAAGAGCAAGAATTACGGGAATGGATTCCCGGGCACGAACTCGACGAACAAATCACGAATCACACGAACACACGAGATCCAACACATGCACACAAGAGCCAAGAAACTCGGGTGTGCACGCGTCGAGAGGGACGGCGAACAGCGGCAATGGAGGCAGGGAGACTGCAGTCGCGGGCTGTCATGGCAGAAGGCAACGAAAGGGGAGATGGGAGTGCAGGCGGTGCTGCTGGAGGGGGAAACAGGGATGAGTTGATTGGGAGAGGGGACAGGACGCACAGGGTAGAGGATCGGGAGGAGCACCGGGTGTAGGGAGCGACCGGGAGAGGGTTGAAGGTCAGGGGGAGGGGGGTGCAAGGGAAACGGGAGATGCAGTAGAGGGTGAGAGTAGAGTTTCGGGAGGATGACGAGAGTGAGTTGAAGTAGGCAGCTAGGGTTGGCTTTGTGAATAGGGAGTATATATATGGGTAAATATATATACACAACTATTAGGGTTTTAGGGGAGTGCGGTTTGTGGGGTTAACGGGTAACGGGTTGTGGGTTTAAAGATCCAAGAGAGTTAAATGGGTTTATAAAAGGAGACTTAATAGGGTTTAGGAATAATTAGATAGAATATGTAGGGTGATCCAAAATGAGATAGGAACAAGATGAGTAAATGAAATAGGGCATGACAACTAATGAGAATCAAAAATAATAGCTCGATCAATCAGAGACGAAAATAATAGGCTAACAATTAAATCGAGAAGAGCAAATAAAAAGACGACAAATCAAGTAGATGAACATATATTGATAATGAAGATCAAATACACGGTTCAAAAGGAGTAGAAGAATACAATATGAATAAATACATGGAAAAAGAAAATACACCCAAAATACAGAAAATGGGAAACATGGGTTACACGGTTCTTTGACTTTGGCCAAGGACTTGGCCATGCGACCGTCTTGCGCTACGTATTCCCCTGATACCTGGTTCACCACCAGTTGCGAGTCACTGAATATCTTGACGCACTTAGCCTCGGCCTTGCAAGCCATACATAGGCTGGCTATAAGGTCTTCATATTCAGCGTCGTTGTTGGATGCCCAAAAGTTGATACAGAGTGAGTATTGGAGGATGAAATCATCTGGACAAGTCAGGATGACCCCCGCTCTGCTCCCATCGGCTCACGATGACCCATCAATATACATTGTCCAGAACGGGGGTTCCTCTATCTCTTTACTGGTGTCGGGATTGTGCTCTCTACTATGAACTTCGCTAAGGCTTGGGCCTTGATGGCGGTTCGGGGATGACAGCTGATGTCATGCTTACTCAGCTTGATGGACAACTTCATAAGGCGCCCCGAGGTATCGGGCTTGTAGAGAACTTGTTTGAGCAGCTGGTCGGAAAGAACGACCACCGAGTAAGACTAGAAGTAGGGGCAGAGCTTTCGGGATGCCATGGCCAATGCATAGGCCATCTTTTCTAGCTTCGGATAACGGAGTTGTGCATCCCTGAGGACCTTACTCACATAGTAAATAGGCTTCTGTATCTTTTTCTCTTCTCTTACTAGAACAACGCTGAGAGTCTGCTCCGATGTGGCGAGGTATATGTAGAGGACTTTCCAGGATCGATGATTTGTTCGATCAGCTTCAGGGAGCAGCAGTATTTTTCAAGACTGATCTACGGTCTAGATATCATCAAGTGCGAGTCAAGGAGGAGGATGTACCTAAGACAGCTTTTCAAACTCGGCATGGACATTATGAATTCTTGGTAATGCCGTTTGGAGTGACTAATGCTCCAGCAATCTTCATGGACTTGATGAACAGAATTCTACGTTCGTTTATCAACTCTTTTGTTGTGGTCTTCACGACGACATTTTGGTGTACTCAAGGACAGAAGAGGATCATGCTGAACATCTGACAACAGTCCTGAGCAAGCTACAAGAGCATCAGTTATACGCCAAATTGTCCAAGTGTGAGTTTTGGAAATCTGAAGTTGCATTTCTAGGCCATATCCTTTCTAAAGAGGGAATGAGATCCCCATAAGATTGAAGCAGTCAAGGAATGGCCAAAGCCAAAGACGGTGAAAGAAGTAAGGAATTTTCTGGGTATGACAGGTTAATACCGAAAGTTTATCTAGAATTGTAGCGCCCCGAATTTCTAATAAGATATCTTAGAAAATACGTGGCACATTCCCAGCGATCCACTTCAATACAATATTAAACATAACCAACACCCTAAAATTTTCAACATTTATTACAACAAATCTTTTACAGATCACAGCGGAATTCAAAACAAACTCAACTCAATATTTTCTTTATTTACAACCCAAATTTATCTCAAAACTGCTATTACAATTTTACACAAACACTTAAGAATCAATTTATCTTAAATATGCCTCTAGCATCCAAATCTCCATCACTAGGTAACTACCTGCAACATGTGAGGCTAGAGATGATCCCTAACCCCCAAAACTAACGGGGTCAGCCATAAATGGTGTGAGAGATATAAAAAAAGAAAACAAACAAACAACATAAAGAAAAATCATACCACATAAATTCTTAAACAACAGGTACTAAATAAGAATATGGGAAATACGAAATGACAGTAACATAAAACATCAAGTGGAGCTAAACTAAGTGTCGGGTGTAGAAAACAGGAAAACCAAATGCATAAAACCAAGCCAAGAAACAATTACTCTAGATGCAGACTCTCTAATGCGTACTTGTCGAAGTCTATGCATCCCATTCTACATAGGTTCGGTGCAAGCCCTTAACGTCTTCTCTTCATAGGGTTCAATCCCCGCGTTATGAACTAATCCTAACACGATGACTACTACGCGATAAAGATAAACTATGGATAGTATCTCATGCCCGATAATTCCGGAGATGGATCCCACACCCAAGATATTTCACTTGAATAATTCCGGAGATCATCCCACACCGAAATATTGACACGTCACCACAATATACCACATGGGCTTCACCTCGACTTCGATAATTCCGGAGATCAATCCCACACCACAAATAGTTACCGTGATAATTCCGGAGATTGTCCCACACCACAAAACTGTGATAATTCCGGAGACATATCCCACACCACTAATAATCTACTGTGATAATTCCGGAAATTAAATCCCACACCGAAAGCCATACTGAGGTTCTTGACTCATGTTCCCGTTCATCGTATCACCACTAGTGCATGTCCTTAATATTTTGGGTTAATTAATTACTTAACGAATCTCCTAGAGTGGTATACCCTACCGGCCTAAATTCAAATCCAAATAACTGAAATGCCTCACTGGTCCTCAACAAATAACTCAACACCGGTATACTAGGGTCACACACCACTAGAGACTCAAACTCAAAAAGTCTAAACCAAAGTTCCACTAAACAAGAGTGGCTCAACTGAATATCTTAAACCATATACTAAACTGAAGGTCAAGTATATACTGAATTATCTGGAAGAAACAATCGTTCGAAATAGCACTAAAGTTTACAAAGATCCTTCAGTACCAGTCGACTTATACTTTAGTAAGTCGACTGTCCAGAAGACGAGTTTCCAAAATTTTACAAAAATAAACTAAGTCATATAACAGTCGACTTAAGAAAAGGGATCAGTCGACTTACCCGAGGTAATTTCCAATAATCTTCTCAAAATTATTCTAAGTATATAAGTCGACTTAAAGGAGTCATAGGTCGACTGTCCAGAAAGAACTAATAATTTTACAAAAATATATTCCTCAGTGGACCAGTCGACTGCCTACTGGCTAGGTCGACTGTCCAGAACGACTATTTCAAAGATTCTAATAATACAGTATCAGGCTCGTACCAGTCGACTGCACAGTAGGCCAGTCGACTGTCGGCCTACAGATTTCAAAATTTAGGTCTGATTACAAAGTCAAATCTGGGGTTTCTAATGTTTCATTATTCATGAAAAATAGTTCGTATTCAGAAAGAATGATAAATCTCAACAAATCCTCATCAGATATGTATATTTATGTTATTCAAAACCTCAAATATATCAAAATCAAGTTCTCATGTTCTAAATCGCAAATTCTTTCATTAGGGTTTTACAAGATCTAACTCTCTTTCACAAATCTGAATCAGAACCTGATTTGTAAATTCAATGTCCAGGTGTTCATACTCAAAACTTAACATGCCTTTAACAACACATTTTGATAATAAAGATCTACTATTCCATCCACAATTATTCACATGATTCATACCACAGTACAAGATCTATACTGTTCACAACATCAAATCAACACATCAATGATACTTGCACACATAGATCAACAACATGACGAATTTTAATATTCACAAAATCGAACAAACAACAAGGTCACTCACATGAATCAAACAACAAAAATAATTTTTATATATCTCACCTTGAATTGAGGAAAGTCCACGAAAAAGTTCTCCTCTTTGCTAGATCCAAAAGCTCCTTTCTCCACCAAACAAATCTCCAAAAATTCTGTATATTATCAACAATGATGGCTGGAGAAAAATCCCTTAAATATCCGGGATGAATATTAGGGTTTTACCCACACTTTTGCAAGACAATCCTTTCCAAAATACAATTTACATATATAGTTCATTCCTTGGAAATTCAATCAAAATTCATTTAAATTAGGATTTAAAAGAAAACATACACTCTAAATCTCAATCAATACTGTTCAAAATGTCCAGAATGTACATTTTGCACTTTAACCCCTAAAATGTCAATTTTGCAAAAAGGTCCTTCTTTTCTCAAAAATTGCAAATAGTTCCAATTAATTTCTGAAAAAATTGGAAAAATACTAATTAAATCTCAAATATTAAATAATGATTTCTCATGAAGAAAACTAAATTTTCCAACTTCTCAAAAGTACTTGCACGTGTTTTGCACGTGTACCAAAAGATAAATTTTTCTGAAAATATTCATTAAATCTCCAAAAATTCAATTTAAATTCATTTTCAAATATAAAAATAATATTTGAAAATACGGGGTTCTACATCACTCCCTCCTTAGAAGAGTTCTGTCCTCAGAACTACCACTAATGAGTCCAAACAATATATCAACAAAAAAAAATCAACATCTCATTATGGAAACATAGTTCAAACAATTGCATATGACAATTCAATCAAAATAAGAGAAATACAATTCAAATCAAGTACTATCATTCAAAGAATAACAATCACATAACAGAAATACACTCATACAAAAAGCTCGGGAAAATTCTTCTGCATGCGATCTTCAGGCTCCCATGTAGCCTCCTCGAGCTGCTGATTCCTCCACAACACCTTGACCATAGGTATCACCTTGCGCCTGAGAACTTTCTCCCTACGGTCAACGATCTCAACAGGTCGTTCCTTGTAACTCAAGTTCACCTGTAATCCTTCAGGAGTCTCTACCAACTGATGATTCTGATCTGGCACATACTTCCTCAACAATGACACGTGGAATACATCATGCACCTGTGCTAACTCCTCTGGAAGCTTCAATCTATAAGCGGTCTTACCAATTCGCTCCATGATCCTGTATGGACCAATATACCTTGGCGCTAACTTGCCTCCCTTACCAAACCTGCTCACTCCCTTGGTCGGAGAAACCTTGAGGAAAATTGCATCCCCAACTTCAAACTTCAAGTCTCTTCGTCGAGTATCAGCATAACTCTTCTGCTGACTCTGAGCCTCAACTAACCTCTTGCGAATCAGCTCAATCTGTTCCGATGTCTGCTGTACGATCTCAGGACCATACATCTGCCTCTCGCCAACCTCGTACCAACAAACAGGTGTCCTGCAGCTCTGCCCGTACAAAGCCTCATACGGTGCCATCCCAATACTCGCATGGTAACTGTTGTTATAAGCAAACTCAACCAATGCTAAGTATCTCTCCCAACTACCACCGAAATCCATAACACAAACCCTCAACATATCTTCCAGCACTCGATTCACCCTCTCCATCTGACCATCGGTCTGTGGATGAAAAGCTGTACTGAAATCAGTTCTTGTGCCTAAAGCTGCTTGTAGGCTCTTCCAAAACCTTGAAGTGAACCTTGCATCTCTGTCAGATACAATCGACACAGGTACTCCATGAAGTCTCACAATTTTCCCAATGTACAACTCAGCCAATTTCTCCATCGACCAAGTAATCTTCATGGCTAGAAAGTGAGCCGACTTAGTCAAACGGTCCACAATAACCCAAATCGAGTCATTGTCCTTCGAACTCCTCGGCAAACCTGTGATGAAATCCATACTGATATTCTCCCACTTCCACTCCGGAATGGACAACGGCTGTAACAAACCTCCAGGTCTCTGATTTTCTGCTTTGATCTGCTGATAAGTCAGACACCTTGCCACGAAATCTGCTACATCCCGCTTCATACCAGACCACCAAAAGTGCTGTTTGATGTCCCTGTACATCTTCGTGCCTCCTGGATGAACTGACAACAATGTACTGTGTGCTTCCTGCAAGATACTCTCTCTCAAATCTGCATTATCTGGAACACACAACCTCTCACCCAACCAAAGAATTCCATCTTGGACACGAAACTCTGATAGCTTGCCCTCTGAAACCTGTCGCAACATCTTCTGAATCTCTGAATCTGATCTCTGACCTTCCACAATCCTCTCTCTCAAGGACGGCTGCAGCCTCAACTGAGCCAATGATGCCCCTAAACCTTGCAGTACCACCTCGATACCTGCCTGATCGATCTCTGCTGCCAACTCACTGCGAGTAGTGATCAAACTTGATAAACTACTCTTCCTGCTAAGTCCATCAACCACCACATTCGCTTTGCCCGGATGATACTTGATCTCAGGACGAATGTCTTCCAATACCTCCAACCACCTTCTCTGCCGAAGATTAAGATCCTTCTGTTGATAATTGTACTTCAGGCTCTTGTGGTCAGTGTACATATTAACCTTCTCACCATAAACATAATGCCTCCATAGCTTCAAGGCATAAATGATAGCTGCTAGCTCCAAATCATGCGTCGGGTAATTCTTCTCATGCGGACGCAATTGCCTCGAACCATAAGCAATAACCTTGCCTTCTTGCATCAAGACACATCCCAAACCTCTGAGAGATGCATCACTGTAGATATCATAATCCTTCCCAGCTTGCGGCAAAGCTAAGATAGGTGCAGTAGTCAACCTTTCCTTTAACTCAAGGAAACTCTCCTCACACTTATCAGTCCACACAAATGCCACATTCTTCCGGGTCAAACCTGTCAAAGGAACTGTAATCTGAGAATAACCCTGGATAAATCTCCTGTAGTAACCAGCTAAACCCAAGAAACTTCTGACTTCCTTCACAGACGTCGGCCTGGGCCAATCCTTCACTGCTTCAACTTTCTGAGGATCAGTAGCTACTCCCTCCTTAGAAAGAATATGACCAAGGAAAGCTACCTCAGACTTCCAAAACTCACACTTCGACAACTTGGCATACAAGCTATGCTTCTGCAATTTCTGCAATACCGCTGTCAAGTGCGTAGAATGATCCTCCTCCGACTTCGAGTACACCAAAATATCATCGATGAAAACCACCACGAAGGAGTCAATAAATGGCCTCAAAACCCGATTCATCATATCCATGAACACTGCTGGCGCATTCGTCAACCCGAATGGCATTACCAAAAACTCATAGAGTCCATGACGAGTCCTGAAAGCTGCCTTACTCACATCTTCCTTCTTGACTCGAACCTGATGATACCCTGATCTCAAGTCAATCTTCGAAAACACAGCTGCTCCTCGAAGCCTGTCGAACAAATCATCAATCGCGGCAGTGGATACTTGTTCTGAATAGTCACCCTATTCAACTCCCGATAGTCAATGCACATCCTCATTGACCCAACCTTCTTCTTGACTAACAGCACTGGCGCTCCCCACGAAGAAGAACTCGGCCTAATAAGCCCTTTGCTCAACAGCTCCTCAATCTGCTTCTTCACTTCATCTTGCTCTACAGGTGCCATCCTGTACGGAGCCTTGGAAATCGGTGCACTCCCCGGCTGAACATTGATGCAAAACTCCACATCTCTCTGCGGCGGTAATCGTGGAAAATCATCCAAGAACACCTTAGGAAAATCTCTGACAACCGGAATGCCCTTGACTTCATCTGGAATTGCCATCTTGGATACCATTGCAGTCACCTTCGGAATCTTCTTCTTCCCTTGGAAAGTCACTGCAGGTCCACCTGGTGCTTTCACTAACACCTCCTTCTGCTTGCATTCGATTGTGGCATCATATATTACCATCCAATCAATGCCCACGATGACATCCACACCCAATACTTTCAGCTCGATCATATCAATGCCGAACAACCTCCCACCAATCTCGATATCACAGCCCTCGTAATATTGATCCGCAATCAACTCTTCACCTGACGGTGTTGCCACCGACAAAATCCTGCCTGGAAACAACTTAGGTTCCACACCTAAGATCTTTGCAAAACTTGGCGATACAAAAGTATGCGATGAACCAGTGTCAAATAAAACCTTTGCCTTTATTCCATTAATTAAAACAACTCCTGTTACAATAAGAATGATACTCAATCTTAAATTGTTCTCAAATAAAGGTTTCATTTATTACATTGATTCAAAATAAAAATCAGAATTCTTGCATACCCTATATTACATCTTCCGAGTTACCAGCGTCTTCCTCGGTTAATGCAAATACTCGCCCTTGCCTCTTCTGAAATTTGCTCCCACCAGAACCATCCTTCCTCGATTGTGGACAATGAGACTGAGAATGTCCTGCCTGCCCACACTGGGAACAAACTGCTTCGCCAACTTCGGACATGCTGACCTGTAATGTCCTGCCTCCTTGCAGTAATAACAGGTCACCCCTTGAGCTGCAGGTGCCTTCTGCACTGGGTCATTGAATTTGGCCTGCTTCGCAGGGAATCCCTTCCCACTCTGGCCTGATGCTGGCCTCTTGTTCCGGTTTCATGTATTTTGCCTTTTCTGGAACTGGTCCATGTCCTCTTCGGTCATAGCTGCTCTCCTGACCAGCTTGTCGAACCGTCTGATACCCAATGGAATCATCCTCGACCTCAAGTTTGGTCTCAAGCCCTACTCAAACTTTTTAGCCTTCTTTGCTTCATCAACGACCAACTCTGGTGCATACCGCGAAAGCTGAGCAAACTTGGTCTCATACTCCCGCACGGTCATGCTGCCCTGCTGAAGGTTCAAGAACTCGGTCGCCTTCTTCTCCTGAACATCTAAGGAAAAGAAGCGATCTCTGAACTCCTCCAGAAAAGCTTCCCAAGTCAACGGCTGGTCTCCCAAAGCCCTTTTCACTGACTCCCACCAGACACCAGCGTCCTTCTCAAGCTGCATCAAAGCTAACTTCACCTTGCTAGCTGCTGGAGTCACCGATACCTCGAAGATTGTCTCCATCTTCCTAATCCAATCATCTGTTGCTGTTGGATCAGCTTGCCCCTCAAAGACTGGCGGCCTCATCCTCTTAAAGGATTCAATCTGCTTGATAGGGTCGGCGTTCACCAAACCCTGCCCAACTCCATGATTCGGCTGCGGATTCTATTGCTGAGCTTACTGCTGCGCCACATTGAATGCCATCAGCGTGTTCAGTGTCTGGTACACCTTTGCGAATTCAGCCTCAAGGTCGATCCCATTTCCTTGGGAACTACCAGATCCATCCTCATTGTTGCCACCATTCCTGCCCCTGGGTACAACCATTTTGAATACTGCAAAACGAGGGAAAAGTTAGAGCATCACACACACAATTCAAATTCACATCAATATCCTTTGGCAAAATCTCAATTGAATCTCAAAGGTAAAACATCATATTCAATTCTATGTGATACTCACTCTTTAATGTCCACACCTAGGTACACACACTCTAGTGTCCACACCTAGGTTATTTTCATGTCATGTTTAGTATTTCTATTGAAGCGTCGCTCTGATACCAATCTCTGTAGCGCCCCGAATTTCTAATAAGATATCTTAGAAAATACGTGGCACATTCCCAGCGATCCACTTCAATACAATATTAAACATACCCAACACCCTAAAATTTTCAACATTTATTACAACAAACCTTTTACAAATCACAGCGGAATTCAAAACAAACTCAACTCAATATTTTCTTTATTTACAACCCAAATTTATCTCAAAACTGCTATTACAATTTTACACAAACACTTAAGAATCAATTTATCTCAAATATGCCTCTAGCATCCAAATCTCCATCACTAGGCAACTACCTGCAACATGTGAGGCTAGAGATGATCCCTAACCCCCAAAACTAATGGGGTCAGCCATAAATGGTGTGAGAGATATAAAAAAAGAAAACAAACAAACAACACATAAATTCTTAAACAACAGGTACTAAATAAGAATATGGAAAATACGAAATGACAGTAACATAAAACATCAAGTGGAGCTAAACTAAGTGTCGGGTGTAGAAAACAGGAAAACCAAATGCATAAAACCAAGCCAAGAAACAATTACTCTAGATGCAGACTCTCTAATGCGTACTTGTCGAAGTCTATGCATTCCATTCTACATAGGTTCGGTGCAAGCCCTTAACGTCTTCTCTTCATAGGGTTCAATCCCCGCGTTATGAACTAATCCTAACACGATGACTACTACGAGATAAAGATAAACTATGGATAGTATCTCATGCCCGATAATTCCGGAGATGGATCCCATACCCAAGATATTTCACTTGAATAATTCCGGAGATCATCCCACACTGAAACATTGACACGTCACCACAATATACCACATGGGCTTCACCTCGACTTCGATAATTCCGGAGATCAATCCCACACCACAAATAGTTACCGTGATAATTCCGGAGATTGTCCCACACCACAAAACTGTGATAATTCCGGAGACATATCCCACACCACTAATAATCTACTGTGATAATTCCGGAGATTAAATCCCACACCGAAAGCCATACTGAGGTTCTTGACTCATGTTCCCGTTCATCATATCACCACTAGTGCCTGTCCTTAATATTTTGGGTTAATTAATTACTTAACGAATCTCCTAGAGTGGTATACCCTACCGGCCTAAATTCAAATCCAAATAACTGAAATGCCTCACTGGTCCTCAACAAATAACTCAACACCGGTATACTAGGGTCACACACCACTAGAGACTCAAACTCAAAAAGTCTAAACCAAAGTTCCACTAAACAAGAGTGGCTCAACTGAATATCTTAAACCATATACTAAACTGAAGGTCAAGTATATACTGAATTATCTGGAAGAAACAATCGTTCGAAATAGCACTAAAGTTTACAAAGATCCTTCAGTACCAGTCGACTTATACTTTAGTAAGTCGACTGTCCAGAAGACGAGTTTCCAAAATTTTACAAAAATAAACTAAGTCATATAACAGTTGACTTAAGAAAAGGGATCAGTCGACTTACCCGAGGTAATTTCCAATAATCTTCTCAAAATTATTCTAAGTATATAAGTCGACTTAAAGGAGTCATAGGTCGACTGTCCAGAAAGGACTAATAATTTTACAAAAATATATTCCTCAGTGGACCAGTCGACTGCCTACTGGCTAGGTCGACTGTCCAGAACGACTATTTCAAAGATTCTAATAATACAGTATCAGGCTCGTACCAGTCGACTGCACAGTAGGCCAGTCGACTGTCGGCCTACAGATTTCAAAATTTAGGTCTGATTACAAAGTCAAATCTGGGGTTTCTAATGTTTCATTATTCATGAAAAATAGTTCGTATTCAGAAAGAATGATAAATCTCAACAAATCCTCATCAGATATGTATATTTATGTTATTCAAAACCTCAAATATATCAAAATCAAGTTCTCATGTTCTAAATCGCAAATTCTTTCATTAGGGTTTTACAAGATCTAACTCTCTTTCACAAATCTGAATCAGAACCTGATTTGTAAATTCAATGTCCAGGTGTTCATACTCAAAACTTAACATGCCTTTAACAACACATTTTGATAATAAAGATCTACTATTCCATCCACAATTATTCACATGATTCATACCACAGTACAAGATCTATACTGTTCACAACATCAAATCAACACATCAATGATACTTGCACACATAGATCAACAACATGACGAATTTTAATATTCACAAAATCGAACAAACAACAAGGTCACTCACATGAATCAAACAACAAAAACAATTTTTATATATCTCACCATGAATTGAGAAAAGTCCACGAAAAAGTTCTCCTCTTTGCTAGATCCAAAAGCTCCTTTCTCCACCAAACAAATCTCCAAAAATTCTGTATATTATCAACAATGACGGCTGGAGAAAAATCCCTTAAATATCCGGGATGAATATTAGGGTTTTACCCACACTTTTGCAAGACAATCCTTTCCAAAATACAATTTACATATATAGTTCATTCCTTGGAAATTCAATCAAAATTCATTTAAATTAGGATTTAAAAGAAAACATACACTCTAAATCTCAATCAATACTGTTCAAAATGTCCAGAATGTACATTTTGCACTTTAACCCCTAAAATGTCAATTTTGCAAAAAGGTCCTTCTTTTCTCAAAAATTGCAAATAGTTCCAATTAATTTCTGAAAAAATTGGAAAAATACTAATTAAATCTCAAATATTAAATAATGATTTCTCATGAAGAAAACTAAATTTTCCAACTTCTCAAAAGTACTTGCACGTGTTTTGCACGTGTACCAAAAGATAAATTTTTCTGAAAATATTCATTAAATCTCCAAAAATTCAATTTAAATTCATTTTCAAATATAAAAATAATATTTGAAAATACGGGGTTCTACAAGAATTATGCAAGGATAGTTGTACCCCTTACAGCTTTGACCAAGAAGAACCAAAGTTTTGACTGGACGGAGAAGTGTAAAGATAGTTTTCAAGAACTGAAGAACCGATTGATCTCTGCACCGATATTGGTTTTACCTCATGAGGATAAAGACTATGTCATCTACAGTGATGCATCGTATTTGGGGTTCGGATGTGTGCTGATGCCGGAAGGCAAGGTCATAGCTTATGGATGAAGACAACTACGACCACATGAAATGAACTACCCGACTCACAACCTGGAACTTGCAGCCATAATCTTTGCTTTGAAATCATGGAGGCATTATATATACAGAGCAAAAGTGGAGATATACACTGACCATAAGAGCTTAAAGTACATTTACCAGCAGAAGGACCTTAATTTGAGGCAGAGGAGATGGTTGGAAGTACTCGAAGACATCAGGCCGAAAATCATATATCATCTAGGAAAGGCCAACGTGGTAGCAGATGTGTTCAGCAGGAAGAGAAGCGTGGCTACACTGGTAATGACTCGGAAGGAGCTAGATCAGGAGAGCAGGCAAGCAGGCATTAAAGTAGTTGCTCAGCACTTAAGTGCAGTTTTGGCGCAGTTGGTATTACAGTCAAGCTTTAATGAGCAGGTGAAGAAGGCTCAGACTGAAGACCTGGAGATGGAAGCCATGAAGAAACAAGTGCACGAAGGATAACTGCCCAAATTCAATATAAGAGAAGGTTCACTATGGTTCGGCAATAGTCTGTGTGTACCAAAGGACAAGGAGTTGAGATAAGACATCATGAAGGAAGCTCACTCCACATTGCTTGCAATTCACCCCGGGAGCACCTAGATGTATCGTGATATAAAACAGTACTATTGGTGGTCAGGAATGAAGCGAGACATAGCAGAGTTTGTGGCCAAATGTCTGACGTGCCAACAAGTTAAGTCCGAGAATCAGAAACCATGAGAATTGCTACAGCCTCTACCCATTTCAGAGTGGAAATGGGAGAACATCAGTATGGACTTTATCACTAGATTACCCAGGAGCCTTAAGGGAAATGACTCGATATGGGTGATTGTGGATCGATTGACGAAGTCAGCATGTTTCCTTTCAGTAAAGACGACCTAGTCAGTCGAGAAGATGGCTGATATCTACATCAAGAACATAGTGAAGCTACATGGAGTGCCAGTGTCGATAGTTTTCGACCGAGATGTAAGATTTACATCTCGATTCTGGCAGAGTCTACAGTCAGCATTAGGGACCAGAACAGACTTCAGCATCTTTCATTCACAGACTGATGGACAGATAGAGAGAGTCGACAGGATTCTTGAAGACATGTTGAGGGCATGCATTTTGGACTTCGAAGGAAGTTGGGAGAAATACCTAGCCTTGGTAGAGTTTGCTTACAATAACAGCTATCAAGCAAGCATTAGTATGGCCCCATATGAAGCTTTGTATGGCAGAAGATGTAGAACACCTGTGTGTTGGTACGAGGTAGGAGAGCAGAAGATGTATGGACCAGAAATCGTACAACAAACATTGGAAAAGATCGAGCTTATTCAGAAGAGACTTCAAGGAGCACAGAGCAGGTAGAAGAGCTATGCCGACAACCACAGAAGAGAGCTGGAATTTGAGGAAGGCAATTCTGTATTTCTCAAGGTGTCGCCGACAAAAGGAGTTATCAGGTTCGAAAAAGGTGGAAAGTTAGCTCCGAGATACATTGGACCATACATGATTCTGAAGAGAGTTGACAGGATGGCTTATAAGTTGGAGCTACCGGTCGAGTTATCTCAAGTGCATGACGTGTTCCACATCTCTATGCTACGGACGTATGTGCCGGATTCGAGCCACCAGTTGCCAGAGGTTCTGAAAGATTTACAGATTAATCTTTCTTACAAGGAGCAACCATTCAGGATACTTGATCATCATGACAAGATACTGAGAAATAAGGTGATCCCGATGGTCAAGGTTCTCTGGAGGAACCAATTCGTGGAAGAAGCCATGTGGGAGCCGGAGAGCCGTATGAAGGCTTTGTATCCAGATTTGTTTTAGGTGTTGTTTGTCTTTTCTTTTCTTTTTTCCCACTAGTTTCATTCTGCGAACAGAACGATTCTAAGGAGTGAGTAATGTAATACCCCGGATATATAATATTTTTATATATATTGTTCGTATGTATGTATGTATGTATTGCAGTGGTTGTTTTGATTATATGTGTATGAATGATAGAGTGTGTTTATGTTTGCGGGGCGGTTCGTGTGGGTGGTTGCGTTCTTGATGATGCGCGAGAATGAGAAGGACCGATATTAGTACATATACTAGTTTTGAGTACGGTACGTATGTAAATATATAATTGTATAATAATACAATGGGTATACTTTGCATGCACTTAAATCTAACCTCTCATCTCTCATTTAGAGCTTGATCAAGACCAAAGAATTTCAGCCCAAGTCTTGTCTCAAAACAATGGGCTAGACCATCGTTTTTGGCGAAACCACTTTGCCACCTCACCCTACCCCCTCCCCTACCCTTGGGCCGGCCTACCCCCCCCCCCCCTTCCTCTTTTACTGCACTCTCCTCTTGATAAAACCCCCTTCTTCCTACTCTTGAGCACTGGAAATTTCAGAAATAAAAAAGATAGAGAAAGAGAAAGGAGAGAGTAAAAGGAGCAACAAAGAAGAGGGAGTTCTCAAGCTTTGGAGCTAGATTTGGAGGAGCAAGCTCAAGGCAAACCCCATCTTCTCAAGCCAACTCAGGGTGGGGAGTTCTCTAAAGTTGTTCTTGTTCATTCTTGTTTAATTTCTTTCATGCATGAGTAGTAGTAGTATGAGAATGGTTGTTTAAGAGTTGATTATTAGAAATCTGAAACTAAAACAGAAACTCATGATCTGCATGCCTTAGTTCCAAATTTCCATAGAACAAACTACTTGGAATTTGATGATGAAATTTATACCGGATGATCTCACATATGTTTAGAGGATGCATGATTTATTTCGGAATTTTCTGATGATTTTTTATATTTTAATCAAATCCATTTTGAGGACTGAGTCGTAAGACAGGAACATGATCTGTCTATTGTGATAACTGAGCTTATGGGAATTCCTATAATTAATTGACGTCTGAAATTTTTACCATGATTTCTTGCATGTATCTAGACACTACGGAAAAATCATAAAATTATTTGGATGAAGTTTCATGCATGTTCAAAATTAATCAATCAACAATAGTCAAGACTGTAACTGAAGAACAGCAGAATTTTTATGCATGTTTGTAACAGAAAGAACTTATTGATCACTTGAAATTTGGATATGAATCTTTTTGCATGTTGTTCATAATGATGTCTAGTTTCTGTAATGCAAATTTGGTGACCATTTGATCAGTATGTGATTTATGATGAGTATTTTAGCATAAACTGTGCTTAACTCAGTTAGTTTTGACACTTTGACAAGATGGTACTTTTGTAGCTCTGTAAAGGGAGAATTTGAGGGAGTGTTCTACTAGGATTTTGTAGTAGACATCTAGAGCTTTCCAAAGAGTCGTATTTGAAGAAAATCCTGTGAGTAGATTAATAATTATGATTTTTGTACGATTGGACAGAAACCAGGTTTTAAGTTGAAGGCTCTGTTTAAGTATGGCTTAGTATGTGGTTCTGTATACCTGAGAGTAATGTATGTTTTAGGGTGATCAAATGACACAATTTGGGTTGGTGATCAACTAGAAAGTTGTAGAGGAAATTCACACCATTACACAAAACTTGGATTTGTATCGTTCCATGAGCGGGTAGAGTTTTATGCTATCGGTAAGGTACAGCCAGTGTACAGGAAGTACACAGGCTGAGGCTTGTGAGTCAAAATTAAGGATTTAGATGACTGAATTTGAGGTGATGATCAACTAGAGAGTTATAGCCTAGGTCTTTACCTTTTCAGATTGGGCTTGAACACCCAAATCTGAGTTGTATTGTGGGAGTTATGATCTTTTTAAGTTTCAGACAGATACCATTAGTTGTTTAGTCATGGTTTTGGCTAAGTATCGAGAGAACCTTTCCCCTCGTGTACATAAGAGTTGATGACTCGCTGTTTGGGGATGAATGGTGTCTTTTTGCTGGTCTTGTTGGTGTGACTCCTGTGGAGGATTGTTGTGACTCGAGATGGTCACTAGCCTACGTCTATCGACCCTAGATGAGAACTTCCGTCGAGGCATTGGACGTCCGAGTTGGTGTCTTCGAGTTGTATTCATATTGGTTAAGGATGAACGCGGGCCATGGTGAGAGACGATTCCAAGCTAGGGGAGGTGGTAAGCGGGACTTGCATCACCGGGGCCAGTGGTCGATGGGCAGAGTTTTGGAAGCAATCTTTTACCTGGATGGTTAGAGTGAGTCTTGGATTAGAGGGATGTATTAGGGGTTTGTACATTGCATTAGCACTAGCAAACCATAGTCGGGTGTTGTACTTTTCCTGTCGTAGGGATACGGATTCGGTTCTCAGGTGCTAAGTTTGCGGTCTCGTATCTCGATCTGTTAATTCCCAAAAAGCCTGGGCAAGGAACAGAAGGCGCTCCTGTCGGATAGGGGGATTAGACCCTTGAGGCCGTCATGTTCCTATGCGCGTGGATTTTATTTATATGTGAAAACATTGACGTCATTGGGTACATGGCCTTGTACCGGAAGATTATTGGGTACATGGTTTGTACCAAAAGGTTTAACACGGCTTTTTGAGTGAGGTTCGTGCTCGGGTACTAAGTGGAAAACACGACCACCACTTTAAGGACTGCAGTACGAGACTATACCGGATGACTGCTGTAACGCCCATACCCCTATCTCAGACAATTTATACAATTTAGAAGACAAACTAAATACTATGTAGTATAACTGCCCACTACAGACTGCCTCTCAAAAGGTGGTTAACCGATTAGGTGACTCTTGATCATAGGCTATTATATTTATATTATATTTTATTATGTACACTTAGCGATATGGGACATTTCTCTTCACACATTCTGTTCTCTTTATATTTTAACACGGGATGTTACAGACCCCCCCCCCCCCCCTCTTTCAGAAATCAACGTCCTCGCTGAGCACGGGCATGCACAATCTAGTGTAGGATCTCTTTTCTAGCCATTGTGGAGCATCTGCTCTTATATCCGTCTGATTATTCATGATCTCGGAATCCACCGCCCGATCAATCATAATCTCGAATTTTAATTGAGCCACCCTCCTATCCGCCTCGACTAGTTATGATCCCGAAATCCACCGCCCGATCAATAACAGTCCCGAATTTAATTGAGGGTTCAACCACAGTCCCGGAGTACATCGCTCGACTGGGTCTATAGTTCCTGTAGCGCCCCGAATTTCTAATAAAATAACTTAGAAAATACGTGGCACATTCCCAGCAATCCACTTCAATATAATATTAAACACAACCAACACCACTAAATTTTCAACTTTTATTACAACAATCACTTACATAGTACAGCGAAAATTAAAACATCTCAACTCCAAATTTTCTTTTTATTTACAACACCAAACTAACTCAAATCAGCTTTTACAAATTTACACAAAACTCTTATAAATCAATTTATCTCAAATATGCCTCAAGCATCCAAACCTCCAAACTCTAAGCAACAACCTGCATCACATGAGGCTAGAGATGATCCCTAACCCCCAAAACTAAAGGGGTTAGCCATAAATGGTGTGAGTGACATAAAAACAACAAACAACATAAATAATCATTAAGCAAGGATTCTTAAGCAACATGTAATAAACCAAATTACATAAAATATGAGATAGCAAGAAATACAACAACAAGTGATACTAAACCAAGTGATGAGTGTAGAAATCCAGAAAACCACATGCATAAAACTAAGTCGAGAAAACACAAATTCTATATGTGGACTCTCTAATGCATACTTGTCGAAGTCTATGCATCCCATTCTACATAGGTTCGGTGCAAGCCCTTAACGTCTTCACTTCATAGGGTTCAATCCCCCGCTATGCAACTAATCCTATCACGATGACTACTACGAGATAAAGATAAACTGTGAGAATTAGCCCATGCTTGATAATTCCGGAGATAGATCCCACATCTCAGGTAGTTTTCCTGGATAATTCCGGAGATCATCCCACATCTAAACATTGACACATCATCACATGAATACCACATGTGCGTCGCCTCGACTTCGATAATTCCAGAGATCAACCCCACATCTCAAGCAACCACTTGGATAATTCCGGAGATATATCTCACATCGCAGGTAATTTACCTGGATAATTCCGGAGATAAATCCCAAATCTCAAGTAAGTTACTTGGATAATTCCGGAGATTAAATCCCACATCTAACGCCATTCTGAGGTGCATAACTCATGTTCCCGTTCGTCATATCACCACTAGTGTCTGTCCTTATTATTTTTGGGTTACTTAATTACTCAACGAATCTCCTAGAGTGGTGTACCCCACCGGCCTAAACTCAAAACTGAATAACTGAAATGCATCAACGGGCCTCAACAAAAATAACTCAACACCGGTATACTAAGGTCACGCACCTCTAGAGACTCAAACTCAAATGTCTAAATCAAAGTTCCACTAACAAAGTGGCTCAACTGAATATCTCAAATCAAATACTTAACTGAATATCTCAAAGTCAAATGCTTAATCAAATACTGAACTGAATGTCAAGTATAGACTGAATTATCTGAGAACCAAACACTCAAGTTACAAACTTATCAGTACCAGTCGACTTATACTGTGGTAAGTCGACTGTCCAGAAGGACAAATATCCAAAATTTAACAAAAATAAACTAAATCATACCAGTCGACTTAAAAAGGCTTCGGTCGACTTGCCCGAGATAAATTCCAATAATTTTTACAAAATATTCTAAGTGCATGAGTCGACTTAAAGGAGTTATAGGTCGACTGTACAGACAAGAAACTGTCATAATTTTACAAAATAAGTTCTAAGTATACCAGTCGACTGACAAGGGTCTCAGTCGGCTGTCCAGACAAGAAACTGACATAATTTTACAAAATAAGTTCTAAGTATACCAGTCGACTGACAAGGGTCTCAGTCGGCTGTCCAGAACGGAATTTAAAAAGGGTAATGATACATCAGTAGGGTCGTACCAGTCAACTGATAGGTATACCAGTCGGCTGTCGGCCTACAATTTTCATAATTTAGGTCTGAACACAAAAATCAAAACTGGGGTTTTCTAAAGATTCATTGTTTATGAAAATAGTTTGTATTCAGGCAAAGTGACAAATCTCAAAGATTCTTCATTATGGGTATATTACTCAAAACATCAAATATGTCAAAACTCAAGTTCTCATGTTCTAGATTACTAATTCTTTCATTAGGGTTTCGCAAGACTAAATTCTTTCACAACTCTAAATCAAAATCTGATTTACAATATATAAGATCCAGATGTTCAACATCCGATCATAACCATACTCAAATCTTAATCATGCCTTTAGCAATACGATTTTATAAACAAATATCTACTAATCATTCGTAGATTTCACAACATGGTACAAACAACAACCCTTATTCACATGAATCATACCACAATTTCAAGATCTATATCATTCACAACATCAAATCAAACCACATTGCCACCCGCATATATAGATCAACAACAAGACAAATTTATATCATTCACAAAACAAAACAAAACACACAATGTCACTCACCTTTGAATTGAGAAAAATCCACGAAAAAGTCTTCCTTTTGCTAGATCCAAACTCCTTATTTTTGCTCACCAAAATCTGTATATTCTCCACAATGACGGCTGGAAAAATCCTTTAAATATCCGGGAATAGGTTTAGGGTTTTACCCATTTGCAAAATAATCCTTTCCAAAATACAACTTCACATATATAGGTATAGTCTTGGAAATTCGACCAAAATTCATTTAAATTAGGATTTAAAGGAAAAATACAATTCTAAATCTCAACCAATACTGTTCAAAACGTCCAGAAATTATATTTTGCACTTTAACCCTTAAAAATGTCAAATTTGCAAAAAGGTCCTTTTCTCAAAAATTGCAAATAGTTCCAATTAATTTCAGAAAAATCTGGAAAAATACTAAATAAATCTCAAATATTAAATAATAATTTTTCATGAAGAAAACTAAATTTTCAAACTTCTCAAAAAGTATTTGCACGTGTTTTGCACGTGTAACAAGATAAATTTTTCTGAAAATATTCATTAAATCTCCAAAAATCAATTTAAATTCATTTTCAAATATTTAAAATAATATTTGAAAATACGGGGTTCTACAGTTCCGGAGTACACTACCCGACTATATAGACATGCCCCACACTCAGTGTCGAAAGTCGGCTCTGATACCATTTGTAACGCTCCTGCCCCTAGCTCAGACAATTTATACAATTTAGAAGACAAATTAGATACTATGTAGTACAACTGCCCACCACAGGCTGCCTCTCAAAAGGTGGTTAACCGATTAGGTGACTCTTGATCATAGGCTATTATATTTATATTATATTTTATTATGTACACTTACCGATATGGGACATTTCTCTTCACACATTCTGTTCTCTTTATATTTTAACACAACGTGTTACAACTGCAACCTCCTCAGACATGAAAATCTATTGGGAACAGGTTGAGGTCAAGAGTAGGATGCATGGCGAGGGTTTGAATTCCTGAATTGTGGAGAAAGACAGCTAGATTTGGGGGCATATGTAGTATGGGATGTGTGTTCTCCAAAGTCTTGCTTGCATTAGAAGTATGCATGTGTTTAGTGCATCTAGCTGCAGAATTCATGGCATACAACAACATTATAACCCGAATCCATTAACCCCCTAGTTTGTCACATCACTTTTTCTCTTTTACATAAAATTATGGTTGTGATTGTTAGTTTGGAGATCACTATTATTATCAACATTGCATCAGTCGAAGTACTGACGTTCCCCATCTTGTAGGTATCCGGAGCCGATTCACAGGTATAGCATAGCTCGAGTGGGTCCAAGCATCCAAGAAACATATTCAAGTGTTATTATATTATTTGTAAATCTTGTAATTTTATTGGATATTGTAACACTTGTAAATGTAATATTTATATGGAATAAAAGTTTAAATTTTCCTGTACTTTTCTGTGATTGTAGCTATTTTGAAGTTCAACTCCTGGAGTAGGGTCTCAGATTTCTAGTATAGGGATTGGGGGCGCTACATTATGACACCCTCGATCATCACTAGCACCCCTGTGAACCCGTGGAGAGAGTAGCCGACGGGCTTGAGTCGATCCCTGGATAGCTTAAGTCCCTGGTAGGCCTCTAGAAAAAGAATGTTGACCGAACTGCCATTGTCGACCAAGACTCGGTGCACATCGAAGTTCGCCTTATGGAGGTTTATCACCAATGCGTCGCAATGGGGCATTCGGATGCCCTCCAAATCTCTATCTGAAAAAGTGACAGGGTCCCCAAGGACCTTTGGGGGAGGATGGTTCTGGACGAAATTTACTTCCCGAAGAAGGCTTTTCGGGAGGAGTTCGAATCTCCCCCTATTGGGCCTCCGTGTATGAGATGTACGACGACTTCTGCTTCGGAGTCCGGGGTCTCCGCGTGCCGCTCGGTTCGCTTATTATCCCCCCCTGGGGGGCAGAGGAGGATCGGGCAGAGGAGGATCTGCTCTGTCCTTTCTCACGAACCTGGAGAGTTTTCCTCTCTGAATAAGGGCCTCGATCTCGTCTTTTAATGCCAGACAGTCATCCGTGTCGTGGCCGTAGTCCCTGTGGAAGCAGCACCAATTGTCCATGTTCCTCTTTTTGCCTGGAGTGTTCATCTTCGGAGGTGGTGGGAGAAGACCCTCTTTCTCGACCTCCATCGGGATGGCTAAGACACTTGCATTGAGGGGAGTGAACTTCTCGAAGTGGGGAGGAGGGCGACGCTGGCCTCCATTGTCTTTCTGGAGCTTCTTCGCTCCTTCTTCTTCAGCACCCTTCCACTTGTTCCCGAAGGACGATCCCTCAAGAGCGGGGCGGGTGAGAGGCTCTTCCGTTCAGATGTATTTCTCACTCCTAAGCAAGAGTTCTGAGAAATTCCGAAGAAGCTTCTTGGCAAGGGATGCTATGAGGTTGTCGTTAGTGACGTTGGATTGGAAGGCAGCAGAGGCCACGGACTCGTCTAGGGAGGCGATAGATCGGGCCTCTGCGTTGAAATGTTTAACATAGTCTCTCAGTCGCTCGCCCTTCCTTTGATGAAGCAATAGCAAAGAGGTGCTCGTCTTTTCAGCCCAGCAGCTACTCACGAAGTAAGTAAGGAAGAGCCCTTCGAACTGGTCTAAGGAGAAGATGGAGGTCGGGGCTAGTCGTGAGTACCACTCTCTTGCAGGCCCCTTCAGCGTGGCCGAGAAATTTTTGCCAAGAAGCGCGTATGACGCCTGGTGGATCATCATGAGAGTTTTAAAACTCTTGATATGGTCAGCGGGGTCAGACTCCTCGTTGTATGATTCAAAATGAAGGGGTTCGAAGTTCTCTGGGACTGGTGCTTCCATTATGGTTCGCGAGAACGGAGGCTGGTTGGGGCGGAAATTCCTCGCCCATTGTTCCTCTTCTCTGTCCAGTCGGCCAAGGCGCCTTTCCATCTCGTGGAGACGGCGGTAGACTGAACCTCCCCTTCGGTCATATCTTGCTGAGCCACGGGACTCATCCTCATACGGAAGGGGACTGGGAGTGCAACGATGATAGCTTGGGGTAGGTTAAGGACTGGGAGTACGGCGCCGATTGCTTGGGGTAGGTTGAAGACTGGGCGCCCGCTGATCGTGGTCGGGAACAACATTAAGGGCCCTCAGGACTGCCTCTTGAAATTGCTGGAACTCTGCCATTGTGACAGGTGCCTCCCACCCTCGATGGTCCCGTGGGGTGGGTTGACCGATTGGAGAGCAGCTTCTCCTTTGACGATGCTGGGGTGACTCCCTCAGCCTTCTGGGAGAGTTGGATCTCCTGCGATCTAGTCTACAGGGGGACCGGGCTCTAGGGGACTGGATCGCTGGACCCTTTGATGTTCACGGAGGGGTATCCCATCATGGGTCCGCCTCTCATCCAAGCGGATCCGAATATCTATCCCATGCTTCCTGTTGACAATAATGTGTCGAAGATCCTTCGGCGTTGTGTGCGAGGCCATGGAGTCGGAGGAGAGGTTATGTATCGGGACATGGTCATGATGAGGAGGTTGCCCCTGTTGACTTCGGTGGGAGGGGTCCCGCGGCAGCATCTTGAGGCCCTTGAGGAGCCTGCTGGGACTGAGGTTGCTGAGGAAGGGGCCGTCCAGGCTGTGGTTGCTGGACGAGTTGAGGAAGAGACTGTCCAGGTTGCTGGACTTGCTGAACGGGTTGAGGGGGAACCTCTTAGAGTGGAGGAGGAGAGGGAGCGGGAGTGACTCTGCGGTTAGAGACCATCATCTTACTCTTCTTTGGAGGCATAGCTTGAAACTACTTTTGCTGATGAAATATGACTGGATTATTTTTTCTGATTCCCACATACGGCGCCAATCTGTTGATGCTGATTTTTTGTGTGGGAGCAAAAAAATGAACTTGTGGATTCTTGAAGGAAACGAGTAAGCAAACCTGTTGACTTTCACCGGCGTGTTGACTGGTTTCTCGCTGCTGCCATGAACCTGCACAAAGTTCGATACATCGGGATGGATAGTTCGATACATCGGGATGGATCCTGGCGACGAACCCTCCGACGCTCTTGTTAGTAACCAGAAAGATTATGAAAGAACTTTAGGTAGAAAAAGATTGATTACCTTGTTACGATGGGGGAAAGAGGTATTTATAGTCGCCTTAGGAACCAGTTTTGAGATAAGGATAAATCTCTACTTCCGGATGTTTATGGATAAGAAGAGAGTTTGACTCGTTTCGTGATAATAGGGACTGTTTAAACTGTCTTCTAGGGATAACCACGAATTTGAATTACTCTTTATCCATCCGGATCGGTTTGTAACGGGTTGTTACCCATACCCACTAAGACAGATCCGTTTTTAGGCTATTGGGCTTTGAAGAAAGACCCAGTTTCCAATTCAGATCCGTTTGTAGGTGAAATTACCGTTTAACCCCTGAGAGCTTTGAGATTCGTGCCCGATTTGAATGATCCCGATTTAATCCTGTTTTTAGCCATATCAACTATAGATTAGCGAATTGTGTGGGGACCAAAATAGAATTTCAATCATTGTTATGGACCTGCGTGGAAAAACTTGTTTTAAATGGTTTCTCTGCAATATATTATGATAAACCGCTTTTAGTTAAATGATTTTTATCTTTTTTTTTATTAAATCTTAAAAAAAAGTAGGAGGCAACCATCCCACTCTTTCTCCATCTAAACTTTGAATTTGAATCATATCTCTAAATCAAACCTTAAAAATCGTGCATTATTATATAGATGTTCTTAGATGATTTTTTTTAATAGTTTAATTATTTTCTTACTTCTTTAAAAAATTATGTGCAATATTATACGTGTTATACTACATATTATATTATATTATATTATACAAGTTTGTGCAATATTACACAAGGATACAGTAGTTTGTATATAACGGAATGTTATTTCTTTACTTTCCTGGGATAGTTTTTTTTTTAATTTATTTATATAGAATAGAAACGAAAGTTGTTCACCTGCCTTGTGATAAAAGTGGTAATTTTATTAATCTAATGATGAAAAACATGTGATGAATTATCTATATAATAAATTACAAAGAAAGCTATCGAGTGGCTCACAATCAATTCTCCCAAAATTAAAGGTTCATATCAAACCTCACAAAACACATTTTTCCTCCAAAATTTCAAACCCAAAAATCAAATTTATCCCCATAAAAAACTCATTATTTTATTACTATCTATCTCTTCTATCTTTACTTTTTCATATTACTCTCTTTCTCTCCCTCTCTATATCTCTCTATCACATTCTTTCTTTATTTACTTAAAATTTTAGATTTTTAAGATTTCGGTTTTGTAAATTTTCAGAATTTTTAATAGCAAATATCTCTTCAATAATTAAATTTCATTATTTTCCACACTTAAAGTTCTAAGAAGTTAGATTTTATACTCCATTTATAATTATTTTTCAACATATACAAATGAAAACATAGACTTTTATTTATAACTAATTATTGTCATATTATTCAAACTTGAGCTACATAATTATTGTTTTACTGTTTACATTACTTTTCGTATTTTGTATCATTCCGAAGACGTGCCATAGACACATGCCCACGGGCAAATCTAGTTCTCTACTAAATTAATCAGAGGGTTTTTGTTTTGTTTTATTTGTTTTTCATCCTTCCTCTATCTAGATTTTTGAGCTGTAGATTATTTTCTTCTTATTATTTATTTATTTATTAGCAAGGCGTAGTCTATACGAAAAAGGAGATGAAGAGGAGGGCCGAGGGCGGCCCCTAATCCTAACTTTAGTTTAAGCTGTAGGATAAGCATCTAAAAGGATAATAATGCAGAATCACAAATTAACACAAAATCTAATTAGGTTATACTCTGCAAGTAAATTACAAAATTATTATAAAATGATTCTAATTTACTTTGGGTTTGTCCCAAAGAGTGAGTGATTTCTCTTGCTTTCTGCCTATAATATCGGATACTCCAGTAACTCCACCTGTATATAAATCTTAATCGTACACACACTAATGTATGAAAATAGTTATATACTATTTTGTGGAATCTTACAAAAAAAAAAAAAAAAGAGTTATGTACACAAATTGACCACAACTTCTATATATATGTATACACTTATTAGGTGAGCTACTAGCTCACTTATTAAGTGAGCAATTAATGATTTGACAGACAATATTTGTACAACAATTATTCAGTAGTTACCTTAACTATTAATGCATAATTATCAACATTAATTGCTCACCTAATAAGTGAACCTAATAAGTGAGCTAGTAGTTCATAAACCATTTTCCAAAATATATAAGATTGCTTTGCTTGTGTTAGTTGGATTTCTCTCTTTCTCTCCTTGTCAAGAATTCATGACAGGCATGTTAATTGACTGCGTACAAGTTTTATTTCTTAATCATATGGACCTAACCCTACAATTGAAAAGGGAAGGCTAAGATTGGTATTAAGAGTACTGGTCGGTAGGGATGGAAGTATACTTAACTAAATGATCCAGTCCCGCTGTCTTCCATGCCGATTAACTAAATGAATTGGACAACAATATATCAAAAAATCATCAAAGCATCTTGATTATTTGTTCTCAAACCACACACACGTGCACACACTTTTTTTTTAATGTTATTTATTTTTTTAAAATAAAAGTGGTCCCCAATCACCTAATTTATTAATGAAAATTAACGAAACATAAAAGTTAACTCGGCTTCTACCACATCACATTACTGATCGAGAATAACCTACCTCATCATCATACAACTTACGGGTTATATAATTGTTTTGACAAAGCACATCGGTCTCAACCCAAATAAGCATTCATTTATCAAGTGTTAATCAACTACTATTGTATATGCTTCGTAAAGGAAATCAGAAGAAAAAACCACACTTGTGCGGCATAATGCATGTGATTTGTGGCTAGTCTTCGGGCAAATTTTTTATTCTCGCGTAGTATACACGTACTTCCTTTGCAATGATATTTGCCTTAACATCGATCGGCATTTTGATTACATATTTTTCTCTCGCCGCCACGGTGTCTTTGCCACTGGCTCTAAACCAGCTCTCTCACCGTCGCATGTTT
Source organism: Hemerocallis citrina (assembly GCA_017893485.1). Classification (NCBI taxonomy): domain Eukaryota; kingdom Viridiplantae; phylum Streptophyta; class Magnoliopsida; order Asparagales; family Asphodelaceae; genus Hemerocallis; species Hemerocallis citrina. The sequence goes on along the minus strand of CM030362.1, from coordinate 23,430,118 downwards.
CCATGTGCATTTTCAGACTAGAGTCGACGATGCTCACCATCTTCTTAGACGGCCGGACGGATCCCTTTCTCGGCTTGCACTTTTTCAATCCATCCTTCTCCATCAGCACATCCACACAGCCCATGGGGCCCACAGGCCCAACAAGGCCCAATTCAGGATGTTGGCCCAGAGCCCGAACTTCCACCACCAAATCCCCTTCACGCTCCATGGGCACCCCTTCATCATCCAAAGTCAGGGCTTCTTCAGGTGGTGGTATGCTCTGCAAAGGCTCATGAGCCTCCACTTCTTCTTCTTCTTCTTCTTCGTCGCAGTTTTCTTCAAAATTCGTGCAAACTTGATCATCTCCAACAACTTGTTCTTGTTCTTGGGCTAAAATATATCGGCCGTCCGATCGTCTAAAAAACTCGCCTAGGACCAGGAACTTGTTCAGATAGTAAGGAAGGAGACGGTGGTGCCCAGGTGGCAGTCGGTCGTAATGCGACTTGATGTGTCGGGATATGGATTCCTGTGTTGATCCTTGCACCTCATTGAGTTCCCGAATTGCTTCGCAAATCATCTAACAAAAACAAACAAACACACTACAATTTTCAAGATTTAGACAATAAGGGTAAGAAGAAAATAAAGTCACAAAGATGAGAAGGGTTGTTAGGTTAATTTACCAGTGCATATGGTGGATGTTCAGGGTTTCGCCTCCATTTTTCTGCCATTGAATTGCTTCAGAGAGAGAGATAGAGAGTCTTAGGTAGTTAGGTTAACAAGTTACAAGGATGGGCAATTTAATTTATAAAGGAGTTAATACCGGGTAGGAGGCGGAAACTCGGGATGGACCTGAAAATATTTCGTGCGAGATTTGGGGTTACTTTGAATTTTTCAACGGTGGGGATTTTGTAAGGGTTAAAAAAATCAGGGACTTATTATAATGAGGATCCTTGGTTATAAGGTTTGGATGTATTCACAAAAAGGGTGGTTCAGATTTGTTGATTTTATGAATGGTTTTTGCTTGTAAAGGAAAGTTATTTCTTTCCTTTTTGGGGGGATTCAATTTTTATTTTATTTTTCTTGAATAAAATAAAAAAGTTGTTCACTTTCCCTGTAGTATATTGCTATTTTGTTTCCTCAAAATAATATATATATATATATATATATACACACGAACATACGGTTGCCAACAAATTTTTAGTGTGAAATGGCTTACAAACTCCTATTGCCACTATTGTTGATAGCGGCAATGGTGCTAATAATGCTAGCTGCTATTGAGATTAGCGGCATCACTGTACATTTGTTTTTGAAATTTGCAATGTTGTCGCGATTAGCCATAGCGGCAACAGGCGTTTGCACATCAGTTCGAACCAAAAATCTGTTCGCAACCGAATGAGCCCCTATATATATATATATATCTAATCTCTCTATATATAATGGGTGGGAGTTGTAATTTGTCAACATACAAATCGTGTGTTGCGCGTGCAACTCCAACTCTTCCATTAATTACAACAAAAATAAACAAATAGAAAAATTCCACCTAGTACCAAATCTACTACTTTTTCCTTTACTACCTTATGTGGCACATCATTAGTGGAGGTTATTGTAGAATAGGTGGTAGAAACATCCAATAGTGGTGTACCACCTAAGATAGTAAAGAGAAATGTAGTAGATTTGGTAGTAGGTGTAACATTATCCCTCTCTATATATAATGGGAGAGTTGGAGTTGTAATTTGTCAACATACAAATCGTGTGTTGCACGTGCAACTCCAACTCTCCCATTAATTACAACAAAAATAAACAAATAGAAAAAATCCACCAATTTAAACGTGCAACGCACGTGCAAAATAATTTTTCAATATTTTTTTTAACACCAAACAAACACATATGTTGTACGTTCAACTGCAATTCTACTTACGAACATGTGCATTGCACGTACAAATCGTAGCTTTTTCATCAAAATATTTTTCTTAATTACGTGTAACGCATGTCCAACTCCAAAATTCTTTCTTAACACATATATCACACGTGAAAATCACGTACATCGAACGTGAAAAATACTAGTAATATTATAATAGGAGAGTTGGGGTTGTAATTTGTAGACAAACAAATCCGTACATAACTAATATAAAGAAGGTCTTAGGTTCGATGTCATACTATGTCGGAATTTTTACTTTAAAAATATATATTTATCTATTAAGGCCGTACGTGTAAATTACTATTATATATATTGGTATTTTGGTCAATCTAATGACGAAAAATATGTGATGAATTTCTTCTTTCTTTTTCTAAATATCAGTTATAGTAATAGAATATGGGAGTATGTGCTTATTCATTCATGGTAGAGAGTGTTTTTTTTCAAATTTTAAATCATAAAAGTCGTCATCAATTTTCAACGAGGGTACAAAGGATGTTCGAATCCACTATAGTTTCTTCTAAAATTCCCATTTTTAGCATTTAGGATTTAGAAACGATTAAGAAGTGTTGCTATCGTTATTGCTAAATATGCAATAATGAAAAAAATTAAGATAATAGGATGGATGATCTTCTTTCGTCTAATACAAATTAAATTTTCTTTCATTAAAATATAGAGGGATTGAGGATGAACCTCCGTTTGGATTTTTTATATATTAAAAATAACCCCGTACGGAGCTTCTTTATCTGTCATAGGGAAGAATCTTTTTTTATATTAATTTTTTGCCAAACAAAAAAAAAAAAAAAAAAAAACAACAACAGATAAAGGATCTTCATCCGTCTATCATGTTTTGATTTTTTTTAAAGGAAATTTGGAATATATAATTTGCGAATTCCAACCCACCCCCCCCCCCCCCCCCCCCCCTCTCTCTCTCTCTCTCTCTCTCTCTCTCTCTCTCTCTCTCTCACATCTAAGCCTATTTAACATTTGTGGATATATAATTAAGGGGTAAATGATTATTTCTGGAAAAAAAACAGAAAATTAAAAAAAAAAAAGAAAGACAAAACTTCTTCATCCGTCTCACATTTTTTTTGTTTTTTTTTTTAATTTAATTCCAAAAAATCGATCATCTTCTGTCCGTTCTCTTTTCCAGATTTTTTGTTCTCAGGCGGATCATCTTCTTCCGTCTTTTATATTTTGCATTTTTCTATCACAGCTGCTATCTTTAGCGATCGACTGTTCACTCATACTCTAAATTTTGGATTTTTAGTGATCGATAGTGGGGTATTTTTTCGTCTCAAATGCTAACTTTTGAGTTTTAGTAAACGATAGTGGATGCTCTTAGTAAAAAAAACTTAAGGGGCTACATAACAGCTACTATACGGTAGGTTTTTAATGAAAATGTGTACGGCTTGGCTTTTAGACATGATTTCTTGACTGTCTGTCTCTATCCCCAAGGCATAATGATAACTTGATCAATCGGATTAATCATTTCTTTAAGGGTAGTGCTACATCTACAACCTTTACAACTTTACAACCTTACGTGATACAATCTCATTGAAGATCTACAATCTACTCTACAATACTCTACAAGACATTTTCAATGAGATTGTGTCACCTAAGATTGTAAAGAGAAAGGTTGTAGGTGAATCATTACCATTTCTTTAAATGCTCATGCCTAAAGACAAAAGGTATACCAAGGTAAGATCGACGTGGATTACATACAGAGGTTTCATTTAGCATTGTTGTGGCCAATTATGTTGTAGGCCAAAAGTGCAGTGAACAGAAAGCGGTTTTTATAAACTATAACTGTTTGACTGCTTTCTGAATGACAAAATATGTTTTTGTTAAACAACTATTTGGTGAGTAATTTTAATAGTATTGCTACGAGTTTATAAAATTCTCTAATAATAAAATCAGAAAAATATCTTATAACATAATTGAGAGGTCAAAATTTTTTTTTTAAACTACTCTTTTTTTCAATTTTAATATTTGTACTTAACATACATTTTATTATTAAGTTTTCTATATTTTAGTCACATAATAGGAATAAAATTATAAAATTTATATAGCCTAATAATTATAAGATTTTACCTAATCAAGCAATGAATCTATGGAAGGTTATTTAAAAAAAAATTCTTCATATTTTAGGCCTAAGAGCATCTCCAACCTTAATCGCTATTCTTGGATTTTGCCAAAATAGCGAGCGAAATCCCCAAAAATCTTCTCCAACGGAATCGCCAAATAGATCGCTATCCTGGCGATTTCAATTTCCCTCTCCATCCGCTCGCCAAATCTGGCGAGCGGGATCCGCTTGCCATCGAAGATCCAGATTGCCATAAACGGTATGATTTCTCCAATTTCTTTCCCGCTTATTTAAATCGACACCGGTGTTCTTCAATTTCTTCAATTTCTCCAATTTGTTCTTGGTAGATTGGTCATTCATTGGGTTTTTCTTCTTGTTGATTGGGTTCTTGTTGATTGGGTTCTTCTTCTTCTTCATCAGGTAAAAAAATTTATTTTTAATTTTTCTTGTTTTTTTTATGTTGATTTGCGCATTGAAATTATGTGGATTGTTTTTGTTATTCTTCTTCTTCTTCTTCATACATGTTTAAAATTTTATCTAAATTAGTGAACAAAAATTATCAAACAAAGAACGTTAATGTAAATTATTAAAACAGTATGGTACAAAATTTATATATTGATCTTTGGTCTGCCTTTAATTGTATTGCATATGATCTGATTCATCTCACAATCAATGGGATAAAATAGTTAAAATTGATGGGAAAATTTAGATCCATGATATGAATACTATTGTCCAGTGATCAGATTGTGATAGCCATTGTGATCTACAGGACAATTTAGATCACTCTAATTGTATGCATGAGAGATACTTGTTTAGTTAATTTAGTCTGTTTTACATGTTCACTCTAATGGCAATGTACTTCAACCTGTACATGTCATATTGGGAATAATTCTGCTATTGTACTCTTTCAGTTTCCAAGTTCCCTGGCTTGACTGCAAGATCATGGGTATGGAACGCAAAATTTTGTAGTATGGGTTCAAGTTTTGGGTGGTTGCTGTTTGAAATTGTCATGGGTCATCAACTAGTAAATAAATGAGGGTATTTTGAATGGAAATTGTCATCAACTAGTATGGGTTCATGTAGTTTTTATTATTCATAAATCTATTGTAGAATAATGATTCACATAACCACTATAGTTTGATTCATATATGTATTTATCACTATACCCTCAAGTCAGCTTTAAGCATATCAGATTTAAGCATATCCATTACAATTCTGCAGAATGTATTAAAATGTTTTTAAATGGCTTCTTAAATGTACTTGAGCACAATAATCTACTGCCTATAGTTTGGCTGTTATCTAGATACTGCACAATCATCTTTCTATGGTCTCTTTACATATATACAACTAGTTTTTTCTTTCTAGACAAGATGCCTTTATAAATATGAGTATTGTAATACATTCTGGTTATTGTAATGGATAAGCATACATTCTGATTGATATACATTCTGCAAAATGATATACACACATATTCAATAAACTGATAAGTAAATTTTCCCAACAAATATTTTGAATTCTGATATTGATGTGTGGGGTTCTGCAGAATGATATACATTCAGAATGATATACATCCAATGATATACATTCTGCAGAATGATACACTGAAGCTATGTAGGAAATGTATCAAATGTATTAATAGTATCCATGATGTTTGTCGTGCTATTGTTAGATATATGAACAAACTTCGATGTATCAAATGCTATATAGGAAATGTATCAAATGTCGTGCTATGCAGAATGATACACTGAAGCTATGTAGGAAATGTATCAAATGTATTAATAGTATCCAGGAAATGTATCAAATGCTATTGTTAGATATAGGAACAAACTTCGATGGTTGTCGTGCATGTATCAAATGTATCTGACATTTCTGTTTCATCAACTAACAATAGCAAGAAATGGTAGTCTGCAGATCTCACAACGTAGTCTGTAGAACTACAGGACTATCATGGATATTAATAGTATCCATGATGTTTATGTAGTTTGCAAATCTCACAATGTAGTCTGTGCAGAATGATTCAAACTTGAGAAGCTTTAGAAAGAAGCCTTCAAAACTTTTCGAGAGGAAAGTGACTTCAAAATCCAAAATTGAAGGTGCAACTCAAGTTAATTTTATTCTTTGATGATAAAGTTTCAATTTCATGTGGCTGTTTACTTTATATTATACATTCTGCAGAATGATATACATTCAGAATGATATACATCCAGTGATATACATTCTGAAGAATGATACACTGAAGCTATGTAGGAAATGTATTCTAACTCAATTCATGCTTTCTCTCTTATCAGCTCAACTAAGCATTCAAACACATTTGCTTAATAATGGCACATTTTGGTAATGTACTTGATGTGATGTTTGATACCAATGACCTTGATGTTTATTCTGATGATGAAATGCTACCTTTAGCATTAATGGCTATAGAAGAAGAAGATGAACTAATTACAAGAAGACGAAGAATACGTCGTTGTGGTTCTACTCCAGGCCACGCTATTATTCAACGTGATAGAGCTCAAGGACATGAAAGATTATTCAATGACTATTTTTCTGAAAGGCCTGTATATCCTTCTCATTTCTTTCGAAGAAGATTTCGAATGAGACGTCCTCTTTTTTTAAGAATTCAGTCTGCTATAGAAGCACATGATCGATACTTCATTCAAAGAAGGGATGCATGTGGTGTTCTTGGATTGTCTTCACTTCAAAAGATGGCAGCCGCAATAAGGATGCTTGCATATGGGGTATCAGCAGATTTAGTTGATGATCACAAACGAATTGGAGAAAGCACTGCAATCGAGAGTCTTCGTCATTTTGTCAAGGCCATTGTTGGAGTGTTTGGCGATGAATACTTAAGATCACCAAACAATAATGACATTACGCGATTGCTGGCAACGAACGAAGATCGTGGTTTTCCAGGTATGTTAGGAAGTATTGATTGTATGCACTGGAAATGGAAGAATTGTCCAGCTGGATGGCAAGGAATGTATACTGGCCACATTCATAAACCTACAATTATTTTAGAAGCTGTGGCTTCACATGATCTTTGGATATGGCATGCATTCTTTGGGTTACCAGGAGCTCTTAATGACATCAATGTGCTACATCGGTCTACTATCTTTCATGATCTTGCTAATGGAAGAGCACCCAAGGTTAACTATTCTATCAATGGTAATAACTATACGATGGGATATTATCTTGCAGATGGAATATATCCAGAGTGGTCAACTTTTGTAAAAACTATTCCATTTCCACAAGGTAATAAGAATAAATATTTTGCTGAAGCTCAAGAATCGGCAAGGAAGGATGTAGAACGAGCATTCGGTGTTCTTCAAGCACGTTTTGCAATTGTTCGTGGACCAGCACGTTTTTGGGATCAAGAGACGCTTCATGATATTATGACAGCATGCATAATAATGCATAACATGATAGTCGAAGATGAGAGAGAAGATAATAATAAGGATTTTAACTATGATGCAGTTGAGGAAAGTCCGTCCATAGAAGTATCACATGATTATACGCCTGAACTGCTTACATTTATTCAAACTCATCATCGCATCAGAGATAAACGGATGCATTCCCAACTCCAGTTGGATCTTGTAGAACACTTGTGGCAGCGACACGGACAATAAACACTGGTATTTTTGTTTGTTCCCAAAGGTTGCGAATGAAATGAAATTAATTGAATGAATAAATTTATTATTAGATTGAGTTCATAGTATTTTAAAAAAATAATATTGTAACTATTTATGAGTAAATAAAAATTAAAACATTTATGGCTAGCCAAAATAGATAGCATGGTTGGAGTGTGAGCTTTTTTCGCTAGCCAAATTATCCACATATTATCTATTTTGGCTATTCTAGCTAGCCAAAATAGCTAGCATGGTTGGAGTTGGTCTAAGGGAAGAGAAAATCTTAATGGTCAAGAAGTTGAGAGAGGGAATGAAAAAAATGAGGCTAAACATAGAGAAAGCAAAGAGAGAGGTGAGGGGAGGGAAGATTTGAGATGAAAAAAAATGGAGAGAGCGGCGAACATATAATGGTTTGAGAGAGAGAGAACAACGATGAAAAAAATTGGAAGAGGCAAGAAAAAAGGTGGAGGAAGAAAGAAGAGTAGATTAAAAGAACTTGATCTAAAATTTAGGGTAGAAGCCTTTTATTAAAAAAAAACCATTTGGTGTGGTGGAATTTTGGAAGAAGAAAAAAAAAAGTTTTGAAAATCCCTTTGACCCAAACAAGATTTTTAAAAAATTGTCAAACACCTAATATATAATAAAAACTATTTTTTAGCTTTCAAAAGAGCTTTTGGGCTATTCAAAAGCAATGTCAAACAGAGCCTTAATCTTCTTGAATTAGCTCTGTTTACAACAAGTCTTGGAACTCCATCTTTTTAAGTTGCATAGGTAATAACAACAATATTTTATTAAAATTATTTAAACAAAAATGGAAATGATTAAAATTACATAATCAATATTCAATGAGTATTATATAGCAACGAGAAAACTCATGTAATGTATATATGTAAGGTCACATATCTGATGCCCACCACCCCTTTATTCCCTTTCCAAACTGCACTTAAAGAACAATTATTTTTTTTTTTGATTAAAAGATGACTAAAGTCATCGCTTCCTTAAAGGGAAATTAACGAAACAGGAAATAAAGAACAATTTATTAACACAATTCGCAAAAATATAGCATACTTTAACGATATAAGAAACAGGGTTCACACAAATCGCTCGCCGAAGTAATAATACAACTTTAAACTCTGGAAATGATAACTGCACTAAAAATGGAAATACTAGTACAAAAAGTTACAAAAAGTAGAAAGAAAGAAAGGAAGGGAAAAAAAAAAAGGCTAGAGTGCGAAGAAATCAGATCATATCCACTGATTGTTCATTTCTTTTCTGCATCACCATCCTGCCAGGTTGCTCGCCATTGCTTGTCGTAAAAGGTTGTTTCGTCAATCAGTTTCTTCAGAGTTTCGATATCTTCATTCTTTCTTATCAGCAAGACTCCAGATACAGCAACGAACAGAAGTGTTTTGCAGAAGAAATTCCCCATTTGATCAACAAGACCTACGCCCGTCAAGCTATCGACAAAATACGCCATAAAAAAGCCGACCATTGCAGCTCGCCCTGCATAATTAGGAAGAAAATCAAGAAGACCGAATTAATATAGAGAAAAGCTAAACATTATATTTTGTCCAAGTAAACTGCGGAAACATATCCAAAATTTCACCACCCTTATGTTTATATACACCTATTGATATATCTTTAGTGTTTAAATCCCCTAAAAATTACCGAGATTGGGGAATCCCCTCGGCCAGAAATAACAAAATAGAATCACTTCACCTTCGCTCTCACTCCTTATCTTCCTTAGACCAGCTGAACTCATATAATTTCCCCATATTTTAAGGGAATTTTACCCTTTTTTTCCTCCATATTTTTTAGTTACATTTCTGATGAAAATGTCAAGGAGAAACTGAAGGAAAAATTATTCTTTAAGTGCAAATGACCCACATAATTTTATGCAAGATAAATTGTTGGATATCAAGTTATCAACTCAGTGTAAAGTAACTAGGAAAGAGATGCAAACTAACCATTTAGTAGTTCAGCTTCAGGAAGGTGAAACCTTTTGATCCATGCCCACCAGGGTATTATTGATGTATCAAAGATTATAGGCTCATAATTATTTGAAGCTTCAGGATTATCTTCCAGCCATTTCCTCTCCTAGCCTCTGACATGAAATGAGTAAAAGTTAAACTTTTGAAGTTGATCTTCATAACATAGAATGAATTGTAACATTAATATTAATTCCATGGACCAGTGGTGGTTATTGCCTAAAAGCATGAATCACCAAATCAATATAAGGAAACAGCAGAATAAATATGGCACAGAATCAAAAGAACTGCCAGTGGTAATGTGGTAATATAAAATTTAAAAACTGGCCAGTGGCAAATCTTGAACTCGGATAAATGAATATGTCATAATGATAGTGAGGTAACAATGTTGATCCTAGTGGGCTCTCGTTTGGGAATAATTACTTACGGACGTAAAATAAATTAGTTTAAATATTCATTTTGAAAACTTTAATAGTAAAATCAAAATTCTTCATCCTTTCTTCTAATTAATTTCATTAAAAAGAGGTGAAATTTGCATTATCTCATCTGTATAGAGCCACCAGTATCCATTGTGAGCATATCATACTCCATGTCACAATTATACTCATCAGCCAACTTGGCTATTAAGAATTAAGGGTTATAGCAAGGAAAACGCAGAAAGGAGGAACCTATTCATTCTGAAAGAGAAAAAGTTATTTCTTTTATCGCTCAACCATTGACTTTCTAATCTTAATAAATCTAACATAACCCCTCTTCCATATGCAAAACCTTATGTACTACTTACTTTAGGATGATCTCATGGACACCCATATATCTCAATTTGTGTGTTGGATCAACTTCCTTGACGATTCATGGTTTTGTTACACAATGTTGCACATTACTGAATAGATTTATCATTAGCATCTTACATAGAGCCCTCTCTTTAAAAATTAACCTCATCTTCTAAGACATCTCAATCCCTCTTCCCTTATGGGAGGCCTACTTCTCAGCCAATGTTGAACTTGAACTGTTTATTGACAACTCTACATCATACTGCAGTAATCATCATCTAAGCATTTTCACATAAAATAGGATGGGTATGAACAGAAATTTCCATAAAAAATTTGGATAAATTTTTTTAACTAGTTATCAACTTTACATCAACCATCTAAATGAGAGCCTATCTGATCAAAATTTTAAGAGACAATAGTGTAAGCTTATCACAGAAAACTAATGCATGTGCCACATGGACATACACATCTTGACATAGATTTGGTAAAATTTAGAATAATAGCATCAAAACCAATATGTTTTCAACTAATATAGATTGCTCAGTATCTCTTGGAATATTAGATGGCATAGCTATTAGATAACCATATCACCATATTTACTGTTAATATAAACAATCAATAGCACAGACATTAGTCTAGATTCTTTAGAATTACTTAAAAACATGTGCCACTCAACTGACTAATTAAATAACATCAATTTACCGATGAAATCCCCATGGATCACATGCTTATTGTCAGTATCGATATCTAAGCCCTCCAATCCTCCCCACAACTTTGGGAAACCCATACATTCACATGCTTATTGTCAGATATCCAAATTCCCCAATTCTCACTACAACTTTGGTTTTGGGCATTTCATACAGTATGAGAGGCACCCATGTTCATCTCTAATCAGGTGCATATTAAACACAGAATTTTAAATTAATTTATAAAAAAAAATCAAAACCATAAATAAATGCTGCATGCAGTACAAGTTTCAGAAAATGTTAGATAGGAAAATGAATCCAAATTCAAATTGCAAACGAGAGAATCAAGAAAGTGAACTCATTTCCGTATCTTCACTGAAGATAAAATAGAGCTCAACCTGTGCAAACGAGTTAGAGCATCTGTAGTCGTTATTGTCAAATTTTGGCTATTTGGCTTATAGCAAATAGCAAAAATAGCTTTCGTTGTTGTCGTTGTTAGATAAAAATTGGCCAAACGGTAAATTATCAACCGTCCTTTGTTTTTTTTATAAAAAATATTAATTTTTTTTTATAAACAATGATAGTGACATTTAATCTTTTAAAAAAAACTGAAAATCAATATAAAAAAATCAAAAAAATGGGTGAAAGCCTTGGACGATGTAAAATCTCCTGGCTGTCAAATATTTTTTTTTAATTATTATAGGACGGTAGATTACCTACCGTCCGAAAAAATTTATAAAAAAAATGATATGGTTTTTGGGGCGGTGTATAATCTCCCGTCCGATTATTTTATTAATTAAATTTTTTTTGGGACGCTATATAATCTCCGCCCGATTATTTTATTAATAAAAAAAATTGGGACGGTGTATAATCTACCGTCCGATCTTCAAATGAAAATTAATGTATCGTCGGACTATATTTTCCAAATAGCTAAATCGCGTGCAAGATATAGCTGGCTACTTTTCAAAAAAATGCAAAAAATGGCTAAGTAGCCAACGACTGCAGAATGTCCCAAGCCATTTTTTGCAAAAATTGGCTAAATATCCAACGACTACAGATGCTCTTAGAACATAGATATAAATTCCTCAATCCTCTTTGGAGTTTGCATGCAGCAACAAGGTCATTTGCACGATACTCCACAAACTTTCAACACTAAAATGCAAAATCCAGAATAAACTGAGGAAGAGAGACAAAATTGAATACCACAAAGTTGTACATATTTTTTAGGCCTCAACGCAGCAGAAGAATACTAGTTGCTTAATGAACCACACTATCTATGGACCTCACACTTACAGCATCCGAGCAAGTGTCTATATCATGGCAAACTTAAAACCTTCCTATCACCACAATCCTCATTCTTAGCACAAACAATTTCCTATTTTCGTACTAATCCGTGACCATTAACTTTCAAAGAAGTACTTAATTAACACACGAAAACCTAATTCCCAAATCTTTCTTGCTCCAACATTAGACATAAATAATTGCCTCAATTACCACATCTAAATTGAAATATGTTGTATATATAGGTATTATTCTCAATATAATGGAATATTATTGAGTATAATGTTCTATGGGCAATACGTGCTTTCGCGTGTTATCTATTAATTGTTGGACCGGGTTGACTGGGGCTTAAAGTCCAGTACCCTAAACCCAGTTTGATCCCATATATACTGGTCTAGAGATAGTGCCCTTGTGATATTCCAATTATGATAAGCAAAGTATAATATCTCAAGCAGCATGGATATTAACCATAACCCTAATTTCATTGTTATTGTCTCAAATAATCTCTAACAAAATCATCCAATCAAATGCCACTTAACTTATAGCAAATGTGTAAAACTCAACATGCAAAAGCTAATGCAATAAACTGAAATGCATTTGGCAGCAATCATTAAGAAAATTAAAAAAAACAAAATAAAAATAAAAATACTACTAAAGATAGGACGGACGAACCAGCATCAATGACAGCATCCCAATCAGTTTTCCCATTCTCCTTGTCAAACTGCTTCAAATCCCAAGTTCCCCCAATCCACCTTGGATCTTTGAAAGCAGGAATTAAGGCCGCCTCTGCCTTTACAGCAGCAGCAACCCCATTACTATCCAACCCTTCTTCTTCTTCTTCAACCTTCTCTACTACAACAACAGAACCCACAGCCCCAGATCCATTATCAGAGGACTTAGTGATGAACAAGAAAGAAGAAGGGGTGGTCTTTTTGAGTAGTAGAGTGAGCTGGGGTTTGAAAGAGAGAGTTGGTATTGGTGAAATGGTAGTGAAGAGGGTTGTTGGAGGGATAGGAGGGGAGAACAAAGCCATTGAAAGTTTTTTGTTGGGGGATAATAATTTTGAGAAGAAGAAAGAATCACAATGGGATTTGCTTAATCTGCCTATATCTTGGTTTGTGAGCTGTGGGGAATTGTGAACCTTAGAAGAAGAAAAAAAAGGAGATGTGGAAGAGGGTGGTGCTGGATACAGTATATAAACTACTATTCTGAGTGGGAGCGAATAGGGGTTTTGGCAGCACTTCTGCAGTCATCTGTGATTAGATTATGGGCAAGTGCTACAATTACATCAACTTTTTCTTTAAACAAACATTAACCATTAAATGTCAAATTTGTCTTTTAGTAATTGACGTATATTTTTAAAAATTAGGGAGTTACCATGCATGAAAACTTGAATTTACCAGGTAATCTGGAACTCATTTTATATACACATTCTTTAACTAATATATACTCACCAGTAATCTACACGTGCAATGCACATTCTAATTTATATATGATGCGGTTTGTTTTTGGGAGGCGTGTGTATGCACAGGTGTGAGTTCTTACTCGATTTGTATTGGTGGAGGAAGCCCCTGTGCGGACGACCCTCAGCTGGGCGAACGGTACGGAAGTAGGCGGTAGTGAGGTGGAGGCTGGATGCTCGGTTCGGATCGGGAGGCTCGGATCCGAGGTCTCGTGTACCTGCAGACGGTCTAGGAACACCGGAGTTGGTCCCGGTGGCAGACCCTCCGACGATCTAGTCAGCTACTGAGGGAGAGTAACAGTAACTAGGGTTTGAATGGGAAAAGATTGATTACCTGGATCAAGGAGTAGGGGTCTGGTATTTATAGGAGAACCCAACCGGATCTGGACCCGTTTGGGGCCGGGTCTGGACCCGGTTGCCCGTGGAGTTAAAGCGGTGGAAACTCGGGCGGTATGGGGCTGACGTGGCAGAGGCCCAGGCTGTTTTGTGATGCTGACGTGGTGGATTTGGATGATCTGGAGGTGCGCGTATTCTGAGGGGATCCTGTGGCCCGGGGGGGCCACGTCATCCGACCCATATCACAAGCCCCACACTCCTGGAGGGCTGGGGGAACTAGCCGTGTAGGAGTGGTTCTTTGCCTCTGCAGGAAGAGCAGGGTGGAGGGTGCGGTGAGAAAGTAGGATCTGCTATTTCCAGAAGAGACCGGGGGGTAGGAGGAAGGGATCCCTCATTGGAGTTTGCGCAAGACGCCAAGTGTAGACGGGTCGGAGCGACGCTTGCCGAGCCTTAGGGTCGACAGACGAGCCTTGGGGGTCGGCGGATGATCCTCTCGCTACTTGGAAGAGCGAGGGGACGTTGAGGCTTGTCCGATTGGAGCTCGGTTTGCCGAGCGTATGGGGTCGGTAGAGGAGCTCCGAGGGTTGGCAGACGATCCTCTCGCTAGTTGGAAGAGCGAGGGGACATCGAGGTTTGTCCGATTGAAGCTCGATTTGCCGAGCGTACGGGGTCAGTAGAGGAGCTCTGAGGATCGGCAGACGATCCTCTCGCTAGTTGGAAGAGCGAGGGGACGTCGAGGTCTGTTCGATTGAAGCTCGGTTTGCCGAGCGTCTGGGGTCGGTAGAGGAGCTCCGGGGGTCGGCAGATGATCCTCTCGCTAGTTAGGAGAGCGAGGGGACGTTGAGGCTTATCCGATTGGAGCTCGGTTTGCCGAGCGTATGGGGTCGGTAGAGGAGCTCCGAGGGTCGGCAGACGATCCTCTCGCTAGTTGGACGAGTGAGGGGACGTTGAGGTCTTGTCGGGTTGGAGCTCGGTATGCCGAGCGTATGTGGTCGGCAGACGAGCCCCCCTCTTGGTGGACAGGAGGGTTTTGGGGCTCGCGATGCCGTCCGAGCTCCGAACCCCTCGTGAATCAAGGAGGGTGCTCGGGGCTCGTGGTGTCATCCGAGCTTCGAGCCCCCCGTTGAATGGAGGAGGGTGCTTGGGGCCCGTGGTGTCATCCGAGCTCCGAGCCCCCTGTCGAATAGAGGAGGGTGCTAGGGGGCTCGCGGTGTCATCCGAGCTCCGAGCCCCCTGTTGAATAGAGGAGGGTGTTTGGGGCTCGCGGTGTCATCCGAGCTCCGAGCCCCCTATCGAATAGAGGAGGGTGCCTGGGGCTCGTGGTGTCATACGAGCTCCGAGCCCCCTGTGAATAGGGGATGGCTCTGAGGCTCGCGCTTTCATCCGAGGTCCGAGCCCCGTGAGATATAGAATGATGTTTGTGGCTGGTGATGCCATCCGCGCGTCGACCCTTCTGTGAAAATAGAAGAGAAATTTGTGACACGCGATGCCATCCGAGCTCCGAGCTTCCTGGATAATAGAGAAGGGAGTGGTGGCTCGTGATACCATCCGAGCGTCGACCCTCCTGTGAAAAAAGAAGGGGAATTGTGGCTCGCGATGCCATCCAAGCTCCGAGCTTCCTGGACAATAGAGGGGAGTGGTGACCCGCGATACCATCCGAGCGTCGACCCTTCTGTGAGAATAGAAGGGGAATTGTGGCTCGCGAGGCCATCCGAGGTCCGAGCTTCCAGTGGTCGCTCGCGATCCCTTCCGAGTGTCGACCCTTCTGTGAAATAGAAGAGGAATTGGTGACTCGCGATGCCATCCAAGAGGAATTTGTGGATCGCGGTGCCATCCGAGCTCCGAGCTTCCTGATAATAGAGAAGGGAGTCATGGCTCACGATACTATCCGAGCGTCGATCCTTCTGTGAAAAAAGAAGGGGAATGTGGCTCGCGATGCCATTCGAGCTCCGAGCTTCCTGGACAATAGAGAAGGGAGTGGTGGACCGCGATACCATCCGAGCATCGACCCACCTGTGAAAAAAAAAGGGAATTGTGGCACGCGATGCCATCCGAGCTCCGAGCTTCCTGGACTATAGAGAAGGGAGTGGTGGCTCGCGATACCATCCGAGCGTCGACCCTTCTGTGAGAATAGAAGGGAAATTATGGCTCGCGAGGCCATCTGAGCTCCGAGTCTTCCTGACTTGTCGAAAAAGTCGGCTGTGGGGAAAAAGGCCTTGGGGTAGTTTGGGTAATTCCATGCCCATTGTTGACGTTAGGAGCGCAAGGATCGAAGCGTCTCCAGATCTTAGCGGTCGTTAGATTTTGATTATTAAGATTCAACAGCCAGATCTTAATTGCGGAAATCGAGAAGTCACTTTCTCCTAATAAATCCCCCTCCCCTTCCTAAATTTTCTTCTTCATTTCTTTACTCTCACTTTCTAATTTTACAAGGACAGGGTTTTATTTGCCGTCGGCGACTTTTTCCGGTGATCTTATGGTTTACGCTTCAGGTTAGTATTTCTGTTTAGTAATGTCGCGCACTCAGTCCAGATCCGAGGCTAACTCGTCGGGCCCCACTGCGATGGACTCCGAGTCAGAGACGTCTTCGTCGCTCAGAAAATATAAGGTCAAGGAGGAGGTCCTGACAGACCCTAGGTCGGACGGTGGTGACGATGTAGTCCTCATAGTATTGCTGCTGAGATCCTGAAGGCCGGGGAAAGAGCCGGTGGTTGAGGACGAAGAGGAGGAGGAGGAGGAGGAAGAGGAAAAGGTTGATGATGAGGGCGGGGAGGATCAGGAGGATCAGGATGCCGAAGATGAGGAGGAGGACGAGGAGAATCAATTTTCCGAGGGTGAGGACGAGGATGAGGGGGACCAAGATTCCGAGGTTGAGGATGAGGACGAGGTGTATCAGGATCCTGAGGCTGAGGACGATGACAAGGGGGACCAGGGTCCCGAGGGTCATGGCGCTCAAGGAGGTGTTGGGGAAGGCACAGCAGGAGGATCGGTCGGGGTCGGGGATGACCTTCTGCCCCTTCCACCTTTGTCGATGCCGTCTCCCAAGAGGAAGGTTCGTCCCCGTCGGAAGAAAAGGAAGCTTAAGTATTCCAGACAGTCCCCCTCCACCGGATGAGTATGCACTTAGACCGGGGCTCGAGTTTCCCCGGGTCTCCTTCAAAAATCCAGGGTCGATACGAATGTACCCCAATAATATCAAAGACATCGACCCTATCCCTCCAGTGTCGGGTGAAGAGAGCCGGGTGAAGATTCGGATAGATAGCATCCCGTGTATCTTAAGGGCGGATTATCTCCACATTCTGAGGGCTTCCTACTTCATTCCGCGGGAGTTTGAGGTCTTCATTCTGAGTCCTGGCATTCGACCCACCACTGCTCTTGCGCCGGGCTACTATATGTTTCCCGAGGACGCCTTTGTTTCGGGACTGAGGCTGCCGTTGCACCCCTTCATTAAGAGGGTTTTGAACTGGGTGAAGCTATGCCCTATGCAGTACGGCCCAAACTCTTAGAAGCATTTGATTTGCTTCATTCTGAAGTGCCAAGAGAAGGGGGTGAAGCCGAGGTTGACGTACTTCCGAGCCATCCTAAGGATCAGCTCGCTCGGAGATCAGGATGGGATATTTTACTTTTCGCCCAGGTCGCACAAGAAGGTCATGCACAGCCATCCAGATTCCATCAAGGGGTGGAAAGAGAAGTATTTTGTGGTTCGGAGTGAGAGGTCTTGGGGGATACCGACCAGGTGGAGTTTCTTCAAACCGAACCATAAACCTCCGAAGCGAAGCGACTTGACTGCAAAGGAGTGGAAGAGGGTGGAGAAGATAGTAGGGGGCACAGTATTGCGTGGCCTCGAGTGACCGAGCTACACCTTGCCCGGGCCGGACTGAGCCCAGCCGACCCTAGTATGTTTCGTTCTGAATTTTTGCATCTTTTTGCCTTCGTGTTAACATTAGCCTTCTTTCTTTCGTTTTTTGCAGAGATGACTTCCCAACATGTGGACGATAGGCGAGCCTTGCTAGCCGTCGCCGCGAAGGCGAGAGTGGAGCAGAAGAAGAAGGCTGAGCAGGAGAAGCTGGCCGCCAAAGTTGGAAGGTCCAGTAAGGGACCAGCCCCGATAGTCGAGGAGCCTTCTCCCGCGAAGAGGGCTAAGAAGCATCACCGCCCTACGCCGAGGGCAGCTCGGGACGCTGAGGGTAGTTCGGGAAAAATTGTCGATGCCCTAGGGAAGAGGCTTCCCCCAACACGGCCCACAGCCGAACAGATGGTGGGCCAACAGGGGCTGCGACACTTTGCTCCCGATTGGTCGATCGTGCAAGGGGACACTCTGCTCGAAGGACCAGTGGCGATTGAGTTCGTCACGAAAGCCGCCACCGAGCGCGATCGGATGTCTCTAGCGGCGTAAACGGCAGACCAGGCCTTCATGCGGTGGTCCCAGGCGCACGTCTCGGTGAGTTAGTACGGCACTTTTTCTGTTTTTGGACTTGAAAAAAAAAATTCTGATCTTTTTCCCCTCGGACAAGCGATGCTTCATGGTCAGCACTTCCAAAAGTGCTTGGAGAAGGAGATCTACGTGGAGAGGAGGAACGCGGAGAAGTACCTCCGCAAGCTGAACAAGGCCACTGACGATTTGAAGGAGGCCCTGAGTATGGCGGTCGTCCACGAGGCCCAGATGGGCTCGCTCTGCGACATCCATAAGAAGGACGTGGAGCGCCTCGAGGAGAGGATCAAAGAGGAGGCACTGAAGGGGCAGAAGGCGTTAAAGAGGATGAAGACTGCCTCGGTGGAAGTCCTGATCATTGCGCAGGACGAGGCGTATGATCAAGCCAAGGAGCACTTCCGGAGGATTTACCCGGAGCAAAAGGTCGATCATCTCCACTACGGCTGGCAGCCGAACCTTCTGCTGACCCCTGGCGGCGACGAGGCGGGGGGCGTCCATGCCGACGAAGAGGTGCCACCCCTCCTCAAGAGTAAACTAGTGTTTTCTTTTCTCTTTTGATGTAAATGCCTCGAGCGGACTGGTCACCGCGGTTTTTGTATCGCCAATTTTTGAAAGAAATGAAATATACTTTTTGGGCCGAGGCTTCGTGACTTGTGCATTTTCTCGCTCTCCTTGTGATAGTTTGTTTTCCCTTGTCTTTTGATAAAAGCACGAGGTCTTGGGGGCCGACCTTGTTTCCGTCGAGGAATCCCTGGTCCGAGCAGGGAGGGAGGCCATGGAGGCAGCTTTGGCTCGCCAGCGAAAACAGGCTCGGGACCGAGCGGCCGCAGTAAACTATTTTATGAGCAAGTATAGGGAGCTCGGTCTGGAGGTGGCTCGTCTGAAGAAAGCCATAGCCGACCGGGACTGGTGGGTAATCGAGACGGACTGGTCGATCTCGGGTGCCTCGAGCGGGCGGTCGGCATCGGAGTCATTCCTTCAGGAGGCCGTGGTCGAGAAGGAGTTGGAGATCTGCAGGCTAAAGTGGGTGTTGGGTGCGGGTTTGGTCGAGGAGGCAAGCAACTCGACCCCGGCTCGGTCTCCGACATTTTTATTGGAGGGTGCCCAGCCAGAAGATGCAGGAAGCTCGGTGGCAGGGGTCTCTTCCCTGGCTGGTCCGACCGAGCGTGAGGGTAGCCCCTAAGGGAGCGTCGAATTTGAATTTTAAGCCGGATGTGAGTGAGTTGTAAGCTTTGCACTATCTTTGTACCGACGTTCATTGAGTTTTAAGCAATGAGAAATAATAAGAGCATTTGTTTTCCTGAACCTTGGGTCTTGTTGGGCGTGAGTGATTGCCAGGCTCGGCACACAGGAGGTCGCTGCCAAGGTGACTTGCTGCAAAGGGCGCATACGCAGCGGCATTTCGTCTTTTGCTAAGTCATTAATGGCGACGTTTCGCCTTCCCATGAGTATTTATGGCAACGTTTCGCCTTCCGTCGTTTGGCATTCCCAGACGCAATAACCGCATGCCTCAGGGGGCTATATAACCCCCATTCCCCCCTTGTTGGTTGCCAAGAAGTGAGAGTGGCTGATCCGCCGCTTTGACTGGGGTGCTTGCTGTAGGCGGGCGCCCCGGAGTTAATACTTTTTCGAGGGCTTCGGATTGGAGACACACTAATCACCCTCGAACAATTCGGGGTTTGGGCCTCGAGCGCCGTAAGACCACGGATTGTTCGTTGGTGAGTGGTGGGCCGACCAATTGCTTCGGAGGTTCGGAGAGAACCGAGGGTCGGTGGCTCCCCTGCCATCCTCGAACAGTTCGGGATTTCGGCTTGTGAAAGCGGTAAACCCCGAGTTGTTCGCGGGCGAGAGCAGGGTCTACCAATCGACTCAAAGTTTAGGGCATCCGCCGAAGGCGGGCGCCCTAAACCTTAATGAAAAATTTTGTTGAAGCGCTCGTGGGGGTAGGTCGTCGCCGAGCGTATGGGTCGAGGTGCTTTGAAGAGGGCCCCAGCCTTGCTCGGCGTCGACGCCGAGCTCCCGAACTTGTTCTCATAAAAATGGTACGGGGGTAGCCGGCAGTTGTCGCCTCGTGCATAGGTTGATGGGCTTGAAGAAGCCCAAGCCATGCTCGGGACAGGTGCTGAGCCCCACACCGGTGAGAAAGCCAGTAGCAGGCATAGCCGAGGGTCGGCGCCGAGCGTTAAGGTCGGGGTGCTTTGAAGAAAGCCCTGGCCTTGCTCGACGCCGACGCCGAGCTCCCGCACTTGTTCTCGGGAAAGACGGTACGGGTGTAGCTGGTGGTTGTTGCCTCGTACATAGGTTAATGGGCTTAAAGAAGCCCAAACCATGCTAGGGATAGGTGCCGAGCCCCCACACTGGTGAGAAAGCCAGTAGCAGGCGTAGCCGAGGGTCGACGCCGAGCGTTAAGGTCGGGGTGCTTTGAAGAAAGCCCCGGCCTTGCTCGGCACCGACGCCGAGCTCCCGCACTTGTTCTCGGGAAAGACGGTACGGGTGTAGCCGACAGTTGTCGCCTCGTGCATAGGTTGATGGGCTTGAAGAAGCCCAAACCATGCTAGGGACAGGTGCCGAGCCCCCACACCGGTGAGAAAGCCAGTTGCAGGCGTAGCCGAGGGTCGACGCCGAGCGTTAAGGTCGGGGAGCTTTGAAGAAAGCCCCGGCCTTGCTTGACGCCGACGCCAAACTCCCGCACTTGTTCTCGGGAAAGACGGTACGGGTGTAGCCGGCAGTTGTCGCCTCGTGCATAGGTTGATGGGCTTGAAGAAGCCCAAACCATGCTAGGGACAGGTGCCTAGCCCCCATACCGGTGAGAAAGCTAGTAGCAGGCGTAGCCGAGGGTCGGCACCGAGCGTTAAGGTTGGGGTGCTTTGAAAAAAGCCCCGGCCTTGCTCGACACCGATGCCGAGCTCCCGCACTTGTTCTCGAAAAAGACGGTACAGGTGTAGCCGGCAGTTGTCGCCTCGTGCATAGGTTGATGGGCTTGAAGAAGCCCAAACCATGCTAGGGACAGGTGCCGAGCCCCCACACCGGTGAGAAAGCCAGTAGCAGGCGTAGCCGAGGGTCGGCGCCGAGCGTTAAGGTCGGGGTGCTTTGAAGAAAGCCCCGGTCTTGCTCGACGCCGACGCCGAGCTCCCGCACTTGTTCTCGGGAAGATGTGTAAGTGAAGCTTTTCTGGCTCGAGATGCTATCCGAGCGCCGAGACTCAAGCTTGTAAGAGAAGTTTTTCTGGCTCGAGATGCGATCCGAGTGCCGTGACTCAAGCTTGTAAGAGAAGCTTTTCTGGCTCGAGATGCTATCCGAGAGCCGAAACTCAAGCTTGTAAGAGAAGCTTTTCTGGCTCGAGATGCGATCCGAGTGCCGAGACTCAAGCTTGTAAGAGAAGCTTTTCTGGCTCGAAATGCGGTCCGAGTGTCGAGACTCAATCTTGTAAGAGAAGCTTTTCTGGCTCGAGATGCTATTCGAGAGCCGAGACTTAAGCTTGTAAGAGAAGCTTTTCTGGCTCGAGATGCGATCCGAGTGTCGAGACTCAAGCTTGTAAGAGAAGCTTTTCTGGCTCGAGATGCTATCCGAGAGCCGAGACTCAAGCTTGTAAGAGAAACTTTTCTGGCTCGAGATGCTATCCGAGCGCCGAGCCTCAAGCTTGTAATTGAAGCTTTTCTGGCTTGCGATGCTATCCGAGCGCCGAGCCACGTTTCCTTAATGGTAGTAAAAAAGAAGCAAAAAACCCGTTTTAAGAAAGCTGGCATATTTACAACAACTTGAAATTTTTACAAAAGATAAGGCACGTCGTGCCGATTACATTCTTCATAATTTTACATGGTGGAGGCTACTCCTCTCCTCCTAAGAACTTGATGAGGTGCTCTGCATTTCAGGGCCTCTTGATGGCCTTGCCCTTTGAGTTGGTAAGGCGGTAAGTCCCTGGGCGCACGACCTCCGACACTTTGTAGGGGCCCTCCCAATTTGGGGCCAATTTCCTTTTCTGCCCGGGGTTGGATACCGCCAGCTTTCGGAGAATGAGGTCTCCGAGTTTGATGTTGGTGGGACGCACCTTCTTGTTGTAGAACCTTTCAATCCTTTGTTGGTAGATGCTCCTCCTAATGGCGGACTTCTCCCTCACCCCGTCTATGAGGTCCAGGTCGGCTCGCAGCTGTTTAGAGTTACTTGCCTCGTCGAAAGCCATGATTCGGGGTGAAGGGATCCCGATATCCAAGGGAATGACGGACTCCGCACCATATGTCAGATTGAAAGGCGATTCTCCCGTAGGGATTCTCTTTGTTGTCCGGTGGGCCCAGAGAACGCTTGGCAGCTCGTCGATTCATAACCCCTTAGAAGAGTTATCGAGTCGTTTCTTGAGGCCGTCGAGGATTTGGCGGTTCGCGTTCTCTACCTGACTGTTGGACTGGGGATGGCATACTGAGGAGAAGCACTGCTGAATCCCGAGATCTTCGTAGAACTTGCGGAATTGCTTACCCGCAAATTGAGTCCCATTGTCCGTGATGAGCACCTGCGGAATCCCGAACCGACAGACGATGTGTTTCCAGAAAAATTGCTGCGTCTGTTGCTCGGTGATCGTTGCTAATGGCTCTGCCTCGATCCACTTCGTGAAGTAGTCGATCGCCACGATGAGGAACTTTCGTTGGCCCGTTGCTTTTGAAAATGGGCCCACCAGATCCATTCCCCACATTGCAAAGGGGGTCGACTGGCCATTGAGCGGAGGTTCGCCTGAGGAGCCCTTTTTACGGGGGAGAACTGCTGACAGGGGCCGCACTTCTTCACTAGGGCGAGGGCGTCTTAAAGCATAGTGGGCCAGTAGTACCCATGATTTAACGCCTTCCATACTAGGGAACGACTCCCCATGTGGCATCCGCCGATCCCCTCGTGCATCTCCTTGAGGGCATACTTGGCTTCGTCGGAGGTCAGGCAACGGAGGTAGGGTCTGCTATCAGTCGTGGTGTAGGACCTTTTGAAGAGGGTGGCATTGATTACCGCAAATCTTTCTGATCGGACCCTGACCCGCCTTGCTTCAGCCCGGTCTTCGGGGAGCTCTCTCTTGACTAGAAATTTCTTGATAAGAGTGGTCCAGTCGTCGGGAGGAGCTCCGTCTTCAACACACAGAACCTCAGGGAAGTCTGTGCTTGGCTTCAGCAGGACTTCAATCAGGACGGTTCGGTCGAGGCCTTCAAAGGATGAGGAAGCTAACTTTGACAGGGCATCAGCTTGGACGTTCTGCTCCCTGGGGATCCTTAAAACGGCCGATACGTCGAAGGACGTTAATAACTGTTGGACCACGGCAAGGTATCTGATCATCCGATTGTCACGGGCCTCGTACTTCCCCATGATCTGGTTGACCACAAGCTGGGAGTCACTAAAGGCCCTGATCTGTCTGGCGCCGGCCTGGTGAGCCAGGGTGAGCCCGGCGATCATGGCCTCGTACTTGGCCTCGTTGTTAGAGGCCGGGAAGTTGAGGCGAAGGCAGTATTGAAGGAGAAAACTGTCTGGCCCCCGCAGAATGATGCCCGCACCACTCCCTGCTTCGCAAGAGGAACCGTCGACGTAAACTTTCCACGTCTGGTCGGCTTCCTTGCCTGTCGGCTGCTCGAAGATGATGCATTCGGTGATGAACTCGGCGAGGGTCTGCCCTTTGATGGCCGTCCTTGGCTGGTAGCCGATGTCGTGCTGACTGAGCTCGATCGACCACTTGACTAGTCGTCCCGAGCTCTCGGGCTTATAGAGCACCACCTTCAGGGGTTGATCCGTGAGTACCTGGACTGAATGTGCCTGAAAATATGGACGGAGCTTTCGTGCGGCCATGACCAAGGCGAATGCTACCTTCTCCATCCTGGAATATCTGGTCTCGGTGTCGAGCAAAACCTTGCTTACATAGTACAGGGGCTTTTGGACCCCTTCCTCTTCTCGGACGAGGACGGCGCTAAGCACGTTCTCCGAAGCGGAGAGGTAGAGCCAGAGTGGCTCGCCTGGTTCGGGCTTGCTGAGGAGAGGAGGGTTGGTGAGATAATCTTTTAATTGGGCGAAGGCCTCCTGTTGCTGAGTACCCCATTCGAACCCTCCGGTTCTGCGCAGTGCTTTAAAGAACGGAAGGGAATTCTCTCCAGACTTGGAGAGGAAACGACTGATGGCCGCCAGTCTCCCCGTTAGTCTCTGGACTTCTTTAGTGTCCTGGGAGGGGCCATGTCTATTATGGCCTGGATTTTTTCGAGGTTTGCCTCGATGCCGTGCTGGCTGACGATGAAACTGAGGAACTTTTCCGAGGAGATGCCGAATGCACACTTTGCCGGATTGAGCCTCATGTTGTGGGTTCGGAGTACCCCGAAGGCCTCTTCCAGGTCGGCGACGTGATTCTGACCCTGTTGGCTTTTGACGAGCATGTCGTCGACGTATACCTCCATGTTATGCTCGATTTGATCTTTGAAGACTCGGTTAATGAGCCTCTGGTAAGTAGCACCGGTGTTCTTCAGCCCGAAGGGCATAACTCGGTAGCAGTAAAGTTTTCTGTCTGTGACGAAGGGCGTCTTGGCGATGTCGGGAGGAAACATCCGAATCTGGTTGTAGCCTGAGAAGGCATCCATGAAGGATAAGAGCTCATGACCCGATGTGGCGTTGATAAGGGCATCGATGCTGGGAAGGGAGAACGGATCCTTGGGGCATGCTTTGTTGAGGTCGGTGAAATCTATTCAGATCCTCCAGCTCCCGTTGGCCTTCTTGACCATGATGACATTCGCGAGCCACTCAGGGTAGCTGACCTCTTGTACGAAACGTGCAGACAAGAGCTTGTCTACTTCCGCGTTCACTACCTACTGTCGCTCGGGAGCGAACTTACGCCGCTTTTGGACAACTGGCTTCGACCCGGGGATCACGCTGAGTTTGTGCATGATGAGAACCTCGGAGATACCGGGCATGTCAGAGGGCTTCCAGGCAAAGAGTCGACACTGCGGCGAATGCAGGCGATCAGGGTGGACTTGAGGACGGGAGCGAGGGAGCAGCTTACTCGGAAGTGCTTCGATGCGTCCCCTGTCTCGAATGAGACATCCTCTAGCTTGTCTGCCGGCTCTGGTTCTGGCTGGGTCCTCTCGGGCTCTAGTTCGAGGGCGTCGAGGGGAAATACACCGCTCCCGATGGCCTTCATGTAGCACGAGCGTGCTGCTTCTTGACTTCCTCGGACAACACCGACACCAGTGTTGGTAGGGAACTTCATCATCTGATGGTAGGCCGAGGGAACCACTTGGAGCGAGCAGAGCCCGGGGTGACCGAGTATGGCGTTGTAGGCTGCCTTGACGTTCACAACCATGAAGTCTATGGACTCGGTTCTTCTGTTCGGGGTCGTACCCGCCGTGACGTCTAGGGTGACGATCCCCTCTATTGTCACTGGGATGCCAAAAAATCCGTGCAAGGTATATCCGACTAGCTTTAGCTTCTCACGGGAGAGCTTCATGTTCTCGAATGCTTCCAGGAACAGGATGTTGACTGAGCTCCCGTTGTCTACGAGGATTCGCCGGGCCTCAAAGTTCGCCATGCAGAGACTGATGATGAGTGTGTCACAATGAGGGAACCGGACTCCCTCCAGATCCTCCCCCGAGAAGGAGACAGGAAGTTGCTGGACCTGGGGGGAGAGAGGGCCCTGGACGGTGTTGACATTCCGAACGAATGCCTTGTAGAAAGTGTTGGATTCCCTTCCCATGGGCCCTCCGTGAACGCAATGCAAGATTGCCTGACCCTCGGGATCCTCGGGCTCCGGATCCCTCTCGGGGTGCTGTCGGGGTGCTCGAGAAGGAGGGGAATCCCTCCTGTTTCTGGTATCCCTCTGTTCCCGGATGCCTTCTCTTTTGAATTCCCGAAGGTACCCTCGTTGGATGAGGGCCTCAATTTCGTCCTTCAGGGCACGACAATGATCTGTGTCGTGCCCGTTGTCCCAGTGGAAGCGGCAGTAGTACCGCTGATCCCTCTTCTTGCTGGTGTTGTTGGACGGTCAAGGGGAGAACTGCACGAGGTCGCTGTCTTTAATCGCTAAGAGGATTGTCGACACGTTCTGCATTAGCGGAGTGTACCTCTCAAAGCGGGGGACCAGCGGAATCTTCTTCGTGGCACCCCCGTCTCTCGGAGCTTTCTTCACTGGCTCGACCTCGTCGGCCTTGCGCTTCCCCTTCCCGGGAACTTCTTTCGAGTCCTCTGGATTCAGGGCCTCTTTGGCCCGGATGTACTTCTCGACCCTATTGAGGAGGTCGGGGAAATCTATCGGGGGCCTCTTTGCCAGGGAGGCCTTCAGCTGTCCGTGATGGACGTTGTGCCGGAATGCCGCCGAGGTGACTCCTGGGTCGAGGGAGGAGACCGATCTCGCCTCAGTGGTGAATCTTCGGACGAACACCCGGTGCGACTCTCCTTCCTTCTGCAGGAGGCCGAGTAGGGACGCACTTGTCCTTTCGGCCTTTTGGCTTGTCACAAAGTGGGTATGGAAGTTGCCCTCCAATTGGTTGAAGGAATGGATGGAGCCGGGGGTGAGCTTCGAGAACCACTCCCGAGCCGGTCCCCAGAGGGTGGCAGGGAAGGCGCGGCACAGGAGGGGATCCGATGCGCTGTGAATCATCATGAGGGTTTTGAAGCCCTCCATGTGATCAACAGGATCGCCCTCCCCGTCGTAAATCTCGAATTGAGGTGGGCGGAAGTTCCGGGGTATTTTCGCCCGCAAGATAGCGATGGAAAAAGGAGGTCGGATGGGCCTGTATCCCTAAACCGGCCTCGGTCCGCCGTCCCAGAAGTGGTCGATGCAGTCCTCCATTTCCTGGAGGCGCTTCAAGATGTCGTCGTCATACTCCGGCTGGACGGTCGGGACGTAGACACACTGGCCTTGGCATCCGAGCGGGAGCGAGAGCGGCGGACGCTGCCATCGATGGGGGGTCCCTGGATGGCCTCCATGATCTCTTTCTGGAAGTCTTGGAACTCCTGGTGGGTGACTGGGGCTCGCTCGGCTCGGTTTTGCCAAGCCGGTGGGCGCCGGCCGACGCGGCTGAGTGCAGGCCCTCGCCCTTGGGAAGGAGGTTTGGGATGGTTCGGGGCCGAGTTGGAAGCGGCCCCTCCCCTAGACCTGCTGGCCTGTCGATTCTGGATCACCCCCCGCAGGTCGGGCTGGACTGGTCAGGAGGCACCCGGTTGGAGTCTGTGGCTTACCCCCGGGTTGTTGGATGCCTGAGCGTCGGCACCGACGCCCTGTGGAGGCACGTCCTGCCGACGCGCTGAGGTAACAGCTCTCGTGGCTTTGGGCGCCATGTGAGCTCGGGTTGACGGGGTACCGTTAATGGCTAAGCTCGGGCCGGCGTCTGCAATAGTGGTTTCCCACAGACGGTGCCAACCTGATGTGGTTTGTTTTTGGGGGGCATGTGGATGCACAAGGTGTGAGTTCTTACTCAATTTGTATTGGTGGAGGAAGCCCCTGTGCGGACGACCCTCAGCCGGGCAAACGGTACGAAAGTAGTAGGTAGTGAGGTGGAGGCTGGATGCTCGGTTCGGATTGGGAGGCTCGGATCCGAGGTCTCGTGTACCTGCAGATGGTCTAGGAACACTGGGGTTGGTCCCGTGGCAGACCCTCCGACGATCTAGTCAGCTACTGAGGGAGAGTAACAGTAACTAGGGTTTGAGTGGGAAAAAATTAATTACCTGGATCAAGGGGCAGGGATCTGGTATTTATAGGAGAACCCAACCGGGTCTGGACCCGTTTGGGGCCGGGTCTGGACCCGGTTGCCCGTGGAGTTAAAGCGGTGGAAACCCGGGCGGTATAAGGCTGACGTGGCAAAGGCCTGGGCGGCATCCGGGCTGACGTGGCAGAGGCCCGGGCGGTTTTCCGATGCTGACGTGGCGGAACTGGATGATCTGGAGGTGCGCGTATTCTAAGGGGATCCTGTGGCCCAGGGGGGCCACGTCATCCGACCCATATCAATATATATACTAGATTTGTCCGTCGCCACGTGCCTACGGCACGTCTTTAGAACGATACAGCATATGAAAAGTCATGTAAACAGTAAATCAATAATTATGTAGCTGAAGTTTGAATAGTATGACAATAATTAGTTGTAAATAAAAGTCCATGTTTCCATTAGTATATGGTGAAAATAATTATAAATTGGGATATAAAATTCCATGTTTATATATATATATATATATATATATATATATATATATATATATATATGAGTTATTTTGGGAGATTTGAATTTTGAATTTAAGTTTTTTGGAGAGACTTTTGGGGGAAAAATGTGTTTTGTGAGGTTAGATCTCGGCCTTTGATTTTGGGAAAATTGAAGGTGAGACACTTGATAGCTTTATTTGTGTTTTATTATATAGATAATAATAATAAGATATAATATGACCTCGAATTTGAAACCTCCATTTACTCATCACATACTACCGATGCACACTTTTATCTCTAATCTCTAATATTATAATGGGAGAAGACCTTAGTGTTATTTGTCAATCTATCAACGCGTGTGATGAACATATATAACTCATATAAAGGAGATTTCAGGTTCGAGTTTTCACTACGTCAGAGTTTTTATTTTTTTTAACGAAATTATTAATACGTGCAATATTCGTGCATAACTAATATAAAAGAAGTCTCAAGTACGAGGCCAGACTATGTTGAAATTTTTACTTTAAAAATATATATTTATTAAAACATGCATTGCACGTGTAAATTACTAGTTTTATATGATTCAAGAAAGCATTACTCTATTTATATCTCTAATCTCTAATATTATAATGAGAGAGTTGGGGTTGTCATTTGTCAATATACAAATCCGTGCGTTGCACGTGCAACTCCAACTCTTCCATTAATTATAAAAAAAAACAAACAAATAAATTTTTTTTACCTATTTAAAACGTGCAACACATGTGCAAAATAATGTTATAATATTTTTTTACACCAAACATGGACATAGGGGTGGACAACTATTATCCGAACCGACCAATCCAAACCAATCCAACCCGAACCGACCGGTTTTTAACCAAACCAATTGGTGGTTTGGATTGGTTCGGTTCTTGATCTTCAATAACCAACTGGACCGGATCGGTTGTTGGGTGGAGCTTTCAAATAGCCGATGAAACCGAACCGACCGTACCTCTATGTATTAGTCCATAAAAAATCTAATTCTCCTTTAATTTCTTGAATATACAAACAATCATTTTTCATTTTCTTGGAGATACAAACGTCTCTTTTAATTTCTTTAATACAAACCGAGCAGTTGTTCTACCTATGTTTTGATTCTCTATAATCATGTGTTATATTCTTGAGAAATGCTTTATTTACGGTGTGGCTCAGCTTAATAGAATAATGAAGTTGATGTAACATTTAGTAGTTACTTTAATCAAGCCAAGCATAAATTATTTTCTAAATCTTTTTTATTGTACCTGAAATTCAATTAGCTATGGTTATTGATGTTTCTTTTATGAGAATAAACTAAGATTACAGAAGTATGCAGGTGAAAAAGCAATGTATCTCACCCATTCAAATGTCATCATCTCAAACAATTAATGTAAAATTCATTAGTAACTTGTGGTTTTATGAATCTTCATTTTAAATTCATTTCTAAACAACAAATAACAGGTTGTTTCTTAGGTTTGATTGAAGATGATCTTTTAAATTTCAATGAAATTGTGAATGATGTTGTTGGTGAAAAGTAGCATGCCAAACCGATCATCCAATTTAATCCAAACCGAGCTTAATTGGGTTGGATGGAAACCGATTCAATTAAAGTTCGGATTGGTTGTGGATGAGAAAACTAAAAAACCAATTTTCTTTAGATCGGTGGTGGATGGTCCATATTAGGTCGGACACCGACCGATGCCCACCCCTACATGCACATATATTGTGCGTACAATTCAAATTCAATTTATAAACACGTGCATTGCACGTACAAATTGTAGCTTTTTCTTCAAAATATTTTTTCCAATTACGTGCAACACACACCCAACTCCAAAACTATTTCTTAATTCGTATACTGTACGGTGAAAATTCTCACACTTTTATCAAAACGTTCATCGCAGGTAGAAAAATACTAGTATCTTTAATCCAAAAGAGCATATACTTTTTTTGATGAAACGGATAGAGTCTTACGACTCCAGCCAGACAAACAATAATATAAATCAAAAGCAGTACAAAAATAGTTTTACAAGACGTAAAACCCCCAAAATACAGGAACAGAAACTAGAAACTACGTCGGCTGAAAAACAAAAGCAATTAAATACAGAAGCTATAACATCGCATCCGTTCTGAAATCAAGACTGCAAGCAGGCCAAACAGAAGGGAACATCGGTCGCGATAGGATGAGCTTCCTCTCACCCTTGCCCCCATCAGCGACGAAACGGCCAACAACAGCAAAGGAGACGCCCAGAAGACACCAGAAGCCTAGAAACGGTCGGAGCCGGGCAACCCACCAAAGGTAAGCGAACAAAGAGCTCCGGGCACTGCCTTTGGAGACTTACCGAAAGCCAACGACCAACAATGTTGCTCACGTTGCGGCAAATGCAGAGCATAATGCAGCGATCTTCCATAAAAAAGAAACAGCGGAAGAAAATAACCTAGAAAACCACAACCTAAAAAGAATTGCCAAGAAACAAACTCCTTCATGCTCGATAAACTGAGAACCAGAGAGCCCAAAAGGGCTCCGCTCTCACAGAACTCAAGCTGTCGTGAAACCACCAACAGACAACACAAAAATATCCAAAAGATAAATAGAAACTTGTTCCATTAGAGAGATCAAAATAGTCATACAACCTGGGCAAATAAACTCAATTAAAATCCAAGGAGCTGGGCTAAAGAGACACCAGTCCGCAAGCACCCAGGTGTACAAACGAGGGAATAAAACAACCAGCATAATATCCTGCATATACACAAGGTAGGATAATAGAAGCATAATAGTATGAAGACCCGTGAACAGGGGAAATCAAACGAAACAAAAAACCACCTACTGATCTTCAAGTACGGGAGAGAAAACATCATACAAAAGTCACAAAAGGACGCAGCGACCAAAAGAAGAGATTCCAACAAGTTCCTCAACCCTGTGAAAAAAGAAACGGGGCCATAAATAATTGCAGAAACATAGGAAATTAAAAAGCATTAAGGTTACGGAGGCACAGTAAGGAGTAGGGGTGGCAACGGGCCGGACTTGGGCCGGACTTATATAAGCCCGAGCCCGAGCCCGAATTTATTTTTTGGGTCCAAGCCCGGCCCGATTTTGCATCGGGCTCCAAAATACAGGCCCAAGCCCGAGCCCGAATTAACCAAAAAAGCCCAAATCCGGCCCGATTTAGTACTATATTGAAATTCAATAATTGAATTGATGCTTGCTTCACTCAAATAATAAAGACATACTGATTATCTCAAAAAAATAAAGACATACTGTTGTCTCTACTTTACTCTTGTTAAGTTATTCAAGTAGTATTGCAGGTATTTTTTTTGCGTAAATGGAGTATTTTCGTACTGATGAAGCTTTGATACGAGGATCATGGGCTTTTCTTCTTTCCCAACAAGATTGATTTATGCTCATAATAGGGCATCTTCCACCGAATTATTTCCCAAAATTAATTCTGTTGCATGCCCGGTTTCAAAACTATTCTAGCTCATATCAAGTCAAATTTTTAAAAAAGAAAAGCACATGAAATACACTTGGAAATCAGGAAATGGCTGTGTCAATATTTCACTAACCTGGAGAAGCTTCCCCTACCCATCCGGAAAGTCTGGAAACTCCGAAATTTAAACCTCACATCTTGACCAAACAAACAGTTAAGATGTGTAAAAGAGGAATAGTCGTATCCAAATTCACGAAGGTTTCAACCAAGACAACTGCGTTTGTTGCAACTGCTATCGACCAAGGTTGGATCCAAAACCGAACAGTTGTTATGACAGAATACACTCTGTAAATTTAGTTTCAGTGTTTGATATATAATTTGGAAGTGGGTCAGTTTGGTCATTATTTTGAGAATTGGGTCAGTACGAATTTTTTTTGAAACACTGAGAACCAGATCTGGTTCTTTGAACTTCTTTCTCTTCATTTCAGAATGGAATTAATGCCCATTCAGCATTCTTGTGCATTTATTATACGGGAAAAGGTGAGAGAGATGAAGGGACGGGAAGTATTTATTAGACTTATATAAATCGGGTCAGGTTCGGGTCGGACTCATACACACCCGAACCCGACCCGAAAATGTAATCGGGCTTATTTGTTGAGCCCGGATCCGAAAAAAATGAAAAAAATCAGACCCAAGTCCTACTAAAAATGGGTCGGACTTGATCGGGCTCGGATCGGGCTCGGGTCAATTGACAGCCTTAGTAAGGAGTCGTCTAGTCTACGACTGAAAAGAGAGTATCTAGCTTCGATTTTTAATGTCGAAGACCAGAAATTAAACAGAAATATAAAATCCTCAATAATAGGAGAAATTGGGGACGCGCTTTGTTTGAATAACCTTTTATTTCTTTCCGACCACGTGATCCAAATAATAATTTGAACCGAAAGATTCCACGATGTGCGGTACCTTTTATTTGTGGGATGCAAGAACCAACAAGAGGATAAATTGGAAGGGATAGACGGGAATTCCCAGGCTAGAGAAACAATTTTCCACAAAGGCCGAATAAAATCGCAACCAACAAAAAGGTGATCTATGTCCTCAGAACTATTAGAGCAAAGGGGGCACATTTGTCCTCACGCCAAATTTATTTTGTTGAGGATTTCGACAGCGAGCAACCTGTTGTTGAAGGCGAGCCAACATGTGATTTTAACCTTCATAGGGGCACAGGTATTCCAAATGAATTCAGCAAAAGGGGAGAGGATACCTCGAAAGTTCAAAAAGTTATAAAACGATTTAACAGAGAACAACCCCGCCGAGTTCCAATGCCAACTAAAATCTTCTTTCGGGCGCCAAACGAAATGATTAAGGGACAAAAGGAGTACGTTGAGGTCAGAATAAAGGTGTGAAGGAATATTGGCCGAGAAGAGGATAAGCCAATGCCTTTGCGAGTTAAAAAGGGTGAAAGAATCTGCCACGGTGGCTAGGGGATTGGAGGCCAGGCGGAAGAGCGCTGGGAAAACGGAAGCAAGTTTGATGTTACCAATCCAAAGATCGGACCAGAACTTAGTCTTGGAACCGTCGAAGCATTCATGGAGGATGCCACATTGGAACGCTGCGGCCGCTTTCCAAACCCCCTTCCAGAACGAAGAGGCGTTGCGATGAATAGTGGGAGGGAATTTCTACAAATGCCTAGTGGAAAAACAGTGAGCCTTGATACTTTGAATCCAAAGTAAGTGATCAAATTTTAAGAATCCAGAAGAGAGAGCATATACGAAATACTGTATTCCGACGCGTGGGGACCACCACCCATGGCCTCTTTTTAAATTTTTTTAATATTTTGGTCTGCCGTGTGAATCTGATTTTCGACTCTATCCGTATCATCAAAAAAATTCCATTCCAAATCCAAAATAAA
This sequence comes from Hemerocallis citrina, assembly GCA_017893485.1. NCBI lineage: Eukaryota > Viridiplantae > Streptophyta > Magnoliopsida > Asparagales > Asphodelaceae > Hemerocallis > Hemerocallis citrina. The sequence continues at coordinate 23,396,079 of CM030362.1, read as the reverse complement.
ATAACCCAGAAAGAATACCCCCCATTATTTTTTTGTCCCATATCGGATGAGGCAACCTCCTCCCCGTCTCTCTACTCGCCGCCATCATCATGCCCCAATCCCATTCCCCTCCTCACCCTGACTCCACCGACGCCGAGATCCGCCTCCGTCAGGCCGAGCAGCGCCTCCGCGATGCCATCGAGGAGCTGCAACGCCACTACAAAGGCGGCGACGGCAGCGTTGTGGATCAGCCCTGCCCCGCCTGCGACCACGGCGAAGATACCTCTTGCGTCGCCAATGCCATCGGAAACCTTTGTCAGAGCTTCCTCTTGTCCTATGGAGTTAGGGTTGGGATCGGGATTCTTCTTCGCGCTTTCAAGCTTGCCAAAAGGAGGTCTTATTCCTCCATCCTCGATCTCAAGGTTCGACTTCTTCATTTCTAATTTTGATTATTTATTTATTTATTTATTTAGTAATTTATGAATTTTAAATTTATAGATCGTGAATTTAAAACTATGCACGGAAAATTGTCAACTGGGGGAGTTCTTGGTCAATTTCGGTGTTCTTATGGGGGACTAATCTAGTTGCAAACAGAAAAAGAAATCGTTTATGGTGATTATCATATTTTATTTTATTTAAATTTTTTTGGATGATAGTGATAAATTTTGTCATATTCATTGGATATATTAAGTGGGCATGCTTGTCATTTAGAAAGAACAAAAAAGAATCAAACTATATAGAATACGTCGTTTATGTTTGTATAAGTGAGAAAGAATTAAGTTGGCGGGTATCGGTGGCCATGAGTGAGAGATGGCAATGGTAGGAAGTTTTTGAAGAGGTGTGCACACTAAGGTTAGAAAGGATAACCGAGTCGAAGAGGGTGTGTATGATGAGTGTAGGGCCAAACTAAATTTTAGCGTATCTTATCAAGAAAGTAGCCTATTACTTCCATTTGGTGTACGAGCCTACAAGGCTCTCCTTTCTTACGTTGAAAGGCTAAATTACATACAACTATCGTGAACTTTTACTTTTTAATAAAAAATTTAAAATTTTAATATGCACCCCTACCAGGAACTTTGATTCTACCATCTGATGATGGCTCTGTTTAGTTGTCACGCAACTTGTTTAGGGCCGAATACCTCAAATTTCGTTTCCATGCACAAAAGTTTATTTGACACATAACACATTTCATTTTGTGTTACCCTAAAACTGTTTAGTGATCTTGTAGGCTGTAGCCATGTGATAAATACTACTCAATAGATTATTGCTTGGAATCTGTGTATACTATTTCTTAATATCTATGTTATTTGGAAGTGTCGTCGTCGTTGATTCATATAGTTGTGAACTTGTGATGTTAAAATGTCTTTAAATCTTTACAAACACATCAGATCAGATACAAATACAATATATGTGACCACTGTATGTAAGCGATACCTGATCTTGCAGTAAGGATCTGAAGAATACATTTGTTCTTTGTTTGTTTATTATTGTCCTATTAACAAGGCACAGTTGTTTGATCGTAATCCCAACTGACACAAACTAGCAAGGCAGGAAGTAGCTTTTGAGTTAATGTACTGGCTTAAAGATCTTTTAGTCTAATTAGGTTTGTGTGCTCTAGTTGTGGTACCAAACTGTGTAGGTTCTCCCATTAACATTACTTTACCATTACAATACGTTCTCTCATTATGACACTGTCCCTGTAAATAACCTTTTTCCAATGTAATGAATAAATGCAAGTATAGATAACACTCTCTTCTATGTTTGTATCATAACTCTATGCCCTTAATGCACAGCAACTTGTTTCAGAGAAAGATTTGATAGTAAGAGAAGAAGCATGTCGTATTGGGTTGCTTTTTGGCGGTTTTACTGGATCGTATCATGCTCTGAGATGTTTCCTGAGAAAATATCGGAAGAAAGAGACACCATTCAATGCGTAAGCTTATAGAAACTCTGAATGTGTATGCATGTGTTTACGAATTTTATAATAGGAAATAATGTTGAGAATTAACATAGTTTGTACCATTTTAATGAGTTATTATTAGTGTTTGATTCCTCATCCGTATCCATGACTAGTTGAAGGGCTTGATGGAGCAGAATTTTAGCAGGTTCAGTTGCTGGCTTGTCTATATTGGCAGTAGAGGATTCAAGTCGAAGGAGAACTCTTGCTCTATACCTTTTAGTTAGGCTTGGTCAGGTGTAAAATTCTTTGTTTCCTAACAATATAAGTATGCTAATTTGATTTGTGTTATTTATTTATTGTTGACTTTATGTTTGTTGTATTCTTTCAGAGTGCATATAATTCAGCAAAGGCGAAGAACAAGTTTCATCTCTGGGGAAGCCATTGGGGGCATGGAGACTCTTTACTATTTTGTTTGGCTTGTGCTCAGGTACATTTTAACCATAGTCATATTATTATCCTACAAATATAAGGAATATTCATCAGTTTTTATATTACTAAATATGGTAATCCTTAGGACCTATAGATAGCAGTGAAAATTGTCATGTTACATATTTTTGTTCTTATGTTGCGTTTTTTATGTTCAGTGTTACTTATGCAATAGTAAATATTGGAACAAGCTAATTGTCTTATTCATTTGGTTTGTCAATATTTTCATATATATGTACCTGCGAGCATACTATATATATAACAATGCTTTATTGCAAACGGGTCCGTGCAAACGGTATGCAAGCCATAACGGCTTAGGTTATAAACCTACACCGTTGTTGGAGTCCTACAACGGCTTAGATTATAACCTAGGTCGTTGTTGGGAACAACGGCTTAGGTTATATTAAGCCTGAAGCCGTTGTTTCCCAACAACGACTAAAGTGGTTTGCAATGGACAATTGCATATATATATATATATATATATATATATATATATATATATATATATATAGTCTCCTTCCATTGTGCACTCGTCTCTGTGTGCACACGGCCTTTTGGCCTTTGTACCGACGATCCGAGCCTTTGTATCGACGATCCGAACTGTTCATATTGATCTGCATGTCTAAATATGTAAATCAAATCATTTGAAATATATATATATATATATATATATATATATATATATATATCGACGATCCGAACTGTTCATATTGATCTGCATGTCTAAATATGTAAATCAAATCATTTGAAATATATATATATATATATATATATATATATATATATGATCATGTGAGAACCACGTGTGAACTTTTTTTGAGATATAAATTGAAAAATCTGAACCGTTCATTTTGATGTACACGTTTAAATTAGTCTACAAATAAAAAATTAAGTCCTTTGAGATTTGTTTGTCCATGCATTTAAGTGTTACAAATTGAATGACTGAATATCGATATTTTTTTAAAATGACATGATGGGTGGACATATGAATTTAAAATGACTTGATTTTATATGTTTATACTAATTTAGTCATTCTAAACAATGTGAACGGTTCGGATCATCCATTTGATGGCCGTGTAAAAAGTTCACACGAAACTTATCGTGAGAACTAGTTCTTACATGATCACTCTCCTATATATATATATATATATATATATATTAGCAATGCTCCATTGAAAATTGTTGCCGCTAATTTTGGTGTGGGAACGAACATATGAATTTGTGGATTCTTTTGGAAACAATAAAAGCAAACTTGTTGACTTTCACCGGCGTTTGACTGGTTTCTTGCCGCTGCCGTTGACCTGCAAAAAAGTTCGATACACCGGGATGGATTCCGGCGACGAATCCTCCGATACTCTTGTCAGTAATCAGGA